>CM056789.1:20000000-21345193 GCA_029852875.1 Mythimna loreyi | reverse complement strand
CCCAAACCTCCTATACTGCCTTGGAAGCTGCTGCTAGCCAAACCTCCTATACTGCCTTGGAAGTTGCTACCACCCACGCCTCTTAAACCGCCTTGGGAGTTGCTACCACCCACGCTTCCTATACCGCCTTTTAAATTACTGCCACCCACGCCTTTTATACTGCCTTGAAAGTTGCTGGCGCCTATGCCTCCTATCCCGCCTTGCTTGTTTATAGAGCTGGCGCTTCCACTGGTGGGTGAAATTCTGTAGCTACTGGCGCTTGAGCTGCTGACTGGGACATTAAAGGCCCCGGCGTGCTGGATAGAGCCTGGATGGCTGAAAACATGGGTTCCTGTACTTTGACTGACGAATGGGTTAAATTTTTGATAATTACTGCCAGTGTTTCCTTGTTTGCTGAAGCCACCAGCAGGACTTTGGAAGTTGTTTCCAATATTGGGTCCGCTGACACCTTGGTTGAGTAAACCACCACTGCCTGTTCTTAAGGTTGAGGCTCTGTAGCTACTGGTGCCCAAATTGCTAACTGGGGGACTGAAGCTGTTAGCGCCTCCGATGGGTCTTGGGAGGCTAATTGCACCTCCACCTAGGCTATTAGCACCAGGGCCAAAGTCTTGGAAGTTGCTGCTACCCGCTCCTCTGCCCCTGCTGTCTGGGATGTAGAAACCACTTCCTCCAGATCTTCGGTGTACTCGTCGCCCACTATCATCGTTGTTGAGCAGTCGAAGATGTCTGCTGCTCGTAGCGTGACCTCGGGTGCATACCACCAGCGCGAGGTATATACACTGTCGAAAATAAACTGTTTAAGTTTATGTATTACTAGCTTTTGTCAGCGGCTTCGCCCGCGTACATAAAATATAGCCTATGTCACTCAGGAGTAAAGCAGCTTTCTATTGTTGTTAAAATTATTCAAATCGGACCAGTAGTTCCAGAGATTACCCCCTACAAACAAAAAAACATAAAAACAAAAAAAAACAAACTTTACCTCTTTATTATATTAGTGTAGATATTAGTGTAGAAGTGTAGATAATCATTACATAGTATAAAAAAAGTCGACTGTCCCTATCTATGCTTAAATCTTTAAAACTACGCAACGGATTTTGATAGGGTTTTCTTTTTAACAGATAGAGTGATTCAAGAGGAAGGTTTACGTGTATAATGTGTATATCTATACTAATATTATAAAGCTGAAGAGTTTGTTTCTTTGTTTGTTCGTTTGAACGCGCTAATCGCAGAAACTACTGGTTCGAATTGAAAAATTCTTTTTGTGTTGAATAGATCATTTATTGAGGAAGGCTTTAGGCCATATAACATCACGCTGCGACTAATAGAAGCGAAGAAACAACGGAAAATGTGGAAAAAACGGGGAAAATTATTCATCTTTGAGGGCTTCCGTTGCGTGCGCTGCCAAAACGGTTTAAGATACCAAAAAAATATGTATGAAAGAATTATTCCTCTTAAAATGATCTAAAAAAATGTCCGCAACAGTATATGTCTATCTTTTAAGATTAACCAACTAGAACCGTTTTTATGCGAATCAAATTTAGCCAATTTTTACCGAATATTTGTTAGAGTTCTATCAACATAATAATATAATCTTTATCCAAATAAATGTATTGTTGATTAAGAGTATGTAATTGTAAACAAAATTATCTTTGACATCATTTAATTTTAATGAACATCTTAGAAGATATTACAATTTTAAAATAACTCCGATATAAAATTCACACGCGATGCGTGATGTGCAAAACTTGACGCTGCGCCTGGCCGGCGGGCGAGGAGAGGGGTTGCTTGCGGGCGGCGCGGATGGGTTTTCTTATGGTAGGTAAAAATCATCCAATGACGAATCCCGCTCTTGGGCCGAGCGGGAAACAATGTCAGACTCTTACTGACTAAACAACCTACCCCGTTCCTCCCTTGCCTTATTCCCAGAGCCCCGGTATAACGCTTTCGCACCAACCCTCAGTTGCAGGAGGCTTCGCCCCTGAAGGGCCCCACAGTTTGCTGACAACACCTTGAGGTGCGCGGGAGCAGTGCACGCCGTCGACGACTTGGTCTCGGTCTGGACTGTTACCAGACAACCGGACGGCGAGCTACCCATTGCTCACCGTCCACAAGCCAGCGTCTACTGAGACCGGATATCGGCGGGATCGCGGCGGTGACGGCTACGGCGAGGGCGCTGTTGCCTTTGCCTTATGCGGTCGGCCTCCTCCTTTACGAGCATTACTGCCTTGCAGAAGGAGGCGAACGCTTGCCATTCTTCTTCGCTGCGAACTATGGCCTGAACCAAGGCCCGGCGCAAGAGGTCGCAGCCGCTGATCACCCCCACGAGGAAACGGCGATGCTCTTCTCAAGCGGGGCACACCTCCACCGTGTGCTCCACCGTATCCTCCAGGCTGACCATACAGTGGCGACACCCGGGAGTCTCTTCCGCATGAATCCGGTGCGCAGAAATCTCCTGAACTTCCCATGTCCGGTGAGAACCTACGTCATGCGGAAGGTGAGGATGCCGTGATCGACATCACGCCTCAAAGAGGGGACTTACCGCCGAGATTATGGCGTGCCCAAGTTGGGGTGTAGCTCTATGAAGTACTTTAAGATAATTATGTTCTTTTAAAAACTAAATTGTCAAGTCGTGGGTAACAGCTATAATTTATAAAGCTGAGGAGGTTGTTTGCAAAAATAAATATGATGCCCAAAATAACTATTCCACGCGGAAGAAGTCGCGGGCACAGCTAGTGCATAATATATTTAATATCACCATTGCACCCGTGCGAAGCTGGGGCGGGTCGCTAGTGTACTGTAATACAGACTAGTGAATTAAACTTTGTGATATAGCTAGGAGTAAAATTAAATAATATCAAACATTTGAGTAATCTATATGTAGTAATGTATATGTGAATCAGTTAGGTTAATTTGTTTCTGAGTTACGAGAAACTAGGCGAGATGTCAATATTTTGATTTATTACGAGTACTTAACCTGTCTTAAAAATGTCTGTTCACGTAATTTACGCATCGGTAGCTACGGGGTTACATTCTCAAGTGGTCTCCGCTTAAGATCCGAGGCTGTTTAAGCAACCAAACTCAAGATATTAAAAATCTGCAATAATGATTTATATAAAAAAAAAATTACTAAGAAAAATTACTTAATTTACTAAATTAAAAAATTTGTAATTTAGGTTTTGACTTTGTTTCAATCCTTTCATATTCTATCTTTTCTTTCATGTATTTGCCACTAAATACTATAAAAAACCTTTGCACAATAATAATAATGGTATACTATAATGACTAATACGAATATATAATTATTACAACTGAGTAAAAGTTTGACGATTAAATTAGTGCTCAGTGTATTTTGCAATACCAAGATTTGCTATAATATATAGTAAGATAAACGATTCAACTTTTTTTTATATTTGTATCAAAAATTTACACATAAAAAAATATATATAAAAAAAATTCAAAGTTCGCAAATAGAGACAATTGTTCAAATCCGTTCAATAACTTGCAAAGGAGGCATAACATAACGGCCCTCACGCCCTAACTGCCTTGATCCCGGCTCCGATTTCTAGTCAACGTAGGCGTGGGCTTGCGGACAACGAGCAATGGGTAACTCACCGTCCGGCCGTCCGGTAACCGTTCGGACCGAGCCCGAATCGCCGATGGTGCGCAGTATTCCACGCGCGCCTCAAGGAGATCAGCTAAACCGTAAAGGATCACAATGGTCGAAGTCTCCAGGGCTATGGTTCCGTTTCTGAAAAGAAAACGGGGCTCATTCGGTAAACCTGCGTCATGCGGATGATGAGGACGCCTTGAGGTCTTTCCAGCCACGCCTCAAAGGGTGGACTTAATGTTACAATTATGGCCTGCACTGAGTTGCGACAGTCGCTGTCACCATTCCACCATGAGATTTTCGCTTGTAACTCCGATGCCGCGACTTGTCGCCGCAACGGAGTTACAACCCAGCGTTGCATCTCCCCTGTCAAATCGTGTATGCGTACTGTGCTGTTACCTCTAGATCCCATGGTGACAGGCCAACAGTATTCATCACTATCATAATATCAGTCAGCTGGGAGCCCCTGTTGGCCTCCAAAAACCTTTGGCCAAAACTGCAGGTTGTGTACAGAGCATCCAGCAGATTCCTGAGGCCTTCACCAGGTCTTCATTCTTACTCGCGGGTTGGGCCATCCTGTAGCCTTTATCCTTTGCAATTGGTATCTGATTCCTTGGTTTCCCAATATGA
Source organism: Mythimna loreyi (assembly GCA_029852875.1). NCBI lineage: Eukaryota > Metazoa > Arthropoda > Insecta > Lepidoptera > Noctuidae > Mythimna > Mythimna loreyi. The sequence goes on along the minus strand of CM056789.1, from coordinate 21,340,956 downwards.
AGAATTAACACACACTAGTAGAAAATACACACTTTGATAATATTTTTCTTTTGTTTCTATCCACAATAATAAGCACTGCACTAGACTTACCGCTACAACAATCTTCATGTCGTTTGGTGATGGACTGTGGCGAAAGATTGTCACTATGTTAAACTGTGCCTGGTGATATATACCAAAGTAGAAAGTGGAAATGACATAATCGAAAACCAAAAAAATATGTATAAAATATGTATTTGTATCAAATTTTTTGATATTTGCATATGACATAATGCGCTTTAAAATATTTCTTGTTGTGTGATCAAAAGAATGCATCGGAATTGAAAGTTTTGTTCATTCATTTCCATTTATGGGTGACCAGTGTTGCATAATGCTGATTAGATCATCTATTTTCTTAATAACAAAACATAATTATCATAATTCATAGGATAGCCGAAAGTTCTAGAAAGAAATATGATAAATATATTTGCAAAAATCTTTGCTAAATTTTAATAATAGCAAGTGAAGGAATATAGTAAATGGGATATACAATCAGTAGGCTCTGTAAGATGCAACGGAGTCTTTGAGATGCATACCACTATAAACAATGATTATAGATCTAAAAATGCTTAAATCCTTCTGCGAGTGGACAGAGATATCCGCCTGGTAGCAGGCACCGTCACCGAAGACTGCTTACTTAACAAACACCTCGATACAATAAACATCATAGAAACCCCACCTCCCCAACAGCCCTATGAAGAGAATAATAGAAGACAATCAGGCATATATATGCTTCTTGACTGCACAGGTGTCTCTGATTCCTCAGATATGAACCATATGATCACCGAATTCCCTTACAGATGTCCTGAAAAACCTGGGAGGCCTAATCTGCTTTTGGAAAGAGACTGAATGGATTAGACCTAACAAATTATGCCCACCATAGCCCACGTACGATGGTCCACTGGAAGTGAAGAAACCCTAAAAGCTAACGTAGATTTACTTACATTACCACAAAAAATCAGAAATATTATAGCTAGTGTTGTGCGTTTTGATCTTGAGACTGAACTCCTAAATTTCACCTTGCTGATAATACCCGAACAGAAAATCAAAAAGGTTTTTATTTCATATAGGCCTACAAGGGCACTTATAAAACGTCAGAAGCTAGTGCACGGTTCCAAATTGGTCGTTTCCTATGGAGAAGAACCGGCAAGAAACTCCATGGTTACTCTTTTAAAAAAAATGATTTCTTACAATATTTCGTTGTGTGTGTAACTAGCAGTGCCGTAACTAGCCTTTTATAGAGCCTGCAACAGCGCTCATAAAAAGCTGGGTAAGTTGTTCGCCTGATGTAGGTCCTGGTCGAAAATAAGTGTTTCAGGAGGTATCTATTTCGGATCTAGTGGAAAGAAACATTCGGATGTCACCATTGTCTGGACCTTCGAGAACACGCGTGGTGCGTGGATATATGGTGGAAGTTTGTCTCCGCTATGGTCGAGCCCTGCCGAGTCGTCGTGGAACTGACAATCTGTACGTCCGACCTTCAATAAGATCATGGTAAAAGCAACAGGGAATGGGAAACCTTCTTCTGATGAAATTAATGATACGAAACATTCCTTGGTTTGATTATTTCTGTGCCCCATCGAGGTCCCTCGGCTTCGTTAGCACTGCTCTGCTAAGGGAAGTATACTAATAGTCCAAACGCCACATTTCTTAAACGTTAAATTAGAAGTTGCAATAACATCTTGAAATTGGGTTTTGAATTTACTTTAGATAAAAATATCAAGCAATATCTCTATAATTAAATATGAAACATTATCTTCTCTTGATCTGAGATATCACTTGTCATGTCAGACGGGTGATAATAAAAAGAGTTTCTGTTATAAAGAACAAAAGATGACAACGCTTGCTTGTGATTGAGTCATAATTTCGACCAATGCAATAACTATTAAATAATCGTCGTTCATTTGATCCATTTACTTAATAACAAATCAACCACCTTTATCCTAAGTTCATTCCAATCTTTCTCTCGTTTCAGCACGATTATGTTTTCATAAAACGGAAAGTAATAACAAATATAGTAAAAAATAACCGATTGATAGAGGGTGGCTGTCTCAAACGAATAAAATAATCATCATTATCATCATTTCAATTGAAAGACATTCACTTTTGGACATTATGCCATTATGCCTCCTCAAGTATCGTCAAATCGACTTGTCTGTGTGTTTGGCATCCATCATCATGCCGTAACCCACTATGTCCACCAGTCACCTCAAGGAAAGTCTTCCAATACTGTATTTTTGGTACGTGGTCATTTCTCCTTTCGACCGCATCGATCGTAATGTTCTTGATGACTCTGGAAAACAGCTTGGGGCAATATCAAACTAGCCAATTGCGAGCGTCCTTAACGCGAAGCGGATGCGCACCGAACACGCCGCGCATGTGCAGCGAATACTTTGCAGACGCACAACGAGATTGCCACCTTGAATGCCATTTAGTTCTGTTTCGTACAAACACACTGTTTTACAGAAAGTGGACAAAAAGGAAATTTTTAATATTAACGATAGATTTTGTTACTAAGCGTATTGTACGTCGTTAACTGCCACAAACACGCAACGAAAACGTTGCGAATTAGCCACGTATCTGCGGCGTCTTCGCTGTGCAGCCGTGGCGTGTTCGCAACGCATTCGCTGTGTGCCCGCCCCGCCCCGCACCCGTTCGCAAACCGCTAGTGTGATGTTGCCCTTAGACTCGATCGATCTTTAAAGTTCGAGTGCGTAAAGAACTCCTTGGCACCGAAAACACTTGGTTGACAAACTTTCTATCTTCAGTAAGTAATTTACTATAGACTCCTTGATATTTCAAGGAGTCTATCTGCTGGCTTTTGATCCTATAGCCAGATTTGGCCGCTCGTGTTATCGGTAAAGCCTTCTAACGCTGCGCCTTCTGGTAGGCAGTCGACACTTTAGAACTGGTTCTCTTTGCTTAGCTTGTTGCCCAATACACTACCATTAAAATTGGCATGGCGATGCCGATTGTTTTCTTTAATGGAGGAAGTAATTAAGAAAAAAGGAGTTAATTCATTAATCAACAACAGTTTCTCCACACACCGTACTTTTACATCCATACTAATTGAATAAACACTAATAAATGTAGGTAATATGTTGTTTACATTATATATTTAAATTAATTCACGATTTAGACTTACTACGTAAACCTGTATATTGTAAAAATTATGCGTAAGACTAGTTCTAAATCGACGCAAAAAAATAATATGCTAATATATACTTTTACTTTCGTTTTTCATTATAGTTTGGTGATTATGAAACGTGTCACATAAATGACATAACAAAACACGTCTTCCTTATCGGAAGGGGTTGGTAGAGGTGAATGCTACAAAAGGTATAGTAATGGCTTGCGGACTGCGAGCAATGGGTAGCTAACCGTACAGTATAAGCATATTATAAGGTTAGAGACTATGTCGAAGACACAACTGTCTGGCAATGACTGCTTCTGCTCATGTGGCCCCCTGGTAACTTATTAATATTCTGTATAATTGTCTGTTAACTGCTCCATCTTTTTCATTTTTTTTTTTATATACGACATCTCTTTATTCTTTTATTTTGATACATTCTCACAATATTCCTTATTCCATTTTATAGATCCATCATATAATGTAATTGTCTTACTGAGACTTGTGATTATTTTTCTTGCTTTTATATAGCCTCTTTCAATAATGTGAATGTAAGAACATTGTAGACGCAAATTTTAGATGACTTCCTACCATTTTAACGGTAGGAGTTCAATATTGACTGGTCTGCACTGTCCTTACATAATTTATGTGCTGTAATATGGAAATATTGTAATGATAACAATTTTTTTAAAAGAGTAACCATGGAGTTTCTTGCCGGTTCTTCTCCATAGGAAACGACCAATTTGGAACCGTGCACTAGCATCTGACGTTTTATAAGTGCCCATGTAGGCCCAAGTGAAATAAAATTTTTTGACTTTGACTTTGAGTAAGAACTAAAGCTGAGTCGACGACACGCTCAGCTCAAAGAGCTCTCAGCAAAATGGACAACACTTCAGTATTATCTCCCCAGGTAAATCCAATAGGTGATATTTAACATAAAATAGACGTTTATTTTTGACTGAAAGTGAGTTACTACGTATTTGGTTTCAGGGTTTTCTGCATTCGAATAATGTGTGTAACGTAAGGTGGCCCGATGACCTGATCAGGGTTGCTGGAATCTGATGGCTGCTTCTCTGTCGATACGCAAACAAAATGGGAAAAAGTTGCAAAAAATTTGATTCGCCTCGCTCCGCACTCTGTCGAAGTTTAACTTAAAACGTGTTTTAATCGTGTTTCATCAAATAGTGAATGATGAACGTCTTCATAATTATTTGCGTAGTATTATCGATACGGGATCTGACTGGATAACGTCCAAGGGGCTTACCACAACCTGTTATAGCAGGCCTGAAGTTGAACTGCCTGGCGTTTTTGTACTAAGACTTCGAGTTTATTACAGCAGGCCTGTTAATGAAATTCTCTCCACCTTTTTTTCGTATAGACTTTTCGTACTATGGTGTGCTATTTGACAGTAGATGACCGTAGTTTTTGAGCGTCTATAATGTCAAATTAGCGATCTTCAAAAAGTTACTATTTAGAGTCTGATTACGTTAACTCTGCGCGTGGCTGGGGGCGTGCTTAATGTTGCCAGTTTATTAATCTACTTTCCCTCATATAATCAATAATATTACTAACTTAAAAGAAAGTAAACAATTTTGCTCAAGAAATATAATTTGAAAACAAAAATGGGAAATGCATTTCATTTCATGACATATTATTACTTACATTTTAATATGTTCAGGTTTTATAAAATTATACACCGTTAAATTTTGATCATTATAAATCCCTTGGAGGATCGATGCGGTACATGAAAGACAATCGATTGATAAAGTTAGAATAATAAAGTACTTTTTTTTAAATCGAATTAATTTACTCACGTTCGAATTTGATCTCTTTAAGTAAACGTTAGCTGAGCCATTTCAATGACCTACAGGTAGTTAGCGACAACTACTTACGAGGTCATAGACTCGTTTACTTAAAGAAATGAATTGTTTAAATGCGTATATCAATACCAGATTTAGAAAAAAAGTACTTTACTTTTTCAATCCATAGTGTTTCATGAAGGGATCGATCCTATTTGGGATTAAAACGACCAAAATTTAACGGTGTATACGACATTTGTCGCCATAATGTAGTAATGCGAATAAGTATAGTAATGAAAATTAAACAGAATTTTAGATAAAGAAACGTTATTATTTACATCGTGTTCAGCTAGTATTTACACAAATCGACTTTAAACATTTTTAATTAGATAGGTAATTATTATAAAAAAGTCAAGAGAACTTTGTACTTAAATCATTTAATGAGTATCTCGCAGCACTTATAAATTTGGCGTAGCAAAGGTCCTGGAGTGGGTCAATTCCTTTCATTTGAATATCTTGATCAGAATCTATGCTTGAAACTTTATCGAAGTTGGAATACAAATTGTCATGATAGTCACTTGATTAAGATTCAAATACGTGGTAGCAGTCCATTTTCAACAAACTCTGTTTATCTGCCAGGCACCGCTCGGGTACGAATACTCAGGGAAATTTTATTGTGCTGGTCACCCGAAAAATATATTTGACAAATGGTCCAACTTTGGAAAATGGGATCGCAGGCACGATATTTTCTAATTTCTCATAACAACCACGTTTGACTTTCAAGATAATATCCTTGCCAACACTTTTAATCACTTTCTGTATAATGATAACGATTATTTACTTTGGAAATGATTAAAAACACAGAACACAAAACATTCTCTTGACACCTGACATAAATGTCAATATGACGGCAAATGATTAGTTTCCTTTTTTCGCCGCGCGCAGACTTAAAAAAATTCTACTCTAGTAGCCTACTCAACCACATATTCAATTGTTTTGTGGATGAAGACTTGCATACGACTGTGGCGTCATAGCGCAATTTTTCACGTTTAAGAAACAGGCTTGCTTTTGAAAGGACTGGCTGGAAATCTCTCCATTTCCATAAGAGGTCATGGTAAGCCTCCTTACACAATTACAGAGATTTAATTCTAACAGTATTTCATTCCGTAATCTAAACAAATACTTACGCTAACTAATTAGTAAATCTACCTAATGAGTTCACGTACTTAAGAGAAAACGTAGTACAGACGAAGAGGATTGAAAGCCACTTGCACAATACTGGGAGTACGTTCTCTTAGATGCAGTAATGGCTAATTAGTGCGTCGTGTCCACCTGGACATACATATGCGATGTGAGGTGTGCGTCGCCGACGCGTTTGATGTGAGACGAGGTCGAGGCGTCTAGTGATTAAACACGTCGTGACTTAGTTAGAGAGAATTTTCCTTGGATGATGCACTGTACTACTGTATGTATTGATAAGTATCATAATAATATTTCGTTAATTCATTAATACATAAATGATTGAACCACTGCTTAATATTAGGTGGGTTCCCAGTCAATCATTAGTTTATAGTATTTAAAAAAAACATACTTATAGCATAGTATCAGCCTTATAAAGTTTCCACTGCAGGGATGAGGAGGCTTGAATAGCCTCCTCTCTGGGAGAGGAAATAGGCCGAATACTATAGACATATAATTATATTTTTAAATATGGTGTCGGGAATAGGGTAACACTAGGCTACCGGCGGTCAGAGCTCTAGAGATGAAACCTCCTAACTATACGAGCTGTGTCCAGGAGTACCGCTTTCTGAATCAGGCCCCTGATCCAGTTGCCTAATGAGAGTCCCTTAAGTGTTTGTCCAGGCTATTGGCTATTAAGTCTTTGGCTAAAAATATCAAGCAATTGGTTGATTATACTGTAGCAGTATACTGTCCCACTGCTTGGCAAAAGCCTCCCTCCATTCCTTCCTTAATGATAATAATCAGCCTTGAAAAGGGGTGGGTCGTAATCCACTACGCGGGCCCAGTGCGGTTTACTGGATGTCACATGTTTTCCAATTCTTGATCAAAGACGTGCCAGGAACCTTACGATGTTTTTCATCCCCGTTTTGAGAGTAGTGGTGACGAAATATGTTGAACAAAGTAGTATGCCTATATTACCACTGGGCCACTGCTTTTAAACACTCTTTCTCGTCTAACACTCCTTCTGCAATACCGTAATAGTGGTTCGTACACGTGAGGGAACGGCCTCCCTCACGCCCCAGCCGCCAGGATCCCGACCCCAATTATCAACAGTTTCCGTAGGCATGAGTGGACGGTGGTGGGTAGCTGGCCGTCCGGATGTCTGGTAACCGTCCGGACTGGTCTTGACTCTGTCTGCGTTCAGTCTAGAACGGATTCTACGTCCTTAAACGTCTATAATACAAATTTTAACTAAAAAATGAGGTCTATTTAGAGCGGTATTCATTTGACGATGCTTTTGGGAACTTGAATAACCTGTTAAACATCTCTTAGCAATAATACAAGTATATCTCATCTTTAGGCTCAACTCACAGTGGGAGAAACGATGCGTCGTGTCGCCAACTAACCCCCTTGTTAAATTACTATAACGCTTAGAATAGGTCACGCCTTCCATTCCTTTGTTCTGACGTCAGAGCAATGGATTTGGAGCCATGGCTAGGGTTTTCGTTTTCTCTTCTCAGAAGGGGCACACCTCTACCGTGTGCTCCGGGTGTTCCACGCACTCGTTACAAACGGGCGTTTCCTTTGCACGAATTCAGTGCAGGAACCTCCCGAACTTACTATGTCTGGCGAGGACGTCATGGTGCGGCCCCAGCAAAGACCCCGGCCCGAGCAAAGAGGGGGCATAATGATGACGTGTCCATGGCCAGGAGAGACTGTAGTGCTACCGCGAGATTTCAAGACGATCCATTTCACTACCTAAATTGACATGTTAAAGGGAAGGGTGTTATAACTAAATCCCTCTTTCTCGTTCGAAGGACTGATATTTTAATATTTCATGGTAAATCCTCTGCTGTTCAACTACACGCGATTCAATATTTACAAAACACCTTGTTTCTTGCGCGCTTGTGCTTACACTGGCGCTGTATGGGCGTTGTAACAATACAACGCCCATTCAGCGCCAGTGTGAGATTAGCTTTAACGTTGTAGTTTATATCGTCAAATCTAGTTTCGATCGTGCTAAACTAAACGTCAGTTTGTATTTTATCTGTATGAACGCCGTCTGGTGATAACTGGGAACCAATCGAAGCAGCGAATGTTATAAACTAGTTGATCACGTTAATATAAAACAAATTCGCACTGGCATCATTATTGGGTTTAGATGTAGACGTTTAGACATCCATATTATTAGATTTTGGCAAATATACATCAAGTCAAATAAGTAAGTATGATAATTTACCTATTGTACACAGTAATGTGTGATTTCTATCATTACACATGAGTGAATCTGTAAACTTTACGTAATATTAACTTAGATCCTTTTAAAAAGAATTTTTTATACCTCCATATATGTTTATTCATTATTTGAGATCCTATTAGCTCCTACAAAATGTACGCACTTTCTTGGAATTACGTGTTTGTTTGTATTTCCCATTTAACTCGAATAATTTGTAGGCATGTAGTGGAACATCTTAATAGATATAATTAAAATAGAATGACAACAATTTCGTTCTTAATCAGCTAATGAAGTCAATCTTCTGCATTTTATTGCTGGACATAAATATTTCCTAACTTGCACCACAGCAATTGCTAATATTTCATGTTTTTTAGTATAGTGGATCTAGATGAGATCAGTGAACTTTATAATTTAAAACTATTGGTAACCATATTGCCTTATACTAATTTGTGAATATTAAAAAAGCCAAATTCTTAATACTTCGGACCGAATTTTGGTTATAATATTGCTTATCTCAACATTAAGTACGCGTTATAAACAAATGCTTGACTGCGATCCCACCTTATGGTCAGCAGTGATGCAATCGTTGATGGTGAGGCGCACTATTTAATAAGCAATTGTGTGCAGACGACGGTGAATTCTCTATAAAGTACACACACCCACAAAGAGGATAGATTTTTGTCGGTTCTTTACAACTGTGGCTATCCAAAGCCTGCATTCGCAGGACCAACGGCTTTAGGACGATTCAAGAGGCACGATGGTATCCCACCATCAACTTCCACACTTCGGGCTACTACAGAGTTATTCCTAATGGAGAGATTCAACAACACTTTTTGCCTGCTCCGGGAAGCCTATCAATATGCTTACCAGGGTGGTTAGGTGAGAAGGTAATTAATGCTGCTTCTTGTAGTGGGCTATTACTATAACCTATTGAATAATGTAATTAGAGACATAAAAGAAACAATAGGTGTTGGGAAAAGAAACAATTGGGGCTCAAGAGTTTAATGAGAAAAGGAAAAGACAAAAAGAAAAGAAAAAAAGGATAAAAAAGAAGAAAAAAGAAAAGAAAAGGATATTAAAATTGCATATAATCCTACTGTCACTATCTTGTGAATACTGTATTTGCATTAAGTAGCTCTGATGGAAGCAACGAACCTCTGAAGGTCATTCAAGCTACCAATATTGCCAAACAAACAAACCAAATAAAAGAACTAATAACAATAACGGTACACAAGGAGCTATTTATAATCATACCATGTTTGGACATTGACCTAGTCTAGATCAAGGTCGATCGGTCCAAAAGTTGGCTAAGTGCAGTATGCCAAGTTCAGAACAGCTAATATGTCAAAAGTGAATCTGCGATTGTTGACATTTTATTGTTTTTGAAAAACCGGTCTCTAGTTGTACAAAATAGCCTATAATAACCTAGAAAGAATTCAGTCGAGACTTAAAATCACTATGGTATCAAGTGACTGTTAAATTGGAGATAATTAATAAAATATTTACTATTTACTTTTTCCTTTTATTTTGTTTCTTGTTTTTACACGTTTGTAAGCCAAACGTCCGTATGGTGTTCGGACCTAAAGAATGGCACCATCCCATGTCTTCCCGTGGGTGTCGTAAGAGGCGACTAAGGGACACACTAGAGAATGGGCAGCAGCATTCTCTGTGGATTTTTTAAATACCATACTGCGATCGCCAACCCGCCTGCCAAGCGTGGCGATTACGGCAAATCCCCCCCACACAATGAGCACCAAAAACAAAACATGGCCCCTAGTACCCGGCAGCTCGTCTAACCTTGGCTACGGTAGCGGTCAAGGCAATGGCGTGGCAAGGGGTACGAAGAATCTCCGGACGGGATCCGGCTACCTAAATAGAAAAAGCCGACTGGACCTGGCAACATATAACGCACGTACTCTGAGGACTGACGAGAAGATTGCCGAACTTGAGGAGGAATTGAGCAGGTTGCGCTGGAGTATTGTAGGATTATCTGAAGTCCGAAGACGGGGGGAGGACACGATAATTCTCGAATCCGGTAACCTGCTCTATTTCCGGGAGGGTGATCTATTATCCCAGGGTGGTGTCGGGTCTATCGTCCACAGGTCCCTTGTGAGCAATGTGGTGGGAATCGAGAGTGTGTCGACCAGGGTGGCATTCCTTATACTCAGAATATCTTCAAGATATTCGCTGAAGGTCAAACAGGTTTATGCCCCGACCTCGACACACCCCGATGACGAAGTAGAGGCCATGTATGAGGATGTATCCAGAGCCATGCATGGTTGTAAGACTCACTTCACTGTGGTCATGGGGGACTTCAACGCGAAACTGGGCAAACGAGACGGTGACGAGCTGCGAGTGGGGCAATTTGGATTTGGACGTCGGAACCACCGGGGACACCTACTGGCTAGTTTTATGGAGAAGGAGGGCCTCTATATGATGAACTCCTTCTTCAGAAAACGTGAGCATAGGAGGTGGACCTGGCAAAGTCCTGACGGTGCGACCAGAAATGAGATCGACTTCATCTTGTCGACCAAGAAGCAAATTTTCAATGATGTCTCGGTGATTAATGCGGTGAAAACTGGAAGTGATCACCGCATGGTACGAGGCACATTGAATATCAATATTAAGCTTGAAAGGTCTCGACTGGTGAAGTCTACGCTCCGTCCAGCACAGATCCAGATCCAAAACCCCGAGAGCTTTCAGCTCGAACTCCACAATCGTTTCGAGTGCCTAGGAAGCTCCGTGGACGAATACAACGACGGGTTCGTGGAAACTGTCCATACGGTCGGGTCTAAATTTTTCAAGACCCACCGTACAAATAAAAACAAAAGGCTCTCTGATCCGACCCTCGAGCTCATGAGGAAGAGGCGTGAGATGGTTCTGCAGTCTTCAGACGCTACGTGCAGATACCGGCAGCTCAATAGGCGGATCTCGAAGTCTCTGAAACGTGACCTTCGCCGCTTTAATACCGCAAGGATTAGAGAGGCGATTGAGCGGAATAAGGGCTCTAAAGTTTTTGCACGAGATCTTGCTATTGGGCAAAGCCAGCTCACGAAACTGAAGACCGAAGATGGCAGAGTCATATCCGCCAAATCGGAGCTTCTAAAAGAGATCGAGGCCTTTTATGGCCAGTTATACACGTCAATCACTCCTCACACATCCCTAACACATCCCTCACATATCCTTCATACATCCCTCACACATCCACATTCACAACACCTACAACATACTTGTATGTTGTAACATACACATGCACGCACAACTACAATCATTCATCTACACTATGCTTAACCTTTTATGTAAACCATTATAGTTATAAGTAATTTTAGATTTCTTGTATTAAAAACAAAAAGGAATTTAGTACAAATATACAAGTATTTTGTAAATACTAATAATGTATGGAAGAGCGGAGTCTCCTAATACAGGCTTTATACGCTTACAAGGAGGCTTCAATCACCACTGGTGTAAAAATAACTTGTAAATTCCAATAAAACCTTTTCATTTTTTTTTTTCATCACTAAACCCGCCGCAAATCTAGCAAATGACCCAAGAGCTAGATTGACTCGACACTATACCGAAGATATCCCGGACGTCAGCCTGTACGAGATTAGGATGGCTCTGAAGCAGCTCAAAAACAACAAGGCGTCGGGTGAGGACGGAATTACGGCTGAACTTCTGAAGGCGGGTGGAAAACCGGTCCTTAAGGCCCTTCAGAAGTTATTCGATTCCGTCATACTCGAGGGAGAAACGCCACGGGCATGGAGTAGAGGTGTGGTGGTACTCTTCTTTAAGAAGGGTGATAATGCCCTGCTTAAGAACTGCAGGCCCATCTCACTTCTGAGCCATGTCTACAAGCTGTTTTCCAGAGTCATCACGAACCGTCTCGCGCGCAGGTTCGACAACTTCCAGCCTCCCGAACAAGCTGGATTCCGAAAAGGCTTTAGCACCGTGGACCACATACATACGCTGCGGCAGGTTATACAGAAGACTGAGGAGTATAATCAGCCTCTCTGCTTAGCGTTTGTGGACTACGAGAAAGCCTTCGATTCGATCGAGACCTGGGCTGTACTGCAGTCTCTCCAGCGGTGCCAGATCGATTATCGGTACATCGAGGTGCTGAAGTGTTTGTACAGCAACGCCACCATGTCAGTCCGACTTCAGGACCAGACCTCGAAACCCATCCTCTTGCAGCGAGGTGTAAGGCAGGGAGACGTCATTTCTCCGAAACTGTTCACGGCTGCAATGGAGGATGTCTTCAAGGTTCTGGACTGGAGTGGTCTAGGCATTAATGTCAATGGCGAGTACATCACTCACCTTCGGTTTGCCGACGACATCGTGGTCATGGCTGAGACTACGGAGAAGCTCAGTACAATGCTCGATGACCTCAGTAGAGCCTCCGAAAGAGTGGGTCTTAAAATGAACATGGACAAAACCAAAGTCATGGTTAACATACATGTAGCACCCACTCCTATCAAGATCGGAGACTCTACACTCGAAGTAGTAGACGACTACGTCTACCTTGGACAGACAATCCAGTTAGGTAGGTCTAACTTTGAGAAAGAGGTCAATCGTCGAATCCGACTCGGCTGGGCAGCGTTTGGGAAGCTACGCGGTGTCTTCTCGTCTAATATACCACAATGCCTCAAGACGAAAGTCTATAATCAGTGCGTGTTGCCAGTGATGACGTATGGCTCTGAAACGTGGTCGCTTACAATGGGCCTTATAAAAAGACTCAAGGTCACTCAAAGGGCAATGAAAAGGGCTATGCTCGGAGTATCCTTGCGTGATAGAATCAGAAATGAGGATATCCGCAAGAGAACCAGGGTTGCCGACATAGCGAAAAGAATCGCCAAACTTAAGTGGCAATGGGCAGGGCACATTGCACGCAGAACGGATGGCCGCTGGGGCCGAAAGGTTCTGGAGTGGCGACCGCGTACCGGAAGACGTAGCGTTGGAAGGCCTCCCACAAGGTGGACCGATGACTTGGTCAGGGTTGCTGGAAGCCGATGGATGCGAAACGCACAGGACCGGTCTTTGTGGCGGCGCTTGGGGGAGGCCTATGTCCAGCAGTGGACGTCTTTCGGCTGAAATGATGAAGCCAAACGGCGAGCCCACTCGGTCCATTTGTCAGACTGTTTTGTTGTCCTTCAGCTATTGTTACCTTTGTCGAGCTCTTTCCCTTAAGATACAGGTAAATCATAGTTTAAGAGGTAGAGGAATCTATTTGGGACGAATGGCATCATGAACTCCTCCATTAATTTATGCTGTCATCATCACCATTTTAGCCTTAAAACGCGGCATCCGTTGTTTAACTTAGTCCTGCCCCAAGTGCCACCACAATGAATGGCCCTGTGCGTCTTACATCCATCGAATTCAATTAACCTTTTTCCAGGTTATCGGTCCATTATGTAGGAGGTCCTCCAAGACTACGTCTGCATATTTCTGCTATCATCATCGGCCTTTTAATGTTCCCACTGCTGGGACACAGGCCTCCTCTCTAGGAGAGGGAATGGGCCATAATCCACCACACGGGCCCAGTGCGGATTGGTGGATGTCACATGTCTTCGAATTTTTGGTTCTAGGACATGCCGGTTTCCTCACGATGTTTTCCTTCACCGTTTTGAGAGCAGTGGTGATGAAATAAATTACACAAAGTTATGCTCCTGGCTGGATTTGAACCCGCGACCTACGACTCGTAAGTCGGGGCCGTTACCACTCGGCCACCACTGCTCTATTTCTCTATTATTTCTGCTATGCACCAATGTAATTAGGGATTATGGCCTATGTTGATTTCGCAGTTTTGCTAAAAATTCAGGGTCATTTAGTCACTAATGATTCCTTTTCGATTTTCTTATGTTATACACCTTGAAAATTAAATACAACAATTTAAAGTTACACTAATGGGGTCAAGTCTAGATTATGATTATTCATGTATCAATCATTGAAACAAAAAATAACAGAATTAAGGCTAATCATGCTATCAATTTTAAAATTTCTCTAACAAGTAAATTAAATACTCAAGCAGAGAAAATAAATGATGACGCATCAATCTAGCGTTCATGTTTTGAGGCAAAGAACTAGTACATAAGTTGGTCAACAACATTTTGGACATGCATACCTGTTGCAGGATGTAAATCAATCTTTGGAATGCCGCCGGTAACAGCATTGGTCCTTATTTATTTTATTTTCTTCAACTTGCAACCATGCGGTTTTGGTTTGTATGTTAATGTAATTAATCCTAATTACTATAATCTATTAGACTGTTTTAATTGTTTAATTTCTTGTTCGCATATTTCATAGTTATTGTAAGTAGTTATGGCTGCTATGCGGGCTGGGCATTATAGTACTGTAATTTATTTAAACTTTGTGACATTACTTTCATTTTACAATATTAATAGGTTTGAGAAGATAGTGTAAACTCAGTGATGGGCAAAGAACGGCCCGCGGGCCAACCCAGGCCCGCGAAGGTGTTCAATCCGGCCCACTAAAGGTCCTTCGACAAGAATAATACCTGTGTATATGACCCGCGGTAATTATATTTTGACGGTCCCGAAGTACAATAGTATAATAAATTCTATTTATCCTCTGATACGTATGTTTATCAGCTGCCTAGTACTTATAACACAAACTTTATTTAGTTTGGCACTAGATGGCGTTGTGTGACAGTTGTGAAATAACTATTATTATTATAACAAGGCAGAATATTTAGCGCCTATAAAGATAATTAGGTGAATATACACCTAAAAGGTGGTTTTTATTGCTAATTGGATAGTATTCAAACAGTTAGCTGAGTAAGCGAGCGTGCGACCATCGCACAGATCCCACGGGGGTATTATCAATTGCTACAGAAGTACAAACGATTGCAGAACGACGTAAACGCCTCGTTATTCAATTGTCCGTACATGTTCATGGTAGTAGGAAGCTTAAGCAACAGCTGTTGACTTACTTAATCTTCTGTTTATAAAATTTATTATAGTAGGTACCAATTTTCTTTGCTCGCTGTTCGACCGTCCGGTAACTGTCCTTACCAGGTCCAAGTCGTCAACGGCGCGTATCGTTCCACGTGCTTCTCAAAGATTTGCCAGCGGGGTCAAAACCTACTGGGCTAAAAGGTCCAGGATATTTTGGCTTCTTGACCCATCTGTTATGCGAGCAATGTACCCAGCTCCTGATTAAATCATCAGTCCACCTCATAGATGCCTTCTAAAGCTGTGTCTTCAGGTACGCGTTCACCACTCCAGGACCTTTCGGCTCCTTCACCTATCTGTTCTGTGAGCAATGTGTCCTGCTCCTGCTTACTGATACTAAAACAAAAAAACTGTTATAAAATTTATATGGGAACAATCCGGGAGTATGATCTTTAAATCAAAGCAAAATTGGTGTACAATTGACCGAGATATAAAAACTATGAGTTGCTATGATTTTTTAAAGAGTTTCGTTCTGTATCTTCTAAGTTCATCATCAGATCAAAGCAATATTTATATCCCGATTATATTATTAGTCCCGAATTGGGACTTAATAATTCGAGAGTGATAATCTGGATAGAAATTGTAATGAGAACCAAAAATTTCAAAATCGGTCCACAAGTGATCCAAATATCGAAGAACATACAAAAAAAACATAATGCCGAACTTAGAACCTCCTCATTTTCGAAGTCGGTTAAAATAAAAAGTGAGTGTTCTTACAAACTATCGGATTATATTATGTGGTCACAGACAATTTGATGCATATTGAAATGGATGTTTAATTAGCTGCCGTAAGGTCAGAGTAAGAATCAGAGAGCTTACATTATCTCTGACATTTCACTATCTTACTGTTTTGATTGTGGTTTAATTTATAAACGAACTAGCGGATACTAGCGGCTTCGCTCGCGTGATAGTAGAATATTATCCCTTTTGAGTACCGTAATTAGAGACATAATAGAAAATTTGGGTTAGTTAGTTCGCTTGGAGCTTAATAGTTTAAAGAAACTTATTTCTGGAATAAAATATGTTTATGATCGTCAAGCATGAAGAAGTAACAAGCAAATACACAAACTTCCGCATTTTGTGATATAAACGTGATAGTACAACTATATGTTTTAAATATTGATTATTGATAGGCTTGCGTGTACCACTTCATCACCTGACGGTAAGCGATGATGGGGTCGACGATGGAGCACGTTTGCCTAGAAGTCACCTTCACTCTTCTGAAGAATGAAGAATCTCTGGTCAATCAAACAATAAAGACACATAAAGTTATGATGATTGAGCAAAAAACTAGCTTGTTGACGAGCCTCCACTATCATGAATGGTAAGTGAAAGGAGGATAAAAAGTAAAAAAAGCAAGCTTTATGACGGATCATTCATACGTTGTAAATTCATCGATATTACTACTGTTTTTGTGTTTATCAATTCATCATAAAGAGATGGAATAAATTTAAAAAAAAAATGTTTATTGAGTCTCAAACGGTTACAATATAGAATCGTAAATGAAACAACCCCAATAAGTTATTAATATTACTTGGAATAAAATCAATTATATTAAAATTTCTTTCGTGTTTTTGATAATTTTGCCTTGAACACAGGCATTGAATAACCTGCCTTTCGGTATTTTACAGGATGCATTTTGGAGAGAGTGCTCGGGAATTGCTTGACTTAATTTCGAAATCTCAATTCTACCATCGGACAAGCGGCGTACGGCGAATATCCACACTTGCGTTGTTGAGACTTCTACGATCCGTACTAAGCGTTTTGCCTCGTAAACGACAAAGTACCATGTACATCGAAGGATTGAAACAGTTTGTCTGCGGTCTTCCCATCCGATTATAATTTAGGTGTGTTCAAGGCTAGAGTGAATTGGTTCATAATAAACTAGTGCGCCGCACCATCAACGATTGCATCACTGCTTACCATCAGGTGGGAACTCAGTTAAGCATTAATTTATATCGAATAAAAAAAAATATATGAAGAAGATTTAATATATCGAAGAGAATTATTGGAAGGTGTCATTTTGGTGTTCAGCAGCACTGCTCAAAAAAAGGATAAAGTAAAACTTCGAACAAAACTGACATCAACCAATTCGCACTTGGCCCGCATGGTAGACGGCCCATTCTCTCACCTGGCGAGGAGACCCGAGACCCACAGGACAGGACGGGGGACATAAATTGACTATGCTGCAATATTTGGCCTGTATTTTACAAAACGCCAGTCTCTTGCAACTAAGTCCATACCCCACTTAACACTCACAGTTATTTTGCACTGTGGTTGCAAAATGGACTAAGTTTCATATTCGGTGTGATTAACTTTTCTTTATGCAGTTTGACATTTGCACCGTTATACAATGGTCAAGCGTGAGCTGCCAAATCATAGGTCATGTCTTTCTGTAATTAAATTATTATTCATTATGATATATGTTGATATTTTTCGTTTCGCTTCGTCGTTTATTTCGCGTACATCAAAGGACTGGAATCATTTCCTTCTTGCGGCCTTCCTGTCTGATTTTAATTTAGGTGTCTTTAGGCTAGAGAAAAAAAAGTAAAGTATTAAATATTTTTTTAATAATCTAGTGTGTCTCACCATCAACGATATCCAATCGTTGATGGTGAGATGCTGCTTATTATTAGGAGGCATCGTAGTCAAGAACAGGTTTATATCATTAAAAAAATAAAATAAAGTAGCTATAATTTAAAAACATTTCAACGTTCATAGTCAGTGATATATTATAATACATGTTCTTTTTTATACCGTGAATAAGGTCTACTTAATATAAATTCCGAATGCATTATTATCATCCATTCATCCATTTATTATGTAAGGTAGTGTAGATATAAGACCCATGGCTTCGACTCTATTGCCCTATTGGGCCCCTACGATTTACTGACATCTCTTTAAGACGCGCTTGGAAAGGTACGCGCCGTCGACGACTTTGCGGTTCCCTGATGGTCGGACGGCGATGAGCTATTAATTGCTTGCCGTCTACAAGCCCGCTCCTACGGTAGCTGGAAATCGGGATCGAAATCCCGATTCCCGTGAGGACGTTCCCACTAGTTGTCTAGCATTTCTACTTCGCAGAAGTAGACTACTGCTTCTTGTTTTTCATTTATTTTGGTATATTCAATAAGATGAAGACATGATATATCGAGAAAAAAAACGCAATAGCCTCCCAATTTGCGTGCTCCATTAAATGCAAATATATTTCTGCAATACACTTAAAACTAACGCCATCAGAATATTTATATCCTAAACAGTTATTTTTCCAAGTGGCATATAGAATGCGAATCAATTGCGACATGACCTTCAGTTGTTCAGGGCCGGTTGTTTTTAGAAACGTCTGATGCATAAATACGGGAGGCGGCATCCATTGTGCCGTAACATCGTCACTAATGAATTCCTAATGATTTCACTGTGACCTTAGTACTGGTAGATTTAGGACTTTAGATGTACTAGATTTTATAAACGTGGTTTAAATGGTTAATGTTATTTTAGAGCCGGATGCTGCCGTTCTGTCTCCTGGAGAGCAAGCCTGTGTCCGCTGGGACACAGGCCTGCTGAGTGGGCTCATCCTTATGTGTGATATTGTTGGATAGGTATTTAACAATGGACAAGGGTTTACCTATGGAACCCTAGGGCGAGCGTGGCCCGATACGCTCTTGGCTGATTTATTCTTTTATTGAGATTAATAAGATTGATATCAATTATTTGTTATTTATAATAAGCTGTGATACTTAAGTTTGCAGCGTCATCATATCTATTGGTAAATAAAACCGAATAAATCGTGAATCTGTTTATGATTTTAATTGTTGACATTGACAGGTCGTAGTTGGCCCGCGGGCCATAGTTTCGAGTCTCCTGATCTAGACGATAATACTGTAAGTGTATTCTTCTAACAGTAGTGGTTCTAAGTTATTTGGTTAGTAGGTGGCTGGCACAGATCTTGAAGATCCTCTTTATTGTGTAAGTGGTCGAGCAAACGAGGTAATAAGGTCACCCTGACCACAGACAAGGCTGCTTTTGCAGCCTCAGCTCAAGATTAATAGACTACAGGACTTTTATAAAGTCCTAGTATATGATCCACTGAAGTAAACAGAATCCAAAATTTATTTAATTTTAATAAACAGTGTATTCGATAATTATCAAGTGAAGCGTATGTTTAATCGACTTCGCAAAGGAGGAGATTCTATGTTCGACTGAATCAATTTTTTTAAATGTATGTTCACTGGTCAATGGTGTACCGATTATAACAGTACTTAGAAAATGGTAACTTGTGACCATATTATCCCGTACGTTGAGAACCTGCAGAAGGGTCGAAGCCCACTAGGGCCAAGGGTTCGCGTCTGAAAGTAATGCTCTGGGCCTGATATAAAGACAACGTAGGAATGGGTTCAAATTCAAAATCAAATTCAAACTCATTAATTCATTTTGTGAACATAGGTGATTACAGATGTTTTCCAATATTCTATTTTTTTTTCTATATTTTATTTGTTCTTTGGTCAGTAAGGGTATGTTCGCACAGCTTTATTATTCCGCGCGGTTTTTTTTCGCAAATCTGTAATACATAGAATCCAATGGAAAACACCGCGTATTTTTATCGCCTGTGCGTTACTTCCATAGGATTCAAAGTATTACAAAATTACGAAATAATAAAACCGCGCGGTGTAAAATCGTTGTGCGGACAGGCTCTAAGAGTCTGACTGTGTTACCCGCTCCGTCCAAGGGCGAGATTTGTCATTGGATGATTTTTACCCACCATAAGAAAAATTGCCATTTTTACCTTTAGCTATAGCTATAAAAAATTGGATTTTAAAAATATCTTTGTAAAAATGGTGTCATTATAGACATTTTAGATATCAACAGTATACCGAACAGCTCAAATATCATACACAAACAGTGAGTGGCATTTATTTGAGGTGTTAATAAAAACGATATCTAATGAAATAGAGCCTTTCGTTTACATGCTAAAGGAGGTTTTTCCTTGACTTTTTAAGTTATTAAATTTAATGTTTTAAAAGCTGAAAGTGTTTATCTTAATGTCGTTTTATTAAATTAGTGTCATTGTTAATGTATTTTAATTTATAATATTCAATCGTCTAAAACGATTGAAAATAGTAGTTTATGAGTGCTCTGGTTAAAAAATAAAGAATGTATTATTAATTTATTATTAAACATAGCATATCTATTATACATAGTAAAGCATCAGTCATATAACGTCCCTCTGCTGGAACTCAGGCCTCCTCTCTGCTATCTCGGTGCTTGAGATTATCCACACCGCTCTTTCTCACACCATGGTAAATTTTTCAGACGTCATTGTACCGGTCCCAATGCAGGATCATCACTCCAACATCTTTTAACCTCATCGACCATCGGTTCAGCGTAGCGTTATATTGTATAGCACACTATAAATGCTTATTTTTTAAATCTGCAAATCCCGTATTTTTATGCAAAGAATCTATGTACAAAATTTTATGAAAAATCAGAAAGTTATGTTACCGTTAGGTTATCTGATTGTCCACGCAAACACATGGTCACGGGGAGATCCGGGTGGCTGAGAGAATGCTAATGCCCGCTGTGACCTGCCCTGATCTGTATTGTATTTAGAGTAAGCAGTGGTGTCCAACTTATAAATGTCCCTTTAAATATTTTTGGGAAAAAATAATAACACGATGTAAAAATTATAGGAATCGGTCCTGTTACTAATTTTGAACAAATTATATTCTGGTCCTGCTATGGGTTCTGCATATACTAAAACTTATTTTGTCTACTCGTATAGCACATAGTGATGCGATCATTTCTAAAATAAAACTAGCTCCAATCATCGAGTATCAGTTAGCCTCTTTTTAAAACCGCTAAGAATAACCGCAATAATCGTACAAGTTAATAATTCAATGGATAGTATTAATATAAAGTGCATTATAAAGGTCGTATTAACACACTTTTCTATATCCATGCATATATTCGTAATGATGTTGTAACAGTAGTAAATAAGTCGGAATTAATATTAACGATAACTTCGTAGCCTACTGTTCTCTTACAATAGAATTGAGTAACAAATATATTCTGTTACGGAATTCTTCGTAGTGTTATTTTAGACGCAATTGTTAGTTGGGGGTCAGAGGAAAATTTTGTATAAATTGGTTACAGTAAAAAACAGACTACTGCTCCCATGAAGCAAGTAATTTGCTTCATGACTGCCCCCTTAGGGGCTTAGCCAAGTTACAATCGTTTCGTTTAGAGTTAGCGCTTGTAGATAGCCACGCTCCCAATTCCTTTGTTGAGATGACGTCTGAACAAGGGAATTGGGGGCGTGACTATGGCGTAGTACTTTCAAAATTTATTTGGGAAAAAAAATGAGTGTGACCTTTTAGTAAATGAAATTCTAAACGTTTTTTTTTAGAAAAAACTTGTCCACAAATATGTAATACCAACACACCTGGACCCGGAACAACCATCTCAAAGTCATACAAATATTTGGTGCGTACAGGAATCGAAACCGCGACACACAGAACCATGCGTATTGTATAGCTAACCTATCTTTTAACATAAACTTAAATTTTTGAATAATTTTGATTTTACAGACTTATTGTGATTTTGTTTTTTTTATTTATTTAGATTTCAATCATCATCATCAACCTAGCGCCCGTCCCGGTTGCTACCTTGGCTTTCACCTCGGTGTCCGTGGTCCGCTTTCCTTCCTAGACGCCTCCACTTCGCTCGGTCTTTTGCGTCCCTTGCCTCAAGCCCATTAGTACGCATGTCGTCCCTTACGACGTCGATCCAACGCCTCTTAGGCCTACCTATTATATACCTATTTAGATTTCAATGATATTATAATTTAAGAATTAGTATATTTATTGTGATTGTGGTGTTAATTTTAGTTTTAAATGTCTAAATTGTTAAATTATAATTTAATTTGATTTTAGTAATGTATGAACTGCTGTGCTATGGACTCAAGTCTGATAATAATAAATGTTTCTTTTTTATTGCTATAAACTAGTGCTTGACTGCGATTCCATGTGATGGTAAGCAGTGATACAATCATTGATGGTGGGGCGCACTAGTTT
Organism: Mythimna loreyi; assembly: GCA_029852875.1. Classification (NCBI taxonomy): domain Eukaryota; kingdom Metazoa; phylum Arthropoda; class Insecta; order Lepidoptera; family Noctuidae; genus Mythimna; species Mythimna loreyi. Next base: position 21,318,535 of record CM056789.1, on the reverse strand, counting down.
ATTAAGAGCCTATTCACTCTAGCCTTGAAGACGCCTAAGTTATTATTTGTATTGCCATAAAAAGTCCTCGCAGCGTGACGAGTTCGCGACTTATGTCAGGTGACCCTAAGAGACAGTGCGCTCGCATTTCCTTGTTGACGTCATAGCAGTCATTGCATGTCGTGGCTACTGCGCAGGTCAGCTTATGTGAGGCGGGTCAAACGGCGTGAGAGGTGTTGGGTAGTATTACATACATCCACTTGTATCCTAGCGGTACAAGCACGTTCATAGAAACTGTTTAATAATAATAATAATAATATTCGACGACCATCACACAACGCCATCTAGTTTCAAGCTAAGCAGAGCTTGTGTTATGAGTACTAGACAACTGATAAACATGCTTATATATTTCTAAATACATACATATTATAGACAAAATTACACCCAGACACAGAACAAATGATCGTGCTCATCACACAAACATTTGTCCTGGGTGGGAATCGAACCCACGACCTTCGGCATAGCAGTCAGGGTCACTAACTACTATGCTGACAGGCCAGTCAAAATATTGAAAAGTTAATACAAAGGTCCGCTGCAGCGCTTCATTGGTATTATGTCTTCTAACAAAACTTTTAAAACTTACAGCACACTCACACTGCGTGAACGTGAAAACTGTACTAATGTCATCAATGTAAAGGTGTATGGCCTGCAGAACACTTAAGTCAAGTAAAGTGACTGTAGAGTTCGAGCGATATATCAGTGGTTACATCCTGTCTGATGACTCGTAACCCTGCTTTCTAGTAAGATATCAGTAAAATTATGTAATTATCAGAGCCTACAAATAAAGTTATATTTACTCAGTCTGATTAACAACAAACATCAGCACCCACCACACAAACAAACACAAACATAAACAACACACACACACAAACACACACACACACACACATAAACACACACACACACACACACATAAACTAGAGCTTGACTGCGATCCTACCTGATGTTAAGCAGTGATGCAATCGTTGATGGTGAGGCGCATTAGTTTATTAAAAGCCTTTTTACTCAATACTTGAAGACACTAAAATTATAATCGGATGGGAAGACCGCAGCAGGCAAATAATTGTTCCAGCCCTTCGATGTGCGCCGAATGAAAGATCAAGCGAAACGTTTATTCCGAACCGTAGAGGTTTCAACAACGTAAGGACGGATACTCGTCGTGCGTCAGGTTGTCCGATGATAGAAAAGAGTTGGAGGAATCAACTCAAGCAATTCCTGCACACACTCTCTAAAAAGCAAACTGTAAAAACTATTACGTACCATAAAACTTGTGATCTACCACACGTAAGTCGGAGCCAGTACCACTCGGCCACCACTACACTCTCTAGTCGTCTAATTTCAATAACACTGAAATACTAACTAGGGTTTTGGCCCTCGGATGCAAATAGTAACTGAACGAACATGACTAGGTATTAGGCAGTAAACTCTTACACTCCCTCTTGCAACCTAGAGCAGCCCCACTGGCCAAGTTACGAACCTTTCTTGTCGACTCTCTTTCTATTATCGAAACGCCTCAGCGTAGTTATTATTAAATATCATAAAACTACAAGATGTAGCGATGATTATTGTAAAAAAGATTACATTTCATTCTGTAATTTTGATCGATGTGCGATGTCATTTCTATACATTTAATTCGTTTTCTACTAGCGTTAACAATTGTAGATTATTAACTTGGCTGATGTTATTTTGATGGTTTCAATTTCAATAGCAAGTTGGAGAAAGGCTATGAATACTAGAACTATGACACCACCACCTATCCTACAAGTATACTTAGTACTTTTTTTTTTTTTTTTTTTTTTTTTTTTTTTTTAAGAATACTTTTTTTTGTCGATTTTATTTGCTAAAACTGTACAAAATTAATTAATTTAAGAATATACATTTAATTATACTAAAAATAACCTAAATAAACTAAAAATACAATAATATTTACAAATGATTTATTGGGCATCAAAAAATTCATCCACATCGATATCAATGGGAAAAGTGCCCAGAACGCTGGCAGCATTGCCACGCTGGATGGCAATGCTGATTCGCTGACAAAAGTAAAGCCCAGCCCTCTGGTCACGCGAAGAGTCGACCAGCTGTTTGCTGATGTCGCGTACAACTCGATGAGCGCTCGGACCCCATGGCCCTAGTGTTTCAACCCCAAACGGCTCAAACATATAACTCCCAATAAGGTTATTATATTTACGCCGTTTGAGGTTTTCTGCACTTGCAGCAGCCGCCCCAGCACAACCTGCCGTACTCAGAAGATGGGATGGCGCAAGGGTGTCGACACATGTTGCATCCCACACCAGAGGCCTACCCAACTTCCAGGGCATTATGGTCATCCCGTCTGGCCTCTTCCCATCGTCACGTGCCAGGCCATTGGGTTCTAGAACAGCTGGCACCCCGGCGGTGACAAGGGCTCGACGGATGATGTCATTAATGCTGGCGTGCCTAGCTATCCGACCAGCGCTTCTGCTGCAGGATAGGCCATGGTGGCCGAGGCGGTCGACTACTTCACCGCACTGACACCGATGTGGAGCTCCGCTAGGAGCACCCAGTCGCAGGCATGTAGCGATCCGGAAGGTGGTGTCACTCAGCATAGTGCCTATGTTGGGTGACGGTAACGTCTGTAGCCAAAGGCCCGACTCCCATTCACCCACAGCCAGTAGGCGGGCACGCTCAGCAGTGTTGGTGGACGTATTAATAAGGTTATTCCGTACCAATCTGCAGAGCGGCTCATCCCACTGTCTCTGGGAAGATGGGTTCTCGGGCAACGCCTCGTCCGGGCAAGCCAATTTCCAGGCGCTCAAGGCATCGGTCAAGCACGGCACCTCACAGTCAACCAGTGATTGAGTCAAAATTCCACTGGTCAACTGCTGAGTGCTGCGGACCGAAGACAGGAACGCAGGAAGGCTTACACTAGTAATTTTGCGGATACCGAGCCCACCAAAACGAATGGGTAGCGTAGCTTGAAGCCAAGCCCGGTCATCCAGGGCCACATTTAAGATGGATGTTAGTGTATGCCGAATGGTCTGATCAATTTTGTCCAAGAGGTGTGGCTGCTTCCATAAAGGAGAAGAGCGGAGAAAATACATGAAATTTGGTGCAAAACAACAATATCGTATGAGGGTGAAAGCCGAATGAAGGTTAATTTTGGAAAGTCTTTCCGAAATGTTGTTGAAACGCTCAATTTTGTCGTCGATGAACGAAGAAAAACCGTCTTCCAAAATTGGTGAACCTAGGAGGCGCAGTGAACTTTTATCTAAAATTTTGATTTCTGGAGCTATTGTATAGAATTTCTGTAGAGTCGTTAGTCTGTCAGTGCTGTCAGAAATAAAAAGTTCACATTTTGATTCGTTGAGGTCAAGGCCAATCGATTTAAATTGCTGTTTGAGTAATTGAAAATCTTCTAAAACGGTATCTACGTCACCTCCTAGCGTTCCATCATCTAAATACCACACGTTAAATTTTGAATTTAACTGTTGGATGATTGGATGAATAGCCAAGCTGAAAATTGCTGGCCCGAGAGGGTCACCTTGTTGGCATCCAACTGCAGATTCCAAAACATTATCTTTATACAGTAATTTACTACTTAGTACTTAGTCAATTCTCACATGAACCCGTGAAGTGTTTTCTCCAACCGCAGTACGAAATGCACTTGCATTCGTGAACAAATTCTACTCTTCTAACTAATACATATTGCAAACACATCAACCATTACCTTTGTGTACATTTTGCAGATGTTTTGAAATTATTCAAGTGCGAATCGATACTTACCGCAATTTATATGCAATACTATCAAAGTTAAAGAAAACATATTGATGTCTTAAATTACCGTATTATTTTAAGCGTTTTGTGTATGACATATATTTATTTTTACGGTTTTTATTTTATCATTTTCAGTGTGTCGGTAACTTGAATTGAGTTTATCGTCATTGGCTTTTTGCCCTTGTCCCGTATTATTTAGGATCGGCACGATATGCATCTAGGATTCCGTATTCAAAAGACAAAACAGGACCCTCTTGTTTTCAAAGATGATTTATTTTTGTTAGCGCTATAATAGCAAAAAGAAAAACAAAATTAAATAAATATTTCAGTGGGGCTCCCTTACAACAGATACCATACGGACGGTACGCTTTTGTCCCTCTCAAACACAAATTATTTTCTTCAAATAATTTTATTTCAATGAACCCATCTATATATACTTCTAAATTATTACCCGTTGTCTTATGGGTTATGTTATGTGTGTTACTTGGGGATAAATTTTAAATTTATTAAAAAAAAATACTACTATAGACACCAGTGACTTTACTCCACTTAAGTGATCAGCATGCTATTATGCAGCACTTTTACATTGATAACATTTGACGTATTATGACGAACCAGCGCTGTGAGTTTTATAATGTTTTCATAGAAGAAAATACCAATGAAGCGATACAATGAACTTTTGTACTAACATTTCAGTATTTTGGCAAATAATTTCTATTAACGTGCTTGTCTATTGCTAGGATGTAATTCGATGACTGTAGATGTCCTTTTGGAGCTTATTTTTGTGTTGGACAATAAGTTACATAATAATTCAGGATCAAAGATCATAAGCTTGCTTACTTAGGTACAGGCTTTACTAGTCCCACCAGAAAACCAGTTGTACCCCGACCCGTCGGTAAATGGACCCGACATGGGTACTTGAGGACGGCGACCTAGATGTTGTGTTATTATCACCTTTATTTATTTATTTAGTATAGAAAAAAACCATCAATACTAAATAAATCTTTAACTCTGTCTTCTCACACAACCGTAAACTATCTAATAATCTAGGGTTGGTCTCCACAAACGCCTTGGGCATCATTAGCATACGCGGTATAGGAGAGGTGGATCGAGCTATAGTGCGACAAAATGGGACATTAAATAATTTATGCTCTCTAGAGCGATTGTAATTATTCGGAACAAATAATTCACACAACTCTGCATGTAAGTCAGACGCATCAGTGTAGCCATTAATGACTTTATAGACTGTGGTAATTTGGACAACAGCCCGCCTATCATCAATCAGTGAGTTCCATCAATGAGTTGCAATACGCATCCCAGGATAAACTTGTTAGTCCAGAAGTATGTTATGGGTTTGGTGTTATCAAAGGCGTCGAGCAGGGTTCTTAGAAATTCTTCATTTCAACACGATCCATCATTTTGCTAACAGTTCGTAATCTGTTAATTCATAATATCCGGACATTGGTCGCTCAGTGGTTTCGTAATACCAGAAATATGAATAGAATAGAATTGTGGTACGAGCTGTCTTGTAACTAATCTTCTTCTTCTTTTCGTGTCGATTTGACTCAAAGAAGAACCGGCAAAAAAAACCCAGACCCGACAGAAAAGTAGCATATCTCAGTATTCTTGTTATTATTTATATAATCATATTATATAGTTTTTATATTTGAAATCAATGGCTAACACCAAAATATTTCCTTATGTTTTTGTTCAGGCTGTGAACTAAAAAAGTACAAAATGCCTATTTATCTACACAATTCGTAATAAATGGCGATAAAATAGTTACGGGATGTATCCAGATGACCTGGAGATACAGCTGAATTATATAATTTTTGAATTCCTAGTATAATATATTTTTGTTGTAACGTGTAGTGAATGTACCCTAAGTTGATTGTAGTACTAGGAATTCAAAAATTATATAATTCAGCTGTATCTCCAGGTCTCCTGGATACATCCCATAACTATTTATCGTCATTTAGTTACAAACATTTACGAATTGTATAGATAAGTAGACATTTTGTATTTTTTTTTTAGGGTAACGCCTGAACAAAAACATAAGGCCATATTTTGGTGTTAGCCATTGAATTCTAATATAAAAACTATATAATATGATTATATAAATAATAACAAGAAAATTGAGAGATGTCACTTTTCTGTCGGGTCTGGGTTTTTTTTATATGGGACGTGACCGATCTTCTTTAGTCCGACCAATATTTAGCCACCCGGACAGCTCTCTCGTTGGCCTCGTACAAGTCATTAAAGGTGCAGGTGGTAGTGCAAGCTGAGCAAGAAAGGAGATGACGCATATCCTGTGAAGGGGCTCCACACTGGCACTGTACTTTTGTAACTAATTAAAAGCAATGACTGCAGAATTACGTTCTAATTAGGTCAGTGGTCAAAGGAATTGTCAAAATTTTTGCAATTTACCGTAAACGTCGGACATTCATTTGTTATTGTGTACAAGATTATCATTCCTTGGCATTTCTTTCAATGGAGTGTCAGTGGTTGATCATTGGAAAGATAAACCACTGACATTCCATTGGTTAACAAATTGTTTAATTTATAAATTAGTTAATATGTACAATAAAATATCTTACTTATCTCACACCGATTGTTCTTTAATTGTGTCTTTAATTACAGCAATCAAAAGGTTGAAAGATATGGCGTGTTTTATTTACATACGGCTAGTAGGTTTTTTTTTTCGTTGGGTAAAAATCTTGGGCTAAAAATCCCATCCCGTTCCTTCTTTGCTGTTTCTTTTCCACACCAGGGCCGAGCCTTCCTTTTAGAAGTAGCTTTTGAGCCTAGTAGGCTTCGACCCTGCCCGCTGGACAGCTGGGTCCCTACAATTTACTGACAACTCCTTGTGGCGTGTTTATTTTAATGATGCTGTGATCCCACGTGATGGTAAGCAGTGATGCAATCGTTGATGGTGAATCGCACTGGTTTAATACACCTTCATCGAGTATAAAATATGCTAATTTATTAATTCTAATTTATTTTATTAATGTTTGCGCCTAATTTTATGTGTTTTTCATTATAATTTATGTACATATAGAGTTTTAAAGAAACATGCGTTTTTACACATTTCATTTTATAATAGTTGTTTATAATAGTGATGGTCGTTGAATATTGTTGAATATTATTTTATAATAGTTGTAGTAACAAAAATAAACTATGTTTAATATGCAAAGAATTGTCATGTTCCTGCCCTTGTTCCGATTTATTTGAGGTCGGTGCAATACGTTTTCTTTTTCAATTTGTTATTTTCAATCCTGACCTGAGCCTTGTAGTGATAGATGTAATTTTTTTTCTCATACTTTTTTATTTAACTTTTCTTTACAATGTGAATGTAAGAACACTGTAGACTTCGCCAATTCCTATTACGATTCATCTTATTTATTTTTCCGTTATTATGATTATTTTTATTGTGCTTTTGGGGACAATATTCACTGGTCTATACTGTCGTTACTTTCATATCAATACTGTAATTTCTTAAATTTTTTGTAATAAACCATTTTTTTTTAAAGAGTAACCATGGAGTTTCTTGCCGGTTCTTCTCCATAGGAAACAACCAATTTGGAACTGTGCACTAGCTTTTGACGTTTTATAAGTGCGCATGTAGCCCTAGGTGAAATAAAAACCATTTTGATTTTGATTGATTGATTTTGAGCATCATCCGTCCTTCTCCTACTGGGGCTATGGGGTAAGGTAAAAACGTCATCCGAGGTCCTGGAACAAAGGCAAAACCGAATAGTAGTAAAATAATTCTTTTTAATATCGCAGTAGTGCGCCTTACGGCGTGGTGTTAAGGTTGATTTTTTTATGTTCAGTTTTGGACAGACTCTTCGATGCGTTTCGGACTCTGCATTAGTATAATCGACCCTAACAGGTCACTCATTACCAGTCATCATAGACTTCCATCCCAGTGGCGTGCCTAGGGTTTCAATATAAGGCAAGCCCAAAAATTTTAACCGATTTCAAAAAAAGAAAGTTCAGTTTTGGACTGAGTATGTAAGTACTCTCTCATAAACTACTGGTCAGATACAATAAATTAAAAGTGAATTCATCCATGTTCTTTCCTCTTTTTTCTTCAATTTCACTTAATGAAGACATGCTAGTACTAGATTGAATATAATAAATATATCAGCAATTAAATACCTCCGGTGGCTTTGAAAAAAGCCATTTGGTTTGCTTCATTGCTTCAGGGAACAAAGTTATGGTAAGTAGTTGCTTGCTTCCTAACAGGACTGACAGGTCACAGACAAAAAAAAACAAAACAGAAAGTTCCAAAACAAAAGTAAAAAAAATAGCTACATAGAATATAATAAGGAATTTAAATAAATTATTTATATTCTAATTGGAATCGTCTATCTTTCTTAAGAAATGATTAAATTACATCAGAGTAAAATGTTGGTGATTGTTTTAATTCTACCAACAACTGTTTTTCAATAGCTATCATTGATAATTCAGAAAGACGCTCTAGACTTTGTGTATTTCTCAGATAGGACGTTTAAGAGACAAAAAAGCACGTTTCGCGGAAGAACTTGTACTTAGCCGGAATAGTTAAAACAAGATACACTGACTTTAACAACTCGATAAAGGGATCTTCGAGGTTATTCTCATGAATGAAATCAATTGATTCCGAATTCCAATTAATGTCAACAATCCAACAGTTTTACTGTATCTATTAAATTTTCGTTTACGCGATTTACTAGACTGAGAAATACACAGATTAGGCGTCGGTTTTATTGAAGAAATTAACTGTTTTTTCTGAGAAAAGTTTAAAGATTTTACCTTATCTTTGAAAATCAAAACTTGAACGCATTTTAAATCCTCACAAGGTACAATTAGCTCCATTGTTGTAGGTAAGTCACCAAAACAGTTACATATAACTCTGAGAAAATCTAAGAAAACACATAAGTACAACAAAACTTTTACTCAAGCAAATAACACTGAAGTTAGTTGCACACGAGTGTCAAAAACTATTTACGCAAAGTTGTAGTGTTGTCATTTAGGCAAAAAAAGTCGCCAGATATATGAAAAATCTAGCTAAATATCGCAATTTTTTACTTTTAAGTTAATGCTTGAATATTTAATTTCGTTATTTTAAAAAGTCGCTAGTTTTTACTGTTGCTAAATCTTAAAAAAAGTCTCCAAACTCGTTAAAAATCTCCAAGATCTCACAACGTTGCTAAAACGGCAAAACTAAAGTGTGGCAAACTGACAAGGTCATGCATGCGCGGTCAACTTCATGCGCAAGCCCGGCTTAAATCTTCTATACTGATCGATTTGTAGACGCAAAACGTCCTAAGTACTTATATGGCACATCGCTATGAGTGCGAAAGAGACATTGAAAGCCCGGTAAAAGCTGGTAAGTGTAAGCGAGATAGCTATATATAGTGCCGAGTGTAAGCGAAGCGCGCGAACAATCGCGATGTGTAATACAGCGGGCGGGCCTAAGTAGATACTTTGTGTTATTTTGATAAGAATTAAGCGCGCGAACTTTTAAATTGTTCGAGTTTGATATTGATTCTTATCGAGCATTTTAGTAAGGCATGCCGGGCTTTTGGGCTTGTATGAAGAGACCGCCACTGTTCCATCCGTATAACATTTCCGCTTAGATCTTCAAAGGGATCGCGTTAAGATGTTGTGGTAGGGCTTAATTATGACATTTATAAGGTGTGATGATATGACTGGCCTGTCAGCATAGTAGTTAGTGACCCTGACTGCTATGCCGGAGGTCGTGGGTTCGATTCCCACCCAGGACAAATGTTTGTGTGATGAGCACGATCATTTGTCCTGTGTCTGGGTGTAATTTATCTATAATATGTATATATTTAGAAATATGTAAGTATGTTTATCAGTTGTCTAGTACTCATAATACAAGCTCTGCTTAGCTTGAGACTAGATGGCGTTGTGTGATGATCGTCAAATATATTATATACTAGCTTTTGTCCGCGGCTTCGCCCGCGTACATAAAATATATAGCCTATGTCACTCAGGAGTAAAGCAGCTTTCTATTGTTGCAAAAATTTTCCAATCGGACCAGTAGTTCCAGAGATTACCTCCTACAAACAAAAAAACAAAAAAAAAAAAAACAAACTTTACTTCTTTATTATATTTTATAGTGTAGATTAGTGTAGATGTAGATTATTATATTAGTGTAGATATATATTATATTATATGTCATGGTGGTAGTTCCCAGATCTAGTTTCTTTGTACTTCCCTCGCCGTCGCCGCCACGGTCCCGTCGATATCCGGCCACCGTAGACACCGGCTTGCGGACGGCGAGTAATGGGTAGCCCTACAGGGTCGAAGCCTCCTGGGCCAAGGGTTGATGCGAAAGCGTAACACTAGGGCCTGGGAATAACGCAAGGAAGGAATGGGGTTTTTATGGTAGGTAAAAATCATCCAATGACGAATCCCGCTCGTAAAAAAACCTACCCCATTCCTTCCTATTCTCAGAGCCCCGGTACGAAAGCGTTATACCGGGGCTCTGGAAATAAGGCAAGGAAGGCACGGGGTAGGTTGTTTAGTCAGTAAGAGTCTGACACTGTTTCCCGCTCCGCCCAAGACAGGGGTTCGTTATTCGATGATTTTTACCTACCATAAAAAAGCTTCTTTGTACTTGTAAAATATTTATAGTTTACGCGGTAAGATTTGCATTAATAAGAGATATTAATTGTTTTCGTTTCAACACGGTGTTACGTGTTCTGTTACAAGACTGGCTGACGCAGTCAATTACTGATGTTCGGCAATTTAGACACGCTATCAAGTGTGGAATCTTACCAATATAAAGAACTTTGTGGCGTCTCACATTTGTATCGTGTGGACTATGGTTAGGTCATAGAGGTTTAGTTTAGTTTTATCTGTTGGGCATAGTCTCTGAGGCTTTTGGTCCTCTCGTGTGACACTTACCTACTTTTGGCAGTTGTGATTACATATATTTTTTTAAGTTCAACTCATAATGAATGGCCTTTGTGGAAGAGACACCACAATTTTGCCAATAACACGTGGAAATTAGACTATCAAACGCTGGAGAGTATTTAGCGTGATAAAAGTAAAATAAATATTTTTCTTTTTAAATCAAAATTATAAAATAATAAAAATATTTCTTCGTAGATGTAGACAGACAGTTTAGAGTCAATTCTATGAGCATATATTTTTTCAAGTCCACTCGTAAAATGAGACGGCGTTAATTGCCAAAACTTCATGCCTATTTTCTCCAAAGAGGTAGGTAGAGACTTATTTATAAAATCATTGTAGGATAATTATATAGGGTGACTGGTGACTAGTTTGACTGATACTTATTTGAAATCGAGAAAAAAATCAGCGAGTTCATTTCATCATCAGCCCTTTTTGTTTTTTTTTTTCAATATTCCCTCTGCTGGGACACAGGTCTCCTCGCTAGGAGAAGGAATGGGCTATAATCCACTACACGGACCCAGTGCGGATTGATGGATGTCACATGTCTTCAAATTTTTGGTTGTAGGACATGCATGCCGTTTTGAGAGCAGTGGTGATTTTTGAGATTAGTGCGTTCAACGAAACAAACTCTTTAGCTTTATAATATTCATCATCATCAGCCTTTTTAATGTTCCCACTGCAGGGACACAGGCCTCCTCTCTAAGAGAGGGAATGGGCCGTATAATCCACCACGCGGGCCCAGTACGGGTTGGTGGATGTCACATGTCTTCGAATTTTTGGTTCTAGGACATGCCGGTTTCCTCACGATGTTTTCCTTCACCGTTTTGAGAGAGTTATAATATTAGTAGGTACCAATACATTTGTTAAAAAACTGATAAATATTCTGCAAATACAATTACATCAAGGCAGGCCGTTATTTATTTAAGAGTTGATTGATTGATGACAGTGAATGTTGCAATCCAACTTGTTAGCACACGTTTGAATTACCCTTGTAACTGCAATTTACCTTGGATCTATCTCAAAACTTGCGTGGGAAGATTCGAATGAAACACACAGTGTACATTTCTGTTTCACTTATTTATTGTAAAGAATATTAACATTGCTATTAGCAATTCTATTTAGCTCATTGTAAAGTTTTTTTAACATGAATTGAACTTGGCCGCTTATAAAGGGCCTCAGAAGCCATCAGAAGACTTAAAAAAGCGACCAACTCAAGGTACATTTTCATACAACCGCTCTTACATGATTGTGATGTTATTACACATCTTTCTTCAGATATTTTGGATACACATACCTAGTACATATTATTGTCTAGGCTTCTTTAGAAATTACGATATTTATCAGTTATCAATGATATTATATTAACAATCTAGTACCTTACATATTCAATTAGATTATTATAACTGTAGTTTTGTAATTAACAGAGAAAAATAAACAACACAGAAATCTAAATTAAAAAAAAAAAACAGCGATAACAATAATTTCTTAACTCTTCTAAACAAGGCCAAGACTGCATACAATTCCTATTTATAAGTTAAAATTATCATAAATTAATTTAAATAAAATAATAATATTTTCTCTGATTCCAATGTAACGGCCACCCGTAGAGAACAATTTTGTCAATGGAAACATGTATAAAGAGGAAGCGAGCGCGGAAAACGTTTTCATAAATCTTTTAGTGAAATCTTCAGACTTTCAGGCTTCCGACTATTTAAACAAGTTGGGTTAAAGTAATAAGAGATACTCTTTAGGTAATAGTCAGTAGAAGTCTACTCTTTAATAAGAAGAGGTTATTTGAGGATATCGCACCATCAAAACAAAAATAAACCGGACCTAGTATGAAGAGCACGAAGAGTCGTGCGCTAATCAGCGTCAGTTAGACTCGTACTTGATTCTTTTGCCGTTTTTTGTAGTTTGAATCTCTTCGTACGCACCTACTGTAAAAAACGGCAAAAATATCAAGTTTGTTATACGGGAGTTCCGCTTAAATATTTATTTTTTCAACACACTTGCTCGAAAACTGCCTCATATCGCACTATGATGAGATTCAACGTGGCATGTATATCACCCGCGTGCTTTTGTTTCATTTATTTACAGGGGCTTCTCAAAACGTATATTGAATATTTTTTCTGGCTCGCACTAATACAGAATGCAGCAAAAATTTATAACAATTAAAACCAACCAAAATTAGAAAGAGCCTTGAAATGTACATGAAACTAAGATAAGATGACATGAAGGTGGGAGCAGTGGTAGCCGAGTGGTAAAGACCCCAAGTTACGAGTCTGGGGCCGCGGATTCCAACCCAGTCAGGCGCATTACTTTGTGTAATTTTTTTCATCACCATCGCTCTCAAAACGATGAAGGAAAACATCGTGAGAAAACTGGCATGTCGTAGAACCAAAAATTCTAACACATGTGACATTACCTAACCTGCACTGGGCCTGCATAGTGGATTACGGCCCTCCCTTAGAAAGGAGATCTAACTCCTTGCAGTGGGAACATTATAAGCCTGATGCTATGCTATGTAAAAGGCATGAGTTTATTATTGTAAACATGTAAAACCTCGCTCCTAAAACCTCATTGAAGCTAGACTCATCCTTACAGAATCCTTGATCTTGTTACACATTTTATCTCATTAAATTTAACCATTTAAGAGCAATGCAACTTTTTTTCATTACTATGCGTCAGCCACATAACCTTCTCGTATTAATTTGCACGATATAAACATTGAACCTTTTTATAAAGATAGGATCTTTTATATTTATGCACGTTTATCACACTAGACACATGGTATTTTTATATTTTGCGCGCCTAATAATAAAGGTATCTGCCAATTGGTTTTTGAAAATTGTACAATAAAGAGGTTTGGCGGGGTCGCGGTAGACCACGAAGGAGATGGCGCGATGAGCTAGACAGATTCCTTCCGAACTGGCAAGAGGAAGCGCGGGATCGCGATTGATGGAAGGAGTGGAGGGAGGCCTTTGCCCGGAAGTGGGACAGAACAGGCTAACAAAAAAAAAAGAGGTTTGGAATTGGTCATCATCATCTTCATGACTTTGTCCTTATTATAGCGGTAGAATAGAATAGAAATACATTTATTCGATACAGACACAGCACAACAGTTACAAAACACACGGTAAAAAATAAAAAAATAAAGTGTACGCTGAGCGTGCCCGAACCGAAAGGGTGACCACCTCAGCATTTGCTGGGCGTCTGACACCCAGCGCTGGTTTTCAGTTGGTAAATATATATACATATGTAACAATATTTCGTTTTTTTTTCGGTATTTTGATGGTGCAACCATTTTTTTCTTCAACTTTTTGGTGTACAATAAAGTTTAATCTATCTATCTATCATCAGTCACGCTATCACTGAATCCCTTTTTTTCATGTCACTTCTCACACCATTCATTCATCTTTTATTTGGCCTCCTTTTCCCTCTTCATTCATCAACATGTATATTCATAACTCTTTTTGTCTCTCTCGTTTCATTGCTCCTCTTTAGATGGTCATACTAAAACAAGCGATTCCCTTTCAACTTTTCAGTTACTGGTGCCACTTTCATACATTTTTTTTTTAATTGCTATAAACTAGTTCTTGACTGCGATCCCACCTGATGGTAAGCAGTGATGCATGCTTCCTCATTTTTTCACTTTATCCATTTTTGTCACACCACTCATCCATCTAAACATTCTCATATCTATTACATGCTTTTAACGAGGCAATTGGTTGCGAAATAAAATATGCGTTAGCTCTGTCCTTATTATGTATTTCACTTAATAACTTATATTTAATAGAAAATTAAAGGTTTAACTGAAATAAGTTCCACCCTCTTGAAACTAATCGTAATGTACACAATCTTATAGATTTTGAAGTTGAGTTTCCGAGTATCATAATTCGTCAGTCGTAGTCTACCTTTAGTGTATTAGAATGTTCATCCCATACTCCATGTAAGAGTCGTCATCTCAGATCTTTTCTGATATTACATTTTGGTTTATTCTAATTTTGCCATTTTTTCTACTATTAGGTATATTGGTATGTCATATTTTTGTTATTCCTTTGTTATAAATATGACATCTTTGTGTGTTATCTTCTCCATCTTGAATTTCACATTTGATCCGTCTGAAATTCGGATTTGTGCCAGCTTGAAAGCAATGGGCTCACACGAGTAGATATAACTGAAGATTTTCCTACAGGAGCACTGTGGATTTTTACATATTTTGGTATTTAAGAATGTACAGCTGTTAATAGTAAAATTATTGGTCGGAAGAATATCCCCCATGGCTACTTGATGTCTCTTCGAACTTGATATTGTAAGTTGATACTTGTTGACTCGGTTGACCACTTTTGATCTTCTTTAACAGTTTTAGCACACCCATTTGAAAATCTATAGTTTCATTATCATCAAAATTAGCCAAAGACGGTAGGATTCCTTTGAAAAATAGAAGATGTCGGTTCGTTGCTGAAGGTTCTTCAGTAGAAATAGGATCATTTGCGTCATCATTGTAAGTTGGAACGATTTCTAGATTTGTATTCATTGAATTATCATTAGCTTCTAAAGAATTGTCCGATACATCTATAGATTCAGAATAATTTTGCTCATTTTCCGTTTTTATGTTCACTGCGATTCTGCCTGGCTCAATTTTTGGTAGTATTTTTTCAAGAAATACTAATCTTTTGCTGTATAAGTAAGGTTTCGTTGGTCTTGAGCCTGTAATCCGTTGTTCTTGTAATTTTTTGTAAGATCGATAGTAATTATCTCTTATGTGAGTCCATCTCTGCTTTATCAGTTTATCTGTACAAAGGAAAAGAAAATGCGTGAATAAATTATTGTTTTATAATACTTAAACTAAGATGATCGGTCTTAATATAATGCTGCGTTTACATGCTTGCCGACGTTTGGCAAGCGTGTACAAGCTACAAGCGATAAACGCTTGGATAGTTTTTAAACGCTCGCGATTTCGTGTGTGTGTTCCGGACAAGCAAACATGGCAGAAGTGGGCATTGAAGTTGTGTTGGCTGTTCGATATTTTTTATATATATTTTTTCCGATTAATCTGTCAATAATGGACCAGCTTTTTTTCATTTAATGATTGTGATGATACTTCCTAATTGTCAATAGAAATATTAATGAGACCAAAATGAACTTCAAAGATATGGAATGTCGGATCATAATAATACTGTCTTTACAAGTGTAAAATGACTTTTATAAACGTGTACTCCACTGACGCGAGGGAAGAATGGTAACATTGTACTGTCCTGGTTATGTAGCCGAAATTTAAGCACCGGAACGGTAAATTAATCTCTATATTTCCTTTTTGGTTTAACAGAATTGCCATGATATGCATTCTGGCTATAAGGTGTTATAGATCTGATGATTTAGTCACGGATAAAAAAAAATATAGCCGTGTCAAAATAATATTTAAATATCGAGAAAGCAAAACTATAAAAACAACGACTTTCAAAATTAAAGTTATTTTTACACTTTTTTATCATTATCATTACATAGTATAAAACAAAGTCGCTTCCTCCCTATGTATGCTTAAATCTTTAAAACTATGCAACGGATTTTGATGCGGTTTTTTTAAATAGATAGAGTGATTCCAGAGGAAGGTTTATAGGTATAATATATCACCTTTGCTCCCGCGCGAAGCTGGGACGGGTCGCTAGTTATTAATTATAATATTTTTTATTCAAGAACAACTACAACACTATACAGACAACTCTATTAAATACAATTAAGTTAATAATAATATAATAATAATAATATGTCCACAACTATTACACAACGCCATCTAGTCCCAAGCTAAGCAGAGCTTGTGTTATGAGTACTAGACAACTGATAAACGTACTTATATATTTCTAAATACCTAAAAATTATAGATAAATAAAAAGAAGATAAGTAAGTTCAAACGACTGCGACACTAACCGGCGACAAGTTCACACAACCAAACTATGCCATGCCAAACTCCGTTTACACGGTTATGCTTGTGAGCACTTGCCGCGGTTTGCCGAGCGTGTAAACGCAGCATTACGATACAAAGGTACTATCAGTATTAATACGTGGGCACGAGAACGACTGTACTTAACCGTCTTCACGTCAACTGAAGGTTACATCAAAACAGGGGCGTAGCTACCGTCGTATCAATTATACTGGGCCCCCGCGGTACTGGGGCCCCGACCTAGGCAAAAATTCGCAAAATGTTATCCACAACCGCCTTATAGGGCAGCTAAGCATCTGTAATAAAAATACGTTTTTTTTTATACGGGGCCCCCGAAGGACTTTTGATACGGGGCCCCTGTGGGACTAGCTACGCCACTGCATCAAAATTAAATATGCAGCACGAACACAAAATCTGATTCTAGTAACAAATTAATGTTATATAAAACGTACCGTAAGCTTTTCTAGAGACATCGTCCCACGTCGTGTATTCTGGTTTACAAGTCTTAGCCACTTGTTTCCACGCCGCTTGAGTTGCAGCACGATTCTTATAAAAGTCTAAAGTTCGGTCCCACAGAACGGGATATTTTTCTACTAAAGAAATCAATAAACTGTTGTCTATAGAAAGGAGGTCATCCATTTTGTTTTTTTTTAGCGTGCGTCCTGCTCCGCAGAGGTTTGAACACTAGACGCATGTTCGGTGAAACGTGCGGTGGGGAACGTGTTGCTATCTCTTTCGCACAGTGCGACGCGACACGTTTTAATCGAATGGTGAACGAGCCGAACAAAGACGATGGAACGTGGCGGGGTCGTTCACTGTTCACACATCATTCTACGTAGGTATAGTTCGTTCTATTTGCGTCACAAACACGTCGAGTCTTTGATAGACGTAGTATGTATGTGTGTGTAGATTAACAGTTTCCATTTTGCCTTTTGTCGTTGCGTTACGGAAAGATTACTGTTGTTATCTACACAGCTAGTAGGTAGTCTGCTACATTTCTAGAATTGTTTTTGTAATGTAAGTGAAATCGCTACTAAATTGTCTAAGATATGGTATGTAATATTTAATTGTATAAATAACACGATATATATGTTACGGGTAAAGCTAGAAGATGGAGTAAACCTAGGTTTACCCGGGTAAACTTAGTATTACCCAAGCTTCTTGGGTAAAGTCCGAATAAAAAGTAAAATCAATTTTAATTCGGGGTTTACCCATGCTCACCTAGGTCTACCCAACTCTGGCTGGGTAATGTTAGGTGTTGCGTTATTTTCGCACCCGTGGCGTAATTCTGGGGGGCCCGCGTTATCTGCCCACGCGACCACGCACGTCGCTTACTTAGTGACATAATGGCGACCGAGCAAAGTGCAAATATATCACCAGAAGAAACCTTACGAGAGCTTGCAAATGAACAGGCGATTTCAGGAGGCTAGGGTATTTTTTAAGGTAGGTAAAAATCATCCAGTGACGAATTCCGCCCTTGGGTGGAGTGGGAAACAGTGTCACTCTTACTGACTAAAGAACCTACCCCATTCCTACGTTGCCATATATACCAAGGCCAGGGCCTTCCTTTCAGATGCGATCCCTTAGACCCAGTTGGCTTCGACCCTTCTGCAGGGTCCCTACGGTTTGCTGACAACTCCTTGAGGGGTCTTGGTCTAGACGGTTATCAGACGATTGGACGACGAGCTACCCATTGCTCCCCATCCACAAGCCCGTACCTTCGGTGGCCGGAAATCGGGATCGGAATCTCGGCAGCGTCTCGGGCGTGAGCGCCCAGTCGGCTTCCTTCTTTGCTAGCATTACTGCTTCGCAGAAGGAGCCGTCCGCCTGCCACTCCTGCTCGCTCCGGACTATGGCCTCGACCAAGGCCCGGCGCGAGAGATGCCCCCACGAGGACACGGCGGCAAAATTTTGCAATTCAAAATGTCACATCAGTTTATCTTGCTGAAATAATGGCTGGGTAATATTTTAAATTAATTTGTCTAATTAATTAGTGAAATGAAAATCTGGGTGCAATTTAAACATTTATTATTTAAAAAACATACAAAGGCGAACGTAATATTGCAAGCTACTGAGTAATGAACAGATAACGCGGGCCCCCCAGAATTGCGCCACGGGTGCGAAAATAACGCAACACCTAACATTACCCAGCCAGAGTTGGGTAGACTTAGGTGAGCATGGGTAAACCCCGAATTAAAATTGATTTTACTTATTATTCGGACTTTACCCAAGAAGCTTGGGTAATACTAAGTTTACCCGGGTAAACCTAGGTTTACTCCATCTTCTAGCTTTACCCGTAACATATACATTTTTGTCATGTTATTTCTATCAATTCTAATCTATCAAAATCTAAAACAATATTTTTGTCCTCTGTCTTTCTACCTTTAAACTGTTGATCCCTGAGCGAACGCCCGGCATTCGCATACAACCTATTATGTCTCTAATTATATATTCTTTTTTTTACATTTTAATACTTATCACTTAATCTACATTATGGATTGCAATAGAGATTTAGAGTTAATCGCGAATTTTATAATGCGTAAAAGTATACCTAAGATCCAATGCAGTTAAGAGAATCGGAGAAAAAAATAATGTTATATATTATTCAGAATAAATGCTAGGTAAATATTATGATCAAAATATAGTACAGTTAATTTAGTACAATAGAAAAATATCACAAAGAAAATAACTATAAATAACTTTTAATGGTTAAAAACCGGAAAAATATATAAGCAATTATTCTGATCGTTTGTCAGATTATTTTACAAATAAGTTTTTTCGCTCCCGGCAACAGAAAAATGTGATAAATGAAGAACTGCTCGACCGATTTTGTGCAAACTTCACATAAATAGTACGAACAAAGCCTAAAAATTTGGTTTGGATAAAATAACTACGAAAAGAAGAATTGATTTTTTTGTATATTGATGTAGCCCTTTACTAGGAATCACTCCCGTAACGTGGATGCGTTCAGAAACATGTAAACTCACATAGGTACATAGGGCACCCAGACCCAGAACACCTATCTGTAGGACTTTCAGATGGTTGTTCCGTACAGGAATTGAACCTGCGAGACATAAGCGGAGCAGGCAACCACTGAGTCAACCGTACCGAGTTTACCGTTATAGTGTTCTAATTATAGTTCAAATCTTATATAATGCTTATATTGCACGGTAACTAAGTTGAACCATCATTGCACTCAACCTCGAAAGTACAGTAATAGATTTCCGGTACTTAATCGAAGCGGGGGCTGCGTATAACTAAACCGTGATTAGAGACATAATAGAAAGATAATATCTGGGCTTCTAGGCTCAAAAGTTTAACGATAGCAAAGGGTTCAAGCCGCGTACTATATTATATTTGTGCATCTCATTTATGCGAATCCAACTATTTTTTTTTCTATGGTGGGCAAAAATAATCCAATGACGAATCCCGCTCTCGGCCGGAGCGGGAAACAGTGTGACTCTTATTGATTAAACACCCCACCCTGATCCTTCTTTGTCCTTCGCACTGGGGCCATGCCTTCCTTTCAGAATCAGAGCGTGGGCTTCAGTAGGCTTCAACCCTTTTGCAGAGTCCCTACGGTTTTGCCGGCAACTCCTTGAGGTGCGCGGGAACAGAGCACGCTACAAAACCAACTGTTAAGATTTTAATTGACTATTTTTTTTTACTTTTTTGTTTTTTTTTTTGTTTATGTTACTATTTTGGTGTAAAAGAAAGATAATTCTATCTATCTATCCAGTGACCCCACTTTAGCAGTATGTCGTGACGCTCACTGGTCCAAGGGTACGAAGATGACCAGAGAAGCTGATCGTTCCCGCTCACTTCTCGCGTCTAACGTAAATATGTATTTATACATATGATTACAATATGCATAGAGGTTATATTTTAATAACATTGGTAGTAATTAGCGCTGTTATATTGACCGTGATGTTGGGTAAAAGACATCTGCTAAATATGGTTGAAATGTTATTTAGTTTTCTCACCTGCTCTGAAGCTGTAAAGGAGTTAGCCGTTACAGATCAAATTGTCTTTAAAAAAAAAAGATTTGGCTAAAAAAAAATGGCCAAGTGAGTTTGAACCCGCGTCCTATAATTCGTAAGTCGGGGCCTTTACCACTCGGCCACCACTGCTCCCAACACACTCTAACAGACTATAGGAAATCGTAATTCTTTTGAATATATTATCCACTAGCTTCTGCCTGCGACTTCGTCCGCGGAAAATTTCTTGTAGTGTTAGCTCGGTTAACATCCATGTTATATAAATAATTTTTAGCCTATGTCACTCAGGAGTAAAGCAGCTTTCTATTGTTGCTAAATTTTTTCCAATCGAACCATTAATTCCAGAGATTACCTCCTACAAACAAAAAAACAAACTTTACCTCTTTATTATATTAGTCTAGATAAAATATGGCATGGCTCATAATATTGCTCGCAGGACAGAGAGTCGATTGGACGGAAAAGTTTTAGAGCGGCAACTACGTACCGTAAACATGTAGCGTTAGCAGGCCTCTCACAAGTTGACCTGTGAGGGTCGCCGTAGTACCATGAATATAAGACGCACAGCGTCAGTCGTTGTGGCGATATTTGGGGAAGAAATGTTCAGCTGTGGACTTCTTTTGACTGCGATAATAATTATGATAATTTTAATTACGTAGCGATGATACCGCAATTGTCAAAATTGAAGATTGTATGGGATTATTGGTTTGATTGTATCAGATTTTTTTTTTGTGGCTCGCAGTTGACCTCATTTCATCTGATGATAGTAATCCCATTAAATTGTTAAAGTAAGAATATTACAGTGCATAATATCGAGGGGATAAAGGTAGAACTACACTGCGCAAACGTGTGTTACATACGCCGATCTAGGCGTGACGGTTTATACATTATATACATTTTATATTTTAGACAGCTATCACACAACGCCGTCTAGTCTCAAGCTAAGCAGAACTTGTGTTATGAGTACGAGACAATTGATAAACATACTTGTATATTTCTTAATGCATACATATTAGGTATAGATAAATTACACCAAGAGAAAAAAAAAATATCGTGTTCATTACACAAACATTTGGGAATCAAAATGACGACCTCCGGACCAACGGATCAGGCCCGTCAATGTCATAACATAGTATAATAAAATGAAAATAGTCTTTCTTCGACCTTATCCAACAATGACATACTTATTATATAATATTATTATTATACCTAGCCTGTACTGTCCCACTGCTGGGCAAAGGCCTCCCTCCATTCTTTCCAATCATCTCGGTCACATGCTTTGCCGCTCCAATTCTCAAGGAAGACATCCAGGTCGTCCCGCCATCTCCTATCACATACTTACTATACTAAAAATAGTAAATATTAACACTTTATTAGTACAGTACCATTTCAATCTTTATTGCAATAATAACTACTAATCGGTTAATAACTTAAACCATTTTTTTTTTAAATAATTGGTTCATCAATATTATAATATCTATTGTACCATAGCATCGGCCTTATTATGTTCCCACTGCTGGGACTCAGAATTTCTCTCTAGGTGAGGGAATAGGCCGTACTCTACAACGCAGGCCCAGTGCGGGTTGATGAATGTCACATGTCTTCGAATTTCTGGTTCTAGGACTTGCCAGTTTCATCACGACACTTTCGACGTTTTGAAAGAATTCCCATAATTTTATAAATATTTTTTTTTTTAAATTTCATTTGAATTAATGATACCCCTTGAATGTTTCAATATTATGCCATCGATCATCAGGCAGTGTATATACCGCCCAGTTAACATCAGCAGGTAAGCTTGGCTCACCTTCCTGCATCTTCATAACTATATAATGGATACATTTCTTATGTAATACAATCTCACATGTAGTCGAGGTAAACTTTGAACTCTCTATGTCATTAGGTACTTCTAATTTATAGGGTGACTGGTAATAGTGACTGATACTTAAACATGGGATTGTAGGCATGATAACAAACAACTTTTCGTCGTCGCGATTTTAAGACCTCTTATGTGTAAAATTCAACTTTATGAGAGAACCGATAAAAACTTCTAGATACTGAAAAAAATATAATGAAACCAACTACAACCATAAATATAGGTATTAGCTAAATAATATCTTGCTTTCAATTTTGCTTTTGTTAGTGGTACTTAATAGTAGTAAAGTTAAAAAAAAAACAGTTTTCATGTAAAAATAGTGTAAATATAAAATTTATATTTTATTAGGAAGCACATAGTTGATTTTGAAATTGTTAAATAAATGACGATTAAATCGTCGTATACACATGAGAGTTTTACTTTCAACAGAACTTCAAAATGTTTACAACATGGCGTAAAAAAGTGATTTTGCCAAAAGTGACACATAAGAGGTCTTAAAGTCGCAACGACGTTTTACTATGGGACTAAACCTGAAATGGCGTAAAAAATCTGCTGGTCAGTACATTTATGTTTGCTTAATTGGTCAAAATGTGTGATGTGTGTGGGCTATTTGGTTTATTTGAATTAAAAGCTTTAATTATCGATTCTAGTACAGTACGGTGGTCGGATTTTGGCGAGTGTGAAGTTAGGCTCTGTGAATTTTAGCGCTTGAAAACTTGTACAAAACGAAAGGTTTTAACAGCAATAATAACTACAAATTGTAATTATTTGAAATTCAAATTCAAATTCAAAGCATTTATTTCAAATAAACCTTTACAGGCACTTTTGAAAAGTCATAAAGTCGGTCTGTCAGGAAAAAAATGACTCTAATTGCACTTTGTTCAAACCCTTTATTTTTTTTTCCGATTTTTCAAGCGCTAAAATTCGTAGAGCCTAACTTTAGACTCGTCATGATCCGACGGCCGTATTGTAATCTGGCCGCAACAACTCGCAGTTTTGGGAGCGTTCAAGTATTACGTAATGCAATTTTTGAAGATTTTTGACCCCCCCCCCTCCCCCCTTGTAACGCACCGTAACTTTTTTCTGTACCCCCCCTCCCCCTCTCTAAACGTTACGTAACATTCAAAGTGAGCATTTTTACCTAAACTTTTCTTTATTTTTCAGCTTTTTTTAGCCGTTGTTTAAGACCAGACTAATACAATCGAGGGATTCCTAAATGAAAAGTACCACTTATATAAAAAAGGTTGCCATTTTGGGAGTTTTGATTTCCTAATTTTTTATCAAAAAAAAAAAAACAATGTTACGTAACGTGTAGTAAGAAAGACCCCCCCGTCCCTGTAACGCATCGTAACGTTTTACGAGACACCCCCTCCCCCCAAATCGCGTTACGTAATACTTGAACGCCCCCTTTCTTATAATTTTGACACCCTGTGTCACTCTCACAACTAAGACGGATTTAACTAAAATGGAACGGATCAAGCTAAATTGGAACAAGTCGCTTAAACTTTATGGCATGACAAAGAAATGTACATACCTAATACCTATATACATGTAGACACATGTATATTTATTTGGCAATTGGGTTATTAGTTTTATCCAACTGTATAAGCAATGTGCATCATGTTTCATCATCATCTTCCTGCCCTTGTCCCGTTTTATTTGGGGTCGGCGCAATATGCATGTGCATCATGTTTATTCTAATAATTTATTTTGTCAGTTTATCCATTAGCAATAAGATATATATCTTAAAATAAATAATTAAAATATACTTAATTATGTTAATTTAATATTCTTTAGTCATGGTCCTTGTTTTTTATTAGAATATTTTTAGAGAAAATGCGGTCTGCATATTTTCATAAAATTAATAACAAAATAGAGTAACAAACATGTTGAGCAATTCAATAATTAGAATAAGTTTAAGTAACGATACAGAATGTCGGAGACTGCCCGGCTGGTCAAGGTTGTGAACTTTTTGCATCATAAGCCTTAAGACGGACCTACTACGCATCTTATCTATAAAAGGAGAAACTAACTGACTGATGTATCAACGCACTTAATTACTAACGAAGTCTAATGTCCCCCACAATGGACGGCCTTGTGCGTCTCGTATCCATCGGATTCCAGTAACCCATGGATTTAAGTTTTGTATAAGTTCTGTTACTTTTTGATAAACAATAAAGTATAATTTATCTATCTTTACCAGGCCATCGGTCAGCAAAACCGTAGGGACTCTGCAAAGGGTCGAGCCTTACTGGGGCCCCATTTTTCTTTTTGAGAGGAAGGCTTGGCCCTAGTGCGAAGGGCAAAGAAAGAACGGGGTGGGGTGTTTTTTCAGTAAGAGTCTGACACTGTCTCTCGCTCCGCCCTAGTGGGCACCTAGCGACGAGTGGGATTCGTCATTGGATGATTTTTGCCCATTATAAAAAAAAACCAAGTCATCGGTCCACCTTGTAGGCCTTGGCTTTGGCCTTCCAACCCCACCTAAAAAAAGCCCTAACTACTTGCATTATAAGCGTAAAAATTTGCACAAGGTTTTCGTTTATGACATAGGTAGGCGAGCGAGAGAGAATATTCAAAAAGTTACCCCCTAAAGGGATGAAACTGAGGTCCAAAATTTTAATGGAGAAACCTTATTTAACGCGGGCGATACCGCTGGCAGATGCTAGTCCTATCCAAAGTTATGGGCAATGAGTAGCTCGCCGTCCGGTCGTCTGGTAACAATCCGGACCGAACCCAATTCGTCGACGGCGCGCACTGTTCCCGCGCGCCTCAAGGAGTTGTCAGCAAACTCAAGAGGCCCAACTGCAGGGCCGAAGTCCACTGGGGCCCCGGTCCGGTTTCTGAAAGGAAGGTCCGACCCCGATATGAAGACTAAGAAGGAAAGGGGTAGTTGGTTTAGTCAGTGTGAGTCTGATACTGTTTTCCACTTCGCCCGGGATTCACCAATAGATGTTTTTCGCCCCATAAAAAAACAGCACATTATAACAAAGATTTGTATCGTATTTAGGAAATAATAAAAGTGTGTTTCTTGTGTATTACATAATATTATAATGAAATAATTTGCATACCGGAAATTAAATATTCATTAGATATTATAAAAGTAGGTAGTAATATTTTGTGTGTATTTAATACCTAATAAAACTATTTTTTTAATATTTTGATCTTTGAATACGGACATACCTACTTATTTATCGACGATCATTGTTACCTAATTAAACAGTTTGTTCTCAGTACGCTCTAGATTAATTAAGATAGATCAATCACCCCAGTAAAAAGGTATAATCGAAAGTTATAAAATCGTTGAAAGTTTTGAAATACACCTATTTCAACTGATATCAAAAAATGGGCCAATTGTGAGTTGAACTCGCACAGGAAGGGTTCCGTACTATAATGTGAAAATGAAGCAAATGACGCTGATAAAATAATTAGAGATCACTTTAATTTTCAACTTAATTCTTAATGTTATTATTTGTAGTTGTTTTCAGTTTCTAGAATGGACCGATAACCTGGTAAGACTCGAGGGAATTCGGTGGATGCGAGATGCATAGAACTGGCAGTTACAATAGCGACACTAGTGGGGGTGGTTTATGTTCAACAGTAATTTTTTTTGGCTGAAATTATCATGATAAAATACAATATATTCCACAAGATGACATGATGATGATGATATATATATTTTGTAACGGTGAAGGAAAACATCGTGAGGAAACCGGCATGTCCTAGAACCAAAAATTCGAAGACATGTGACATCCACCAATCCACACTGGGCCCGCGTGGTGGATTATGGCCCATTCCCTCTCCTAGAGAGAGGAGGCCTGTGTCCCTGCAGTGGGAACATTAAAAGGCTGATGATGATGATGATGATTTTGTAATTAACACCATACATCATAACATCAATGATCATACCTATTATGTACAATTGACTTTGACAGACTGGCAGTAGGACGAACAATGGAACCTTTGTAAATGCTGGATCCTATTTGACACGGAACCCTAAAAAACTTTCGGACAAAAAAACCAACACTGTATATTTTTAGACTCTTTATAAAAACGACATCAAACAGTCTTTTGACCGTCATGTTCACGTAATAGTATCATTACAGTAAGTCACAGATTCGAGTTCCGGGTCACGTATATTTTCACACTGGCGGGCTCGGCATCTAGTGCCTAGGTCTTAGGTCAGCATACCTGTACCTAAGTACCACTATTGGGTATATTTTATCTATTGCATCATGTTTTGATAGGCTACTTTTCCTGTAGGCATAACTCTGTTGAACCTGCTTGGCATTTGGCAATTTGAGTGTGATATTATGTCATAATCAACCTTTATAATGTATTTTTATGGTCGGAAAATTATCTTATGACGAATCCGGTCCTTGGAGGGGAGGGGGGAACAGTGTCAGACTCTTAATGACTAAATAACTCACCCCATTAATTCTTAGCCCTTATACCGGGGTAGGACCTTCTTTTCGGAAGCAGGGCTGGGCCCCAATAGACTTCGGCCCTGCTGTGGGGCCTCTACATTTGCTGGCAACTCCTTGAGGCACCTATATAATGTTCCTACTGCTGGGACTCAAGCTTCCTCTTTAAGAGAGGGAATGGTTCATAATCCACCACGCAGGCCCAGTGCGGATTTTTGGATGTCACATGTCTTCGAATGTTTGGTTCTAGGACATGCCGGTTTCCTCACGATGTTATCCTTTACCATTAGAGAGCAGTGAAGATGAATTAAAGTACACAAAGTCATGCGCCTGGCTGGGTTTGAGCCCGCGACCTAACTCGTAAGTCGGGGCCGTTGCCACTCGGCCACCACTGCTCTCTATGCTCTGTTCGTGATGTTATGTATGAATAGTGTAATTATGTAGTTATAAATTTCTTAAAAGTTTGCCATTTCAAAACTTTATTGATCAATAGTAAGTTGGTAACGAGTGTAGCGACATAATCACTTACACGCCATGAGAAGTTAGTATAATACTTACTGCCGTAACGGTTGTTTGAGACGAGTGAGTAAGGGCACACAGTGCGAGATTATATTATATTTATGGGCAACATAGGCAGTAGGGCAACACCGCAAGTGGGCCGCCACCACACCACAAGACAAAAAAAAAATTGATACCTAAAGACTCAGTAGAAACAAAAAAAAATGCTCAGTTTTGTTACAAAAAACTTATTCTTTCTTTAAACCGGAAAGTTAACCTTTAAGAATCTGCAAGATCAAGTAGCCTGAAATATAAACACAAATAGCGCCTTGCGCGCATTCTACCTCGCCGCCCTAGACCAATAGTAACAGCGAAAACAAGCGTGACACACGGCGCGAGTATAATTTTAACAAGAAAAAAGGAGGACTTTTCCCATTAAGAAACAGAATGATGCTACAGAGCGGCGTCTCGCTCCCACAAACGATTTGGAAGCCTTTATCACATGCTCTGCCTATGGGACTCCGATGTCTAAATCCGGGGGAAAAATACACTTGTTCTTGCTGGATTGTTTCTTGTACAGTTATAATAACGGTTAAGATGACCTTGACAGTAACAATAAAACTTTCCTTAGAAGACCAGTCATAACTTGTTAATTATCTGAACTGAAAAAAAAAGAAACAAAATCTGTAGCACTTCAGCACAACCCCGGTATGAGGGCTAAGAAGAAATGTGGTGGGTCAATTAGTCAGTAAAAGTCTGACACTGTTTCCCGCTCCACCCAAGGCCGGGATTCATCATAAGATGATTTTTCTCACCATATAAAAGACAGTTCAACATCATAAAAAGTTACAGATATCTCAGATATACCAAGGACCGGCGCGAGAGATCACCGCCTCCGATCGCCCCCATGAGAATGCGGTGATGCTCTTCCCAAGCGGAGCACACCTCTACCGTGTGCTCCACCGTGTCCTCCGGGCGAAGAAATACAGGTTTTATTTTTATGATAGGTAAAAATCATCGAATGACGAATCCCGCTCTTGGGCCGGGGCGGGATACAGTGTCAGACTCTTACTGAATAAAAAACCTACCCTATTCCTTCCTTGCATAGATAATAATATGCTGATAATAATATGCTTGAATAGATAATAATAAGCATTAGCAAGAAAATAAAATTTAATTTTAATGAATTACCTATAATAATTAATTAAATGAACTACAAGGAAAGAAATATTATGCCATTATTATTACGTAAGCATTAGAATTGGATAAAAGTAATTTCAGCATAAAACCAAATGGTCTCTAGATAAAATAAATTAAATTGATGGCCAGTGGGAATTGGATCAAAAGAATTGTGTCTTTATCCCCCTACGGCGGCCATAGGGAATGTTAAAAAAATCGTGTCGCTGTCCACCAGTGGGGGCGAATGGCATAATTTACAAAGATGTGACGCTGTCCCCCAGTGGTGGACAACGAGAATTATGTTTTAAAGTTGTCTCGCTGTCCCCCAGTGGTGGCCAGGTAAGTGGTGGACATCGGGAATAATTGGTCTCTGGTACTGTGTACTGGTATCTTAAAATAACTATTCTAAAATAACTTTATACTACCGTTATTTTAGTGTTTCATAAATTAATTATATTATTAACAACGGCTCGACAACAAAAACGGCTTCTAATGAATGCATATTTTTCCTTACGACTTTATGCGTAGAGGGATCGATGTATTTATTTATAACCTTATTGCACACCGCGTGCTTTTTTATATTCACAGTATTATGACTTCAATTTCACGAGTCTCTTACATTTACAATTGGACAGTGACGGGGTCATCACTGGTGATTATCAACTCCATCAAGCCATTGCCCCAGGGCTAAAAGAAATTTAGTTTCACATCCAAAGTGTTCAAATTAGTTTGACCTGAGGCAAATAATTTGGTGATTTTGTCTCATCATTCTGTCTAGGATATGAGACGGCTAAAGATTCAAGTAATACTATTACAGTATGTCTAGCTGGTATAAGACGTTAGCTGATATCTACACTAATTTATTTATAAAGAGGTCTATTGTAGGAGTGGGCGTTAATTCAACGAACGGCTTTTTTTAACTGTTAATCTAATGTTAACGAATTAATTGCTTTTTGTTTACCGTAAACACCGTTAAATCTATCAACTGTTTCATTCAACGAATAGGTATTCAAAAGTAGCTAACGTTATCTGAAGCTACTTACGCAAAACCAGCTGAAATTATCTGATTCTTCGCCGTCAGCTCTTTTTTCAATTTGAACAAAGTTTCGTCTATTAACTGCTACGTTGGTACAAACAATCTGTTACATCAATAAAAACCTGTTAGTAACGTTAACGTCTTTTTTAACAGGTTAACAGGATGAAATTAACGGCTTCGTTGCGTTAACCCAAAAATCGTTAACGACCCATCAGTAGTCTATTGTGGTTTGTGTAGGAGCTGTGGTGGCCCGACTTACAAATTGTAAGTCACGGCTTCTTCGCCACTGCTCTCAAAACGGTGAAGGAAGACATCATAAGGAAACTGGCATGTCCTAAAGCCAAAAATTCGAAGACACAGATCAAAGGTCATGAGGTCGGAAGGTCACATGACTTCAAATCTACAATCCCGCACTGGGTCCACGTGGTGGATTACGGCCCATTCCGTCTCCTAAAAGGGAGGCCTGAGTCTCAGCAATGGGTATATTATAAGGCTGAAATGCTATGCTATACCTAATGTGTGGGTGATCCTGAAATTACAGAACTGATTTTTCATAAAATAAAAACAAGTAAAATGTTTCTAAATTCACTAATAGATAGGTATGTACGTTAAGATTTTGACAGACAGGAGTTCGTAACATTATATCTACATAATCGCTAGTCATAAAAAGCTCAAGAACCTCATATACCTCCTAATTAAAATCAATGATTATAATTACAACACTTAAATCGTGATGGGTCCCTATCAGACTTTCTATCACGACTATATTAATAGTGTTTCATATAAATTCATAAATAAATAATAATTAAATAAAATCTAAGTTCGCCGATTTGCTATTAATTAACTTATGGATGAGCTACAGTGAGTTGCGAAATGCGGTAATGTGATTTTAGAGCTCACGATACGGAGACGATACGACCCAACGTCACGATCACTATGTTCAAACTTTAGGGAATGTGAATGAAATGTAGGACAGTGTTCTGTAAAGTGCGTGCTGCAGTACAATGGAGTATCTTGGTGAATAGACATCGTATTGCAAAAATAAAACTTCTAATTTACCGAAAAAAAAAATGATACGACGATTTATGTCACAGAAAACGTATATGAGTATTTCGACACTCTCAAAGGAATAAAAATTTACAGATACTTCCCGTTGAAATAAAACCCTGAAATTTGGCAATGAAGCAAGGTCTCACAGTACAAGTACAGTAATAAATCTGAAACTTTAAAGTTACTTCTGGAAAAGTCCTCGATACTCGGTTCGAGAATTGAATTATTTACACACTAGCGACCCGCCCCAGCTTCGCACGGGTACTGATATTGAATATATTATGCATTGAGTCACTCTATCTATTAAAAAAAGCATCATCAAAATCCGTTGCGAACTTTTAAAGATATAAGCATGCATAGAGCATAAGCAACTTTGTTTTATACTATGTAATGAAGATGATTTACCTATACGGAACTTTCAATGTCCGTCAGTCAGTTTTTTTTTAAAGAAAAGACTGGAGTCGACTTAAAAAAAATATCTCAAATTAATACCGTGTATATTGAGAGCAGTGGTGGTCGAGTGGTAAAGGCCCCGACTCACGAGTTTTAAGACGCGGGTTCAAACCCAGCCAGGCGCATTACTTTGTGTAATTTATTTTATCACCACTGCTTTAAATATGGTGAAGGAAAATATCGTGAGGAAACCGCCATGTCTTAGAACCAAAAATTCGAAGACATGTGACATCCACCAATTCGTATTGGGTCCGCGTGGTGGATTATGTTCCATTGCCTCTCTAAAGCGGAGGCCTGTGTACCAGCAGTGGGAACATTCATAACGCTGATGATGATTATGAATATCGTGTATAGTAAAAGTCTTGTAGAAATGCTAATATATATGCAGTACTGAGCTTGATTGCCGTTTTGAGTCACAAGTAATACACGTCTACGGCCTATCGACTATTATGGGTTGGTCCAAGTCAAAAGCTGTTCTTTATGTTGATTAAATTAATTAATAAAAAAAATAAAAAGTAATATACTTTTGACTGGCTTGTTGGTCTAGTGGTAAGAGGCCCTGACTGCTATGCCGGAGGTCATGAGTTCGATTCCCACCCAGGACAAATGTTTGTGTGATGAGCAGGATCATTTGTTCTGGGTCTGGATGTAATTTATCTAAAATATGTATGTATTTAGAAATATATAAGTAGGTAGTTTATCAGTTGTCTAGTACCCATAACACAAGCTTTGCTTAGCTTGGGACTAAACGACGTTGTGCTATAGTCGTAGAAGATATTATACTATGCGAAGAAAATTATTCAAGATACATACAACAAACAAGATACACACATATCAACAATTCAAGAGTAGCAACACCACAACGGCCTATATAAGGAAGGCGGCTGGCGGTACTCGTCCATTTTGTCAACGGTCATCACGTAGTGCGGAAGCTCTGCGCAAATAGCAAGCGATAGTCGGTATTTCGAATATTTTATTTTGTTTGCCTTTTTCTCGATAGTTGTACCTAATTTGTTCGGCCGAAGGCCAATAATTTTTTTTTAAAAAGTCATTTTGTGTTTCTATTTGTAATAATACCGACACGTTTGTCTCTACAACAGAGGAGGCCTAAAATATTTTTAGGCTGGTTATGTTTGTTATATTGTCAATACGAGTATTGTTCTGTGTGTTACATTAAAATTAACTTAAAAAAAAAATACTATTTTCCACACCTTAAAAAAAACTATGGTTAGTCCCTAAGTAGGTATATTTGTTTAATTCAGATTCAAATAAAATGACTGATTCCTGGTATACAAACAAACATTTGAAGCCTTTAATAAGAAGTAAAATAAGTCTTGAGTTTGAGTTTGAGTCTTCGCCAAATACGGTGCCAGTGTGGAGCTCCTTCAGGATATGCGTCACCTCTTTTCCTGTCCGGCTTGCACTACCACCTGCACCTTTAATAACTTGTGTGAGGCGAACGACAGAGCTGTCCAGGTGGATAAATATTGTTCCGACAACATCTGAGTCAGATCGACACAAAAGAAGATCTTAATCTTCTTTGTGAAGAACACCTTTAATCTTTAACTGAAAAGATGATGACACTACTTAATATTGACCCGCAACTTGCAAACATCGTAAAATATCACATTTTTTTTTCATAGCATTTCCTGTTCTATATACTTCAGACCAGATGATACTTTGGAGGTATGCGGAACAGAGAGAAAAGTCCCACATACTTCTGTTGAAAAGGAAGGATCCTCCGACCAGACAGAACAGAGGTGTTATATCTGGATACTGCCTGATAGCTGACTTCGGGCTGCCATACATGTTCAAATCGCGCAGAGAACTTTGATTGTGCGGTGCAGGATTCTTGTAGTTCTCCTGTGACGTCATAGATGGCGCTACAATACTTTAGGTTTAGTTGTTTGGAGGTTATTGTGCGGAGTGATTTTAAATCGCTCCACGCTTATACCTTGCGCGAACGTGAGAAGCGGAGATTGTGATATATGATGCGTCCTCCACAGATTCACCTTTCATTTTTACAATAACGAGTAAAAGGCTATAAAAGTGTATGTAAACTTGCAAACGATTTGCATTCCGACGAGGTTTGCTCAGCATTTGTACACAAGTTATATAATTTTGTTTTTATTATTAGAATTTACCTCATAGTTTGAATGTTTAGATGTAAAGAAAGCTAGCAAAGTAACTTGCAGATAGATGAATGCGATTTAATTTTTGTCAAGATTTTGTGGTTTGTCTTTGTGATATTTTCTGTTGAAGTAGACAAAAATGTCTTTGATGTTGACATTTGTATTTGTTTTTGAAGTGGAAAGTCATCGAAGTACTTGTCCTTTTCGGTGGTGGGGGACTTTGTTTTATTTAAACAAGACTAGTTTTAGTATATGCGAAACCTGAAACACTGTGTATACACACATCTATGTACGAAATTTCTTAACTGTCTCATAAAGAAACACAAAGTTACAAGCTTTTTATGTTGCTTGGTTGTACGCACAAATACATAATTTGCACAAAGAAATGGTGATTGAAGGGCTCCCGCATCAAGTGTTATT
This sequence comes from Mythimna loreyi, assembly GCA_029852875.1. Classification (NCBI taxonomy): domain Eukaryota; kingdom Metazoa; phylum Arthropoda; class Insecta; order Lepidoptera; family Noctuidae; genus Mythimna; species Mythimna loreyi. The sequence goes on along the minus strand of CM056789.1, from coordinate 21,284,812 downwards.
GTTTTTTTTTATTGGAAATTACTCTGTAGCAACCGAGAGTTTAGAAAACCCCGGTGCATCGAAAAATACAAAATGCTGTTGGTCCTTCGCCTGATGTCTCTCCGGTCGTGTCGGATTATCGTCCCATCGAATTATGTGAGTAAAGGAACAAAGTCAAAGTCAAAGTCAAAAATTTTTATTTCACATGGGCCTACATGGGCACTTATAAAACGTCAGATGCTAGTGCACGGTTCCAAATTGGTCGTTTCCTATGGAGAAGAACCGGCAAGAAACTCCATGGTTACTCTTTTAAAAAAATTGTTATCTTTACAATATTTCCATATTACAACACAGAGTAAACCTATGTTTGCACACACACTTCTAGACTTACCGCTCTCCTTCTCGTTGTTATTTTCAGTACCTAGCCAAAAATCTTTTTAAAAATTATTTCCCTCTCTATCGGTAAAAAAATTAATCTAGTTTTGAGTATCACTACAGTCTAAATAATTTATTTGAAACCGTGTTAAATAATTCACGTACATAAGGTTATTTAGTGAACTGCGGAGAGTCATCACGCTATGTCGAAAGGGGGTCAGCATGTTAGAAGTAATGTCAGCAATTTTTAACATTGAAAGCGTATCTTGAGGATTGCGTAGTGATTGTACGGACACAATAAAATATTGGACTGAATAAGAGTCACGTCATTAATCATTTTTTCGTCATTAGGGTTCCATAAGGAAAAAGAAATAATGGACAATTTAGTATTTCATCTGTCATTTCAAAATGTTGTTTTTCTGTTTGTCTAGACCCTTTGTCACTGGAAAGCGTGAAACTATAAAGTTAAAATTAGTACCTAACACAAAAAAAACCTAAGACTCAGGTCTACAACCCCTTGGAGCTGTGAAAATAAAAAAAACTTCTAAGTTAACGCAATCTAAAAACAATACGGGTTTAATTGCTTTATGTTCAATGTACGAGTATATTCATTGAAAACATATCAATCAAAACCTATATGATACTTTCCGTTGACATGGAATTTGGTAAGATTCAATGTCTTGTCAATGGTTATTTGGTAGATATAGCTGTCAGCGGTAAACCCACCATGGAACTCATAGTAGGAGGGGAGGCTAGACGTGGATTCTGTGCGTTATTCGAGCGCGTCAGAAAATCATATTTAGGGAGACAAACCTTGCACCCTTAATATACGTGTAGCGTCATCTATAGCACCACATAAGAACTACAAGAATCCTGCATTACGCAATTAAAGTTCTCGCGCAATTTGAAAATATAGGACACCCTGAAGTTAACTATCGGGCAGTTGCCCACCAGACAACAAGGTATGTGGGACTTTACTCCCTGTTCTCAATACCTCCAAATACCCCTACCAGATATGAAAGTAGAAAATTGGGAATTGTTTACATCTCAAAAGGAAACCTTTTTCCAAAAGCTGTGTTTAAAATAAAGCCAGTTACTTATGTCATTGGTCTCATAGATTTCACACTTTAAGTTCCTAAGAACCAGTATAACTTGAACTGTCATTAGGGCGCTGCTTGCCAAATATTGAGTATTAAAAAACGCCACTTTCACAGGGTTTTTTTAGGGTAGGTAATTATCAAGAGCTCGCGTTTGCTCTAGGGTGGAACGAAAAACCACGTCAAACTTTTACTGACTACAGAACACGTTTCTAGGGCCACGGTCATGGACATACTTTCTCGTTTTCAATTTCACCCTTTCACAATATAAACCATCGTCAGAAGGCTTAAAATCACCCAGGCAATGGAAAGGGCTATGTTCGGAGTTTCCTTGCATGACCGTATCAGAAATGAAGATATGCAGGAAAACTAACGTTATCGACATAGCCCAAAGAATCATCAAACTTAAGTGGCAATGGGCAGAACACATTGCTCGCAGAATAGTTGACCGTTGGGGTCCAAAGGTTCTTGAGTGGCGACCGCGTACCAGAAGACGCAGTGTAGGAAGGCCTCCAACAAGGTGGACCGATGATCTGGTAAGGGTTGCGGGTATCTGATGGATGCGAAATGCACAGGACAATTCATGATGGTGACAATTGGGGGAGGTCTATGTCCAGCAGAGGAAGTCTTTCCACTGAAATGATGATGACGTTGATGACATTATAAATACGATGTGACAAAGTCTAGTTAGTATTTATTTGTATTATTATATCCCCGTAGGTCAAAATAGCCTGGACGGTCGTAGGCAGCTGTATGAAGCGTCAAACACTTGACACGCTCATTGACATTCAGAGTATTCAACAATTTCTAAATCTACAAGCTATTCGTGAACCTTGTATTTGACCTCTTAGTCAGTTTAATAATTTTATCCAATGATTGAAATGATAATATTAAAATCCATAGTTGCAAAAAATTTTATAATAAGCGATTTCAATATTTTTAATTATTTGGCCTGCAAACGTGTTTTTATAATTGTTCATTATTATAGTTGGTCAATAATAGGTATACATATTCATTTTATTGTTTGTCCTGCCCTGTATGTTTGTGACAAACAAACTTTTCCCTTGATTTTTTCTTTTTATCTGGTTCGCATTCAGTTATTTGCTTTTCCTATTTTTTTGTAATAAATAGACTTCGAAAAAGTATCCTAAAATATTTAAAAACTAGATTTTTTTTAAATTTAAAATGAAAAGATTACCTACTCATCATGATGAATTCACTTTGCTCTGCATTCATACTTTACAACTAAACTGCTTACTTCAAAAAGCCAACGTCACGCGGTATTCCCAGGCGGTCACCCATCCAAGTACTAACCGCGCCCGATGTTGCTTAACTTCGGTGATCGGAACGAGAACCGGTGTTTTCAACATGGTATGGACGTTGGCGACAATGTAGCTAAAATTACTTTTCACTAGCAGTGCAGTTGGCAGCATACCAAAAAGATTTATTTTTGTTGAGTGTAAATAGCATCAGCTCATTGAACTGCTACACTAATATTCATCATAGTTTCAGCTAAAAGACATCCAATAATAGACAACCTTTAACCCAACCCAACCATAGCATTTCCCAACATCGACCAGTCCTGTATATTTTGTATCCAGCCAATTCTATCTAAGGCATCGATCCACCTTGTGACACCTACAGATTTATCTGCAAGTAGTTACCCATTCCTGCAAAGGAGCTCATCCATGACTTCAAGTCATCATCATCATCATCCTTACTAATGTTCCCACTGCTGGGACACAGGCCTCCTCTCTAGGAGAGGGAATGGGCCACAATCCACCAAGCGGGCGCAGTGCCAATTGGTGGAAGTCACATGTCTTTTAGTTTTAGGATATGCCGGTTTCCTCACGACATTTTCTTTCACCGTTTTGAGAGCAGTCGTGATGAAATTTAATATAAAATAAAAAGATTACACAAAATAGTGCGCCTGGCTGGGTTTGAACCCGTGACCTACATCTCGTAAGTCGAGGCCTTTACCATTCGGCCACCACTGCTCCTCTTGTTCCTGCTGCTCTTGAAGTGGTTGTTTCAAAAGCGGTTGTTTCAAAAGTGGTTGCTTCCGATAACTAATTTTGCCAAGTCCCTTCCATCGTCAGACTTACGGCAGTGTACCGCCGTTACGTGGTGGACATTCCATCCATGTAGAAAATCCAATAGATTCAAGACGCACAGGACAGTTCCTTGTGACAATACTTGTGTTATACTTGGGGGAGGCCTATGTCCAACTGTGGACGTGAGGAGGCCGACCGTATAAGGCAACGGTGATCACGCCTCACACGCCGACAGGATTCCGATCCCTTGACGGCGCGTTTTGTTCCCTGGCGCCTCAAGGAGTTGTCAGCAAATATAGAGGCACAACTGTAGGGCCGAACTGGGGCCCCTTTCCAGTTTCTGATAGAAAGGTGCGAAGGAATGGGGTGGGTCGTTTAGTCAGTAATCAAGAATCTGACCCTGTTTCCCACCCCGCCCAAGGGCGGGCTTACCATTAGATGATTCATAAAAAAAAGCTGTGGACTGGGTCTCTAGACTGAATAAGTGATGATGAAAATGATGAAGTTACACAATGGCTTAGTTTAACGGGACCACTTGACCATTGTCAGGCGGATGTGACTTCGATGGTACAATACAAAAATTCAGTTCCTGTGTGTTGGAAAACGAGAGCGAAGCGAAAATAGTGGATAATCAAACCACAAGTAACGCCGACAATTCTACCTGTCCTAATGTCACCTGTATTGTTCGACAATGAGCCGACAGAACGTTTGAACAGAATGCTTGCATAACTTCCTCATATCAGAATTTTACGATATTTTTGTGTAGAAAAAGTATAATGATGTAATAGATTTCTAGATTCAAATCTGTCGGAAGTTATGTTTTTTGTAGTTTATGTATTTTGAGGACTATTGTTAAGTAAAAGGTTGTAGAATATCTTGCAGATGAATCGAAAGTTAATGCTGATTTAATCTGTTTATGTAGTGTTAAAACCATGGGAATTGTTATTTGACTCGACATTTTATTTGGTGAAGAAAAATATTGGCCTTTCAGTCTAGTAGTTAGTGACTCTGACTGCTATGCGGGAGGTCGTGGGTTCGATTCCCACCCAGGACAAATGTTTGTGTGCACGATCATTTGTTCTATGTCTGGGTGTAATTTATCTATAATATGTATGTATTTAGAAATATATAAGTATGTTTATCAGTTGTCTAGTACCCATATTACAAGCTCTGCTTAGCTTGGGACTAGATGGCGTTGTGTGATAGTTGTGGACATATTATATTATATTATTTTTATTCCAATGACATCACTCGCCCTTAGATGGAGCGGGAGATAATGTCAGACTTTTACTGACTAAAACCCCACCCCGTTCCTTCGTTGCTTTCATTCTCCGGGAGGTAAACACGCTCGGGCGTCATGTCACTTTTGCACGAATCCTGTGCAGTACCCCCCGAAGTTACCGGTGAGAACCATGCGGTAGGTCTGCTCTAAGTCTTTCCAGTCACGCCTCAAAGAGGGGACTTACTGGACTCATGTAAGCAAAGGATTTACATTTGAGTATCTTATCTTATAAATTGTAAAGCGTTGGAAGGCCTACCATCAAGTGGACCGATGACCTGGTCAGGGCTGCTAGAATCCGATGGATAGTGTAATAGTCCGATGTTATGAAAGAAGTCAAGTATTTTATTATTCAGATCGTTTACTTTTTGATTAAATTTGCAAGCAAACGTAAAGGAATGTAAGGTCTATTTTAATTTATCTGCTTTTATTTATTTATCTAAAGTACTGCCACATCACATAGAAAGTATATTTTTAGGTGATGTGACAGCTTTACCATTATTGAAATAATTTATAATAGTATGATCTGATGTACGTGATAATAAGGACGTACATATCATTTATAATTTTACAGCTTTTAAGAATATATAAAAACTATACAAAATACACAATAAAATTAAAATGTAACAGTCAAAATTATCAATGTCACAGTTCAATGAATATAATTTGATTTAATGTAATATAATTCAATTCAACTAATGAAATTTTATATAAAATGATTAAAGCAATTTACTCGTAACATACAGTAATAGTACATTGTTATACGAGGGATGAAAGAAAGTTATTTAGTCCCGAGAAATTTCTTGGCGACCGAGCGAGAGCGAGGTCGCTAATAGTTCGAGGGACTAAATAACTTTTGAACCCGAGGTAAACACTGTGCTTTTCATTACGATTAAGAGGAAAATAAAAATAATAAAAACCTGAGTCGTCGTCAAAGGTATCTTTTTAGGTAGGTATATTTCTTTTGATTTAGGCGGTAAGCGGTTTTCTCCTCTTAAGAATCTTGCGTTAAATTTATAACTGAAGCTGACTAACTAAAACTTATCGTGTTAATAAAAATTTCTTGTAACAGAGATTTAGTAAAATGTAAACAAAACTTTACACCTCGAAAAAAAAAGGAAGATCAAATCGGACACAGATTATAGACAGTCTACCATTTACCCGCCAATTCTGTTTTTCAGTGTTCGGCTCCCTGGCTTTTCAGTCAATATTTTTCATTTTGTCATTGTAAAAATGGGTCTGGTCAATTTTTTTCTCAAATATATATTAGTTTTAATGAAATAATTGAAAGTAAATTAAAATAAAGTCATTAAAAAAAAGTATTCTTAAATTATTTCTATCTCTATGTCATTAGTTTCGGGTCATGGTTCAATAGAAATGTCAAAATACAACTAGTTTTTTTTTAATATTTGCTGTCTAAATATTAAAAAAAACGACTGTCAGTTGTAAAGTAAAACTCCCTAGGGAGTAAAAGTACTTCTTCCAACCCTGTCCGCAGGCAACTTTACACCTACTTTCAGAGTATGAGTAATGAAAAGTAATTTAATGAAAATGAATTGAATGAATTTAATCTCACTGTGTGGACATAAGACGCTTCCACCGATTGTAGTTGTGCCAAATGCCAGTAATAGTGCTAACTGTTAGTAGAGCACAATTGTTTTATATTGTCACACACAGTTTACATTGGGTTTTGTAACTAAGGCAGTAGCATCACTTACTATTGCGATATTTAACATAAAACGTGTTTGCAATGTCTAATGCACATTTGTTTTTTGTTGACAGGCTCGCGCTTGACCACTATCTCAGCGGATGGAAAGTGACGATGTGATCGACGATGGAGCTCACTTGCTTAGGAATAACCTTTTCACTCTTGACATTAATATCCGGCAAGGAATTCACTGTCCTAGAGAGGAGGCCTGTGTCCCAGCAGTGGGAACATTAAAAAGGTTTATTATGATGATGATGATGAAGGAATGCAACTCCTTAACTGTATGCGTAATGAATTTGTTCTCAAAATATTTCTATTGTGCCATGTGCCGTGGGTGCATCGCACATCCTTTTGTTCTAATCCCGGGATCCCGAAATAATCCCGTTAACCTAAGATAATCCTGAAATTGTACTGATAATAAAAGTGTATGACTTGCAGATCACCTTAGTCAAGTAAAAGTGACTGTACAATACGTCTAATCTAGTGCGTAGTACATATAGGTATATCGATAGTTAGAGCTCAGTGCAGGTCAAACGGAGTGCCGAACGTCACAAATGTATCGAAATGGCAAACATACTGCAGATTTTGACTGGCCTGTCAGTCCAGTAGTTAGTGACCCTGGATGCTATGCGGGAGGTCGTGGGTTCGATTCCTACCCGGGACAAATCATTGTGTGATGAGCACGATCATTTGTTCTGTGTCTGGGTGTAATTTATCTATAATATGTATGTATATAGATATATATAAGTATGTTTATCAGTTGTCTAGTACCCATAACACAAGCTCTGCTTAGCTTGGGACTAGATCGCGTTGTGTGATAGTTGTGGACAAAAAAAAAAAAATCTTTACTCAATATAGTCAACAAAGAAAGTTATTTATCTACAAATCGAGTACAATCAAGCATGTCATTAATATCGGTGAATATTGAATTCCCCACATTCCGAGGTAATGTGTGGTGTTGATAAGTTGCGCCTGTACCGATGCCATAACCTTCGCCTCTTACTTTCGAATGACCTGCGTAGATCGTAGGGATGAGCCGAGTTCAATGTGATGTCGATGATTTGGTGCGTGAGTTATCGATAAATGTGGGCTGGTTTTATATGGATATGGTTGTGGGAAAGACAGTGTTGTTTAATTTTAAAACAATCTGGCGAAAATTTTGCAGTAGAAAAAGAAATGAAAATGATGTGCAATCCATAATCTATAATTGTACCTAGCTATAAGCATTATTATTTTAACATCTGTATAATTGACATTATGGAATGCAAATAAAGATATGAATATGAATCTTTATGAACATTACTTAATTCCTTAGTAAAAGAATAGAAATTGTTTCTTTGTGTGTAAATTGTTTGTAAATCAACTTAACAACTTTTCATGCTTCATGAAAAGTTGTTAAGCATTACCATTACCATTCTTTACCATTTACCATTTCTTTTAATTAGCCTATACTTTCCCACTAATGGCGAAGGGTTCCCCTGAATTCTCTCACTTATGGTTTTCCCGAGACACCTCGAGTCAGCCTCAGTGCAGGCTGGTGTTGGTCGCCCAATTTAATTTTAACCTGGTAGTCTGTTTTCCTGCTTGTGTACGAGTATTAAATGCGTTAAATATTTAAAATATCTATTTTCAGTTACAAAAGGTTATAACTTATAAAAGACCTTACTGACGACTGATTTAGATTTCAAACAAAATAACCAAGTGTCTTAAAAAATGGTTCGTTCTCAGAAATACCACAATTAAAAAAAAAAGTCATAAAAAGCGTCAAGCCATTTCGGAAGGGTTCGATAGAAGGAGATTTTTATATGTCATAGATATTTCGTTAAACTATTTTTATTGACATCACCACCTCACTAGTAGTTAACCCATGATAGTTATTATGTCACCACGCACCAGCAGAGAAATAAAATAATTGTATGGCCGACCTGTGCGTATTGCACGATTTGAGAAACAAAATAACTATTTGATTGTAACAGTGTAAGTTTTGACAGCTGAAACAGTTTTTGTGTTATTTAAATTGCGTGTAGGAATTTGTTGGTAACACGATTAACAACAGTGAAAACATACCATTGTTTCGAAATGTAAATGGAAGTTATGAATACTCAACTAGCACTAAGTGGTTTAACTCATCAAGTCCGAGATGAACGCCGCTGTTCGCACACCTATTGTATTTCTATTATGTCTGTGATTACGGTAGGTGTTCAAAAGGTTTATCCTAGAACTATCATTGATCGAGGATTATTATGAGAATTTTATACGCATATAAGTATATTAGACCACTGAAATGCAATATGTGCCTAAATTTGTCTATAAGTAAGTATAGTTTGCCTTTCTACCTTTTTTCTACCAGACTTAAGAAATGTTATGTTTATCGTGCATATTAAGTATGTAAACATAGGTCTCCAAACCAGTATATGGATTAATTTAATAAAAACATTGTTAGATGTGTTAGCCCAAGTGTTTTTAGATAGGTGATAGCACCACCTTTCTGCATTATGGGTATCAAATTAAAAGGCTATGCGAGGGTTTCAAAAAGGTTTATAATGATGTGAAATTATGAATGAATTTTAAAATTATAATAGTAAAAAAATAATAACCTATGAGATCGATATTTTTTGATGATGATTTGCAAATGTTTTGATTACCGTTGTATCGGACATTGCAGAAGCAGACATGCTGCTGGGTTTTTTCGGTATAATGTTTTGGTTTTTTATTATGCGTTCTGTCTCTGGCTTTTAAGAGTCCCGGTCATCATCTCAACAACATAACAAACAAATGTATTGTTACATCGATAACAACAAAGTAATACCAAATATAATCATTCACAGATCATCACTAAAGCAGTCGTGCTTAACAACTAGCTATTTAAACAGCGAGGGAACAGTAGCAGCAAGCACTAATGATGCACTCTCTTTACATTTTGTGTCACTGTCTCGTCTCACACTCGCCAGTACTGGCACAGACTAAACGAGGCATATGACTTAGCTATTCTAGACAAGTAGACTTTGACTTCGTCACTTTGTTCGGGGAGAAAAGTGATGTGTCATCAGGGTTTTGCGGATTACGTTTTATGTATTTATTATACAAAATGCGTTAACAAAAAGTTTTATTTATTTTAACTTCATGTAGTGGTACATAGGCGGACTTAATGCAACAAGGCATTCTTTACCAGTCAACCTTTGGGTTAAAAAAGACAACACTGGTAGGTGTGCACAATAAATAAATAACAGATACTTGAAACAGATTGTAATATAAATTTAATGACTTATAATATGCTGATAAATATTACTCGCATGATAAGTATCGAATAATTATAATTAACAAAATATTTAATTATGACAATTATTGTGCGGCTCCAGATTACCTATTACCGTGAAGCTCAATAAACAGGCGTGAACGTGAATATGGACGGTTTTCGTTTATTTAGTTTCTTTATGGCGTGAATCATGGCTTGACTTGACATGACTTTTCGATTACCGTAATTAGAGACATAATAGAAAGACAATAGGCGTACGCGTTAGCGTTCGCTTGGGGCGAGTTGAGTCGCTATAATAGATATCTCACTAAAGTCAATGCTGACGAAAATATTGTTTGTAGCATTTTCATGAAATAATTACTCTTTGGAATCATTCAAGCTATGACAACCCCGACTTTTAACGCATGTTTTTATAGTACGAAACAGGAATCAAATGAGGAGCATTTAAATGAAGTCGAGGAACAGTTAAATATTACCGATTAGAAAATAACATAACCGTAATCAAATTGGATTAAGAATGATAATAAGTAGAAACGTATTGTTTTCAATTTTATGTTAAATGAAAAATGTACCTACAAATGATTAAATATCATCCGAACCATTTATCAAGAGAAGCATATGCCAAAAAAGGTTTGTAAAGCGAGAATTAGTCAAATGAAACATTTGCAGAACAAATCGTTTGTAAAATAAATAGTGTACGCAACGTTTGTTGTCAACTAGAAATTTGTCAATTAAGTAAATAAAAAAAAGATTCATATTATACAAATGAACATAAAATAAAGAGTACCTATGTAATACCTATACAAACTCGTATTGTAATAATCTTAAATTAAGGATATGTGTTCCTAATTTAAGATTATTTCTGTATCAAGTTTAAGTATAATTTCACAGTAAAACCGCTGGTAATTCTCAAAAGGAGCTTCAATCAATCTCGTATGTTAAATTGCCGTAAACAAACCGACAGGCGTTTAACTTAACAAGCACGGTTAGTGCTTATGTCACTGTAGGTACTATCAATCATGATTCTATGGAACATCTTTATTAGATACGTGTTCCTCCACAGGTGGGCACAGTGGGAAAGGCATGATAATTTTACATTTTATAATTTTTACCTGTCAATAGACTGGTATACGTCTGGTGGTATACGCCTATTCCTATAGGAATAGAAGATTATAGATAAAGTTCTCTAAGATTAGTCCGATTTCCGGCCACCGAAGGCGCGGGCTTGTGGATGACAAGCAATGAATAGCTCGCCGTCCAATCGTCTGGTAACCGTCCGGACCAATTCCCACGCGCCTCAAGGAGTAGTCTGTACACCGTAAGGACCCTGCAGAAGGGTCGAAGCCAACTATGGCCTAGGGTTCGTGTCTGAAAGGAAGGCACTGGTCCTGGTCTATATGACTACGTAGGAATGGGGAAAGTTGTTTAGTCAGTAAGAGTCTGACACTGTTTCCTGCTTCGCCCAAGGGCGGGTTTCGTCACTGGATGATTTTTACCTACCATAAAAAAAATTGCTCGCCGTCCGCAAGCCCGCGACATCATTTGTCGAAGGGTTGCGGTGGTTAAGAACTAATCATTCCGGCGAAAGACAATCGCAAGTGATATATTGACTGGCTTATACTTATTTACAAACTTAATTATGTAAGAAGCCTGTAGTTTATATCATAGCAAGTTGTATCAATTACAACTCATAAAAGTACATTTTTTTCCAATTGACTATCCCGTTAGTCTAGTGGTTAGTGGCCCTGACTGCTATGCCGGAGGTCGTGGGTTGGATTCTCACTGATTCCCACCCAAGACAAATGTTTGTATGATGAGCACCATCATTTGTTCTGTGTCTGTGTGTAATTTATCTATAATATGTAAGTACTAGCTTTTGCCAGCGGCTTCGCCCGCGTACATAAAATATAGCCTATGTCACTCAGGAGTAAAGCAGCTTTCTATTGTTGCTAACATTTTTCCAATCGGACCAGTAGTTCTAGAGATTACCCCTACAAACAAAAAACAAACTGCCTCTTTGTTATATTAGTGTAGATTTAGCAATATATAAGTTTGTTTATCAGTTGTCTTGGATTGATAAACATGCTCTGCTCAGCTTGGGACTAGACGGCGTTGTGTGATAGTTATGGATAATTAATAAAAATAGCGTGCCTCTCTTCCTGGCAATCTGGCCAAAGATATCAATAGTACTTACCTACTTATTTGGCATATGGTGGTGAGTCTTATGGGTGACTTGAGTTCGGCTATTAAAGAGTTGGTACCTAACACCATCAAAACGAATAAATAATGAGGCGTGAACCTCCTTACCTTCACAATAGACCAAAGTGAGCTACACGTAAAGTAATCCTCATCATACAGCACAGAGGTCATCGTCCTCACAGAAACACATTAGTTTTTTGCGACAGTCGTGCGAGCACGTTCACTCTTCAGCGATGGTCCAGTTTCTTTAGAATGGACCCATTTACACGTCTACAGTGTCGTGCAATTATATGAAATTATAGCTATAAGTAGAGAGCTACTGAGTTACGAGTGGTTAGAAGAAAGTGATGCAACTTGATGTTAGTAGGGGTTAACTCATACCAGCCGAAGTAGCTAAATGCGCTTTTGTCGTGTGAAATATCAACCAGCTTTTGCAACGTGGGGGCGATCTCTCGGGCCTTGGTCCGGACCGAGGAGGAGTGGCAGACGGCCACCTCCTTCTGCGAAGCAGTAATGCTAGCAAAAAAGGAGGCCGATTGCATCAAACAAAAGCAACAACGCTCACACCCCAGCAACCGTCGGGATTCCGATCCCGATTTCCGGCCACCGTAGGCGCAGGCTTGTGGACGGTATGCAATGCTCGCTGTCCGATCGTCCGGTGATCGACTGGACCGAGCCCAAATCGGTGGACGGCACGCACTGTTTCCGTGCGCCTCAAGAACTCCTTGCTAACCAAACCGTAAGGGCTCAGTTTGCCAGCAGGCAGGATCGAAGTAAGGCTCGGTATGAAAGGCAAATAAGTAACGGGGATGTTTAGTCAGTAAAAATCTGACACTATATCCTCCGCCCAAGGACGGAAGTTATCATTGGATGATTTTTACCAATCTAAAAAAAACCATACACTCGAAATATTTTGAGAAAATATTCATTACGCGTACAGTTAGAGTTGATTTCTCTGCTGGATATTAATGTCAAGAGTGAAAAGGTTACTTCTAAACAAGCGTGCTCCTTCCTCGATCACATCGTCACTTTCCATCAGGTGAGATAGTGGTCAAGCGCGAGCCTGTACGCAAAAAACAAATGTTCATTAGACATTGCAAACCCGATTTATGTTAAATATCGCAATAGTAAGTGATGCTACTGCCTTAGTTACAAAACCCATTGTAAACTGTGTGTGACAATATAAAACAATTGCGCTCTAGTAACAGTTAGCAGTGGTAGCCGAGAGGTAAAGGCCCCGACTTACGAGTTGTAGGTCGCGGGTTCGAGCCCGCGCCAAGCGCATTACATTGTGTAATTTATTTCATCACCACTGCTCTCAAAACGGTGAAGGAAAACATCGCGAGGAAACCGGCGTGGCCTAGAACCAAAAATTCAAAGACTTGTGACATCCACCAATTCGCACTGGGCCCGCGTGGTGGATTACGGCCCATTCCCTCTCCTAGAGAGGAGGACTGTGTCCTAGCAGTGGGAACATTAATAAGGCTGATGATGAACAGTTAGAACTATTACTGGCACTTGGCACAACTACAATCGGTGGAAGCGTGTTATATGTCCACACAGTGAGATATAATATAATAATAATATAATACACTTCTCATCAAAAAAATCGAAACACCTTGCAAGTTTACGTTTTGTCAGGATTATCAGAAAAATGTGTACATTTAGGAATAAATGTTAAATGTCGTTTAATAGTGAGTAATATGAGCTTATCAAATCTTAATGTTAATGTTCTAAATTTAAATGAATTTTTCATAGGTTTCGTATTTTGTTAAATGAGTCATTTTTATTCCGTATGGAGTATAAAGGAAATGGATAAAACAACACACGTAAATGAAAAAAAAAGCTAAAAAACGTTTATTTAATAACTTGTATTCCCTCCCCGAGCTCTAATTACTGCTTCCATACGGTTCTTCATCGATCGGATGAGAGTCACGATCACATGCTGTGGTATATTGTCCCATTCCTCTTGGATTGCATCTTGCAGCTGGCTAAGTGTTTCTGGGGCAGGATCTCTTGCTCGAATTCGTCTCTTTAATTCATCCCATAGATGTTTAATGGGATTCATGTCCGGGCTTCTTGCTGGCCATTCCATAATAGAGATATCGACTTCGTTAAGATAATCTCGTACGACGCCCGCGGTGTGAGCCCTAGCATTGTCGTGCATGAATATGAAGCCGTTGCCAATAAAATGTGCATAGGGCATCACATGAGGCTCGAGACACTCTTCGACGTACCGATGACAGTTTAGTGCAGGCAGACGTGGCCCAGACACGAAAGCATGCTCTGTCTTACCGTCGGCGCTGATTCCTCCCCAAACCGTCCACGAACCGCCACCATAGCTGACCTTTTCTTCAATGCAGCATTGTGCATAGCGTTCTCCGTCTCTTCTGTAGACCTTGTTCCTTCCGTCGTTACCATACAGCATAATTTTACACTCATCAGAAAAGAGAACTTTGCTCCACTGTAGGTATGACCAATTTAGGTGCTCACGTGCAAAGTTAAGGTGCGCTCTTCGATGGTCTGCAGTTAATTTCGGCCCATTTGCTGGCTTATGCGGTACCAGTCCACGATCCTTCAACCTTCTTCTAATTGTAGAGTCACTTACAGCCACCCTTCGTACAACACGAAGCCGCTGCTGCAGTTGAAAAGCGTTAAGGCGTCGATTTCTTAAAGAAGTTGTTACAATAAATCGATCATCTCGCTCAGAAGTGACCCGATTCCTGCCAGATCCTGAACGGCGCGTGAACAAACCAGTCTCCCGATAACGTTTATAGACTCTATGAACAGATGACTCGACTCGATTTTTTTGATGAGAAGTTTATATTCTACAACTGTCACACAACATCGTCTAGTCCCAAGCTAAGCAGAGCTTGTGTTATGGGTACTAGATAACTGATCATCATCATCATCTCAGCGCCAGTCCCGGTTGCTACCTTGGCTTTCACCTCGGTGCCCGGGGTCCGCTTTCCAACTCAAACGCCTCCACTTCGCTCGGTCTTTCGCGTCCTTTGCCGGTACTAGACAACTGATAAACATACTTATATATTTCTAAATACATACATATTATAGATAAATTACACCCAGACACCGATCAAATGATTGAGCTCATCACACAAACATTTGTCCTGGGTGGGAATCGAACCCACGACCTCCGGTATAGCAGTCCGGGCCACTAACCAATAGGCCAACTGGCCAGTCAATTAAAGTAGACCTCACATTCAAGCAAACATTGAGATGCCATAGGTCTGAGCGATTGGCTTTCTCGCCGAATGTTGTGGGGTTAGACATCCGCACTTATTTATTGAATAAAATGTTATTTGCTGCCCATGCGATTGTAGAATAATTAATAATAATAATAATTATTATATAATTTGGGTGTTTTCAAGGCTAGAGTGAATAGGCTCTTAATAAACTAGTGCGCCTTACCATCAACGATTGCATCACTGCTTACCATCAGGTGGGATCGCAGTCAAGCCCTAGTTTATTGCATGTAAAAAAAAAAAAAAAAGAATATGGAGGTGTTTAATATTGTAAGAAAACTTCTATGTATGAACCACCCATTCTGGACACCCCAGTGGTGGAATTTTCCGTCGTTTTTTTTTTTCAAAAATTTGAAAAAAAAACAAATCTTTTTTTTCAAAAATTTGAAAAAAAAAACGACGAAAAATTCCACCACTGGGGTGTCCAGAATTATGTACTGGATCTATGGTATTCGTTTGCGTTAACATGTCAATGACACCTTGTATATATATTGTTTGTATTATTTGTAATTTATTAGTTATGTATTGTATATATGTAAATAGTACACCATGAACCTACGTATCTACGATGGAGCTAACTTACCTAGAAGTAACCTATTCACTCTTGACTTAAAGATTCCCGGATTGTAGCCATCAGGAAACATAGACTCCGGCAAGAAATTCCATTCCTTGGCTGTCCGCACAATGAAAGAGTTTTCAAAACGGTTTTGTACGTGTATGAGGGATGTCTACCATGATTTATTTATTTATTATTATTTAGTACAGCAAAAAAAGCCATTAACACTAAATTAAAGTAATTAACCCCTTCACTCTGTCTTCTCACAGAATCGTAGGCTTCCTAATAATATCGTCTTCCATTCATCAGCAAACAAATGCAATCCAGGGTGGGTCTCCACGAGTGCGTTGAGCATCGTTAGCATACGCGGTATAGTAGAAGTGAATCGGGCTACAGTTCGACAAAATAGGACGTTGAATAATTTATGTTTTCTAGAGCGATTGTAGTTATTTGGAACAAATAGTTGACACAACTCCGCATGTAAGTCGGACGCATCAGTGTAGCCATTGATGATTTTCTAGGCTGTTGTAATTTGATCAACAGCCCGCCTAACCTTCAATGAGTTACAATGATTGATAATTACTATTACTATTTTAGATGATGAGAGTTGCAAAAAAAAGATCTGAGCCCCGACGTCCCGATGACATAAGTGAGGGTTATTCAAAATGGATGTAAATGATCAAAACTTACTCAATAGGTAGGTACACATACGCCAAATAAATGTCCAAGTTACTACGGGTCATAATGTTAAGGACTCACGTATACAAACAAAGTATTTCAACAGCTTGAAGTTTGTTCATTTAATAGCAGATACGCGGGTGAAATATCAAAATTATACACAGTGGCGTACAAAGCCGTGGGCGAAGCAGCCTCACACACACTCACTGCCTCGCACCTAAAGAGCCCTCGCGCAAGCAAGGGTTAAGCAAGAGTTACTTTTTTTATAATTATTTTTTATTTGGTTTGATCACTATTTCACCTGATGTGGTCGAACACTGGAATATGACAGTCACTGTCTCGTTTTGTAAGCAAGAAAAAGGCTCGCGTGAGTGGTGAGTCTTCGCCCACGCCTAAATGAGTGCTTGTTACTCCACTGGTTATGCAGTGATGTATTACTTTGGGAATGAGGAAGCATAGATATTCGAATGTTGCATGCACACTTAAGAATATAAAAAGAACGGTAGTTTCGCATTTGTTTTTTTTTCAGTCTTTTATTAGCACTTCAGTCTTGTGTTGTAAACTCTTTCATTAGAACCTCTTTAAGTGATTTAAGAAGTAATAAATAAAAAAGAAACATTTATTTCAGATAACTTTGATCCATAGTTTCAGCATTTTAAATAAAAATCAGAATATAAGCAACAATGTCAGAGTTATAATAAATGACAATGTTTTAAAGTTATCATTACAATAAAAAAATATTTTTAAAATATAAATCAAAACAAAACAAAAAAACAAAATCATTATCAAAATTACAATCAGTTACAATTAAAAAATCAAATTGCATGGCACATTATAAAAAATGAAACACGAAATCCGACGACATTTTTTTTAGGTTTTTTCAGAATTTAGGATGACAGGCAGACCGTAAGATGCGACAGATTTATTGTAAGACGTTCACACACATTGTGTGGCCCACGAGGGCCCATTGTAGTTCTACCGTAAGCCTTTTTAATGCCTCCAGTCCCTACTCTATCTAAATATCCTACTAGGTTTCATCGCTGTCAGGCATATTGCTAGATAATTTTATATAGGAACCTTATATTTTTATACTTACGTTCTTGCTCTTGCAAAGTCGTGTTTATCTCGCATGCTGAAATGCTAGCGCCTCCATTTTTTTTTGGGGAGGTATAATTCGCTGGTAAAATTTATCTATCTTACGGTTCAGAGGCCGTACCACGAGCTCTTAATGAGATACGTTTGACCATCTAAACTGAACTTTTAAAGGGATGGAGTTATATAGAGAGTCTTCTTTCATTTCTCAAGATCTCTCTTTTTTGTGTTCCGCTTTTGCATCAACCGTTGGTCCCAGAAGAGTTCGACCCTGCTGGTTCCCTACAGTTGCTGACAACTCCTCGACGGCGCGCTCTGTTCCCGCACCTCAAGGAGTTGTTAGCAAAACCGTAGGGACTCTGCAAAAGGGTCGAAGCCTACTGGGGCCCAGGGCCTCTTTCCGAAAGGAAGGCTTGGCCCCAGTGCGAAAGGCAAAGAAAGAACGGGTTGGAATTTTTAGTCAGTAAGAGTCTGAAACTGTTTCCCGCTCCGACCAAAAGCGGGATTAATCTTTGGAAGATTTTTGCCCATCATAAAAAAAAACTGCTATTAAAAACAGGAAAGTTTTAAAAGCAGGTAAGACTTTTAATTCGAGTTTCATACAGAAGCATCGTCTTAGAGTTTGAGTCAGTCCTCGTAATATTAAAGTAAGCAGTTTTCCCAATACAATAACGACGCTAGTTTTAGACAACAATCTCAGAGCACGCACAGAGAGGCGTCATAACGCGCTGTGTTTATAGAAATCTTGTGCAGCAAATATTTGTGATGCACCGCGCGCACTTACACGCGAAACACTTTCCTACTCATCGCAGAATCCTTCTGGGGTAGTGGTGCAAGTCACAGGCGATTAAACTTTTGAATACCGTTTTTTTTTTTTTTTTTTTTTTTTTTTTTTTTTTTATGGTAGGTGAAAATCATCCAATGACGAAACCCGCTCTTGGGCGGAGCGGGAGACCAGTGTCAGACACTTACTGACTAAAAAACCTACCCCGTACCTTCCTTGCCTTATTTCTGGAGTCGAGGTTACAATTTTCACTTACCCTCTAGGCTCCAGGAGGCTTCGACCCTGAAAGGCCCCTGCAGTTTGCTGACAACTCCTTGAGGCGCGCGGGAACGGTGCGCGCCGTTGACGACTTGGACTCGGTCTTACCAGACGATCGGACGGCGAGCTACCCATTGCTCACCGTCCGCGAGCCAGTGTCTACGGTGGCCGGATATCGGCAGGATCGCGGCGGCGACGGCTACGGCGAGTACGCCGTTGCCTTTGCCTTATGCGGTCGGCCTCCTCCTTTACGAGCATTACTGCTTCGCAGAAGGAGGCGACCGCCTGCCATTCCTCTTCGCTGCGGACCATGGCCTGAACCAGGGCCCGGCGCGAGAGGTCGCCGCCGCCGATCACCCCCACGAGGACACGGCGATGCTCTTCCCAAGCAGGGCACACCTCCACCGTGTGCTCCACCGTGTCCTCCGGGCTCGCCTCACAGTGGCGACACCCGGACGTCTCTTCCGCACGAATCCGGTGCAGGAATCTCCCGAACTTCCCATGTCCGGTGAGAACCTGCGTCATGCGGAAAGTGAGGACGCCGTGAGGTCTATCCAGCCACGCCTCAAAGAGGGGCACTACCGCTGAGATTACGGTGTGCCCAGCGCTGGGTTGCGACAGTCGCTGTTTCCACTTCACCATGAGATCTCGCCGGAGCTCCTTCCGCCACGCCTCGACATGTTCGGGCAGCGGATCTTCGCCCCGGCGTTGCATCTCCACGCGCTGGTCGTGCATGTGTGCAAGGACTGTTGCCTCCAAATCCCATGGTGGTAGGCCAGCAAGGAGGCTCGCCGCCTCGCGGGACACCGTGCGGTATCCCCGCACCATCCGGATGGCCATGACCCTCTGGCAGGCGTTCAGCTGGGCCGCCGGGCGCTTACGCAGCGTCGGCGCCCACACTGGTGCCCCATAAAGGGCCATGGACCGGACGATGCCGGCGTAGAGCCTCCGGCAGAAGGCGTCTGGACCCCCAAGGTTCGGCAGGAGCCGCTTGAGAGCAGCCCCCGTCCGATTGAGTTTGGGGGCCAGACGTCGGAAGTGCTCCTCGAAATTCCATCGGCTGTCGAGGACAAGTCCTAGGTACTTCATCGTCGACCCGACGCCGATGTGAACTCCTTCTACCGTTAGTTGGGAACCCGTTGGTGGCGCGTTCCGAGGGCCGTGAAAGCACATGGCCTCGGACTTGTGCAGTGCCACCCTGAGTCCCAACTGCTGGATCCTCTCAACGACTGTCGCAACCCCGCGTGTCGCTAGTTCGACCGCCGCCTGGTACGACCTTCCCTGCGCTAGGACCAGCGTGTCGTCTGCGTAGCAGACCACGCTGACCCCTACGGGGAGGTCGGCGCGCAACACGTAGTCGTACCCGATGTTCCACAAGGGCGGTCCTAGTACCGATCCCTGTGGGACACCGCACGACATCTCTCGCCGTTTCCAATCTCCTTGGTGACCGGGGTAGATTATATACCTGTCGGACAGGTAGGCCTCGATTGTACGACAGAGGTAGTCGGGCACCCGGTGATACCGGAGTGCCGTCCTAATGCAACTCCAGGGCAGGGAATTAAAGGCGTTGGCGATGTCCAATGACACCGCCAAGACACACCTGCCCCGGGACACCGCATCCCCCGTCGTGAGGGCTCGCACGCGCATGATGGCGTCCACCGTGGAGCGCCTCCTGCGAAACCCGAACTGGTCGTCCGCGAGATCGGGCCCCTTCAGTGTTAGGTGCTTGACGAGGCGGTCTGCAATGACTCTTTCAAAGAGCTTGCCCACCTCGTCAAGCAGCACAATGGGCCGATACGCGGACGGAGAGTCCGCAGGGCGCCCCGGTTTCGCGACGAGGACCAGTTTTCCCGTCTTCCAGGGAAGTGGGAACTGGCCCCTCTCCAAACATGCGCTAAAGAGCCCCCCCAATCGAGACCCGAGAGCCTCCATGGCCAGGACCCAAGCCTTTCCAGGCAAGCCGTCGGGTCCTGGGGCGGTATTCTTCGCACCCATCCTGCGAACCGCCACTCTCATCTCCCCCTCGGTCACTTCCGGAGTATTGGTACCGTTGAATACCGTACTTAGAGACTTAATAGAAAGACAATAGCTGTGCGCTGGCGATCGCTTGGGGCTCCAGAGTTTAAACTTCAGTGCCTCACTATTACCAACCCGAAGTACACTTTGCCCTTAGGCTGAGTGGGAGATGGTGTCAGACTTTTACTGATTAAAAACCCATTCCTGTATCTACTATCGTGGCCAGAGTCGGGTTTTCTTTACATAAGTAAATTCTTGGACCCAGTAGGCTTCGACTCTGCAAGTCCAACAACAACAGGAACTCGTTGACGCACGCGTGGAATTATACGCGCCGTTGACGACATAGGTTCGGTTCGGACGTTCGGACGGCGAGCTACCCATCGCTCGCCGTGCGCAAGCCCGCAAACTGTGCGATACTTGGGGGAGGTCTATGTCCAATAGTGGACGTCTTTCTGCTTAAATAATGATGAAATCTAATTCATAGTAGAGTACAACAATGTCGTCTTTTACTTTTATTTTAGCAGTTGAAGAAGCTGGTCAATTGTCAATATACCCAAAATTAACTAAAACCAAAAATAACCCAAAATGCTCACAGTTTTTGATCTCTCTCTATTACACAGGTGAGATTTGCTTGAAGAAAACTCAACTTTGAGTTAAGCTCGCCTTTGTACATATATATTGTTATTCTCATTTTTATTAACTGTTTGGTGTACAATAGAAAATTTAAGAATTAAATAGTTTAAAATTAAACAAAAAGTTAAAACCCACAGTAGGTTTCTTTTGCGTTCTAGGACAACGACAGATCCTTTTTAAATCTATCAACCCGCTGCCGCCTATAACTTAGACCGGCGTCAATTTTGCGTAATTTTCACGGAAGCTAGGAGAGTGTCTATGACATAATGATCAACGCATTACATTGCCAAACACTACTTGATATCTGACTCTTTGTAATCCATCTGTATTGCACGTCCTTTTGTATTCAGTTACGAGAAGTTATAACAGATAGGGAGTTCTTTGATGTTAAGTTATGCTTGTCAAAACAGGTCTTGGTGTAAGTGATCATCTTTATTACCCTCCCGTCATATGGATTTTTATGGTGGTCAAAATCATCCAATGACGAATCCTGCCTTTGGACGAAGCGGGGAAACAGTGCCAGACCCTTGCTGACTAAATAACCTACCCAGTTCCTTCCTTACCTTGATCCCAAAGCCCTGGTAATACGCTTTCGCATCAACTCTTGGCGCCAGTAGGCTTCGACCCTGCTGGGTCCTTGTCATTTGCTGACATCTTAAGGCACCTGTGGAACTGTAAGCTTCGTCGACGGCTTAGGCTTTACCCGGACGGCTAGTAGACGGTCAGACGGCGAGCTACTAACTTATCTTCCCCCGGCTTCCCGTCTAGCCAGATGTGGCTGAATATTCATGTTTTACATGAAGTTACTGACTATCAGACTTCGACAGCCTCATGACTGGGTCTGGGCCTGGTTGTTTATAGTTTTTTTGGCGTCTGACTACCTGTAACATCTTTCAAAGATCTACGGATGGTACCTAACTAGGAGTCCAGGACCAACGGCTTTACGAGCTTGTACAACATGACAGCATGTCTAAGGCAGGGAGTGTCAAAAATGTCCGAAATAAACTTAGGAAAGTAAAGTGAATCTTACTAATATTATAAATGCGAAAGTTACGATGTTTGGCTGTTTGGATCTTTGGATGTTTGTTTATGTTACTCAATCACGCCGAAACGGCTGGACGGATCTGGATGAAATTTGGTATAGGCATAGGATACACTCTGGAATAGGACACTTTTTATCCCGGAAACCCCAACTCCAACCCAATACCACGAGGGCGAAGCCGCGGGCAAAAGCTAGTAAAAAATAAAACGTTTTGGTAGGTACAGTTTCGTAACTTGCCTGACCCCCTAGCCACCCCCTTTGAAAAGCTATTAAAGAGGTGAGTTAGGGTTAGGGAACATAGGGCACATACCCTACTTGTCCAATTTCAAACCCGCAAAATCATACACGTGTAACCTCTAAGCCGTCGACCTTTCATCTCGTACACGTGTAGATAATTAAATATGCAATAAAAAAAACTTGACATTCATAGAAAAAAAAATCAAGGTTTTCGAAATAAAAAATCGTTTATCAACAGATTGCTGACCTTATTAGATTTTATATCTACTCGACTAGACCGTGAACAGCAAAATATGCAGCAGGTACTTCGACCTCCCCAAAGACATTGATAAAATGAATAAATATTTATTTTTCATTACTCATACTCTAAAAGTAGACCAGGTGCAAAGTAGCCTGCTCAACGGGTTGAGAGTACTTCTCATCCCTAGGGAGAATTACTTTCAACTGACAGCTGTCAAATTATTAAAAAAAAAACTTGATTTATTTTACTGCTCAATTGCCATAAAAAAAAGATTTATTTTGAAATTTATATTGAGCCGTAGCCCGAATTTCTATACAGCCAGTACCATTGAAATAACACAAAGATAGTACCTATTCATTAAAGTATATGTTTTTTAAAAGACTTTATTTTAATTTACTTTCACCAATTTATTTAAACTACTATATATTTGAGAAAAATTTTTACCTGACCTATTTTTACATGAATAAATTGAAAATATGTCTGAATAGCCGGCCGACTACCGTTTTTTCGAGTTGTAGAGTTTAATACATAGTTTACTAAATCTCTGTTATGAGAGATTTGTATTAACACGATAAACCCATCAGATTCAGTTAAGAATTTAACACCAGATTCTTAAGAGAGTAAGCAGTAGTGGAAAGCGTCTTATCGCCGAAATGTAGGTACCTAAAATCAAAGGTCGTTGTACCTTTGAGGCTTTGACGACGACTCAGGTATTAATTATTTTTATTTTCCTTGTATTCGTATATATAAAAAAGCACAGTGCTTACCTCGGATTAAAGAGTTATTTAGTCTTTCAAACTATAATGAACTTAGCTAAACAACGTCTCGGGACTAAATAACTTACTTTTACCCCTAGGGTAACAATGTACTATTAATTACAGAATGAAAAAAAAACAAAGGTGTTTTTTTCCTCCGAACCCTTCGTGCGTAAGTTTAACTCGCACTTGGCTGGTTTTTTTGGGTGCTGTAATCAACAAGGAACCCTTATGGTTTCGCCAAGTCTGTCTGTCTGTCCGTCCGCGGATAATCTCAGTGGCCGTTAGCACTAGAAAGCTGAATGGTATCAATCACGCCAACAAAGTGCAAAAAAAAGGTGGTGAAAAAAGTTTTATTAGGGTACCTCCCCTATAGACCAGTGCAAATAGCTTTTGAAAGGGACTTAAATAGTAGTAGAATGAAACCCATTGGAAAAGGATGATAATATAGCAAAAATACAACGTTTTTACTGCATAAAATTGCAGCAATCACATTTCCTACATGAAATCCCCTTTAAATCTTATAAAAAATTTAATAAACACCTCAGTACATTATTACATAGTATAAAACAAAGTTGCTTATCCCTGTGTATGCTTAGATCTTTAAAAGTTCGCAACGGATTTTGGTGCGGTTTTTTTAAATAGATAGAATGATTCCAGGGGAAGGTTTATAGGTATAATATATCACCTTTGCACCCGCGCGAAGCTGGAGCGGGTCGCTAATAATGATTAAACAAAAGTAATTTCTGATTCGAGTTTTTTTAGTTTTTCGCATTTTCTGAGAAAATTTACTATAGTAATGCATATATTTTTTTACACCATCAAAAAGTAAAAATTTGGACGAATAAGAAGCCAGCAACTTTTTTTTAAAAATCACATATTTTTACGTGAGATTTTTCGATTGAAAAATAGTCTATTTTCTTGATGTTCAGTCAAAATAAAGAGCTACAGTTAATATTTTAAATCAAAAAAATTAGGGTAAGTTTGGGACATTAAAAGGTAACTTTTCACAAAGATTTGTGAAAAAAAAGTGATTTTTAAAGAAGATAAAAAATAAAAACTAGAAACACAGTTTTTTGGACTTTTCACATAGATTTTTAGGTTATGTCAAAAAAGTGTAAATACAAAAGTGGTAGATCTTTTTATGATCTACAAGTTTGCCATTTGAATGTTTCCCCTAGAACCAGTAGTTTTGCCGGAATTAGAGATTAACCATATTTTCCCCTTAAAAGCGCACACCCATCCACTTCCCGACCTCAGATCGACCGTAATTTATTTTTCCTTAAATTTTTGCTATATTATCTTCCTTTTCCAATGGGTTTCATTCTACTACTATTTAAGTCCACTTTTTATCGTTAACTGTGCTATTTGCACTGGACTACTACTCTTAGCGAAGCGAGATTTGGGATACGCGTATGAAAAGTTAGTTTGGTGTGAAATTCAACACTAGTCTTTCAATGTCGAGACTCAAGAAAAATATCATCATCATCATCATCAATTCAGCCGAAAGACGTCCACTACTGGACATAGGCCTCCCCCAAACGTCGCCACAACGACCGGTCCCGAAAAAAGAAAAGAAAAATATCATTTTTAATTAATTATTTTGAGGGAGAACAATGGTCCCCAAGTGGTAACGGGTCCGACTTACCGAGTTGTAGGTCGCAGGTTCAAGCATTAGAAATTGAGTTTTTCTCAATCTTAACTTTAGCCTGTTTGTCTGTCTGTTTTTTTTTTAATTGACATTAAAGTAGGGTATGAGATGTTCTTTAATCAAAGTATTCAATTAGGAAACCCCATGTTGTAAATCGATCGTTGTGGAGGTCCTTGGGGAAGGCCTATGCCCAGCAGTGGGCGTCGCTCGGCTGACATGATGATGATGATGATGTTTTAAATATCGTTTTCATCTCGCATGCGTATTCCACTCATTACAATAAATATTTAATACCTATTTTATTTGCGAGAGTTTTTTTATATGCGAGTACTTATGCCTTGAGCACACGTACCGAGAGAAAAGGCGAGACAGTAAAACTTTGGTCGGCTGAACACATATGGCGCTATGTGTTTACGTATCTTGTATTCGGCGGAGAGCACTGTCTCGCTCGTTTGCTGAGCGTGTGTGATCAACACACAATGATGCTTAACGTGCTCGTTCAGGGAGACCTATCCTGAATTGCAATCTTTTTTATTCTAAACAGGCTCGCATTTCACCACAATCTCACCTGATGGTAAGCGATGATGTGGTCGGCGATGGAGCACATTTGCCTAGAATTCAATTTCCATTTATTTACTCTTCACAATAGGTTTTATCTATCATTAACAATGTTTGTGACTTAAAAACTATAAGTACCACTATTTTACAATAGTATTTATTTCAGGCAATAGCCTGATAAATATAATAAATACTACTGCCTGAAATAGGTTTTTGGAAGAAAACCTGTGGAACAGGTAAAGTAATGTATTCTCTCTTGACTTAAAGACTCCTAGGTTGTAGCTATCAGGAAACACAGACTTCGGCAGGGAATTCCACTCCATAGCACTTGTTTGCATCAGCAAACGATAACGTTTGAAAATGTGCGGTTCTGTGAGAAACCAGAATGAAGAGGAAGTGCTTAAGAATCACCAAATAGGAACTTACAGTATTCAAGTTTAAATACACTGCACTAGATTAACGAATAAAAACGCCTAAATAGATGTAACAACAGTTTCACCGCGTGATATTTGCAAACCTATCCTTAATTTCGAGATAATTTAAAAAAAAAATTGAATATTTAGTAACTTAGCAAACAGACAAGGTCAATTTAGCCATTATTTTATATATATATATATATATTATGGACTAGTTCTTGACTGCGTTGTCAAGCAGTGATGCAATAGTGAATGCATCGTGACGCATTATTTTATTAAGAGCCTATTCACTCTAGCCTTGAAGTCACCTAAATTGTAATGGGACGGGATTTTTTTAAGAGTTACGAGGTATGAATATTTTTTTAAATGAATTATTTACAATAAATATTTTTAAGAAAAGGTCATTTGCGGGAGTTTTCTAGGAAGCATACGGACGGGATTGTTTTTATTTAAGAGATATGTATGTGTGAATATTTTCTTTTCGCAATTAAGGAGAGGGTTGCAAATATCTCGCGGTAAAAATGTTGGCACATCCCTTTTGGTTCTTCATTTTTTCAGTTATTCAGTGCGGCGTTTTTTTAAGAATTTTTAAAACTGTAAGAGGTGTTCCTCAAGGTTATTTTAGTAATAACGGCAATTATAAATTATATAATGAAAATATTTAAAAATAACTTGTCCATAATGTTGTAATAATTTTCCACCAAACGTTAAACAAACACACATTAATATTTTATTTTCGATTTAGTGGAATAATTGTTGGCGAACATCACGTTCTATAAAAAGTATCTAAGGGTATTTTGCGAGTTAGCTTCAACCACTCGTACACCTTCCAAAGGTACCAAAAAACTATGTTGCAACAGTTACTGCTCTTGCAAGATAACATTAAAACATATAGGTAGATGTATTTTATTCTGTCTTTAGAAATGTGAAATTACTTGCCTTATTTTTGGACCAACACATAAATATAAAAATAAATTAAAAGTTTAAAAATGTCACACACAAGACAACTTCAAGAGAGAGCCTCCCAATCTTCGTCCCTTGTTATTCTCACCAATCGTTTAGTCTCCTCCCACACATTCCTAGTCAGTACTGTATCATTCGCAAACCAAGAACTGTAAAACTCATGACAATCTCTAAAATGTTTTCCACTTTCATTCTCAAACTTTGGGTCCACTGATAAGAACACTGCCATAGTTGCCACTCTATGTAACGGCCTACCGAACTTCAACAGCGCAGCATTTAACCCATTCTTGATAACCGCATTATCGAAGTTTCTAAAAAACTCCGATTTCCCAAGTCCTGGATCCATGCTGAAGACACTGACTCCACTTCCTCTGATTCTCTTCTCCATTTCCACGGTGAATAGTACATCAGCTAGTTTTGCATTACAGTAGTACCCAAAATTGGAGTACTTTCCAACGTCGTTCCAGTGGTCTAAGTCTATCGTCCCTAAGATCAAGGCTAGGGATGAAACATTGACTACTCTGCTTGGTGCTGACGCTCTTAATATTGGGAAAAGGAGGAACGTGAGCAGGAATGATCCGAAGTAGTTGACTTGCATCATCAAGTGTAGATTATCTCCAGTAAGTCTGTCTTCCAATCCAATAGCTCCAATATTGTTGATCAAGATGTCCAGTCTTGGTTCCGTCCTTAGTGTCATATCAGCAAAGCTTCTGACCGAGGACAGCGACTCCAAATCTATCTGTCCGGTAACAACATTTTGGTTTCCAGAAGTTTTAATGATGTTATTCTTTGCGTCAGCTAATTTGGCTGGATTTCGGCTAGCAATAATGACTTTTGCGCCTCTTCTGGCTAAATTTTTCGCTATTTCAAGACCTGTTCCGGCTGTCGCGCCGGTAACAAGCGCCACTTTCCCGTCAAGCCGGACATCGGTCTCACAATCCGTGAAATCGTCCCTTACAGACATAATGTGACTACTTAGTTCTAAAGTTTCTATACCACTGAGCAATATTGCTCAGAAGTAAAAAAATATAAATAAAATAAATGGAAGCCGAGGCAAGAAACTAACAAGGTCGTACGCATATATAACAAGATGACTTTAATTATGTGTAGGGTGACCAGAAATAAATCAGTTTCAAATACCAACTCAAGTCAAAATATTTTTAACTAGCTTTTGTGAGTGGCTTCGCCCGCGTACATAGAATATAGCCTATGTCACTCAGGAGTAAAGCAACTTTCTATTGTTGCTAAAATTTTTCCAATCGGACCAGTAGTTCCAGAGATTACCTCCTACAAACAAAAAACAAAATACTTTAACTCTTTATTATATTAGTGTAGAAGTGTAGATGTAGATTCTACATGGGCCTGCGTGGGCACTTATACTAGATTGGGTTTTTTATGGGCGTCAGAAGCTAGTGCACGGTTCCGAATTGGTCGTTTCCTATGGAGAAGAACCGGTAAGAAAATCCATGGTAACTCTTTAAAAAAAAACGATATATATTGCAATATTTAATTGATACAGCTATATTCAAACTTTATTTAAGGTGGGCCTTCCTGACACACCTATCGTCAACGTTGAGCATGGTTTAAAAGCTTGATACTTCATTTAACGCAATTCAAAGTGATGTTTGACTTGAAAACTTTGTTGGCATTCGGTAATTCTACAACTTATTTGAATGTTTCACAAAACTTGTTCCAGGAAATACGTGTTTTTGTTAAAACCTTAAGGATTAAAAAAAATGACATAATTTAGAATCTCGATTAAATGCGTTAGGCTTCTATAGAAGTATTTTTAATATAGGAGTACGTTATGGAGAGTCAAACAGATTTTCAGAGGTCTTTACTGGATTACTCTTACACAACACATATTTTGATTTTTATAGAAGTCTACATAATATTCACAAGGTATACAAAATATCTGAAGAAAGATGTGTAATAACGTCATAATCGTGTAAGAGCGGTTGTATGAAAATGTATGTCAGGTTGGCCGCTCTTAATTATGGCGTACCTATATTGTGACTGGCTGTGAGCTATCTTATTAGTAAAATCATCACCAATTGCTTTTACTTTTCTATCATTAATGGATCAGATGAGTACTAATAGCTTTACCTACTTAGCTCTTAGGATGGTTACCTCAACATTTGCTTTCACTAAAATCAATTATTATCTGCTTCGTTTCCTGAACTCCTGGTAACAAAAGCGTGGTCACAATGGATGCGAAACAGGCCGTGAGGTGTGTGTTCTACCTTTACTTTAATGGATCAGATGAGCAGTAATAGCTTTACCTACATAGCACTTAGGATGGTTAATTCAACATTTGCTTCCTCTAAATTCAGTTATTATCTGCTTCGTTTCTGAACTCCTGGTAACAAAAGCGTGGTCACAATGGATGCGAAACAGGCCGTGAGGTGCATGTACCATAACTAGTTTTCGTAAGACATGATACTTGCGTATTAGAGTCCTGTTTTATCATTAGCACATAACTTGTTTATGGACATTGCGTATAAGTAAACACGCACATTTGCCATTGAATTTTTAAACAGCCAAGGTTCAGATTGGAAGTATGATATATGATATATATCTTGAGGCATTGATATATTTGTATTACGCACCAGATGAGGCGTGCCGTTCTGTGATTTTTTTCCACTTAAGTGATCTGCATGCCATTCATTTTTTACCCGACAACGGGAAAGTCGAAGTAGGGTTTATTACCCAACTACTACAAAGGCAATAAAAGGTATGATTTTGGCAGGCAATGTATATATACAGGGTGTCATTGACATGCCAGCCCAGAACCATGTACTGGATCCATGGTATTCGTTTGCGTTAACATGTCAATGACACCCTGTATATGTGAGTATGTTCATCTGTTCCCTAATAGCTACTAATAAGAAGTCGACAATTATGACATCGTTTTGACCGACTTCATGTGTCAAAATAAATACACTGTGTTTGGTATTGATTAATTGAAATTAATCAACGACAATAACAAAAAAAAAACGCTGAAAAAGTATGAAACAAGAAAATCCCGTTAAAAAGAAAAACCGTAGTCACCCGTTACCACCGAAACACTTTAAAAACTGGGTTTACATATACATATTCCAGATAAATTACATACAACCCGTTCCAAATAAGAACAGGAAAGTCAATAACCTCGATCTGTCAAATTTTGAGTGAAAAGTACGGTTTGCAAAAAAATCTTATTTAAAAAGTTTTTTTATTGCTTTTTATTACAAAATTTTAGTTAATTCTAGTTGAAGTAAAAACGTTAGGGTTTAATATAATTTTGCCAAATAGGTATATTGTTTTAAGTCATAAATAGTTTACAAGAAAAACTATTTTCTTTCTAATTTTCATTGTTAGAAACAATCGCCTTTTTTCTATTTACCACTACTTAGACACATCACGCAGTGAAACAGAGATAAACGAAATTGAAAAACTGTATTCTGACTAAACTTTTTTCGTACACGATTCGTACGTAAATTATTTTTTTAAATATCTTTTTTTGTTCACTCTACCTAATTTCTTCGATTTGACAGTTCGACGTGACGTCAGAACATGGCCATCGATCCTATTCTCATTTGGAACGGGTTGTATGTAATTTATCTGGAATATGTATATGTAAACCCAGCCAGGCGCATTACTTTGTGTAATTTATTTCATCACCACTGCTCTCAAAACGGTGAAGGAAAACATCGTGAGGAAACCGGCATGTCCTAGAACCAAAAATTCGAAGACATGTGACATCCACCAATACGCACTGGGCCCGCGTGGTGGATTATGGCCCATTTCCTCTCTTGGAGAGAGGAGGTCTGTGTCCCTGCAGTGGGAACATTAAAAGGCTGATGATGATGATGTATATGTTTAGAAATATCAAAGCTTTAATTTTTTTTTTATGTTAGCTAAAATTTATCCAATAACGAATCCCGGCCTTGGGCGGAGCGGTAAACAGTGTCAGACTCTTATAGACTAAACAGACCAGAGCCTTCCTTTCAGACGCGAACCCTTGGCCCAAGTTGGCTTCGGCCCGTCTGCAGGGTCCCTACGGTTTGCTGACAACTCCTTGAGGCGCGGGAACAGTGCGCGCCCTCGACGACTGGGCTTGGTCCGGACGGTTACCAAACGATTGGACGGCGAGCTACCCATTGCTCGCTATCCATAAGCCCACATGGTGTTGTACTTTCTCATACCATAAGCTCTGCTTAGTTTCGGACTGATGGCATTGTGTAAGTTATTAATTTTATTATAGCTAGTCTGTGCTGTGTCACTGCTGGGCAAAGGCCTCCCTCCATTCCTTCCAGTTATCTCGATTGCTCGCTTTATCGTTCAAATCGTCAGGGTATTATCTCTCTTCTCAATAAATTATTCATAATCATATTCAGTATCTACACGTGTATGCTTATGAGTTGTTTCTGTTTAAAGGTCTAAAGTTAATTAGGCGCGTACGGTAATAGTCTTTGCGGGCAAGGTGTTGGTATTGACCTTAAGTTTAAAGGAAGTAGGCCAGTTGGCCTAGTAGTAGTACAAATAGTTATTTGTAACTACTGGTTATGGAATAGGCAAATGATTAACATTGTACTGTCTACATCTATCTATCTACCTATTTTAAATAATCTAGTAACTATTAAGATATCCGCAAGAGAACCAAGGTTGCTGACATAGCGAATAGAATCGCCAAACTTAAGTGGCAATGGGCAGGGCATATTGCATGCAGGACAGATGGCCGCTGGCGTCGAAAAGTTCTGGAGTAGCGACCGCATACCGGAAGACGTAGCGTTGGAAGGCCTCCCACAAGGTGGACCGACGACGGAAACCTTGTGCAAAATTTCACGCTCCTAGTCCCAGTAGTTTCGACCGTGCGTATGTAGATTACCGATTAAACTTGTCAAATTCAACAATTATGAACTCAATGAGCCCTGAAGACTTGGAGTTTCCTTGCGTGATTACATCAGAAATGAAGATATTCGCAGGAAATGCCTACTGCCAGCACAACTATATTGGGTATTTTAATTATTTGCAAATTGATTCTTAGTTGATATTGTGATGTAAATATGATTTAGGTTTATATGTCAAGTGTTTAAACAATTGAAACCTCGTATGATCTTAGTAAAAATCCTCAGCGAAATTTGCCTTGATATTCTTGTTGCTAAATTCTTGAATTACTAAGAAAACGTTAGAATGTTCACACATCTTGTATGCTAATGGTAAACAAAGTATGTAACTGTAATTATTATATTATATTTATACGAAGGCTCATAATGCTAAGACTTGGTACCCAAGTCCAAAAAAATAATATGTAAAAAAATCGGCTGAGTTTTTTTTATTTTTGGTGGGAAAAATCAGTCAATAACGAATCCCGCCTTACTGACTAATAATAATTCATTGCCTTATTTCAAGGGCCCAGGTGTTTCGCTCTCGCACCAACCCATGGTTCCAGGAGGCTTTAATCTTGCTAAGCCCTTACAGTTTACTGACAACTCCTTGAGACGCGCGGGAACAGTGCGCACCATCGGCAACTTGGGCTCGGTACAAACTGTTACCAGACGACCGCACGGCTAGCTACCGGTGGTGGAGGCGGGCGGAAATCAGGATTGGAGACACGGCGGTCCAAACCCGGTGCAGTTACCTACTTCCCGAACTTTCCATGTCCGGTGAGAACCTGCGTTATGTGGAAGATGAGGACGAATTTGAGGTCTTTCCAGCCTAACCTCAGAGAGAGGACTTATCGCTGTAATTATGGCGTGCCCAGCGTTGTGTTGCGACAGTCGCTGACGCCATTTCGCCATCACGAGATCTCGTCGGAGTTCCGTCCGCCATGCTGCTACTTGTCTCAGCAGCTGAGTTTTAGCCCGGGCGCACCAGGGGCGTTGCATCTCCACGTGCAGATCGTGCATGTGTGCAAGGACTAAGTCAGCTGAGTTAGGCGCGTTTTTTTTATTGCTATATTACTAGTGCTTGACTGCGATCCCACCTGATGGTAAGCAGTGATGCAAACGTTGATGGTGAGGCTCACTAGTTTATTAAGAGCCTATTCACTCTTAGCCTTGATGATACCTAAATTATAATCGGACGGAAAGACTGCAGCCGGTACCTAAACTGTTCCAGTCCCTCGATGTACGCGGTATGAATGACGAAGCAAAACGCTTAGTCCGGACCGTAGATGTCTCAACAATGTAATTATTTTTATTTCTACTATAATAATATGTGTGAGATACGAATACACGTGTTTTTCTTTCTTCATCTAACCTGTTTTAAATCATTTAGAATTAATTAGATTTTTAGTGTAGATCAAGGAAAATGGCTAAAGAATATATATGCTTAAAATAGCATTTTTGATGGTTAACAGGTGTCGGTCAATGATCGTAGCGATAAAATTTGTATAAGCCTTGTGAATAATTTTAAGTATTAGAATAATATTTAGGCAACCGACACTCAAAAAAATTGTATCTTTACAGTTATGATTAATTTACACTAATATTATGATTGAATGAAGTAGGTAAGGTTTGTATTTTTGTTTGTAGGTAGAAGTCTCTGATATTCAGTACTTTCTAGTAGTTCTTGCAATCAGACACTGGCTCGATTGCCAGAATTTTTTCATCGATACGTCTTATCCAGCGTTGATTTGTTGTCAACAAGACAAGGCACGCCATCTAGTGGCAACTAGAAGAAATAAACAAAGATGGCGCGCTTGACCAAGTTAGTGATGTATCCGCTTTGCTACGAGCCTGTCAAACGCGCCCGGGCAGCAGGACACTCTCAGCCAAACCGTCGCAGAGTCAAGACCTTCTGAAATTGTCCGTTTTGTTAGATAT
The DNA here is from genome assembly GCA_029852875.1 of Mythimna loreyi. NCBI lineage: Eukaryota > Metazoa > Arthropoda > Insecta > Lepidoptera > Noctuidae > Mythimna > Mythimna loreyi. The sequence goes on along the minus strand of CM056789.1, from coordinate 21,250,913 downwards.
GATATGGTAGATCAGAGCTCGAAACCATCCTAGACGAGCCGACAGATAGATAAACTTGCCTAACTTTTGAGTACCCTATGCTATATTTTATGTACGCAGGCAAAGCCTCGAGCGCTGACTAGTCCTAAATTTACTCGTCATATCGCTTAATCAAATGATATGTAACCAAAAATTGTCTTGGCGTCAGCGATCTCTTATATCAAGCCTTAGTGGACGCCATGGTCCAAAACTAGGAGGGATGGTGGCCTCCTTCTGGGAAGCAGTAATGCTAGCTAAGGAGGAGGCCGACCACATAAGACAACGGCGCACACGGGCACACGCTACCGGGATTCCCCACCGACCCATGTCGACGGCTGCAGTTACCTTAGCCGTTAACAACTAACAATATGCCGGTTGTGTGTATAGAAGAAAGAAAGAAAGAAAGTAAAAAGAAAACAAAGTTTATTTACGCAAGAGTATGGCGCATACTATATGTATGAGCTCTTGAAACCAAGTGACTTTATCCATACCCTCTATACCGTACTATTTCCGCCAAACACAATTGAGATTCAGCTCATGATTTGTAATAATTCATAAATATTTACATCTGACCATTTTACCAATCATCATGGTACAGTAATGTTACGCAGTTACTGTAGTCTTAACAATATAGTTAGTTTATGGGTCGTGCATTGTTTGGATAAGGAGTAGAGAAGCTTGCACGTTCTTCTTTTGTATGTATGATTCTTCATTTGTTGTCTCTACCTCCACATATAGTCATGAGGTATTCCATAGTTAGGGCAGAAATGTACTTGGAATTTCTTTGCGTGATCACATCACATGTAAAGATATCCGCAAGAGAACTAAGGTTACCGACTCGCCTAAAGAATCACCATGTTAAGTGGTTCATCAGACTGATTGACATGGAATAAACAATGTATTTGAACTAACTGTGGCCGGGATGCAAGGGTGGAATATATTAAATCCAGATAATGATTGCATTACACGCAATCATAATACAGCAGCTGCAAGGCCGCTGGTTCTCATTATAACAGTCTGGATCGATTCATTGGGTTTATTATTTTAAAGGAATATAGTACAGATATTGTGTATCTCCAGGTCACTCAGGCGTGTAAATGATGATGTAATTATATAGGTTTAACAAGAAAAAAAACAAAATTAGAAAAGGTTTTTATTTTATGTAGACCTACAATGGGCGTATGAAAAATTAGAAGCCAGTGCAGTAGTATTAAGTTGCCAACCCGTCTATCAAATTAAATCCTACTCATGTTTCTACGATGTCGTAAACTCTATAGTGTACATACACGGTCAAGTAATTAAACGTAAACCGGAAATTACTGCTATTTGTGTAAATTTAATGTTTAGTACGTATCGTACTCTTTATGATGCAAAACGAAATCTTTCCTTTCACCCGCCAACACTGAGAGTACTAATGACTGCTATATATGGCTGAAGTGATTACAACCTGTTTGTATTTAAAACAATGCAGATCACTTTAATCTTGATATAATTCCTTTAAGAACAAGCTATAACTTAAGTCCACCTAGCCCGTTCCATCATCGGACCACCAGGCGTACGGCAATGCAAAAAAAAAATATCCCTCAATATACGCACAAAAGGTTTTGGGAATACTTTCATTGTGCGTACAGCCAAGGAGTGGAATTCCTAGCCGGAGTCAGTGTTTCCTGACGGTTACAATCCGGGAGTCTTTAAGTCAAGAGTGAATAGGTTACTTCTAGGTAAGCGCGCTCCATCGTCGACCGCATCGTTGCTTTCCATCAGGTGAGATAGCGGTCAAGCGCAAACCTATAAACAATAAAAAAGGTACATTGATGTAATATTAAAGTGTCAATGTAAAAATATGCAGAGCATGTCATTGCCTCTCATACCAGGGGCGAGCCTTTCTTTCCGAATCAGACTCTTGACCCCCGTAGGCTTCAAGCCAGCTGGGCCCTTATTTGCTCTATAACGTATTGCACACATTTCTGTAGAGATAACAAATAATTAAAAGGGGTTTAAGAGAGGACATTTTTTCATAATAAGCTTTTATAGCAGTGTATATAATACCATTTTATTTACTATTCTAAAAAACTGAAACACACTAGGGCCATTCTCTAGCTCCATCATTAGACTCCTTTTACCATCTAGCTCCAAAATACTCGTCAAGGAATATCTGTGGCAAAGATGAATCATACGAGCCCGAATTCGATATTTTTGTGTCGTTTCCGAGTTTCTATTGCCATCTTCCAGTTCCATCATCAAACTCTGGCTACTATCTAGCACTAAAGTACTCGTCAAGACGAAGCATATGAGCCCAAAATTGATGGGCTTGTGTCGTTTATCTAACGAGTTCCTATGGTAATCTTCTGGTTTCATCATCACATAAGCTCCACCTTCTTCTTAGACTAGCTATAAGCCACCAGACTAGCTATATCCCATTTATAAGCCGCATGTGGCCATGTTATAATAATTTTGCCTTGTCATCTCATTTGCACTTGCATGCAAAACAGCTCAATGGGTAACTGGGAAGTGGATCAAATTGAATTTACAAGTTTTGATTATAGACAAACATTAAGACAGGTGAACATAAAAGATAAACTTACCAAAAAAAATAAAAATATTTTTTCGAACTCTCCATGCTCTTTTCGTACACAATTTATTTAAATATTTATGTACACACAAATTCAAATTCAAATTCAAATCATTTATTGTGGATCATAGGTACATAAGATGTTATTTTAGTTGCAGGAAGAGAAAAGAATAAAAGAAAAAAACAAGGAAACAGAAAAATAGGTATAGAGGTAATGCTTATTTCTAAAGAAATCTCTTCCAGCATACCTGCGACACACACATGTTAGCTTATGAAACTTGGTGGTAGTCAAGCTAACTCCTTGCATCCGAAACCATACGGAAGTCATTACGAACATCTACGTCATATACGTACTACCCATTATTTAAACTAATTTCCTCATCTTTTTCTTCAACACGAAAACCTCAGATGACGTAATTTGTTTGCAGATGAAGTAATTAACTGCAATGAAGTATAGTAATTGACAGATGAAGTAAAAACAATGGGTTGTGTAAGCAATGTCAGTGTTGAGGCCAAACTAAATGATGACAATGTTACTGAAGAAACAAAAGATGATTTATTTTTTTGTCGGATTTTCTAAAGGGCCAAGGTTACAGTTGCACAAGATGATTTGCAAGAATAAGAACCGTTTTTTTAGGTTTTGTACCCAAAGGGTAAAACGGGACCCTACTATTAGTATTAGGGTCCCGTTTTCGTAGGGTTCGCTGTCCGTCCATCTGTCTAGCTGAAGGTGCAGTATGCGATGGCTGGCACGTAATTATTGTTTTCGCTGACACAGACTACAACGTATCAAAAAGCCTTTATCTTTTAATATGATTGTGTCAAGTATCCTACAGTACAGCAGCGTTTAATTACCCGACGTACATTTTCATACAACCGCTCTTACGTGATTGTGATGTTATGACACATCGTTCTTCAGATATTTTGGATACACAGATATCTTGTGGATATTATCTAGGCTTCTATAGAAATTAAAACGTAAATTTTTGTAAGAGTAATCCAGTAAAGACCTCTAAAGATCTGCTATTTTACGTGAACTTTGACTCTCCATAATGTACTCCTATATTAAAAAATATAAAAAAGTACTTCTATAGAAGCCCAGCGCATTTATTCGAAATTCTAAATGATGTATTTTTTTTTTCAAAAATCCTTAAGGGTTTATTATAAACACGTATTTCCTGGAACAAGTTTTGTGAAATATTCCAGTAAATCGTAGAATTACTGAATGCGAATAGAGTTTTCAGGTGTTATGTCTCTTTTTTCACATTACTTTTGCGTCAAACGTCACATTGGATTGCTTTAGATGTAGCAACAAGCTTTTAAACCATCCTCGAGGAGAGTCGGGAAGGTCCACCTTAAACGAATATTTTAGTAGTAACTGGTTCTTAAATATCTGTATTACACAGCAACACATTGCCACGGATAAATCAATTTTAAGAGTAAACAGTGATATAGGTTGACAAGGTTGGTTATTGTGAAAAAGGTTTTGCGATTCCATCTAACAATGAGCACTAAGCACCTTAACACTCCATGGACCATGAAGCAAGCAAACCGCCATGGACGAGGTCAATAACGATGAAGACGAACAAAATACAGGTTTATTTTATTACCAGTATTTTACCGTAGGATCAAGTTGAGTCTTTGAAAATTCCTTGGCGACTTTGTTAAAAAATAGTGTATTTGTCATTATTTTGCGAGTTCTTTTATTATCTAGATGACTAATATCTCTATCTTATACGCACATTTTAGCAATAATAGAAAGAAATTTGTACTTTGTTCTGTAATGAATAAACACAAAGACCGATTTTGAAAATTCTTTCACCAGCAGAATGTTATGTTACCACTGAGTGACATAGCTATATATTTTTACTTTGACGTGGGCGAAGCCGCGCGTATAAAGCTAGTCCAATATACAAGTTCAAACTAAATTATTAGCTTACTAATCGCTTCAGATATGTGATTTTTTTGACATCTAATGATGCTAAATGGATATAACATTCTTAAAAAATTAAAAATAAGGGAAATACTTAGCCATGATAAAATTGCCGTCACGAAATCGGTTAAAAAGAGTACCTTTGTTGGATAGGTATTTAAAAATGCTTAAGGGATAGATAATATTAAATGAACTATGAATAAAATTATTTATATATGGATTATGTATTGTGAATAAATGCTGATTACAATATCAACTAACTTACGAGTTATTGATATATAAATAATATGACATTACGAGTAAATACGAGTTTCTTTTCTTAAATTAAATTCTTTACTTCCCAGTCTTCTTTTTCCGTTATTTTCACCGCTTTCTTCGATTCTTCCCACAAGCGTTTGGTTAATAGTCGATCATGCACCAACCAATGATTTTTGAACTCATAACAAAACTTGTACAGTTTTCCACTAACACTTTCCATTTCTGGTGCCGCAGCCAGATATGCTATCTGCTTTCCCACATCTTCTTTTCTTTGTCCCACCATGTTGAGAATGAATTGAGATACATTTTGAAATACCCCTGGTAAGTTAGAGAGTAAGTTAGTATCTTTAACCAAATATGGATCGTAGCAATTACAAGTCACTCCAGTATTCTTCAATCTCCTATCGAGTTCTGCGCTAAACAAATCAACAGCTAACTTAGAACTTCCTAATGCTGTTATTGGATTGTACCGTCCAAGGTCGTTCCAATGATCGAAATTGATTCCGCCAACATACATTGTCGCTGCTACTCCGTTTACTATTCTACTCGGTGCCGATGATATTAATTTTGGCAGCAATAAATACGTAAGTAAGAAAGCTCCAAAGTAATTCACTTGCATTGTAAGATTCAAATCATTTGCTGTCAATGTATCAGGAAGTGCTATTGCTCCTGCGTTGTTTATTAGAACGTTAACTTTATCTTCCATGTTTAGATCATTTGCCAAATTTCTCACTGAACTAAGCGATGCCAGATCAACAGTTTTGTATGCAACATTTTGATTGCCAGTTGCTGCTATGATTTGATCTCGAGCTGCTTTTAGCTTTGTTTCAGTTTTACTCGCGATGATCACTCTAGCCCCTTGATTGGCTAGATTTTTGGCAGCTTCGAATCCCATTCCTGAACTTCCACCAGTCACAACCACCACTTTGCCATTCAACTTAGCGTTAGTATCACACGTCATGGCCAGGACAACACACACTGGAGTCGGTCAACAAACTAAAGTATACGAGGAAAATATAATCCTTACGTACGTCAGAGAACATTACGTTTTATTTTATGTTTAATTCAAAGCAATTAAGGGTCCTTACTGAGAAACAATGAGATCTCGTTTGATTTCCGCATCGACTAATAAAAACATCACTTGAGTTTTGGTCAGGCGCTTTACCATGACGTGATAAAACGTCTAAAGTACAAGCGAGAAAAAAGGATCGAGCAAGAAACATAATTAACAGTTTAGTTTAGGTTGTCAAATGGATCCCGTTTAGTGCTGGCGTTATTGTACCAGTAATAAAAGCATAAAATAAAGTAATTGATAAATACTGAGTCTATATTCGCAAGTATACTGTATTGAATCTGAAGGCAAATCACTCTTCAATATGACAATCAAAATATTTACTCGAAAGGACTTCGATGCGAGTTCCTTTGGTTTCTCCGAAACCAGATCATCTCCAAAGAAATGGACGCATAAAGTGGAATTTTACTGATGGTTATTTATAGAATACGTTTTTTTAAATTAAAACACGTTCGCTGGATGCTTGGGTTTATATTAATGTGGATTGTTTACTTTTTATAGGATCAAGACGTCATAGTACGCTTAATGATTTTACTGACCCGTTTGAGTATTTGCATTTTCTGATTCTATTTTTAGTTAAGGTATTTATAAATTATTACTTAATAAGATTCGTATCGATAAGTTGCATTTGTATTTTCTGCTCGTGCAGTCAGTTATTTGGCTTTTCTTTATTCTGTATCTACTATATTATCAGCCTTATTAATGTTCCCACTGCTGGGACACAGGCCTCCTTTTTAGGAGAGGGATTGGGCCATAATCCACCACGCGGGCCTAGTGCGAATTAGTGGATGTCACATGTCTTAGAATTTTTGGTTCTAGGACATGCCGGTTTCCTCACGAGGTTTCCTTCACCTTTTTTGAGAGTAGTGGTGATGAAATAAATTACACAAAGTAATACGCCTGGCTGGGTTTGAACCCACGACCTACTACTCGTAAATCGGGGCCTTTACCACTTGGCCACCACTGCTCTCTAACACTACATACTTCAATAATTTTTGTACCAAATTGCATGAACTTTCGAGAAATTCCAAAATCAGGTTAATGTCCATCGAAACCAATCAACTGATTCTTATCGTTGATGTTAAAAAAAGATCTTTGTACTTCAATTATAAAGGCATAACAAGAGCAAACAAGCGGCTAATGGCCATCATTGATGTCTAAATCGCTCTCTAGGTCGATTATACCATAATATATCAATTTGTAATAAAATTTTACATTAAATTTGATGGCCTAAATGGAAGTTTAGCGGTCTGTGTACTTCAAATACTCATTGTGTGAAGACTAATATTTTTAGTGGTTCAGGAAGAAATGATCCGCATCTGTTTTATTGCCTACATTATTTGTATGTTAGTAATTGGTTACTGGGCGTCCGTAAGTATTTGTTTTTATATGATTGATCTCTTTGTGTAATTTGTCAATATTCTGTATTATTAATTTATTTTTCTTAATTCCTTTTCCTTTTTCTTACTTCTTAAATACTTTGACTGGCCTGTTGGTCTAGTAGTTAGTGACCCTGACTGCTATGCCAGAGGTCGTGGGTTCGATTCCCACCCAGGACAAATTGCACATCGTTATTTGTTATTTGTTCTGTCTGGGTGTAATTTATCTATAATACGAGAATGTAAGAATTTAGAAATATATAAGTATGTTTATCAGTTGTCTAGGATTGATAAGCCAGTTCTGCTTAGCTTGAGACTAAAGGACGTTGTGTGATAGTTGTGGAATGTATTATATTATTAAATATACTTCTTTCTTATTTTCCTCCAATTCGTTTCCATAGACATTGTTGTTATATGTATAGAACCTCTAGCATGGGTTCTGTAACCAACTTTGTTACAGTTATAATTAAAGAGTTTCAGACGGACTTGCCTTTTACGAACTTATCTTTAATCATTGTCATTGCCCATTAAACTTCCAATGACTCGAAGATTGATTTCTGTAGTGTATTTTAATGTTCTTTGCTTAGGGTTCATCACCTAGAGATATACTGCGAACAAGTGTTCGCCTTTCAAAGAGTATTTTTTACATCACCACTTTCATCATCATCTAAGTAAAACCAACTGACTATTTCTGATCTTCCAGGACGCGTTTCGCCAAGAACGAGCTAAGCTAAAGTTTGCGAACCCGAAGTACATTCGAGATGTGACAGTATTCACTGGCAGGAAGAGTCGACACGACCCTTACTTGACCAATATGACTGGAACCATACTCATGCCTTTTGGAAATAATGTTAGCGTAAGTTCTTTACATTTTCATTAGACTTGGAGAAGGCTGCAGGAAGATCCTGATTGCGAAAAGCATTCAACCGTTCTTGGTGACTACATTTGGGTATAAATATATCAACCTGGGTGCGAAGTCTGTTTAGAGTTTTCCAGGTTGGCCATGGCAAATCGTGTCCAAGAGAGAGGTTCTCCGACGGCTCCAAAAAACTCATCAGGAAGTTTGAACTACTTCCTCCAGAGGTCGCATGTGTCCGAGGGGGCGTTGCTTTGAGATGGGTTCACGCTTACAACAAAACTTTTACGACTTTTAAGTCTCAGGCCGCTGCCTCGAAACTTGCGGGCAGCGGGGCGGCGGCGGCGGCGGCGCGGGCGCGGCGCGGGCATCGCAGACAAGCCCAAGATTCGAGGCAGCGGCCTTAGGGGCACCGTGCTATAATTGTGGATTGGATGGCGAGAGTCGTTTTGTAGTTTTGCCCTTTCTATGCGACTTGCCACAGTCCTGAGAACTTCTGGGGGTGCAAAGCCGATTAGTGGATACAGCATTCGAACCGGAGTTGGTATAGTTTCTAATCAGCACATAGGGTCAGACTCACCAATAAAACTACGCTAAGTCTAATCGTGATTATAGTTTCATTTTGCATTCAAAACAAAACACAGTCTGTGTTTTGTTTTAAATAATCACGCTTAGTTTTATCGGTGAATTTGGCTCATAGTAACCAATTTTACAAAAGAATCATAAATTCAATTTATTATGGGTCATATTTTGTACTGTCATAACCATAGATATATCAAACAGTAGAGATATGGCAAGGGGGCGTGGTGCTTGCGAACACAACTAGGCCGGCATACTTCTTCCCGGTACTAAAAAACGCAATTATGTGCCAAGTCAATTCTTTGAATTGAGAACAAATATCATTGCTGGCTTAGTACAGATCGACCAATTAATCAGCTGGCCTAGATGCACAATGGATGTGTATTTAACGGAAAATCATGCATTTGTCTTTTGTTTTTTTAGGGATGTAAAGTAATATTTGTAGTTATCGATATTTTTCATGATACCCACGCATTTCTATGTATGTCTGTCTATTCGCGAGTAACTAAAAAAAAAACTGAACTGAATTTTATGTGGTTGTGATTTATTTTTATTAGGATGAAAAATTTACAAAAATATGTAAAATTATTATGTTTGTATATTTCTTCCTCTACATTACCTCTTATAGGTATTTTATTTTAGTAAATATTTCATGAATAAGTGACTACTGACAAAAGCTTGTATTGACGATGACGTGAAGAGTATACTTCTTTCTTCAAAATACCATTTCAGGCACGAATCTGCATAATTCTCATATTATTTGATTATTACATGTTTGCTGTATGGACTTAAAAAGAGACTTCTAAGTTTGTGTGTATTTTGTTCTTCTCATAGTCACCTAGGATACACCGTCCTCATATAGTTTAAATTGACCAAAAATGTATGTGTAAGAATTAACTTCTAATAAATAAATTTGTGTACTTCAAAACTAAATTCTTTCATGGAAATCTATCATGAACAATTTGAGATTTTTTTTCAAAGTTGTATGTGTTTTTATTTACTTAATAAAAGTTACAATTATTTCCTTACTTCCTTTATATGGAGCACACTTAGAAGTGGCCAGTTAATTGTAATGTAATTTACCAGCTGCTGTTTATTAGAACTATGAATAGATTCTAGATAGTGTTTACAAAATTTAAATGATTAAATAATATGATTATAAATTAGGCTCTGTCGCTCGTATAGAATTACGTTCCTATTAAACATCTCCTAACTCGATTTTTTTTGCTTTTTTTAAGTGAAGATATTTTCGTTAGATAGAAGATAATAGTTGTATCGAGGTCCTATCCCACGAAGTTGGTGACAATACTGGATGCGTGTGTAGACTCATTACACATTGTTCCTGTGTAAGCATCAGCTATATTTTTTTATGACACAGTTTTCCGTGTCATGAAAAATATAGCTGCAAACGGAATAAAAAGTCATTAACATATAATTCATCAAAGATTGCATTGGTGAGATAGAACAAATTTTGCAACTCTGAATTTATCGATATTTTTTTCTCAGCTACTTGACATCACTAATTGTATAATTTGTATATGTGTGTTTAGACTGGGGGGGTAAGGGGGAAAATGACAATAACATCTAGTCAGCCCCAAAAGTCAACCTCACCTGCACGACCTGGACTTGTTTAGATGAGCCCAGGTACGACGGCTCTCTAGCTGTCGTGGTGCCCCCTGCTAGATAACGGACGAGGCAATGGCGACCGAGATGTGGCGGAATAACCACTCACCTGCTCGGGTGACCGGGTGGAAGAGGCTCCAGCAGCCTTGGGATCTAAATAGTCTCTAAAAAGTCTGGCGCAGAAGGCAATGGGATACCACTGCGGCTACATTCCCAAGATGATGCACATGAGAGCACAGAATAAGGAAAAACGATCGCCTTGCGAACCGATTGGCAACCGGCGCTGCGCTGCGTCCGGGGCGCGCCGTGTGAAGTTGGCTACCGGCCATGGCGGGGTAGGAAACCAGGCCCCCCATGGAAACCCTGCTACTGGAAACTCCATCAAGCTGCGACGCCTCCAGACGATAGGAACTTGGAATGTGCGTGGCCTAAACCAACCTGGAAGACTTACCGTATTGGAACGGGAGATAGTTAGAGTGGGTGTAAGCATTTGTGGTTTGAGCGAAACTCATTGGAAGGGCAGCGGACATCTACAGACAGACCACCACGTCATTTACTTTTCTGGCAACGACATCAGCAGCAGCAACGGTGTGGCTTTTTTAATCCCTAATAACATCAGAAAAAAAGTGTGATGGGGTACGACCCAGTAAGCGATCGGATTATCAGCATCAAGATAAAAGCTTCACCAATGAATCTTAACATCGTTCAAGTTTATGCCCCCACCTCTACTGCAAGCGACGAAGCAAATGAGAAGTTCTACTCTGAACTAGAAACAACAATAGCGAAGATACCTAATAGAGAGTTATTGGTCGTCCTAGGAGATTTAAACGCTAAGATCGGAGAGAACGCTCATCAGCTGTCCAGATGCGCAGGAAGATTTGGGCTCGGAAAGAGAAATGAACGAGGTGAACGCTTAATACAATTCGCGTCAGAGAACGACCTACTGATCTTGAATAGCCTCTTCGAACACCACCCTCGAAGACTGTACACTTGGGTATCACCAGATGGAAAAACTCGCAATCAAATAGATTACATCATGACTCGTTCGCGATGGAGATCATCTGTAACAAATGCCCATACTTTGCCTGGGGCTGATTGCGGATCTGACCACCAACTATTGATTTCTAAGCTAAAGCTCAAGTTGACAGCAGCTAGAATCATTAAGAAACCGAGAAGGTTGGAGGTGAGGGATGGTGTTGAATTTCGTTCGCTTATCGAACAGAAGTGGACGCAGTGGTTGGAGGCAGATTTGGCTGACGAAACACCCGATGCACTATGGGACCGAACTAAGACACTTATCACCTCAACTGTCAACGAAACCGCACCACCGATTACAACTCACAAAAGACAGCACTGGATGACTGACAGTACCTTCAAACTCGTCGAAAAACGCCGGAAGATGAAAGCAACAGGAGCGGACATCAAGAATCTTAATAACATGTCGGCACAAATACAACGTAAATGTAGACAAGATCACAATACCTACTTGCGCAATATGTGTAAAGAGATTGAGGCTCATGCCGACAGATATGAGTCAAGAGACTTGTACCACAAAATCCGTCTCATTACGAAAACGTTGCCATCCAAAACCTGGGCCATCGAAGATCATAATGGCCAAGTAGTTACTGAACTGGATAAAATATCGAAGGTTTGGAGAGAATATTGTCAGTCCCTGTTTGAAGATCCTCAGTCACGAAATTTTCCACCAACGGAGCCTACGAGTGATATGCTTGAGCCGGATATACTTAAATCAGAGGTGAGAGCCGCTATTCGACATCTGAAGAATGGAAAAGCCACAGGTAGAGATGAGATCCCAATTGAAACTATACGAGCATTGGGAGAGCATGGCGTTCATATCTTCTATATAATTTGTAACAAAATATGGCACACAGGCAAATGGCCCTCTGAATGGACTCACACAGTATTCACTCCTCTTCATAAAAAGGGTTCCACGAAGAAGTGTAGCAACTTTCGCCTTATTGCACTAATAACACACGCGAGCAAAATAATGCTACACATCATAAACGAGCGACTGAAAGCATATTTATCCAGAGAAATTGCGCCAGAACAAGCTGGATTTGTGAAGGGAAAAGGAACCCGTGAACAAATTCTCATCGTTCGTCAGATCATCGAAAAGGCTCGAGAATTCAACAAGCCAACATACATATGCTTTGTTGATTTCTCCAAAGCATTTGACTCGGTGAAGTGGCCAATGTTGTGGAAAACACTACTGGACATGGGCACACCACAACACCTCGTGCACTTGCTCAGGGAGCTCTACGAAGGAGGTACAGCTTCAGTGCGGACCGATGATCTCCTCTCAGATAGTTTCCATCCAAGTGCAGGCGTTCGACAAGGATGCATAATTTCACCTTTATTATTTAACATCTACACCGAGCTTGTAATGCGAATCACTCTCGAGAACTGGAACGATGGCGTGGTGATTGGTGGATACAAAATATCGAACTTGCGGTATGCAGATGACACCACATTATTTGCGAGTAACGCTGACCGTATGGAAGAATTGCTTCTCAAAATGGAACACGTAAGCCTTACGTTTGGGTTGAAAATAAACCGATCTAAGACCAAGATTATGATCGTGAATCGCGTCAACGCTAATTCGCCCGAAGTGACACAGATTGCGAACTGTGACGTGGTGAAAGCCTACATATATCTTGGGGCTTTAATCTCAAATAACGGCGTTTGTGTAGATGAGGTGAAACGACGTATGGCTATAACCAGAACTGCGATGGAGAAGTTAAGAAAAGTGTGGAGAAATCGTAACATCACCAAAGCCACCAAAATCAAGCTCGTACGAACACTTGTATTCCCCATTTTTCTTTACGCTGCGGAGACGTGGACAGTGCGTGAGTTGGAAAAGAAGAAGATAGATGCTCTGGAAATGTGGTGCTGGAGAAAGATGCTTGGGATATCGTGGACGGAGTTCCGAACCAATGTGTCCATTCTTCAAGAATTGGGCATCACACAGCGTTTATCTGCCGCAGTACAGTCGCGCATTTTGCAGTACTTCGGACATGTCTCTAGGCGGGATAGCAATTCCATAGAGCGCCTGGTCGTTCAGGGAAAGGTGGAAGGGACAAGACCACGCGGAAGATCACCTATGCGTTGGACTGACCAGGTTAAATCGGCAGTGGGAACTCGTGTGTCTGACTGCACCAGGCAGTCTGCCAACAGGGAGAGATGGCGGGAGATCGTTCGGAGATCTGTGTCCGCCTCTACCGCCGATGTGGATGCCTCTACGTGACCACGACCGCTCTGCCAAGAGCGAAACGACAGAGAAGAAGAAGTTTAGACTGAGCCTATAGTTACAAGAGGATGCTCCACCTCTTTTTTGAGTGTGTTTCATAAAATTGTTCATATGTGTTGTTATCTATATCTCTGTGTCCGTGAGACATGTGAGGTCGTGTGGCGTACATATAGATTTTGTTTTTGTGTTAGTGAAAAAATGGGCGTAGTTTGGAGACGTTGGACGGAGAGTTCAGATGAACTCGAACAAAATTGTATTGATAACATATCTCTACTGTTTGATATATCTATGGTCATAACTCAACTAGGTATTGTATGGAAGCATTCGTTCGACGATTAGCTCGTTAGGAAACCGTGTTAAAGTTAATGTTCCATGACGGGGCTGCAGACAATCGGCAGAGCTCCATTATACAAAATTACAATGATGATTTAGTGAGCTATCGTAAATACAACTTCAATTTTAATAAATTAGATAAATAAGGCGTGTGTTTAAAAATGAATGTCTTTCAGCTAAAATGGTAACAAATAGATATATTGGATATATGATAGGGAAAATTAGTGCTGTAGATTTAAAGATTAATTTTATAGAAAAAAAAATCTACAGAGAGGAATCTATCGTTGCTAAGATCTGTGGATTAAGAGATGGCCAATAAGATGTGTCTCGGCTGGTCCTTTCTTTCTATACCTACCTAGGTAAAAATTATCGAATAATAAATCCCGCCCTTGGACAGAGCGGGAAACAGTATCGATCTTGAGCATATCTCACAAACCAGAATCAGCTTGCCTAACTTTTTTCCCAACAAAATATAACTCAACTTCCAGTGGAACCACTTGGAAGTTCATGGATACCAATATTTTCCATGGAGCAACGGAATCTCCCAAATATTTATTTTGACGAAAAGCCAGCTTCCTAACAATATCTGAAAGGATCACAAGTAAACTAACATTATTTTTCAGTTTGCTACAACCCTGACGTTGCGTTCTGGCGGAGACTTCCGAATCGTAGCGAAAGCGTGCGACACGGTCAAGAAGAAGTGGATGAACGAGTTCATGAGCTCCTTCACTAACTTGACGCTTACTAAATGTCCCTTTCCACCTGTGAGTATCATCAGAGAATTTAAGGCATTCTTGCTTTTTTACTGTAGTAAAGGACTTGGATCACAACGTGAGGAAACCGGCATGTCCTAGAAGACGTCTGACTTCCGCCAATTCGCACTGGGCCCGCGTGGTGGATTATGGCCCATTCCCTCTCCAAGAGAGGAGGCCTATGTCCAAGCAGTGGGAACATTAATAAGGCTGATGATGATGATGATTAAAGGACTTGGGAAAGAAAGTGTGAGATGTTTTTGCCATAATTGCCACACTTGGCAAGAACCACCAAACTTAAGTACCAGAGGGCAGAGCACATTGCTCGCAAAACAGACGGTAGTTGGGATCAAAAGGCTCTGGAGTGGCGTACTCTGCTGTAAGACACAGTGTTGCAAGGTCTCCTATAAGACCACTAACCTGGTAAGCATTCCGGAAATCCGATGGTGTATGATGCGTAGGATCCTTCGTTGTGGTGACACTTGGGGAGGCTTATATACAAAAGTGGACATCTTTCGGCTGAAATGATGATGATGTAAAGAACTTAATATTTTTTTCAAATGTAATTTTATTATAGTGAAAGAGAGATAAAGCTTTGTACCTTATGTAATATATCTCGTTAAACTGATTTTTTAAATTGAAATTTCCAATTCCTTTAGGCTAGATACACGTACATTAACATGGAGCTTCCCCCAAAGAACATCCCGATCCCCATCGCTGACGGAGACTACTTCATCAAGTTCGAACTCTTTGTGACCGCCACCAAGGAGTCTATCCTGGAGATCGACACTCTGCTGCACTTCGACCAGAACGCTAGAAAAGCCAGGTCTAAGATAGGGTAGACAATAAAGGATTAGAATTGATTAAGTTTTTTGTATTTATTTATTAAAGCTTTATGTACTAGTGCACAATGGCGGACTTAATGGCATAGATGTTTTCTCTATCATTTGTGCCTAGGATAGTAGGTGCAACTTAAAGGTAAACATACAAAACACCTGCATAAAAATACTAACTATTATTACCTACAGTAAAATCAAAAAAATAAATAATAAAACTCTAAATTAATTAGACTACAATACGCGGCCTATACTCATTACATAGTATAAAACAAAGTAGCTTACCGCTGTCCCTATGTATGGTTAGATTTTTAAACGTACGCAACGGATTATGATGCGGTTCTTTTTAATACATAGAGTGATTCAAGAGGAAGGTTTATGTTATACGTGCATAATATATTCAATATCAATACTCGTGCGAAGCTGGGGCGGGTCGCTAGTTTGAAATAAAATAAATAACTTCAATGTGCAGTAATAGTTTTTGGGTTTCAATCGAACTGCGGCACAGCAGCATATTTTCTGTACAAAAGCTGTCAAAACTTCAGATAAAAGTTATCAGGCGATTAAAATATCAGCCCTTAGTTGTGCACCCTTGACAGATTGGTCGTGGTCATGTGTTAGTCGAAACCTGCGCCACCGCCTCTCTCGCGATGCGACGCCATGCAGTTCTGTGTTTAGCGGCTTGGGAGTTTTCATTGACACTGCAATGCGTCACCGATTTGATGAGGTCCGTCCACCGTGTTGGAGAACGCCCACTTTTGCCCTTCACTTTCCCTTGCACAACCAATCGCTCCATTGAGTACTCGTTACGGGTGCTACGCAAGAAGAACTAGAGGATTCGTATTTGCACAGACGACGGTAATCTCTCTTTGATATTGAGTTCTTTGACGATCGATATATTTTTTCGGTGCGCGGTCCATGGGATTCTAAGTAAGCAACGATGGCAATTTTAGTACAACTTATTTAAACTGTTTCATGTCGTTGTCGACTGGTAATGTTTCCAAAAGACTACAGCCCCTCTAGTCAAGTTACATTAGTTTCGTTCAGAGTTAGCGTTTGTAGTTGGCTACGCCTTCAATTCCCTTGTTCGGACGTCGTCCTAACCAATCAATTGGGGGTGTGGCTAACTACAATCGCTATCGTTAAACGAAACGATTGTAACTTGGCTAGGGGGCAGCAGGTGTAAAATACAAAATCTACTCTTTGGCCCTTTGGTTTACTCTTTGTAAACGTTGCATTATAATTCAGGAAATGTATAAAAAAGGAGTTAGAATAAATGTTCATACATTGGTTCTGTCCAAAAAAATCCTTGAATTGAAGTCGGAAAAAAAATAACAACGCAAATTAGTCAAGATAAGCTTTACGAGATATATCTATCGTGCATCTAGAAATAATGTAATCCAATTATTTCAGTGCATTTAAACAACCTTTTCATTTTGTAAATACACTTGAGAGCAATAAAATCGCACTTCTTAATTTTTGTTCGCTTTTTTTTTGTTCATAAAACATACGAGTACTCTAATCGGGAGTTTACTTCTAGCCTAAAAATAACATAACTTTTGTGAAAAAATAAAAAAATACCATTATTATTTTTGAAGAAAACGTAGAGTATGAGTGTATTGTTTGACCAGATTACCAGAGAAATAGGGATTACCAAATAAAATATCCTCCCTTTTCAATTAAGGTCAGCGGGACTTAACTCTCTGTCCCACATACCTCCAAAAGAATGTCGTAATATACGTTTTTTTGCGATGTAAACGGCCGTACCTTTTTTCCGTTAACTTAGAAGTTTAACTTTTTTACAGCTTCAAACGAACGTAGTAACTAAATATATTATTACGGTTTCAATTTCGATTCGATAAGACGGACAATAAAGTGATCATTAAGGGTTCTATTTTTCCTTTTGAGCTACGGAACCCTAAAAACACCCGTTTTGTTACTGCGGTTGCAAATAATGACAGATGTAAATGGGTGAATTTGGGGAAAATGGTTTACGGTCGGTAGTTGCAAGTTATGAAGGTGAAGGAAAGCCAATGATTTAAGTTTCATGTTTTTGTAGAGTTAAGCTTATACGCTTTCAAGGAGTTGTCAGCTAATGAAGAGGCCTAACTGCAGGGCCGAAGCCTACTGTGGCCCTGGTCCAGCTTCTGAAAGGAAGGTCCGACCCTGGTATAAAGGCTAAGAAGGAAAGAGATGGGTCGTTTAGTCAGTAAGAGTCTGACACTGTTTGCCACTCCGCCAAAGGCGGGATTCGTCATTAGATGAATTTTCCCACCATAAAAAAAGGTTATACGCTTTATTTTTACTTAATGATTTGAACTCAAGACCTTATTACACTGCGTTACACGATTTTGGTACCCACGTAAGTGTTAGCTGGAATGAATAGCTAATGAGTCACAGATTAAATGTTCCAAACATATGTGGTATCTGTCACGTCTAGTTTTCGAGGTACATGCCAAATTATTTTTTCTATTACCACATTGATGAAAGACCCAAATTTTGAGAAAAAGCTTATTGACAAGGAACTTGATGCCTGGCTATCGCTGAAAGCCGTTATTAAACGGTTTTTAGGGAACCACAGGGCCGAAAAGGCGAAAAAGCTAGTTGACGACATGTTAGAAGCATATAAAAAGTTGGGTTGAAGAATGTTGTTAAAAATTCACTTCCTTCATTCTCACTTTTCTTTTTTCCCATCTAATCTTGATGCAGTCAGTGATGAGCAAGGTGAGAGGTTCCACCAGGATGTAAAGAAGCTTGAAGAACGATTTCAAGGGCGTTGGGACACAACTATGCTAGGCGATTACTGCACGCGTTTTAAACGCGAGCAGTAATCGCCACATTGGTGAAAGACCCAAATTTTGAGAAAAAGCTTATTGACAAGGAACTTGATGCCTGGCTATCGCTGAAAGCCTTTATTAAAGGGTTTTTAGGGAACCACAGGGCCGAAAATGCGAAAAAGCTAGTTGACGACATGTTAGAAGCATATAAAAAGTTGGGTAGCAGAATGTCGTTAAAAATTCACTTCCTTCATTCTCACTTTTCTTTTTTCCCATCTAATCTTGATACAGTCAGTGATGAGCAAGGTGAGAGGTTCCACCAGGATGTAAAGAAGCTTGAAGAACGATTTCAAGGGCGTTGGAACACAACTATGCTAGGCGATTACTGCTCGCGTTTAAAACGAGAAGTTTATTCAAAGCACAAAAGAAAAAGTTAAAGTTTTGCGATCTTTTGTGTTAAAACTTTTTATAATGTTTTTTTTTGTTTGTTTTAACCTTAATGATAAAATTAAACTTGGTTAATGTGAAAAAATCTGGTTGATTTAACTAATTTTCTTTAAAATATGTTTTAGCATTTAAATTTTTAGTAAAATTTGGCACATTCTTATGGAAGAAAAATGAGACGTGATGAAGGGAAATTTTGTATGTATTTTTAATAAACTATAAGTATTCATAAGAAAACATGAGATTTCAAAGCGGGTACTCAATTTTTTTTCATTTGTAACGCAGTGTTATTAGATTTATGAAAAATAATCTTATCTTACTTAGATTATAAATGCGAAAGTTACGATGTTTGGATGTTTGTTACTCAATCACGCCAAAACGGCTGGACAGATCTGGATGAAATTTGGCACAGGCATAGGATACACTCCGGAATAGGAATAGAATAGAATAGAATAGAATAGAATAGAAATAATTTTATTCAGTACAGACAGCACAATAGTTACAAAATACACGTAAAAAATAAAAAAAATAAAAAGTACGCTGAGCGTGCCTGGACCGAAAAGGTGACCACCTCAGCATTTGCTGGGCGTCAGACACCCAGCACTGGTTTTCAGGAATAGGACATATGCTACTTTTTATCCCGGAAACCCCAACCCCAATTCCAAGCGGGCGAAGCCGCGGGTAAAAGCTAGTCAGTATTAAATCAAATTACAAGGGACAGGCGATTTTATTGCTCTCGAGTGTAATACATCAAATTAATTTAATTTGAGTTATGGTACAATTTAAATGACTGTGGTACATAAATCTGATATACAGTGTTGACATTGAAGCCATGAGGTGTCTCTGCGTATTCGTAGCTACTCTACTAATATTGCTGAAATGGAGTATCACTGTGGATGTAAGTGTTTTGTCCCGTGTTGTCTTGTCACTATCCTTCATCCCTAACTCTAATTTATATAATCTCTTTTTGCAGTAATTAAACTTGATAGCCACCTCCTGTTTAGACTTTATCTGTGAACTGTCATTAATATGCAATATTTTATCATCTTCTTTTATATATTATAAGAAAGAAGAAAAAGATTGAATAGCCGTACGTTAGTCTTGCTAAAAGTCGAGAAAATCTGGACCAATTTGGTCTTGAATTATTCGTTATTCTCTAACTGAGGGTTTCCGACTCCGCCCAAGGGTGGCAGTTGTCATTATATGATTTTTGCCCATGATAAAATAAAAAAGGGAAGGTTGGAAATGACGGTACGAAGTTAGCCGGGACAGTCTAGTCTTACTAATATTATAAATGCGAAATTTGCGATGTTTGGATGTTTGTTACTCAATCACGCCAAAATGGCTGGGCGGATCTGGATGGAATTTGGCACAGGCATATGATACACTCCTGAATAGGACATAGGCTACTTTTTATCCCGGAAACCCCAACCCCAACCCCAATACCACGCGGGCGAAGCCGCGGGCAAAAGCTAGTATAGTATAAATTATTTGTTTCATCGCTATAATATTTAAAAACGCGTTACCAAACTGGTTTCCTCAATCTTTTGAGTCCCACGCGAGCGCCGGCGTTCGCACAGCTATTGTCTTTATGTTGTCTTTAATTATGGTATTCTAAAGGTTAATAAGGAAAAGATGGGTTTACATCGGCGATAAATTGACGATAAATTATCTTGTCTCGTCGTCCGTCGTCACTGCCGACACTCCAACCCCGACTCCGACTACAAGCCGTGGTAAGCTTGGGCTTGTGGACGCCGACACGAAAATCATTCAATGACGAAACCCGCTCTTAGGCGGAGCAGGAGACCAGTGTCAGACTCTTACTGACTAAAAAACCTACCCCGTACCTTCCTTGCCTTATTCCTGGAGTCGAGGTAACAGTTTGCACCACCCTAGGCTCCAGGAGGCTTCGACCCTGAAGGGCCCCTGCAGTTGCTGACAACTCCTTGAGGCGCGCGGGAATGGTGCGCGCCGTTGACGACTTGGACTCGGTTTTAACAGACGACCGGATGGCGAGCTACCCATTGCTCACCGTCCGCGAGCCAGTGTCTACGGTGGCCGGATATCGGCAGGATCGCGGCGGCGACGGCTACGGCGAGGGCGCTGTTGCCTTTGCCTTATGTGGTCGGCCACCTCCTTTACGAGCATTACTGCTTCGCAGAAGGAGGCGACCGCCTGCCATTCCTCTTCGCTGCGGACCATTTCCTGAACCAGGGCCCGGCGCGAGAGGTCGCCGCCGCCGATCACCCCCACGAGGACACGGCGATGCTCTTCCCAAGCAGGGCAGGACGCCGACGACGTGGATACGACGTTTTATACTCGTATTTATAGTTTAATTAATTCATTAGTAGTACACCGCAGACTACCCCCTTATTCTTATTTAGTTCTTACGATCCATCCTAAGGTTGTCTGGTAGATATCGCTGTTAGCGATAAGACCGCCTTTGTAGCCATAGATTTAAGCTTCTGTATAAGTTCTGTAACTTTTTGGTGTACAATAAAGTTTAATCTATCTATCTATCTATCTATCTATAGTGTGCATAGGCTCTTAATAAAGTAGTGCGGCAGTAGACACAACATAATGATTGATCATCATCAATCATTATGTTACAGCTTACTATCATATGAAGTTGCAGTCAATTGGTAGTTTAAATCATTAAAAAAACCTTAACTGGTTATTTTTATTTTTTTACTGTTCCTAAGTAATATTGTCTAAACTTATAATTTTTTGTTTTAGTCCCAATTGAGGCAAGAGAGGGCGACGATCAACTTTTGCAATACAAAATACGTAAGGGACTGCTATGCTATCACCCGGCGCCTCAAGAGAGGAGGATCTTATAAGACTAACATAACTGTACACACCCTTTACGAGAGCGACAATAATGTTTCGGTTTGTATGCCCTTTTCGAAGATATGTGACATCCACCAATCCGCACTGGGCCCAAGTGGTGGATTATGGCCCAGTCTCTCTCCTAAAGAGGAGGCCTGTGTCCCAGCAGTGGGAACATTAAAAAGGATGATGGTGATGATGTATGCCATATGTCAGCACGGTCTAAGAGCACATATTTGACAGCCCATAACTGTAGCTCAATCAACAGTCAAGCGATAGCATAATTTAACTGTGGACCAGCACTGGGCAGGACTGGGAGGTATAGCAAAAGTGCTGGGGGTAGGTGGAAAAAGCGAGTTCGTTTACGTTTATACCACGTATATCAAAGAACTATAACCGAATATACCAGTACATGAAGTCTAACCATATATTGTATTATAGGTACAGCTTTTGAATATTATTTTGCAAATGGTCATATTATTGTAAAATAATAACTTGTTTAGATGGTTATTAGAAAAAAAAATACATTTAAAAAGAATGTCACAGGACCTGACGAAGCCGTCGGGTACTGGGGCGGTACGGCGAACTTCCTGATAGGGTCAGCGTGGTCTGTTACGCGCTGGTGTGGGCGCCGCTACTGCGAAAGCGACCAGCGACCAGCGACCCAGCTTGACGCATGCCAGAGAATCAGGACCATGCGGATGCTGTGGGGATACCGCACGGTTTCCCGCAAAGCGGCGAGCTTCCTTGTTGGTCTGGCATCATGGGATCTGGAGACAATCATCCATGCAAAGTTTGCGTATGTAGATGCAACTCTGGGGCGAAAGTCATGGTATGGTGGACAGAGTGCCGGCAGGATCTCAATGCTGGGCACGCCACAATTGTGCCAATAAGTCCCCTCTTTAAGGAGTGGCTGAGAAGATTTAATGGTGTCCTCATCTTCCACATGACGCAAGTCTTCACCGGACAAACCTGATAGTAAGCAAGGAAACTTATTCTGTGGTTTAATTTTATTTCAGATGAGGGTAGTATTGTTTGACACGATACCAGTCGAACTGCTGAAGATCAGAATATGCGAAGTCTTTAGAGTTGAATGGCTGTACGACTATATTAAAAAACATTCAAATACGAACGGTATATTCTGTCCTACTCCGGCGGTAAGAGCTAATATTTGGTTTCTTTTATTTGTTTAGAAATAAAGAACAACAAACAACTATAGAAAGTAGCGCAAAATATGCGACACACCTACGCACAAAATGGCCAGTGCTCAGCAAAAAGCTGGGGCTCATGATGTGTAGGTAAGTTTGGTTTTATAGGCGCGGGCTTGTGGATGGCGAGTGCTCGCCGTCCAATCGTCTGGTAACCGTCCGGACCAAGCCCAGTCATCGACGACGTGCACTGTTCCCGCGCGCCTCCGAAGCCAACCATGGCCAAGGGTCATCATCATCAGCCTAGCGTAAGTCCCGGTTGCTACCTTGGCTTTCACCTCGGTGCCCGGGGTCCGCTTTCCTGACTAGTCGTCTCCACTTCGCTCGGTCTTTTGCGTCCTCTGCCTTAAGCCCATTAGCACGCATATCGTCCCTTACGACGTCGATCCAACGCCTCTTAGGCCTACCTCGTTTTCCGGGTCCCGGCGGAGGCGGCATGGCGAGGCATCTGTTACCCACGTAGTCTGCCGGTTTTCGTAAAACGTGGCCATACCAGCGTAAGCGACCCTCCTGCAGTTTATCTGCTATGTCACGGACCTGAAGGCTGCCCCGGATGCGGGAGTTCTTAATGCGGTCTTTCCGCGAAACTCCAGACATCCAGCGCAGCATATTCATTTCCGTGACACGCAGGCTTTGCTTATGTCGCTCAAGTACAGGCCACGCTTCACTGCCATACAAAAGGACAGGCCTAATGATGGTCTTATAGACCTGTCCTTTGAGCCTAACCGGCATTTTGGGGTCACAGATAACCCCCGCCACCTCACGCCATTTCGCCCAGGCCGCCGAGATACGTGACTCGACGTCGCAATCGACGTCCCCGGACTCGTGGAGCACCGATCCCAAGTACCTGACCTGTTCCGTGCGCTCAACTGTGTCTTCGCCAATGCGAACAGGAGCAGCGTTAATTGTGTTACAGGCCAAGTACTCGGTCTTCGCCGCATTAATTTTCAGACCGCCGTTTTCCAGCGATTCCTTCCACGCTGCCACACGTCGAACCAAGCGCCCACTGTCCGAGTCCGCCAGCGCGATGTCGTCTGCATACATGAGCAGCCATGGCGGCTGCTCATGTAAGTCCCTGATGGTGGAGGACAGCACGTCCAGCACCACGCTGAACAGAAACGGACTAAGGACAGAGCCCTGGTGAACTCCGACGGTGATGGGGAAGGGTTTCGTATCGCCAACAGCGGTCCGAACCACAGAACCGGAGTCTCGGTACATATCTCGGATGATGTCAACATAGGTCTCGGGCACTCGTTTGGATCTCAGCGCCCACCAGATCACATCACGGGGGACACAGTCGAAGGCCTTCTGCATGTCTAGGAACAAGAGGTGCAGAGGCGTATTCTTCGATCTGTATCCCTCCATGGTAACCCTTAGGGCAAAGATGGGATCCATGGCGCCATGGCCTGGTCGAAACCCATATTGACATCCCGAGACGGTGCACTCCTGTCGGATCCGAGAGTCAATCACCCGCTCGAAGAGCTTCATGGTGTGGGACATAACCTTAATCCCCCGGTAGTCGCCACACTCCTGCACCGATCCCTTGCCTTTGAAGACTGGAGTGATAATACTCAGTCTCCATTGACTAGGGATCTTTCCGGTGAGGAGCATGCGGTTAAATAGGTGGGTTAAGATGCCCACACCATGAGGACCCATCGCCTTCCAGGCTTCAATGGGGACTCCATCGGCACCGACAGCTTTCCGGTTCTTCATGCGGCGAAGAGCCACATGCACTTCTTCAGGCGTAACCGGGGGCACAAGTCCCTGATTTGGAGGGAGAACCGGAGACAGCACCTCTTTGTGCTGCTTGTTCAGCAGCTCGTGGAAGTACGAGCGCCATCTCTCCTTCACCGCGAGGTCCTCGCATAACAGATTGCCGTCAGGGTCTCTTACACAGCGGCACTTAGAGATATCCAGTGCCGCTTTGACCCTGGAACGTGCCAACTTATAAATGAGCTTTTGCCCCTCAGACGATTCCAACTTATCATAAAGTGGCTGTAAGTGGTCTCGTCTGGCTCTGGCTACGGCCCTCTTGGCGGCACGTTTTGCGGTTCTGTATGCGTCGCGGTCTTCGGGAGATTTGGAAGCTTGCCACGTTTTGAAGAGGGCTTTCTTCTCTCTGATCTCCCTCTGGACTGTGTCATCCCACCACCAAGTCTCCTTGTCACACCTGCGGCCGCCCCTGGACAAGCCGAGCACCGACTTTGCCGCCTCAGTGATGGCAACCTGAATCCTGTCCCAGTGGCTTTGCACAGGTTCGCCATCGGTACCATCGCACTTATCGCCGATGGCCGACGCGAACGACTGGGACGTGGCTTCATTCAGTCGCCACCACCGTATTCGGCGTTGTTGGCGCTCAACAAACTTGACCTTAGGCTTGACGCGCAAGTCCATGACAAGGAGACGGTGTTGTGCAGTGAGACTCTCGCCGGGTATGACCTTGCAGTTGGCTACCTTACTGATATGGTGCCTCCGTGTGAGTAAGAAATCGATTTGGGTAGCGTACCTCCCGCTCTTGTAGGTAATCAGGTGTTCGGATTTCTTTTTGAAATACGTGTTCACGATGGCAAGGCCGGCAGCCGCACACGTTTGGAGGATAGTCTCCCCTTCAGCGTTACGGCTACCGTATCCAAAGCCACCGTGAACATGCTCAAAGTCCTTGCACCTGTCACCCACATGACCGTTCAGATCACCACCCAAAACGATTCCCTGCGACAACGGGATGCCACGAAGCACCCCACCGAGTTGATCCCAGAACGCAGCCTTTTCAGTGTCGCTGCAACCGACCTGAGGTGCGTAGGCACTTATCAAGTGGGTTACAACCCCGTCAATAAGCACACTTACGACCATAAGCCGATCACTATAGCGTTTCACCTCCAGGACTGCGTCTTGAAACTCCTCGGAGAGTACAACGGCCACCCCGTTCTCCCCACCGGCTGCACCCGTGTAGATCAGCTTGTAGCCATTCCCGATGAGCCGGGACCTGCGGCCTTTCCACCGAGTCTCCTGCAGGAATGCCACGGCTACCTTTCGCCTAAGAAGCACATCGGCTAACTCTCTCGCGCGTCCGGCCAAGGGTGTGTGTCTGAAAGGAAGGCTCTAGCCCTGGTATAGATGGCGACGTAGGAACGGGGTAGGTTGTTTAGTCAGTAAGAGTCTGACACTGTTTCCCGCTCCGCCCAAGGGCGGGATTCGTCATTGGATGATTTTTACCTTTATAAGCTTTTGACTTAGTTGTCCACACAAATACAGAATTAAGCTGGTATTTAATACTCCCTATGATCTGCCGAGATCTGCGTTGTACTTATTGTCGACGGTGTTTCACTTGTGAAATTTTAAAAACACTTTAAGAAAAAAATATAACACAGTGTAAAGAATATTGGAATCCTTTCAGTTACTGATTCTGAACAAACGAATACCACTGATCTAGTACATTATTCTAAACCCCCAGTGGTGGAATTTTTGCCGGTTTTTTCTTATTTTTTTTTTCAAATATTTTTTTTCTCGTTTTTTAAATTGAAACTGTATAAAAAAGTTATTTCAAAATATTTTTGCGAAAAAAATTAATGAATTACCTTCCGAATTAAAAATATTGTTTAAGTAGTTTGATTAGAATAACGACTCGATGGTTTATTTTTTTAAAGAAATTTTTTCTTTTTTTTCTCTAAAAATATCTTATACTTTTTCTTTCAAATATTTAAAAAAAAAAAACAAAGAAAAATTCCACCACTAGGGACTCCAGAATCATGTACTGGATCAGTGGTATTCATCTGTGCGTCGATGTCAAAGACCTGTATTCTGTACATGATATTTAACATTTTGATTTCAGGGCTTATACGCACTTTATAACCTAGAGTTTCCACCTAAGAACCTTCCACGGGCACTCTCGAATTTACTAAAGGGAAAATTTTACGGAAAATTCTACTTTCAAGTGACAAAAACTGAAGAGGTCATAATAGAGGCTACAATAAGTTTTCATGGTATGTGGTAACAGATAATAAAGGTCCTTTAAACTGTACCTGCTCTTGTTTTTTTATAAATTACACTACTCAGCCCTTCTCATACTTCTGATTTTGTTTATTCTTCTTTCTATATCCAATCCATCCTTCTGTGGAATGCGCTTCCTCTAGATATCAGAGCGGCTGAAAGTCGCTATGTATTTAAGCGGAAGTTACGGAATTATTTTCTCCACTAATAGCGGAATCTTGTATATTTATTAGAACATGAAATATGTATACTTTTGTATTTTTGTTTTCTAAATAACATTTACTTTTTTATGCACCTGCCATATTGTCTCTTCACCACCCTAGGTTGATTGGCAGAGAATGCCTATTGAGTCAGCCTTTGTACCTTGTGTTGCATGAAGATTAAATAAATAATTCGTTACGGCAAGTTATACAGAAGACCGAGGAATATAATCTGCCTCTCTGCCTAGCTTTTGGGAACTACGAAAATGCCTTAGATTCGATCAGGACAGGACTGCACTCTCTCCAACAGTGCCAGAATAATTATCGGTACATCGAGGTGTAGAAGTGTGTGAACGCCTCTATTCTCATCCGACTTCAGGGCCAGACTTCGAAACCTATCCTCTTGCAGCAGGGTGAGAAGCAGGCAGACATCATTTCTCCAAATTTGTTCACGGTCACAATAGAGGATGTCTTCAAGGTTCTGGACTAGAATCAACTAGGCATTAATGTTAATAGCAAGCATCACTCACACTAGGTTTGTCGAAAATATAGTGTTAACTTAAGAGACTGCTTTAATAGTCATAGTCATAGTCATAGTTTTTTATTGGTAAGGGATTCTTACAAGTCATAAAGGTGAATATAACACACTGATACAATAATGTCAAATGAATAAAAAAACAATAATGTCAAATAATGTGAATACAACAAACTGATACAATAATGTCAACAAATTACAAATTAATCAAATAAAAATGTCAAATAATAAATACAAATAATTAAATAAACATGTCAAACAAATAAAATAATACAAATAGTCAAAAAACAAATTAAAATTAAATATAAGAAAAGTCACAATAAGAAAACTTATTTAGTGTACCTAGCGGAAAAAGATTCAACCCATCATCGACTACGCCGATGTCTGTTATTTGGATGTCACCGAGGAGCTTTTAAACAAACTTGAGCGATTGCAAAATATTTGTATTCGTTTTATTTTCAACCTTAAAAAGTATGATCATGTCTCTGGATTTCGCAAGGTTCTCAAGTGGCTCCCTATTCGACTTCGCAGGAACACTCGAATATTATGTCTTTCATTCAACATCCTTCACAACCCTAAAACTCCTTCTTACCTGCGGGAACGCTTCTCCTACTCCCGTCCTTCTGATGCACCTTGCAGGTCGCATCTTAAGAATCTCCTAAAATCCCCACCCCACTCCACCGATTTCTATTCCTACTCTTTCACTGCACACGCTGTACGGTTGTGGAACTTACTGCCGCCTGATCTTAGGGGCTGCCAAAATCTTGCAGCCTTTAAGAGAGGCTTGAAAGAACACTATCTTTCTATTTCATCGTAGTTGCTTATAAGTATGTATTTTTTTTCAGTATGTATTATTGAGTTATTTATTCTATTATGTATTTGTATATATTTTTGATAAGTAGGTATGTATATTTATATATGTATATATATAATTGCATATTCCATTGATAAATGTTATATTAGTAAATTTAATATTTTCCTGTCACGTCTACACACGTCTTCATCTCTTTTTTTTCCAATTCTCCTTTCGCAGGTATGCTGGAAGAGATTTCTTAAGAAATAAGCATCACCTTTGTACCTATTCTCCTGTTTTCTGTATTTTTTTCTCCTACTATATATTGTGTGTACATGAATTGTTAAATAAATAAAAGGTGCTAAAATAAAACTACCAAAACGTGTATACATACCCTTATACTTGCTTTGCCTTATTTTGCTTTGTAAGTACATAACAATTATCACAAATATTAAAATTAATCAACGTAGCAGAACTTACTGAGGTCTTGTGCGTACTGCCGACTAAAATATAATATAACTAGCTTTTGCCCGCAGCTTCGCCCGCGTACATAAAATATAGCCTATGTCACTCAGGAGTAAAGCAGCTTTCTATTGTTGCTTAAATTTTTCCAATCGGACCAGTAGTTCCAGAGATTACCCCCTACAAACAAAAAAACAAAAAAACAAAAAAACAAACTTTACCTCTTTATTATATTAGTGTAGATGTAGATAATAATATAATATATTCGACCACCATCACACAACGCTGTCTAGTCTCAAGCTAAGGAGAGCTTGTGTTATGACAACTGATAAACACGCTTATATATTTCTAAATATATACATATTATAGATAAATTACACCCAGACACAGAACAAATGATCGTGCTCATCACACAAACATTTGTCCTGGGTGGGAATCGAACCCACGACCTCTGGCATAGCAGTCAGGGTCACTAACACCCTTTTAGAACTTTGAACTGTTAGTTGCACATATACGTATAGACGTAGTTCATTTTATTGCCAGTAAAATAAATACATTTTTTCATTACTCATACTCTGAAAGTAGGTGTAAAGTTGCCTGCGGACAGGGTTGGAAGAAGTACTTTTACTCCCTAGGGAGTTTTACTTTACAACTGACAGTTGTTTTTTTAATATTTAGACTGCAAATATTAAAAAAAAAAACTAGTTCTATTTTGACATTTCTATTGAACCGTGACCCGAATTTTTATACTGCCAGTACAATTAAAATGACATAGAGATAGAAATGACTTTATTTTAATTTACTTTCAACTATTTCATTAAAACTAATATTATATTTGAGAAAAATGTTGACCTGACCCATTTTTACAATGATAAAATGAAAAATATTGACTGAATAGCCAGACGACCACTGAAAAAAAAAATGGCGGGTAAAGTCTCTCTATAATCTGTGGCCGATTTGGTCTTTCTTGATTTTTTTTTCGAGGTGTAGAGTTTTGTTTACATTTTGCTAAATCTCTGTTATAAGAAATTTGTATTAACACGATAAGTTTATCAGCTTCAGTTATAAATTAAACGCAAGATTCTTAAGAGGAGAAAACCGCTTACCGCCAAAGTCAAAAGAAATATATTATATCCACCTACCTAAAGACATACGAAGACCTTTGACGACGACTCAGGTTTTTATTATATTTTATTTTCTTCGTATTCGTAATGAAAAGCACAGTGCTTACCTCGGATTCAAGAGTTATTTAGTCCCTCGAATTATTAAGCTTAAACTAGCTTTCATCCCTCGTATAACAATGTACTATTATTGTTGACAACACAGGAAACAACAATAGTGTATGTAACAATTTATAACAAGTTTTCAATTTCATAACAACCTTTTATAGCTCGGCATATACCTTTATTATGAAGTAGCTTTTGCCCGCGGCTTCGCCCGCGTGGTATTGGGGTTGGGGTTTCCGGGATAAAAAGTAGTCTATGTCCTATTCCGGAGTGTATCCTATGCCTGTGCCAAATTTCATCCAGATCCGTCCAGCCGTTTTGGCGTGATTGAGTAACAAACATCCAAAAATCGTAACTTTCGCATTTATAATATTAGTAAGAAGTAAGATACTCATCAAGACCTTTCCGAAACCTACAAACACATTAGGGTTATCTAATTGTATTAAGGAGTTCGTATGGCTTCTAACTCCACCATCAGACCCTGACTACCATATAGGATCAAAGTACTCGTCAATACAAATCCAATGAACCCAAACACGATATGGTTGAGTTGTTTTATTGCTGAGCTCTTATGGCTACCTTCCAGCTACATCATCAGATCAGCTCCATGTCATCACAATATTGCGTTGACATGCAATTTACACCTGCATACAAAATTGCAGCTCAATCGGAAGAAGAAATCTGCTTCAAAATTGAGTTGCAAGATTTGAGCCGAACATATATAGTTACATTGCAAGCTAATAAAAAAGCTTGTAAAAATCGCTAACAATGGTATTCAAGGCTGAGACTACGGAGGAGCCATATTGTGGAGTGCAGCATTTTGGGTTCTCTTTTCGCACTCACAATGCTGCGCTCCATTGCTTGTTGGCAAAATCCAAGTGAAATTATTTAGCTACCATGCCTGAATACCGTAGGTAAGGATGGACAAGATGTGCACATACTATGCGATATTACATAGGTTTAATTAAAAACAGGAGCAGTTCTTTAAGAAAACTTTATTACTTCAATTTTATTACTTTATTTACCATGAAGTATTATAGTCCCTTCTGCTAATAGTTCTGCAGTTTTCGTCGCCTGAAAGTACAACTTCCCCTTAAAGTTGCCCTTTAGTAGAGGCAGCAAGCTTTGTGGAAAGTTCTTGGGCGGAAGCTCTATATCAAAAAATGAATATTTTTGCTGAAAACAAAATGTGAAAATATCATAGACATAATATACCCCCATCCACCTATTACCGCGTATGCTAACGATGCTCAACGTGCTTATGGAGACCAATCCTGGATTGCATTGTTTTGCTAATGAATGGAAGGCGATATAAAGAAGAGACAGACGGAGACAGACGGAGACAGACGGAGACAGACGGAGACAGACAGAGACAGACAGAGACAGACAGAGACATACAGAGACAGACAGAGACAGACGGAGACAGACGGAGACAGACGGAGACAGACAGAGACAGACAGAGACAGACAGAGACAGACAGAGACAGACAGAGACAGACAGAGACAGACGGAGACAGACAGAAACAGACAGAGATAGAAAGAAAAGAGGTTTAATCGTATCTCAAACATACAGTAGAAATATAATAAAAATAGCATTAAAATCTGCTCTGGTCTGTTTCTAATTTCGGGTGGGTCGACCTTCGCCTCGTGGGGGACGACTCGCGCCTGATTCGATAAACTAACTAAACAAAGGGAATGAATAAGCCCTTGTTGTGATGAATAAAAAAAGCACTTGGGTGATAAACATGCAATTTTCGGGTAAGTGTACTGAAAATTATTTTATTACAAAAACTGGCCAAGTGCGAGACGAACACACACAGGAAAGGTTCCATACCGTCCGTAGGAGAAGTACCTACCTACATATAATTTAATTGATAAGTAAGTCTTTAAGAAATTTATTCTTACCGGCTGAAAAGGACAGTTACCGGTCATATTTGAATGTGTTTGAAAAAAATCGTACAGCCAATCAATTTTGGAGATTTCGCATAGCTTCACGTTCACCAAGTCAACTATTACCGTGTCTAACAATGATATCCTCATCTGAAATGAAGTCAGAATATGTATACAGGGTGCTATTGAAGTCATGGGTATTACTTTAATCTTTCGAATTCCGTTATTAGAGACATAATAGGATTGCCTATGCCTAAATACTGTTGATCCAACAGTATTTTTTTATAGTGGGCAAAAATCATCTAACTACCCTTTGCTCGCCGTCAGCAAACCCGTTTTTTTTAAATATCATTGGGGTTGGTTAGTATAACGATTGTATACAGGCAAAATATTAAAAAAACTAAAAACTTTTTTTTTTAATATGAAAAAACCGACCAAAAAATTCCAGAATCATGTACTGGATCCAAGGTATTCGTTTGTGGCACGATGTCAATGACACCCTGTAGTTAATAACATACCGTAACGTTATTGCCGCTCGGGTATTTAGTGGTGACCGTCATGTTAGTCTTGTAAGACCCTCCCCTCCTGGTGCGCCGGGTTATACAGTAACAATCCGACAAATAATTAGCATTGCAGTAGTCTACCGTTGCCCTTTCCTGCTTTAACTGGAACTAAAATAAAAAATGATTCTTATAGTTAACCTTCTAACTGCCTCCGTCGGATAAACTCGACAAACTTTAACCGCCTGCGTCGAGTATTTCCGACGAACTTTAACCGCCGATATCAAATGGCAACCGTTGCAACCTTTAATAATTCTATTAAAGTCACTTTATTTTTATGTATATATAATTCGTCTGTATTTTTATGTATTTATAATTCATCTGTATTTTTATTTCCTTTTATTTATTTTTGTCTAAACCTGTATACTGCACCGTTCCAGGGTCTTATGTCGACATCGTCACTGGCCCACGCTGAAAACCAGCGCTGTTCGCATCGATACCATCTTGATGCTGTAGCGTGTTCATCTTTTCTATTCGTGCGTAGGTAGCAAAAATTCGCCGTGGGCGAGGGGCCTTGCATCCTTTATTTTTTGTATTTTTTAAATTTAATTGTTACTTACGGCAAAACATATTTCAATTATTGGTATTAAAACCAAAAATAACCAGATGGATCTCATCGCCACACTGTCGAAATCTGGCACTTTGAAACTGTTAATGACACTGCAATACCGTGACGGACAACTTAATGCCTTCCTGAAAATAATAGATCATGTCAGCATCTTAATAGACCACCCTAATTGCCGAAGCTTACTGGGGACTCAGTCCGGTTTCTGAAAAGAATACCGACCCTGTTATGAAGGCTAAGAATTAATGGGTGGTTCGTTTCAGTAAGAGTCTGACACTGTTTACCGCTCCGCCCAAGGACGGGATTCATAATTATTTGATTTTTTCCACCATACAAAAAACCTCCTTAACAAAAGAGCAAACTTAATGTTGATACACTCACGTTTGACCTCCAATCCGGGTGAGATAGACTATAACGATAACGATACCTAAATATAGATTTAGGTATCGTTAATTTCTGTTGTTTGATTCAAACTATCTTCACACAAGAATCGTCATGGATCACGGATGAACTACTATGACTGCCTCAATACATTTTTGCTAAATAGGTCCTTTTCTACTTTTCGTTTTTAGGATTCCGCACTTCAAAAGGAAAAAACGGAGCCCCTTCCAAACGAATCACTTTGTTGTCCCTCTGTCTATCTGTTAAGACACTTGGCTGTCTTTATCTAGGGAACGCGTGAACGTATCCAACTTAAAGACTTGAGCCCCAAGCGAACACCTATTTTATTTCAATTATGTCTCTAATTACGGTATTCAAAAAGTGATTTATTTACATTTATTTAGTAAACTGTACAAATAATTAGATATCTAACCTTAAAACTACATAACCCTAATTAACTTAACTAAAAATACCTAATCTAATAAAGCGTCAAAAAACTCTTCCGCATCGCTGTCGACCGGTAAAGTGCCCAAAAGGCTGGCCGCATTGCCACGCTGTATGGCAATGCTTATTCTTTGCCCAAGGTAAAAGCCAGCCCTTGGGTCACGCAAAGTGTCAATAAGTCGTTTAGAAAGTTCATTAAACAACTTGTGGGCACTCGGACCCCACCATCCGAGAGTTTCAACCCCAAACGGCTCGAAAATATAACTACCAACAAGATTAGTATATTTCCGCCGCTTGAGGTTCTCCGCAGCAGCAGCGGCAGCACCGGCACAACATGATGAGCTAGGAAGATGAGATGGCGCAAGAGTATCGACACAAGTTGCGTCCCACACTAAAGACCTACCCATCTTAAAAAAAGTTAAATTAAAACTATACACTCAAGTCTGTGATATCTAGAAAGTGTGAAAAATGTAACGTTCTAGGTAAACGAAAAAAAAGTTACGGCTGTATAATATAATTATGTCGTAAAAACCTATAATATTTATATTTTAACTCTCTCAAGGGAATCCGTAGGGTACTTTCAAATTGGAAAAAAATGGTTGCCTGTAAAGTCGGTTTTACGGGCGAAGATTTTACGTGACAACGTCTTTTTCTCGGTAGAATATTTATTGATATGAATATAATTAAATTGCACAATAGGAACAAGGAATTGAATGAAAATAAGAATTGCACAAATTTTAACTATAGAAATATATTTTGTTTACTAAAACATTGCATGCAGTCGGGCCTCTCTCTCGTTCGGTGACTCATCGTAACGTTACCGAGCGTTACACTTTTTCATAAGTGACTCCCAGCCGCAACCTAATTTAAGACGTTGTCACGTCAAAATGAATTTGGATTTCCTTGAGAGAGTTCTAGGTCAAGGTTCTAGGTCAACTCCTAGAACCTTGAAATTTGGCACAAAGTAAGGGTCTCAATAAATGCTGAAAATTATAAAGTAGTGGTAAAAAAAAAACTTTTTTCGATTCGGAAAAATCTTCGAGACTCAATTCGATCCTTGAACTATTTTCATAGGTAAGTTTGTACGAAACCCTCAGTGCACGAATGGAACACGCACTTGCCCGGTTTTTTAGGTTGCGAAAAATTGACCGAGATAACATTTGTGTCGCCCAGACGGATATTTTATGACAAAAATTAGATATAATATGACTAGATTGTAATATTAGTCATTATTTACAGGAAAAGTAAAGTACACATTACAAAGTACATAGATAGTATAATTTGAGCAATTATGTAATTACAACAAAACATTTCGAATTACACCAATGTTCAGAATTGATTGACCGAGATTACCTCCCAGCGTTAGCACAAACATGCGACCTCTGTGTTTTTTTGTTGTTTTACCAATTCTTGTTGTTCAATGTTCTGCTGTAAGTACCACTATCTCTGATCTTTTTTACATAACAATACCTATAAAAAAAGGTAATGAATGGGCATGTAATCAACTCAAAATCGAGAACACCAACTAACAAAGCCCGTGTTCAAGTATGCTTTTCGATGCGAGGATGCGTAGCAGTACTGTGAAAATATGTAGTGAATTACACCAAAGCACTGTAAGATATCTAGAAAGCTCGATGATGAGTAGCAAAGCTGTAAAACAATGTGTAATTAAGATGGGATGATATGTAGCGGGCTCTTTTCAGCACACATCTCTCGATGTTGTGTTTTTTTTTTAGCCTATTGTATGTCCCACTGCTGGGCCTCCCCTTAATCCTTCTAAACCTCTCTGTCTAGGGCGACTTTCAGCCAAGTTTGCCTCGCGAACATGATGAGATCGCCACACAGATTTTGTGTGTATAAAAATAAAATGTATGGCTGAATTTTTCATCAAATATGCAATAAGCCTAACGAAGAAAATAAGCTTTTAACATTTGTGGATGTTTTCTTCGCTCGTCGCTTCGGTACCTCACATATTTTTGGTGGAAAAGCCTTACTCCGAGCCATGGCCATTTCACGACAATCCTTTGTTTCGAACACATCCTTTTCCTATTGATCATTTTTTTCCCAGCTATGCAGTAAATACTTTAAAAAGGAAACTTTATTTTCAGGCCGATTTCAATCAGGAGCGGGCGACGGTGCGCGTTTGCAATCTTAAATACGTCGAGGAATGTTATAGCATAACCCGACGCCTCAAGAGAGGGCAGCCTTACAAGACTAACATGACCGCTGTCTCAAGGGACGAGTGGGGCAACAATGTTACGGTTTGTACTCGTAAAATAATAACATTATACTGTACGGACCCCGCGTCCCGGAAGACGGTGCGCTGGAAGACCTCCCACAAGGTGGACCGATGACCTGGTCAGACTTGCTGGAATCCGATGGATCAAAGACGCACAAGAGCGGTCTTTGTGGCGGCGCCGGGGGAAGGTCTATGTCCAGCAGTGGACGTCTTTCGGCTGAAATGATGATGATGACTGTACCGTATGATAAAATTATACAGGTTGCTTTTTGGAGAGTGTGCGCAGGAATTGCATGAGTTCATTCTTCCAACTCTTTTCTATCAACGGACAACCCGACGCACGGCGAGTATCTATCCTTACGTTGTTGAAACCTCTACGGTTCGGACTAAGGGGTTCGCTTCTTCATTCATTCTGCGCACATCGAAGGACTGTAACAATTTGCCTGCCTTTCCATCCGATTATAATTGGGGTGTCTTCAAATCAGCTGTCTTCCCATCCGATTATAATTTGGATGTCTTCAAAGCTAGAGTGAATAGGCTTCTAATAAACTAGTGCGCCTCACCATCAACGATTGCATTACCACTTACCATCAGGTGGGATCGCAGTCAAGCATTAGTTTATAGCAAATAAAAAAAGAAGTTTGTGACGTTGTGTGAAATGAGTTAAGTTGTCAGTATATCATCATAAGCTTTATTAAATATTCCTAATGATGAGACTCAGGTCTTCTCTCTAGAAGAAGGAATGGGCTGTAGTCCACCACGTGGGCCCAGTACTGGTTGATGAATGTCCATGTCTTCGAATTTTTGGTTCTAAGACATGACATGCTGGATTCGTCATGATGTTATTGTTCATCATTTTAAGAGGCTAGGTTTGTACCCGCAACTTACAACTTGTAAGTGGCTGAGTGGTAATGGCCTCGCATTACCATTCAGCCACACCGGTTTCCAAAAAACGACTTTCTGTGAAAGTTGAAAATATTACATTGTTATATCATAACTTTGATCAATAATCTTTTTTCTAACTTTCATCAATAATGTATGTATATGTGTATTTTAAATATTGTATATTTTCAGCTCAGAGTGATTGTACATAATGGGTTCCCAATCGAAGTATTAAACTTAAAACTGTGTGATGTGACAAATGTTAAATGGTTAGAGGACTACCTTAGAGCATATTCAAATATTTCTAAATGCCCTATAAGGCCGGTAAGACAGTTTTATAAATAACTAGCTTTTGTCAGCGGCTTCGCCCGCTTACATAAAATATAGCCTATGTCACTCAGGAGTAAAGCAGCTTTCTATTGATGCTAATTATTCTTGTAGTTCTTATGTGACACCATATCTGTCAAGAGTGTGCCTACAAAAAAGCAGTTGTATTATTTAAAATATTTTGTAATTTTGTTTTCAGGGACGAATTGGAATATATAACATGGATCTTCCACCCAAGAATTTGCCTCAGATAATCTTGAATCAAATTAAAGGCAAAACTTACGTCCGTTTCCTTATTTTAGTAACCGCAACAGAAGAGTTGATGGTAGAAAATACTATAACAATTGGCTAGCAAGCGAGCCAATCTGGGTTGCTTTTAGAATCGCACTTTTGAAAATAAATAAATGCTAAGAAGTGGGTTTTTATTTGAACAAATGTTTGGGTGATGAGCACGATCATTTTGTTCTGGGTCTGGGTGTAATTTATCTTTAACTAGCGACCCGCCCTAGCTTTGCACGGGTGCAAAGGTGATATATGAT
This sequence comes from Mythimna loreyi, assembly GCA_029852875.1. NCBI lineage: Eukaryota > Metazoa > Arthropoda > Insecta > Lepidoptera > Noctuidae > Mythimna > Mythimna loreyi. Next base: position 21,213,147 of record CM056789.1, on the reverse strand, counting down.
ATCTATAAACCTTCCTCTTGAATCACTCTATCTATTAAAAAAAACCTCATCAAAATCCGTTGCGTACTTTTAAAGATCTAAGCATACATAGGATATAAGCAACTTTGTTTTATACTATGTAATGACTAGTGACCTGCCCCAGCTTCGCACGGGTACTGTTATTCAATATCTGAGCTATAACGAGTATTTCCAGACCAAAATTAACTAAATCAGTCCAGACGTTGAAGAGTCTAAGCGAGACTAAAGAATAGCTATTTATTTTTATTTAAAAGAAGATAACGGAATTACTTGTCAATATTATAACTTGAGCAGTGGTGGCCGAGTGGTGACGGCCCCGACTTACGAGTCGTAGGTCGCGGGTTCAAACCCAGCCAGGCACATTACTTTGTGTAATTTATTTCATCACCACTGCTCTCAAAACGGTGAAGGAAAACATCGTGAGGAAACCGGCATGTCCTAGAACCAAAAATTCGAAGACATGTGAATGGGATTATGGCCCATTCCCTCTCCTAGAGAGAGGAGGCCTGTGTCCCAGGCTGATGATGATGATTATAACTTGGTATATATACAAACTAAAAAAATAATTATTAGTATTTACACATGGATAAAAAAAAACACGGGCATCAAATAATTCAGCCACATCAATGGAAATGTGCCCCGAACTCTGGCATCAATGCCACGCTGGATGGCATGCTGATTCGCTGACAGAAATAAAGCCCAGCCCTGATCACTCAAAGAATCGATTTGCTGTTTGCTGATATCACGCACAACTCTATAACTCAAATATAATTATAAGTTCCGATAAGGTCCGGCACATAGATATAAGAAAAGTTTTTTATATTTCTATGGTCTGGCAGCATAGCCTGCCGTACTCAGAAGATAGGATGGCACAAGGGTGTCGATGTTACCGGCCAAACCCGATTTCAGGACAAACTAGATTTGCCTAGGCCAAACTAGTTGATCCTCTTGCGAAGCAGTAATGCTAGCAAAGGAGGAGGCGGACCGCATAAGGCAACGGCGTTTGCACCTCAGACGCCGCCGGGATTCCGATCCTGACTTCCGGCCACCGTAGGCACGGGCTTGCGGACGGTGAGCATTGGGTAGCTCGCCGTCCGATCGTCTGATAATCGTCCGGACCAAGCCCAGTCGTCGACGGTGCGCACTGTTCCCGCGCGCCTCAAGGAGTTGTCAGCAACCGTAGGGACCCTGCAGAAGGGTAGAAGCCAATCAGGGCCACTGGTTTGCGCCTGAAAAGGAAGGCTCTGACCCTGGTATGTATGGCGATGTAGGAACGGGGTAGGTTGTTGAGTCAGTAAGAGTCTGACACTTGTTTTCCGCTCCGCCCAAGAGCGGGACTCGTCATAGGATGAATTTGACCTACCATAAAAAAAATATGGCCTAGTCTAAACATTCTAATATATATCGCCTAAACTGGTTTATCCTATCGGGCTTAGGACAAATTAGTTTGAACTAGGTTTTAAACTAATTTGTCCTAAGCCTACCTAGTATAGCCTACTATACTAGTTAATCTTATCACGTATAGGAAGAACTAGTTCAGCCTAGGCAAAAATAGTTTGTCCTGTAATCGGGTTTGGCCGGTAACATCGACACATGTTGCATCCCACATCAAAAGCCTACCCACCTAGGGACTCTGCAAAAGGGTTGAAGCCTGCCGGGGCCCAGGGTCTCTTTCGGAAAGGAAGGCTGGGCCCCCGTGCGGAGTGCAATGAAGGAACGGGGTGTGGTGCTTAGTCAGTAAGAGTCTAACACTGTTTCCCGCTTTGCCCAACGACGTCGATATTCGTCATAAGATTTTTGGCCACCATTAAAAAAGGCCTACCTAACTTCCAGGGCATTATAGTCATCCCGTCTGGTGCCTTTTCATCGTCACGTGCAAACAAAGAAAGAAAAATAAAGAAAGAAAAAGAAAGAAAGAAAAAGAAAGAAAATTGCGTTTATTAGCATTACAAAAATTACAAAAAGAGAAACACCTTAAAATTAACAAAAAACCTTTAAAAAAATTTTTTTTTCTTTTGAAAGGGATTATGGGACTTTTACAGACCCGTAACTCGAGTGGACTCGAGTGGACTCGAGTGGTTTATAGAACTATAATCATAACGGGTGTCTACCTTTTATAAAAAAGGAGATGAAATTTACCTATATGTAGATTGAGAGTGTAATTTAAATCATTATTTACAGATAAACTAAATTTTATTTAATTTAGGCAATAGCGAATTACACCAGTGTTCAGAATTTATTGAGCGTTTCATGATTATCTTGTCAGTGTCGACACAAACATGAGGCTTTTGTGTTTATTTGTTGTTCTACTAATTCTTGTTCAATGCTCTGCTGTAACTGTATGTATCTATAAAATAAAATTTCATTTATTTGGGGTTACGTGGGGACTATGTGGATTACTTTTCTTTTTCCTTAATTTTAACATAATGTCTGGCAGTTATGAGTATTTTTTGTGGCCTACCCAAATGTCCTTTCTTTTGGTATTGTTCGTCAAATCGTTAAGTTCCTTAGTAGTCCTGGGTTGAGCTACACGAGTACTGATTGGACAGGTCCACCTAAAACTGTGTGGTTCTTTCTTCAAAAGACCATCTCAGACTCCAATCTGCATAGTTCGCATATGATTTGACCATTACATGACTGATAGACTTTAAAAGAGCCTTTGACCCCTGAGTTTGTTTCGGTATTTCTTCTCAGAGTAGTCAGTTAGGAAACACCGGCCTCATCTCGTTTCACCAGACGAAAAAAAAATTGACGTGTAAAAGAGTTTGTAAAAACCTATTTACAAAATAAATATAATTTATCATACAGCAAAATTTGTTGCTAATGATGTTAGTAATACTGTCCTGTAAGGTTAAATAAATAGGTCTTTAAGGTTAAATAAAAAGATAAAATAGGTGGACAAACTTTGCCACAGCATTCAGTACAAAAAAAACAAACACCGATTAAAGTGTTTTTGTTTTGACCTATTGATAAATTGATGCATGGGAATGGGGCATTCAACAATTATTGTAAGTATACAACATTTTTCTTTTTTTTTTCAACAGTTGTCTTTATTTTGATGGTCTGAATGGTTTGTAAAATTTTGTCCATCTATTTTAATGGGACCCTATATAATTATGATTCCTATTAATTTATTTTTCCCAGTTATATGACACACTCATCATCTTCCTGCCCTTGTCCCGTTTTATTTGGGGTCGGCGCAATATGTCTTTGCATAGTTATATGAAACACTAAATACTTATAATAAAATCTTTATTTTTAGACCATTTTAAAGCAGGAGAGGGCGACGGTGCGCTGTTGTAATACTAAATATGTAGTGGAATGTTATTGTATAACCCGCCGCCTCAGGAGAGGGGAGCCTTATAAAACTAACCTCACCACTATCACTAGGTACCCTTGGGATAATAATGTTACGGTATGTATCTTCATCATCCTACCCTTATCCCATATTACTTGGGGTCGGTGCAACATGTTTTTTCTTCCACTAAGTCCTGTCACCCGTCACACTATCACTAACTCCCTTTTCTTTCATATCACTCCTCACACAATCCATCCGTCTCTTCTTCGGCCTCTCTCTTCCTCTCCATCCATCTGCGTGTAAACTTAGTACTCTTTTGTGACATGCGTTTCATCTCTCCTCTTCACATGACCATACCAAGACAAATGATTTCCTTTCAACTTTTCAGTCACTGTTACGGCATGTATATAAAAAAATATATATTCGAATTGAGAACCTCCTCTTTTTTTTTAAATTGGTTAAAAATTCAACTTTATTATAAAGTACCGTAACAGTAGGTAGGCAACCGTGCACACGCCCCAAGCGCCGCCGGGACGCGGGCTTGTGGTTGTCTGGTAAGTCGTCGACAGCGTGCTCTGTTCCCGCGCTCCTCAAGGAGTTGTCAGCAAAACCATAGGGAGTCTGCAAAATGGTCGAAGCCTACTGGGGCCCAGGGTCTCTTTTTGAAACGAAGGCTTGGCCGCAGTGCGAAGGGCAAAGGGTGGGGTGTTTAGCCAAAAAGATTTAACCGTGTCACCAAGGAGCGGGAAACCGGGGCTGAGTCCGGGGATAAAAAAAAACTCCCGTGTTTTGTGCAGAAGTTAAGAACGCAGATGCGTTCGAATTGAATTATGCGCACAGTGGTAACATAGCATAAAGATAGATTATTAGGAATCCATATACTAAATTATTATTTGGTTTATTTTCAGTACAAACTGGTATTATTAAATAGCGGGTTCCCAGTCGAAGTAGTGAGAGTAAAACTGTGTGACTTGCCAAGTATTACATGGCTTTCCGAGTATTTTAGATTATATTCTAATGTCGCCGGCAAATGTCCTCAGAAGCCGGTAAGATAATTATAATTTTTTATTTAAAGATACCTATCTGTATCTACTGTATCTTGTCACCAACGACTGACCGACCGACAAATAAAATAAAAAAAAAAAGTAAAATATCGCAGAAATTGTATCAATTTAAATTACATTACGGCCGTCGGATCTTGGTAGTTTGAAGTTAGGCTGTGCGAATTTTAGCGCTTGAAACTCGTACAAAAATAAAGCTTTTAACAAAAATAAATGTTAATAACAGTTTTTAACAGCTATAACAACTGCAAATTGCATTTATTTGTTTCAACAACGTAAGGATGGATACTTGCCGTGCGTAGGGTTATCCGATACTAGAAAAGAGTTGGAAGAATGAACTCATGCAATTCCTGTGCACACTTATTACAGTCTTACATTCTGTTTTCAGGGCACATATGGATTATATAACATGGAATTACCACCCAAAAACTTACCAGACTCAATCCTGAATCTTGTTAATGGCAAAACTCACGTCAGTTTCTTTGCCGTAGTTACCGCAACAGAAGAGACAATAATAGAATATTCTGTAACAGTGAGCTAGCAAGCTAGTGCGGTTCTACAAAAAATCCGTTTTTATTGTAGAATCGCATTTTTACAGTGGCTAAGAAAGTTTTCGTTTCACTCGAAGATCCGTCCGGTATTACTCCAACTCACCTTGTTAGGGTAATACCGGACAAATACTAAAATAGTTGCAATGATGTTGCCAAAACTTTTTTTCTAAACTTTGGTATGCATCACATTCTTGAAGAAATAATGGAAATTGGTAATCATTCAGAACTGTATAATTTGAAATTAAATTGATGTACAAAAATTCATTAGGTACTTTTTGATTTGTAAACCCGTAAAATCAGGATACAATTAAGTGACGATTTAGCTACTAAGGGGAAGTTCGGAGATTTCTTTTGAAATGAATTTCTTTCTTTTTTATCCTCATCCAATTCGACAGTATAGCTACTAATTATAAACTTATATCTAATTAAAAATGGTTGGTTTAGCTAAACAATAACATCAATACCTATTTATTTGTCAACTTACACAATAATTTCTACTTAATTCAATATCCCTTATTTATTACACTTTGAATATGCATTATACTTTATTTATACTATCACTTACACCTAAAATCTGTTGTTATTGATTAATATACTATTATTTTCATTTATTTAATATTTTTATGTATTTGATATCATAACAAACTATATTTAATAATACTCTTGCTAGTTCACTCAAAGAACATGAAAATATGTCCAGCCTCTCGTGGACCTCATTCACAACGCGGATTGTCCTGGTGAGTGGGGTCTTCGCCAGTAGATTGGTTCTGGCCTCGGGCACGTGTAGTAATTGCGGGTGTCGGTGTCTCCACACGTACCGGTAACGTACCGTACGTACTGGGTCCGGTACGTTGAGCTTCAGGTAGCGCAACACCCCTGGGTTATGTTCTACTCCACGCAGTAGCTTCACCACATAGGCAGCGAGACTTACCTCCCGGCGCACCCTGAGTTCATTATAACCCACCATACCCAGTACAAATAGTGTGGGGTACATCAGTGGAAAGAGCGGATACACCCCAAATAATTTGAAATATATCTTGTAAATTTGTTTTGTACCCGCTCTAACATGACACTGTTTAAATTGATCATATAATATCATAATTTTTAATGGTGTTCTTTTTTATATTTTCTTGGATCTCCAGAAGTTTAAAAAAGTTCAAAATGCGTCCTGGTGTTATGTGCTCGTACCTATTTCATTCTGTTGTCGCGTCTCGTTCAATCTGGAAACTATTTATAACAAAAACTAGATTTAGGTACATCTAGTTTTAGACCTATGTTAGATAATTTTGGTCATTATTTACAGGAAAACTAAAGTACGTTTAATTTAGGCATGTGTGTGCGTTTAATTAGGTGAATTACATCAGTGTTCAGATTTGATGTCGTTATCGTTATTACCTACCTCGCCAGTGTCGACACAAGTATGCAGTCTCTGTGTTTATTTGTTGTTTTACTAATTGTTTTGCAATGCTCTGCTGTAAGTATCACAATTTTTATGAATTCATAAGGAGCATAATGACTGACACACTAATAAGAACAAATTTTATAATGAAACCAACCCAAAAATCACATCATGCAAAGCTATGGTTCAGTGGTTATTTTTTTTAAGAAAATCAAGTTACAATCGATTCGCTTAGAGTGAGCACTTGTTGTTGGCCATGCTCCCAATTCTTTTGTTCGGACATCATCTCAACAAAGGAATTGGGGGCGTGGCTATTGCGTGGAAAGAACTTATAATTTTTCCTATTAATATTATTTTTGACTTAAATATGTTTATTATTAGTAATTAATTTTTTAGATTCATTTAAAGCAAGAGAGGGCGATGGTGCGCAGTTGTAATACTAAATACGTGGAGGAATGTTATAGCATAACGCGCCGCCTCAGGAGAGGGGAGCCTTATAAGACTAACTTGACAACTGTCACGAAGTACCAATGGGGCAACAATGTTACGGTTTGTATACAAAAACTACGGAACCCTAAAAAAAGAGTTGTTATAGAGCTCAATAACCATAACTGAAACTATTGGAATCCGAAACAAAAAAATATCCGTAATCGTAACCGAGTTTCGGACAAGGGCGGTATCTAAATGATAAGTTACAACCGGTTTTCATTTTTTTTTTTAAACTAGCTTTTGCCCGCGGCTTCGCCTACGTACATAAAATATAGCCTATGTCACTCCGGAGTAAAGCAGCTTTCTATTGTTGCTAAAATTTTTCCAATCGGACAAGTAGTTCCAGAGATTTACCTCCTACAAACAAATAAATAAAAAAACAAACTTTACCTCTTTATTATATTAGTGTAGATAATAATATCGACTAGAAATAAATGTAAAATCTTCCATGAATCAAACCGGTAAAATTCTAATAAACGTAATTAAAATTACCCAAAAGTAACGGATAAACTATAATGTTCTAGTAGTAGTGGTGGTTAGTAGCGACCAAAAACTGGAAGACGCAGTGTTGAAAGGCCTTCCTTAAGGTAGACCGATGAGCTGGTGGTCGCAGATGGATTATTATTGCGAAACTTTGTGAGGTCTATGTCCAACGTGTTCATCCTCAGGTAAATAATTTGTGAAGCCCAGCGGTCACTAAGCATGCGACTGAAGTGGCGCGTCCAAACCCTTATTAGGCTAGCAGCCTTTTTCCTATATCTATGATCGCTGTCTTTAAGCACAGCATAGTGTTTCTCATTCTATCAGTTCTTTTGACAAACCCCAAGGTTAAATTTTTTCTTAACTCGATAGGTAAAATGCACATATCGATGAGTTTTCCGAAGAGACATCTATCATAAAAGGAACGAATCCAAAGGTTTGGTGAACTTGCATAGCTCAGTGAGTTAGGATTTTGCCTTTTATGCAAACAGAAGTTTTAATCATATTTGGTTTATTTTCAGTACAAACTGATATTATTACATAGCGGATTTCCAATCGAAATAGTGAGTGTAAAACTTTGTGAGTTGCAAAATATTACATGGGTGTCCGAGTATGTTAAATTATTTTCAAACCTCGGCAGTGAATGTCCTTATCAGCCGGTAAGACAATAAGAATTTTAGTTTTATAAATACTGATTATTGTACTGTCTGACTGTATTTCCTGGTATATCCTTTAGAGGGGGGATCGCAGTCAAGTACTAGTATACAACACCATCTTCCTAATTTACCAAATTGTATTTATGGTGTATCTTCCTGCCCTTGTCCCGTTTTATTTGAGGTCGCCGCAATACGTTTTTTTCTTCCATTCTGTCCTGTCACCCGTCACGCTGTCACTCACTCTCCTTTTTTTTCAAATCACTTCACATATTTTCTTTGATTTCCCCTTTCTCCCTCTCCAGCCATTCACACATTAAACAAAAGAAAAAAAACAATAGTTCAATTTACTTCATATTTTAACCTTTTGTTTTCAGGGCCCACTTGGATTGTATAATATGGAGTTACCACCCAAGAACTTGCCGCAGACAATCTTGAATCTACTGAAGGGCAAAACTCACGTCCGTTTGTTTATTGTAGTTACCGCAACAGAAGAGGTGATAGTGGAATATTCCCTAACAGTATTCGGCTAACAAGATAGTTAGACGGATCGCTCTTAGACTATAGAAAAATAAAGGCTTTATTTAAAGTGTTTTTGAGTTCATTATATTTGTTTCATTATTTTCACAATTGTCTAACCATCAGTATATCCAAAGAGTATTATTGTGTTACCTAGAAACTGGGTCGTGGAGGTCTGATAGGCAGTCTTTCTATGTGAAACAAAACTATTCAGTCACATCTGGTTACATTGGAATTCGATCTTAAGCTAGTTGGGAATAGGCTCGGGAAATGATGACTTCTATTTAAAAAAACTGCAATGTTAGCCACCTGTGGTGCTACTAAGCATGAGAGATTAAAAAAAGAAAAAACTAGGTTAGTCCTAGTAATAAATGGATATCGAATAAAATAAAAAATCTACGCCATGAGTTTTCTCATGTTTTCGTTTTTTTTTTATCTGTTATAAACAATGCCTGATCCCACTTGGCGGTAAGCAGTGAGGCGCATTAGTTTATTAAAAGCCTATTCACTCGAGCCTTGAAGACATCCAAATTATAATAGGGTAGGAAGATAGACGAGACCGTTAACCGTTGCTACTGGCAAATTATTCCAGTCCTTCGATGTGCAAGGAATGAACAGTTCGTTTCAATTGCTGTAAACAGATGGCCCGATTTCAATGCGCTTTTATTTTTAACTGCTTCGAAAAAGAGGAGGAATTTTGAAAATTTTATTGAAACATTATAGACCCGAATTGACCCCACAGAAATATCATTATGGTCAACAGGAAAAAACGGAACCAACATACATAGGTATCTTTGAAATAGGTGCTTATCTAGGTACCTATTTAATTTTTTATAAACATTCAAATATGAATCTAGTTTTGTCCACTTAAAACGAGATGTAATTTAAATAAATTGATAGTATAATTAAAGTCATTATTTACCGGAAAACTAAAGTGCATTTAATTTAGGTGATACTGAATTTACACCAGTGCAAGTTTTCAGAATTGATTGAGCGTTGACACAAGCATGCAGCTTCTGTGTTTATTTGTTGTTTTACCAATTCTTGTTCAATGCTCTGCTGTAAGTAACACTATTTTTATAAATTCATAATAAGTGTGATTATTTATCCCATTTCATCTTAGTTGAGTTAGCACACGCTCGAATTCGGTATAACACTGAGTCGCGTTCGACCTTGGTACGGACGGACTAAATCTGTCATACTAAGTTGGAGTGTGTTTAACACTATTAGATGTTAAATACAGAATGAAAAGTCATGGGTGGTGGTAGGTTAAAGAAAAATAGGCTTGAGCGCCAACTAGCACTGTCACAGCATACTTTTCAATCAATAACGCAAACCATTACGTGGTTTTGACGTATTTTTTTGCCTAATTATGTTGATTTGGTTCCAGCCATATGAAATACAATAGTACATTGTTATACGAGGGATGAAAGTTAGTTATTTAGTCCCGAGAAATTTCTTGGCGACCGAGCGACAGCGAGGTCGCTAATAGTTCGAGGGACTAAATAACTCTTGAACCCGAGGTAAACACTGTGCTTTTCATTACGAATACGAGGAAAATAAAATAATAATAAAAACCTGAGCCGTCGTCAAATGTCTTCGTACGTTTTTAGGTAGGTATATTTCTTTTGATTTAGGCGGTAAGCGGTTTTCTCCTCAAAGAATCTTGCGTTAAATTTATAACTGAAGGTGATGAACTTATCGTGTTAATAAAAATTTCTTGTAACAGAGATTTAGCAAAATGTAAACAAAACTATCCACCTCGAAAAAAAAAGGAAGATCAAATCGGCCACAGATTATAGAGAGTCTACCATTTACCCGCCAATTCTTTTTTCAGTGTTCGGCTCCCTGGCTTTTCAGTCAATAGTTTTCATTTTGTCATTGTAAAAATGGGTCTGGTTAACATTTTTCTCAAATATATATTAGTTTTAATGAAATAATTGAAAGTAAATTAAAATAAAGTAATTAAAAAGTATTCTTAAATTATTTCTATTTCTATGTCATTTTAATTCGGTATAAAGTTTCGGGTCACGGTTCAGTAGAAATGTCAAAATAGAACTAGTTTTTTTTTTAATATTTGCTGTCTAAATATTAAAAAAACTACTGTCAGTTGTAAAGTAAAACTCCCTAGGGAGTAAAAGTACTTCTTCCAACCCTGTCCGCAGGCAACTTTACACCTACTTTCAGAGTATGAGTAATGAAAAATATTTTGTAAATAATCATATTTATTTTACTTTTAGACCAGTTTGAAGCAGGAGAGAGCAACAGTGCGCAGTTGCAACTATAAGTACGTGGAGGAATGTCATAGCTTAACCCGGCGCCTCAGGAGAGGTGAGCCATATAAGACTAACTTGACAGCAGTCACCAAATATCCCTGGGATAACAACGTTACGGTGTGTATGCAAAAAATAATCTTTACCAAAACTATTGGGTATCCGAATTAAAAAAATATCCGTAATCGTTACCGCGACCGATTTAGTTATTAAGTTACTAGCTTTTATCAGCGGCTTCGCCCGCGTACATAAAATATAGCCTATGTCACTCAGGAGTAAAGCAGCTTTCTGTTGTTGCTAAAATTTTTCCAATCGGACCAGAAGTTCCAGAGATTACCCCCTACAAACAAAAAAACAAACTAACAAAAAAACAAACTTTACCTCTTTATTATATTAGTGTAGAAGTGTAGACAAGAGGACACCGTACACCTATTGCCTTTTAATTGTGTCTGTAATTAGGCCGAAAGGTTTTTTTTTATGGCAGGTAAACATCCAATGACGAATCCTGCCCTTAGGCGGAGCGGGAAATAGTGCCAGACTCTTACTGATTAAACAACCTACACCGTTAATACGTTGCCATATAGGCATACCAGGGTCAGAACCATCCTTTCAGACACGAACCTTTGGCCCCAGTTGGCTTCGACCCTCTGCAGGGTACCTACGGTTTGCTGACAACTCGTTGAGACGCGCGAAACAGTGCGCGCCTTTTAGTCTAAAGTTTAAAGTTTCGGAGGTAAAACAAAGAAAAATTTTTTGTTTTACCTGGCCAAACAAATGATACCTAATCTAGACTAGAACTAAACTTCAAATCTAGCTATTTGTATTTTAGTTTTTAAATTCTGACTGTAACCAAGACTATACGATACTTACTGAAAAACCAAAATAATTTCACGTCTATATAACCTATATCTAATATTATTTCTAGATAGGATATTATATTTCTCTCTAAAAGAGGGAATAGGCCATAATCCAGCAGGCAGGATGAGTAGATGTCATATTTCTAGGACTTGTCGGTTTCCTCACGATGTTTTCTTTCAATCGTTATGAGTGCAGTTGTGTTGTGACAAAAATATATTGCACAAATTGATATTACTAATACATACATACATTCCACAACTATCACACAACGCCGTCAAGTTCCAAGCTAAGCAGAGCTTGTGTTATGGGTACTAGACAACTGAAAAACATTCTTAATATTTCATATTGTAGATAATTTCCTTTCTTTTCAGTACAAACTGGTATTATTACATAGCGGATTCCCGGTCGAAATACTAAGAGTTAAACTGTGTGACTTGCCAAATATTACATGGCTGTTTGATTATGTAAAATCATATTCAAACACTGCTGTCGAATGTCCTCACATGCCGGTAAGATAATTCATAAATTTTAGACTACCTTAGCGGAAGGCAAACGACGAATCTGATAAGGGTGCGTAAAATGAGAAATGAGTAGATATAGGTACTAGAGGAAATTTGAAAGTGGCGCCAGTGACTGAAAAATTAAAAAAAAAATCATTTGAGGTGATTTGCGTGTAGGGCGACGACTCAGGTTTTTGTAATTTTTTTATTTTCCTCGTATTCGTAATGAAAAGCACAGTGTTTACCTCGGGTTAAAAAGTTATTTAGTCCCTCGAACTATTAGCGACCTCGCTATCGCTCGGTCGCCAAGAAATTTCTCGGGGCTACATAACTAACTTTCATCCCTCGTATAACAATGTACTATTGTTTTCAGGGTACATATGGATTTTATAACATGGAGTTACCACCCAAGAACTTGCCGCAGACGATCTTGAATCTACTGAAGGGAAAAACTCACGTCCGTTTGTTTATTGTAGTTACTGCAACAGAAGAGGTTATAGTGGAATACTCCATAATATTAGTCGGCTAGGAAATGAGTGAGATGGATCGCTTTTAGAAATAATAAAGGCTGGCTTTGTTTTTGAGTTAATTGTATTTGTTTCATTAACCTTATAATAGTTATAAATATTATTTTTAATACACTTACACTCCCTATGGCTTAGGCGTGTAATGGTTGTTTTCCGCTCTAGTCCAGAAAAAACTGCGAGGTCGTCCCCACCACAATTTATTGTATTTATCGTAGGTATATTTCTGCGCTAAATGACCTCCAAGAATCGCGTATCAACGATCTTCATGTAAAACAGAATAGCTGTTCCCAACTGAACCTTTTTTATATATTTTTTTATACAAAGGTAGTTTTTAGTAGTCGCATGTTGCATGCATGGTGTGGTTTTCTTTTCGCCTCATCATAAAATTCTAAAAAATCCTTGTGTCCCAGAGCCATCCAATAACAAAAGCCGTGTATTCAGCCAGGGATTTACATTGTGGTCACGTAATAGAAGCGACAAGAAATACGTAGGTACTTAACTAAAATTTGTGTAGGATCAGTCTAAAAAGTCAAATTACTTGGGTAATTATTATTAGGGTACAATGAAATCTGATGTAGTCAACACTATTTTAATTAAAGGTCTTGACCATTGTCTACTGATAGAACTGTGGATAAAACCACGGAACACAGTGTGTTCCATGGATAGGATATTATTAACGCATTAAATGATTTTTTTTTAAAGATTAAACTTGCAATATAGCTTCACTTTTTTGATTGACTGATATTTTAGCAATTCAAAAGTGCCTGTCAATGGTCTAGAAATAAACGTTTCTGTATGTGAACATACTACGATTAGGTATACATCAACCTATCCCTTTGAGGAATACAAATATTGGCAACAAACAGTCATGTACTTACAAACAGTATTATTTATGAAAGAATTGGTTCATTACAATAGACCCATAGTGCCGACAATGTGGTAGTTCTTAAAATAAGTACAATTAAACTCCTGACAAGGAAAGACGTGCGAGAAATACATTTTTTTTTTTATCAGAAAGTTCAATGCTACTTAATTTACAAAGTGAAGATAGACAAAGTAAAAAATAAATGAGAGATATTGTAATAAAAAAACCATTTCATAAAAAAAGACATCTCCTAATATTTGGTATTATATTTGGCGTTTATTACTGGCAACAATGGCAGAAAAAAAATGGCACAATACATAATACTTTCCAGACGTTCAAGAATCGGTATTACTTATTACCAGTATGCCGTATAAGTTCAGCTGCTCTTTCTGCCATCGCCACGAGCACTGAGTTGGGGTACAAAGACACGGGGGACGGTAGAACACTGGCGTCCATGACCCGAAGTCCAGATACAGATTTTACTCTGAAAAAGATCAAAGTATTAGTTATTTATCAATCATGAATTTTATAAAAAAAATCCCCAAGTTTTCGTCAATACAAGTATCGAGGCTCTACGATCTTAAAAGCTGCATAACCTGCGGCTTAATATGTTGTAACTACCTATCTTATTATGCATTCCTGGTACTCCAAAACAATACACATAGATTATAACAACATCTGAGATATGGTGCTTATCGTAACTTATGGTAAATATAGTGAATTCCTTGTAGAATTAAATCCGCCTATGTACCACTACTGTATATAAAACAAATTAAAAAGTTAATATAAATAAATAAATGTCCTTCTCATCGGTACAGAACACTTTTCTCACCAATACTGCGTCTAGTCACCGCCTCTCTAGTTTTACACTCCTGGTACATTTTTAGCAATTTTGAAGTGCATTACAATACATATAGCCTGTAATAACAGCTGAGATAAGATGCTTATTGTAATTCTTGGTACATAGACGTCCTTGGTCCTACAGGGACAGAAACTTGCCTCCAGCGAACGTGTCTCTGTTTATGCACTCCTAGTAGAAACATGGCAATGAAATCTACCAACTGGTATATTTGTAGATAAGGTCCTTACCGTAATTCACTATCTACCACCTTCCCTCCAGCACAGGTGCCTCCCGCATGATGTCCAGTCACCGCTACCTCTCTGATAATGCACTCCAGGTACGCGTCCGGAGGACTCGGCGGCGGCTTTGGTTTGGGAGGCTTGGGTTCTTTGGTCTTCGAATGTTTCTTGCCACTGGAATTAAATACTTATCTGGTTATGATGTCTTGGTTAAGGTTTAAATTGGATTTGGGAGGTCACTGTTCTGGCTGGCAATTGTTCCATGTATAATAGCACAGTATAGCATCAGCGACTCAGGCCTCCTGTCTAGGAGAGGGAATCCAGCTCCATGAAAAATACTGGTACTCAACTGCATCCAGTTAGACTTTAAACTAACAACAAAAGCAAAATACTCGGTGGAAAAAGACTCATCTCGAAACCACCTAGGTATTTAGTATTCTTTAAAGGAAATGTTTTTTTTTTTAATTTCATGATGACCTCAAAAGTCTCCTACAAGGTGGACCGATTAACTGGTCGCTCATTAATTGTGGCCACATAATATGTGACTTGACACTTAGGGGAATTTTATGTCCGACAGTGGACGTCTTTCGATTGAAATGATGATGGATTACTTTTTCAACACTTGTCTAGCTTCTGTCTGTAATTAAACTAGATGAACACCATCAAGAAATCTTCTACCTACCATTTCCTTTTAATAACGACTGATCCTTTCTGCTTCTCTTGGATGTACCTTCATATATAATGGAATCACCCAAGTCACTGGTACTATATCTGTTCTTTAATGTTTTTGAACAGCATCAAAGATACCAATTGCTCAAATCTTCGGATAGCTTGAATACTACCGTCAAGCATGTTTAGATTATAAGGGTACTCACAATTTCCTCTTCCTTATCACGGGTCCCCTCTGTTCCTCTTTGCTGTACCTCCATAGAGAGAGGCATCGCTCAGGTCGTGGCCAGTGTATCCGCGCGCCGATGTTTTTGAACGGCTTCGAGGATATCAGCTGCTCAGCTCTTCGGATTGCTGTGGGATATTGTAAACATTCATTACTTACCTATACATCATATGATCTGATCATGACTATTTTTTTTGTTGTGAAAGGTTCGTAGATTGGAAATATGTTTAAAGAAATCTTATATTTGTTGTGCTTTGAGTAGCCACTAGAATAATTTAAAATGCCTTAATCCATCTTTAGGCTACAACCAAGGTTTTATTTATAATAGGTAAAAATCATCCAATGACGAATCCCGCTCTTGAGTGGAGCGGGAGACAGTGTCAGACTCTTACTGACTACCCCATTCCTTCCTTGCCTTATTCCCAGGACCTGGTGTTACGCTTTCGCATCAACCATTGACCCAGGAGGAGGCTACGACCAAGGTGAAGTGGTTGTACAAATGAATGTGCCTATTACGCCTGGGTTAACAAAATAATTAAAATTTGAAGGTTACTGTTAAAATCATCTTTGTAACCTATATCTCATCAATTTACGCTTTACCCACTGATGCCTAGAACGATGAAGAAATGGCATAACAGTTAAAAAAAATCCTGGAAAGCATCGATGCAGTTACCTTTAATCATACACCACACATCGTGATACTGCTCCAAGTAATTGGGGTCGACGATAGGTGGCATAGAGGTGGTGGAGTCAGCCAGGGTCACGGTTCCCCTACTCCTGGGCTGCACGCAGGTGCACAGGAACATGAAGCCTTCCTTGTTCGTGTTGTTGTAGAAGGGAAACGTGTCGCGGAACACCTGAGAGTGGAAGAATATTTATCTTCTTTTATATGAGATGGGAAATTATCAAACAACTTTACCCTTTCTGGGAGGGGCAAGAACTAATGAGTTTTAGTCAGTTACTGGTTAAACCTCATTTATCTTCGTTCAGTGAGGGTTCTCTTTGTATTCTAGAGCTAAATCTTTCAAGCACACACACATCACAGACTTGGCAGGAAATTTTTAAGCCTAAATATGGCACATGGAATTAAAGAGAGATTGACTTATCCAGGTTTAAATTTATTCACCCTCTTTTTTATTATTTATTTATTCATTCTTTAATTTACGTCAATCAACATTGAATGATATCACACACATTACATTAAATTAATAATTATAAATCAACTTTTTAACTCTTTCAAAAAAATCTAAGTACAGCTTTACTCTTCTAACTGCTTGACGATGATGTTTTAATTAAAGAAAAAACCGTTTAAAAAGGTCAATAAGCTAGTAGAATATTTATTTAAAAAGAACCTGCAGTAAACTTACTTGAGGTTTATAGTTGGATAGATCTCTCAACAATCTCTCGCTAGCTGTTCCCATGGAGAACAGCATGACAGCAGACGAGTTCTGATACTCCACGCCTGATAAAGGTGGGAACGATAAGAGACCTGCGAAGATGAAAAATGTATATCATTTGTACAGTCGGGTTCTTCATTGCTGAAGATGGTGGCCACTCTGAAAATTTACTGACAACCCGGTTCCAGGCTACTTCGCGTAGTGAAGTTTGTCCATATAAAAATTGTATATTTGATCCACCCCTTTCGGGGATGAATGTATGGCACTTCTTTCTAGGAACTACCTACACACCTTTATCTTAAAAGGAAACCTTATGCAAAATTTTATTCTCTTAGTTTTAGTTTCCAAATTAGTAAAAACAGTTAGCTCTAAATAGATAGGTAGACATTCTCTTTATTGTGGGTACGCCATAAAGATAATTACAATAGGAGTAGTTCAGGAGTTATCAGTAGTACATTTTTCCGAAGCAATTTAAAATTCTTGGAGTGCCTAGACGTATAAAGAGGGGGAGCCGAGTGAGTCATAACCACCCTAGCATCCGTCCAGGATGTTGAGCTACCATTAGATAACAAATACTTTGTTCAAGTATATCCCCTATTGGATCTTACCAGTATTCCTCCAGAAGTACTCCACTATGGTGGTGAACGTGAAGACCTTGGACAGCGTGACGCTGATCGGCTTCTGGACACTGACGTAGATCGGCATGTTCATGTGGTCGTGGAAGTTGCGCCCCACTTCGGAGTTTGGTGATACGATTTTTATTTTTAACCTGGAATAGTACAGTGGAGTACTTATTCTTTTGTAAAATATTGCAATATCTGCTTAACCTATCAAGTTCAAAATAGTTTTTCTAGAAAGGCTTTATAAAGTTCTACTTTTGATATTTTTTTCGTATTTTCTAAACTTATGATTCAAAAGTTAGAGGGACACATTGTTTTTTACTTCTAGAGCGTTTTTTTTTTTTAGAAAATTTTGATAATTAACATTCACATTATTTTTTTTACTTTTTATTTTACCATTTTTCCAGCTTTCTAGTGTTAACAGTCGCTGAAATACAGACAGACTGACTAGGCGAAACTATAAGGACGAAAATATATAAACTACCTAGTTGTCTACGGAATCCTAAAAATTGCAACTGCGAGCATACAGCCACCGATACCTAACTAATGAACATATCAGGCAACTATAAATACTATCTACTATGTTATTACTGATAAAATAGATAAAACATTCAAGACGGGCCTGGACTTTTAGAAAAAACACCGGTGATAGTAGACATAACAGGTGCTGTAGTTGATAAACCTCGCTGTACACGGCAAGACATGTGATTAGGTAACTTACTGCCGTCTATGCTAAGGTCATTAGGTGGGAAGACAATCTGGCAGGCAGTTGGCTATACCGACAAAGCCTGGAGAATGTTTTGCCTTTGTTTTGCGGTTTTACTACTCCACCTTTGCAGTATCTCCGGCGGTCCGATCCCTGACAACATCAGCAGCTGGGGAGTCTTGACAGCTCCAGCTGAGACAATGATCTCCTTATTCACGAATATGTTATCCAGTTCGCGGTGGTTCTGCAAGATGTACAGCGAAGACGCTGTGCGGTTCTCAAAACGAATCTGAAAGACAATATCTTTTTATCAGAGAAAGAAAGAAAGAAAAATGAAAAACAAAAAGTAAAATGAATAATGCCATAAAGACCTTAGCTCAGCATAATGCCAAGCGGCTATACTACCTGACGCTGATTTTCAGCTGCAGCTCATGAGTGCAATTATGGTCGAAATAGAGAGTATAAGGACTTTACAGCAAATAAAATAATAGTACTATTTTACATTAGTATATAGACGACCGTTAATATCAAATGAGGCAGTTAGACAAGGACAAAAATAGCCAACACTCACAAAAACCGCCTGTGTATTCAGCAGCACATGAAGATTCCGTCTCCGCAAGGCTGGTCTCAAATACGCGTCTAAACTGGAATGTCGGGTGCCATCTTTGATCGTTGCAGTCGGCTTCCTGAAGATCGTGTGCTTGTGTGATAGAGAAGCCTCCCTGAACGTGTTCATTAGTTCGTTTCCATCGTCTATTAGTCTTAATTTCATTGGGACCTGAGGAAAGAAGGCAGTCATGAAACTTATAAAAAACTAGCTTTTGCCCGCGGCTTCGCCCGCGTGGTATTGGGGTTGGGGTTTCCGGGATAAAAAGTAGCCTATGTCCTATTCCGAAGTGTATCCTATGCCTGTATCAAATTTCATCCAAATCCGTCCAGCCGTTTTGCAGTGATGGAGTTACAAACATCCAAACATCGTAACTTTTGCATTTATAATATTAGTAAGATGACAAGTCTTCAAGAGAGTAAAAAAACAGTATAAGTACTGGAAAAGAAAACTTTTATAACACCAAAATGTTTTTTTAATAATAAATAGTAGAAATGATCAAAAATGACAAGACTGCTCACCTTGGCCGCAGGACAATCTCCATCAACAGCACAATGTCCTGAGTCAAACTCGCTCCTCACAGTTCCAAAAGCCTTTATCAGATACGGCCGCAAGTCCTCAGTGGTCCAGCCATCGAAGCCAAGTTGAGTCCATCTTTCATAGTCCTCGGGAAGACCGAAGCCATGGAGCAAGAAGTTTATTTGGCCTGAACCACCGAGGCCTTTACCTCTTGGTATGAATTGCGACTGAAAAAACAAACTTACTAGATATATTGACTTAAACTCTTGAGCGCCGTGCGACTGCCGGCGTTGACACACCTATTGTCTTTCTATTATATCTCTAATTATTCAAAAGATTTGGTGTTCGGTGTGTTGATGAAATAAATTACACAAAGTAATGCGCCTGGCTGGGTTTGATCCCGCGACCTTCAACTCGTAAGCCGGGGCCTCTACTACTCAGCCACCACTGCTCTCCATGTGAACTAATAACACGGAAAAAGGTCGGAGATGATGACAGCGAGAAAATAGTTTCCGGAGATTACCTGTCCCCATAACCCAAAAGACGAATACTTCTGCGGCTTAGTTCTCACAGCCCAGTCATTAGGTCCTTGCTGCGCTGCTGTAGGAGTCAGCGGGATCTTGGTGAAGTACCCCATGTGGTCCCCAGCTTCTACCAGCAGGACCCTGGTCTTTTCGTCTTCGGTGAGACGAGATGCGAGCACACACCCTGCTGTACCGGCACCCACTACGGCAAGTACAACGTGATCACACGATTTTAATTTATGTGACATACCTATTTACATTAGACCTAGGAATCAAATGACTACAGCACATTACAAACTTGTACCTAAGGGTCTGTTTGACCACTTTTTGAGTTCGTGTTCATCAAAGGTACAGTACAGCCGTCAGATCTTGGCGTATTTGAAGTAAGGCTCTGCGCATTTTAGCGCTTGAAAACTCGTACAAAATTATAGGTTTTCTAACTTTTTAAATTAGAAAAATTGGTCTTCTGACTACGCCACTGGATTTGGTCTACTCTCTTCGAAGATCTAATTTAACAACAGCTTTTTCAAAAATATTCTATTCTTGTAACTTTGTAGGTGTAGGTACATAGGTTTGATCGTTCATTCCCATTACTTCGATTCATTAGTTCGATCGTAGAACTAGTGAGATTTTTTTTCTCATTAGTTCGACCGTTGAACTACTTAGTGAGAATTTTTTTCCTCATATGTTCGACCGTCGATTTAATTAGATTTAAACACAGTTTTACTACATTTAAATGTTTTACTAATTTCGTAATAAAAAAAAAAATGCTTGGTTCGTCAAAAAATATATATTCGTGTACTTATATTTGTACATCTATAGCATGCCTTTGCTGTGTCGAACATATGAGGAAAAAAATTCTCACTAGTTCGACGGTTCAACAACTGAGAAAAAAAAATCTCACTAGTTCTACGATCGAACTAATGAATCGAATTAATGGGAATGAACGGGTTTGATCACCCCGAAAAATTGCATATTTTTAAAACAGGCGCTAAAAATAAAAATAAAATATTTTTACTCACCAATAATATAATCATACCGTTTCTGAGGCTTAATAATAATACTTGTATACACATTCACATATCTTTGATACACCACATACGATACACATGCCATAAAAAGCCCGAATAAGTACGAAAATAATGCCATTTTTAACGCCTACTAAAATTTTTATAGCAATCAATCGTCACGAAGACATTGTAAACTATAAGTATTTTTGCATTCTTTAATAGTTTGAAAATGGCAAACACTGGAAGGACCAGGAAGTAATAGATTGAAAAGCGGAAAGACCGATAACCCCCGAGTTTGATTTCTATAATGTTATTTAATTCTTACGTTACCTCTAATTGAATTAGATAGGGGTATATAACATTCAGTTGAACTCAACATGTCATTGTACACTAGGTACCTATTTAACATTTGGATATCGGAACTTTATTGTGTTACCTAACAAAATAAAAATAATTATTGTAATTAATTTATAATCCATTTGTTATAACGGCTCCAAATTAATGCCCTGAAGCTCCGTAATCAGGCGTGAACGTGAATTTGGACGGTTTTCGCGGGTATGACTAGTGTTATGAATTTATGGCCTAAATTCGTGAGTGAATTCACGGCACTAACGTAAAGCTGCCGTTAGGAGGCAAATTTAATCATCATATGATTTCTCCCGCTTTAGGGCGGAGCGTGACGGCGTCTCACGCTACGCTCCTTCAGTTACCTTTTGCGTTCTAGGACCACGGGTATCAGGTAGCTACCGAACTGTCGATGCTGTTATCAGCAGATAAGTATGATATTTTCGTCCATTCGATTGCATTAGTGTGTTACCTACTTAATCAACAATACTAAATTGCACGTAAAGAAATCTTCGACGTTTTTGTTCGTTATTGGACATTATGTTTTATCTCCTCAATTCTTAGATTTATTTATTTAGAAAACCAACAGCGATACATATGACATAATATCTACAAATAAAGATAGGTTTACCTGTTTAACCTTAAGTATTTGTATTTACCATGCGAACGGACTTTAAACAATATTTAATTATTTAGATATAGATTATCTAAATCAAAACAGCAGGAGATATATAAATCGCCTCTAGCGCGTGATCCGCTGAAATCCTGGTCCCGGGAGGCTTTGACCCTGCTGGGCTTCTAGTTTGCTGACAACTCCTTAAGGAACTAGATAGGTAATAAGAATCAGAGCTTGATCTAAATTCTAATCTGATCTTGCTCACACACCACACTGTTACTATGTTGTACCTAAACTTATAAGAAATACTAACTTCATGTTCAATACAAATTGTTTGTGCCACCTGCCTGCTAAGAGGATTAGTTTGCGATACTAGTGCCGCAAGAAATCAATACTTCTTTTATATTACGATATGCTATAAGTCACGTGTACTGCTTTAGGTTGCGACGCGTATGGTATCTTCGTTATAAGTGAAATGATTCGTTTCAGGTTAATAGGATTGTCATTCTAGCGTTTAAGCGAAATTGCGGACGATGAGCAGTGAGTAGCTCGCTGCAAGGTCTTTACCAAAAAAAAAAAAACACACTTTTACAAATATACCTAGTTCCTTAGGGCCTCTGTTCTTTAACAGAGGCCCTAAGGAACTATTTTTTTTAATTGCTATAAACTAGTGCTTGACTGCGATCCCACCTGATGGTAAGCATTGACGCATTCGTTGATTGTGAGGCGCACTAGTTTATTATGAGCCTATTCACTCTAGCCTTGAAGACGCCTAAATTATAATCGGACGGAAAGACTGCAGCCGCTAAACTGTTCCAGTCCCTCGATGTACCTACGCGGTATTAACGACGAGGCAAAACGCTTAGTCCGGACCGTAGACCGTATGGAAATTTACCGTACGCCGAGATGTCGGATGGTGGAATCAAATCGTGCAATTCCCGCGCACACTCTCCAAAATGCATCCTGCAAAGGGTTGCAGCTGTATAGTATAGGTAAAGCAGCAATGTTCGAGAGACACCGCGACCCTGGATAGAAAAGACCACTGAAGCAACACTCTTTCTCTTCATCCATAGCGAGAAGATATTTGATGACTCACTAATTGATATAAACAAGTGCTTGACTGCGATCACACTTGATGGTAAGCAGTGATACAATCGTTGATGGTAACACAACATGTTATGGTATGGTAGGATGCATGTCGATTCTCTTTAAAAAAAATCGATCTCCGATTCGATTCGAATCGAGCATGCTAGAATCGATTCTTGATTAAATCGAGTGTTAAAATATCGATTTTCGATTAATCGCGCCAATTTCAAACACGCCTAATATAGATACAGGACATTATTGATGATGACCATTTATCGCAATTACAAGTAATTGGATAGTAAAAGCTATTCAAATAATAAACATAACATCACGCTAATATTCCTCCGAAAGAATAGGTAGAGGTGTGGATCGAACCCACGATTTTTCGCTCAGCAGCAGTAGTACTTGCAACTACTAAACTAATGTGGCAGTTTAAAATTCTAGTCGCATCTAAGTAAGTCAGTCAATAAATTAATTAAATTTTAAGTTTATAATATTTTATTAAAGTTAAATACAAATTTAACGAGCAATTTGACGACGTTGAGTTGAGAGACGCGCCCGAAAAAAAAGAAATGTTTTTTATTTTTAACGGAAGTAACGCCACCTTTGAAAGCGATCGTAAAAATTAAGAATGTACTCTATGATGCGTTCAAATTACCAGTTGCTTTTGAGACCGATAACAGCAAAAAATTTAAAAACTAAATACCGTAGCTAGTTTAGGAGTATTATCGGTAATTCTTTCAAAAGTCAGTCCGATTCGGGAGGTTTATGCATGAATCGATTGCAGGGTCCAAGATCGATCTGAAAAATCTTTCGATTAATCGATTTTAAATCGACATGCCTAGGTAAGGCTAGTTTATTAAACATATGAGCCCCAATCAAACGCGCGTTCGCACACCTACTGTGTTTCATCGAATTCACAAAATTTAAATCGTTTTTTTTTTTTAACAAACATATATTTATCTGTTTTCTAAATTCCAAAAATATTTGAATTTCTATTCTTTATATAAAATAAGGATGTATAACGGTTTAATGCCTTTGCTTCTTTTTCATCCTGCAAAGGCTTGCAAAGGTTAAGCGCGGGAAAAAGTCTATAAATAATAGTCACTAATTTATTTATTTTTGTTATTTGTGAACAAAATGTTGAATGTAAGATATAAACGAATTTTTTAGACGTTAAACCGATAGTGCTTTACCATAGTCTGCTGCAAACTAAATCAAAACTAAAATGTAGGTACTGCAACTTAGGAAATTTTTCTTCTGTAACAAATAAACAAAAACGCGTCGTAACTTTCAAGTAAGTGTTTCTTCATAAGTGTATTGAAAAACGTCGTTTGATACACGTGCGAATTCCGCCTCAGTCGCATCTGACAATCTTTCGCCACTTGTATCAAAATGTACTAAGTATTTTGCGACTACCGAGCTACTGCTCTGGGGACTCGAAATAGGATTTAATTGTAAATATAGAAAATTAAAAAATAATGTTAGATTAAAAGATAGTGTTCACTATAAATAATGTTTTATTATACTGTAACAATCTGTTAACAAAAACCACAAGATTTTTACAGAATAATTTTGTCAGAATAGCGTAAGAAACTTCTCTTTCTTTGTTCAAGATATATGAATATATGCACAAAGTGACCACATCAACTAATTCAGCGCAAGATACAATTGAAAGTTTGTTACTTGTAAATTCAGATGATAGTACTGCTGTGTTTTCTGATGATGGTAGTGCTATACTGCGTACTTTATAGCTAAAAATCTTGTAATACAAAGTAATTTTGCTGAACACTCAATCATGTTTTGTTAATTAATTTCCTATGAAACATATCACTGTTAAACTTAATCCGATGTTTACAAATCAATGTCTCCGCCGTCTTCAATCATCTCTCCAGTAGCGGGCACCATGACCGGTGCCTCAATGATCTTCTTACGTCCCTTAGCATCAACTACCTCAATGGTCTCGGGTTCAATGTCCATCTCTGTTTCTTCTTCCAATTGTCTTTGTTTGAGACCAGCTGCTGGTGATCTGAAAATAAATGTGATATTTAATAATTATGGTAAATTATAATTATCTATACATAGGTGAACACTAAGAGAGGGTTTTTCAAAATACAGCTTGTAAAGGAATCTAAAGGGATGTAATGGGTATCTAAAGTTTGTATGGAGAACCCTATCTTCATGCAGTCGAAGCCACTGGCAGAAGGCAAGTTATTATTATAAGATCGCTTGCTAGTAGAGATTTGGTTGTTTCGATTTTTCTTTTATTTATAGGCAGTTTGGCCACTGTCCCATTTATTAGTAAGCAATGATGTAGTCACTGATGGAAAATATTGGTTTAACCTCAATAGGTGTGCGAATGCCGGCATTCACTTGGGGCTCAAGAGTTAAAAAAAAATGCAGGGCTGCTTATCTATAGTGTGAAATATTTTACTGTTGCCTAGACAGGGCCTATATAAGCTTGTCACTTTGTTTTCATAAATCAATGTCCCAAATATTTTTGGTTGCTATTGTGAGTAAACTAAATATTTCACAACAAAAGTAAGTATTTGGAAAACACTCAAACATTAGTGTCAAACACATCTATGGGATAGTTTTAAGGCGGTTGAGATACTTTTAAATAAGTCTAGTTTATGTGCCCGTAGAAGACATTGGATTGTGAAAAACTTAACACTCTTTGTCGTCAAAAGCATTACTAGAACCTGAAGCGACCAATCCACATTTTGACTGGACAAAGTCATTCCTTATCCATCAGATATATTCTTTACTTAGAGCTTGAAATACATATCTGCACTTATGTTCGCTATATTAAGGCCAAAATAAATGGAAAACTTACTTGATCAATGAGATATCTCTCTGTACTTCTCTGACGTCTCTCTGCCACTCTACCTCCCTGCCCTTCCTCAATCTCTGCATAATATGGTTATTACTCCTTCTCTGTCTAATTTCTTCCACTTTCTTCATTGCTTCAATCGTCTTCGTCCATAATTCTCTACTGTATTTGACTGGAGTATTGCGACGCTTTTCAAACTCGAATGACGGGTCAATAGCCAAGTCTTTGCCAGCGGTCTTACGGTACGCTTTGGTCCATTTGGTTTTACGCGGGTTCTTCTTCTTTTTGAACGCCGCATGGCATTTTGATCGGCAAAATCTAAAAATCTGACGATGTATAGGTTAGTGGCGTAATATCGTGGAATATTAAGTGTTTATACTTAAATAAACATGTTGAATAGTTACCTTGCAGTCGTTTCTGACGAATTGGATGCCGTGTCCAGGATATATCCTGGACGAACAGAAATAACAAGTTTCTATACGCATTTTTACACGTGCTGTTTTGTTTGGTAGCACGTCAAGAAAGAATAATATGGCCGACCGACGTCACTGACGTTTAATGGACAAGGTTGCCATAGTAAGAAATGTAGGAATTCGTTTGCTTATATTTTATTTAGCTTTTTTTAAATTTATTCGCTTTTATTTAAATTTGTATCCGTAGTGTATTTTATAGGGAATTATTACAATAACTGAAATAGAGTAATTTTTATTTTTTTAGCGACATCTGCAATTGTCATATAAAAATAACTTGCTATACTTTTGCTACTCTCCAGTAGGTAGCGTTACAGATACTAAATTTGTTTTACTACTCACCGCTAGATGTCACTACAAAGCACAATGTGAAATAAATGCGAACTGTTATCTCAAGTTAAAATTACCTAAAGTGATTACTTTTCAATCATCCTGCCCATTTACAGTATTCCTAAAATACACCGTCCTGTTTAAACTCAGGGATGTATGGTGAGCTTCTAAATTACTTAATCGTTCAATGCAGACCACATGTAGACAGATGCATTTTCTCGATATTATGCGTAGGTTCGGGCACAGATAGAATTACCTAAATACTTATTTACTGAACTTTGTTATTTAATCAACATCAGTCTTTTTAATGTTCACAGTGATGGGAAAATTAGGTAATAATAATTAATTAGGTACCTAATTTAGGTACTTACTTAGCTTAGGATGGAATAAGGACATTACAATGCGTTCCAAATGAGAATAGGAACGATTGTCATATTGTGACGTCAAGATTTACTGTCAAATCGAGGAAAGAATTTCTAAATTATTATTTTTTTTTATTTACTCAAAAAATAATTATTTACGAACTGTGAACGAAAGTTTAATCAGAATCTAGTTCTTCAATTTTACTCTGAGTCTTTCAATTTCATTAAAATTTCTTTCAATGTTTGAGATGGGTTCTTCATTGAAAAACGAGAGAAGGGAGCTCAAAAATTGGAATAGATACCTATCCTGTTTGGTAAAGGTTTTAATGAAACCTCCTAATTAGTACCCATGGATGTTTCTTTAGAATTCAGTAGGATTATTTTTTCAATAAGACGTACCTATATTGAAAAAGTAACCGTCTATAGCATTTTCGAAAAGTTGTACTTAAGTAAGTTTCTAGAGTAAAAACTTTTTAATTAGTACCTAGATACTTAGTAAAATGATTTTTAGTCAATATTGTTTTTGGCGTAATAAACATATTTTAGGGGTATTAATATTTGTATAATATTGTGGCAGAACACAGACACTGTTACAAATTAATAATTTTATGACATCTAAATTGTACCTTTGTGCACAAATAAACGATTTTTATTTTTATGTGTATTTTTGTAATCTCTCTTTTAGGTACTTCTTCAGTTCTCGACTAGAA
Organism: Mythimna loreyi; assembly: GCA_029852875.1. NCBI lineage: Eukaryota > Metazoa > Arthropoda > Insecta > Lepidoptera > Noctuidae > Mythimna > Mythimna loreyi. The sequence goes on along the minus strand of CM056789.1, from coordinate 21,185,546 downwards.
CCATGATCTGGAAGCGCTTAGGATAGAATAGTTCAGTTCTCAGCTTCCATCTTTGGCAAACTAGTTCACAACTCCGCTCTTTTAGTACCTACCTACGTCAGCCGCCGTCTTGCAGGCGATCTTTTGTTTTTAAAAATCATCCAATGACGACTCCCGCCTTTGGACGGTGAGGGAGATAGTGTCAGAGTATTATTAACTAAACAGTCCACCTTGTTCCTTATTTGCCTTTCATACTAGGGCCGAACCTTCCTTTGTGAAGTAGATCCCTTTCCCCAGTAGGCTTTGACCCTGCCTACTTTTACGGTTTTACTGACAACTTCTTGAAACGCTCGAGGACAGTCCGCGCCGTCAACAACTTTTGAATAATTTTGCTTTTGTTTTTAGCAAGTAATTTAATAGTTAGGTACCAGATGTTTTCTGTACCTATTAAAATGTAGAAGACAGAATGTTGAGTACCTACTTTTGACTTGACTGAAACCAACATAATATGTTGGTTTATTATGCCTTTGAAAGTATTATCTCTAAAAAGATAGGTTAATATATAATTTGACTCATCCACAAAAGAAACAATACACCGTCTGTATCATGTATGACCTGCCATACAACATACAATAGGTACAATTCAGACTTTATTAAAACAGACTGTGATGTTAATGAGGGCTCCCGGTGGTCCAATACATGCGGACCACGTCGCCAATGAGATGAGAGTCGTGCAAAGATTTACCATCGACTCATTACCACACATCATTACCAAATCGTTATTCACGTTCAGAATTTTGATCGCGCAAATTAGACGAATCACGAGTTTTGGTAACTTCTAACGCGTCATTATGTTTTATGATTATTTAATTTGCTTTTTATTGCGTACGTGCGCCGTCGCTGATGGGTATTGAGTCATTGTGGAAGGATATTCTGGGTGGTATGTCAGTTGGTAGCGAATTTTGTGGAGCGCGTGAATAATTAGGTACTTAGATGTGTTTTAGAGGCATTACGAGAAGTAATTCCATGGGTGAGTACGTGAGGAGATCGTGAATATTTGTGGTTGTATAGATTATGTAGGATTGGTATTTAGTTTGTAATATAATCTCTATTTATTTATTTGAAATTCAAGATTGACTGGATTGATAGAGCTTTTTTTTAGGGGGAGAGGGTTTTTGTAAAATTAATAAGCTTCAAGAAAGTTTCAGTGTACATATATTGTATTACTACAATCTTTCTTTAGATTTTGATGACGATGAAGAGAGCTGCGAGTGCTTTTTGTTGATAGAGGACATTTTTTTTGTGGGAATAAATCATTCATATTTTTTATTATCTCTATTGACCGTACCTAGGTATCTATCTAATGCCTGTTTTAAAAAGAATTGCGTACAAAGTAGGACAACACAATAAACACAAAGCCTATATCGGCTGCATGTTTTTGAACACATCTTTGTAGGGAAACAGCAAAAAATAGCATGGAGAGTTAAGCAATTACTCACTCTCTCAAAAAGGAGTTCCATTCGACACTCTCATTCCCTTGAGGCAAAAAGCGAGCAATCACACATTTTTCAAAGGCCTCCGGAATGCGTGGCGGGCACCGGCCATTCATCCTTTTCCCACCGACACAACTAAATGTTACATGTTCATTACAATTCGGTGCACATCGCATGCAAACACTGTGGACGTGCGATTTTTTTCACCAACACTGTTCGTGTGTGTTGAGCGGCGTAGACACCATGATTTAGGTAAATACAGTCTCACTAATATTACCTTTTTTATTGGTTTCAGGTGGTCAATTGAAATGGGACAAGAGCAGAGGACCCAAACACAGTGGCATTGATATTAGGTTTTTCATGGAGGTTCGCCTTCACTTCGGTTACTGTGTTAGTTCCGCATGAAATCCTATATTTGTATCCGCTTCCACTTCCCCAAAATGTAAGTTTTATTTATGTCATTTCATTATTATAGAACAATATTATACCGCGCGAGCAGCGACGCTCGACGACAATTCGGAAGCCCGGTCGCGTGTTTGAAATGGTTGTGATTCTGCGGCGCGGTAGAAACGCGGTCTTGGTAGAAATGCGGCAGAATAGAGCTGAACAGCGCTAAACTTTATCTATAGCACTCGCATGATAATAACACATTTGTTCTCTATTTACACTCGTTTGCCGCGAAAGCTGAATACACGCGGAAATCACGTGGTTTTCTATGGGCATAAGCTGAATAGAGCTGTAGAAGTGTGAGTAAGTAAGGCCCTTAGAGTTTTCTACGCACTTAGAATAGGTATATACAATCAACTATTTGGCTGTTACGTACTTGGAGGACGAGGACGATTTCGTTTCGATTGTCTTGCGTCGAACGCCTCCAGTCTGCCTTGCCTCCGATTTCTGTTCTCTGACATCATCTCAACAATCAAGTGATCAAAGCTAAGTCATAACAAAAAATCGAATGCGTGGCTTACCCGAGGCGTTCGACGAAAGAGAATCGAAATCAGATTTGTTGGAGGATCCCCCTTTTACAACGAAGGTTTGTAGGACTTTAGAAACACCTTGTTCCGCATACCTCTAAACTTTAATGGACACATAAAAGCAGCATTTCGCGATTTGAATAAAATTAAAAGGTAGATATTTGTTCTTCATGGCTTCTCACAAGTAACCTCACGCGCAATCTTTGAACTTCGCATGTCGTTTGCAGCAAGACGCGTCAAGAGTGTTTTAGAAGGTTTACCACCCACTAAAATATTGATATCTTTAGCATCTATACTTGCATCCTGTTCCTACTGTTATTGCTTGCATGGCGCCACTTAAAGTCTGTCTTCAAACTCACCTTAAGGGCCGGTTATATTGTAGTACTAACTTTTGCCCGCGTTGTATTGGGGTTGGGGTTGGGGTTTCCGAGATAAAAAGTAGTCTATGCCCTATTCCGGAGTGTATCCTATGCCTGTGCCAAATTTCATTCAGATCCGTCCAGCCGTTTTGGCGTGATTGAGTAACAAACATCCAAACATAGTAATTTTCGCATTTATAATATTAGTAAGATTTCGTTTTTCGACTTCACCAGCCCAGGTTGTTATTTGTTAATAATAAAGTATCTGTGAAAAATATCAACTAAGTAAAATATTTCAGGTTAAATTCATCAATGACTAAAATATTGTTCATACTCCGTATTTGGGAATTTAGGTGTATCAGAAATAAAAATGTTTTATAAGTAAGGGGTACATCTTTAATGCCAAAACCACAACGACATTTTCGCCCTCAGTGGGTCGTTTTAGAAGTTACATTATTTTATGATATTGTCACACAGGATGTAGACGCATGTTTGATATAATTTGTGATCAATAACTCATTTTGTCAATTTTTGCATTTTAGACGTTATTGTTTGCGTTGTGTGCGGGTGCCCAAACTGGAATACCTCGATTACACACCTCAAAAAAGGGCGATTGGGATATGTCCAAGAAGTGCTAAACTCATGGGGTTATAAAGTGCATGCAAAAAACTGCACGTCTGTGTTTCCAGTGATAAATGAGGTGACATGGAGAAACCGTCACGAGGCGCATCGTGAATATGTGCTTCTGATTTATAAGGAGAACGGAGATGTGATTTTTTTTGTATTTTTTGCACTTTCTCAATTTTTTTAGGGGAAATGTTATGTGTTAGGCATTCAGATTGTGTTGTTTTTTTTTTTCAAGTAAAGGTTTTTTATCATAAAAAAAAGAAAGAAAGAAATAATGTTTATTTTGCCCAAAATGGAGACACAAAAATACAATAAAGACAATGTCGACTATGTATAAACCAGTATTACTGTATTGCACCCTAAACACTAGGCAGAACACAGTTTATTCCTTCCTCTTGAATCACTCTATCTATTAAAAAAAGCATCAAAATCCATTGCGTGCTTTTGAAGATCTAAGCATATATAGGGACAGCGTAAGCAACTTGGTTTTATACTATGTAATGATAGGCTTGCGTTTGGATTTTGTTTTTTTTTTTGGTTTGTTTAGTCTATTTAATCTTGATTAGAGATTAAAGGCCTCCTTTGTTTTGGTGGGCAAACATCATCCAATTACATTTTCCGCTGTTTGGCGAAGTAGGAGATAGTGTCAAACTTTTACTGTCTAAAAAACCCACCCCGTTCCACCATTACCTTGTTCTAGGGTTCTGGTGTCCAATTTCACATTATCCATGTTCGAACATTCCTGGGGCTCCAGGAATTTTCGAACCTGCTGGGCCCCTGCAGTTTGCTGAAATTCCTTGATGTTCACGGAAACAACGCATGCTGTCGATGACTTGGGGAAAGATCTTCTAGTTTACAGCAACGATCGGAGCAACTAGAAAACTCAGACTCCAGTAGAAAATTCTACTACATAGCTGTACCTCCTGAGGTCAAGGGTTAATGCGAAAGCGTAACACCAGGGCTCTGGGATTAAGGCAAGGAAGGAACGGGGTTGTTAAGTTAGTAAGAGTCTGACACTGTTTTCCATTCTGCCTAAGGGCGGGGGATTCGTCATTGGATGATTTTTACCAAAAAAAAACCCCATAGCTGTACGCATAATGAATGTTTTCAAAAAAAGTTTTGTGCATATCGGGTTGAAGATTAATTTATTCATTCTTTAGAGACTCGTTAATTATTAATTTCTGGTCCACTAGCAATACAAATCGCTGACTACACGTCTAGCGCTGGGCGAATTAAACTTTTAGTTCTATTTCAAGCGTTTGAATATGACAGAGAGAATGGTGTTTTAAGTTCGTTCTACGTTAGTGTTTGGTGTAAAAACAGTAGACCTTATTTTCGTGAAAATATTATAATATTACTATCTACCTACCGAGTAGGGCAGTGGTGGCCGAGTAGGGCAGTGGTGGCCGAGTAGGGCAGTGGTGGCCGAGTAGGGCAGTGGTGGCCGAGTAGGGCAGTGGTGGCCGAGTAGGGCAGTGGTGGCCGAGTAGGGCAGTGGTGGCCGAGTAGGGCAGTGGTGGCCGAGTAGGGCAGTGGTGGCCGAGTAGGGCAGTGGTGGCCGAGTAGGGCAGTGGTGGCCGAGTAGGGCAGTGGTGGCCGAGTAGGGCAGTGGTGGCCGAGTAGGGCAGTGGTGGCCGAGTAGGGCAGTGGTGGCCGAGTAGGGCAGTGGTGGCCGAGTGGTAACGGCCCCGCCTTACGAGTCGTAGGTCGCGGGTTCAAACCCAGCCAGGCGCATTACTTTGTGTAATTCATTTCATCACCACTGCTCTCAAAACGGTGAAGGAAAACATCGTGAGGAAACCGGCATGTCCTAGAACCAAAAATTCGAAGACATATGACATCCACCAATCCGCATTGGGCCCGCGTGGTGGATTATGGCCCATTCCCTCTCCTAGAGAGAGGAGGCCTGTGTCCCTGCAGTGGGAACATTAAAAGGCTGATGATGATGATGATGACTATCTACCTTCTGCCAGTGGTTTCGCCCACTTGAAAGTCGGATAACCCCCTTAGGGGCGGAGTTTACCCTATAGGGAATCTACCTGCTAAATTTTAAGTTTGTAGGTGTTATAGTTTCCAAGGTTTCGTGATTAATCAGTGAGTGGTATTTTGTTTATATATAATTATGTAGAGATTATATCCTACTACTCTTTAACTTCATATAGGTAATTATACTTTCATCTAAACTTGGGGAGACTTTCAAGGCAAACAACCAAGACGTTTTATCTTGAACGCTGAACTATCTCGACTTTTTGTCAACTAAAGAAATAAATATCAAATTCTAACAACAGTATTTAACCATCAAAGAAACCACTTGAACATAGACGTATAAATCATAAATGTAACGTCCTGAAAACAGACAGTGCCACCTGTTGGCGGAATGAATTACTGACGTGACGTCTGTATATCGACCATAGACTACGGAACTACGAACAGGGGTCTTAGACAAAGTCACATTCTCACTAACGATAGCGAAATTCGAAACTCCGAAACGTATGGAACTGACATATGCCTTCGAAAAGTCACGTGGTCAAACGTTTTCGATTGACCAATTTGAATTGTTATTAGTTGTTTATACGTCAAATTTGACGTTTTAATTCGATAACCATAGCCAAGAAGTTGTTATTTTATCGAACCAACACTTCGACTTATCGATTTGTTAGTCGATGTCACTTTGTCTACCATTTTGTGGTCGACATCGTTAAGGCGAAATCGAACTTAGAAATGGATTCGACACGGAGCGATTGCCACTTGTCTAGGGCCCCTGGAGATGCTATTTCTACATAATATAAAAACATTTTTAAAACATTGATTCTAGGTATGGACAAAAAGCACAGCTAAGGAATCGATTCCCTGTCGGAGTCTGTATTTCTTTATTGTTACAACCTAGGTATATTTAACCTTTCGACTAGCGTAATTGCAGTCACAATTAAAGAACAATAGGTGTGTGGACACCGGCATTCGCGTGGGGCTCAAAAGTTAAGTCAAGAGTGAATATTACTTCTGATTAAGCTTGCTTGATCGTCAACCATATCATCGCTTACCATGATTTGCAATTTTGGTCTAGTACGAGCCTGTCAATAATAATAATAAAAAAGTTTTTCACTCATCCGCTAAGTTCTCTTGAATTAAATGATGCATTTTAGTTCAATCATCAAAGCCTCGAGCACAGGCGTCAAGTAGCCAGCCTTTCGGTTTTTTTACAGAATGCATTTTGGACAGTGTGATTTCAATTTTCACGACCAGTATGGTAAATAGATATTCGCCTTCACCTTTACGTTGTTGAGACATCTATGGCCTGGACCAAGCGTTCTACCTCGTCGTTTATACCGCAAACTTTGATAGACTAGAACAGTTTGCCGGCTGCGGTCTTTCCGTCCGATTATAATTTAGGTGTCTTCAAGACTAAAGGGAATAAATAGGCTCTTAATAAACTATTGCGCCTCACAATCAACGATTGCATCACTGCTTACTATCAGGTGGGATTGCAGTGAAACACTAGTATATAATAAAAAAAAAATAATCACTCAACCACGGCGCCTACTATATCCTCTCAGTTTGCCCAACAAAGCGCTTCTTAGGTCTTTGCATCGTCCGTATATCACGCGAGACGCGTGCTAGACAGCAGCATGACGCTACAAGGAGATCAACAGCGACACAGGGGTTATGTATCAACTTTATCAAGCTGTTAATGTCGTAGATTCTTGAGCTGATAAATACCGAATGAATGAATAGTGCTTGGGACTATTTGTGGTCAGTGAACTGCAAATATACTCCCAAGCACTGCCTTTAACTCTATAATTGCTTGCGACGGATTGATCCGACGAGTATTTTCGGGTCCTATTCGCCAGGGTCGTGTGCTCTCTTCTTCTTCTTCTTCTCGAATCGATAGACTCCGCTTCCCTCGAAGTTTTTGGGCCCAGTACCTATGTTGCCACGTTTATAGCAGCTTCAAGGGCGTTTTTTAGGTCCTCCAGCGTGCATTTGTAGGAACATTGTTCTTTTCTGGTAACTTCAAAAGAGAGAACAGAAGAGCTGATGATGGAGTCTTTGGTCGTGGAAGTGTGACTCTGTAGGAATAAACGAGAGTGTTTATCTATACTTTTTATAGTACGTCTTCTAATGCTGAGCTACCTAAAGAAATAACACATGGTGAGTGTGCGCGGGAATTGCACGATTTGATTCCACCATCTCAATTTTACCATCGGGCATCCCGGCGTATGGCAAATATCCACCCTTACGTTGTTGAGACATCTACGGTCCTTAAGCGTTTTGCCTCGTCATTTATACCGCGTACATTGGTGGACTGGAACGGCTTGCCGGCTGCGGTCTATCCGTCCCATTATAATTTGGGTGTCTTCAAGGCTAGAGTGAATAGGCTCTTAATAGACTAGTTCGCCTTACCAACAATTGCATTACTGCTTAACATCAGGTGGGTTCGCAGTCAAGTACTAGTTTATAGCAATTATAGCCAAAATTCTAACAGGATCATTAGGTACTATAAATAAAATGATTTATTCCTATCCTTGACCACTTTATTCTACAAATTAATTTAACATTTAAGCTCACGCTGTCACAGCCGCTTGCCCAGTCCCACTATATAAAATAACATGTTTATTAAAGTCTGTTAGCTTCTACTCGAGGCAGTTAGCGGCCTCGACCAGACAACCAGTCAGCGTGAAGTTTGACCATAAACTGAATGTTTTACTTGACCGTAGCGTTTGATGTGCCGATGCTGTGGGTATGCGTCTATGTCTCTGAATTCACTGACTAGAAGACCTGTATTATTGCTCGTAATGGATTAAAAATAGAATAGAATGGAATAGAATAAAACTTTATTGTACACCAAAATAGTAACAATTTCACAGAAACTTATACGAATGGGTACAAAGGCGGTCTTATCGCTGACAACAATATCCACCTGACAACCTTAGGATGGAGTATAAGATTTGAAACTAAAAAAGGAGATTACCTAGTCTACGGAGTGCTCTAGCAAAACAAAATTTATCAAATAAATAAAAACAATTGATCTGCATGCACCTTTTTTGTAACTCCTGTATATCTTTGGGACTCTCTCCAACGACTCACTCCCTTCACGGATAATTAGCGCCACTTTTCATACGGAATTGGCATAATATTAGTATATCTATCTATCTATCCGTTACAATCGGATATGAAGACCACAGCAGGCAAATTGTTCCAGTGCCTTGATGTACTCGGTATAAACGACTAGCTTTTGCCTGCGGCTTCGTCCGCGTGATGTTAGCAATATGTAGGCTACACCCGCTTCTGTGGTTACTGCTCCGCCTCCATAGGTCATAGCGTGATATTATATAGCCTACAACCTTCCTCGAAAAATGGACTATCCAACACAAAAATAATTTTTCAATTCGTACATATACACTTACAAATTTTACCTCTTTATAATATCATAATACGAGTAGTATAGAAGTATAGACGAAGCAAGAGCAAGTTCTCAAGTGCCGTTCCGACATGAATATGACATTTTTTTTTGTATTTATACACATGTGATAAGTCCCATTATATTCATATCTTACTTTGTAAAAGTTCAACGCAAATTACATATTAATTTATATTAGGTGACAAGTTAAAACCAAACCCGTGTCGGCCATGAGCACATTATCTCGCAAGATCGCACTTTACCATTTAGTTTGCGCCGGCGCCTCGCAGGTATTCAACTCGAAATATCATAATTAAGTTAGTGTACTTGGGTAAGAAGGTTCACTTGACAAGGTTTAATATCTATATTTATTTTTAAGCAGATTGTGAGCATGGATGATTGAGATTTAGCTTAGCTTATTTGGATATGGAGAAGGAGTGTGAAAAGCTATGTATTTTTTTTTTATTTCGACCACTGAGCAACTGCCTTTTTTGAGGTTTTTTTTCTATTGTTGGTTAAACATCATTCAATGACGATTCCTTGGGCGAAGCGGGAAACAGTATCAGTCTGTAGGCATTAGGAAATCATTCAATGAATTCTCTCTAGGGTAAAGGAAAGTTTACTGAATTGATTGCTCTGATGGAACAATAAATTAAGAATCTTCTATAATATTATTTAAATACATTTCTGAAGTTCTTTTCTCTACTAAGATAGTTTTTTTTGAAGGCCCGACACATCTTACATTAATTTAATAAATTAAATGGTAATAACAAAAAATAATAAACAACAAATTATGTTTATTGTTATGTCCTCTTTAAAAAGGATAGTTATTACCCTTATGTACAGGGGTACCCATAAAACTTAAAAATAGAAAGCAGAAAGAATAAAAAAAAGAATTTGTTTTTTTTGGTCATTTATGAAAACCTACAGGTGTCTGTCGCCACAACTGAAATAAAACATGACAAAAATTAAAAAAAAAAACCGCAGTTATCTACAAGGAGTATGATCACGTCTTTCTGCCAGATGGAATTATTGCTTATTTGCCACTCTGAGGAAGGATAAACTACAGTATACTGGCAGGAGAAGACTCTTTATGCTGCAGTTGTGAAAAGTGACGACGGGCCACAGGACCTTTAACAAACATCTCTCTGTCCTAGAATTTACAGACAGCCCACTGCGCAGAGCCTACATGGAGGAGGACGAGACAGCAGCTCATCTACTTCTAGGCTACCCAGTCGTCCCTGGATACAGAGCAAAGTACTTCGGAAATCCAGGTAACCTCTGCGAAATAGTCAGTAACACTTAGGCTTTGCTGGCCTTCCTCGAGCTGGGGTGGGTCGAATGACGCATTTGTCCCACCGTAAGCAAAATACGCGCTTTAGTTGTGGAGTTGCGGGTATCAGCGCGAAATACAATACAATCATCATCATCAATTCAGCCGAAACACTTCCACTGCTGGACAAAGGCCTCCCCCAAACGTCACCACAACGACCGGTCCCATGCGTCTCGAATTCATCGAATTCCAGCAACCTTGACCAGGTCGTCGGTCCACCTTGTGGGAGGCGTACCAACACTACGTCTTCCGGTACGCGGTCGCCACTCCAGAACCTTTCGGCCCTAGCGGCCATCTGTTCTGCGAACACTAACAATACAATACTGTTAATGAAAATAGTCTTTCTGAGTTATCTCCCATAGTGATAATAATGTAGACATTGACACTTCCAGCCGTGATTATTTATAATAACTCATAAGCAATTCATGTTTAATAACTCTATCAGCACTGTGATAGCCAAAGGTCAGACCCGAGGGTAAATACCTCGTCAGGGATGGTCGTTTTAATCGGGTTTTATTCATAGACTTACTAGCAATGCTGCAGTGGTATTTTTACGAGCTTGTCAGTTAATTAAATGTCATAATTATACTGGTGTCAGAAAATTGCAACTTGAGGTGTAATGGTGGTCAAGCGCGAAGTATGTCTATGATTAAGAAAATAATAGCAAGCATAGCATAGCATCAGTCTTATTATGTTCTCAGGTCTCCTCTCTAGGAAAGGGAATGGACTGTAATCCACCACGCGGGCCCAATGTGGGCTGGTGGATGTCACGTGTCTCCGAATTTTTTGGTTCTAGGTCGTACTGGTTTCCTCACGATATTTCCCTTCACCGTGCCTAGCTAGTTTTGAACCCGAGATCTACAATTCGTTCGAAATTACCACTCGGTCACCTCTGCTCTTAGTCGGGGCTGTTACCACAAAAAAAATGTAGGCAACTTATTGTAATCTTCTTGATAGAACGCTTTGAAAAGTCCATTTAAACTCTTGAGCCCCGAAGGAACGCCGGCGTTCGCACAGCTTTAATTTTCTTTCAAGGTATGAACTCAAACTCAAAATCATTTATTTCAAATAGACAATTTACAGGCACTTTTGAAATGTCAAAATTGAAGCTAATTTGCACATATGTCTCTATACAGTAATTGGAAAGGTTAAGCAACATGCTTGTTTCCGATACGAAATTCAAATTTACTACAACCCTCATAACAAGCGAATGTTCAAGTTATACATCACCTTAAGCCTGTAGTATGGCAGCGTGACAGAAAATGATTGATTGCATTTACCGTTTAATGTTAATAAGGTCAAATTAGACTGTATGTGCTTTACCCACAGATATAGCTATACCTAGATAACGCAAGCATCACGAACTGTATGGAAACCAAACGTGCCATTTTTTGACTACCTATTATGGCGTCACAAGCATTATTTTTGTGATGGGAAAATCAAAATGTTTCAAAGACGCCGCCGCGTACAGCGTCCCCCACGCTCCAATCTCGCCTGGCCAGCACAATTAACCATTTTTATATTTTTGACTGATGTCCGACTAGCGCTATACTCTGATGCAGACTGACCGCGAAAGTGACCACTTACGATTTTTGTACGTAAGCTAGGCACGCGAAGTAGTTGCTCTTGTGTTATCTCTGTTTGGCACAGCCGTGAGACATTAATATTGTTAATTTTATTTCTTTTTATTTCAATTTTTTTTAAAATGTTACTTGAGATTGTAATTGTTTATTTTATATTGGTATCGTGGAGTGCCAAATAAACATGCTTTCTTTCTTTCTATCTAGGTTTATTTATATCTGTGGCTTTGCCAAATCAACAGCGCCTCAAGTCCGGGTCGCGCTCACGACACCCATGTTCGGTCTGCTGCCCAAAACTGCAAAACTGTAATTAGCAAACTTGAGTAACGATTTTCTAATTAAGATTTGCAATAGCATGAGAAACGTGATTAGAAGTTTGGTAGTGCACGGAATAATACATTTTCTTTTTAAATTTTGAAGCAGTATGAACTCGCAAATGCGGTTATGTGATGCCGTTGGTAACAATGTATATTGACGGCGAGCAATGGGCAGCCCGCCGTCTAGTAACAATCCAGACCGAGCCCAAGTCGTCGAAGGCGCGCACTGTTCCCGCGCATCTCAAGGACTAAGGGTTGATGCGAAAGCGTATTACCGGGCTCTAGGATTAAGGCAAGGAAGAAATAGGGTAGATTGTGTAGTAAGTAAGCGTCTGATACTGTTTTCCGCTCCACCCAAGGGTGAAAAACATATTTATTATTATCTTCCACTAGCGGATTCGCCCACACTAATAAAGAAAATCATTTCAAGGGAATATTATGTCGAAACACAAAAGTAACCTATTTCAGGACATGGTCTACGTAAGCATGGCGATATTGAGCTAAAATTAATTCTTAATACTTAGGCCTGCTACCTATTGGTGTAGAAAACAAATCAAACTTCTTAATCAACATAATGTAAAGATAAGACTGGTTAAGGTTCCTTTATGACGCTAAGCAGCGGTACTTGCCGTTGACCTAGAATCCTGAAAGGCAAGGTCTCATAGCACAAGTAAAGGAAGTCTGGAAACTGTAAATTGGTACATCCCGTTGATCTAGAATCCTTAAAGGCAAGAAGCAAAATCTCATAGCACAAGTAACTAAAAAAACAAAGTCTGAAAACTGAAAATTTTAATAACGACACAAAATAATGAGTTTTGTGACTCGGAAAACCTACGAGACTTAAACTTCATAATTATACAGTACTGTAGTGGTAGGCGGAGGCTACAAGGCATTCTCTACGAGTCAACCATTGGGTTAAAAAAAGACAACACTGTTGTAGGTGTACACAATACATAAAAAACGATATTTGAAATAGATTGTAATATAAATTAAGTGTCTTATTATAATAAAATACGTATATATGCTGATATTATAAAGTAATAAATACTATGATATATCAAATAATAATTATTGGACTTGATTCTGGGATCTATTTCCATATCAGGTAAAGTGCGCAACCAAGGAAGTTTGAAAGTGGCGCCAGTGACTGAAAAGTTGAAAAGGAACCGTTTGTCTTGGTATGGCCATGTAAAAAGGCGGGATGAAACGGATGTTACAAAAAAAGCCATGAGTATAAATGTGGATGGATGGAGAGGGAGAGGGAGACCAAAGAAAATATGGATGGATTGTGTGAGAAGTGATATGAAAGAAAGAGGAGTTAGTGATAGCGAGATGGGTGACAGGACAGAGTGGAAGAAAAAGACATATTGCGCCGACCCCAAATAAAACGGGACAAGGGCAGGAAGATGATGATGTAAAGTGCGCAACCCTCAGTGCTCTTTTACGGTCGGTATTCATCATACAACTTCTTTCACTTCAGGTAAAGTGAGAGGGAGTGACAGACTTTTGTTGACTTAAAATCAACATTAGGTACCTACTCCTTCAGTTGCTCTTTGTTGACTACGGCTTTTATGGTGGAAAATAATCTAATGACTTCTCCTGTTCTAGGCCAGATCTGTACGGGCTCTGTCCGGATAGTTACTGGACGACCAGACGGTGAGCTACTTACCCATTGCTCGTCGTCCACAAACCACAACCTACAGTGGCTAGCTGGCTAGCAATCGGGGTAGAGATCCCGCGCCGGTCGTTCCAGCGCTGTGGTTTTTTTTATGGTACGTAAAAATCATCCAATGACTAATCTCGCCCTTGGGCGGAACGGGAAACAGTGTCAGACTCTTACAGACTAAACAACTTACCCCGTGCCTTCCTTGCCTTATTCCCAGAGCCCCGGTGTTACGCTTTTGCATCAACCCTTGGCCCCGGATCGGATGACTTAGGCTCTGTCCGGATGGTTACCGGGCGGCTGGACGGTGAGCTACTTACACATTGCTCGTCATCCGCAAGTCAACGTCTATGGTTGCTATTTGGCTGGTAACTGGGGTCGAGACGTTCCAGCGCTGTGGTTGCTTTTTCAATATTACACTAAGTTTTTAACAATTTTTACCCCAGTTGAATGTTAAATTTACCCTCTGACAGTGAGGTGGTGTCAGGTGGGACAGTTTTACTACCACAGCTGAGGTACGGCGTCTAGACGATGCGACGTGACCACAATCGCATTACGGCGCTGTGTTGTGTGTGGTCAGTGACATTATTGCTGGTGTAACCAATGTGTTTGTTGGAAATTATTTTATCATTGTACTTGCTGCCTGTGGTTCTACTTGGAACTTATTGAATTTACTAAAAGGTTTGTCATCTTCTTCTTAATCACTTAATGCTTGTCACAGTGAGAGTTATCACGAAGGTAACTTTCCGAAAGCTGTCAGGATACGCCGCACGACTTCCCGACATTTTCGCAGTCATTCGCCACTAGTACACTAACCGCTTGCTATGAACTATGAATTGATCTACTTTATCATTCATCTTTGGGCCATTCTATGGAGTCATACCAGGCTTGTCATGTAACAGTCCGGACCAAGCCCAAGTCGTCGATGGCGCGCTCTGTTCCCGCGCGCCTCAAGGAGTTGTCAGCTAAACCGTAGAGACTCTGCAAAAGGCTCGAAGCCTGCTGGGGCCTAGGGTCTCTTTCTGAAAGGAAAGCTTGGCCCCAGTGCGAAGGGTATAGAAGGAACGGGTTGGGGTGTTTAGTCAGTAAGAGTCTGACACTGTTTCCCGCTTCGCTCAAGGGCGGGATTCGTCATTGGATGATTTTTGCTACCCGTTAAAAAGAGCAAAACTTCTGTCACATATCTACTGTAATAAATTGTAAGGGCATGGTAAATTCAAACTATTCGTTTATGTATAAAAATATTATGTTTATTTACCCAAGAAATTAGAAGTGAAGCGATTAATGAAATGCGAGTTTAAAGCTGACCCAATTGATTTACTTTTTTATGAAGCTATGTAATAAGGTTCGACGAATTGAGAGGGTTGTATTGATGATTTTAATAATTATAAATTCTTAACAGCTTATTTAAAACTAGCTTTTACCAGCGGCTTCGCCCGCGTACATAAAATATAGCCTATGTCACTCAGGAGTAAAGCAGCTTTCTATTGTTGCTAATTTTTTTCCAATCGAACCATTAGTTCCAGAGATTACCTCCTACAAACAAAAAAACAAAAAAATAAAAAAAACAAACTTTACCTCTTTATTATATTAGTGTAGATTGTCTATTAATCAGTCAGTAAGTTTTTTGTGTTTAGTTTTTTGTCTTTTTTAACCCAAAGGTTGTTGCATTAAGTCCGCTTATGTATCACATTAAAGATGATGAAGATTAAATAAATAAATAAGTCTGCACATTTTCACAAAAAAAAAACAATATATTAGGCGACATGAAGCTTCACTTGTGTAAAGTAAATACCAATATCCATATCATCGCCACATCCAGTTTGCGAATTGGTGCAACAACCTCCCAGGTCTCAGACAAGCCCATAGGTAGCTGCCATAGGTTTGATACTAATCCATGTATCATGAAAGACCAGTAAATTCTCTCTGACGGTAATCCTAAATTGCTACTTATCTCAAACGTAGTCACGAAACTTATAAAGAATTACGCAACTCACGAATACGCAAGCTTTCAAATACTTACGTGCTAAAGTGCTTTTGATTCAGTATGATATATTTTAGAAATATCAGATCCACTGCTCTCAAAAACGGTGAAGGGAAATATCGTGTGGAAACCGGCATATCCTAGAACCCCAAAATTCGAAGATATGGGATATCCACCAAAGCGTACTAGGCTCGCCTGGTGGATTTCGGCTTATCCCCTCTTCTAGAGAGGAGGCCTAAATCCCGCAGTGGGAATATTACAAGGTTGATGCTACGTTATGCTATTTCAATCAGTAAAAATTCGAAGACATGGTTGATTATGGCCTTCTCTTAGAGAGGAGGCCTGAGTCCCGCGGAACATTGCAAGGCTATGCTATGAAATATTCTGTAATAACAAATTATTGGTTAGTACGGCGAAGTAATATGTATGGTTTGAACAATGGGGCTGTTACTACTGAGGCTACAAACTTTTGCAATAATAGACGTTTTGTCTCAATTAATAAAAATCATTCTTTTAGTAATTTTTCGACCATTATTAAGACTATGAACTGACAGTTTTTGCTTTTTGGGCGTAATTGACATAAAATCAAACACCCTGTTTTAAAATATTTTTTTTTAAACGTGTGTATTAATTTCATCTGAATTTAATTTTTTTATTCTGTTTTCTTTTTAATTTCTTAGTTTTATATGAATCAAATTTTTAATTATATATTCAAACTACATATTTGCGAACGTACTCTTAACACAGGAGCAATTGCTAGTGTTGGGCAACGATTTTGCATGGAGAAAAAATTAACACTTTCATATTTCTAGAAGACATTTCCTACCTTTAAAGTAAATCCCTATTACCTGATTCGTGACTCCTAAACCGATAAACTGTCACTATCATGAACCTAAATGCCCCTCAGTTTCGCCAAGAGACATTTATTTAACAGTAAATTAAAGGTTTAAATTGACCGTTAAATTAACCATAAATAATAATACAGAACCTTTAAGTACTCATCTCATTGAGAGTTCCGCTTCCTCTAACCTTTGTTATTACTCCAATTACTAGGCTAGCATAATGTACTAGGAAGCTTACAATATGCGTTTAGTGATTCAAGTGTGACCGTTTCTACCGCGCATGCGTACTTTCTAGTTGGTAATATAGTTTGTAATGACCTAATACGGTGTTCTGTTACCCTGGTAGGTAACAATGGTTAATGTAATGAGGCAGGAAGGTTAGTACAAGATGTTGATTGAATGGTGCAATGGACGTTAGGATATTATTTACGGTTGTAAAGAGGTGGACGTATTTAGGTCGTTATGAAGATTATTTAGAGTTTCTTTCGGCTTTTCTTCGATAGAGAAATTGGTATTCAGGAAGTTGACAAGAGACCCAGGTAAATTAATATATAAAAATAACTAACTTAATTTATTTGTTGGTAGTTGTTAGATAAAATCAAACTGATTCCTCCTGGTAAGTGTGAAGTTACCATCATCATCATTTCAGCCAAAACTCGTCCACTTGTCGGCCAGTCCTGTGCATTTCGCATCCATCGGATTCCTGCGACCACCAGGTCATCAATCCACCTTGTGAGAGGCTTTCCAACGCTGCGACCATCCGTTCTACAAGCAACATGCCTTGCTAAATTGCCACATACGTTTGGTGATTAAATAGGAAGTGTGATGCAATAAATAAACAGGATAATATTGTTCAATGGGTGGTCGTGAAGGATAATGATCATTATGATCTGAATCTAAAGTTCTGCGAACTCCTAAAAGATGATTGTTAAGAAACCCAACACTTCGGTCTTCTTTATCTCATCTAGCTTTAATTCGTCTAGACCCATTATGATTAAAGATAATGAAATGTATTATGATGGAGACAGCTTTAGGTTAGTAAGCACATAATTTCTAATGCAAAGTTTTGGCCTCTGATCCAGGATGCTAGGGAAAGGAAATGTGAGAAGATTTTATGTTATCGACTTTGACAACACGTAACTGGTATAATGCAAATCATTATACACCCTTATTATAAAATTAAGTTACAGCATAAGAGAAATAGTGCTTTGCTTTTATGAAATTAGTTATTTCAATTATAGTAAACTACAGAACGGCCGTCGGATCTTGGCGAGTTGGAGAGACGATTCTTGATTTTGTTAGATAGATAGACTCTTTATTAGGTACACCATAAATACTATAAAAGTAGGAGCTTAACATTAATAAGGTGTCACAACGAGCAGTCTTGTCGCTAAAAGCGATTTTTTAAAGACAACCTTTGGATGGATTTGACAGAGGAGAAAGATACACGGGTAGTTCGTGGCGTACTATTTACATATATACAATACATAAATAATGAAATTCATATATTACAAAAATAAATACAAATATATAATATTACCAAATAGTAGCTATCAAGCTTTCTGATATTTTGGTTGTTTAATTAACCAAAACCGTAGGTTTTACTTGCTTGCGATACTAGTTAACGGCGATTTTAGTGAACACCACACAGCCTATTGATTTTCAGCTATTTTTTATGCTACCTTTCAGCGATGATGATGTCTCTGCCTCCAGGTGACTCTGTCCAATGGCGCCAGTTTTCAAAATTATTTCTGACTAGCTTTTGCCTGCGGCTTCGCCCGCTTGATATTGGGGTTGGGGTTGGGGTTTCCGGAATAAAAAGTAGCCTATGTCCTATTCCGGAGTATCCTATGCCTGTGCCAAATTTCATCCAGATCCGTCCAGCCGTTTTGGTGTGATTGAGTAACAAACATCCAAACATCGTAACTTTCGCATTTATTTATATTTTTTTAGTAAGATTAGTCCCGATAGTTACGAACGGATTAAAACCCCTTCATCATTACATAGTATAAAACAAAATTGCTTACAACTCTCCTTATGTATGCTTAGATCTTTAAAAGTACGCAACGGATTTTGGTGTGGCTTTTTTAATAGATACAGTGATTCAAGAGGAAGGTTTATTATGTATAATGCATGCATAATATGTTAAAAATCAGCATCCGTGTGAAGCTGGGGCGGGTCGCTAGTATCTTATAATAGTGATGTTCCTGTTCATATTTTGTATCAGACTTAAATTGTTATTAAAATTGACGATAATGTTTTGTTCTTCTTAAAATAACTTCTTATTTCTCATGACATCAGCGAGAACATCAAGGAGGTTTGTTTTGATAATATTTTTAATGGCGTTTGAGATCGTCATTGTTGTGAGCGGCCATTGTTATAGTTATGATGTTATTGGACTGGGTGATGATGTTCCGTATTTATCTTCAGGGTTGGATACTGAGATCAATCAGTGTTCAGAAAATCATTAAACTCAATGTGACGTCACGTATTTTATGTGTAAAAACATGATAGATATTAATACATGATAGATAACTCATAGTAAATTTTTATCGCGACGAAGATTATTTTTACAATAAAATGTATACTTATAAGAAACTTGAAACACCCTGCTATCAGCTAAATTCCGCTACCGGATTAAAGAGTAGACGGGCTGATGGCCACTAGGGGCCAGTTTTTGGTTGTGCTTTTCGTTTGGAAGGGTTTTGCCATAATTGTCACGCTTAGCATGCAAGTTAGCGATTGCAGTGTGGTTGTTGCAATGCACATAGAATTTTGCTGCCTATTCTTTGGTGTAACCCTTAGTCGATACCCGCGGGAAGAGATGATATGGTGTTATTCTTTACACGCGGCGTGGGTATACGTCACTGTAACACTAGGTTCCATAACACCCTCACCTGCGGCTTGGGCAAATTCCGCCTCGGTTGCAATGATAATTTCTATTCTTTTCTTAGTAATTATTATTGGTTTCTACTACTACATTAAGTACGATACGTCATTTTACGCCGTCGCTTCATGTGCAATAAATAGTTCTTAATTTTTCAGTTTGTTTTGTATGTATTAGTTTATTATTATGTAAGATTATTTGTGTATTATATCTATGGGCCTTAGTTGCCTGATAATAAAGAATTATCTACACTAATATAATAAAGAGGTAAAGTTTGTTTTTTTGTTTTTTTGTTTGTAGGAGGTAATCTCTGGGACTACTGGTCCGATTGGAAAAATTTTAGCAGCAATAGAAAGCTGCTTTACTCCTGAGTGACATAGGCTATATTTTATCTACGCAGGCGAAGCCGCTGTCAAAAGCTAGTTATTATTATTTTACTCCAAGTTCGCCTCTACTCACAATTTACGGCAGTTGACGCCTCATTAAATGTATTGAGGCTGCTTACTAAGTCTGGCCCTGTAGTTATTAGGTTACTACTAAATTAAATGTTATTTATTTATTGTTGAGTCCGTTACATTGGTAATAGAATGCGTATCAAGTGGTTCAGGTTTATGCCTGGTAGGTATTCTATTAGCTGTTTTAAATTGCTTTAGTACAAGCTCTAAGAAGTAACGCTTTTGTGTGTGTGTTTTTTTTATTTGTATGATACACAGAATGAGAAGAATCCAATAAGAATCTGGAGTGTTAAAACACATCCTTACGTTATTGAAATCTCTACGATCCGGACTAAACATTTCGTCGCGTCGTTTACACCGCGTAAACCGAAGGACTGGAACAATTTACCTGCGGTCTTCCCGTCCGATATTAAATTAGGTGCCTTCAAGGCTTAATAACATATGTTATCTTAATAAACTAGTGCATCACACCATCAACCATTGTATCACTGCTTACCAACTAGTGGGATCACAGTTAAGCACTAGTTTGAGTTAAAGAAAAAAAAATCTAAAAATTTGTTACAAATACATTAGTTTTCCCTTTCGCGCAAATCAATTGCAATAAAAGATGATGAAATATTATTCTTCATTACTCATACTCTGAAAGTAGGTGTAAAGTTGCCTGCGGACAGGGTTGAAAGAAGTACTTTTACTCCCTAGGGAGTTTTACTTTACAACTGACAGTTGTTTTTTTAATATTTAGACAGCAAATATTAAAAAAAAAACTAGTTCAATTTTGACATTTCTATTGAACCGTGACCCGATTTTTTATACTGCCAGTACAATTAAAATGACATAGAGATAGAAATAATTTAAGAATACTTTTTTTTTAATGACTTTATTTTAATTTACTTTCAACTATTTCATTAAAACTAATATTATATTTGAGAAAAATGTTGACCTGACCAATTTTTACAATGATAAAATGAAAAATATTGACTGAATAGCCAGACGACGATTAAAAAAAAAAAATGGCGGGTAAAGTCTCTCTATAATCTGTGGCCGATTTGGTCTTTCTTGATTTTTTTTCGAGGTGTAGTTTTGTTTACATTTTGCTAAATCTCTGTTATAACAAAATTTGTATTAACACGATAAGTTCATCAGCTTCAGTTATACATTTAACGCAAGATTCTTTGAGGAGAAAACCGCTTACCGCCTAAATCAAAAGAAATATACCTAACTAAAAACATACGAAGACATTTGACGACGATTCAGGTTTTTATTATTATTTTTATTTTCCTCGTATTCGTAATGAAAAGCACAGTGTTTACCTCGGGTTAAAGAGTTATTTAGTCCCTCGAACTATTAGCGACCTCGCTGTCGCTCGGTCGCCAAGAAATTTCTCGGGACTAAATAACTTTCATCCCTCGTATAACAATGTACTATTTCTGACTTAGAATTTTATTAATATCCGAATCAATGATAATAAATGATAATGAAAACAAGTTTGAATTTTTTTTATAAGCATTATTTAATATACCTACTAATAATATAATTATTTATCTGACCGACATTTACGCTTTGAGAGATATTACAGCTTTTCTATTAGGCCCTCTATTTTGGCAGTCCCAGTGTATTTATAAAATGACAACGGCGCTCTTACTGCAGCTGCCGCCACCGCCGCGATTCCGATCCCGATTTCCGGGCACCGGCGTGGGCTTGCGACGGTGAGCAATTGGTAGTTCGCCATCCGAACGGTCCGGACGGGACTTAAGTCGTCGACAGCGCGCTCTCCTTCCACGTGCCTCAAGGAATTCAGTCAGCAAACTGTAGAGGCCCAGCAGGTTCGAAGCCGTTTGGGACTAAGGGTTGATACAAAAGCGTATAACCAGGGCAATGGGATCAACGCAAGGAAGGAACGGGGTAGGTTGTAGTCAGTAAGAATCTGATACTGTTGTCCGCTCCGCCCAAGGGATTAGTCATTAGGTGATTTTTACCTATCACAAAAAAAAGAGTATTCATAACATCCACTTCCCTTCAACGTTAATTTTCTAACATATCAGAAACCAATTCTTATAGTGTCATTACGTTTTACGATAGTGTCGTATATCTCGATATCGATAATTTTACGCCTATATCCTGACAGTCGATATAACTGTACTATAAAACACTTTCTCCCTATTAGGGATATAATAACATCTTAAAAAGAGATACCGCTTTACCAATTTATTATAGGACACGTTAGAATTCGAAAACTAACAGTTTTTTGTGACATAAGCATGATATAAGGATTGTATGAGAAAGAATTATAATCGATTCGAGAAATTGGAGTAGAGATCATAAGTAATGATTTTGTATTTTATTTTTTATGAATGGACACTGGAATTAATGGAGGTAGGCCTTTTTCCAGTAGTGGGACAGTATGGGCTAGAAATATATAAATAAATAATAATGAATGGACAACAAAATAGCTTCGATATATTCATACATATATACATTAGAAAAGCAGCACAAACGAATATTCACAAAAGGTATTGCAGTCCATACCCCACTAAAAATAAAAGGAAATAATATCAAAATGTTCAAAAAGACCTGTGGGAGGCCAAAAAGACTCCGAACTCAACAAATCTGCGATAGTTTTAGCAAAAAGCAAAATAACGCAGCGCTGGTATAAAAATCCTGTCAAAACAAACGACCATTGTGGTCAAACTCAACAGGCACTTGTCGGTTGCGCAAGAGATATATTAGTTCTTAAACTACTGCGCTGTTATTAATATAGTACATATTATTTTTGTCTAGAATTAGAATAATAAACTTAAAAATACACTGAAATATTGTTACTTATATAATAACAATAAACTTTTATTCATAAAATAATGAGACAACGGTACAGTAACTTAAAAATATAGGTACCTAGGTACATGAGATAGACAATCGTTGATAAAATAGTATGTTCTACATATATTATTACCATTTGACTGGCCTGTCAGTCTAGTAGTTAGTGACCCTGACTGCTATGCGGGAGGTCGTGGGTTCGATTCCCACCCAGGACAAATGTTTGTGTGATGAGCACGATCATTTGTTCGGTGTCTGGGTGTAATTTATCTATAATATGTATGTATTTAGAAATATATAAGTATGTTTATCAGTTGTCTAGTACCCATAACACAAGCTCTGCTTAACTTGGGACTAGATGGCGTTGTGTGATAGTTGTGGACATATTATTATTATTCCGTTTATTTATAATTGTCACATATTCCATACATTTTTAAATATTTTCTTAAAATATAAATAATAATAAAACATTTAAAAATATAAAAAATAGTGTCCCACCGGTATCGGGAACAGGGTCCAAGCTACCGGCAGTCAGGGCTCCAGAGAAAGGAACCTCCTAACTATGCGAGCCGCGTCGTTATTATTATTATTATTTAAATAAAATTTCTGCAC
This sequence comes from Mythimna loreyi, assembly GCA_029852875.1. Taxonomy (NCBI): domain Eukaryota; kingdom Metazoa; phylum Arthropoda; class Insecta; order Lepidoptera; family Noctuidae; genus Mythimna; species Mythimna loreyi. The sequence continues at coordinate 21,162,229 of CM056789.1, read as the reverse complement.
TTAAAATAGTGATTGTAACATTTTTTTTTATTTAACATTATATTTATAAACATACATTTATTTATATATATACGGCTTTATTGTAATTTTATAATTGAAGTATATAAGGTGTGGGTTATTCTAATTACAATAATATTTGTTATTATGAATAATTTTTTTATCGATTTATCATGATATGACGGTTTTAAAACCCGGCCAAAACTAATGAGTACGTTAAATTTTAGTCGTTTTAATCCCGAAGAGGGTCGATCCAGTACATGAAACACTATCGATTTGTGTAGATAAAATAAAAAAATAACGTACTTTTTTTCTTAATCTCTTATTGATATACGCATTCGTGAAATTAATTTCTTTAAGTAAACGAGTCATTGACCTTGTAGGTAGTTGTCGGTCGTTGCGTACTAACTACCTACAGGTCATTGAACTCGCCTAGCTGACGTTTACTTAAAGAAATCAATTTAGAACATGCCTAAATTAATTCGAGTTAAAAAAAAAATACTTTGTTTTTTCATTCTAACTTTACCAATCGATAGTGTTTCATGTACTGAATCGATCCTCCAAGGGATTAAAACGATCAAAATTTAACGGTGTATAACACAACGTAGATACCCTTATCGCCATACACCATAAAATAAGTCACCACTTCGTGAACTAATCACTATCCTGTCCGATCAAGAATAAACGTTCTTCGAATAATAAAAATCGTCTTAATAACCCATTAATCGGAATAGACCGAATCGAGTTACAATCGAATCGAATATGGAATGCATAAAATTCGAATGCACCGCGTATCGAATGGTATCGATAATAATGTAAGTTGATACATCGATAATCGTTCACATGGAGATTGGGCGATAGTTACTTACCATTTGACGGTCAGTTCTGTTAGGTTGGTAGCACTGATAAGTTAAAATTTTATTGTTGGCAATAAAGTTGTAACGATTTTTAGGGTTTCATAAACTTTAGCGATTTGATTTTGTCGTAGAGATCATTTGCATACATTATGATCATCATTTAAATAGGGTTGACCATTTTCTAGTTGGCCTAAATTGGTTACTTAATCGTTGAGAGACCAGATTGTAGTACCCGAGTGGTAACCCAACCAGGCGCATTACTTTATGTAATTTGTTACATCACCACTCTGCTCTTTAATCCACCATTCCGTACTGGGACCGCTTGGTGGATTACAGCCCATTCCCTCTCCTAGACAGGAGGTTTGAGTCCCAGCAGTGGGAACATTATAAGGCTGATGCTACGAGTATGTTATGCTACATGGCAATCGTCACGACCAGTCGCAAACTTCGGCAATTTTTTTATTTACTTGTATGCCATTTGAACCACCAGGAGCAGTGGTGGCCGAGTGGTAACGGCCCCGACTTACGAGGCGCGTGTAATTTATTTCATCACCACTGCTCTCAAAACGGTGAAGGAAAACATCGTGAGGAAACCGGCATGTCCTAGAACCAAAAATTCGAAGACATGTGACCTCCACCAATCCACACTGGGCCCGCGTGGTGGATTATGGCCTATTCCCTCTCCTAGAGGGAGGAGGCCTGTGTCCCTGCAGTGGGAACATTAAAAGGCTGATGATGATGATGTGATGATGCCATTTGAAAAGCATGTTGGTGTTATTGATATAATTTTAGGCTTTTCCCCAAAATTTCGTAAATATTGACCGTTTTTATGAGGTGACGCTGGTGTTTCTTGAAGAGTGAACGCGTCTTAGCAACTATTCGGACAACCCTACCTTTACTATTTAAATCTATGACTATGTGACTTTTTATGTACATGTCAATACTTTAAATATATTTTTCCTTACATTTTGTGTATCTGCAGTAGGAAATGGGCCGTTTGTTATCTCTCTCTTTTACGTTAATATCGTAAGAAAGCTCGAACGTTTGTAATAAATAAGCTATTTCATTGATTTAATTTAGAACGATGATGACGTGAAAAGGCGTACGGCAATTTCTAAGTCAGCAAAGGATAAGTTGAGGAAAATATGGAGAAATTGCAAGATATATAGAGACACAAAAAGCTAGTTTGAGCACTTGTATTCTCCTTAATATCCCCTTAATTCCCTTATAATTTATGTGTTAATACTGTAATATGAAAATATTATAAAAAAACCATTTTTAAAAGAGTAACCATAGAGTTTCTCGCTGGTTCTTCTCCATAGGAAACGACCAATTTGGAACCGTGCACTAGCTTCTGACGTTTTCAACAATAAGGGCCCAGTTAGGTCAAAGCCTTCTGGGGCCAAGGGTTGATGCGAAAGCGGAACACCGGGGCCCTGGAACTAAGGTAGGAGGGGACGGTGGCTCATTTAGTCAGTAGAAGTCTGATACTGTCTCCCGCTCCACCCAAGGGTGGGATTCGTCACTCGATGATTTTTATGACCATAAAAAAAAGCTTCTGACGTTTCACAAGTGCCCATGTAGGCCTATGTGAAATAAAAAGATTTTGTCTTTGACTTTGACTTATTTTTGTATACTGCGGAAACGTGGACACTGCGGGAAGTAAAGAAGAAGAACATAGACGCCCTAGAGATGTTGTGTTGGAGAAGAAAGAAAGTTCGGAGTATCGTGAAGGGAATTCTGTACCAACGAGTCTATACTTTGAGAACTCGGCGTCAAGCTACGAGCTACGTTTATTTCTTGTTTCTTATCTTCACCTTATTTGGACACGTCTATTGCCGAGGAGAGGTGGCTATTGAGTGACTTGACTTGGTCTACGACTTTTAGAAAGGTACAAGACGATGATCATCACAGAAGAGTGGCGGCGAATTCTGAGACTTGTCAACACATCAACGACTTTTCAACGACCACTCAGTCAAGAATGATAACGACGTACAAGACGAAGAATTTATTGGGAATGAATTTTTAATATTAGAAGCTATCACTCGAGAATAACATGAAAGAGACGCCATTCAATTTCAATATGTCACAGCTAAATTAGTGAAAACAAAAGAATGCTATTTTTAAATCTACCAGACAAAACAATATTCAAAAAAAGAATCGTTCAAAAATAAATACAGACTGAAAACTGCATACAATTTATTTTGGTGTACAATACACCGAAATTGAATAATGCAATTTAAATACGACAAATAAACGTTAAAGGTGAACATTTTAGTAATTTTTGCATATAAATCTTTTGTCGGCGAGAAAAACCATGTTAACTTTTAACTTGGACACAACCTTATTCAGTTATGATAGAGTTAAAAATATATGGTTTTATGTGTGTATTAAGTTTGTGGGTTATAATCGCTTGTCTCGCTATGCATTTTCGCCTCCGGGTGACAAGTGACTTTTGACTTCTTTTGTTTTGAAATATGGCGTAAATTATAAGAGGAGAGCGATTATTTTTGGGTTGAAAAAGTTAAAAATAAAATTGCAACAAAAGGTACTATAGTTTTTTTTTGAATAAATAATGCAGTTTATTAAACTTGTTGGGTTATTGTTTTGTTAATATTTTCGCATTTAAAGATTAATAACTAACTAAACAAATACCCAACTTAAATATTATGTTATTTATTTTTTTAGTTTTTTTTATTTATTTTTCTGTAAGACATAAGCAGCACACCACCCGGAAAATCAGTAATAGTGGCATAGGCTCACAGAGCAAATGTTTGATAGGGCAGGAAAATTCTAGAGTGGCGACCACGTATTGAAGAACGCAGTGTAGCAAGGAATCCCACATGGTAGACCGTTAACCTAGTGAGGGTTTCTGGAATCCGATGGATGCAAAAAGATAGGACGGTCAAAGTGAAGAAACTTGGTGGAGGCCTATGTTCAGCAGTAGACGTGTTTCGGCAAAAATATTGATGACGAATACACCGCAGACTACGAATACGAACGAACGAATTATGTTACTATTTAGGTGTACAATAAAGATTATTCTAATCTATTCTAACAAGCTCTTACTACGATAGATTTGTCAATTTAAACTGATTTCTGAAAAGGATTGAACTATTGAAAGAAAGAAATAAAAACTTTTTTTTGTGCCTCATAAAATCGTAAAAACTAAAAATACAACAATGAAAAAGTACGAAATCTGTGCGAGGCCCAAAAAAGCGCCTAACTCAAAAAGCATATGCTGCGTCATTTAAAACGATAAATATCGCAGCGCTGGTATTCTCTCTAAGGGCCATTCATGGTAAAAAAAAGAGTCTGGCATTGTTTCCCCCTCCGCCCAAGGGCGGGATTTGTCATTCGATGATTTTAACCTACCATAAAAAAAGCGCTGGTATTCCGTTAGGGCCAGCTGTAATGCCACGAACTCAGTTACGGACATGAAAAAATAATCGAAATAAAAAAAAAATATTAAAGAAATAGATAAAATTTGTGTCTGTGATATAGATGATAATAATAGTGCATACTAGAATAAATAATAAACCGTTGGCCGCCGCCTGACGCTCGAGCATATATCGTTTGTCTTTATCATAGACAAACGGGGGAACGCGATCTTACGAATCGACTGTCAAAAGTTGTTTTGGTAAACATGTATTTTACTGTTAATTCACGCTAAATATTCTTTAGCGTTTGATAGTCTAAGTTCGCGCGTTTTATTGGCAAAATTGTGGTGTCTCTTCCACAAAGGCCATTCATTAAGAGTTAAGAGCTAATTCTGCTTAGCCCGTTTCATCATCGGACTACCAGACGTCAATGCGCCACCGGTACATGGTGGACATCCCACATATTCGTACAAAACGTTTTGGGAACACATTCATTGTGCGTACAGCCAAGGAGTGGACTTCCTTGCCGGAGTCTGTGTTTCCTGATGGCTACAATCCGGGAATCTTTAAGTCATGAGTGAATAGGTTACTTCTAGGTAAGCGCGCTCCATCGTCGACCGCATTGTTGCTTTCCATCAGGTGAGGAACCTATAATCAATAAGAAAAGTAGAAGTTGAAGCTTAGAGAGTCGTTTGACGGATTTTATATCTGTATACGTGTCTTTTATTCTGTGACTGTGACTAAAAGTGATTAAGGTGTATCTAAAATGTTACTGTGTATTGTGAATTGTAAAAGATGTGTTGATCGCAAGAAACGAGATGCTGTATTCGAGCGACATTGTCACCAATGCAAACCGTTGAAACTCTCGGTAAGTTGTTTATACTTGTAACTTAAAGTACCAATCGTTTTTATAGTAAGGATTAAAAGCGTTTTTATAGTATTGTATAGCACCGTCCCTCTTTCCCGCTGGCTTGTCTTTTTTTACGGTAGGTAAAAATCATCCAATGACGAATCCCGCTCTTGGCTGAAGCGGGAAACAGTGTCAAACTCTTACTAACTAAACAATCTACCCCGTTCTTCGCTTGCCTTATTCTCAGAGCCCCGATGTAACGCTTCCGCACCAACCCTCGGCTCCAGGACGCTGGCTTATCGTGCATTTTAGCACTTCAGGGGGTGCTATTTTCTAAGAAAACGACCTTGACAGCAGCGCTAGCCCAGCGACGGAATCCAACATTCAAGTCACATACAAAATCTATGTATGCATTTGGATTTCGTCGTTGAGCCAGCGCTGCGCTCAAGGCTGATCATTGGACGGGCAGCGGTGTCGTAATAGAATTATGATACGAGCTCTTTTGTAACGAGTTAAAAACTATAACTGCACAATAACATTCTAATTTTAGTCACTGATTAAAGGAACTGTCAAAATTTTATTAATTTACCAAGTATATGTGAAACATTCATTTGTAATTATGTACCTACGAGATTACCATTCTAAAACAATTCTTTCAATGAAGTGTCACTGGTTGATCATTGGAAAGTCATAATGACGCTATCATATTAGTAGATTACCAAACTTGTCAAAATCAACAATTATGAAATCAATGATCGACTATTCTGACACTATTGTAATAGCAGACTTGCCCCTGGTTTTTTTTTATGGTAGGTGAAAATCATCGGATGACGAAACCTACTCTTGGGTGGAGCGGGAGACTCCAGAGGGCTTCGACACTGAAGGCTCACAGTTTGCTGACAAATCCTTGAGGCGCGCGGGACACCGTCCGGTGTCTACGGTGGCCGGATATCGGCAGGATCGCGGCGGCGACGGCTACGGCGAGGTCACTGTAGACTTGCCCCTGGTAGGGTCTGAGTAAAGACTGTTGTTGACGTTACCTTGTCATAGCCTCACTTACCCCGCAAGAAGATTATGCAAAATACCTGGGTCTATACTTGGATCGGAGACTGACTTGGCAGAAGCATATTTGGACCAAGCGCAAGCAACTTGATAGCAAACTCCGCAGTATATATTGGCTAACAGGTCGCCATTCCCGCTTAAGCAACGAAAGCAAAATGATGGTTTACAAAGCCATCATTAAGCCAATCTGGACATATGGAATCCAACTGTGGGGCACAGCAAGTAACAGCAACGTTGACATATTAGAAAGATTCCAAAGCAAAGCATTACGAAACATCTTCAGTATACCCCAAAGTATAAGCAACAAATATATGTACCTTGACCTTAACATACGAACAGTGAAGCAAGAAATAAGTCAACATAGCCTAAGATACCAAAAAAGGCTCGCACAACACACAAATGAGCTGGCACTAGCACTTAGAGGAACAGGAGGACAACAGCACACGTGGTTGAGGAGATGTGACATCCCTAGTCTCAGCGCTAGATTTGCATAGGGAAATGAGAGCTACCCTGAAACCGCTCTCATTATAATATACAATACAAACAGACTAAAAGTCGATCAACTCAGTGGCTTATTGTTCTAGGGCAGATCGCCATGGTGCAGAATAGAACAAAAAAAAAAAAATAGCCTCACTCACGTGTCGTGACCTCCGACCCGCCATTGTTGCTGTAACAGGTCTGTGTCCGATGCAGTTTACTAGAGCTTACCTAGTCACCGACATTTTGTGTTTTACGGCTGTGAATTACAAGTACACCCCGATCATTGAGACAATGTTTCTCAGGGTTTATTGAGAAAGAGTTTCTTTTACTGCTGTTTTGTTTGTTGTGTATTTTGCTGTTTCTCGATAGCTACTATCTTAGGGATTACCAGGTCAAACGTTTTTAAGTTTACGTTACATCTAAACAAGTGTATTCCATGAACTGACTGTCCTGTTGGACTAGTAGTTAGTGACTCTGCTATGCCAGAGGTCGTAGGTTCGACTCCCACCCAGCCAGCCTGTTTCATAATAAACAAAATAAGACAGATGTTTATTAAATATTAGGCAATATTGTTTCCTTTTGTTTTTTTTTCGGTGTTTTTGTAATTATTAGAATAGTACCGCGGAAAATCGCATTAAAATCTGTTTAGTAGTTTTTGAGTTTATAGGAAACAGCTAGATGTTGGGAAACTATCTTGTAATCGTGTATGATAAGGATTTACTAATCTACTGTGCTAAGTATAATCTCTAACTTAATCAGACGCTAATCCACAATACTTTATTTATAATCAATGTTTATTTTTGTTTTGTTTATACCAGTACGAACTGAGAGTAGTGGTAGTCGAGTGGTACCGGCCCCGACTTACGAGTTGTTCAAACCCAGCCAGGTGCATCACTTTGTGAAGTTTATTTCATCACCACTGCTCTCAAAACCGTGAGGAAACCGGCATGTCCTAGAACCAAAAATTCGAAGACGTGTGACATCCACCAACCCGCATTGGGGCCGCGTGGTGGATTAAGGCCCATTCCCTGTCCTAGAGAGGAGCCCCGAGTCCCAACAGTGGGAACATTAAAAGGCTGATGATGACTGATGACTGATATGCCAGTAAATAAAATTTCTTTCATTTTATCATTTTATTAGTTGTTACTACTTTCATAATTCTCAATTTATTTTATCTTTTTTACCTCTAACCTGAATTAATTTTCCTATGCCTTATCAATGTCCAAAATCAAGCCATCACTATTGTTTTCTAATTAATTGCATATTTTTATCAAAATATAAACAAAACTCAATAAGTCTTATAAAATATATTTTTCATTTAATCGAGCATTTTAATCGATAATTTAGCAGAGCTCGTATTAAGTACCTCATTACCCTATAGATTTGACTAGTTCATTAAGAGGGTATAGTCACAAAACAGTTACAATACAGTAGTACTATGTTTTTTTTTTTTTTTTTTTTTTTATGGTAGGTGAAAATCATCCAATGACGAAACCCGCTCTTGGGTGGAGCGGGAGACTAGTGTCAGACTCTTACTGACTAAAAAACCTACCCCGTACCTTCCTTGCCCTATTCCTGGAGTCGAGGTAACAGTTTCCCACTTCCCTCTAGACTCCGGGAGGCTTCGACCCTGAAGGGCCCCTGCAGTTTGCTGACAACTCCTTGAGGCGCGCGGGAACGGTGCGCGCCGTTGACGACTAGGACTCGGTCTTACAGACGACCGGACGGCGAGCTACCCATTGCTCACCGTCCGCGAGCCAGTGTCTACGGTGGCCGGATATCGGCAGGATCGCGGCGGCGACGGCTACGGCGAGTACGCCGTTGCCTTTGCCTTATGCGGTCGGCCTCCTCCTTTACGAGCATTACTGCTTTACGAGCATTACTGACAGTAGTACTATGTGGTATTCGAACAGACACAAGTGTTGAGTTTAGGTTAAAAATCGGCCAAGAGCGTGTCGGGCCCCGCTCAGTGTAGGGTTCCGTAATTTGCCGTCCGTCACAAATTTCTCGCGATTTAACAGAACTCTTAAATCAAGTATAAATTAATAACCCAATTTCCCGAGAGATGGCGCGAACTTTTAAAGAAGATACGTTCAGGATAAAAATATTTAAAAAGTTAAAAAAAAAATTATTAAATAATTTTTTAAGATTTTTCAAAAATTGTTTTATCAAGTTCAAAATAATTTTTCTAGAAAGGCTTTACAAAGTTCTAATTTTGAGATTTTTCATATATTTTTCCGGAAATAGCAGCGTTGATATGTCTTTCACATGGTGTTCCGATAACCCGATGACGACTTCGTGTCTAAATGTACTAATTACCAAACAACTAGTCTTTTTTGTAGGTTTTGCACCATTTTCATATTCAGACAGTAGTATATGTCATCGTTTCAGCCGAAAGACTGCTGGATATAGGCCTCCCCCAAGCGCCGCCGTAAGTCTTGCATCCATCGGAATTCAGCAACCCTGACCAGGTCTTCTGGGACTTGTGGGAGGCCTTCCAACGCTACGTCTTCCGGTACGCAGTCGCTACTCCATAAACTTCCGGCCCCTGCGGCCATCTGTTCTGCGTGCAAAGTGTTCTGCCCTTGGCGATTCTTTTCGCTATATCAGCTATTTTGGTTCTTTTTTCTGATTCGATCACGCAAGGATACTCCGAGCATAGCCCTGTTGTATACATACAGTAGCTGAATAGATCTCTTCACATTAAAGTAAAGATGAATAGCAAAATCTTTGAAAGGTAAAATTATTTTGGATAGGTCCAAAAATCTGATTCAGATTTTGATTGGTTCTAAATTTAAATGATGTTTATCTGCTTACCATCAAGCTTACCAGCAGCGTCAAGCACCAGTTTATATTAATTAAGGTATTTAAAAAAAATAATCGTCTGGTAACCGTCCGGACCAAGCCCAGCCGTCGACGGTGCGTACTGTTCCCGCGCGCCTCAAGGAGTTGTCAGCAAACCGTAGGGACCCTGCAAAAGGGTAGAAGCCAATTGGGGCCAAGGGTTCGCATCTAAAAGGAAGGCTCTGGCCCTGGTATATATGGCAATGTAGGAATGGGGTAGGTTGTTTAGTCAGTAAGAGTCTGACGCTGATTCACGCTCCGCTCAAAGACGGGATTCGTCATTGGATGATTTTTACCAACCATAAAAAAGGATGTTACATTGACAGGCTACCGTCAGACTCAAACAAGTTCTGTGAACGTTCGATGATTGTCTCCACATGGTCCTTCTGTTCTCTCGCTTACCATCATGAAGGTAATTATTGGTTAGTGCGCATGGCGTGAGATACAGCGTCTCTTGACGCCTCGTCTTTGAGGAATGCAGCTGTCGAGGGGCGCGTACGACTTGGGTTCTGCTATCCTGATGTATGTAGGTTTTTTATGGTAGTTAAAAATCGTCCAATCCCGCCCATGAGTGGAGCGGAAAACAATGTCAGACTCTTACAGACTAAACCACCTACCCCGTTCCTTCGTTGATCCCAGGGCCCTGGTATTACGCTTTCGCATCAACCCTAGGTCCCAGGAGGTGTCGTGTGTAGGTGAAAGATAAAGCTCATGGAACAGAAATGATCAAAAACTTGTAGGATCATAAGTTTGCGGCTAATAAATTGAACAATTTTTTATAATTACACGAAACCCTGAATGAATTCAATAGTGATCTGAAAATTGGTTACTGCGATCGATCTTCATGAAAGTTTTTTTTTATTATTGAAAGGCTCATGTTTGACTACTATCTCACCTGGTGGTAAGCGATGATGTGGCCGACAATGGAGCATGATTGTCTAGTTCAACTTGTGTGTCCAAGTACTGCATTGTCGACGAATTCGGTTCGAGCCAGACGGTTACCGGATGGCCAGATAGCGAGCCACACATTGCTCGTCGTCCGCAAATCCAAGAATCACTTGAGTCCTTATAGGTTTTCGTATATACCTAAATGACGTAGGTTAGCATCGAGTCTTTTGAACGATTAAAAAAATTAACGATCTTAAATAGTATCCATACAATTAAAAGAAAGCCTTATCCAAAAGCAAGCATACTCTGCTAATAAAAGTGTTATCATTCACTAAACAAAGATTATATGCGCGTATAATCATCGTCTGTTGCTATCCGTACTGGCCTCTTAAACGAAGGCATCTCGTTTCCCCATTTGACCATTTAAATTTAATGTGAGATAGTAATCACCTGATTGGCTCTTCATTTAGCAATGTTCCCAGATCATATCGGTTTATTTTGAAAGCAAATAAGCAACGACTTCAAAGTAGACGTACTAAGTATCGCCGAGAATGGAAATGCTTGTACGCACTCGCAAAACATGCAAAACAAGCCAACAAAACCAAAAATCCGTTAAATAAGCAATCCATTTTTGGCACACCTCTTGAAGTTCTTCGAAAAAAAAAGAAATTTCAAATTTCGAACGGATTATCCCGTCAAAAAAGTGACATGCGAGCATCCGAATTAAATTGGCCGAACGCGGTGGTCGATGGAAAAAAAAAGCGTAAAAGTATCAAAGAAAACCGCAGACCGAGGCGTCAATCTCGCAGATTTTCAGTAAAAAAAAAGAAAATAAAAAAAAATAACGAGGTGGGTTATTATTGCTGTCTCGTGTCTGTATTGGTAGCTCAGTGTGAGATCCGAACGCACCGCGCGCGCGCGCTCCCGTCATCGCGCCATTTCCCATTTACCACCACCGTAATACGAGTCCCATTAGAAAAAACAATAGAACTTTAGACGATTTTTATCGATCCGGTATTGATTTTCGATTTGGTATTTCAGTGCGTGAGTGACTACCAGTGCTGTGTTGTGTTCTTTTTTTGAAATGTAAAGGTGACTAGTTTTTCTTTTTTTTTCATTTAATTAAGTATATTATCTGTGCCTGTACTATTAGTTGCTGATTACGGCGCGAGAATGCGCCACAGTTCTGGTAAGTATCACGTTTAACCATAAAAGCCAATTGCTCTACATTTTTATCTGTACATTTTTAATTGTATGAATCACAAAACAGTGTGATTACGGTTCGCAGGCGACATATCTATGAATAGAACGCATCCATTCTGCTAATACATCCGATCGGCTGAAATAAAAAAGTTCGTGATGTAGGCAGTGGGGATGCCAACGGTGATAAGTTTTAAATTCATATATTTTAGAAAGTTTTATTGGAAATGTCTATTGAATAAAATCATGGTCTTGTTTTACTAGAAATCTATGTTAATTAGTTTAATTTAGTGTGACAAAAATTACGGTATCTTTGTCACTATTGTCTTGGAATTCGGGTTTTGTTTAAAAATCTACGACCTTATGCCTCAAACTAATCGTCTTTAGCTGTCTTCAGAAGTTTTAAGCATCTTTATTGCTACATTAACGAAATCGGAGCGATACCTTCAAATAGTAGAGACATCGTTTATATTATTTTTATGATTTCAAGATTATACAGTTTTCATTTCTTTCTTGGGAATTTTTAAAGCACCTTTGACCTGCTCTATGTTACCTGGACATCTAGTGCTTGTGCACGTAATATTTAATTTTACTTTAAAACTGCCATCATCTGTAAATTTCACATCCTTACTCATTCACTTCATATTGATGATTTCATCAAAACCTATCGTTTAAATAAGTTTTCGCAGTGTATGTTTCACTTTTCTCTGCATCACAATGTCTATAATGTGTCGGTTAATTTGTGTAATTGGTATTTCCAAACTCTTTTACACCTGTATCTTTAACGTAGTCTCTATGTGTTCTACGACCTACCTCTTCATTTTTCTTGACATTTCTGATTCTCAATTCAATAATCTATTATTTCTCATAATAGATACCAAAGATTTCTTACTATAGAACTTAGATCAAGCACAAAATTATCCTACTGCTGCAACTCAAGGCTCTTTCTTATGCAATGGCGTGAGTCTCTGAATTCAGTTCTAGTTATTGCCACTATACTTCACTGAAGAAGTTTTATCAAATATCTTCTTCGGTTTTCGGTCAGATTTTTACTGACTAAAACCTTAATGAGTTTCTTTACTTGTCCTTTGCATTCAAGAGCTGTGGTCATTCCTTTGAACAATCTTACAGCTCACCACACCACAAGCTCTCACGATGCATCGCAAGAATTTGCGAATTTATTCACATTGTAGGTACATTGTTTGGTTACCAGAACCACTTTTCCGCACGTTAAATGCATCGCGGTAGTTCGCATTGCAGGTTTCCGCGATGCGGCTTCTTATTGAATTGCTGTTTTGTGTGGGAGCCCGTATGTACAACTACAGTCTTATCGTCATCCTTGTTTACCCTTGTCCCAATTTATTTAGGACTAGCTTTTGACAGCGGCTTCGCCCGCATACATATAGCCTATGTCACTCAGGAGTAAAGCAGCTTTCTACTGTTGCTAAACATTTTCCAATCGGACCTGTAGTTCCAGAGATTACCTCCTACAAACAAAAAAACAAACAACCAAAAAAACAAACTTTGCCTCTTTATTATATTAGTGTAGATTAGCTCAGCCTATTTTATCATTCATGTTCTTTTAATTGTCTGTGATTTCCTAGTCCATTGTTTTTATGGTTTCTATTTGGGTTAAAAATAATTATATTTTTATACCATCAGCATCATTCTTATGGAATGATCCGCAAGATGGCACAACAAAGTCCACAGCTGGATATTGCTTGAACCTCTTCCAAGTGTCTTGTGGGTATCGCCATCATTGTGTTTTGATGTCTGTCTTTAAGTCACCTCATGGGAGATCAACCAACACTGCGTCTTCTTATATTAAAAAAGTTTTCGGCTGTCCTCTTTCTCGCCAACTACATGTTCTGAGAGTTTGTTCATTATGTATTTGTGAGATAACTGTTACAACGGATCTAGCTCTCTAAGTTAGCACAGACAGTGACGCCTCTTACATGAAACTATTCATTGAATGTATGTTAAATATTAACGTCAAAGACACGCGGCTGTGCTTGAATGAATTCAAGGTAAAGGCGAGAGTGGTTTTCATTGGCTTTGATTTGCAACAACGTTAAACTGGAAAGATATTAAGTTTTTGTTTTAGGATTTATCGAGTACGATTTTCATTTATTACAACTTAGCAGCTTACAGTGTTTTATGATGTAATTTCTGACTTAATTCTGGGTTACTTGTTGAATGTTTAAGCATTTTTTGGTCATGGTGATTACATACGAAAGCAGTGATATCGGCCTCGACTTACGAGTTGGATTCAAACCCAGCCAGGCGCATTACTTGGTGTAGGTAATTTATTTCACGCCCTTTTGCTCGCGTATGAAAATATCATAAGGAAACTGACACATCCTTGAATAAATAAAATCGAAGACACGTGGCACCCAACAATGTGAGTTCGCGTGGTAGATAATTCCCTCTTTTAAAGAGGTTTGGTTACCAAGTGGAAATATGATTAAGTACCTATATCAAAAAAATAATAATAGGATTCATTGACTGAACCTAACTTATAAATAATCTTAGCGAAAAATTGTATGTATAAGATGATATATGTGGATGTTTGTTACTCTTTTATACTTGGTACATGGGTTGAGAGTTGACAGAATTCTTTTTAATATCGGGAGTAACTAAATTCCCTTGGGATAATTTTCTACTATCACGCACGTAAACAGCAGTTATCTACAAACAGGTTACTAAAAACTTCGAATACTAATGCACATAACATTCAGTCCTAATTCGCTCAAAAGCGCAACTGTTCATTTATATAATTATATTTAAATAAACAATACCTATATTATGTAAATTGCACATTAACCATTTAAAGTAACTGCTAGCGTATGCAGAATTCATTTGTACAGTGAACAGTGCAAATAATAACTTTCTTTGGGGTACAATTAGGGCCAGACAAACTGGCCTCAATATGTTTGAATAGAGTACAGTACTCCGAGATATACTTTGTTTATGGACATTCTATGATATCATATATGTTTTGTAAGGCCTTCTTCTCAGCTATGGGTACATCGAGGCAAATATGATGATAATGTTTTTTAGGGCCCCGGACCTCAAAAGGAAAAAAACAGGTACTCCATTGAATCACTTTGATTGTCCAGCAGTCTGTCTGTCAATACCCTTTATCTTAGGAACGCGTGGAGAGATTAGGTTGAAATTAAAACCATATACTTAAATCTTTGGTCCCTTGACGCTGTGAAAAAATCGTACTGCGGTAACGAACAAAAAAATACGGTCGTTTATAAACAAGACAATCAAAATAGATAAGGTTTTTTTTAAAAAAAAAAAACAATTGATACGGTAGAAAAAAATAAATAAGGTAGTTTCCAGAATCCTGGGTTTAAAGCAAGGTACTGTAGCTCAGGCAGAGAAATAAATTTGATAATATTTTGGTTACTTTAAGTTACAAAACAAAAAAAATGCGATTCAGAAAAATCTTCGAGACTCCATTCGAAAATTGAATTCTTTACATTAATAAGGTAGTCAGTACAAGTCTAACATGCAGACTTTTACTGACTAAAATTAACTAAAGTGTTTCTTCGTTACTTAAAGAGGCTGATTGGTGATCCAGATTTGGTTGGGTCCAATCTTCAAAGTCTCGAGCACAGGCGCAGAGTAGCCAGCCTTGCGGTTTTCTACAGGATGCATTTTGGAGAGTGTGCGCAGGAATTGCATGATTTGATTCCGCCATTCCAATTTCACCTTCGGACATCCCGGCGTACGGCAAATATCCACCCTTACGTTGTTAAGACACCTGCGGCCCGGACTAAGCGTTTTGCCTCGTCATTTATACCGCGTACATCGAGGGATTGGAACAGTTTGCCGGCTGCAGTCTTTACGTCCGAATATAATTTAGGTATCTTCAAGGCTAGAGTGAATAGGCTCTTAATAAACTAGTGCGCCTTACCATCAACGATTGCATCACTGCTTACCATCAGGTGGGATCGCAGTCAAGCACTAGTTTATTGCAAGTAAAAAAAAAACCTTACATTCCAGGGCCCTGGTTTACTTTCACTGCTTGTGGCTTTGACCCCGCTAATGCTGGGCTCGTACGGTTTTGCTGACATCTCATTGAAGCGCGCGTTAAACACAGAATACTACGCGCCGTTGACGATTCAGCATTCAGCTCGGTTCGGACGGCTACCTAAAGGCTAGACGGCGAGCTATCCATTGCTCGCCATCTGCAAGCCCACCCTTAGCTGGTCCTTCACTCTGGGAGGAGCTAGGAAGAGTTTTACTTACCTGATAATAGTCTTTTATTTTAAAGTGTTTCATCAGTTAGGTTTCAGAGCTGTAGTGATTTTTTGACCAATCTCAATCACCCTTGGGTGACCCGGCCCCTGGGATTTTTTTATGGTGGTTAAAATCATCTGGTGACGAATCCCGCACTTGAGCAGAGCGGGAAACGGTTGCCAGACTTTTACTGACTAAATGACTCACCCTGTTCCTTCTTAGTCTTCCTATCGGAGTCGGATCTTTTTTTCAGATACCGGACTGGCGCCCCGGTAGGCTTCCGTTCTGCAGTTGGGCCTCTAAATTGGCTGACAACAGACATTCCGCCTCGCTCCGGACCATGGTCTGTACAAAGGCCTGGCGTGAGAGATTGCCGCCACCGATAGTCCCCACGAGGACCTAACGATGTTCCCAAGCGAGGCACATGCTCTGCCGTATGCTCCACCGTATCCTCCGGGCCCCTGAGGGGTGTTTCATTAAAATTTCTCTCCAGCCTTCTCAGCCAGTGCTGAGGCTGAGGTTACTAATCTAGTTTTACAAAAGAATTTACTACAGTCAACTTACTTATCATTGTAATTCTGCTGAGCATTAATTATCTGTACTCTCACTAATCTTATTATTTGTACGACGGCGACTACAAAGCTCACATTTTCGCTGAATCTTGAAAATATTGACATTGCAAATATTTCCGTACTTAACGTATTTTCTTTGGGGAACGATGGAACTGTAACATTCTACTAACATGAATATTTAGAATTTTAGGGTGGTTTTGCTCTACAGAAGCCGAGCATGAACCGAGGACAGCATCAGCCTTAAAATGATCCCACTGCTGGGACTCAGCATTGGGAACATTATTAGGTCTACTCTCTAGAATAGGAAATGAGACATTATGTAACACGCGGGCCCAGCATGAGTTGATGGATATCACATGTCTTTGAATATACATATATAAATAATCATTCAGCCGGAATACTTCCACTATTGGACATAGCTTAACATTTATACTATTCCCACGACTGAGACTCAGGACTCCTCTATAGGAGAGGGAACATAAGCCTAAACAAAGTGTCGCCACAGTGAACGGTTCTGTGCGTCTCGCATCCATCGGATTCCCGTCCTCGGTCTCTCGGACTTTACCAAGTCCTCGCTCCCTTAGGGAATCTGCAGAAGGGTCGAAGCCAACTGGGGTCCTGGGACCCAGGGTCTTTTTCTGAAAGGAAGGCTTGGCCCCAGTGTGAAAGGCAAATAAGGAACGATGTGGGCTGTTCAGTCAGTAAGAGTTTGACAATGTCTCCAGCTCTGCCCAAGGGCGGGTTTCGTCATTGGATGATTTTTACCCACCATAAAAAAACCAAGTCATCACTCCACCTGGTAAGAGGCCTTCCAACGCTACGTCTTCCGGTATGACGACACCAGATGACCAGAATCCGAACACAAAAATAGGTGAACTTGTATTTGTCTTTCTTATTGGATTAAGCTGTATAAACTAACAAAAGTGTAATTTATTTTGCCCGCCAGTGTACAAGGTACATCTTATCTAGTGCTAGATAGGAGAGGTAAACGTTTGCGTTGAGAGAAATGTGTAAACAATTAATTTTGCATTCAGTCCTTTCTCTAAGACTTTAATAAGTGCTTTAAGCATTTCATTAGAGAATGAAGAGGCTTGTTAGCATCGCTTTTAAAGTTAGAGTTTGTCCTCTTTTCTGTTTTTTGTAGGTCACCTACTGTATGGTTCTTTCCTCAAAAGACCATCAGACACTAATCTGCATTGTTCTCATATGATTTGACTATTACATATGGACTTTAAAAGAGACTTTGATCCCTGAGTTTGATTCCTGAGTTGTTCTCCTGTAAAAAAAAAAAAAAAAACTAGACTCGACTGGAATGTCCAGTACTGAATCATTTCGCCTCTCAAAGTGGATGTTTAACTATGCTGAACGACTCCCATAAAAGACCTAGTAGCAATTACACCTGCAATTCTGAATCTAAAGTTAGCGCTAAAGTTACCGTATATACAGCAATTTTCCCGTGAAATAACTTAGGAAACGACCCACTTTAGAGGCTTTGGTTTCGATGAAAACTATATTTGGAACACCGTAAAGTTTATATACGAACACTAGGGGAATGAACGGTCTGTGTGGACGTGACCTTTTACGTTCGGCCCTGGTTCAGGCCATGGTATGGAATTGAATCCTTGGTCATTAATAACGGAGGCACTGGATTAAGTTTTTTTATGAAACAAACTCACATTTGATGGTAAGCAATGATCTTTCCTCACGACACCGGTCCTCATTTCAAATAGTAAGTTTGTGAGGTTCCTGAATCTGATTTAGGTGGAGAAAACTCTCGGTCGTCACCATTGTACGGACCGCCCAGAGAATAGGGTAGAACATACCACTGTATGCTCTACCCTGTTCTCTAGGCGGTCCGAACACAACTTCACTAAGTTGTGTTCCTCTTAGGCGGAGATAGATAGATATACTCTTTATTGTAGGTACACCATAAACAAAACTTGGTACTTGGTGTCCTTATACACTTAAAAATTACGACGGTGTTACAATGGGCGGTAGCACCGCCACTGGCAACTGAAAGAACATTGGTGTAGTTTCAGTTAGTAAAAGTCTGACACACCCTTCCACTCTGCTCCAACCTTTCAACTACCGTAATAACAGACATAATTATAAGACAATAGGTTTTCTCTTGGAGCTTAATGAATTAAATTGGAGGAAATCTCTGGGAGATATTGCACTTCAAAAAAATCTCACAATCTGCCTACAGTCACAAACATAAAACTCAGCAGCAATCCAGACGATCAAGTTTAAAAACTAATTAACAATCCACAAAATAAATTACGTATTTTAATACTGCCTGAGATTAGAAAAACACATTGGAACATGGATAATTTCTACAAATACATAGTTTCGAAACATTCAGACGGTAAGCAATTAAAACGCTCCGAGATAACTTGAACTTTATTCGCGTAAACCAGTTTCTTTGGACGCGGTATATGCGTTTATAGCCTAATTATAATTTAAATACTCGTAACTACGGCGAGTTGTGGGATACAGTTGTTGTTATTCAGGAGTATTTAATGCTGTATGAGTAATTTGTATTTGGTTGAGAATGTTCTGCAACCAATAACCATCGCGATTGTGTACCAATTGGTACCCATTCGTATTTGAATCATTTTCAAAGTTCTGTACCTCAAAAGGAAAAAACCCTTTAGCATTTCTTTGTTTGTCCATCTGTCACACAGATAGTCTGTTAAGACATGGTTAAGACTCTTTATCTCTTTATATATAACACGTGGAGGTTGAAATTAAAACCATGAAGGTTCCTTGAAGCTATAAAAAATGAAAGTTCTAAAATACAATTAAATAATAGACAGCTTCTGCCAGAAAATTCGCTCGCATAAAATTTATTTTTCTCTATAACATCTTTTATCCCGTTTTTCTTACCTCAGGGGGTGAATTTTGGAAAATCCTCGCTCATTGGATGGCTACATCATACAAAGCCCTCCAAATTTCAGGACTTTAAAATCAGCAGGTTAGGTTGTGCGTTAACCCATCAGTAATTCAGGACAAAGCATTTCTATTAGTTACATTACTATCTATTTAGCATATAGTAATGTAGTATAGTATACCTCTTTATAATTATTCCATAACCAAAACTCATTCAAGGAAATCCCTAATGTAATTTTTAAAAGCCCAGTTTCTCCAACTGGAGACATAACACCAGTAACGGTGCGGTTAATGGAAGACCGACTTTATTTACGATGCATCGCGGCGCATAGCTTCACATAGCGCGCTCCACATATCAGGCGGCACATCAAAGCTTAGGGCGCGACACACTGCATACTAATTGCTACAAAATGATTAAACAGCGTATGTTTCCTGTTATTGTGTTTTACGTAGCTTTTTGTAGAAGTCGGGTTCTGTTTTTTTTTTTAAATTATTATTACGATACTACCGCTAAATAGCCAACCGCGGACTACTATATCACTTGATGGTAAGCGATGATGTAGCCGACGATGATACTCCATCATCATTTTTTCAGCGGACAATAGTCCCTCCTTTGGATGAAGCGGGGAATAGTGTGAGATTTTTGCTAATTAAAAACCCATCCCGTTCCTTCTTTGCCTTAGTTCCAAGTTTCTGGTGTTACACTTTCACATTTACCTATGGCTCCATAGCCCTAGGAGGCTTCGACCCTACAGGGCCTCTACAGTTTGCAATTACAGCGCTGACAAAAGCTAGTCAATATGTGTATGTTTATCAGTTGTCTAGTACTCATAACACAAGCTCTGCTTAGCTTGGGACTAGATGGCGTTGTGTGATAGTTGTGGAAAATGTACAAATATACAATATACAAATAATAAAAAAATTCTCGAAGGTTTCTACTAACGCTACTGTCACTTCCACCATGGTGACGACACTGCGCTCGTTACCCAGTGACACTGTTGAAAGTTTCATGTGCTTGTAATGTCACACCTGTGCTTGGTGACAGAAATAGGTGTGATGGTGTCACGAGTTGAGGCGATTGCGAGTAGTGTAACTGTTTGGTTTAGTAGCAGTATTTGAGGCTGTAGATGCGCTCAAATTAATAGGATATACCTCACTGGCATGCTTTAGAACCCGCCCTTTTTATGGTGGAAAAAATCTAATGACAAATCCTGCCCTTGGGCGAAGCTAGAAACAGTGTCAGACTCTTACTGACTAAACGACCCACCCCATTCCTTCTTAGCCTTCATACCAGGGTCAGGCCTTCCTTTCAGAAACTGGACCGGGGCCCCAGTAGGCTTCGGTCCTGCAGCTGGGCCGAACCCGTAACCCGCCTTGGGCCGCGTGGTGGGTTACGGCCCATTCCCTTTCCCAGAGAGGAGGCTTGAGTTCCAGCAATAAGAACACTAGGTATAAGTCTGATGCTATGCAATACCTTACCAGCATTTGCCTGCGGCTTCACCCGCGTACATAAAATATAGCCTATGGGTATTTACGAATAAAACGGCATTCTGTGAAAGAATATTACCTTCTATAAACAAAAAAATAAACTTTACTTCTTTATAATACTAGGTAGATAAGATGTAGACATCAATACTGTGGCTTAACAGTGAAATAACGGTAAATATTAGTTGTAAATATGTAAATAGTAGTTGTGCATATTTATGCAAATATGCAGTATTTTACTTAAATTATTGTTGGATTTGCCTCACTGCTTCGTAAAGTTCTCTTCCATTGCTTTCCATATAATCTATGCAATTTTAATCTTCGGTCAATCTGTCAAGAAAAAAAGTAAAAATAAAAACAAATGTTTATTCTACATCGTGATTATACTTACTTGAAATATATTATTACCAATAATAGCGCCTCTAGTTATATAGGTGCAGTTCAAAGTTCAAAGTTGGCAGTTCCTGAAAAAAAAAAACGATTTTCAATCCATCCAAAGACTCACCTTAAATAAATACACAAAGTTTCATCTAAATCAGTGAAACTGTTTAAAATTATATAGGGTGACTGAAAATTAGTGACCCTCTCCTAGAGAGAGGAGGCTTCTGTCCTAGCAGTGGGAACATTGAAAGGCTGATGATGATAAAAAAATTAGTGACTGTTAATTATTAAATACGTGAGTCGCCATGATAACAAACAACTTTTACAACTGGTCCAAACCTGAAATAGCTAAAACAAATCAGCAAGTTCTATACATTGACCATAAATTGAGTACATTTATGGTCAATGTATGCAACGTTAAATTTTGATCGTTTTAATCCCTTGAAGGGTCGATCCGGTACATGAAACACTATCGATTTGTAAAGTTAAAATAAAAAATATTAACTTTTTTTTTTAATTCGAATTCGTTTATGCACTTTCGAAATTGATTTTTTTAAGTAAATATCAGCTGGGCTAGTTCAATGACATGTAGGTAGTTAGTACGCAACACCCGAAGACTACCTACGCGGTCATTGACTCGTTTACTTAAAGAAATGATTTTTTTTAATGCGTATATCACTACGAGATTTAGAAAAAAAGTTACTCTATTTTTTTATTTTATCTACATAAATCGATAGTGATTCATGTACCCGATCGACCCTACACGGGATTAAAACGATCAAAATTTAATGGTGTAGAACTTGCTGGAAGATTTTTCGCGATTTCTGGTTTGGTTCTGTACCAAAAGTTATTTGGTGTCAACACTACAGCCACGTGTTAAAGTACAGTTCACTAATTATTTACCAATCACCTTATGCAATGCAGATGAAGCTAGACAAACTCCGTATTACGTACTATGATCACGTTTTATTAAATACTCCAAAAAAAAAACCAAATTTCTCACCGTCCTAGACAGATCTCACATATTGAAGATATTTTTACGTCTCTTTGAACATAAGGAAGCTATTTAGTGCTAAAAAACTGTCGCTTAATCCCCAGAGATCATCCTGTGGGGGTCGAATGACAATTATCTCTTAAACCTAATTTGATTCTTAATTTAACATACATAGAGTTTAAATTACGTTGTACACTTTGGACAATTATTTTACTAGGCCAATGACATTTCTATAATTGTTTCGAAAAAATGAGAAAGTAATTACGTATAAACTCTTTATTTATAATATCTGTTATGGTTATTTTCTCACAGCTTTTTGGAGAATTTATCTGCTTCTAAATAGGATGTGTTTTATAAATTATTATGTTCTAAGAGGTTATGAGGTAGTTTAATTTTCTCACTTAATTTTTAGTGTAATTATATGCGATTTATAATGGCGTGGTCCCTGGTAATTCCAAAAAAAAATATTAACAAACTTATCCATAATAATTTTAATGTTTTACTTATTTTGTAACTAAGTGTTGTATCTAGTTATTTAGTGTAGTATAGTTATTTTCTTTACAATCTGAGACTTTAAATTACTTACCACACAAACCACATTCTATAGGTCACCATTGCGCCAAGCACTACTTATACAATAGAGAAAGAGTATTTATACAATCAAAAATTACGATATAAAAAATAAAGTTTAAAAACTAACACCCGACTACTTAAAAACACGCTCTAAAAAGTACGAAACAAGAAAACAAGAAAGCCGTGGTCGTATACCACTTTTTTTAATTTATTATTCTTATGGCATACAACCACGGCTTTCTTGTTTTCTTGTTTCGTACTTTTTAGAGCGTGTTTTTAAGTAGTCGGGTGTTAGTTTTTAAACTTTATTTTTATTTAACATATTTTGGAGTTCTAAATAGGTTAATCTTGGGTTCATTGATTTCTCAGCCCATGAATACAGGTAAAGTCACAAGCAAATGCTAGTAATATATATATATTCAAAATGTACAAGTAAAGCGCTTTCAAATAATACTAAACACGGCATATTTATCTTAACTTTATTTTTTTACTTCGTATGTTTTGTCCGCTAGAGGGCGCCACATTAGATTTTGTGAAATCCCATATAGCCTATAACCAGCGGACAATTAAGACGCTTCTAATGATATGTCATTTGTCGAATTCTGATAAGTAATTTAGAAGTTACGAGGGAACAGATGAACATCCATACCCACATACATACATACATACAGGCCAAAATCATAACCCTCCTTTTGCTTCGCCGTAGTCGGGTAATAAAAGGAAACTAACTTCATGAGAGGGCTGAATCTTTTTGAAACTTTATTAAAGAACATACGTATAAATGGAGGCCTTATCGTACTCGGTCATTTCTTCCAGGTAACCTGGAATGGCACCCACTATCTCTAGTCATGGGCTTGTAATTGTAATCTCTGGTCTATGAGCTTTTTGGTGGAAAAGTATATCGTTTTTAAGACCTTTTTATTTCTTGCTATATAAATGACTAGCTTTTATCAGCGGCTTCGCCCGCGTACATAAAATATAGCCTATGTCACTCAGGAGTGAAGCAGCTTTCTATTGTTGCTAAAAATTTTCCAATCGGACCAGTTCCAGAGTTTACCTCCTACAAACAAAAAAATAAAAAAACAAAAAACAAACTTTACCTCTTTATTATATTAGTGTAGATGTAGATAGACCATAAAATTATACGCGTAGAATAGCGGCAATTTGTTTAAAAAGTTGTAATTAATCTTTTGTATGGGTAAACTGGAAAATATTTGCTATCATCTCGTTAACTTAGGTTTTAGTTATGAAATTACTTACGAACTACTAAGAGAGTTAAAGTTTCTGATTTTTTTACTGCAGTTATCACAATAGAAATACACAATGATAAATACTTTGTTTTAATTAACTCTTGCAATACAAACACTATGTTGGCGCCAACTATTTGTTCCCTGACTGCTACTAAATCTATTGCTGCGTGAAAAGCCGATTCATTTCTATTTTCATGCACTACATGGCTAAAAAACACAATAAGAATTAGCGACGAATTAACTTTTACAAATTGGCTGGTGACTAGTCGATTTGTAAAAGTAGCTTGCTGTTATTTCGTGAATTTGCTTACAAATAAACTTGAACCCTCGTTGACTCAGAAGATCATGCTACTTTGGGCTGTAAGATTGCTCAAAAGAGTCACCACGGTCTTGGAACAGTGGAAGTAATCATAGCGGTCCTTTCTTTGAGGACTGGTTGGATAAGCGTAACAGCGTCTGCAACTTCTACATGACTCAGGTCCCCATCTGTATATCCGGTGTGTAAGTTCAGGGGAACCTCTACCGGATTCAAGTGCAAGAAACGCCCGGGTGAACTGTGTGTCCACTGTGTTGTCCAGTTGGAGGACACTTGGTGCATACGCTTGGGTCTTGGGCGGAGTACTGCCATGTCCTCCTGGAGGTGATCGGTGGCGGCGATCTCTCACACCTGGCCCTGGTTCAGGTCATGACCCACGAGGCCATGACCATGATGAGTGAGGGAGAATAATAGGTGATAGCCTTCTTCTGTAAAAAAAATCCTAATGATAGTCAGAGAGACTGTCACACGCGTGAGGGAACGGACCTCTACCCTAACTACCAGCCATGGTAGGTGCCTCCCGGCTGTCTGATAGTCGACTGGACGTAGCTCAAGTAGTCGACAGCGCGTAGTATTTCACGCGCTCCTTAAAGAGATGTCAGCAAACCGTAGGGGCTTAGCAGGGCCGGTGATCCGATCCACCTAGAACGGATGGAGTTATTTGATGATTTCAAACCTCGAACAGTGATGATGATAAATTAACCTTGATGAGGTTACTAATGTCAATTTAAAATATCACAGACATGTGTTTACCCTGTCTTATAGTATCTGGATATCATCCTCACTTATTGGTCAGGGCGTTAATTTAATATTACAGTCACATTTTACCAGTTTCGATCAATAAAGATTTCAAGAACTCTTTTAAAGCGTCACTCAGTCACAGGGATGTGTACGCTGAATAAAAATTATTACACCTGGTGTTCAGAGTCATTGGATTGGTTAGCAGTTAATCCTGACCATCGGAGAGACTGTTATGGATCCGTTTCAAGGTGATCCTTATGCGTTGCTGGTTGACTTTATGTTAGAGGTAATACTTTGATCTTGAGCTTTCTTAGTGTACAGTTAATGAATAAGATATTGGCTTCGTTACCCATAATGTGCGGCCTTTAATACAGATGCGTAGTTTTTATTTATTTACTGGTACTTGCTCGCGATTGACTATTCTCTCACCTGATGATAAGCGACGATGTGGTCGACGATAGAGCACATTTGCCTAGTAGGAACTCTTGATTTAAAAAAAAAAAAATTAAAACTCTTGAGCTCCTAGCCAACGCCGGCGTTCGCATACGTAGTTTTTTTACGCTTTCTATGTCTCTTATTACAGTATTTAAAAGGGGTAAAGAAGAAGATGAAGAGAGAGGAGAAAGACAAGTTGTAACAATCAGGAAACACAGACTCCGCCAGAGAATACCATTCCAAAAGTTACCATTGAATCAAAAGTATCAATAAAACATTTTTCCTTCCATTTTGACGTGACTGGCCTGTTACTCTAGCTTTGACTGCTAAACCAGAGGCCGTAGGTTCGTTTCCCCCCCAAGACAAACATTTGTGTGATAAGAATGATCATTTATTCTATGTCTGCGTGTAATACATCTATTATATTTATGTCATCATCATCATCAGCCTAGCGTAAGTCCCGGTTGCTACCTTGGCTTTCACCTCGGTGCCCGGGGTCCGCTTTCCTGACTAGTCGTCTCCACTTCGCTCGGTCTTTTGCGTCCTCTGCCTTAAGCCCATTAGCACGCATATCGTCCCTTACGACGTCGATCCAACGCCTCTTAGGCCTACCTCGTTTTCCGGGTCCCGGCGGAGGCGGCATGGCGAGGCATCTGTTACCCACGTAGTCTGCCGGTTTTCGTAAAACGTGGCCATACCAGCGTAAGCGACCCTCCTGCAGTTTATCTGCTGTTTATATTTATGTATTTTAAAATATATAAGTATGTTCAACCGTTGTTTAGTACTCATAGCATAAGTTCTGTGATGTGTGTGTTCTGTGTGTTCATAAGTGCTTTATTTGTAGAATATCTTATAAATATAAGAATAAATAGCTGTTCGTTAATTTCACTAAAATTCGAGAACGGTTCTACTGATTTGACAAATTTTGGTCATGAAATATTCGTAATAGCTCAGGGAAGGTTTGAAGCCTGGAAGGCGATGGGTCCTCATGGTGTGGGCATCTTAACCCACCTATTTAACCGCATGCTCCTCACCGGAAAGATCCCTAGTCAATGGAGACTGAGTATTATCACTCCAGTCTTCAAAGGCAAGGGATCGGTGCAGGAGTGTGGCGACTACCGGGGGATTAAGGTTATGTCCCACACCATGAAGCTCTTCGAGCGGGTGATTGACTCTCGGATCCGACAGGAGTGCACCGTCTCGGAATGTCAATATGGGTTTCGACCAGGCCATGGCGCCATGGATCCCATCTTTGCCCTAAGGGTTACCATGGAGGGATACAGATCGAAGAATACGCCTCTGCACCTCTTGTTCCTAGACATGCAGAAGGCCTTCGACTGTGTCCCCCGTGATGTGATCTGGTGGGCGCTGAGATCCAAACGAGTGCCCGAGACCTATGTTGACATCATCCGAGATATGTACCGAGACTCCGGTTCTGTGGTTCGGACCGCTGTTGGCGATACGAAACCCTTCCCCATCACCGTCGGAGTTCACCAGGGCTCTGTCCTTAGTCCGTTTCTGTTCAGCGTGGTGCTGGACGTGCTGTCCTCCACCATCAGGGACTTACATGAGCAGCCGCCATGGCTGCTCATGTATGCAGACGACATCGCGCTAGCGGACTCGGACAGTGGGCGCTTGGTTCGACGTGTGGCAGCGTGGAAGGAATCGCTGGAAAACGGCGGTCTGAAAATTAATGCGGCGAAGACCGAGTACTTAGCCTGTAACACAATTAACGCTGCTCCTGTTCGCATTGGCGAAGACACAGTTGAGCGCACGGAACAGGTCAGGTACTTGGGATCGGTGCTCCACGAGTCCGGGGACGTCGATTGCGACGTCGAGTCACGTATCTCGGCGGCCTGGGCGAAATGGCGTGAGGTGGCGGGGGTTATCTGTGACCCCAAAATGCCGGTTAGGCTCAAAGGACAGGTCTATAAGACCATCATTAGGCCTGTCCTTTTGTATGGCAGTGAAGCGTGGCCTGTACTTGAGCGACATAAGCAAAGCCTGCGTGTCACGGAAATGAATATGCTGCGCTGGATGTCTGGAGTTTCGCGGAAAGACCGCATTAAGAACTCCCGCATCCGGGGCAGCCTTCAGGTCCGTGACATAGCAGATAAACTGCAGGAGGGTCGCTTACGCTGGTATGGCCACGTTTTACGAAAACCGGCAGACTACGTGGGTAACAGATGCCTCGCCATGCCGCCTCCGCCGGGACCCGGAAAACGAGGTACGCCTAAGAGGCGTTGGATCGACGTCGTAAGGGACGATATGCGTGCTAATGGGCTTAAGGCAGAGGACGCAAAAGACCGAGCGAAGTGGAGACGACTAGTCAGGAAAGCGGACCCCGGGCACCGAGGTGAAAGCCAAGGTAGCAACCGGGACTTACGCTAGGCTGATGATGATGAGCTCAGGGAAGGTTTAAAGGGTTTTTCCGGCAAAAAAAATTAGGCAGTACGAAGTTTGCCGGGACAGTCAGTAGTTATATAATTTTTTGTCCTGTCACCAATAACTCCCTTTCAATATGACTCCTCACATAAATCTCCAAAATAAACTCAATAGAATTAGACCATAGAAGTGTACCCTTCACCGCTTAACGGTAATCTTCTCAAGTTGTTGTCACATCTATAATTTATGTAGCAGTTCATTAGTTTGTTTATGTAAAAGGACATTTGAATATTTTACAGTATTAAGGATTTTGTCTATTACACCATACTGAGATTATACCATGACCGAACGTATTAGACAACAATGTTCTTTGTATTAGAAAAGAACTTATTACACCGTTTCTCCACTAATATTGCAGTGAGCAGTGGTAGCCGAGTGGTAAAAGCCCCGACTTACGAGTTGTAGGTCCTAGTATCAAACTCATCCATGTGCATTACTTTGTGTAATAAAATTTATTTCATCACTACTGCTCTCAAAACGGTTAAGGAAAACATCGTGAAACCACCGGCAAGTCTTAAAACCAAAAATTTAAAAACGTGTGATATCTAGCAAACCGCACTGGGCCCACGTGATGGATTATGGCACATTCCCTCTTCTAGAGAGGAGGCCTGTGTCCCAGCAGCGGGAACATTAAAAGGCTGATGATGAAGACCGTTTCTTTGCTGAACAACAGAGTAGCGTGAAAAATATCTAGCCTTTATCATCATCATCGTCATTTCAGCCGAAAGACGTCTACTTTTGGGCATAAGCCTCCCCCAAGAGCCACTCCAGAACTTTTCGGCCCCAACGGCCTTCTGCTTTGCATGCAATGTGCCCTGCCCATTACTACTTCAGTTGGATGATTCTTTGTACTACGTCAGGAACCTTGGTTCTCTTGCGGATATCTTCATTTCTGATCCGATCATGCAAGGAAACTCCGAGCATAGCCCTTTTCATTGCTCTTTGGTCTTATGAGGTCCATTGTAAGCGACCACGTTTCGAAGCCATGCCTCATCACTGGCAACACTTCTTAAATAATTGCAAACAAATTAATATAATTATGTTTATTTTATTACGAAGAAAGTTTCAAGGGCACCAAGTAATAATTATGTTTCTAGTCTATTTACTATTCTGAATATTGAAACCGACCTAGTGGCATGGTTTGCATTCGAAATATATTACCTACTAGCTTTTGCCCGCGGCTTCGCTCCCGGCAACAGATTATTCTACTGTACCCTATTCTACCCCGCCCCAGGACCAGACGGCTTGCCTGGAAAGGCTTGGGTCCTAGCCATGGAGGCTCTCGGGTCTCGATTGGGGGGGCTCTTTAGCGCATGTTTGGAGAGGGGCCAGTTCCCACTTCCCTGGAAGACGGGAAAACTGGTCCTCGTCGCGAAGCCGGGGCGCCCTGTGGACTCTCCGTCCGCGTATCGGCCCATTGTGCTGCTTGACGAGGTGGGCAAGCTCTTTGAAAGAGTCATTGCAGACCGCCTCGTCAAGCACCTAACACTGAAGGGGCCCGATCTCGCGGACGACCAGTTCGGGTTTCGCAGGAGGCGCTCCACGGTGGACGCCATCATGCGCGTGCGAGCCCTCACGACGGGGGATGCGGTGTCCCGGGGCAGGTGTGTCTTGGCGGTGTCGTTGGACATTGCCAACGCCTTTAATTCCCTGCCCTGGAGTTGCATTAGGACGGCACTCCGGTATCACCGGGTGCCCGACTACCTCTGTCGTACAATCGAGGCCTAGGTAGGCCGAGGTAGGTAGATAATATACCTGTCGGACAGGTGTCCGACAGGTATATTATCTACCCCGGTCACCAAGGAGATTGGAAACGGCGAGAGATGTCGTGCGGTGTCCCACAGGGATCGGTACTAGGACCGCCCTTGTGGAACATCGGGTACGACTACGTGCTGCGCGCCGACCTCCCCGTAGGGGTCAGCGTGGTCTGCTACGCAGACGACACGCTGGTCCTAGCGCAGGGAAGGTCGTACCAGGCGGCGGTCGAACTAGCGACACGTGGGGTTGCGACAGTCGTTGAGAGGATCCAGCAGTTGGGACTCAAGGTTGCACTGCACAAGTCCGAGGCCATGTGCTTTCACGGCCCTCGGAACGCGCCACCAACGGGTTCCCAACTAACGGTAGAAGGAGTTCACATCGGCGTCGGGTCGACGATGAAGTACTTGGGACTTGTCCTCGACAGCCGATGGAATTTCGAGGAGCACTTCCGACGTTTGGCCCCTAAACTCAATCGGACGGGGGCTGCTCTCAAGCGGCTCCTGCCGAACCTTGGGGGTCCAGACGCCTTCTGCCGGAGGCTCTACGCCGGCATCGTCCGGTCCATGGCCCTTTATGGGGCATCAGTGTGGGCGCCTACGCTGCGTAAACGCCCGGCGGCCCAGCTGAACGCCTGCCAGAGGGTCATGGCCATCCGGATGGTGCGGGGATACCGCACGGTGTCCCGCGAGGCGGCGAGCCTCCTTGCTGGTATACCACCATGGGATTTGGAGGCAACAGTCCTTGCATGCATGCACGACCAGCGCGTGGACACTGGCTCGCGGACGGTGAGCAATGGGTAGCTCGCCGTCGGGTCTCTCTCGACGACAGACTCGGTCGTCTGGTAAGACCGAGTCTGTCGTCAACGGCGCGCACCGTTCCCGCGCTCCTCAAGGAGTTGTCAGCAACCTGCAGGAGCCCTTCAGGGTCGAAGCCTCCTGGAGTCTAGAGGGTGGTGGAAAACTGTTACCTCGACTCCAGGAATAAGGCAAGGAAGGTACGGGGTAGGTTTTTTAGTCAGTAAGAGTCTGACACTGGTCTCCCGCTCCGCCCAAGAACGGGTTTCGTCATTGGATGATTTTCACCTACCATAAAAAAAAAACCCTATTCTACCCTAATTTACCCTATTTTTTTTTCATAAGAACCTTCTCCTGATAATAACAAACCCAATAAAAAAAGAATAAGCGAAATCGGTTCAGCTGTTCTCGAGTTTTGCGCTTACCAACATATTTTTTATTATAGATAATGTAGGTACATAACAGTAAATAATTTAAAGTTTATGCCTCGTAATGTGTTATTAAAGTCACATTAAATCTATTGTGATTTGTGACTCAGATTGTGTGGTCCTACCTCACGTCTAAACACTTCTATCAGGATTGCTATTCTCTAAAAAAACAGCCTTGAACGCAGCGCTGGACCAGCGACGAAATCTAAATTGGTACATTCAAATCACATAAAAATTCAATCTACCTATTTGAATTTCGTCGCTGTTTTCTGAAAGGAAAGGGGGCTAGCCAGAAGACTTATACTGCAAAAACTTTTCAGGAAGAAGGATTTTTTCAAACAAAATGTCATGAATTTTGTGGATTTGGTTTGTGAAAAAAAAAATCGGTTGAGAGCGAGTTGGATCCGTGAACCTAGGGTACAAGATTCTTTGAATCAAATCATGAAGATTCTCACAATCGTAAGTGAAGGATTCTAGGTCAACGGGAAGTGCCCTTTACGTTTTGATATCTTTGGGTATACAGAGCTATGTGTATAGATTGCATTGATTTAGACACGACGACGACTTGTTGACGCTTTGCGTGATCGAACAAGCTTTACCTTGGGCAGAGAATAAGCATTGCCATATAGCGTGGCAATGCAGCCAGCCTTTTGGGTACTTTACCAGTCGACAGCGATGCGGAAAAGTTTTTTGACGCCTTATTAGATTTGGTAGGTACTTTTAGTTAGTTCAAAAGGGTTTTTTTTATTTATGTATATTTGTAGTTTTAAGTATGTATTGAATTAACTTATATTCACGTTTTGTGATTTACTTAGAATTTAGATTTTTTTACTAATCTAAGGAGTAGCAGACTTGAGTATTCCATACTAATTCTAGCTTAATACTTCACCGCGTTCCTGAGAACAAGGGTTCTAACTGGTGAAGAAAGTTATTTAGGGAAACCTTAGAGCGCGAGTCCAACTTACATTTGGCTTGGGCACACCGTAATCTCAGCGGTAGTGCCCCTCTTTGAGGCGTGGCTGGATAGACCTCACAGCGTCCTCACTTTCCGCATGACGCAGGTTCTCACCGGACATGGGAAGTTCGGGAGATTCCTGCACCGGATTCGTGCGGAAGAGACGTCCAGGTGTCGCCACTGTGAGGCGAGCCCGGAGGACACGGTGGAGCACACGGTGGAGGTGTGCCCTGCTTGGGAAGAGCATCGCCGTGTCCTCGTGGGGGTGATCGGCGGCGGCGACCTCTCGCGCCGGGCCCTGGTTCAGGCCATGGTCCGCAGCGAAGAGGAATGGCAGGCGGTCGCCTCCTTCTGCGAAGCAGTAATGCTCGTAAAGGAGGAGGCCGACCGCATAAGGCAAAGGCAACGGCGTTCTCGCCGTAGCCGTCGCCGCCGCGATCCTGCCGATATCCGGCCACCGTAGACACTGGCTTGCGGACGGTGAGCAATGGGTAGCTCGCTGTCCGATCGTCTGGTAAGACCGAGTCCAAGTCGTCAACGGCGCGCACCGTTCCCGCGCGCCTCAAGGAGTTGTCAGCAAACTGCAGGGGCCCTTCAGGGTCGAAGCCTCCTGGAGCCTAGAGGGTATGTGCAAACTGTTACCTCGACTCCAGAAATAAGGCAAAGAAGGTACGGGGTAGGTTTTTTAGTCAGTAAGAGTCTGACACTGGTCTCCCGCTCCGCCCAAGAGCGGGTTTCGTCATTGGATGATTTTCACCTACCTAAGAAAAAAAAAAAAAAAAACTTACATTTGGCTGGGTTTTTTCATTTGGAGGTGGAAAAACATCAAATATTTTCTTCTCCTGCACTGGTCCGAGTACAACTATCTTTTACTGACTAAAACCAACCTTTCCTTTCATATTCCCATGTGATAAAGCAATAAAGAGTTGAATTTAATGGCTTTCAGGTTCCACTTATGTATGTAAGCTACTGCTTACATACACAAGTGTCAAGCTCAGGCGCAAAACTATAGTAGAAAAGCATAAAGGTACCTAAGTACCTTTATGCTTTTCTACCATAATTTTGTCACAATCATGAAATGACAAATAAACAACATACAATATGGGACAATATATCACGTCACATACAAAGTTTGTATACACATAACCATTTTGTGACAAACTCAAAACATAAAATTTATAAGAAAGTGTGGACTTTCATATAAATGTTGTCTTTTACAGTAGTGTAACTGGATCTAATCAAATTATGGATACTAAAAACAAGTGGTCAGAGAAAACTTTGCCTCTCCATTCAAAAGTTAGAAACGTCTGTAATGTCTCAGTTTGTAAAGCAAGATTATAATAGAGCAACAAAGTGATGTTGAGTGTTGTTGAACTTAGCTAGTCGCAAGTAGTGGTGGTGCCAAACAAAGCACTACCAGTGGGTCACTCAAGCGTTTAGAGCTAAACTATATAAATCTAAACATTTCTACTTTCTATTGAAATTTGTTAGTGTTGGGGTACACGGTCCGAAGTCGAAGTTTAATTGATTGATTTGATTTTAGATCGAATTTCTGTGTCCATTTAATTCTTTAAGCCCCAAGAGGACATTAGTCTTTTAATTGTGTCTGTACGATGAAAAAGACATACTATAATTACATTCACTTTCAGACTTAACTGAAAATTACGTTACCTATTTTAATGAACTCACTTAGCTGGTATTGTAATTACTTACGAGTTCTACCATCTACAATTTTATGCTGATTCAAAATTACACCTCGTAAAATGTTTTGGCCCTAAATTACCTCCATCACCTTTTGGCATGGTTTCTAATGACGCTAATAGCCAGTTTAGCCATACCGTGGGTACTGTTATTAAAAACTTAAGTTAAACAGCCATTACTCATTAGCACAGTTCGGTAACTTTGGCCTTAAAGTTCATGTTATTTATTACAATGAGCATTTTCTAAAATGATTTTCGCCAGGTTGCAGCACTGTGTCTAGACGCCTGTCAAAAGGCTTATTGGGTACTAAGCTAGTCAAATTATACAGCGCGTTTAAAACGTTCGTTAAATTGACGTCTATGATATGTATACGTTTTCAAAATTAGAATACCTCTCGGTTAAGTGGCGTCTACCTATTTCCATTGCCCTTATACAAGAACCGAGCTTTCTTTTAAAAAATGAACCCTTGGCTCCCGTTGGCTTCGACCCTTCTTTTGGGTCCCTATGATTTACGGAAAACTCCTTGAGGCGCGGGAACAATCAAATGCGCACCGTCGACGATTTGGACGCAGTCCTGTTATTTACCCGACGATAGGACGGCGAGCTACCCATTGCTCGCTGTCCGCAAGCCCGCACCTATCATGTTCGGAAATCGGGGTCGGAAATAGCCATATACGTGGTTTATTTCTCTTTGCCTTTGGTCGGCCACCTCCTTTGCTACCATTACAGCTTCGCAAAAGGAGGCGACCGCCTGCCACCCCTCCTTTCCCCAGATCATGGCCATGGCCTGCCGAGGTCCGGCGCGACAGATCGCCACCGCCGACCGCCGCGCGACTTATGGTGAGAATTTTCATGAAAACTCATTATCCGTCTCATAAAATTTAACTTTTTTTATTGACTGACAACAACATTGCCTATTATAGTTTGCCTCTACAGGCAAAGTTCGAAGTCTAGAAATCCGTCTACAAGGGCACTTATTTACACTTATGTATTTACTCGACTATTACAATACGGTATTAAAATGGTGGACAAGCGAAGCTTAGAAACGGTCAGTTTACTTGAGTGAAATATTCAATAATATAAATATTTTATAGGAAATTGAATGCTCTTGGAAGTGTATAGGGGGTAGGGCTTCGTAGATTTTGAAGAGCTTACTGAGTACTAAACGAGATGATGTTTATTGGATTATTGATCTAGAACTTGCTCTTGAACTACTAGATTGGTTTAAAGTAGCATAGAATAGCGTTAGCCTTGTAATGTGCCCACTGCTGGGATTTAGGCCTCCTCTCCATTAAAGGGACTATAATGTGAGTGCGGTGTCCTTGTCCAAAACATGAGCCACTTGTTGGAGTGCCCTAAGTGGCCAAACACTTGCACTATGGAGGATTTAATTAGTGCCCCCGATGCAGCAATTAACGTAGGCACCTACTGGACTCAAATTAAAGACCTTATTATCGATTCGAAAAGAAGAAGTGACTATAAAAAACGATCTATCTTGATGTATTTATGGAACATGTAGCGATTCATTGATAAAATTCACTTCTAAACTCTTATAATTATGTAATCTCTCTGTCACTTAAAGGTTTGCTGGGAGAGAACTCATTATTGAGTTAAGCTCGCCTTTGTACATGAACTGTCAAATCATTGTATCTGTGTTAAGTTTTTGTGTATAACAAAGAATTAAATAAAGAAGAAATTCTTGAGCCTCAATACATGTATGAACGCCGGCGCTCGTACATATATTGTTTTCCTGTTATGACTCTAATTACCTTAGGTACTCGAAAGGTTCAACAGACGTTACAAAGTTTATTGACCTTCTATTATGAAAATCGACACACATGGCACATTTTCCAATACTTAACCTAATACAAGGAAAAATGCACTTGTTTAATTATACAAGCGAAGCTAGAAGATAGCATCGAGGCGCTATCATTTGGCGTCGATAAAATAAACAATAATGGTATGTGAGATTGACGCATTTTTAACAAGACAAGCTCATGAAATATTCATGGGCTCACTCCCAGAGGATGTATGTAATCACGAAGGTACTCCATAACTGGCATAATTTATATAGGGTTTGCACGGAGATGCGAAGTTTTTGATGCAGTTTATGTTACTTTCACATTTACTTGCTTCTGGGAATAAGTTGTAGAAAGATGTAATAGGTTATCGTAAGGGGTTGGGAAATATTCAAATAATTTTTCCTGCTACGGATAGAACGAAAAAAAAAATTACTTTTTGTGGCTAAAATCCACGTGAATCAGTCATCATTCATTCTGCATACATCGTATGATTGCAACAATTTGCCTGCTGCGGTCTTCCCGTCCAATTATAATTTGGGCGAATAGGCTTTTTAATTAATGCGTCTCACCATCAACGATTGCATTACTGCTTACCATCAGGAGTGATCTCAGTCAAGCAATAGTTTATAGCAAATTAAAAAAAAAATCTTAGCCTCAATTCTCTTTTTTTTCCGGCAGTCAGAAATCATCAAGTAAGTACTCCAATTCTGGGTGGAGAAAGAATGAGTGTCAGACTTTTACTGACGAAAATCCACTCGTGATCCTTCAGTAGCCCTATGGCTAAGGCTCAGTCCATTAGTGTCTTTTGCCCAGTTATAGGGAAGACACGGGCAGTTATACGAAAACCGGCAGACTACGTGGGTAACAGATGCCTCGCCATGCCGCCTCCGCCGG
Source organism: Mythimna loreyi (assembly GCA_029852875.1). Taxonomy (NCBI): domain Eukaryota; kingdom Metazoa; phylum Arthropoda; class Insecta; order Lepidoptera; family Noctuidae; genus Mythimna; species Mythimna loreyi. The sequence continues at coordinate 21,126,007 of CM056789.1, read as the reverse complement.
GACCCGGAAAACGAGGAAGGCCTAAGAGGCGTTGGATCGACGTCGTAAGGGACGATATGCGTGCCAATGGGCTTAAGGCAGAGGACGCGAAAGACCGAGCGAAGTGGAGGCGACTGTGTAGGAAAGCGGACCCCGGGCACCGGGGTGACAGCCAAGGTGAGCAAACCGGGACGGTCGGTAAGATGATGATGATGATAGGGAAGACACGGGAAGAAAGAATAATGGCTATAAGCTGCAACCCACCCGTTCCCGTGTATGTATCGTCAAACTTTATGTAGCAGAGTGCATTTGTGCAACTTAGAGATTTTGATGCATTTGTATTTTTTTTTAATATTTCATTAAATGTTTAAAAAAATTACAATGTTTTCCTTTACCGTTTTGAGAGCAGTGGTGATGAAATAAATTACGCAAAGTAATGCGTCTGGCTGGGTTTGATTCCACGGCCTATAACTTGAAAGTCGGAGCCGTTATCACTTGGCTACCACTGGTCACTGCAACATCAGTGGTATTTATACGACATATTATTTCTTCCTTGCATACTAGAAACACTATGGTTCAATCCCTACCAATGTTTTCAGAGGTTCCTGACTAGTTTGACAGGACTGTTTAATCATAACTTTATGGTGGTTACGTGTATCGATTGCGCCGGAGTTCCGTTATAAGAATATTTATTTGAAATAAATGTTCTTTATTCAAATCTGAATTCAAATGTAATGGAACCAATCATAAAGGTTTATAAATGTAACCATTTAATTCATTCATAATTGAAAAATGTTCGTTCAATACTATTATTAATGTTTTACCAGCATTTATTGTAATTTTAGAACAATTTGTATAAGTTCCACACCTTAAGGGCGTTCACTGGTAAAACATTCAATAATTTCAGATTTGATTTATATGCTAACGATTTATAAATGAAGTTGATACGGAATTCGGAATCGATTGATTCGAACATGTTTCAAGATATTGATTTAGCAATTTGTGCATTTATAAATCGATTAAAGGAAAAGGATTTAATGGAAACTGCGTCCTGAGTTTGCTAAAAAACCTACTACGGTGAACTGCAGCGCTAACACATGGCACCGCGCACCGCTGCAGTTGGCGGTAAAGTGGATCTCATGACTTATTGGCATCTAATACATCCGTTGATGCCTAACATATGGACACCGTCCGACCGCGCGGTTGAGCGGGCGAAATCTTCCAGCCATCATTCGCCGCGGCGAAGCGCGGTGCCCTGTATTTTGCCCTATATTTTTATTGTAATTGCCTATACATGTTATTAGCCACTGCTGGACCACGCATCAATTCAAATTAGAGGGAACGAAGAACATTGTCAGTTCGGGCGAATGTATTGCCTTGCAGATTCTCCTTATACAGACGCAGTCTTATTCTACCATCTAAGACATTTCCGCCTGACTTGCAATAAGTTCATTTTTGCTTGCAGTAAAGACGAAAAGTTCAAAGGTTTCGTTTGGCACCGGATTCAAGCGATTTTGATTTAAGAGTCCTCAGGCAGAAATGACCGCGATGGTATCTCATTACACGCAAAAAGTTTGTAGGTTGACTACACTCAGTGAATATTATAAAGAATGCTGTGCAAGTCCAATTTAACAACATGTTCAGGGCGTTTTCTTTTTAAATTTAGATCACAAAGGTAAAAAAAATTATAATACTTAGGGATGAAAATTTTTATTTTTCCCTTGTGTTATAATTTTTGTCTTTTAATTGTGTCTGTAATTACGGTATACGAAAGGTAAATGAACATTTTGAAAGTGATATGTTCAGAATTTGGAATCGTAGTAAATGTAAAAATCTTTTTTCTTCTTTCCTGCAACTTATTTCATTCATCATCAGCCTAGCGTAAGTCCCGGTTGCTACCTTGGCTTTCACCTCGGTGCCCGGGGTCCGCTTTCCTGCCTAGTCTTCTCCACTTCGCTCGGTCTTTTGCATCCTCTGCCTTAAGCCCATTAGCACGCATATCGTCCCTTACGACGTCGATCCAACGCCTCTTAGGCCTACCTCGTTTTCCGGGTCCCGGCGGAGGCGGCATGGCGAGGCATCTGTTACCCACGTAGTCTGCCGGTTTTCGTAAAACGTGGCCATACCAGCGTAAGCGACCCTCCTGCAGTTTATCCGCTATGTCACGGACCCGAAGGCTGCCCCGGATGCGGGAGTTCTTAATGCGGTCTTTCCGCGAAACTCCAGACATCCAGCGCAGCATATTCATTTCCGTGACACGCAGGCTTTGCTTATGTCGCTCAAGTACAGGCCACGCTTCACTGCCATACAAAAGGACAGGCCTAATGATGGTCTTATAGACCTGTCCTTTGAGCCTAACCGGCATTTTGGGGTCACAGATAACCCCCGCCACCTCACGCCATTTCGCCCAGGCCGCCGAGATACGTGAGTCGACGTCGCAATCGACGTCCCCGGACTCGTGGAGCACCGATCCCAAGTACCTGACCTGTTCCGTGCGCTCAACTGTGTCTTCGCCAATGCGAACAGGAGCAGCGTTAGTTGTGTTACAGGCCAAGTACTCGGTCTTCGCCGCATTAATCTTCAGACCGCCGTTTTCCAGCGACTCCTTCCACGCTGCCACACGTCGAACCAAGCGCCCACTGTCCGAGTCCGCCAGCGCGATGTCGTCTGCATACATGAGCAGCCACGGCGGCTGCTCATGTAAGTCCCTGATGGTGGAGGACAGCACGTCCAGCACCACGCTGAACAGAAACGGACTAAGGACAGAGCCCTGGTGAACTCCGACGGTGATGGGGAAGGGTTTCGTATCGCCAACAGCGGTCCGAACCACAGAACCGGAGTCTCGGTACATATCTCGGATGATGTCAACATAGGTCTCGGGCACTCCTTTGGATCTCAGCGCCCACCAGATCACATCACGGGGGACACAGTCGAAGGCCTTCTGCATGTCTAGGAACAAGAGGTGCAGAGGCGTATTCTTCGATCTGTATCCTTCCATGGTAACCCTTAGGGCAAAGATGGGGTCCATGGCGCCATGGCCTGGTCGAAACCCATATTGACATCCCGAGACGGTGCACTCCTGCCGGATCCGAGAGTCAATCACCCGCTCGAAGAGCTTCATGGTGCGGGACATAACCTTAATCCCACGGTAGTCGCCACACTCCTGCACCGATCCCTTGCCTTTGAAGACTGGAGTGATAATACTCAGTCTCCATTGACTCGGGATCTTTCCGGTGAGGAGCATGCGGTTAAATAGGTGGGTTAAGATGCCCACACCACGAGGTCCCATCGCCTTCCAGGCTTCAATGGGGACTCCGTCGGCACCGACAGCTTTCCGGTTCTTCATGCGGCGAAGAGCCACATGCACTTCTTCAGGCGTAACCGGGGGCACAAGTCCCTGATTTGGAGGGAGAACCGGAGACAGCACCTCTTTGTGCTGCTTGTTCAGCAGCTCGTGGAAGTACGAGCGCCATCTCTCCTTCACCGCGAGGTCCTCGCATAACAGATTGCCGTCAGGGTCTCTTACACAGCGGCACTTAGTGATATCCAGTGCCGCTTTGACCCTGGAACGTGCCAACTTATAAATGAGCTTTTGCCCCTCAGACGATTCCAACTTATCATAAAGTGGCTGTAAGTGGTCTCGTCTGGCTCTGGCTACGGCCCTCTTGGCGGCACGTTTAGCAGCTCTGTATGCGTCGCGGTCTTCGGGAGATTTGGAAGCTTGCCACGTTTTGAAGAGAGCTTTCTTCTCTCTGATCTCCCTCTGGACTGTGTCATCCCACCACCAAGTCTCCTTGTCACACTTGCGGCCGCCCCTGGACAAGCCGAGCACCGACTTTGCCGCTTTAGTGATGGCAACCTGAATCCTGTCCCAGTGGCTTTGCACCGGTTCGCCATCGGTTCCGTCGCACTTATCGCCGATGGCCGACGCGAACGACTGGGACGTGGCTTCATCCAGTCGCCACCACCGTATTCGGCGTTGTTGGCGCTCAACAAACTTGACCTTAGGCTTGACGCGCAAGTCCATGACAAGGAGACGGTGTTGAGCAGTGAGACTCTCGCCGGGTATGACCTTGCAGTTGGCCACCTTACTGATGTGGTGCCTCCGTGTGAGTAAGAAATCGATTTGGGTAGCGTACCTCCCGCTCTTGTAGGTAATCAGGTGTTCGGGCTTCTTTTTGAAGAACGTGTTCACGATGGCAAGGCCGGCAGCCGCACACGTTTGGAGGATATTCTCCCCCTCCGCGTTACGGCTACCGTATCCAAAGCCACCGTGAACATGCTCAAACTCCTTGCACCTGTCACCCACATGACCGTTCAGATCACCACCCAAGACGATTCCCTGTGACAACGGGATGCCACGAAGCACCCCACCGAGTTGATCCCAGAACGCAGCCTTTTCAGTGTCGCTGCAACCGACCTGAGGTGCGTAGGCACTTATCAAGTGGGTTACAACCCCGTCAATAAGCACACCTACGACCATAAGCCGATCACTGTAGCGTTTCACCTCCAGGACTGCGTCTTGAAACTCCTCGGAGAGTACAACGGCCACCCCGTTCTCCCCACCGGCTGCACCCGTGTAGATCAGCTTGTAGCCATTCCCGATGAGCCGGGACCTGCGGCCTTTCCACCGAGTCTCCTGCAGGAATGCCACGGCCACCTTTCGCCTGAGAAGTACATCGGCTAACTCTCTCGCGCGTCCGGTCAGCGTGCCAATGTTGAGGCTGGCGAAGCGGATTTTCCGGGTTGGGGCTCGCGTCTTTGGCCGTGTTCGCCCCATACACGGTAGCCCTTGCCCACTTGCCACAGGAGTCGGGCGAATCTCCTGCGCGCCGTTTTGCGGCGGCGCCCTATCCGTGGCAACATTCTTTCTAAACTTGACCATTTTTAGTGGCTATTTGTGGCCTTTACAGGAGCGACTGCCGTCTGACCTCCCAACCCTAAAAGGGAAAGCCAGCGCCAGAGCCTCATCTGCTGTTCGGCAGGTGCCCCAACTTGCAGGGGAGGTTGACTTGGGCCCCGAAGATCGTGGTGGGGCCCCATATGCACCCTGCAACTTATTTCATTATCCCTATGAAATAGCCTTAATAATGTTGCCACTGCACACAGGTCTCTTCTGAATGAGAGGGAATGGGCTATAATCCACCACGCGGGTCCAGTGCGAATTGTTGGATGTTTTGGTTCTAGGATATGCCGGTTTCCTCACGATGTTATTCTTCACCGTTTTGAGAGTAGTGGTGATGAAATAAGTTACACAAAGTAATGCACATGACTGGGTTTGAACCCACGACCTACAACTCATAAGTCGGGGCCTTTACCACTCCGTCACCACTGCTCTCATAAGCATCTTATTTGCCGCGTACCTAGTAAACCTTCCGTTGATCAAGAATCCTGAAATTAGAAAAAAATAAGACTCCATTCGGAAATTTACATACATATTTACATAGGTAAGTTAGTACGAAACCCTGAGTGAGCGAGTTCAACACACACTTGTTTTTAATTATTTGAATAGTATAATACTAATTGTTGAACTAATTATACCTTAGCATTACTAGAAACTATAACAATAAATTTTATCTCTTTATAATTTTAGTTCAGATTACGATGATTTATTGATTCATCGATCGTTCTAGTGCTTAAGATAATTACTAGTTTCAAGGGACAATAATTGCGCCATCGGCAAATGAAACTTATTAGTCCTTAGCTAGATAGTAATGTATACCAATACCTATTAGACTAATCCAGTTTTGTTAATAACTGCCTGACCTCAATTATACGGAGACATAATTTACACGTGCCTTTGATTTCTAAAATTATTCGCTTATTGGCAGTCTTGGTTCAATGAGCTTTTATGTACAAAGATTGTAAGATTTGTGGCGGAAAAATTAGAACACTGGTGAAAAATTTGTGAAGTGAGAAATTGATTATACACTACTTTTTTGTCGTGGAAAAAATCAGCGAATGACGAATGCCGACCAAGGGCGGAATGGGAGGCAGTGTCAGACTTCTTCTGACTAAACGTCCTAAAGTTCCTTCTTGCCTTAGTTCCAAGACCCCGGCGTTTCGCTTTCGCATCAACCCTTGGCCCTTGATTATACACTACTGGATTGATTGAAAAAAAAAAACTTGACTCGTAATAAAGTAGCCAAACTAGATTAACTTCTGCCTGCGGCTTTCCCCTGCGTGGAAGTTGGTTTCTTCATACAAACTTCCTAACCCTATTCTACCCACTCAAGATAAAGTTTCGTAAAATCCGTTCTTACCGGATGTCTATACCCTATAAGAAACCTACCTGCCAAATTTGTAGTTTATAGTTTCTGTAATATTGTGATTAATCAGTGAGTGGTATTCAATATTTTATTTATTTTAATATATTATGTAGATACACCAGCCCATCTCTCCCTTACCCCCTTTGGACAAGAGTAGCGGCAGATAGAATGCAATGGAAAGAGTTGGAGGAGGCCTTTGCAGTAAGGCACACCGAAATTAGGGATATAATATAGTAAAGTTAACACGTATCTGCAAATACTTCGAGTTATTTTCGGAAATAAAGGCTTTATTATTACTAGCATTCGGCCATTGGCTTCGCCCGAGTGAAAATAGGTTTTCGCACAAACTTTGGACACGCGTAACATCCCTTTAGAGGGTGAATTTTGGAAAATCCTTTCTTGATATTCGCCTACGTCATAAAAGGAATCCTTGTGCAAAATTTGACGCTCCTAGTTCCAGTAGTTTTGGCTGTGCGTTGATATGTCAATCAGTCAGTTCCTCCTTTTATCCATACTAATATTATAAATGCGAAGGTAACTCTGTCTGTCTGTTACGCTTTCCCGCTTAAACCTCTCAAACGATTTTGATGAAATTTGGCACAGACAATCTTTAGACCCTGAGAAAGGACAGGCTATCTTTTATTGCAAAAAAAAAGACGCAGACGAAGTCGCGGGTACCAGCTAGTATATTATATAGATAACATAAACAAACAAAGTTTTGCCTTTATAAGATTTGTGTGATTTTGTTTTATTCGCATCAGTTATAATAAAAGCAAACCTACGCGTCCGTCTCAAGCACAGCCACTTCCAGGTAAACTCGATAAGACTGAACTGAACCAGATCGCATATTTTATGACGTCAGTTTACCATGAAACGTGATACTTTTGAATTCAATTTCCGGTGGGTAAGTACTCGTGTGACACTTTATTGGTGTCCGCCGTCTGGCTGTGCCACATCAGGCCTAATTTCACAAAGATCTGCTTGAGGTTAAGTTGACGGACTGTTTTTTTTAAATAAAAAAAAAATCATTTATTTCGACTAATTTCAATCTTTAAGGTTCTGTACCTCAAAAGGAAAAAAAAACAGAGCGTATATAGGATAACTTTTTTTGTCCGTGTGTCTATCTGTCGGTCTCATCATCATCATCAGCCTTTTTTAATGTTCCCACTGCAGGGACACAGGCCTCCTCTCTAGGAGAGGGAAGTCTGTCTGTCAAGACCCTTTACCTCGAAAGCGCGTGGAAATATTAAGTTGAAAAAGTATATAATTAAACCTGCGATCTCTTGAAGCTGTGAAATAATCAAACTTATAAGTTATAGATACGGCAGTTTATCTACACTAATAAATATAATAAAGAGGTAAAGTTTGTTTTTTTTTTGTTTTTTGTTTGTAGGAGGTAATTTCTGGAACTACTGGTTCTATCAGTTGCGAACTAGGTGTTGCTCATAACCGCTCTGCATTTTCTGACGGCCATTGCGCCTTCAGTGAAGAGGTAACCAAAATCAGAATCGTTTATTTCAAAGAGACCAATTACAGGCAGTTTTGAATTGTCAAACTGTAGGTTAGACAAAAATTAAATTGTACGTTCCAAGGCATAGCGTCTCAAGGAGTTGACAGCAAACTGTAGGGACCCATAGGGTCGAAGCTTCCTGAGGCCAAGGGTTGATGCGAAAGCGTAACACCAGGGCTCTGGGACTAAGCCAAAAAAGGAATGGGGTAGGTATTTTTTGTCAATAAAAGTGGCACACGGTTTCACGCTCCACCCAATGGCGGGACTCGTTATTCGATAATTTTAACCTACCATAAAACAAGGCATAGCGTTTTGTGGCTTACCTTTTTCAACCGCTCACAGCTTCAAACATAAGTTTTCTGCTCATTAAATTGATCAGGATTTTAGAAACGATCCAGCAATTCTGTTACTATCTTACAACCTCGTGGTAATCTTAGTAATTTGTACTAATCGTTAATAAACCGGTTTTATCTTATGATTACCTGCTGCCTTTTGACATATCAAGAAAACTGACCATCATTTTTTAACACTTCCTTTTACAGATATTAATTTTACGCAGTTTTAACAGGATATAGATTACAATCTTTGTGGTAATTCAAGATAGTTTATTAGTGTTGTTAATTCATCATGGACTGCTTCCTTATACCTTTCCTATGATATGATTATGTCGTAGGGAAATGAGGATATCAGGGATTCCACGAAATCCCTAGGGATATAAAAATCCCGACAAATTTCGAATGTTTATTGCATCTTTTTACTAAAAGTAACTTGTGTTTACACATTTCCTTACTCTGTGGTTTGTACTGTTTTTATCGACTAAGGTACTAAAATAAGTTCTTAATATGTGACCTAGTGCCCACAACGGAACAATGTCGTGTTGTCTATTTTCACCATAGTTCCTTAAACCAGGTTGTTGTTATGTTTGAGTTTTATAACATGATTGCTTTTAACGGTTATTATTATTACATAGTATAAAACAAAGTCGCATGTCCCTATGTATGCTTAAATCTTTAAAACTACGCAACGGATTTTGATGCGGTTTTTTTTAATAAGTAGAGTGATTCATGAGAAATATTTATAAGTATGATACATGCGTAATATATTAGTATTGCACCCGTGCAAAGCTGGGGCGGGTCGCTAGTGATTTATAATATATTATTGACCTATTAATCTATAATATGAGTATTTAATTAATTGTTTTCTTAAGATATCTATTTTTTAATATTAAAAAATATTTATATGATATAAACTAGTGTTTGTTTGCAATCCCATCAACATCTGTGGTAAACAGTGATGGAATCGTTGATGGTGAGGGCTAAGGCGCACTAGTTTATAAAGAGCCTATTCACTCTAGCCATGAAAACGCCTAAATTATAATCTGACGTGAAGAACGGTGCAGGCAAATTGAATCAGTCCTTCGATGTACGCGGTATAAACGGCGCGACGAAAACTTATTTCGTCACGTTCCGTTCCTCCCTAGAGCAGGTCGGACAAGTCATTAGATTATTTCCAAATTAAAACAGAAAATGTACTAAAAAAATTGTTCTAAACAATATCAATTAAACACTTATAGCAAGTTATAAATAAGTAACTCATAGAACATCTATTAATTGAGGGATTTTTTGTTGACATGGCGACTGAGTTCAGACGTATGTACAATTGGCGCTTAAGGGAATAGCAAAAGTCTGACACACTCTCATGTTCCAGAGAAGGAGACGTGATTAAATTACTCACCTTAAAAAAAAGTCATAATTATAGCTATTTATTTATTTAACAATTTATGTACTTACACACTTACATTTTTAAAGAAAACACATTATAGAAGAAATAGTACAAAGGTACTCCTTATTTCGCAAAGAAATTTCTTCCAGCAGACCCGCGAAAGGAGAAGTTAGAAGGAATGTAGACATTAGTGTGTAGAAATAAGAAAGAGATAGGTAATGAAAAGTAAATCATAAATACTTATATAACTTAAACTAATACTAATAATAAATACATACCAGTTACATATATAAATATAATATATATATAATATATCACACTGGACAGGAAAGATAGTGCTCTTTTATTTTAGCAATACCGTTGTTTATAAATTTTATTTTTTATTTATTCACTCACTTCACTAGATGTTCTCAGTATGGTTGTATTTTTTAGGTTGCAAATTAATTAAATACCTATTTATAAATTATATATGTTTAGTAACTTTATTCCCATAGGAAGCATGAAAAAAATATTCTTAATCTCTAACGCTTCTAAAGTACATCCCGATTAAAACATTATTTTATCTAGGAACTATGTAAGTGCTAGAATTTAATAATTAGGACGAAATTTATTTATCCACGTTACCATTTAAATTACTTTCTACTAGCTTTTGACCGCGGCTTCGCCCGCGTGGTATTGGGGTTGGGGTTGGGGTTTCCGGGATAAAAAGTAATGTGGCCTTTTTCCTATTCCGGAGTGTATTCTATGCCCGTGCCAAATTTCATCCAGATCCGTCCAGCCGTTTTGGCGTGATTGAGTAACAAACATCCAAACATCGTAACTCTCGCATTTATAATATTAGTAAGATAACTTCCCTTTCTATGCTTTCTATAATTTAGTACTAAAAGTTCCGGTTTAGTACTAAAATACTATCATTAACTGATGATGATCATTAACTTTATGAATTTCCTTCTTCGTCTCCATTTCTTCCGGGCTTTCTTTCCTTTTAAAATCCAGCTTAAGTATAAAAGCAAAACGTAAAGGCTTAGTGCAATCCTCACCTTCCGCATGATGCAGGGTCTCACCGGACATGGTAAGTTCGGGAAGTACATGCACCGGATTCGTCCATCATTGCTTAGTGAGGTAGCAACGCCCGGGTGTCGCCACTGTGTGGACCACCCGGAGGACGCGGTCTAGCACACGGTAGAGGTGTGCCCCGCTTGGGAAGAGAACTTACAAACTTACTTGGAAGCTTTCGGGTGATTTGACTTAATATTTGATTTTTTCACTACTGCTTGCAGTCCCGAATATTTGAGACTAGCTTTTGCACGCGGGCGAAGCCGCGGGCAAAAGCTAGTTTTCGGGTTTCCGGGATAAACAGTAACCTATGTCCTATTCCGGAGTGTATCCTATGCCTGTGCCAAATTTCATTCAGATCCGTCCAGCCGTTTTGGCGTGATTGAGTAACAAACATCCAAACATCGTAACTTTCGCATTTATAATATTAGTAAGATAGTAAGATTAATTTCGATGTGTCGTTGACAAAAAGGGACGTTGACAGACGGACAGTAAAGTAATCCTATATGATTTTTATTTTTGTTGGCTTACAGTATCAGTGATATGGCCCCCCGCTCTATAGGGGCCCCGACGTAGGCAATATTTTAAAACTAAACAAGTATTTGTAAAAAAGTACCATTTTAGTTTTTGATACGGGGTCTCTGTAGGACTAGCTATGCCACTGGCCTTATAATATACCTACCTACTGATGAGACTCAAGCTTCCCATATAGGAAAAAGAATGGGACGTAGTCCACCACACGGGACATTATAAAAACGTTATACCTACTTTCTAAGAAATGTGTCCTTATTCGCATTGAGTAGGTATTTAAACTTAACTAGAGCTCTACGTACGTGTATTGATCTTTCATCGATTCAGCCGAAACACGTCCACTGTTGGACATAGGCCTCCCCCAAACGTCGCCACGACCAGTCCCATGCGTCTTGCATCCATCGAATTCCAACAGATTGTGGGAGGCCTTCCAACGCTACGTCTTCCGGTACGCGGTCGCCACCCCAGAACTTTTCGGCCCCAGCGGCCATCTGTTCTGCGTGCGATGTGCCCTGCCCATTGCCACTTATGTTTGGCGATTATTTTCGCTATGTCAGCAACCTTGGTTCTCTTGTATTAAATACTCTTGTCTTGTTCGTGTTAATCTTTATTCAATAGTAATAATAGTGGTTCAAGATATGAAATACGCAGACATTTCATCAGTTATACAATATAGCCCACAAAATCTCCTAACGAAATCTAATTACAAGTCAGAACCACTCGAGAACAAATCGACAACATTACACACTATTGTCAACACAATACACAAAGCCGCCAATGTTGCCATAACCCTTATAAGGGACTTGAGGCAACACAGGCTTGGGTAAAGAGACTAAAGAGTCTTAACACCTCTATTATATACACATTCTCGCATCAAGCTTATTTTCGCAACGTTGATAAATCCACACAAGTCGCTAGTCCTTTTAATTTATTCACAAATCAATGATTCATCGAGTGTTGTCGTTTCGAAATTAGACCTACATAGGTTTCCTATTTTCGCAATTTGCAGTGGACATTGTATAACCGACTTTACCCGAATACATCCGACTACTGTCGACGCTGCCTTTGCGCAAAGTTTGTACAGACTTTGTGTTGCTATTCGAATTTCCAATTGAATTTGACATCACGCCTTAGGTACCTAATCTTTTTTTTTATGGTGGGCAAAAATCATACAATGACGAATTTTGCGCCTGGGCGGTGCGGGAAACAGTGTCAGACTCTTACTGACTAAACACCCTACCCGTTCCTTCTTTGTCCTTCGCACTGGGGCCAAGTCTTCCTTTCAGAAAAAGACCCTGGGCCCCAGCAGGCTTCAACCCTATTACAGAATCCCTACGGTTTTCTGACAACTCCATGAGGCGCGGAGGATCTGTTCCTGTGCGCCGTCGACGACTTGTCTTAGTCCAGACTGTTACCAGACGACTAGACGGCGAGCTACAAATTGCTCGCCGTCCGCAAGCCTGCAGCCTTACTAATAATGAGGGGTCTAAATTTTGAATTAGAAATGTTGTAAAGATTTCGCTGGACAGTCGTACGATTTTATTTAGAATTTGAAAGCTATTTTTAATACAGTAGAGTTTAATTTAACTTGAACATCATTATACTAGCTTTAAGTAAAGGCGTGTAAGACAATAATATTTATGTAGCAATATTAAAATAATTGATGACGACTAAAGGAGGAGTCTTGAATGTGGTCGGCAGAACATAGGAAAACGGTAGCCATTCCATGATTGGTCCGTTTGATTTACGGCCTCTAGGTAAAGTACGCTCGTTTATAGGATTGATCAATTTATTGGTACATAAAGTGATGAATCTTAAGATTAATTGCTGATATAAGCTTCACTGGTATTCGAGTCAGTTGTCAATTACGTACTAGGTATTAGCTTTCGAATAGTTTCGAAGCCTTGAGAGCACTATCTGATTTGCGAGGCGCTCTTTAACCTCGAATTAATTGGGAAACGACTGGAGAGTTATGAAGACGTTTGCTTTATTGGGAATACTTTATTGAAGACGTTCAGCATTTTTTTTGCGACTGAACGATGGTCAAGACGTTAGTCTAAACAGCGCTTCGTCAAATGTCCACAACGGGACTTCATCTTCGAGAGAAAGGATCACTTTACTCCCATAATCGCAAGAGCTACAAAGCCATCGAACAACTTCAAGTAGGGGTGGACTTAGCACAGTTCCACCCCAGTCCACTGTCTCACTGAATAGACGCGGCTTCCACTAAAACGTTCACTATTGGACATAGTTTTACATTAACGAATCATCCTTTTGCGTCTCGACTCTGAAGGTCATTGGTCCACCTTGTGGGAGGCCACTCAACGCTGTGTCTTCCTTGCGCGGTTGCTACTCCAGAACCTTTCGGCCCCAGCGGCTACATGTTCTATGAGTTATACGCCTGTTCCTTAAGTTTGGCGATTCTTCGGTTTAAGTCAGCAAACTTGGTTCTCCTACTAGCGCATATCTTCATTCTTGTTATGATCGTAACGAATATCCAAGCATAGTTCTTTCCATAGCCCTTTGAGTAACTTTAAGCATTTTGATGAGGTCCATTGTAAACGACCGCGTCTTTAAGCCATATGTCGTTACTAACAACACTATTGGTCATATACCTACAACAAAATAAATATGGGTGTTTTATCATGGTGCCCAACCCGCCCTTGGGCGGAGCGGAAGACAGTGTCAGACTTTTACTGACTAAACGACCCACCGTTTCTTCCTGCCTTAGTTCCAGGGACCCGGTGTTCCGCTTTTGCATCATTCCTTGGCTCCAGAAGGCTTCGACCCTGCTAGGTCCCTACAGGGATGCTATGGGTGCGGCGTGTATATTTTTTCCCCTCCTTAGTCGTTCACTCTTGACAGAGTGGTCGTGGTTGATCATGTTGCATTTTCGTTGGCTAGTGAGGCTCCCACGATGCGTCTCCACTTGACATGGTTTACGGCGTCTCGGGAACTGGACCATGGAGGTTTGTGTTGCAGCTCTAATGAGGTCTGTCCAAAGCGTAATTGAGCGCCCACGAGACCGCTTCCCTTCTACTTGGTTCTGGACAACGAGAACGATATTTTTTTAAACATAAACAAATAAATAAGCTTTCATTGGTGGCAACCCTTACTAAACAGCATTAAACGCGTCGTTGGCATTATCGCGGCATAATTGCGGGTGGCTGCGGAAAGGACAAGTGATACTGACAGCGATTCGCGATTTATTACACAAGATAACAGGAAAATGAATGAATAAATGGAATCATCATCATCATCCTACCGTTATCCCATGTTACAATGAATAAATTAAATGGAAAAAAAATGGAAATGAATAAATGGAAAGTGCGTTTAATATTTGACAGTTCAAGACTAGTTTGCTTTTTATCACCATCATTTTTTAGTCAAAATTGCGTCCATGATTCCTGTGACCTGCTTACGCTGCATCTTTTAAAGCGCGATCTGGCTCTATCGGATCCCCACAACCCTCACCATATTCAAACGCTTTTCAAAGCTGCATCTTTTAGTATGCAGTCAATAGGCTCTGCTATGACATATTTTCAAAACCAATCTAGCTACACTGTGAAAGAATTTTGTTTTTAATCATTTAAGTCAAATTATGTAATACAATTCTAATAGTTTTTTATGTACCCTTACCTTGTTTATTAGAAGAATTTATGAAGACAGGCTATACTTAGGTTGACCCTATAGCTATCGAAGATCATGACTGAGGATTTATGTTTTTTTTTTAAGGTGGAAAAATCATTTAATGACGAATCCCGCCCTTGTCCGGGGCGACAGACACCTACTAACAAAACAACCCACCCCATTCCTTCTTAGTTTGCCCTCATCCCGGGGTCGGATCAAAATAAAAAAAAATCAAAAACAAAATGTTTTTATTTCATATAGGCCTACATGGGCACTTATAAAACGTCAGAAGCTAGTGCACGGTTCCAAATTGGTCGTTTCCTATGGAGAAGAACCGGCAAGACACTCCATGGTTCTTCCTTTCAGAAAACGGACTCACGCTCCCCGCTATCTTTACAACCAATTCCTATCAACCTAATAATTACATAGCGAGCCGCTTGCACCGAATTGGAGGGCGCGGAACCGACAGTTTGTTTTCGCTTACTTAGCCGATTATACCGCTTGTTATTTTTTTTTACAGTATCATAAAGCCGGTTTCATACGAGACACTATATTTAGGTATTGGATTGGTTATGAGGTGTGGGATACAGGCCGTTTAGATAGGCTTATAAGTATAGTATGTGAGGACTTGTCTGGTTCTGTAGGTTACCTATATCAGTGATCTGGTTCTGTATTGTTTACCTTGTATTATAAGCGTAGGTATTATAATTAAGAAGTTTGTGTGTGATGGCGATTTTACATCAGTGTGGGTACTTTGGAAATACTTACCATTAGACACGGTATGTTGAATTGAAAACTAACACTTCCCTGTTTTTATAAGAAAACCAGTCCTTACTGCAATCTACATTAAAATATGTTATCTGTAATAGGAATCGAAAGTGCCTACAGATAATATAAATTTACACTATCTTTTAATAATACCAGAATTAAAATAAACAAGTTAAATGTTCAAGTCAAGTGCCATTAGTGCACTGAGTTTAGCATAAATGCACCAACTAGCAATACAGATTATAAAATAAACATTGATATTTCTACGTCGAAGTAAAACCGACAACACTTCATTTGCAAAATCGCGTATAAAACCTAATCCGAACTAACAGTCGATTAAAGCCAAAACATTGAGACAATCAATGCTAACGTAATGTCAAAGTAGGTAAATTAACCAATTAGTCTTGATCCTCAAATCCTTCTTTTAAAGAGACACGCGAGCTCTTACCAACCTGGTCCCATTTCAAACCACTAAAGAGCTGGCACAAGTCCAAATTAACTCAGAAAGCATACGATTTATAAAAAAAATCTGAAACAATATAAATTTTGCAAGTATCAAGATCGCTTCGTTTGAATAAATTAATTGTGTTCCGAGACGATTTCTAGGAAATAGTGTTGTAATTATAAAAATAGTGACATCAGACGTGGAATTTGTGTTTTACGTGTGTGACTAGAAATAACGAGATTTTATCTGACTCGGTATTAGGGACCCAGTGACGTCTGCTACAATACTTTTAATATTGTCTGCTGAAGAATTTTGTTTCTTTTTCCGGAGTTACTCCTTTATTTTCGACAGTATGGCATTCCTATTGTTTAGTGTATTTTTCCATTCGAATATAAAATGACGAAAATGACTATTGTCTCCCGTGTTGAAAGAATGGGTCCTATCTTCCATGGGTAACCTTATTGACATTTGGCGCTAAGGTATGTTTTGTAATAATAAAATGAATGTAAAGATTGCGAAGTATACTAGTATGGCGTGACTTAGATATATCTAAGTCAACTATCTATGTTAGGTTATAAACCAACATAGATTCAGCCAGAATAGGTTCTTGAATAATTAACAGATTGAAAAACGTGTGGTGTATTGACGACATTTTGGGGAGACTTGTTTAACAGTGGACGTCTGTCGACTGAAATAGTTCAAGTTTAAAGATTGGCGAATCCAGGACAGATTTGAGGACAATTCCATTATCACAGCCCAGAGATCTAGTATCTGATTACAGAACACATAATAGGTGAGTATATTACCTACTCCATATAGCTTCAAATGCAACATTCATTAAGTAACCAAAGCAGTTCAGGTCTTTAAGATTTACATGCACGAATGTAAAAGAATGTAAATAATTTTTAAAAAGCTGCCCGAAATATGTGTCACCGCGGTAGGTTGATATAATAAATTAATTTCATCATATTGCAAATATATACCGACGCGATCAAGATATGGGAGGAATTCATGTCGTTTTTAAAATTATAGTGGTTTTATAAACAAGGCGGTTTCAAAGAATCGCCAATAACGGAGATCGTGATAATACTCCGGTATTTGACCTTCGAATGTTCATATTAAAATCATATTATTTGTAAAGATTTGTTCACATTTGAATGTTTCTACGCAACCGCATTTTGATAACTGCAACATATAAATAGAATGTAAGCAATTAATAAAAATATTCCCTTTTTTTATACAGCCCTAATTAAGGAAGAATAGAAAATTATTACTAAAAATTACTAATTAAGGAAGGGATAGAAAAATAGAAACACAAAAATAATTTATAGATTTGATCTAAGCAAAATATAATAAAAGTTGTAGGGACAGAAAAACAGAAACACAAAATTAACGTAAAAAATAAACAACCACTTCGTTTTAATAGTTTTACACATGTGTCCACGTATATCATACGTTCTCTTTGAAGTTTAGTCTCTTCAAACCACGTTTAACTAAATTCTTGGATATTGTAATGTCGTGTCTAACATGAGTTTACATGCGTTAGAAAATATAGTAATAAATGATTTCTGATTCTTCGCTCTACAAGTCTTTCTTGGCTTCTATTCAATGTTGAAGAGAAGTTTTGTAATGTCTTTCATAGGTTTGGTCTACATATTTATTACAATGCTTCTTTCTCTTTTTCCAACCTTTCACTCAGACTATGTGAGACATCCTAGCTTTTAAATTGATGAACTGAGAAAAAAGCTAATATTATGTTTATAAATATATCAGAATCTGATAATGAAGAAGACAAGAGTAATGACAGTAGATTATTTGAAGTTAATTTCATTTTAGTCGATATAATCATTTGGAGGATATATATATTTTTAATTTTAAATTTTATTTTAGCTTTGGATGATTTTTTCAGAAAACCCGATAAGGTATGAAGATAAATAACTAGGTTTCAGAAGCGATAATAATTTTGAAATTAATATATGGATTAGTAATTTCACCAGAAGATATAATACTAACTAAGGTATGGTTATACAAAGCATATTTTGTGTATTAGTTGTTATGGTTACGGTATTAATTTCTCACGACTAATCATTTGACTAGTCTTTACTGACAAATTATATTCTCTATTTTTCTCATTTCCATAAATAAAGCGTACTCTTTAATATTTAAATTAAATGAAGTTTTATAATTAATTGAAATTTAAAGACTGAGCTTCCAATAGCCTCTGATTCTCAGAATTTGTCGATACGAAATTATGATAATTGCCACTGTTTCTGTAATTATGCACATATTTATAAAATATCTATTATAATAAGTTTTATATGTTTATTGGTTTGCTTTGCTTGAATTTTTGTATATTACGAAAGCAGCTTCGTTCATTGTGCCAAATTGTTGTTGTTAAAGAAATAATGGTTTGATATCCTTTGATATAAATTGATGATTTTCTTGATGTTCTAGCTGGTTACTCAGATTTGAACACCAAGACTAATCATAGTTTAATGAATAACGTGACTGTTAATTTTCCATTGCGAGATAATAACAATAGTTAAGGTTTTTTTTTCTAAGGATTCCTGCTCCTTAGACGTTCACTCTTGACAGAGTGGTCGTGGTTTGTAATTTTGCATTTCGTAAGCGAGTGAGGCTGCCTCGATGCTTCTCCACTTGTCATGGTTGACGGCGTCTTGGAACTGTCTCTGGACTATGGAGGTTTGTGTTGCAGCTCTAATAAGGTCTATCTAACATGTTGGTGAGCGCCTGAGTCACAGCTTTCCCTCACCTTATCCCTGGACAACGAGTCACTCCAAGGAGTGTATATGTGTGCATGTTTGAATCCTAAGGATTGCCGTAACCATAATCTTAGTTTTGTTTGTCCATACTGTTCATTAGATCTAGTCAACTATCAAATAGTTACACATCGGAATACTTCAAACTTTACCACACCATATTACAACAGCCTACTACACAAGTTTCTCTGATAAACGACTCCACAAAACCCATATCTTATGCACCTACTGTATTGCTGAACCTACGAACCTTATCGGACAACTCAATCTTTGAAAATCAAGTCATTTCGATGTAGATGCAGCAATATTCCAGTTCCTGAGGTAAAGTATCAAAATTCATAAGGTGTTAGCCGATGTTAATCTGTTTAATAAGCATTTTGATACTTTTGATAGTATCGGCTTAGCTATAAGCCATGTAAAGGTTTCATTCAGTAAACGTTTTATTAAGAGTGTTTCCCAAATGTTTCTTTTTATTGAAGAGAAATATGTTGAGGGGTATGAATAGTGTGTTGGAGATTACTGATACCTAGGAGTTCAAGAGATCAGCTGGAGAGAGATGTTACAGCAGATTTATGTCGTGTTTAAAAAACGATTCGGAGATGGGAGCGAGACTTGTCATTGAATGTGGTAGAGAATGTAAATATTTTTGTAATTTCCAGATTAAGATCACCGTTTTATGACTGCTAGAATAATATCATTAACAAATGGCTAACTATTTTTATGTTATTTAATTTTAAAAAATGCCTCATCGAAGATAAATTGTTTGGTCAGTGTGAATGCTTGTGGTGAATAATATAGTGTTGTCGTAAATTAAGACTTGTCCCCAGAAACAGTCCCACAATCACCTCGTTCGAGCTTGATTATGTTCAATTACACACCCTGTAATCACTCCATAAACGCAGATTCAAATTACGAGCTTCCACTTCAATTACTAAAATTATTTATAGATCACCAAGTCTATTACATTCTTTCCCTCAATTACCGTTTATGGTTTGCAAAACAAGATAAAATTATTAACTGGTCGAGTGTACCGTATGGTGCGCACGACAAAACATGACTTACGGTCTACGAAGTAACAAGAATCGATACTGTTGTTAAAGAAATACAGCAGTACTCGATCAACAGTGGTATTGTGATCGGCAACTCAGTCGCGGAAACTAACGATTTTGAAACAATCGAATCGAGCTTACATTTCGCTCATAATCGTATTTCATAACGTCACCATGTGCAGTTTATGTGGCAGGCTTCGTTGATATAGTGTTCTGTTGACTTTGTTTAGTCATCTTTGCGCTCGATTTCTTTTTTAATGAGACTCGCAAGCATGACGGGTTTAGTTGTTTGGCAAAGATGTTTTGCATTACTAGGTACTCTTATAAAATTTGAGGCTTTCTTATCTGTTTTGTCTTTTCATTATGAAATGGTGTTAAAAAGATTATACAGATTTTAAAATCATAATTATTAGGTGTCATAAAAGATCCTCAACTTTTCTTACAATATCTAATTTTACCATTACAAGTACACGCTAATCTCTTTAAATCTATTCCCATACCAAGAGTACTATATCTAACCGTATTACGATGTCTTTACAATCGAGAGCGAGCTCCAAGACTACAACTAGCAGAAATGCGTTTGCTTTTATTGTCCCTACACTGCCCGCAGCCACGACCGCATGTAACATGTCTATTACCAACACTAACCTAGGTACAGTCTACCTCGTTTATTTTACAGAACTTCCCCAGGTGTTGAAAATGTTCCCGAAGATTTACAGTTTCCGTATTATGAAGACAAACAATCATTCCTTTTACTACTGTTTGGTTATTACTTTCCCTCTTAAATGTTATTCCTACAAAATAAATATTAGCTTCATATGTCCTAATTCCTTTTGTGAAATTCGAGTATTCATTTGTTTGTTTTAGTTTAGGGTTCGTTTCCTAATCGTCAACGTTACTTGTAAGTAGTTTGGTTCTAATTAATGAGGTGATGTCGACCGACAGATGGTGGTGTAAACATTGTAAGTGTAACATGGTAACTTGCTAGCCGATATATCCCAGCTAAGCCTGTTGTGTGCAGTAGTACTTGTTAGTACTTGTCTTGTTTCGTGTCCAGCCATATTGTCGGTAAAGGAGGTTCATATATTTGTCAATATTGCTATGAAAATACAAATTATTATTAGAGTCATGACTTCAATGAATATTTAACTTTTCAATCAAAACTTGAATTTAAATAGTCGTAACATTAACCATAAAACTATAACTGTTGAAATTTGGTCCCTGTTTAGCCACTTAACGATAAAATGATAACTGCCATATTCTAAACTATTAAAATTGTGATAGTTTAGAATCTTGTTATGATTTTGAAACTGGTGCCAGTAGCGCCCATATTTTGTTCTAAGGTGCATGCAGCAAAAAAGGCTCTTAATAAGGTAGATATTCCATTGTAGGCATGGGCTTGCAGATGATAAGCAATGAGTATCTCGCTATCCGGCCATCGAGCAACCGTCCCGACCGTCGACGGCGCGTGGTGTGACAAAACCTACTGGGGTTATGGGTTAGCTTCCGAAGGGAAACCCGGAGTCCTGGAACGCAAGTCATAGAAGGAACATAGAAGTTTCCAACCTATAAAAGACAGACATAATATAGGCTGTGTAGTTACACATTTGCGTCTTAAGTTGAAGTCAGCTATTCACAAATCTACTTCAGATGAAGAGGTCCCAGAGTGGTTCGTGAATATTTAAATCAGTTGGCATTCGATTGCTATTCTATCCATCAGTACTTAATCACTAATTACTTCTTTTAAAATGTGTTCTCCATCCTTACGTAAGAATAACACTGCGCAGTCTTACTAATGCTCCATTATTATCTATAAATAAAACTATGCAGTCTGTATTGTTTTTGTCCAGTTTTGATTTCTCTCCTTAAGTCTTAAGGTCATTCACTTCTCAACTACTAGAACAAATTAACTCGTTTTCTAACACCATAACGTTATCTCACAAATCTATGGCATTAACTACTATAATATTGTACACGGGACTTTCTCCAAATACTAATTACGGAGATATAGCATCGTCTAATAAAGTGTTCAGTTTATTTGAAGATTTTTATTCGTCGTCGGGTAATAGTGTTGATTTTATTAAGATGTTTACGTATTTGAAGTTTTTGGATAAACCAAGTTTCTTTAAATCTTTTTTTCCTCGAGATGTTGCCAAAGAAATGGGTGCAGATGCACCACGATAATGAGTGAACATTAATTAAATATAATATTCTTGAATTTGTTTTGCTAGTGTTATTTTTTTTTCTGAGGCTTTTATTTTCATCATATCATCTTTCGATCGTTTTTTTGATTTGATTGATTTTATTTTATCTGATTTTATACCGGTTATATTAAGAAGATTTTTGAGTTGTATAAGATTGTTTTAACCATAAAAAATTAAATCCAATTTAGTTTTTTTAATGGGTGGAAATCATCATTTATCTGGTTGTCCTTACATTACATTCTGAAAATGGTCTCTTTTTAAATTTTATGCGCGCATCTTCTAAACTCCAAACAAAATCTACGTTGACCCAGTACAACCATAAACTTAACTCACTCCTTGAAAACCAGTACTAAAATTTATCTTCCCATAACGACCCAGCATGCATGTCACCCGGTTATCACAAGTTAATGTAACTATTATTAGAGGCCACATAATCTGCATGCATGTTCAATAAACGGATAATCTTAGCGGCTGGCTCGAATGTTCGATACAGCGCGAGCGCAGAGTTGCGACCTAAACTGGTATTAAATAATTGATCCATTAACATATATGCTGGGTATAGATCAAGTTGTAGATGTGACAAGAGGAGTTGAAATTTTAAATGTATTTCGTTTCTTTATTCATACACTTATGCTTTGGAACTTCAAAATGTGGCTGATGCAGTTAACTTCGTAGATGTTTAAAACAGCTTGGAAGTTCTAAAAGATAATGATTCTTTTAATCTAACTAATTTAAGTTCTTCTCTGGTTGTCTCGTTACAATTCTTCTAATCTTACTAATATTATAAATGCGAAAGCTACGATGTTTGGATGTTTGTTACTCAATCACGCCAAAACGGCTGGACGGATCTAGATTTTGGCACAGGTATAGGATACACTCCGGAATACGACATAGGCTACTTTTTATCCCAGATCCCCAACCCCAACCCCAATACCACTCGGGCGAAGCCGCGCGCAAAAGCTAGTTAATAATAATTCTAATCATCTTCTACCTGTTCTTTACCAAATATGTTTCAGTTAACTCTGTTGTATTTTTCCAAAAGCAGCCGAATATCAGTAGGTTTTAAATGGAGAGAATTATATTCAACTCTATTACCTATGGTAACACACTAACTTTTGACCATGCTATTAAAAAAAATCCAATGCAGGCTAAGATTATTTGCTTCAAAACTATAATTAAATCACACTAATATTTTAAAACCGAAAGTTTGTGTGTTCGTTACTTTTTCATGCTCTAACAGTTGAATGGATTTTGACCAAATCCTGGAAATAATTGTATGTTCCCGTAGGATCACGTGGGCAAAGCTGCAAGCAGTAGATAGTAATTTATAATCGTAGATATTAAGCAATATCTTTAAAATTTGTGGCTAAATATAGTTCCAGCGTATCGCAAATGGCGGTGCCCAAATTGAATTGTCCCGTCCATGTAATATGTACAACTCAGATCAGATATGCTGTCAGTTCTACTAATATGAACGTTTATATATCTATCTATCTATGTAAGACAATAACGTTCCAAACTTACGACTACTGACAGGTACAAGTTTTGGCTTGACTTGAACAACTTCCACTAAGCTATAGAAATGTATTGCTTAAGTTTTTGTTTTACCATTCCCTTAAGAGACATTGCCAAAATAGAAACCCGCTTAACTATTTTCGCAGTGTCCACAATCAGTTTACTTATAATGATAATAACCCAAAGGTTGACTGGTAGAGAATGCCTTGTAGCATTAAGTCCGCCTGTGTACCACTACTGTACTTGAAGTTTAAATTAATAAATAAATAATAAAGCCGATAAAAGAAAGAGTAACTACGGCTGACAGAGGTACTGAAGAACAAGCAGATGCGTTATTCGTTTTTTTTTTTTGTTCGTTCGTTTTTTTTAACAAATTGTGTGATACGGATCAGATGATATTTACTAATAAGATTATTTTCATTTTTTTTAATGTGTAATATTTACGTCTTTATAAGGTAAAACAAGATTTAAAGTTGTTATAGATATAAAAATAAAGTCAACAAAAATTAATATTATTATTCATATAACGTTAATACAATCATATAATAATTTTATCTCCCGATTATCCTCAATGGCAATAAAAATATATATATAAATATATTGTAAAAAGCTCTCTCAAACCTCTCTGCAATTCTTACTGGTCTATGACCGTCTTGATTAGGTCTCGCATATGTGATGCATAATATATTTAATTACTTGTTAGCATTACTACTAATATATGAGGTGCTGCAAAATGACTGTGGTCCTTGTATATTGATATTAAAAATAGGATCTAGAATGCATACTAAAGAAATAATAATGATTAAAAACGAAGAATTTATTCTTATTTGATTTACAAGTTCTATATATATAATATAATTTTATTTATAATATAATTTTAAAGCATATGCTTATATGATTTAATAATTGATTTCAAGTCATCGTTGTCCTATTGTTTTTTTTTATCTGCTTATCAGTATCTATTCATCTTTTGTTTATCTCTATTTTATACTATCTCGATAGTCATCTTTTTTCTAGCAACAATTTTTGATCTTCACCAAACACCACTTTCGATTCTTTGAACTTCTTTAAATACTTAATACTATTTTAGATTATCTGATATACAACGAATGTCTTCTACTTTCTCAACGATTTATAATAATGTGCGTCACCTTAAAATAATTAGGCATTTGACGCCATCAAAAGGCATGGAATCACAACTATGTGGTCAAGTAGATGATTCAACACCATTATCAACTATTACCTTTTTAATTTTGACATTCATTGGAATCCAGAATACAAGTGTAAAATTAACTCCCATTCCCACATCAGCTCAGATTTACACTTTTTTAAAGCCGATGTCTTGAGTATTTATCGCTGCTACCGCCACATAAATTAGTGGTCCATAAAATAATAATCCATATTAACGATGCCTGACCATATTTAAGTGGTTGTCTGAAGTTGGAACTGGCCAATCAGGTATTTGTCTTGAGACATTGTTGACGCCATTCACTTGGGGGATATTGATTGGCTGGGTAATGGATGCTGTGGCTTGGTAGGAAGGTAGGATGGTGCTGATTGATATGCGTGATGGTTAATTCATGATTTTTCTTGTGAAGCAATTGCGTCATACATTGGTGGGGGTGAGAGAGATCTATGTATTGACAATTTTATTCTTTGATAACCTTTTTCTGTCTTATCGTAGTGTGCCGAAAAATACTGATTCCTTTTATTTAATTTTATCTTTTTTTCGTCTTGACGTTTTGCATATTTGCTTTATTATCCATCCAACTACCTTTCGGTAATATATGTTATTACCGAAAGCGCAGGCTTGCTGACTAACAATGGTTGGTCAGCCGTCCAGTAAGAACTAGGCCCGAGTCGACAGCTCGTAGTATTCCAAAAGCGCCTCAAAGAGATATCAACAAAACTGCTAAACAAACACACAGGGAAACGTTTGATAGAAGGGTCGTAGTCCTAGGATACAAAGAACAACCGAAAGATACGGGTGGCTTAACCAATAATAGTCTAACTAGATATGCTCAATCCTAGAACGGGGGAGTGGTGATGATTAAAGTGGTGATACTTGTAGAAGATAAAAGTATATCCAACGGTACATAAAGTATATATACCACTGGATTTCTCCATTTTAATTATAGCTGCCTATACATTTTCCCATTCCTTTCAAGCATTAAAGAGCCCGTTAGCCAGATATCCAACTTTTATCTCGAAATTATAGTACGCGAAGGCGAATCAGCATCATGGTGAGAATTGATGGTATCGTCTCAATTGAAGCTTACAACACGTGATAAACAACTGACAAGGTATACTTTTCTCCCATTCCCAGATTTTAAGAGCAATATCTTGAATATACGTGTTACTTATTAAGTTATTAGCATATCGCTCGGTTATTAGTGTCTTATCGCGATCAGACGGAGAAAGTAAGAATTATGGTGTTTCCATGGGAGCTTATGGAAGTTTGTCACGGAAATCGACGGTATATTAAGTTGCAAATGTATTCGTAACACTGTTGAAGGCCTTGAGGGCAGTGTTGAAGTCCAATGTTGTTTATAAATACTCGAATATGGAAAATAAAGTGTAAACGAATGTAGGAAACACGCGTATAGGGTGCTCATGCTCTCTTGCTGAAATAAAGTAACATGAAATGTTACGTTGTAGTCATCTAAGCAATCCCTTATTACTAGAAATATTGTCTTTCACACGGTTCGTCATCATTATTTTTTGGTTTTCTACTTTTCACAAAGATTTTCAGTTAGTTTAGGAGGATAGATATATCATCATCAACTTTATTAATGTTCCCACTGCTGGGACACATGCCTCCTCTCTATAAGAGGGAATGAGCCATAATCCACCACGCGGGCCCAGTGCGGATTGATGGATGTCACAAGTCTTCGAATATTTGGTTCTAGGACATGTCGGTTTCGTCACGATGTTTTCCTTCACCGTTTTGAGAGCAGTGGTGATGAAATAAATTACACAAAGTAATGCGCCTGGTTGGGTTTGAACCCGCAACCTACAACTCGTAAGTCGGGGCCGATACCACTCGGCCACCACTGCTCTATGGATAGATATATGCTTTCTATGAAATTCGACGGTTACAGGTTGAATTTTATTGAAATTAAAAATAATGTGATTTGCCTTTGATGTGAACAAAACCAATTCAAGTTTATTGTTATTGCAGTTTTCAAAAACAGCCGACAATATCCGATTTAACCATAACAGAAATATCCGACAGATCGATTGTTGAATTAAAATCGATGCATCGACACGACACTGTTTTTTAAAACATTGCAATCGAAAGAATCATCGGTAACAATGGTTTGTTTATAATCTGACGCCACTAGCGTGTTTAGAATTTCTATAACTGAATGATTGTAGTAACTATTGCTTGACTGCGTTATAGGGTTTTTTTTTCTCTTAATACTCTGGCAAATTGAAAGATCAATTTGATCGTTTGGAATCTAACGAAACTGTATTTGATAAAAATGATGGTTACTTTAGCTCATCCTATGTAGGAACCAAATAACTCTAAATACCTATAAAACATTCATTAAACTCTTTAGCTCCAAGCAAACGCCTGTATTCGCACACCTATTGTCTTTTTAATGTGTCTCTAGTTACGGTATTCAAAAGGTATCTTTTATTAGATGTCGTTATATCAAAACTTAGATTGTTTTCAAAAAGTCTCATGAGTAATGGGCAAATTATACGAATATCTGTTTTCAATAAATACAAAAAACAGACGTCAAGTCAGAAAACATGTTTTAGAAACTCAATGAGAGATTATGAAAAAGTAAAAAATAAAGAACTCAATGCACAATACGATAAGAATCATGTGAAATATGCTAGAATACAAGATTACATTAGTTGTATAGGTCTTTAATGAAGCGTGAATAACAGATTTGGAAGGGGACACAATACTTCAAAGGGTTGCGTACACAAGAATCAATGTAATCCTTAAATAATGTGTGCATTTGGAAGCAAAGGGGATAAGTACAATGTTATTGTCAAAGTACTGTATAAGACCCATTTGTTATTGAATGAGTTGGTCAAAATAAACTTCCGTATAATATTCTGCTAGACTAAATAGACAAGCCAAAAGATAATGAAAATACCATTGATGCATAAAAAGTTTATCATAAGCTTGGAAAACAAAATCGTTATTAATCGAGAAAACTTTATAAAATACAAACATAATAAAATATATCATATTCTACATGCAAAAATAATAAAATATAGGAAGTACGTCGCGTAAAACTTGTAATGTTGCTTTCACAAAGTGCAGTAAAAAATATTTTCCTTAAATACTCAGACCGGTGAGGTAACATGAGCCAGTGTTTTTGCCCTTTGCATTTCTCATTAGACCTCTCATTGAGGAATCAGCGAGCTCTTTCCTTTAAACCATCAAAGAAAGGGACAGCAAATTTTCCCAGCTCCTTGAAGTGTTCACCGTAAATAAAATTAAAAAGAGTGAAGTAAAAGCAAATTGGCGAAGCGTTTTTTTCCAATTTGTAAAGATTTTGTCGAAGTGTTTTATAACCTGGCAGTCATTGTTTCGGTTTTAATAATGGATTAGCTATTGTTTTAAGCGAACTGGGCGTAGTAGACCGCAAACTTAATTCGGGTACAGAAACAAATACTAGTTGGTACCTTTATATACATCCGAACAATGAGGTCCTTAATTCGTAAAAAGAGGACTACAACAAACTACAATAAAAAGTAAATACAATGCAATGGTACTGATGAATTGCAGTAGTATGATAAATAAAGTAAATAAAGAAAAACGGATTATTCATTTGGAAATGAAAAGAAGCAATATATCCATTCGCACGCAATTATTTTCAAATATAATATAACTGACAAATATACGTTCACGAACATTCAATGAGAAAGATGAATGACCATAACTGATGCCAAGAACTCAGTGGTGCATTTGATGTATTGATATACATTGCAATGAAATTATAGTACAAAACAAATAGGTGTATACTTGTATTTGTTATTGAAATAACATTGGCAATACTTATGTAGACTGTAATACTTAGGTTGGAAGATACCGAGAAACAAAGCTTTTGGTTTCATCCATCGAATTGTATCATTGGGTATAAGTATAGACAGCTTGATATAGATCCCACTGGAGGGACCCAGTTCTCATTTTTAGGAGAGGGAATGAACCGCAATCAACCTTGCTGGTTCAGTAACAGTTAGTAGATGTCACATGTCTTAACATTTCTGGTTCTAGGACATGCTTGTTTCCTCTTTATACTTTCTTTCATTGTTTTGAGAGCAGTCAAGTGGTGATGAAATAAATTGCTTAAAGTTACACGTCTGACTGGGTTTGAACCTAAAACTCAAAATTCCGTATCTACCAGGCTACCATTAATCAGATACTTTGTCGTCTTTATTAAAACCTTTATTGTTTGCTTTCTCATCTTCAATGATTTCCATATTTCATCAATTTCTATAAATTACAAAATCTCCTTCATACAACTTATTATTTCTAACTGATAATATCTCTAAACACCATTTATCATTTCGATCGTTTTTCACTTCATCACCTGAAGCCGTTTCATATCATATTTCTACATTATTTCTCCTGAGACAACATAAACTACAATCAAGATCACTAATGAGATAACAGTCTGTAATCCAGCTAAGTGTATTATAAATTATGATATTCTATTTAAATGTGTATATTTCTTTGGTTAAACCTCTTAACGTGTGGTTACTGATTTGTGGTTTATCATCACGCGATGGTTGACTGACAATTAATTTATTATGTGTATTATTAATTGGTATATTAAAACATGTTTCCCGCTTTGTGACATTCTTGTGACTGCCAGGTGTTCGTATAGTTTATTTTAACAATTTCGTTATTATTGAAACTGAGTATATATCATTTTCATGGGAAAGATGAACGTTTTCTTACATATTAGTTACGTATATTATTAATATGAATTAGATCGTCCACGCCTTACAATTTTTATGTAACTGTATATATATTTTTGTTGTTACTTTAATATTTTAAATGGGTATCATCTGTGTTACTGTGAAATGCTTGTTTTCAACTATTTTAGAACATAATTATGAATTATATTATTTAAATCAATTATTAAGTACTTTCTATATGTAAAAAAATAGTGTTATTATTATCTTTATTACTAAACTAGCTTTTGTCAGCGGCTTCGCCCGCGTGCATAAAATATAGCCTATGTCACTCAGGAGTAAAGTAGCTTTCTGTTGTTGCTAAAATTTTTCCAATCGGACCCGTAGTTCCAGAGATTACCTCCTACAAACAAAAAAACAAACTTTACCTCTTTATTATATTAGTAACTAGCTTTTGTCCGCAGCTTCGCCCGCGTACATGAAATAGCCTATGTCACTCGGGAGTAAAGCAGCTTTCTATTGTTGCTAAAATTTTTCCAATCGGACCAGTAGTTCCAGAGATTACCTCCTACAAACAAAAAACAAAAAAATAAAAAACCAAAAAAAAAACTTTACCTCTTTATTATATTAGTGTAGATTAACGATCAGAAGGTATAACTTTGCGGAGGGTACCTACGTTTAATGCTCATTTATCTAACAACAATAACGGAGTCAACTAAATCACTACAAAAGCAGCTGTCCTATTTTAATCGTGGACCACACGGCAAACTTTAGTGTTCCATAAAATAAATCATTAGCGCCGCTAAGTATAGAACTAGTTTGAGTCTAGCTCTAGACCACGAAACGACAATAATTGTGACCTACATCGACCATGAAATTAGTTTCGTGGCGGTCACACGCAACTATATTGTCGTGAGTTATTTGTAACTAGACTATGTTTAATTCTGGGTGCTATTTTGGAGGGATGTTTTCAACATTTATAATGATTTCTTTTTTCATTGATAAGTTCGGTTTTGACTACTATCTTGCTTGATGTAGTTGAAAATGGTGCACGTTTGCCTAGAAGTATACCTACCTATATAGTTACATAAGAAGGACTTACAAACGAATTGTACCCCGTAACTGTAAGAATTATAAACTGTTATTTATAAAAATATTAGCATTTTGGCTTTCCATAAAAAAAATATTTTTTTTTTTGGAATTTTCAAATTGTATTGGTGTTACATATTGATTTATATATATTTTATTGAATACCAAGTTAATTTGATTAAATTTTTGGATTGAATAAAATTTTATCGTATTAATACCCAATATAAGCAAGTAACATATGGAAACACTGTGGATTATACCATATCTGACTTATGACATATCTAATGCGTTTATATACGGTTATTTGATTTCCAAACTTCAAATTCCTATCAAAACTAATCAGATTCTAAAACAAAGTTCTAAAATTAAAATTAAACTAATACTAAATTATCTAAGTGCGGGGAAACCCGTTCTATTACCGAACACAGATATAAAGTGGTAAGTACACGTCGAATCGTTGGCACGGCTACTCGCACAGTGTCGGTGGTCTCCAACGATTCCGTGACACTTTACGTGCTCATTATAGCGTCTGAGAGCCGTCGCCACATTCTGTCTCGCACCTTACTATATTACTACATGACATGCTATATTGACACTGTCAACATTATAGAAATAATGAAGCTTGAAAGAGATAATGGACTTATTAACTTTTTTTCTATGCTGGGTATTTCACATATCGTAAAAATGTTAGAAAAGTTATTTTGAATTTGCTCTATATACAATGTGCAATGTATGTGTGTATGTTTGCTGTACTTAACTACTTTATTGGTCTCGTGGTTGCAATTGCGACTGGGATGGGACCCTGGATTCGATTACCGTGTCGGGAAAACTAGTGTTGTTGGGTTTTTTAGTAGGAATTATTCTGTAATAATTTATATCTTATATACTCTTCTCTCCGACCGAGTTGGTAGTGTGACACTCCAGTGTCTAGGGAAGCACGTAAAGTCGTTGGTCCTACACCTGATCTCTCTTTAGTTGAGTTTGTCGTCAGGTCGGACTATGAGAGTTAAGGGTCAGAGATTGCACCCATGTTTTTGCAAACACATTAACACTATATATCTCTTGAATACTTGGCTTATCTTTGGCCACCGTGATTGAAATTCGATTGAGAATATATTAGGTATTATTTTATACATATGCAATTTTGTATAGATATGGAATCTGTTCTTAAACTTCCGTGTTTTCCACATCAATGTTAATGCCTGTCTCAAAGTGTAATAATAATTTATATCGACCATGACTTTGACTTTGATTCATTTGAAACGAAATTCTTGTGAGAAAGATTTTGGCCAGACACAAAGACTTTTCGAGCCTTATTAAGTGATACATCAGGCTCTAATTAAAAAGACAGCGTGGAAACCGGCAAGAAATCCTTTATTCTTTGTACCCAATTAAATAGGCGTGAAAAGACAAACCACTTTCAAGATGCTTACAATGTGTTAGACAATATTCTTTTGTTTCATTTTAAGTTATTAGTAACAGATGAAGTCATTTTGGTTTAGAATGTTAATTTCTACAAAGACAAGAATAAAACTAAGACAATACCGTCTCTTAGCTCGTCGCAAAATTGTTGTCTGGCATTAAAATTTAAACCGCAAAATTCATTGAAGTAACAATTCTAAGTAATTTAAAAACATAAAGTTGAAAATTAATGATAATGAAAGCCTCTAAATAAAAATGAGTAACAATAAATTTTTCGTCAAATTATGTGTATTTCGAATTTTGAAACTTTCACCGCCTCTGCATTCTTTGGTTGTTTGTACGAAACGTCTGGAGGACTTTCCAATGATACATGACCCATTTAATAATTTTTATTTGGATCATCATTCTTGTCTTTGCTTCATAAAAAAATAATTACAATTCAGAAATGTCTTACGTGAGAGTGTTGTAAAATACTTTTTTATTTAAATTGTAGTAAAATTGCATTGTTGGTGCCATTTCTCATTTGGGTGACCAATATTGTTTTACTAGTGTACAGTCTAGTCAAGTTAAGTCTAGTTTAATAATAATACTCGGGCAAAAGAACAAAGTCTAAAGTCCTATTTGTTTATATAAAATAGTCTGTTTATTTGCATTCTTCTAGTATGTATCAAAGTATCCGACTAAACAATCAACTACAATTAGATTTTTCGTTCTATTTTGTTATTAAAATTCCTTTATAAGTTTATACAAAAAATTTCGAAATCAGTAATTTTGAGTTGTCTGATGCAATTGGTGGCATTTATTTTGTTGTTGAATATCGATTGCATCGGTGGGATCGAGAAACCCCTCCGCATCGCTAAAACAGGAGCATTGCTACGCGGTATAGTAATGCTTATTCAAGGTTCAAAGTAAATATCAACCTGTGGGTCACGCGAAATATAAACAAAGTAGTTCAGTAGGTCTTTATATCATTTTTGAGTTCTTGGATCCTATGATGTTTCCTTCCCTTTCTTGCCGGAGTCTGTGTATCCACATAGCCACAACCCGGCAATCATCTTTAAAAATTTTGTGTATACAGCCCCTAACGGTTAAATTTAAGTTTGTTACATTGCAACTACATAATAAATTGACGGCCTCTGGAATGATAAAGGCATCTCAAGAAATTCAGATGCATTTTACTCAGTAAATATTAACTGTCCTTTGAAGATTAAGGGCCGAGTTGAAGCCAGGTCAACAGAGTAAATTCATTTTCTTTCTCAACATGTACATAACTCAGGGCTAGTTAGCCTTCCTTATTTGCGACTCCACATTAAGGATTAAGATGCCTTCGTATCTTGATCCAATTTGATCCGCAGTGTCAAACAAGCGAATATCTCATGATACAGAAATATCCTCGTCACCACCGGCGCCGTGATATTTTTCGTATACAATACGATTTGGCAGACTTTAGCGTCAATTTGTTACTTTCCATTTCACCTTTGTCTGGTTGCGTGATGCAAGTCTACAAAAAACATCGTGATGATATTTTTTTTTTACAGTAAGAGACACGCTATCTCTGAGTGACGTTTTGTCTCAGTAGACTAAACAAAATAAAAAAAAGATTTATTTAATCTCTTGTGGAGATATAAAATGCATCGTTGAAACTTTTATGTCTGTAACATGTCGTAGTGTGCTTTGCACTTCATCGTATAAAAGTAATAGTAGTAGACCAAAAATACTGCCTTGCGGAACACCTTCATGGTTGCAAAAACGGATCAATTATTTGGAGAATTAGTGCATTCTATTGAAAGTGATATATTTTTATAAGAAGCATTATAGCAATGTTAATTACACTTACAATTAATAAACATATTGTTTTTTTTTATTGATAATAGATTCGCGCTTGACCGCTATCTAACCTGATAGAAAGCGACGATGCCAGTGGATATTGTTTTGTTTATGAAAACAACACATAACCCTGTCGGTAGCTTTCGAAAGAACTTTGAGTTATTATAACTATTATCAGATTTTACTAGCTTATTATGTAATTTTATGAGTCATTTATTATAAAAACATCCTGCCGAATTAAAGTGACTATATCCGACCAAAAGTTATTTTTGAAACCAGAGGACGGCACTTACCAAAATAATAAACAGGCATAAATCGCGCTCCATAACGAGAGTAAATGCCGTCTTTACCGACTAATTGAAATAAACTGCACGCAAAAAATGCTTTCGACCGACATAATAAGAAATGAGGAACGCTTTCGCTTAAATATATGAAATAATATATTATTCAGATTCAAAAGAACTACGGATCATTTTGACGTATTGTCTGCGTAATTAGGAGTTATGGGGCTTAAAGCTGTGTACTCACTGAATGTTAAGACGATATTATGAGAGGTTTTTTTATGGTTAGTAAAAATTATCGAATAACAAAACCCGTCCTTGGGCAGACCGGGAAATAGTGTCAGACTCTTACTAACTGATCAAACTACCCCGTTCCTTCCTTACCTTAGTCCCAAAGCCCCTTCGCATCAACCTTCGGCTCCAGGAGGCTTAACGTAAGTTTTAAAAAAGTTTACATAATAGGTTCTCGGGAAAATTGTTATGGTAGTTGAACCGATTAAGTATCGCAAGTAACATTGTTACATAATACAAGAAAATATATAGGCATCATCAAATCAACACATCACTGGCCAAGACAAGAAAGAGACAACGAAATGGTAGGATACCGAAATACATAATAAAACTGTCTCTATCATCATCATCAGCCTAGCGTAAGTCCCGGTTGCTACCTTGGCTTTCACCTCGGTGCCCGGGGTCCGCTAATAAAACTGTCTCTATCTTTTGTATAAAATCAATTCATTAATTACCTTCTCATATGATTGGCAAAGTTTTACCTTGGTGTGTCCCTGCCTAAGCGCAAAGATGCAGTAATAATGGTACATAACTAAAGTTTAAATGAATTTTAAAGGTTTTAAGATGCCTTCTTTTGATTTATTGTGTGTAAAACTCGATGGCTACTTATATTTTCTGTTAAATGAAGGATATTTTATCGTTAAGCGTTTAATTTTAAAACAAGCGAGCTTCTTGAAGTTGTTTGTCGCTTTTCTTTAATAGCTTTTTCATTCAAATCGGTATTCTAATTAGATTCGGTTATCTAACATTCTACAAATGATCGCCAATTTATATTCCACGAAAATGAAATGTTAATTTGCAGTTATACCACGAGGGCAGTGCAAATTACCAATTAACCTTTGTCGTGGTAATAAATATTAATAACAGGATTTTCAATAATTTGTGTACTGCGATATCATTGAATGGCCCAGCAATAACTTTAAGTATGGCAAACATTTGTATTTGGTTACGTGTTATGTAGATGTGTCACATAATATGAAGATGAAATTTTCGTTTTATGTCTAGTGTCTCTTGTTAGACTTATCTCATTAATAGCTTCAATACCTTTTGAATATCTTCGAATATTATAACTAAAACTACGTTATGAGTTGCACCCTCCTACGAGTCCTAATTGATGGTGGAGCGTGTGTTGTACGGTTCCCTTTAAAACTGTTGAGTTGAGTGGTGCTGATACATGCGTCATGTCCGTGAACAGGCGCTATCAGTAGTTTATTTTAATATTTATATTTAGAATTGCTTTGTTTTTTTAATTTATTTACATTGTTCCCATATAATAGTACCGACAAAGAGCACGTAACCGTGATATTTATAAGACATAAATGATTGAAAACTGTGCCCATGGAGTTTCTTGCTTATTCTTCTCCATAGAGATCTACGCTTTGATAATTAATTACACATAGAAATAAGCATCTTTTTTATAGGACAAATTTCTTGACCTTTCAAAAGTGCCTGTAATTGGTTTATTTAAAAATCTATACTAATATTATAAAGCTAAAGAGTTTGTTTGTTTGTTTGAACGCGTTAATCTCAGGAAGTACTGGTTCGATTTGAAAAATTCTTTTTGTGTTGAATAGATCATTTATCGAGGAAGGCTTTAGGCTATATAACATCACGCTGTGACTTATAGGACCGAAGAAACAATGGAAAATGTGGAAATAACAGAAGAAAATATTCATCTTTGAGGGCTTCCGTTGCGTGCGCTGCGAAAACGGTACAAGATACCAAAAAAATATGTAGCAAAGAATTATTCCTCTTAAAATGATCTAAAAAAATGTCCGCGACAGTATATGTCTATCTTTTAAGGTTAACTCACTAGAACCGTTTTTATGGGTATAAAATTTGGCCGAAATTAATGCATAATACTAATATTATAAAGCTAAAGAGTTTGTTTGTTTGTTTGTTTGAACGCGCTAATCTCAGGAACTACTGGTTCGATTTGAAAAATTATTTTTGTGTTGAATAGATCATTTATCGAGGAAGGCTTTAGGCTATATGACATCACGCTGTGACTTATAGGACCGAAGAAACAATGGAAAATGTGGAAATAACGGGGGAAAATATTCATCTTTGAGGGCTTCCGTTGCGTGCGCTGCGAAAACGGTAGAAGATACCAAAAAAATATGTAGCAAAGAATTATTCCTCTTAAAATGATCTAAAAAAATGTCCGCGACAGTATATGTCTATCTTTTAAGGTTAACTCACTAGAACCGTTTTTATGGGTATAAAATTTGGCCGAAATTAATGCATTATTACCAATTTATTTGTTAGAGTTGTATCAACATAGTATTATTAAACTTTATCCAAATAAATGTGTTGTTGATTAAGAGTATGTAATTGTGAACAAAATTGTCTTTGACATCACTTATTTTCAATGAACATCTTAGAAGATATTATAATTTTAAAATAACTCCGATATAAAATTCACACGCGTCGCATTATGTGCAAAATATGACGCTGCGTCTGGCCGGCGGGCGAGGAGAGGGGTTGCTAGCGGGCGGCGCGGAGGGTTTTTTTTATGGTAGGTAAAAATCATCCAATGACGAATCCCGCTCTTGGGCGGAGCGGGAAACAGCGTCAGACTCTTACTGACTAAACAACCTACCCCGTTCCTCCCTTGCCTTATTCCTAGAGCCCCCCCGGTATAACGCTTTCGCACCAACCCTCGGCTGCAGGAGGTTTCGACCCTGAAGAGCCCCACAGTTTGCTGACAACACCTTGAGGCGCGCGGGAGCAGTGCACGCCGTCGACGACTTGGTCTCGGTTTGGACTGTTACCAGACAACCGGACGGCGAGCTACCCATTGCTCACCGTCCGCAAGCCAGCGTCTACGGTGGCCGGATATCGGCAGGATCACCGCGGTGACGGCTACGGCGAGGGCGCTTTTGCCCTTGCCTTATGCGGTCGGCCTCCTCCTTTACGAGCATTACTGCTTCGCAGAAGGAGGCGACCGCTTGCCATTCTTCTTCGCTGCGGACCATAGCCTGAACCAAGGCCCGGCGCGAGAGGTCGCCGCCGCCGATCACCCCCACGAGGACACGGCGATGCTCTTCCCAAGCAGTGCACACCTCCACCGTGTGCTCCACCGTGTCCTCCGTGCTGGCCACCCAGTGGCGACACCCGGGCGTCTCTTCCGCACGAATCCGGCGCAGGAATCTCCTGAACTTCCCATGTCCGGTGAGAACCTGCGTCATGTCTTGCGTGATGTCTATCCACCACGCCTCAAAGAG
This sequence comes from Mythimna loreyi, assembly GCA_029852875.1. Lineage (NCBI taxonomy): Eukaryota > Metazoa > Arthropoda > Insecta > Lepidoptera > Noctuidae > Mythimna > Mythimna loreyi. Next base: position 21,088,526 of record CM056789.1, on the reverse strand, counting down.
GGGACTTATCGCCGAGATTATGGCATGCCCAAGTGTAGCTCTATGAAGTTTTTAGACAATGATGTTCTTTTAAAAACTAAATTGTTTAAATTAATAACAGAAATTGACACGGGCAAAGTCGTGGGTAACAGCTATAATTTATAAAGCTGAGGTTGTTTGCAAAAATAAATATGATGCCCAAAGTAACTATTCCACGCGGACGAAGTCGCGGGCACAGCTAGTAAAAAATAAATGTGTACCTACAGAGATAACTTCGTCAATAATCTAATCATCATAAAGTGAATACCATAATGAATATCTCCACTTTTTTTTTCAAAAATACAAACAGAACAACGTGTGGGAGGGTATCGTACATCTTTAGGTCTTTGTTTTGTATGTAGTTTTAATTTGTAAGCATCAGTGGGACCACATTAGCCACACTGAGTGAACTAATTAGATTGTAGTAATTCATTAGCGTTTTAATGGTTTGCTTTGTCTGAGAAAGGGAATTTTAATTAGATTACTAAAATTAATGTTTGTATTTAAACTAATGAGTCCTCATAAGGCACAAGTAGAGAAATCGCTGCCAGATTTACCACTTGTTCAATTATATTTTATGTCGATAAATTATTGCACTATCCTAATCCATATATTATAGCTCCAAACAGGTACATTTCATGTTTCCACTCATAACGTTTCACTTAGCAAGAGAAAGTTAAATATTATAGTATTTGAATAATTTATGATATATGCTTTTCAAATATGAATTTACTATCTAAATAATACAGTTTGACAGGCAATTTGGAACAGAAATAGCATAACACGAGAGAAACATAACTTAAAACTAGAAATGGAAATCATTTGGAACTATCTTCTCGTAACTGTCCTTATCATTTGTTTTGGTTATTACGACCTGGTTTTCAATCTTACAAACTGAACTTATAGTGAGTCTGTCTGTATCTGCATCATTAATTGCATCGTTTATGCCACGTGGACAACCACAATATTGTAGTAATACAGGATTACTCAACAATTTACATAGTTTACGTTATGCACTAGCATAATATTTGTAGCGATGAAGAACTGGTCTGCCTTCGCAACTAACTCTGTAAACGTCAATATATTATGTGCTTTATTCGTAGTAAATTACTATTTGTCAGTTTGGTTTCTCACGGCCTTATAATTAATGGTTTTATTTTTGGAAAGGCATTGCTGTAATAATGAAGAAATATTGTCTAAAATGTTTTTGCTGAATTTTACATCTTGGAACATAATTTGCTTGTCTTAGAAACGTTAAAATGAGACTTCCTATTTCATATTCTTATATATATCCTTTTATTTTTTATATTTTTTTCTTTGAATCCGTTTCTGTTTCATCTTTTGACTATCTTTTAGCAGGATAGTGTTGTGTAACATGATTTATTTTACTGTGTCGATTTCAATGTTTAGAAAAAAAAATTAAGAGTGTAATAGGTGTTTCATAATATTATTTGCGACTCCTTGCAAACAGTTGTATTTTATCGCAGGAACTATATTTGCAACTTTTCTGTGATGGGAAAAATCATCGAATGACGAATCTCGCCCATGGGCGTAACGGGAGATAGAGTCAGTCTTCTACTGACTAAACGACCCCCCGTTCCTTCCTGCCTTAGTTCCAGGGCCCCCCCGGTGTTCTACTGTCGCATCAACCCTTGGCCCCGGATACACATCTGGGTCCAAGGGTTGATGCACATGCAACTTTGAGTAACTTACGTAACATATAAGTAATGTATCAAATCCAATAATGCGAACTGTCATAACAGTGACAACGTCCGCGACACTCTAAAATTAACATCTATCATAATGTTAATTACACTGAATGCTATTAACGAGATTCCTGTATAATTAATTTCTCTAACTGATTGCTTTGTTAAATATTTGATTACAACTTATAAATGGTTATGCGCAATAACTGGTGTCACTAGCTAATTTTAAACTTAATGCTTAATTTTCCTATTGACAACTTGATAATTAGTAAATGTGTTGCAAGTTTTGTTGAGCTCTTTGATGATATTAATGATGCCTTTAAGATCTTAACCATATGTTTTAATCTTGCCTTATTCATTGGAAAATGTTCTTTGGACAGGTTTTAAGGAGCTTGCTAAACTTATTGCGTTTTATGAAATATTGAAATGTTGATAACATTAGCAAACTCAATAGTTATTGATTCTATAAATTTGTTTATTGTGTTTCTATAAACATTGATAACATATTTCGAAAGGCAGTTCTAAGTTATACAACTATTTACATCCTTTTGAATTATCAAATTAGGGCGGTCTCAAAGTTCTTGCTGCAAACTTGATGCATAAAGGAAATCCTATTACACGCAACAAATTAACATTCATAGCTTGTTTACTATTAACATTATTGCAAAATTATCGTACAACTGTGAAATTTGCATAAGTCAGCAAAATCAGATCTGTATATAGATTGTAGGCACCGTCACTTGCTGCATAATTTGATAATTGAATGGCTTCGTGAATGTCAAATGATGTGATCTCCGCAGTTGGTCTGTTGAGACCTAATTTCGGATAATTAGTGTCTGATATCAGCAAGGACAAGTGATTTGTCTTCGGGATTGTCAATTGTAATGTTTTATTCGGAGTTTTCAATAGCTATTATTTAAGTAATTGCATCATTGTAGAAATCTGTCTAACAATTTGATTTATATTTGTGGTTATTTTTATAATTGATTCTGTATGGGAATCGAAACTGTGACACGCAGCGAAGCAGTCAATCGTTCAACCACTGTGCGAACCGTGCTGTCAATAAATTCGGTTGTTATAAATTATTAACTTTTCGAATACCGTAGTAAGAGACATAAATGAAAAGACAATGGTTGTGCGAACGCTGGCGTTCGTTTGGGGTGAAGAGTAATGTTAAAGAAAATAAAGTTTTTGATAACATGACGTTTACTGGATAAAGTATAAGAAATTAGTAACATGTAACAAAAGCGGGAAGATGATGATGATATTTTTAAGCTACACAGTAATGTTTTTGTTTACAATCTCATCTAAATTCTCAGCTTGTCTCACTTAGCTCTCACTGGTTTCTCCGCTAGGGAGCAAATATATTTACTTTGTTTTCCCATCCTATTAGAAACAAAAGCTAACATTTGTTATATAAATCTTACCAAAGATTGAATTTAAATAACTGAAGTGTCCAATGAATCATGTTCTTTGATAACGAAATGTTAAAGGCTGTCAACTATGAGTTCTGTGCCATAACGAAACATGTTCGAAACCGTGTGGTGACATTGTCGGAACAGTAATTGGTAGCAGTCGCTTTTGTTATATTTATGAGTTCCATAATTGGTAGCTATTGCAATAGATACTTCTGAATTTCTTGGCTGCAGCTATAGCAAAGAGTAGATATCCCAAGAATTCATTAATAAGTGCCAATTTAAGCAGCATTTCCTGAATTGAATTGATATCTGTATGATCTTTATTGGAGACTATACTGTGTATATTTTATTGCTTATATTTTATCTGTTGTATCAATAAGTGGTTCGGTAACCATAAAGTTTTCATTAATCTTTTTAGTGGAAATGATTCCAACATATTTATTATTTATTTTATGACGTCTTCATTTCGTCTATATTTATACAAAAGCACGTTGCCCATAAACCATCACAATAGCCACTAATATGCACGTTGATGCAAAACGCTCGATCTCAATCCAAATTTCCAATACAATACGATTTATAGTACATTTCGAATCCACCAAGCTTTGCTTTCAACCTCGGTTACTTCCGCAAATATATCGCTATTACAGAAAACGTAAACATTCACATACAAATCAATGAAAGTAAATGCAAACAGTAACGTAATAACCCGTTTACGGCCTTAGAGCTAAACCTTCGCAATAAAAATAATACAAGTGATTTAGGTAATAGAGTTCATGATATTCTTAAGGAACTCTGTGATGAAAATCGTTAGAACCATCACCAGTGATAGTTCGCTGGTGATTTGTTAAAACAGGTGTTCGTTATTTGTATTTTGGAGCTGCAAAAGGTAAATGGTCAAATTGGACTGTATTAGTAATATCGTGTTACTGGTAACAAGGTCTGTAAAGGCAACTAGATCTTTTAAATGGAGTGATATAGAAATCGCTTTTAGTGTTGGCATGGCATTTTTTGGCTTGTTCTAGAACCAAAACTTTGAAGACGAAAATATAACATCATCATCATTATATCGATATGTGTTTTGGGAACACATTCATTATGCGTACAGCCAAGGAGTGGAATTCCTTGCCGGAGTCGGTGTTTCCTGATAGCTACAATCCGGGTATCTTTAAGTCAAGAGTGAATAGGTTACTTCTAGGTAAGCGCGTTCCATCGTCGACTGCATCGTCGCTTTCCATCAGGTGAGATTGTGGTCAAGCGCGAACCTATAATCAATAAAAAAAAAAATCTATCTACGAACCTGCACCTCGTACCAGACTACCGTTCCTCTCATAAAGAAACAGGAACATTATTAAGTTGTTTATGAGAGAAGGTTACAAGGTTAAACGATTTAACTTCGGAACCTAATTAAGTTTTTTTTTATAGCAAGATTATTCGAATTAACTTCAGAGATAAGTACTTTTTATGGTGAAAATAAGGAGTGTTTCTAATTTCAGGATTTTCATTTTCACAATTGTCAAAAATATACATTTTAAAGCTACATCGATACTTTGCGTGACCAGAGGGCTGGCTCTTTCTTTGCCCAAAGAATTAGCATAATTGCCATCCAACGTGGCAATGCTGCCAGTCTTCTGGGCACGTTTCCAGATGACAGCGATGTGGAGGAATATTTCGACGCTTGAGTATTGTATTTTTGTATTATATGTACATAGTTAGTTAGGTTTGGTGTAAATATTTACTTTAGTTAAGTTTATATTTAAGATTTTATTTTATATATTATATTTAAAATTGTATTAGAATAAATATATATTAATTTTAATATAATGATTAATGTATATATAACAACAAACTATATAAATAATCTTCTTTTAAAGCTTTTGATATCATAATCCTGAGTTCGTCTTTGGAAAGAAGGTCCGACCCTAGTATGAAGGCTAAGAAGGAAAGGGGTGGGTCGTTTAGTCAGTAAGAGTCTGACACTGTTTCCCGCTCCGCCCAAAGGGATTTGTCATTAGATGATTTTTCCCACTATAAAAATACGAAAAAAAATCCTGAAGAAACAAGTTATGTACACACATACAATTTAAATTTGTCTAAAAGTTCATAAGTCAAAAAAAAAAATAATTAATGGCTAATTACATACAAGGATGCGCATATGCGATTTTATTGATTTTATGGATATTCTCTGGTGTCAATATGTTGATAGCGTCTTTAGAAAAATAATCATAAAACACGCATTATCAAAATTCATTTCAGGACATTTTGATGAAAGTAACAATCAAGTGTCTGAGATTATGCTAAACTGAAATAAAATACACAGAGTACATCAGTAGAATTCACGATAGTAAAAACATGTGTAATAGTAGTTCATTACGGAATTAGGTAAATGAATAAATACGGCAGCGGTAACACAAACTCTCCGCGTTCATTGAAAGTCTATCTTTCTTTTGACAAAGATTAAGAAGCACAGACGTGGCAGTTGAAATCAAAGAAGAAAAACTTATACTTATAAGTTTTTTTTCTATGAGTGAGATGGGAGTGAGTGAGTGAGTGTGAGTGAGATGGTGTAAAAAATTAATAGGTTTAGGATGACTTCATCCTAAACCTATTAATTTTTTACACCATCTCACGGTGCTAGACAGAGTCTACAAAACTCGGTAAAAATTTGATAAAATCAAGTATTTTGTAAAAACTGCTTATGGACTCATAGCGTTACTTCATGAGTGTAGAGATCACACTTGAAGGTAGATAAATTTAGTTGATAATGGCTCCCTCAGTTGACTGTTATCAATTTTCTTTATTGTAAATGAGTTGCTAAATTCAAATAAAATCCCATAATCAAACATTACATCTTGGTGTATAACAATAACAAATCCATACTATTTCAACTCTGTAGGCTTTCTCTTTCTAACCAATAAATATTATATCTAATTGGTCTGAGCCCCTGTCGCCGCTTGACTGACATCCCTAGTATGGTTACAGTTACTGTATTCCACTAGCCTTGCTCTGGAGCATACGTCTCACGTAATATTACTAAAACACACCTTTCGTTATATAAAGAAAAGGATAATAAATAATTATTATTGAAATCCTTATCCCCGTGTTTCCTTTAACAACCCAATAACTCTAACATTACATGTCAGAATATAGTAGATCGGGGTCGTAAGAATCAGAAATTGTTGAATATTTTTTGAATCAAAAATACCGGAACAATTTGCGTGCTCCGGTCTTCCCATCTGATTATAATTTGGGTGTCTTTAAGGTTAGAGTAAATAGGATCTTAATAAACAAGAGCTTGTTTAGGCGAGCGCCTCACCATCAAAGATTGCACCACTGCTTATCATCGAGTGAGATTACAGTTAAACACTAGTTTATGTCAAATAAAAAAAACAAGATACTACTTTAATCGACATAACAGTGTACGAGTAGGTACCTCTCAGAAGCCTGCGTCGTCTAGGTATAAATCCTTAAATTCGAGGTCGCATCTCTTCCCCAAATCAATCTTTCCTCAAATACCTCGCGGGCGCATTGCATCCATATTTCAATCAGGCCCGATCTACCGACATGTATTTACAACACGTTTTAAAGCCCGCTCTATTTTGGACATGTTCGATCCGTGTGCTTATTTGGGCCTGTTTGTTTTCATATTGGGAAACAGTGATCAGTAATTCTGTACCATTTATATACTGTGGTGGTTTAGTTCTGTCGCTATCACTTCTTTATTCAGTGTTATATTTAAAATCATATAAGAATTACTTCAACATTCGTTTTGATTTCTATAATTTTATCTGATTCTGCCACAATGCTACCAGATGTTGTCTAGGACCAACATTGTAACACATATTGCAAAGGTTTAAAGGTTTATGAGGCATTCCTTCCTCCTTAAAAACAATGACAGTTAATGTACTAAAACGGCATAAACGGTTACCGACACATGTTTATTTAAAGTCAAAGTGATTGATTTGAATGAAAATCAATATGACAACGATCGGGTAAACAGTAAAGATAACGTTAGATAAGATGGAATTCTTTAGTTTACGATTGTTGTAATTTGACGCAATGGTAGTAAACGTTTTATGTTTCAGTCAACAACCGCTAACATTGCTAAGACTGAGTTCAAGACTAGTCTTAAGTTCAAGTTTAGCTAAAGTTTTATGAAGGAAGCTGTTAAAATCTATAGGAAAATGTTGATTCTGTTAATTATTTGGTGGATCATAAAATACAAACTGATTATAACTAAACTACCTGTAGGTTGAAATGAAATAATGATGATGAAAGTTTCATTCAGGTTATATATTAATAAAAAAATATGAAAATTAAGGGGATGAAAACGAGCTTGAGGATTAATATTAAATGGATAGGAAGTCAACTTAAAACTACAAGATAGACTGAAAATAAAATGAATTTAGTTATTGCTTAACACTTGCTTATCTACTTTGAGAAAGCTCCAAAAGAAAATGCTGTTATCTTTGATATTCACATCACAAAATTGAAATTTTTATTTTCCCAGTAAACTGTAAAATTACCATAAATATTTTACACTCAAGCAAGTAATAACATTTTGTTTCCTTCATTAGAAATTCATAAAATATTTATCGGCATGTCAAAGATTTATTCTAATAGTTTAGCGGTAAATGACAAGCATTGTTTTGTTTACATAATTAACTATTGTAAAGATTCATTCATCAATTAATTTCACACGTTAAAATTTTAAGAGCCCTATTTAGGTACGTGTTATGACAATTATTATTAAATTGATGTTGACCTACTTATATTTAGTATTATATAATGTGACTAGTATATGAAGATATATTATATATATAAGTCCCAATCACTTTTACAGATATCATGGTTTTAAATAAAGAAATCGCAGCAAATATCATTAAGCTTGCATCCTTGATATGATCAGTTTGGCAGACCGTATTCTTACTCGATACATTGTAACTGGTTAGTTTATAAGTCTTTGCTAATTTAATAAGTATATCTTGTGTAAGATTTCTCGAATTCTAAATGATATCTTGTCCGCATGGTAAGATATCATTGCATATTATCTAAAATCGATAGTCTACTCCCACAAATTAATTACATGTGCATCCTAATCAAATGATACGCTTTTAGTACCAAATCTATTATTGTACATATTGTTTCTAAGAACGAGAACATCGCAATAAATCTAGCCACGACACGTATAATTAATGTTTATGTGTTTGTTGGTGGTCTAACGTTAATATAAATCTTATCCCAATGATGTAATAAATTATTTCTATCATTTATTACCGTGCCGATTTCGGTAGGATGGAAAACAGCGTGTCGGCCTGTCATTCCGAGGAAGTTTGTGCGATGCAATTGTGGGTCATTCACAGATCAGGCTACAACTTCTGATTTATTGGTAAGGATATTGCAAGATATATCTCAGAACCGATGAATCCAGTTTTGATTTCATGAACGAATCGAACGAATGATACGATTTGATGTTCAAATCGTATTTGAGCATCAAATCGTACGTTTATGATTACGAAGTACGATGTAAGCGTCAAACCGTACGCTTTTTCGTCAACATTTAATTGATATTATCAAAGATAACGTAGACAAATGAAATAAATAAGACATTACAACTGAAACAGATGTTTTGTGTTAAGTTTTTAACAATACGTCTCATTAAAGAATATACCACTGTCCATAGTTCTGCGTTCCTATATGACAGCTAGTGCGCTACGGAAGCACGTTTCCTTGTTGCAGACTGAATTCAAAACATAAACAGATTACGAAATCAATAAATCATTGACAGCCACTGCCGGATACGATCATAATAACTAACACATGTTATTATATAAATATCACGCAAATGCAATACGTGGTTTGCATGGCATTGTTTTGATTAAGTTAAGTAACAGTCGGTTGTAATTTATTTAAAGGTCGAAGGTCTTTGCTCTAGTAAATCTTAGAAGTACTAGGGCTGAATGAAGCTGGAAGCGGTAATAACCATAAAAGACCAGACACTAGACAGAAGCTTTGTAGTTCAGAATAGTGTCAGTTACTTCTCGCAGTTAAAGGAAGTAATTTCTTCGTAATCCTTTGAGAATTGGGGTTATTAGGAGAAAGAATTTACAATGATTCCAAATCAAAATTTTGTTTATTTCTAAACTTCTCACCATCAAAATCAACTCTAATGTTTGTATTACCGCTAATCTTAAATTAAGTGATTTTGTGTTCGACCAAATTAATAAAGTTAATTTTATTGATTCAAATAAAAATAAAGTTGACTTTAAAAGCAATATTTTTGTCCCAGATATTCAAAGTGGAGATTAAAGAAATGCAAATTTTTAGTATTAAGTTCTTGAAGTTTAAGTTGTTTATATTTAACGTTAACTATAAAAATATATTTAACGGATTTTGTAATAGATTTGGTAGGTAGTGAGTCATTGACATTGATCCTATTATTGTAACAAATCATGGTGTCTTAATTTTTAGGATTATTGAAACTTCAAGTGGAAAAGTTGTAAAACTTGACACAAATGTAAATAAAAGAAGTGATTGATGTGAGAAAATAAAATTGACTTAAGAAAATAACTACAGCTTTAATTTAAAATAAACAAAGGTTTCAAGAGAAATTTTTGAAAGAATTTGTTCCACTCGTTAAATCTAAGTACGTTTATAGATAAAAAATACGAGATTCTGGATATGTCCACATTTATGAAAGTCAAGTTGAAACTTGACTTGCTATAACGTTTGTATTATAATAAGCATTTTATTAGTTTTTGCAGAAACTTCACCATCTACTAAAAATCTGAATTTGTGATCCTTCTCTATAAACAATACCCGATGGTTTATAGATTCAACAATTACATATTTCTGATGTTCATTATTAAGCTTTAATACAGATTTTTTCTTAACGAGTTTGGTTTTTTTTTAAACACCCCTTTTGATATTGCCACAACTTTTGTCTAACTATAGACCACTATTATTTGCAATAGTCAATGGTTATATATTGTGTCTAAGTACTTACCTATCTCACAATTCTGTTCACCTTTAAAGGCTAAGTGTACACAAAGAAACGTATGTATATTTCCATCATCTCCAGTAACTTGTTGTGCCTCTTTGTTTGGACTCCGTCAGTTCCGCTCGCTTCTTAATAGCTTTACTGAAAGACATGTTTACTAACAGGTAAGAGTTGCTAACAGATCACTCCATATTGTATTCACGTACTGCTTCAACCATTGTGAAAACCAATGTAACATTTGTATTCATCTCTATTTTGTGATCATTGATAATTTTCAATATTAGTTTTGAAAGTGCTTCATGTTTGAAAACTTCACCCATTCAAACATTTTATTGTTTTGGGATATCTTAGTTTTCTATTAAATTTTACTTTCACTAATAAACTTGCGTTTTACCATTGTCTTACCTCATTGTAAGCGATTTCGTTGACAATAGTGATTACTGGTTTAGAAGTTATCTAGTTTTTCTTAGTTAAATACTGCTAAATTATAATAATTAGGAAACAAACTTTTAAAGGATACGGATATCCTTTAAAAGTTTGTTATCCTTTAAGAAACGGAGATTCTTAAGTTCTTCGTACAATGAAAATATAAATTTGAATACGTAAAATCTAATCACCATAGAGGTATAAAATAATAAATTGGCATGGATTCCAAATTTGAAAAGAAAAATAACAAAATTATGCAATAATTCAGCTTAAAATGAGGTTCCCAAGAAAAGTACTTGGATTAACAGTTAACTTATCAGAGTCCAACATCTGTTCCCAAGTTCCAAATACCACATGCTATCAAATCACCTTCTGTTTTAATTGCTACTTAGATAACTCACTAACTAATCGATCTCTACTCACCATCACTCCCTTTTCGTAAATATTATGAAACATTTCTATTGGCACCTCGCTTTTTACTTCATTATCTTCACCATTATTATCTTTGATATCAACAGTATAAGGTTCATTATCATTTGTATTATCAATGAAGTCAGTGTTATGAAATTTATTAGTTGATGTTGACTGTGTTAAATCTCTTAATCAAATCGAACCCGACTCAGTCATGACTCGGAGCTTCGGTATTTGTTCTAGTAATGATGTTTTGTTTGATGTGTCTATATAGGTGTTTTCTTACATAATGGATTTCTGAATTTCTATCGTATAAAAATTAGCACTTGTGGGTTCTATTGTTTAGGATCATCGGGTGGTCGTAACTGTAAATTTTATAAAATCTATAATATTTTGAATAATATAATATTTTGAAACGTGAGTGGAAATATGAGCCACAATCGATCTACTTTAAGTAGCTAAACGCTTTTTCTAGTCAGGTTACCTTAAACTTAGTATTTTATATAATATACATTAAATAATAACGTCAAAACTCTTAATTCAAATCCATATAAAATAAAAAAACGACTTTCTGTGAGATAAGGTATCAGGATTTTTATGTGGACGCGTCGACTTTTCTTGCGCTCTTCTTGCCCGTATATGGACCACCCATATTATTTGTACAGAACATGAGTGCTTCTGTCTCTTAATTCTAACCAAGATTGTTTAGTGAGCAATAAACATTATAAACTATAATATATCTGTAAATAACAATAACTTCTAACATCATCATTCTGTCTTGCTCCTATTTTACTCGAGTCGATGCAACACGATTTTTCCTTTCTCTATCTATACCTATACTAATATACTTAATACTTTTTACTAAGTACAATTTTACAAAACAATACTTACCTACTAGATATACTAGCAACTTCGACAAAAAAAAAATCCTGTCCGTAAATTAGCTTTTTCTTAGAATACGCAAGTAAGAACCCCATGCACCGAGTTCAATGATATTATCAAAGTATCCACCCACTTAAATATACACACGAAATTTCATAAAAATCGGTCAAGCAATTAGGGGAAGTTAGATGACGAACAGAATAATTGTTAAGTATACACCTAAAGATATAGTTGCTCCATCTCATCCTAGTGCTCAGTGCTCAGTGCTACTGGTTAGAAATTATTTTCAAATCTTGAGTATTGCCGACCAAACGTATTTGTAACTTTCTGCAAATTTAGCTTCTGTTAGCGGAAGTTAGTTTTGCAGCAAGTTACAAGAACACATCTTTCAACGGAATTGAGACACAAACTTATAAATCAGATGAGCACGATGTGTAAACAAAATAAATCTTTTTCCCTCATACACATTGCTCTTCCATGAATGAACTTTCAGAAGAAATTGCGAAAGCAACTTGAAAAGAAAGAGGCCATGTTGTAAACAATCAAATAAATTAGAATAGCTTAAAAAGCTAGGTATAGACTTGATAATATGCAAGTCTTTTTTTCCGGAATGATTTTCTTTTAATTTAAATAATTATATTTAATCATTTTTTTTAAGTTTTTTTTTTATATAAGTCCGTGGTATTAATAGTAAAAATTCTCAATATTCAATATAATTGAAATCTATTTAAAATAATATTTTGTGATTAGTTTGTACTTTAATTTTTAGTTGAGATTAATTTCCTAAAAAAAAAATTAAGTACTGATTAGTTATTTTCGTAATATGTTTTCACTGCGCTCAACTTTATCAAAGTATACTTAGTTAAGCCCGCAATAATCTTCATTCATGAAATATGTTTCCGAACATTGGTTGAAGTCAGCAAAACAGCTGCTGTCGTAAACTGATATTCCAGAATAAATTACACATTTTACTGAAACGTATTTAATTTGTCTGTTGTTGTAACGAACACTGAAGCGATAAAAATATTGCAAGCTCAACCAAATCGCGCAGAGATGATACTAAAATATGCGTCCATTCGAATAATCTTTAAATAGCTATAAAGTGCAATAAAAGGATAAACAAATATCGGATTCCCAACTCACGGACGCGCTATATCTCCTTTTATGATTTGCCTACAAGATGCCTAATCCCGGATTCCGAGGAATCTGTTCAATGAAGGCTAGTCTTTACCTACAGCGGTATGAATTATTTCTTTTGATCCTCTTAAACGCAAATATTTTAAAATATTTGTACGATTTACGTAGATATTGTGATGTCGTAAACGACGCAAAAAATCTAAGATACTAATAAGATATATATAGTTATTTTAAGTGTATGTTGTTATTATAAATTGTGTTGATAAATCTTCTTTTTAGTTGCGAACTAATAAATCAATTTTATGCGTTTTTTTTGTTTTATGTTTGCTGTAGTTTGTGAATTATTATTCATTTTTTTAAGATAGTGTTTGGCGGATTTAGTGGTTGGTTTATTTTGTTGTTTTAGTCGATGATGAATAGGTAATTCAAGATGTTTTGTGATAAATGAAAGTTGTTTTTAGACATATTTAATTTTATGTTATTACATTGTTTTGATGTTAATGAATTCAAACAAAATAGGAATCAGACTTAACACAGATTCATAACGTTGAATCTCTTAAAATTTTAACAGTTCTTGAAATCCTGGATCGATGGAAATCTACGAAGATTATTTCACATCAAACAATCTGGAATCGAAGTAGATCAGCTGAATCTAAGATAACAGCATAACTATCATCCTATCATCCCAAATTAGATCCAAACTCACAACTTAGACATTGTAGCTGTAACTTATTAGTTCAAGCACTAAGTATACACCAGCCACCCACAGTTAGAAGCATTCTAAATCTAAACGCAAAAGGAAAATCTTCACCGGTCTTCGATCTATTTTAAATGAATCATTCACTCACTCACCGGGTTCCTACTTCGTTTGCTGCTGGTGAGGATCAAAATATCAAAAAAAATGTTTAGTGGCATATTATGAGATTTGCTGAAATATCTACCATTTTTTTTTAGAAAAGTTTTTTTCAGGCTACTGTTTGACCACTATCTCACCTGATGCTGATGCATAACCAAACATCTAATTATTCAATGTCGGAACTAGCTTATGCCAAGCCAGTTCCAGGCGGTAAGTTATGAAATTCTGACGCACATTCCTCTAAACAAAACTGACAGAAAAACTTTAGATTTTTGAAATCTTAATTTAATTTTTATTCTCTACCAGCAAAATGTTTTTATATGAGTACGTAGTGTCATTACATAGTATAAAACAAAGTTGCTGACCCCTGTCCCTATGTATGCTTAGTTCTTTTAAAATACGCAACAGATTTTGATGCAGTTTTTTTAAATAGATAGAGTGATGCAAGAGGAAGGTTTATGTGCATAATACATGCATAATATATTCAATGTACTGACATTCATTGGACTGGCCTGTCAGCCTAGTAGTTAGTGACCCTGACTGCTATGCGAGAGGTCGTGGGTTCGATTCCCACCCAGGACAAATGTTTGTGTGATGAGCACTATCATTTGTTCTGTGTCTGGGTGTAATTTATCTATAATATGTATTTATTTAGAAATATATTAGTATGTTTATCAGTTGCCTAGTACTCATAACACAAGCTCTGCTTAGCTTGAGACTAGACGGCGTTGTGTGATGGTTGTCGAATATATTATTATATATTCATTCAAACGACCAGCCCCAGCTTCGCACACGTAGGTACTGACCTACCCGTGCGAAGCTGGGGCTGGTCGCTTGTATTGACATAAAAAGTATTTATGTAAGTATAATTTTCTTAAGGGTTTCAATTTTTGAGGCGATAAACAAACGTTAAAAATGATGCAGATATTTTATATTTTTATAACATTACTAACTTTCCAACGACTTCAAGATACACTTCAAAAGAAAAACTAATTCCTAAAGAACATACTCCTGGGATAAAAAGTTTCCTTTGCGTTATTCCAGGGAATGGTGACCATGTGACTTTGTTGATTATGAAACCATGAGATTTTGCATTCAATTACGTTTTGTTGTTGGAGCAAAGAATAAGAAACATACATACATAATTACCTTTATAATTTTAGTGAGCAATTAAAGAGGACATTTATGGACAGGGCATAATTTGTAATGATGAGAAATAGTCTGTAATTTTTGTATAAGATATGATTGATACTATGAATTGATAAAATTGTAAAAAAACGAAAGGCTCGTTTTGAAATTTGTATATATTTTGACTACCTAACGGTTTGTCCGATGTAGTGTAGTCACTACATAGTATAAAACAAAGTCGCTTTCTCTGTCCCTATGTCCCTTTGTATGCTTAAATCTTTGAAACTACGCAACGGATTTTGATGCGTTTTTAATAGATAGAGTGATTCAAGAGGAAGGTTTATATGTATAATACAATATATTTAAGGTCACCATTGCACCCGTGCGAAGCTGGGACGGGTCGCTAGTTACTACTAAAATAGCTACTAATACATCGCACCCCTAAGGCAGGCTCGGTATTAAAGGCGACAGGGACGGGATGGGTTTTTACTCAGTAAGAGTTTGACACTATCATCTGCTCTATCCAAGGGTGGAAGTTGTCATCGAAAAACAAAAACCCCCAACTATTATTTTGTTTATTATTTTTATTAACACACCCACCAATATCAAGTGGTCTATTTTTACCCATAGATATAGAATACGCGTTAGTACTATAGGTATCCATTACAGAAGCGAGTGTCAGCTGTTATGGTCTAGACATAACAATGGTTACTAAGAATATTATCTTATCAACAATTGATACGGCTAATAGGAACGTATTGAGTCTAGGGGAAGCCCTGACGATGATGTAATTTGTTGATAGGCTATTAATAAGTAATGATGCTAAGAAATTATGAATGGCTAAAATTGGTGTTATTATATCAATCAACGTTTAAAAACCAACATAATTATTTATAAAATTACATTAAGGTTGGGCTGACAGCCCTTAATCTGTCTCCTTTTGGTTCATCCAACGGTTTGTAAAAAATTTGCCCTGTGGGATAAGACCACCTACTGTAGACTTATTTTTTAATTTTGTATAATAGTATATGTCGATGCCTCCCACGTAAGTTGTTGTAACCCCAAAAATGCAATTTTACAGGAGAGCGTTTTAAAGATACTTTTTGCGATACAATCCACATTTTTCAAAGAATCTTTTTGAAATTCGGTACGAGCATATAGTTTTTAATATGTTATCGTTTACTACACGTCATTACTTTATAATTTTAACAGTTTCTTGAATTTTGTTGTTACAACTGTTTACCGCGACATGAGGTCCTCACAAAATGTTGTAACTATCACTTACTTTATTATACACGGGAGTTCAAGGGCCGATTTGGATCATATCTGATACTTACATCAATTTACGTCGAACACAAATAAAAAAAAGGTGTGGTATGTGTATCATTACTTGATATAATAAAATAAATACAATGTTTTTTCAGCCTAAATTCATTTAGGAAAATACCTTTTCGTTGATACGTTACCGTAATACAAAAAAAGCAGAATATTTTCAATCAAGTTTATCAAAATTTTACATTTTAGGGTTTAGAGTTTAGAATAAGAAACGATATTTTAAAGATTAGGAAAACATTAAAGATTAAGATTAAAAATCATTTTAAAAATCTGAAAATATTTTTTTTACCTTTTTTAAAATTTAAATTATACTTTCAATTAATTACATCGTCCTTTAATCAAATTTTTACTACAGTTTAAATAATCAAAACTCAAAAAAGTATCGTAACCAAAATGGTTAAGAAAATTCTAGTAACCAATGAGATTTAAAAATAGGTAAATGATCATCATATTCCTATCTTAGTTCAATGTGATTTGGAGTCGGTGGAACAAGCTTATTCTTCCATTTTGTCGTATTACCCGTCTCACTATCACTAACCTTTTCTTTTATATCACTCCTCCCCCAATCTTTACTTTGTAATCTTTTCCTGTCTCGATTTTTTCAAGTGACTATACTTATAGCTCATCCTGTAATATGAATTATTCTTCTTCTTTTCATAACCATATCCAAGACAAACGATAGGTAAATAAGTAGTGTTTAATAACTTACACTGAATCCAGAAAAGCCCGCAAATGTTAAGTTTTGCTCGTAATATAGGTACAATAGAGGGTTTGTTTCCCGACCCCAAAAAGCTGGTTTCATGCACCTAAGTGGTGTATTAATATCATCAGCATTTCGGCATCTTAAGGTATTGTTGTTGAAAGAAGTGGTCATCACCTTACAGTCTGATAAAACATTAAATTAATATTGAATCTTCAGAACAAACTGGTACCTCTTTTATTTTTACGATATTATTATCTTTCAGATCTTGTTTTCTCTGTGTACTCTTTAGGCGAAAGCTATACGTTATTACTATATACACTAAAAGCTTAAACCTCTGTCTTAATATAACATTAATGAATTTAGTCAAACATAGTGTGACTAAACATGCAAGCAGTTGAAAAGACTTGAAATGGCCACAAACGATGGTTTTGACAGACCCACACTTTTTCACAGGCTGTTAAATATCTCTTTGATCGGGGATTAATACTGCTGTTAGTATATCAAATTTAACTTAACTTAATCACTTATAGAAATGGGAAAACTGTTGTTTACACACGTCTGAAGTTTGAAGTTTCAGTAATGGCAACAGGCAATTTATTCTTATTTACTTATGTCTCACAACAATAGTATCAGCATTAATTCTAAGCTTGGCTCTCCTGTAACTAAATTAGTTATAGTTATACATCGTTTTCTCTGTCACCTTTTTATTTTTAGTTTATTGAAATAGTGCTTACAGCAGACTCAATAGAACAGTTTTCCTACTGGCTGTTTTTGATATTTTACTAGATAGGTTTTTCTTTGACGTTGTTAGTCCTTTTTGAAAAATCTCTGGTCTTTAAATGTGTATTTTTTTTCATTACCTATTTCAAACGATACTTTATTCAATCAAATAACTGATGGTGGACTTAGCTTACAAAGTTCAACAGTGCAGAAACATGCAGGTGGTGACTAAGGTAAAAGTAACGAACAACGTTTTCTGATTTGGGAAACTAGCAATAAACACGAGCAAAAAGGAAGTTTTGATGAGTTTTAATCAGTAAAAGTTGCTTTTACGGACTAAAACTCACACGTAATCTTTCGGTGCATTTTGTGTTCCAGGCCCACATTTCTTCGACACGACCTGGATGCTTTCCTTGAGAATTGGTACGATAAAGCGAGTAACTAAGATAACTGGAAAGAATGGAGGAAGGCCTTTGCCCAGCAGTAAAGTAGGACAGCACAGGCTAGCTATAATAATAATAATATAATATAAACAAAAATGGCTATAACAGTCGTAATCCAAATGGTTATTATACTACACAGCTATGAAATACGAGTAAGTGAGCAGTTTCAAGGTCCAAAATTACGAAAATACCATCATCTGTTAATTTAGTCATTTAAAACTTCTCAGATTCATTGAAAATGGTTGCCTAGAATGACTCTGACTTCAGTGATATTCATAAAACACTCCCTGAAAAATACATACAAGGTACTTATTTCAAACGAATAGCGACGTAAATCGTTATATGTGATATTACAACTTACTTTTACATATCTAGCATCGAAGTAAAATGTTTTACGTATCACTTAACATAAAATAATTTTAAAATTAGTGACGTAAATTGTTGTATGGGATCAATACCATATTTTAAATGGTTATCATGTTAGTTAAAGATAAGATTAAACAGAATAGTAATTACTAGAATATTAAATTAACGACGTGAAAATTGCGTGAGAGGTGCAACTGGCAGCGAATTCCAGCGTAATCTGTGATATGTGTTACATACAACGGACGCACGTGCGCTTTTCCCCGTTGTAAACCAATACAAGTAATAAATACTACAGTCTACGCCGCAATCATTCGAAACATACAACATTATACGTTTCAAAAGTACCTTAAATAATAGGTTTTTTGGACTTTTTGTTTTTTTGTAGGATAGTTTACATAAAATTAGACTCTTTTACATAAAAAACCCAAAATCGCCATTTTGTGGGTTACAACAACTTACGTGGGAGGCATCGATGTATACTATTTCAAATATCTTTAGGAGCGAGTTAATCATTTGATGCTCATTTTGTATTTTTATATTTTTCAAGAAGGTTATAGAATTTCACTTCTTTAGTTACGTTTGTAAACTGAACGGATGCCATTACCGCCTACAGGCAGCATAATAACTGTTTAGTTTACTACTACATTCATTTGCATATTAAAAACACTTTTTATAACTTTATTTACTTTAACAAATTCTTAAACGATAAATTTTATAGGCCTCACACGAGATGTATTTTGATTGTCAGTTCCCACATGCAATTTGTCGCCATGGCAATAAATAATATTAAATGATCCCAACACTAAATCGATCAACGATAGCCGTAAAGTATTGTATAAACACGCTTTTATTTTGACGCACCGTTGACAGTTTCTTAAAAACCAAACCACATTTGCCGCTGTCAAAATATTTTAACATCGAATTTGAATCTTATTATCTGGGAATTGAGAATGATAAAGTAAATGAAGAACTTTATGGGATGAAAATTGAAGTTGGTAGTTTAGACTATCGAGTAGGGATTATCCCTGCATATCGATAATAAAACGGAATTATATCAAAGCTGATTCGAAGTAGGTCGTAGAATTAGCATGTTGGAGACAAAATCTCGTTAAGTGCTTAGTAAATTATGGTAAAACGAACGGTATTGAGAACGGCAGATTTTGAGCTGTTACAGCTTCCACTTTGACTTGAATATTGAAGCAAAACATTGATGGCTATATTTTGCCTATATTTACTGGAACGGTTACAACTCCTAGACAGTCAGAGCCAGATAACCGAAAGGATTTGTGCACTCAAGCTTTCTTAATCCTTTTGCTTTTGATTTAGCAATGTATGTACTTTGTTTATAAAATTGATATTGTCCGCAACTTACAATCTTAGGTAGAATTTAAAGCACGGTTTTTTACAAACAATAGAATTTAATAGTATAATACTTCATCGTCTACAAAAACGGTTACACAATGGTTTTATATGAACTGGAATCTATAAATACAATGGTTTTAAGGATATGGTGGAAATCTGCCCTGCTTGGGCAGATCCCCCCGTGTCTTCTTGGAGGCTGGGGCCGGTGGCGACAATCTCTCGCACTGGGCCCTGATTTACAGACCGAGACTGAAGTAGCAATCACCTCCATCTAAAGAAATGGCAACTAAGGTTTTAATCAGCAACAGTTTGACACTCTCTTGCTCTAGCCACCGCGAAAGGAGGTATTTGACTATTTTCCACCTCAAACTAAATGGGTAGAATGGCGGTTTTAACGCTGATAGCTATACATATATCTACCATACAACTTATAGACGGACTGAGGCAGTAAAGAGAGACTAGAGAATGGCTTATCTCTTCAGCTATTCTATCTTTAGCAATGTATAAGCAAAAGAAGCAGAAGAGGTTTTACTTGAGTTGGTAAAATAATAGTGATATATAAAGAACACTCGTTAATAAAATCCAACAATTTCAGAAATCTTTAGAGTACTCTACCGCTAATGCTGTAAATATTTCCATCTGGGCGGTCGTTAAGCTGTAAGTTATATCCCTTCTTGTCATGTTGAGTTCTCTCAGTAAATCACACGAAAGAACCTTCGTAGATATGATGCAGTAGTTCCTTAAGTGCATTTGTGAACGCGCACTTGATGTAAACAACGCAGTAAGAAGAGTTATTTCTCAAAAAGAAACTTCTGCCAAATAAAATACTTAAATTATTTACATATCATATCAATCTCTACGTGCAAGCATCGGTCATCCATCAAATTCACCGCACGCTCTAAACGATGCACATAGTTTTCACTTTATAATTTATCGAATAAGGAGTCAATGTTGCAGCTCTAACATCAAAGACGTGCATCGATACCAATACGGAATCGATTCAAATCGATTGATCAACTCTCGATACACGTACAAAAACAATTTGCAAAACTGAGTTCAATTCGCGCCATCCCGTTGTAAAGCACACGAGACGGAATGACGAATTGTAAAAGGAAAGGCACGGTTTAAATTGTCGTTTAATGTGCAATTTGTATGACTGGTCGCTTTGAAATGAGCCAACACTTTGTGCGGATCCAACGATGGAGTCAGCTCGCGTAAACTCTAACCAACATAACTTTGCTGTTAATAAACATTGGTGCTTACAAAATTGAATGATATGTTTATAGTAATAAGATTCAAATTTTATTGATATACGGTGAATGGCTGATGAAATAAAGTTGGGAATTAAACGTTGTTGGCGCCACTAGAGTTGCGAGGCGCTGCATGCAACGAGCGCTCATCGACGACTAAACGGTTATAATCGAATGATCTTTATGTCATGAAATGACACGCGGATGTAATTCAACATTGCTTCTTACTCCTGATAAATAGGTAATAAAGGTGACGTGAAGGAGTTTCGATGGGCTACAGGTTAGAACTGCTGACAAACACGTTATTTGTTACTGAGGATTTGTTGTTCATCTACAACGATTGCGACTGATTTTTTACTATATGCCACAGTAAGTTTGTCTTTTGTATATAGATTTGTATATCTTCCATTCATCAGCATCATCAATTAACCGGTCGCTGTAGCAATTCAGTTGGAATCGACTTTTAATGAAACCGAATACAGCTGGTTAACAGCCCAGTAATTTACATGTAGCTACTGCTTACCTGACTTTCGAAACACAGTAACTGCGTGATAAACCTTGGCTTGTAACTCTTCTTTCTGAGATGTGGAGGAATCTCAATATATTAAGATGAATTCCACCCATAGCCATCCAATTTATTACATAGTTTTGAGTTCCTGATATTGTTTGCCTTGCTTCAACAGTTTAATAATTCTATTTCCTTTATTTTGTCTCTAGAACCGTCACCAGTGTTGTTTTTGGTATCTTCATTGTTCTTTTGTCCAACGTAGACCTAGTGTGTCTTCTCTTTCCAAGCTTCTGTATAAGTAGTTGTCTTAATAATCACAATTTTTAAGTCATACCATTTTCAGAATATCTATTAGATGTTTGATTGATGTTGCTGCTCACAAGGATGGTTTTATACCCTTATTTATATTCAAAAGTTCTTAGCCCTAGCCTTGCCCCTATATGGTAGTTTGGGAATATTGAAACCTGTTCAATTCTTTTTGCAACCTCACGTTTACCATTTCGTGTCTATTTCGTAAGCCCTTCTATTTGAAGGGATTCTAACAAGCTGGTCGTTTAGTTTTATCTTAACAATCCAATGTAATTGCTTCATCTAGAGCTAATGCGATAGTCGTGTCTCTAGCCGATATCCTAACTTTATTGACATTGCAGGTACCTGCACCTCGTTAGTTTGTGGTTAATTTATTTCATTGTTTATTGAGACATTCTAGTGTATTAGCCTTCATGTAGTTGTACATGGATTGTTGCGCCTTTCGAACAATATTAAACGCCTTTTATATTTATTATATTCTTTGATAATATCTTCGTAATTTAAATGTTTTATAGATAGGTAGATGAAGGTTTGAAAGACAGTTTATATCTTCTTTAATATTAATAATTCAAATATTACTAATTCCTTCCTTATTTACTTTCTGATGACAAAATCAGTTATATATATACATTGGATATTAAGTGTTAGTTAATCTGTGTATAATATTAATATTCTTGTTTATTAAGGTATAACTTTAATAAACCGTTTTATGCTAAAATTATGACCATCATAAAATAGTGCGGTAATTTTCTGCAAAATTAACATCTATTTAAATGTTTATATTACTTTCGTTTCCTGGATCGATAATGTTATCAGTATCATAATATTTATTATGTAAGACTATAATGTGATCTTATTTATACAAATATAGGTTTAATAGATGATAGTTTCTAATTTTACTTAGATAAGTAACATATTGAACTGTTATGTTTTGAGCTGAATATGATCTAATAATAATTACTACGTGGCAGCAAGAAAGTCAGCAATCACTCAATTAAATATTTTATTTTATTAAATCTTGTCAAAGTTTTTCGTAGTGACAACGATTTTTTTTTTTATACATTATGACTTGTTTGATAGTTTATACAAATCGTTGTACATATTAACTGCAATAAAATCAATCAACGTCGTTGATCGCTTTCGTATTAACGAAAGCGATCAACGACATCTATAGTTTGATTTAACCAAGGATGCTAAAACGAATGGATGTGCCTAATAAGAGATATTTTACTTCTACACCGAAACTGGTACTTTACCTCTGATCATATGCTGTATAACATTCAACTTTGGGAATGGTACCTCCATTAGGCACCTCTGTATCCATAGGAATGACGGCAATACTGCTTTTCCCGAAGTTTACTCGTACATATATACTTAAATACCTCCTAATTTCCCACATTAACAAACTAAGCACACAGTCAACCGGTATTTAGATCATCTGCAAACTGAACTATTGAACGGAGCGTGCCGACTTACGGTGGTCCAATATTGACGCAGCTATCGACGCGACCAGTCGCATACATATTGCGATAATACCACGTCCGTCTAGCCGCCGCGACTCTTTATTTGCTCGTCAGCACGTGTGCAGAATTCCTTATTTTTTTCTTTAATAGATTTATTTGATTGTTGTTTTTTCTTGTTTATTGACCATTAATGTCGACTGTTCGTTTTTTTTGTTAAGTGTCTGCCGCTGTTGAGTCAAAGGGCTATATTCATAAGCTTTTCTTTAGTCATATCCACGGATGGTGTTGTGTCATCGCCATTTAAAGCTGTCACTGTAATATTAATGACCACTCCTTTGTCTGTCATTAGACAGGTCTCACTATCACTCATTTTCACAAGTTAGTCGTCAATTATATTGCTAAGCATGAAAACTTTGACGTCTTCAGTGACGTGCCAACGCTTATGACGTGATTTGTCTGCATCCAGTATGTCAGATGAGCAGTAAATTGTACGGAAAATACTCGTTTTACGTCACATTACTCTTAAGGCTATGGTTACCAAATCAAATTGTATTCAAATAATCTTTTCTAAAGTTGAATTTAGTAGTTATTAAATTAAAAAAAAAACTGCTTTAAATATATTTATGTGATTATTTAACCTATATAAGCCACTGTTAGAACTGAAGGATAAGTGTGAAATGCAGAAATAATTCACAAACTTTATTATTGAAGAATATACATTACAGCTACTTATAGAAAGAAAAGGCACCAATGCAATTTAATCGAAAATTTGTCTCTGGTGGGCTTTTTTTATGGTGGGAAAAATCATCTAATGACGCACCCCGCCCTTGGGCGGAGCGGGAAACTGTGTTAGACTCTTACTGACCAAACGACCCACCTCTTTCCTTCTTAGCTTTCATACCAGGGTCGGACCTTCCTTTCAGAAGCCGGAACGGGGCCCCAGTAGGCTTCGGCCCTGCAGTTGGACCTTTTCCTTTGCTGACAACTCCTTGAAGCACGTGGGAACCGAGGGCTAACAAAATAAATATACCGTTCACACAAGATAGTTTACACACAGTTACAGTTTGACTATCGATTCAATATGAGATAACTCCAATTTAAACTAATGAAATCAATTAAAAAAAATCACCCAGTAAATTCATAGAAAAATTTCAACAATAGGAGAACAGAAAATCTGGTCAATAGGGTCGAGTCAGATTTGAGTGCATTGGGTGAATGCAATGGCAATGCCAAATGTATAATTTAATTTGTGACTACAAAAACTTATTATAAGCGTTTGTTAAATTCAAAATCATTTATTTTACATAGGCCTATGTGAAATAAATGATTTTTTCACTATAAAAAAATGACTTAAACATGGGCATTTATAAAACTTAAGTATCTAGCGTACGGTTCCAATTGGTAGTGTACTTCAGAGTAAAACTGGCAAAAACTCAATAATGGCGACTTACTCTCTAAAAAAACATGTTTCTACAATATTTCCATATTACAATATTAATAGACATAAGAGGACAATATAGATCGGTCAGCTTTGTACCTAAAAGCATAATAAAAATTATAATTCATGAATCCGGGGAGTCTACGATGTTCTCACATTCACATTCATTCATTCAATATATCATTGCATTGTATAAAACAAAGTCGCTTAAGTTGCTTACCTTTGACCCTACGTATGCTTAGATTTTTAAAAATACGCAGCGGATTTTGATGCGGGTTTCTTTTAGTAGTAAACTCTTACGATGGATGAGGAAAGTTTATGTCTATAATACATGCATAATATATTCAATATCAGTACCCGTGTGAAGTTGGGGCGGGTCACTAGTTATGTATATAATGAAATTGAGAGTTGATTATTTTAGTATCAATAAAAAGCTAAGAAATAATTTATGTTTCCTTTATTCAGATGATACGAGTGATTATACAAAGGTTTCACTTTTTATATGAACTTCAGAAAAAATATACAAGAACAAAAAGAAGCGATAGGAAATATACATTAAATTTATTAATGCGCTCATTAACTTTGACAGATGCTGAAAGTTAAGACCTGATAAATATAAGTTAAAAAGATATTACTCACCGCAGGACAGACTGTAATTTTGATTGCTGCTATTCTGAAGATGGTGTCAATAAGAGTACTGTCACAGACAATAAAGTTACAAATATAATAGGTACAGAAGGCGCCAATACGGCGGCAAACGAGTATCCGAATATATGGATATAAGAGACATATGGCATGTTTACTTACATAAAGCACATAAACGTGCCACCTAAACATAATGAACTTTACTTAAGTAGATTTACTATTAAAGATTTCTCAAATTTTATAGTTTCCACAACTAAGTATTTTCTATGCCTCTGAATTTATCTTCATAATTATCTATAAGTGTCTTGAATGAATACTAATTGTTGATTTATCCTTTTCAGATTAAATCTAAGCTGAAATGAAGGAAAGGATAGGGTATGTAAGTATTACGTTTACTGCATGACAAGATACAATTATTCAAAATCTTTATCGTACTTAGTCATCTTCGTCTGCGCTTAGTTAATTAAAGTATTTAGTATTTGTAATGATTATCTCGGATATCACTTCTTTAATTTTACTTGAAACTGCTCCCGGTTGCAAAGGTCAGACCTTTGCAAAGGTCAGACCTTTGCAACCTTTTGGGAAACTTTACTTGTCAGATTTGATTGGATCATTAAACGTTAAAAGTATATTTGCTTATGCGTTTTTACTGAGAAGTCATTAAAAAATGCTAATTAAGGATAAATAAATAGAAACAGGTAGATAAAATTGTTTACATGCGGTGAAGTTTTCACTGCCGCTAAATTGAAAACATCGTCATTAAATTGAAATACAACATATAGACGACTAGACGACAATGTTTAAAAACACAGTCATAAATATGAACAAGTTATGTTGTGGAAAAGTTGCCAGTGATTTCATTTATTGTCTAATCGTCGTCTTCATTATATCTATTATTAACCTATTGTTCTCATGAAATGTTGTAGTATTTCATCAGTGAAAGTCAAAAATCTATTAGGACAAAATGAGCATGCTCTTACAAGAATTATTTCTTGTTTATGTTGTATATTTTTGTATAATTGTGGTTCGTTATTTTACTATTAGAGCAAACAACCGTTATACAGAAATATTTGGAGTGTTATTTATGGAGATGAGAAAATATATTGTATCCTTGGGATTTCTTTTATTCTCTATTTTGATATCATAAATAATGAGTTCATCACCATACATGAAAGGGTTCCTATGACTTAAGCCAGATGTAATAACATTTTGGATTGAATTATCTCATAATTTGTTTAGTGTGGTCTGCCAGACGTATAAAAAGTGCTATTTTCTTCCCCAGACAACACTGATATGTTATTTATTTCGGTTAATCACCGACGGCCGTCCCAAGTAGAGCACAATGACAAACGCTTGCCTTTGATCACGGCTGGTTTGGGTGATATACGGGCGATACTAGTAGTTAAGGTATTATATGAAACCCGTTTATTTAATAAGCTTGAGGAGGATCGTAGACAGTTTTTTTTGGGTTATTTCTGTATGCTGATTAATATATTAAAAATTCTACTTTACGATAAAAAAATGTACTAGTTTCTGTCAAGAGGTAGCACAAAAACCATTTAAGACATGTTCAGGTATTTAGGTACATAAAATCAATTATTATTTGTATTTGTATAAAGCTCATATTCGGTTTACGTCATTATATTTCTGAGTTATATTAAGCACAAGTGTTTGCCGATTCTTTCCTTTTCGTACAATTATGCATTTTTTCTTGACAGTGCTCTTATTATTCTATACTATTCGATTTGGTAGTCATAATTATATTTTCTTGTCTTTAATATTATAAACTAGCTTTTGTCAGCGGCTTCGCCTGCGTACATAAAATATAGCCTATCAAGAGTAAACCAGCTTTCTATTGTAGCTAATTTTTTTCCAATCGGACCAGTAGTTCCAGAGATTACCTCCTACAAACAAAAAAACAAACTTAACATCTTTATTATATTAGTGTAGATACGCGCATAATGACGCAACCTCGATCGAGACAGTTAAAGGAACGGCGAGTTACGCATCGCAATCCGCAAGTCCGCGCCTAGGGTAACTGGAAATCGGATTCGAAATCTCGGCGGTGTCTGAGGCGTCAGACCCTCACGCATGAGGCCTTTTTCTGCTTCGAACCTACAGGTCTACAAAGTCCCAGCGCGATAGCTCACTGCCGCTGATCGCCTCCACAGGAACACGGCGGAGCTCTGCTTAAGCGGGGCACACCTCTACCGTATACTCTACCGTTTACTCCAGACGATACACATAGTGGTGACACCCACAAACACATTGAAAATTAAGTGGTCTTTATTCCCTAGTTTAAGTGTTTTTAAATAGGCACGTTGATATACCGTGAAGTAGTTTAAAAGCTACAAACTATTTGTTTGAACGGGATACGCTCGTTAAAATTTAATATTCCCTACCGACACTGGTGCTGTAACGAAATTAGGTTAAACAGTTACTCTTGTCTCAGGAAATTACTCTGTTTTTTCAAACAAAAATATTAGCTAATTTTACTAGCTAATATTTTTGTTTGAAAAACTTTTGTTACTAACCTAACTTCACTCGCCAAGATCCAACGGAGTACGGCCATTCGTAGGCTCTGCGAATTTTAACGCTCGAAAACTCGTAATATAATAAAGGTTTAAAAAAATAAATGGCAATAACCGTTTGTAACAACAATAACAACTACAAATTCCATTTTTTTTTTACCAGTTTTTAAGCGCTACTATTTGCAAAGCCTAATTTCAGACTCGCCATGATCCGGCGGCCGTACTGTATATTTGTAAAAATTTTCTACGCTAAACAAATAAATTAGCAACCTAATGGTAGTTATAACAAAGCTTTTAGCAATTTTATAATTAACACAAAAAGTTATAAAGATACTGCTGAAAACAATTTTAAAAGAATCAAATAAAATTTCCTTTCTGCTGATCTCGAATAGTTTAATAATGGCTTATGCAGTTAACGATAAAAACTTCCTTAAACAAATTCCTTCGCTAGTAAATTACTAAGTGATAAGTGCTTGTTACGAGTATATACCTGTTGTCACTGATTCAATAACATTGGACGATCAGTAAGAGGAATGATAAAAATCTGAAAACCTTTTTTGAAGCTTTATAGTCAATCAAAGAGATTTCATGAGACAACCTAGCTAAATAGGATAATATAAACCCCTCCGACAACCAGTGCGCAGTGTTTCTGACCAAACCATGGTATTTTAGTAAGTGCAAAAAATGTCCATTACAATGCACCCTAAAAAACTTGAAATTGCCACTGTAGCAGCCTGCTGGGCCCAATAATTTAGAGGGAAACTGATTCGAGAAAAGATGAAACTGATGATTAGAAAAATTAAGTAAAGAAAAAAGTATCCGTGTATCTGAATTTAAGTACTCTTTCGAAAAAATCCACAGCAAGTGCACTCAATGGAAACTTACTGTTACCAAAATGCTGGTTACATTGTAGACAACTATCATCCCATCCCAAGAGAAACATCTATTTCGTGGTCACCACACAAATACTTTTGAAGAGCATTCTCTCCTCAAACCTATATTAACCACACTTCAACCACGGTTCCTACCAACATTTTTGGGAAATCTCAATAAAGATTGACATTCTTAAACATGCTTAATTTATACGTTCTTGTAGCCTTCAAAATAAGGTTGAAAATAGTCTAGCAGAGAATTAAAGAGTTGAAAGAATTGTGTCAAAGGATCGTTTGGGTGTCGTTTGTCTCTGTCTAATTTGGTTTGATGATCGTTGATGGACATTGATAACTTCTTAATGACTTTATTTTTAGGTCGAAAGCTTCTGTTAGTGTTAGGGCTGGCTACATTAAGATTCTTTTCTTTTCCCGTATCATCAGCTATTATTAAAACAGTTGTAAAAAATTTAGTGGATGCGGCAATTTGCTTAATTGAAATCAAAAATATTTGTACCATACATATACTCGTAGGTGGTGAACTAGTGAAGATTAATTGATATTACAACATGGAAACGAAAAATGAAGACGTAGTAACAAAAATATATCGTTATCAGGCTTTTCTTGTTAATAACACATAATCTTCAAATACCTTTAACGAAAGATCAAAAAACTGACCGCCCTTCATTTGACTCACGTCTAGTAAGAACATCACTATTAAAAGGCTATTAATATTCAAATAAATATCAGAATTTACTACAAAAACCTGTGTTTTATTAACTAAATCTACATTTTATTAATGAAATGGAAATACATATCTTAATTACTACAGAAATGTCAAGATATAAATAGTAGTCCATTTAATTAAGTTAATTATTGTATTGTGGAAGAAAATATCGTCTTATAGATCCTGTTTGGTGACTTTGAATCTATATATATAAAAATCAATTGCTGTTCGTTAGTCTCGCTAAAACTCGGGATCGGCTGGACCGATTTGGCTGATTTTGGTCTTGAAATATTCGTGATAGTTCAGGGAAGGTTTAAACGGTGAGAACGAAAAAAAAAAAAATAGGCGAAACGAAGTTTGCCGGGACAGCTAGAACCGATTTAGCTGAAAATTGGCAGGGAGGTAGTTTAGAGCCAGGAGAATGACATAGGATACATTTTTTTTTTTTTTTTTTTTAGAGTAGGGTAGAGTAGGGTAGAGTAGGGTAGAGTAGGGTAGAGTAGGGTAGAGTAGGGTAGAGTAGGGTAGAGTAGGGTAGAGTAGAATAATCTGTTGCCGGGAGCGAAGCCGCGGGCAAAAGCTAGTATGTAATAAAGTTTATCGCGAGGACCGTTCATTCATAATGACCACACTTGGCGCCGCTTGTATAGTAGTGAGTAGGGTGCCAGTAATGGAGACACGGATTATTTATTCTGTCGGTACTATTTTTAACAATAAATAATAAACATATAAATATAATATTTTTTCTGCGGTACTATTCAATCAAAATCAAAATGGTTTTTTATTTTTCACATAGGCCTACATGGACACTTATGTTTCTAGGCTATTATTCGCTGATGATGATGATAATTTTGGATTAAAAGAAAAAGGTCACAACGTAACTTTTGAAATCAATGAAAACCTTGTCTCTGAATCACTAATCCTAAATACTATATGAAGACTAACATAAAATATAACAAGTAAGATATGGTATAAAGATGAGAAACCTAATTCAAGTCTAGAATTTTGAAATAGCCCAAAGATTTTTATGACATAACAATTATGATAAATGGCCGAAAGACAACGAAAGTGATCTAAATTTTTATACAGCCTATTAGCTAGATTGTAAACACACAGCATGACAGGCAATCAACGTTATATACTAATAGGCCAGCCTATCTGAATACAGAGGTAACCGACCCCGAAATAGTCGGAGAAAGACTAGACAGTGAATTTTATTGGTTATCTACCGTCTACACACTCGACCTACTTTATAATTATGAATTAGTGCACTAGTTGACGCACGTTAGGAAGGATTCCAGAAATTTATCTAGACTACAATTTGATCGTGACGATGGAGATTTTATTGTGTTATTTCTAGTCGACGTACTACCTACACAAGTCGTAAAGAAACAGCTGAGATTTACTACTGTGCTTGTAGACTTGCTACAGCCAGTAATTTTTCATTGTTGCTGGCTTGGAACATGTGTATGTACATTTTTTTTGTATTATTCGTTTCCATTTGTTTCCCTCTAGATTTTCTTTAATGGAAATAATATTTGTAGAGCATATTAAAAGCAAAAAAAAAGTACTGTGCAGAAGAGTTGAAGCCTACTGGGGCCCAGGGTCTCTTTCTGAAAGGAAGGGTTGGCCCCAGTACGAAAGGCAAATAAAGAACAGGATGGTTGTTTAGTCAGTAAGAGTCTGACATTATTTTTCGTTCCGCCCATGAGTGGGATTCGTCATTGGATGATTTTTGCCTACCATAAAAAAAGCTTATCGCTTACCTAGCGATCTAAGAAAGGATTATTTATTTATTTCAAGTCTCTTAATTAGTAATGGATCGGATAGCTTTTATTTCTAAGTTTATTTAATTATTGTAACACAATAGTAAACAGGGGTTTCCTTGTTTAATGATGGCGACTGTATGTACTATAAAATGAAGAGCTAATTTTAGCTAGCAAAGAGACTATACCCCAAGATAAAAAATAAATAAAACACTAATGAATCTAGACGACTGGTCCTAATCAGATTAAAGATAGCATCGGGTCATTTCAATGATTTTTAAATATATCCATGGTAACATTTCGCTTGGCATTCATTAAAATTGAATTTGCTAATATATTCATGTACAAATGTAGAAGATAAGATTTTATCAGTTCTACATTGTTCAACACGATCATAAAATTTTACGTTACTTGTGTTTTTTAATGTTAAAATAATTATTTAATTTCATCATCATCCTACCCTCATCCCATATTACTTGGGGTCGGTGCAACATGTTTTTTTCTTCCATTTAATTTGTATCAGTATTTATAGATCACTAAATTTATTTTTGTACTTATCAATTTACATGAAAAATTTTGCATAACTACATTATGTTTCAATACATATTATAATATTAATTATGAGAAATTCATAAATTTGTAGTTTATTTTATATTTTTGATTTGCTCACATATAACCGTTACTTCAACTGATGGTAAGTGATGATGTGCTTAACGGTTTATCAGCAAAGAAGCAGAATATCCTGCAAACATGTTCCTTGAAGTGCAGGCGATAATACAATATGTTTAAAGAAGTGAAGAGTGACCATGTTTTTACTATTATCGTATTTCACCCACGGAACATCACATTAAGAAGAATATATCAATTCAAATGGTCTAATAGTATTGTCGATAGCCATATATTGTTCCATTATTACTTATTCTAATTTCATTCTTATATTTATTAGAATCATTTGGTCGTAACGCCTACCCAACAATGATATTTAAATCGTATACGTAATTATGTAAAATAGGTTCTATCTTAGGTTGCTCTCCATTAAATGATTATATTATTCTTGACCTCAAAGCTATAAATTCAGTTGCTCAAATCGTCTTTTTGAACATAGTATTCTATAGTAGGATGATCATTATGCAGTTAAATTTCTTCATCTTAGTTATCTTTTAGGGGAAGAAAAATATAAGTTACTTCACGTTCTATATGAAATAGAGGTCATTATAAGATCCATACTTGTACACCAAAAAAGTAACAATTTTCTTTACAGGTGGGTACAAAGGCAGTCTTATCGCCGACAGCGATATCTACCAGACAACCTTAAATACGATCTCTGAACCTAACAAAACATCAACTGTTGATGTTAATATTGCAAGGTAGCAAATTATATGGACGTATAAATTGCTCTTGCTAGACAAACCAATTCTGCTCAATGAAATTAATAAATATCGTGTATTTTTCATATTCTTACATTGTTATTATCTTGATCTTCACGAGTTTCTAAAGCATTTCTTTCATTGGAAGCAGTTTTATGTCCAAGTAAATGAGTTTGTTTATGACTAAAACTGGTGTGACTTCTTTAATTATCAGCTACCAGTTCCTTTATCTCCTCAACGCTAGTTTAGATTTCATACTCAACTGTTTTATTGATGAAAATATAACATCGTCAAACGGAAAACTCAAGCGTCCGATGGCTATAAGACCACGGGGGTCACTATTAAATGGTCTCCTACTGATAATATTATCGGCAGACCAACTGTTACTTCCCACGGATTTGCCAAGCCGTTTTGATTATTGACCGAGACATAACTTTTTAAAGGAAATTAGTGATTTCAATTTGTAACGGGTTATAGAATTAATCTAAATACTTAGCTCATGACTCTTCCACGGTAGAAATAAAACCATTTAATATAAATTTAGGCTTCGATTAAATCTGGCCCTAGAAGAATTATAAAATAATTATTTTCATTATCTCATTCATAACTTAGGTAGAGAAGCTGATTAGTACGATACAAACAATTACCCGATATACCAGCAAAACTTTAATTGCAAAACATTAAACAATGTTCATTGCACAGGCGCGGCGGATACACAAGATAGTATAAATAATGAACTTGTTTATATTTATTGCATCGTTAATAACGAACTTGATGAATTTAATTAGATGCTAAATGTTACCACTGGTTACATAAATATTGTGAGCTTTGAGCCAAATGAGTAATAAAATTGTCTAACACACCTTATTGCGATGCTTCTAAGTTATACACTTCTACCTGAATGTAGGAAACGTCATAATATTAGCCCGTTAATGTCCACTTCGGAATATACCTTTACTATTTATTGACACATTGAATCCGTGAAAACCTTTTCTTAATTACTACATTAGAAAGTACAAAATTGAAGCCACACAGCTTACCTACAAGGTTTACAAAATTTAAGACAGACACTTAAATAGCATATTAATTTGAATATCAAAGTCCCAAAATAAAATACAAATACATTAAGCACACGTCAAGATCAAACCCTAAATATACATAAAGACTCAAAGCAAGCATCGGAATAATGGAGGACCATCCAAAGTTTAAATAAAAGCAACAAGACAATGCTGATCGATAGCCCGGACGTGAAGAGATGTATTTACCTTCGCAAAACGAACAATCGCTAAACAAGAGCGCAGTTAAAAGTTTAACAAACACCGATCTTGGTAGTTACATGTTCATAAATTTCGCCAGAATAATCGATACCGATTGAGATATCAGTATTTTTGGCGATTCTCCCTTGTGCAATGCAGTCAAAAGGATGCCTTCTTTAATTCCATTTAAATTAGATTCATTATCCTTTGTACTTGCATATGTAAATCGATCATTTTGGGATCCTTTATCACTTGTCGGTATTCCAATTCAAAAATCTTTGTATTCAGTGTTCAATTCTGGGTCTTTGTTTTAAAGTTCATTTTTGTATTCTATACGCTCAGTCTAATTTTCTTTTGCTGTATACGCAAGGCAGTCTCACACGTCGCAGTCCCGAAGGATTTTGGTAATCATAAATTGAGGAGTACTAATAGTCAGTTTGCGGGTAGCCTGAAGGCTTGAAGTGAATGAACTTTATTTAAGGTTCAAAAATGTTTTGCATTCTGCAAGTTGAATGGCGAGTTATTATTGACGATTAAGAAGACTACCCATTATACCATGATATGATATGGTTATGGTTTGCTGTGATCATGCTAGGAATGTGTCAAGCACGGAAAGAAACACGACTTAGTCTAATATGTTTTCTGGAACATATCATATAATTGCATAACTGTTTAGCGAACTTAGCATGTATAGTATACAGTATTATGCGTTTGGCTATCGCTGAATAATTTACGGGTTTTTAACCGATAAACCTAAAATTATAATTATAAGTCACAATATTTACTATTTTATAACTTTTTGATATTTGCTGATCATCATACGCAGTTGTAACACTGCATAAATAGTGCTGATGGCAGAACTGACTATGAGTAGTAATTTTCTATATTTCAGCACACGTAGTATTTTTAGTATGATAATTTCCGAACACGTTCATCGTAAGATCATGATATCCTACGGTGTAGTGAGTAAAATCCTTTATATTGTTACTTCAATTTATACCAACTTTTGAAGTTCATAATAAGGAAGTATATACTGATGATGGTTATGAAGTTATGACTACGGTGGAAAATGTAATTGAGCTCGAATTATTATATTCATTATTAATTGGAAAGAAATAAATTGTTGAATAAGCTGAAAAGATTAATGAAGACATTAATGTGAAGCAAAAAGAATTGAAGGTATTATTTATGTAAAGTTAAAATAAAATCAAGCTACAAAATGTAATGGATATAGACTAGAGCATTTAAAATTAACCTAATTATTAATATTAATTTACGATCACACTTCATAAATTATTCAAAACATCTTAAGACAAGAGTGTTACAACAATTATTGTTTATTGTTTTAATCATACAAAATAGACATTATTAAGCGTAATAACAGCAATCATATCCTTTAGCTGTCGGCGAGGATTATTAAGAAGAGTCATTACAAATGTTAAGCACTTCATGTAGGCGACCATAAATATCCAAGAACGTATACAAAATCAATTGACCTCATTAAATTTTATTACAAAACTAACACGCAATTAAAAATCTATGTAATTAATTATTTAAGTATGTCGGTTCATTGACATTTTATATCAAAGTTCCAATTTGTTCAAACGCCTGGTTTAACCGAATTTATCTATGTCATAAAATTGTCGTAAAACTCGATACTAGCAAAGACAGGCATTTCGACTATGATAAAAAAATGTTGTACTGACATTTTTAACCGATGTTGCTCATGTTATATTAGCTACAAGGTGGGTTTGCTCTTGTGTCCTATTTTCAATTGTTAGAAGTTCATAAATTTTAGCAAAATTATCTTTATCTAATCAATTCCAATTCAATATTATAATGTTTAAAAGTTTTATGCATTGCTAAACGTTTTTACGAAGGTTTGCGGTTTTCTAAAACCAATTACTATACCAACTAATATTAGTATACGTTACGATTTTCATATCTTTGTGCATATTTCATATTTATAAATTGCATAAGTTCTTTTTTTATAGCAAGTTTATTTTACACTTTATGATTGACATACGCATAAATATGAAGTGAGTATACATATATAATATATAACATATGAATCGTAAAAGTAACTCTTGATGCAAATACACATTTTTTTTAAACTCTATGAATGGTAATCCTATGAGAATTATTCATAAAAGTCATCACTTAATGCTATTTTATGAAGCACTATTAAGTATATCGCAGATTTTTTTATCGATACCATCTTAGATATATAGATTGTGACCAAAAATGATATTTTAAAAGGTGATTAGAATTTTAATTTACATTACATTTTAAATATTTAAATGTAACTAAGGCCATATTATAGTTTTGTTATACGATATTGTATGATAGAGATTAAATCTATGGCGCTGAATGAACCAGTTTTGTGATTGAAATCTAAAAAAATTAACCACAATTTTTATTATGTTAATATGCATTTTATAAATATTATTTGAATAAAAAAAAAAATTAAACGGTTTTTCATAATTTGAGAAAGACAACGGCATCATGGGAACCAAAAGTAAAATGAATAAGGAATCTGATAAAATAATTTAAATGGGTGTAGATGAGATTTACCTACTTGTGAATTACAAAGGTTGCAGATCAGGATCTGGGTCCTGTTATCTATATGATGACATATATTACAGGTAATATATGTCATCATATTGATAACAGGACCCCACTAATAAACTTCGTCTTCATCATGACAGTAAAGCACCTAGTGTATGATGAAGAACTGTATATAACAGTAATAAGTTTATTCCTCTAAACAGAAGATATTGAAAATGGCATAACTCAGTAGCAGCATACACATGCCACTATTGAGCTACAACTCATGTATACCATCCATATTTCTCGTACCTGACGGAACCTGGAAGTAGGCTGCGGATCTAAGAGTTTGCTTCAATAACTGGATCAAATAATTAAGTCCAGGGTTTATCTCGTGTACTTAAAGATCAACTGGATGATTTGGTTTATCATAGTTGTTAGAGAATAGATTAGCTGTCACTAATGCTTTGTTTGTATATTTGTAACCTGCTTTCATCGCATTATTATTAATAACTTGTATTTTTGTGCTACAAGAAAGAAGCCTGCTTACTTTACTTCGATTTCTCTAGCTATTTAGGAGCAGTCCTTACTATATGCGATTTAAAATCGCTCAAAAGAGTTATTGCAAGTTTAGAACGTATAGTGTAACTGATAGAAATTTGACGGGTGTAATCACTAATATCTGTCATCCCTTACGGTTTTCTCAGAGCAGGAGTTATTTAAATTATTAGTCATCCAAAAAATAAGTTTAATGCATTCGACCATATCCATTTGGACTTGCTGCTATGTTCTTCTATTTATATAAAATACAATGTCTTAACTCTGACTCATCATTGTCCAGCCTTTCTTTTGCCAGAATATGTAAACAAAGAAAAAGAAAATATTTATCAAAATTTCCCTCTATAGATAAGGCGATAAATTGGAGGGGGGGGGGGTATTGAGAAATTTTCGCTGATGAGAAAGAGTTAGTGTCGTATAAAAGAACTTTTATGTGTTCCTTCTTGTTGAGGATAACTAGTGCCTTAGCTTGACACGCGTTAAATAAATTTATAATTGTATTGTTATTCACGTATCTACACTGCTACAACAGTTATCGTCTTTCTTGAAACGTTTTGCACTCTTGATTTCTTTCGAAACTCCTCTTTCAAAGTATTTGCTACTCAGTACAAAACCTAAAACAAAATAAATTTATTGATCGTCATCATCAGACTTATGACTGTAGCAACACGATTGTCAACAGATTAAATAAAATGTAAAACATTCCCTACAAACCAGAATATTATGACCAGCACATACTTACGTTTA
This sequence comes from Mythimna loreyi, assembly GCA_029852875.1. Lineage (NCBI taxonomy): Eukaryota > Metazoa > Arthropoda > Insecta > Lepidoptera > Noctuidae > Mythimna > Mythimna loreyi. Next base: position 21,050,634 of record CM056789.1, on the reverse strand, counting down.
CTCTCGTAGATAATCCAAAAATACCACAAAAGCTTGCAGACGACCAGCACAGGAGTCAAAACTAAGACATAACAATAAAATATGTTATTTACAGTTATATGTGATGCCCCGTGTCAGTCACCTCGTTGGATTGTCGTAAAAATCTTTATTTTTAGCGTATACTATTGTATCTGCGAGAGAATCAGAGATAACAAAGTCAGATATAAATGCTAGCAGTGGAGTAGGCACCAGTTGCGTATAATGAAGTCTACTTACTACTATACGTAATGTATGTCTTAAGTCTTGAATCTAATGAAAACGATGAGAAAGATTTGATACGATTATTATGTTTGTTTTTTGGTCAAAACACTCATCTTCGTCGCTTTAACTAACAGATGTTTACTAACGGGATGCAAGCCACCCCCAAATATTGTCTCAACAAGCGAATCTATGCTTCTCGCATCTGCTGCAATTAAATTCAATATCAACATAGAGATATATCAAAATTCAATATACAAATGAGTATATAAAACCACTACTCGATACAGCTTGAACGATTTCGTTAGTAGCAGCAAAACACACACTGCACCACTATCTAAGGACATCCATGGCGTTTGCCACCCCGCATAAAATAGCTTAAACAATTTACTATTTCACTTTGGTTTAGATTAGAATTTCTTATCTTTCAAAACCTTTAACATTGTATTATAAAAATCAACCCGCCCAAGCAATCTACCTAATCCTAATAATAATAGTTTTATTGTCACAAAGAAACATACATTAGTATACATTACACCAAAAAATATTGAAATCTACGAAAAGATCTACAAAAATTACTTTGAGAAAATTATCTGCTGCAGAATGTTGAGGTCACGACTGGACTGACATTATATTTAAACGTCAAGCCCGATCACAAATTCCCAATCCTGGCTAAAGAACCAGACATATACAACCCCAATCCTTCCGGACTTACCGGCAATATCAAGCAGTCGATTCTTGTACAAAGCTCTTGTCGTAAAGGCTAGATGTCTGACAAATACAAGGACTACTTTACATCCAAGTCGCAGGCGCCACATAGCCGCAGATACTCCATTTTCATATGATTATCTTGTTTGTGATTTTATGAGGCAAGGCTTAGACGATCTCGGTTTATGGCTTTGGTTCTGCGGAAGCAGTTATCTGATGGCGCTATCTGGTTTGTTGAAGTTCTCAGGTACAAAGGTAGATTTGATTTACTTGATTGGATCGTTAGGTTCCGACAAATAGAGATACTAGTATTAGTGGTTTTAATGGGTAAGTTTTTATGTGGCAAAACATTACGCTAGTGGTCAATGTAAATCAATCTGACTGGCTTGTTTAGAAAGCTAATAAAGATTCTCTTTAGATTTTGATATTCCTTTATATTTGGTGTACAGAGAGAGAATAATGTTAACCTATGCCAGTTACTGCAGGCAGAAAACCTTGGTTGCTGATATACCTCTAAGAATTACCAAACTAAAATAGTAGTGATCAAGGCACATTACTTGTAGAACGTATGGTCGGAGAGGTTGAAAGGCTCTAGGGTGGAGACCGCGCAACAGAAGATATAGAGTTCGAAGGATTTCTACAAGGTGTAGGTACCTTATAACCTGATGATAGTCGTGGCAATGCGATGGATGCGAGACGCATAGGACCGTTCGTTGTAGTGATCCCAAGTATCAAAAGCTTATGACGTCTTTCGGCTGAAATGATGATGATGATCGCAGTCACAAAGAGCAACATCTAAGTCAGTACCATATACCCTATATATTTACCAAATACATTTATTGCATCAGCATTGCTCTCAAGGTGGTGAATGAAAAAATCGTGAGAAAACCGGCATGTCCTACAACTAACAATTCGAAGACATGTAACATCAACAAACCATACTGGACCCGGCGGTGTATGCACATTCCATACTCTAGAGGGAGTCTTAAATCCCAACATTGGAAAATTTACAAAGCTGATAATGTAAATGCTAACAATAAAAATTCCTAGTAAAAACAAAGACATTAACGGTTTATTTTCCATTCAAAAATAAATATTTTAATCAAATCAAAAATATTCTTATTCGCACGCCCATCAAAACCCAAGATCCACTTCATAAAACTTTTACGACTAAATTCTGAGTGACACTGTGAAAGCATTTCCTTAGATCGTCCGGTTTTTTGATAGATTGGATGCCATAAAAGGTTGTGTTGGGACAACTTTACGGCCCTTTGGTGACGTTCCTGGCGTTGAGTGTGAGAAAAATCAAGATTTACCATTGACAAGCGATTTACGATAGTTTGATAGGCAAATTCTTGGAGTAATTGAAAATATTCCGTTTGCTTTGTTTTCATGAAAGGTTATTGATGTTATGTTACGGAAATAATATTGTCTTTTATACAATATATTTCTATAATACAACAACTAAGAATGTGTATAGAATTTTAGTTTAGTTATGTTTTCACGGGAGTACGCATATTCAGCCTTATAATGTTGCTATTGCTAGGAGTCCAGCCTTCTTTCTAGGAGAAAGAATGGGCCGGTCTGTAATCCATCACATGAGCCCATTGTAAGATATCAATGTGTCTTCAAAGTAACGTTTCTGGGTCATGCTGACTACTACACAATAATTATTTTCCTTCATCATTTTCAGTAAACTCCCTCATGCATTTGAAAAATTTAGGGTTCTTGTTTTTTGATCAATATGGAATTTAGATCAGACTTTCATCTCAGAGGCGGTCAAAATACAATCCAATACCAAAGCGTGACGTGGGCTTTGTTTAGAGTCGTCATAACATTCAACAGCCTGTTGCCACCCAGCCCTATATCAGAAGTAGGTAGGTAGATCATACATTTACATACCAAATGCCCGTCTAGCCCAACTGAGCACGTTTACGACGCGGATTATACGAAACATTGACCACAATTTGTAAGATTTGTCAAATAAAGACATAAAGCCAATAAATATTTATTGATAACTAAGTAATATGTCGCCCAATCAGCTTCGGTCGTTCGGACGGCAAACGAAATTTTAATGGCCCAGGGCCGTTAAAATATCGCTGTCGCATATGGACCAAAATCTCTTTGGAATTTTATGAGAATACCGATAAGCTTTAATGATACGAATTTTAGAGAAAAAATAAACATTTTAGACTTCGCAACAGACGAAAGGATCTAGGACGAATATTTTATTGTTTTTTAATGAGCGATTTATATACTAATCTGTCGATTATGTTCTACTGGTTGCCAAATTGATTACCTAAAGGAGATTTTGTAAAGTTTTATGTGAATGAATATGGACTTTGCTCCATGGCCTGTCTGGCTGTAAATATAGCCGTATTACCGATATAAACAATATTATTCGTCGAGTTCTTTTCTGCCGGTGTACATGTTGTATTAACACCTAGCAGCTTAGTCCATGATGATAGGAGTGAACCAGATACCATAATGTGGATGGCGTATGTGAGCACGCATTGGCTATGCAACACTCTTATTCCACGTCATGCTGGTAACATTGTTGCCGAACAGAGTGGAAACGTACGCGTTGCTTGCTTGCGTAGCGTCGTACTCAGCCGTCCTGACCCTATTGCGCGTCTTTTCAATAGGTCTCTTTTTCATAAAAGGGCCCACTGATCGATTCTTTGCCTGATTTATTCTTTGTCCAAAAAATTTGTATTACTATTTATATTATACTACCTTGGTAATGTAGTGAAAAATGGCTCTGCAACGTAAAAGGCAATAAAAAACATAAATAAGTTTTAGCCACTAAAAGTTTGCTACTCTCTCATGCTCTGCCCAAATTAGGAATAGTTATTTGCAACGCAGAGCAGTGGTGGCCGAGTGGTAACGGGCCCGACTTACGAGTTGTAGGTCGTGGGTTCTAACCCAGACAGGCGCATTACTTTGTGTAATTTATTTCATCTCCACTGCTCTCAAAACGGTGAAGGAAAACATCGTGAGGAAACCGGCATGTCTTAGAACCAAAAATTCGAAGACATGTGACATCCACCAATCCGCACTGGGCCCGCGTGGTGGATTATGGCCGCCCCCATCCCCTCTCCTAGAGAGGAGGCCTGTGTACCAGCAGTGGGAACATTGAAAAGGTTGATGATGATGATGATGATTTGCAACGCAAAGTAATTCTTAGTTCAATTTTTTTTAGTCAAGCTGTTAACTGGTCTTGACCACACGCAAGATCGAAATAGTTTTATAGATTTGTTTTTTTTTTTCAAATATTTTAATATTTATTGACTCATCAGCCGTAACGGTTTTTGATTATTAATTAAATGCATCGCTCACGCCATTTTCCTTATTAGGATAGATCAAACATTAATTTAAATATCATGGAGTATGCTGATGTTTTGGCTAGACTTAAATTTATTTTCGACACTTTTGAGATGAGAAAGTTAGTAGTCCTGTTTTAGTCCATCCTAATTGAGAACAAACTATCTTTTTAAAGAGTAAGCATGGATTTTTTTACTGGTTGTGCTTCATAGGAAACGACCAACAGGGGCCATGCTTTAGCTTATGAAGTTTTTTTTTTATACTTGGGCCTATGAAGGCTTGTGTGAAACAACAAACCATTTGTCGTTTCAATTTATTTTTTAAATATTTTTAATCAAGATCGCAAGTTATTTACAGTAAAAACATTTTTAGGGATTTTCTTTTAGTTAATTTCATTATATACCTAATAAGAAAAGAAAATCGGTTGAACTATCAGGAAATCAGGACATTACGTAGGCAGAATAAATATCTTCTTCTATTCGTAACAAATAAAACTTTTCTCTACGGTTAAACAGATTGGTCATAAAGTTGGAGATCTGTTTTCTTTACATTTCTAAGTAATTTTAGTAGAAAGTAGAATTTCTATAATAAATGACATTAACAATTATGATTAATTCTAATTCAAGTGTCATTTTCTATGTACTTACATAAACAATTTTCCAAGTTTACCAGACGTCTCATTTGCTGTCAACTAGCAAAGTGAAGTTTATGCGACAGCTTTCCAGTAGTGAGCGGACCGTACGCACTTACTCCGTGATTCATGACGCACGTAAAAATCACATGTATTGCGGCTATGGACTGTACAACATAGATATAAGAAAATTTTAATCTGCTTTATTTCTTTAGTAAAATTAAAGAATTCCATACAGCATATATTATCTCAGTAACGGAAATATTTGAAGGCCGTAAATTAAAAAAATTAAGATATTTTTGGTTTGTAAATAAGGCAGCTAAAACAGGGGTAGAAATAAAACAAGAAAAACTACGGAAAAATAAATAAAAAACGATAAAACTATGTGCAATACCTACAAGTGTGACAAATACGTATACACTGGTATACATATATACACCGTTAAATCTTGATCGTTTTAATCCCTTGGAGGATCGATTCAGTACATGAAACACTATCGAAAATTGGTAAAGTTAGAATAAAAAAACAAAGTACTTTTTTTTAAAACTCGAATTAATTTACGCATGTTCTAAATTGATTTCTTTAAGTAAACGTCAGCTGGGCGAGTTCAATTACCTGTAGGTAGTTAGTACGCAACGACCGACAACTACCTACAAGGTCAATGACTCGTTTACTTAAAGAAATTAATGTTGTAAATGCGTATATCAATAAGAGATTTAGAAAAAAAGTACTTAATTATTTTTTTTTATCTACACAAATCGATATTGTTTCATGTACCGGATCGACCCTCTTCGGGATTAAAACGACTAAAATTTAACGGTGTATGACTGAACACATCATTTATAGACAGATGAAAATATATTTTTTTATAGCATAGCATAATCAGCCTTTTAATGTTCTCTCTACTGGGACTGAGGCGTCCTCTCAAGAAGATGGAAGGGTCGTAATCCACCACGCGGGCCCAATGCGGGTTGGTAAATCTCACATCTCTTTAAATTTTTGATTTTAGAACATGTAGGAATCCTCGCGATGTTTACCTTCACCGTTTTGAGAGCAGTGGTGAACCAAGTAATGCTTGGTTTGAAGCCCTACCTACAACGTAAGTAGCTCGTTACCACTCGACCACCACTGCTCTCAACTATAATTTTCGACTTATTTTAGAAAATAGTTAATCCAACTGTACACATTTCTATCAAATCTCTTTTCAGATAAGAGCACAGCTAAATCGAAATATAATTTTCAATTCGAGCTATTAAACTAGGTTCACAATCACTTAAACCGCCTATAAACGTTCCGGCATATAGAACAAATACGGTACATCAGTGCTGTAGGGTGTGACATGTTTAGTGGGCTGGCTCCCTAAAGATTAGCATGAACATACAGTTCATATCGTCGACCGGTTTGAAGCAAGCGTACTATTTTACGTTGTTTTGTCTCTGATCTTAGAAACGATTTGACACTCTAGAATTGCAAAGATTCCAATGCTAAATTCTATGGAATTTCTAGTTTAGTCTTATACTCTTATAATTTAAACTGACTGTGTCATACGAGGCCACCATAACAGATCGCCAATATTAGGAGACTCAGTTTTTTATATACTCCATTATCACGATATATCTATCGTAATACCATATTTTGCCAGCTATCATCACTGATTTTTGGGACTGCTTAAATATGCCAAAAATTGCATTCCTGGAAAGAACAAGGTCTTTGTGGATACAGGCTACTTCATTATTATTGACCGCTTACTTCTCTATCCTATGTACTTTAAAGCTTTTATTTTTAATTTTATAACCAAATAACCTGGTAGGGTCTGCCTTTTTATTATGGTTTTACCATTTGTCTCTTCATCATCCTTGGTTGACTGTTAGAAAATGCCTAAGGCATTAAGTCCATCTTTTTTAAATTAAGTTTCATGAAGTTTTAAAGAAATAAATTATTTTCGGTATTATGTTCTGTTGCCATATTCATTGTTTCTATAATCCTAGTAGCGAGTGCTATCATACTAGAACGTCACGCTGCCAATGACCTAGCCATTGTCTAGATCTTAATGTGTAGTCTGTGGCAGTTCATTCGCATGTAGGATTATACAGTTCAGCTTTATTTCCTCTTCTGATATATATGGAATTATTTTATTGGATTTTATGGCTAGTATGGTTTTTATTGTTATAAGCGGTAAAGTTTAGAAGATGCAAGGAGGTGCACTTGAGCACTGACATTCAATATAAATAAATATACCTACTTTCTTGCCTTGCTTTCATGTCCTTTTCCTTTAGTTTTTTAGTCAGTTTCATATGTGTATGATTGAATGTATTTAGTAACTGCATTCTCTAAAAATATTTCTACAAACAACTTTATTTTCATATATCTCATTTCCTTAGCTAAATTTTAATAATAATGGGCTAGATTTTTGATAGAAATCAAGTTTTGCCATACTCTCATATATGGCTAGATGTCTCAATGATAGAAAGAATTAAGATCGATTGACTGTTTTGGCAACTATGAACTACTTCGCAGAACAGGAAATTTCTTTTGGCTAAATGATGATAAATGCTGTTATTATACTGACAGATTGCCAACTCGCTGCCTATTTATCGACACGAAATAATATACTTTCCCTCCGGCGTTTGTGCGATATGATAAACAGCTGTTCCAATCTGGTTCTCGATTAACTTAAAGTTGACAACTGTATATATACAAATATGGAACGTTGAAAGTCAGCAATTGACAATATAGATAGGACTCTATAGGGATAACTGTTTAAGGAAGCAAACGGGAGTCCTAGTTTAAATGTTTCACGGATTTTATTAAGCCATACTGTTTGTAAATAAACATTGTGAGTACAATGTACAGGTATAGATAAGCTTAAGATTAGCTTACCAAGTGAATGAAGCAATAACCATGCAGCCCAATGAAGTGATAATGATAAGGATTTTATTTTTCCACTATATGTTTGATTTTATTAATACTCAAGAAATAAACTGATAGGATTTTATTTTCATAATGTTTGCTATTTAAATATGCAAACAAATTTAAGCACTGTAATATAGTTATATAAATGAGCACTTTTCTACAAAGAAGGAGATATAGAAATGAAAGACAATACGGAAATAAAATTCCTCTTTATCGTTATTTTTGATACATCAAATCGTGAGCTACAAAAACACTTACTACAGAAGTTTTAGCTTATAAAACAATTCTTAGACACAAATATAATACAAGAAACACTGTAGCCAAAGTCACTGAACATAATTTGCAAACCATTAACGATAATCTGAAAGGAAAATTTTCCATCGAATTTATGATCAAGTACATCATGAGTCATTCACAACCAGTCTAGCCAGAGATAAAGGGAATGTCCTGTTCCTTATAGCGACTGTAAAACTTATGGGAGGCATTTTGAGTGTCCCTGTGTCTGACATAACTTTATACTGGTGACAGCTTTAGGCAGTCGCCTTTGCATGAATAAGGATTGAGGATATAGAATATTGAATTCACATCAATATTTACGATACGAATTTTATAGTACTTCTTGTTCACAAAAATATTCAACGATTTGGCAGTTGTGAAGAAAAACATAATTTTATTTAGTGGTTAATTTTATTTCTTACTTTGTACTTTACGATTCTAGAAAATACGATAATATCATTCACTGTCATCTTTGTAGATATTGTTTGCGGTGTATAGTTTCATCTGTGCAATACCTTGAATCTTCTCCGTAACGTTTTACAAGAAATTGCAAATATTCCAAGCAGACACTGAATGAATTGATTTGGTATTATGACTTAATATATATATTATCTATTTTAGCATTTATTTTGATGCTTTAGTAGATTAGTTGAGGTACTTTTAGTTAAGTTTTAAGGGTTTCACTTTTTTTATTTATGTGTATATATGTAGTTATAAAATGAATGAATAAACTGTCACTATTGATTAATTATCATCACTTTTCAGTATTTTGACAAATAGTTTATAAGAACGCGCTTGTCTATAAGTCGATGCTTAGAATAGAATATATATATATTTTTTTACAAATAGTTTTTAGCATTTGATATCGATTTTAAGTAATCGTGTAAACATCCTGAAGAATTGTGTTGTTTTAACTGGAACTTTAGAATACAATTACTGAAGTTTGTATTGTGATTATGATCTTGATAATAATCAAACATGAAATAACAAAATAAAGAACTAAAAAGTAGATAGCAGTAAAAATTGACTTCGAATTGAAAACTTGATAAAGTAAAAGCTTATTTCTACATATTATGCTATGCTATGCTATGCTGCATACCAGTTGTCTAATATGTATCCGACTTACTCTATTCTTAAAATGATATAACGTTTTTTTGGTTTTTAACAACTTTGATGCTCACAAGAGATTGTAAAACGATACTATCAAAATTTAAATAAATACTGCTTTACATCTTCATTAAAATGTCATAAAAGAACTACCAAATTAATTGAAAACACAAGAAATTTTCGCCATTACAATAAAATGAGAAATGGATAACAATCTAACAATAAACTTGACTGAAATGCAAATCCCGAACAAATATACTATTATACCCTGAGGCGGTGCGATCTTATCTTACAGAACCAACTTAAATCTTAGTTTAACAACTTAATAATTATCACTGTAAGCCTGTAGACCACACACAGCCTTAACAGATGTCCTCCCTCGCATTTTGATATATTGCTTTGTAATATGGAACCGGTCCAACAAGACGTTTGGACTCAATGAAGTAGTAAAACATATTTTTTACGAATGTACTGTTACTTTTAGCGGTGATGAAGTGGAGCTTATTTTATGGGTTTAATAAAACTGTTAATGTTTTCTTAATTAGTGCTCAAAACTGGTATCTTTATAGAATGTAGGTAAACATAACAGATATTTGATGTATTCACATTCTAGCATATATATATATATATTTTTTTTGCAAGCGCTCAGTTGTCAAGCGTCAGTATACCACAGCTTATTATATATTATCCTTTCTATTAATTAAGAATTACATTCTTTAGATACTTAACAAAAATATTAAGTATCTAAAGAATAAAATAATGCTAGTTCTACATGAGTTTATCGATATTTTCTCCACTATTTGACCGCAGCCTATCCAATGGCACCATCTTAAATCAGGTAGAATATAAGGAACAAGCGTGGGCCAAGACAGTTCCTTGCGGCATTCTAAACCAGTAGCACAACTTCTTCATAACATAAAACTACTGAATTCTTACTTAGAGTCATCTTAAAATAAGGAAACTAATTATGAGGATACAATATTCATCTGGTTTTAAATGATGCTGTCTTTTATGGACACGATCTTCAAGAAGTCAATTTGTTTGGTGCTCGATGCTATAAGTAGCCTGAGATAAATTGAATGTATTTCGTAATCATCATTTTATTGCAATTATTATAAAGTTGAATGGTAATGTTATTATTTCTGCGGTTATGATGTGATTAAGTAGGATATGTCCACTTTACTTATTTGTGCAATGATTCAAGAGATGTTTAGCAAAATATTGAGCGGCTACCTTATTTTACAATAAGTGCAGATTTACATAAAGCGAAATCAAGAAGCTGTCAAACAACAATACGTAAGCGGTGGCAATAGTTAAAGCTAAATACTAAACTTCAGTTACAAAACCTTTCCTATATACCAATCAATCTTATAATATTCCTAATGCTGAGACTCAGGCCTCTTTTCCAGGAAAGGGAATGGATCATTTAATATCGCATGTGCCCGCGTGGACGGTGATTGTCACATATTTTTGAAGTTTTTGGTTTTGGTTCTAAGACATACCGGTGTCGCCATGAACTCAGGAATGTTTCTTTCACCGTTTTTAGAACAGTGGTGATCTCATAAATTACACATAGCGCATAGCTGGGTTTGAACCCATAACCTACAAGCTCGTAAGTTACCGCTGCTCCCAAAACTTTTCACAAACATAAAATGGGAACAATGACGGCAGCGATATCTACTAGGAAGCTTTTGGATGGACTGAAAGAAGATATGAGGTAATCTGCAGTGTATTGCTACTAAATTAAACAACCACGAAATACATCAAAAGTGATCACAATATTCTTTATCAACTTCCTGAGTTAATAAGCCTTGAACTCGAGTTTAGGATTCAGCTACCAAATACGCAGTTACTTTTTTAGCCTTTATCTAGACTACATAATTATCTTTTTTTCATTTTGAAATTTATTCAAAACTATAAAATAATATCATTCGTTTTTGTGCGGATAAAAGAATTAGTTTAGTTCACATTCCGCTAAGAGATCACTGCTACTTAAGTTCCTAAAAAGTAATTTAAAGAAAATAAAGCTATTTATAACCAAAAGACAACAGTAAAAAACACTAAAATTAACAACCATAAAATTCTAAATTGAATAACTGAAACGTTGGACCATAAAATAGAAATGTAGACAATTGACGAAAAGTATATTTGGTAGTTGGTGGTGTGATACAAGAGACTATTAAGTGGTTTACGAGTCTACATACCGTTTGGTGGACAGTACAGACGCGAGAGACGCCGTTTACTATCCCAGAGCGATGAAGCTCTTTGATTTATGCTGTCTCTATTTTTGAATACATCTCTTTAAATTTATGATCATGTTCAAATAGTGCTTACGTTTCAGTAGCTTTATATGTGTTTTTGATTTGTTAAAGCGGTTAATTTGCTGTTAAAGTTTTCTTTGTAGGCGCTGCTTTAGTTTTTATGTGGTTTAAATTAAGCCTTTTGATTCTAATTAAGTTTTATAGCTTGTTCTACTTGTTAACTGAATAAAGCTTAATTGGGTGACTTGTTTTTGTCACACTCTTATTCATCAGAATTAGGGACGTGTCATTGTTTTCATTCATATAGTACCAAATCATGTCTTATGTGTATCACAAAAAACCAAATCATTTTTGCAACTGTTCTTTTCGTAAAATTTGTCTTGACCAGTGCTCTTTTGATACATATCACTTGAAAACTCATACTAAGACGATTGTACAGCAATTCGTATAAATTTTTTACCATAAGCTATTGACTACACAATGTGTGGTCTTGATGCACTTATTAAAATCGCGACCCCAACTCTGAAAGCGGAGACTTTCTTGACAGCAAGTGACAACAACTAATTGATTTTGTGTACTTTAAATGAAATCACTCAGGCTTTAGGCCTTATTCTTAGCAGACCATAGGCAGTTATCGTTAATATCAGTGTACATTACAATTGCAAACGTGATGGTGAAATTGCTGGAAAGCTGAATTGTTCGCCCACTCCTAATATTACAATAAGACTATTTACATAATGTGATTTTAGATTGAAGAAGAAGGATAGCGGTACTGATCATTTTATATAAATTGATAAAGCCCATTGATTTGGACATTACAATGGAAAGGGCAAAAATAATAATAATATAATATATAATAATATATATGTTCACAACTGTTTCTTTATTCTTTCTTTATATTTTCTTTATTTTCTTTCTTTCTTTTCTTTATTTTCTTTTCTTTTCTTTTCTTTTCTTTTCTTTTCTTTTCTTTTCTTTTCTTTTCTTTTCTTTTCTTTTCTTTTCTTTTCTTTTCTTTTCTTTTCTTTTCTTTTCTTTTCTTTTCTTTTCTTTTCTTTTCTTTTCTTTTCTTTTCTTTCTTTTCTTTTCTTTTCTTTTCTTTTCTTTTCTTTTCTTTTCTTTTCTTTATTTCTTTATTTTTTATTTTATTTTTACTTTCATTGTTTTAATTGCTTACAAGTAATTAATTGTTCTTATTGTATTCTTTATGTTACTGGTGAAAACAGTTTTTGTGTGACTTTTATAATCTATATCTACCCTTATGGAATCACTGGTCCCCAAGTCACAGGCTATAAACCTAGTTTGGGAACCAGGAGATAATACCCAATGCACATTTTGTTGTATTATACTACTGCACCTGTAACATATGTAATAATTCTTCCGTGAAATAAACATTATTATTATTATTATAAAAAAACTATCACACAACGCCATCTAGTCCCAAGCTTAGTAGAGCTTGTGTTATGGGTACTAGACAACTGATAAACATACTTATAATATTTCTAAATACATACATATTATAGATAAATTACACCCGGATACAGAACAAATGATCGTGCTCCCCACACAAACATTTGTCCTGGGTGGGAATCGAACCCACGACCTCCCGCATAGCAGTCAGGGTCACTAACTACTAGACTGACAGGCCAGTCAAAATGATAGCAAGTAATTTTTATAATCAATATTTTGCACGTGCTTAGGTTGTAAATTGTAATAATAACAATATTACAAATATAAACATTCTAATAAAACATACTGAAAGCTGATTTATCAACATGTACTGGACTAATATATTATAACAACATATGTTGTCCTTTCCAATCAGAATATTCTTAGTATTCCGTCTGGACCAAAAGTAAATTGGTTATTTTGAACATTATTAAATTACGGTAGAAATTGTCATTTTCTTCCTATTAGCAAATGTGGGATATACGTTAATTAATTTAAATGGCAGCTTTCATCACTCACATGTATCATAATTTAAATCATTTGGAAATTGTCCAATAAGGAACGGATCAATTCCAATACGACACTATTTGAGGTCAGAACTTGGCCTAAGTGATGTGCTTACGGCGAGACATGATATTTTTAGTCCTACGTATGTGAGCACTATTACATCAGTATGACTAAGAGCAAAGAGAGTTATGAGTTTATAACTCTAGTTTCAATAAACTAAATGCTTACGAGTATGTGAAAAGTAAAAGAACATTACAATACAATAATTTACATATATCCCGACGTACGGCAAATATCCACCCTTACGTTGTTGAGACACCTGCACCTGCCTTATACTGCGTAGATCGAGGGACTGGAACAGTTTGCCGGCTGCAGTCTTTCCGTCCGATTATAATTAAGGTGTCTTCAAGGCTAGAGTGAATAGGCTCTTAATAAACTAGTGCGCCTTACCATCAACGATTGCATCACTGCTTACCATCAGGTGGGATCGTAGTCAAGCACTAGTTTATTGCAACTAAAAAAAAAAAACTTGACAATGGCGGTCTTTTTGACTGTGATATTTATCATACAACTTTAGGATATATAGAAATAACTTAAAGTTGTAAGTAGCGCAGTGACGTTTCAATAGACTGACTTTATTGTAGAGTTTTACACATACATCACAACAGATGGCGCTAGTAGCAACATAACTACAACCTTGTTTATTAATGTTTTGTTTAAAGTGTTTTTTTTTGTTTTAGCTATTTGCAACTGATCATTTATCTATGTTATAAAGTTTTATGTCCATGACTTAAATAAGTATTGTGGAAAAAGAACTGGTATGTACTAAACTATAACAATTATCATATCGTACTTTGCTTCAAATTAAATTCACCAAGTTACATACCACTGAATTCAAAGTTCTCAATTCACTATTAACGTCAACCATATCCACCCAATCCACCATCTACCCACCCAATTGATTACCATAAACAAAACTCTATTAGTTTCGCTTTTGTCTCAAATGTCTTCATCATCAACCACAGATTCATGATTGATTAACTTAATTACATCGTTATACGCTTCATTAAACCTTTGTACGGCGTCTTTTATTACATTTTTGTTATTGATATCTACTCCTACATTACAAAGTTGTATCATTCAATCCGATTCTTTTAATGAATATTTAATTTATGAATTGCTTAATGCATAAATCTTTTGAAAGGGTTTGTGGGTTTATTGGCAAATTAAATGGCTATTTCATACAAACATTATGTATTTATTAGGTGACTAGATTTTAATGGCATATTTGCAAGTCATTAACTTGGTCATTCTGTGGTTAGCAATATGTCAGTTAAATGCAAAATTATATTACATTATTATTCCATTTATTTATTTTAATACACATATTTACTTATAATTTTTTTAAATATTGAGTAAAAAAAAAACATTTCAATATATTAAAATAGTAGCCCGCGGGAATTGAGACAGGGTCCAAACTGCCGGTGATCAGGGCTCCTGAGAAAGGAATCTCCTAACAATGCGTGCTGTGTCCAAGAGTACTGCCTTCTGAATTTTGCCTTTGATCCAACTGCTTGCTAAGATGTTACTCATTACATCATTATTAAAAGTAGTCATGACAATCACAATATAAGAAAATCAAAAAGCAGAAGCATCTGTGATCTATAAGTATTAGGTATATCTATCTATCCATCTATAGTACAAATGGGCTTGCCAAGGCTAGATTTAAATACTGGTTTTAAAGTAATAATTCTTAGTAATCGATAAAAATCCATCAAGAGAAAGAAACAATGCATTAAAAATGACCCATCCAATACAACACAAACCATGCCATGAGAAACAAATCGAGGTACACTCCCAGAACCGTAGCCACACATGCAGATCGGAAGTGCACTCGAAATTTCGTCAATGTTAATATATCAAGCCGTAGTTACACCCAGCCGCTGTAGACAAATGTGTAGGACAATAGACGTTTCATCTTTTTGTGTCTAGTTTATTTCAGGAGTGTCCAACGAGCCGTGCCGCATACGACCGATTTAAGCAATTTGTTTCACGTGCTGACGTTTATAGTATCCGGCATTAATCCTATCTATTTTAATATCAAAATTATGAACCAATATGTCCAAAGTTACAGGTTGATGTATACTGGGCTTAAGGTAAAATAGATTATTTGGTTTTAAAGGAAGCTTGAACTTTTCTTCAGTGGTAACACGGAACCGATTTATTGTTCTATAATAAGGTAATTAATCGGATTTAGTAGGTGTTAAATGGACAGTTATTTCATTGGGTGGCTGATTTTTGTTAATGACTTATTTAAATGTTTTTTTTTTGGTAAGTATTTATTTTGGTATCTTGATGAACATCGCAACTTTTTTCAGCAGTTCTAAATATAAGTTAAATAGTAGAGTTTATTTCTTCATTATTACATTTTGTGCAGTCATGGTAATGTCGTATCGAACCCGTACCGTTGACACTAAATAGCATCATGTTATCCCCTTTGATACATTCACTTGTATCTTTTGTTTTCGCATTTTCTTGTTTTGTTATGTTATGTAATGTTCTGTAATTATCTGTATTTAGGATTCGTGCAAGCAATTTTGTGCTCTATCGACATATTAATTGTATAGATAAGGGTACAATTTTGCTTGTTTTTGGTATAGTCCGTTGATCTAGATTCTTTAATTAATTAGTTTTAAACTCCTTTGATGCTGGCGACAATAGAACAAATAGGTTCTTATTACATGTCAGAATGTTTTACGAAGTGTGAAGAAGGAATTATTAAAGAGAATGCGGTGAAATGTGGCGTAACTTACTAAACAGACGCTGTTGCAAGTGTGTTAATAAATTAGTAGACTGCTTGTCGTAAACTGGACTGTTATGGCGTACTATTTGTGAATGATATTGTTTCTTATCTTACTATAATGAAATAATATGTTGAGCTTTTGTCTTTATTCATTAAATTATCCTTAAAAATTCTATTCTTCATCTTATCATACTTCTTCTTTACCATTTTATCGCTCGTTCATGAGATTGAGAATTTGAAGAAATATTTATTTAACATAACGTAACGTAACAGGCAGGGCGTAATAATCAAAAATAACTTCCTAGGTAGCCAGACAGAAATGGAAAAACAAAAAGCCTACCTCTTGGAAGCAGACCTTCCTATACCTTCAAACAGAAACATAACGATTTGTCTTGATTAACAGAATCGATTCGCGATCGCTCATAACTTCGGCGGAAATATGACCAAGTGCTAACAAATCAACGTGATTCGAATGATAGATATAAATCGATATTATTTATCTCGATTACTAAGTTCGCAGAACTTCGACTCGAGTTTCAATGTGCTGATGGTTGGTGGAAGTGAAATGTTATGACAATTTGATGGAGTGGCCGCTACCGGGAATATCATTCGAGTCCTTGACGGCTTGATACCTGGAGAAAATGAACTAGTGTAAGACAAAGAGATTAAAAATGATTAATGTAAAGTGAAAGAGAAAGTTTAAGGTACAATTCGATAAATTTGTGTAGGTAACTAAAGTAGTCCCGTCAATAATACAGTAACTTTGTTCTATATCGACATTTTCATTTTCACATCCTAATTTTTTTCCTTTTTGCCCCATACACACATACACCCACACACACACCCACACACTCACACAAATACTATCACACACACAATTAATACAGTTTCACCGGTGGTTTGCGACTTTATATTTTAATACTTTTTTCATCTTTGTCACTTTTTAATAATCTTTGTTTTCTTTTAAATTATTAAGACTCCGACGTTTTGATCTATGTATTGGCCTTTTTAAATTTCTAGAGAGCCCTGACACCCATAACACAAGTTCAATCTTAGCTTGGGTGTCAGAGGTGTCTATTTCTGCGATATTTTACAATTTACTACAATTTGTGTTTTTATGGAAATGCCTAATTCTTGTTAAATTGTATGTTGGAAATAAAGATTTTATTATTTATTTATTATTATTTATTTTTATTATTATTATTTAGCAATAAAATTTTGACCTGATAGTTAAGGACTAGACTAGCTATTGCAAAATTTACTTTGTATATTAAAATGTCGTAGAGTACATAAAAATGTACTTTGTAACATCTGGTACCAAACCAATCAAGATTTACTGATTCGAATTTCACAACATTGAAATCTAATGATTTTAAAAAGTCGTAAACCAGATAGCCAAGAAATCTTGTGGTTGTAATAAAAATTATGTAAAATATGAGATCAAAGAATTTCCGTGCAGCGATAAAAACTTGAAATTTCGATATAATAAACACAGATGATGGGAAAATAGCTAGTCATATGCTCTTATTTGAATATGCTAAATCTAAACCACATGTGAAAACTACACATAAAAAAAAAATCATGGATGTGTCTGTCAAAATCAAAGCATAAAATATCACCGTAATTTTTGATGGTGACAGGTTCTAGAATCCTGTTTTCAGAAAAACTATAAACCACTTAAAGACTGGTTCGTCGAAATTGCTAAAACATAGTTTTATAAGCTAACAAATTATCTGTTCAAAATTGCAACCATGGTCACCAAGCCGCTTGTGAAGAGGATTACAGCGAAATTGCTTCTCTGAATGGATATTATTGTACTAAATGGCGATGTAATCCTTGAAACAGTATATTTAGAAGATATGAACATCAATTGTACCTACATGTAACTGCTTGTGATGCTTGAGCTCTAGCCAACTATCCTAATAACCATAATACTGTACTAATGCATTCGATTAAATTAATTATCTTATCATTCCTACAAGTTTTAACATTTCCAGACAGTAAATTAAAGACTTCTGTTTTATTTTATGCATTAAAGGTCAAGTGATGTTTGGCATGATTGTCACAGATATAAATTCAAGAAATTTGCATATTGCCATTTTTAGCATACATGTCAGCGGAAATCCGAAACATCTCATGAACTTACTAGTCAAAGGAACTTATAATAGCGAAACAGTTATTACCTTGCTAAAACTATCAAATGTAGAAAACAAGTCGGTACAGGTATCGTAAGAACAACATAAATTTTCTCATATATATTATTCTCGTATGTTTATACGTATATATACATCAGTAACAAAACTAGAATCGACGATAGAGATAAATATATATAAATCGATATATATCAAATCAATCAATCTCATAAGGTTATGACCACACTTGCATATACACACACACGGACTCTAAACGTGGCGAATAGTTATGGAAGGTTTGATTTAAGAAAGAAGATAATCACGACTGAAAACAACTAGTGAGATGTGGGTGGAAGACGGTTTTAAATAGGCTTAGTGTTTTGTTTTTAGAGGAGGAGTTTCTCTGCGTAATCGTATCAGAAATGATGATATCCGCAGGAAAACTACGGTTGCCAACATAGCCCAAAGAATCGCCAAACTCGAGTGGCCGTTGGGGTCGAAAGGTTCTGGAGTGGCGACCGCGTACCTGATGACGCAGTGTTGGAAGGCCACGAAGGACAAGATGGACCGATGACCTGGTAAGGGTAGCGTGTCTCCGATGGATGCGAGATGCACAGGATCGTTCATTATGGAGACAATTGCGGGAGGCCTATGTCCAGCAGTGGACGAAATTCGGCTGAAATGATGATGATTGTAGTGTTTTCCTACGCTTTTAATCATATTGCATCTTTGAGATGAAATTGATACTGCAAATATCCTATCCTATATCAATATCCTATTTGCTAGAAAGTACAATAATATTAAAACATTTATTCGTAGAAACGGCAAAAGCGATAACAATGATTACAACCAAAATCAGCGTCAGAACGTTATGTTACAAGTGGATGATCAAGTTTTCTTCTAGTAATTTGACATACCTAGGCTATGAATGAATACCAACATACCAAAGCAAAGCACGCTAACCAAACTCAAGACTTCTACATCAACAAACCATAATGGGGCACCATTTATCTCAGCATTAAGACCACTCGATAAAGCCACTTAGCTAATTTAAGAGCAGTGGTTTTCACACCTAAGGTTACCTAACCTACAGTTAAGCCGCTTATCATGGTTACTCATAATAACTATCACGATAAACACCGACAAAGTTTTGATTTATTTTGGTCCACTATCGATTCTCAGCTCATTATGCACTTGATCTCGTTGGAGTTGGCGCCAGGCAGGTTTCCAACGATAATTGTGTTATGAAGATCGAACTAAGATAAGTATGGTTGATTTAACATATTGCTGAAATTTGCTTATCTTTGTGAGGTGTTTGAGGGAATGTGCCGGCTTTTGCTGTGGATGTCGTAAATGATTAGATGGTAAAGTATAGGTGCATAGATTAAATATTTTACATTCATTCATTTTACTATTAATTATACGAATGTGGCTCATCATTATCGAAGTCGTCCTTTATATCTGAACATAATATTTGCCAATGCATTTAGATATTGCATTCGAAAATTCAATTAAATTGAGATCTGTCATATTTTCCTATTTTTGGTCCATGTAACATTTAATTCCAAATTCACATTACCTACTTAATCCCCATAATGCACCTTGCAAAATATTCAGCAGCACACCTTAATACAATATCTTATCGAGCCTCAAAATACTCATGTCAAAGTCTAAAGCCCAGTCTAGCCGCCCGGTTGTCGTTATCAAGATGTGTATATTGTGCCATAACAGGCCAGGCCCGATAATAGTTAATTGTAGCACTAAGTTCTCACTACCCGCAAGGCTATCGACCACCTCTCGATAACAATAGCACTTGGGTAATAATTAAGTGATTTTAATTTTAGTTTCGACAGTTCTTGTTTTAATTAATGAGTTGTCTCCATTCTTTGTGGATTTGGTAAGGCCTGGGTTTGCTGTATACGACGATTTTGCATAGTACGTGATCTTGAATTGGTTATTTTCTGAATTTTTTCAGATTTTGTCATTGGAAGTGTCTTTTGCATCATCAACTAAAACTTTCGGGTATTTTTTTTTTCAATGTGTTACAAATAAAATAGGACATGGTTTTTTATACCTTTTCACCTCGCTTTGATTTTTTCTTTCTTAAAGTCAAACATTGAAAAAACCTCATTCGAAACATGACTCAGATAACGGTTTCCTTGAACTCAAATTCGGGTAACTAGGTCTTAACCATTTTAAGAATAGGTTGCGAAAACACGATCATCAAAATTTTATTGTCATACGTATTACCACTGGGAGCTATCCAAGTTTCCTAAATCCCTATAAAGGTCGAGAAAACAAAATTAACTCCGATAAATAGAGCAACTGATCCCGCATCGTATTTTAATATTAAAATTTCATCGCAGTTAACTAGCTGTAGATTTCGATTCTGCTTGTACATTTTCAAAGACAGAATCGTGAATGACAATGTCGATATTATTTTCAAATCGCTGTTTACTATAGATACATTTGATGATTCCATCAAGGTTAGATCACTTGTTGATCCTCATAAAGTTTTGTGTTCGCTTTGTAGTTCAATGTAGTTTGAGCAACTGAAGAGATAAACGATAAATTAATCAATCATTAAAAAATCAAATAATTGTAAAAATGTACGAGTAATATTGCCAGAAAAGTGGTGAATATTGATATGATGGCAAAATAAAAGTAATATTGCCAGAAAAGTGGTGAATATTGATATGATGGCGAAATAAAATATGTACCTACTTAGGAAAAAACAATTGACGTGTCAAATCAAAATATTACACAAGAACAAGACAACGCACATTTTTAAATCATATTAGACCTAGTTCTACTATAACTAGTACATGATGATGACGCACGCAATCTAATGCGGCAAGTAATATACTATACGGAATCACTAAGAGAGTGTTAAGAACAGATCAACCGAGAACTATATTTTGAGTATAGTTATTATTAATAAATACTGTTTAATCCCTGGTGGAAACGGTGTTGGCTCAAATCCACGTGAACTTTATCACAAAGTGGCGCCAAAGACTTCGGCTTGAAAGGGAAAATACGTTCAATAAAATGTAGTGTGTACGTGCGTAGATTTGATCTTCTATTTTCTGAGATAAATTTAAGTAGAACTGGTAACGTATGTGCTTAGACTGTATGTAGTTGATGCCCCAGTAATAGATGATTAGTTTATAGTAAAGATGAAACGATAAAAGATCAGTGAGCCGAGTAGAAAGAATTGTTACGGTGCTTTTCACAATTTCTGTTTTTTGTCCTAGAAGGTACAGAAAATTATTTTCTCCCACTATGATATTATATTCTATCATAACGCCTATTTGACCTTACACGTGAGCCATCAAACATTTTTGTTCAATGTGACATTGGTGTCAGTTTTTTACATACACGTTCTGTAGACAGCGAAGTAAAGGATTTTTTTTTAAGATTTTCATTGCGTTAAGAGTTTTTGTTTTAAACGTATTTTATGTAAAACATTATTAATAATGTTTTCTTTGTCGTTATTGTAATTTTTATTTTCCAGAGCTTATTTTAATTCTCTGGATCATCGTTCAGGGATATCGATAAGCATTATCAGTTGCTGAAATAGAAAAACAGTAACAATAATAAAAAAAAAATACCTTATCCAAAATTCCGGTATTATCCTGCCGTTCGTTAACCTTACTTCAAATAGTCCACAATCGCGTGCATTGACATTCAAAAAGTGAAAGCTATAATTTTTACAAAATGTATATAATTCGTATGATTAGCGTTCGGGCGTCGCAAATTATATCATATTAAGATCTGAGAACACGCGATATACCGACGAGTTTGTAACGCGAATCATGTGGCTTGAGGTATGGTGACAATTGTAGCGAGAAATTTTTTGGAGGCTAAAATATGGCACCATTATTCAATGGATCTTTTTCACATGGACTTATTAGAAGGGCTGAAGCAATAACTTCATCAGTATTGTTATTATCATCATCAGAAAAAGAATGCTGTCAAATATTCTTCCGCAACTCTTCTTTCGTTTTCTGATTCATCTTCAGAATCTATTCAGCCTTAATTTTATTTTTTTCTATTTAATGCACCAACTATTCTAATTGTATGATTTAGCTTTTCGTTTTTTTAGCCGTTGGATAGGAAGAAAACCATATTTGTATTAATTGTTAACTTGTTCATGTGTCATCAATCAATGCATCGGCTTTGCAAAAAAAATCTGTACTATATTTGGTTTCATTTCTTTTTACTATTTTATTTTTAACATTTGATATATTAGCTTTGTTAACCGCTACCACTACAACCCCGCGTACAAATCGGACGAGCCGTTGAATGATTGACATAATAGTTGTTTTGACTCAGGTGTCGGTCGCGTCTGTTGCTATTTCGTGTTATACGCTACATGTTACTTGATGTATTTTGCCAATGTTCTCACCACGATTTATAACCTTGATTTGTATTTGGTTGATATTTTTGACTCGATATATTTTGATACTGTTATCGAAAAACTTTACAACGCTTTCGTTCGTAAAACCGTATTATCAAACGCAAACAAAATTTGAGATTGAGTTCATTAAAAAAACTTATTGATGTGTTTTGGATTATGTATAATAATAACCTTTATATATTATTTTTTTAATATATTTTAATCTTTTTTTATTTTTATAGAAATATTTAAAATGTAATTTTTTTTTTGTTGAATAAACGGAATATCGATTATATAATTATTACAAACCAAAATACAAGTTAACATAAGTACTACATCATGATTGACGGAGAGAAGATTCTACAGTGGATAACGAAGCATAGCTCAGTTCCATGCTAGGATTTAACCTGTGTTACAGACACTAGGGAATGCTCCATCACCTAACTATAAATATTACCTAATACGTCTGTAATAAAAAGTTATTGAATTACTGGATTTCCAAGTTAGGCATGCCTGTATTCAGGGAGTATGAGTCACTAGTTGGAATGACGTGCAGATTTTCTTAACAATACCTCAGTGAACTTTACCATTGATAAATCCACGATTATAGGTGATAAGAGATAGCTAAATACTAACGTTAGACCGCCCATTGTGACACCCTATTAATTTAAAATTCCTTTGTTTATGGTGTACAATAAAGTGTTATCTATCTATCTATCTGACTTTTATCTGTAGCAGTAAATATTGCAGTTAAACCTATTTCAGCACTTGCCAAAACAATACAGTAATTATCATAATAGAAACAAACAGAGCTAATTAATTTATATTCCGCGATCGATCTACTATCAAGATACACAGTTTGGTGTCGAGTTACCGAACGTTAGATCAAGGACTCTGGGCATTGTCGCCTGGCAATGTCTCATGGCATTTGTTGATAGCAAATATTTACAGCAGTCTTACAACTGTGAATTATTAACTGGTTTAATTAGGTATTATGACTGGTTTTGCATTTAAAATGTAGTTCGAGATAAATAAGCACGCTTATTAAGATGATTGATGTGAATATGGGAATCCAAGTTAAACAATAGTGATTGGGTAGTTGTTTGAAGGCTTGTGAATTGAGCTGTTAAATTATGTAAATGAAATAAAGAGTTGTTGGGTATAAGGTATACTCGTACATTATTTATTTATATCTCCCTTACATCTATCATTGCAGGTATTACCTAATGCGATAGTGCGGCCTTAAAATTATTATACTTACACTACACTACTTTTATTATTTTAACATATATATTCGAATCCGCAGGAGAACCAAGGTTGCCGACATAGCCCGAAAAACTGACAACGTAATGCGGCAGTGGGCAGGGCACATTGCTAATAGAACAAATAGTCGATGGGCCCAAAAGTTCAAATGATACGACTGCGCTTGCATCTTGCATCACTGCGTCTTCCGGTAGACGCAGTGTTGCAAGGGCTCCTACAAGGTGGACTGATGTTCTAGTGAGAGTCGCGACAATGCGGTGGATGCGAGACGCACAGTTATAGTTGTGGCGACCCTTGGGAGAGACCTATGTTCAACAGTTAACACTTTTTAACCCTTATTGACGCCTTGAAAAATCTGGAAGGCCTAATCAGCTTTTGAAGAGAGATGGGCTGGTTGAAATAAACCCACCAAAGTTTATAATAATAAAAAATATATATAATAATATTTTCAAGCAACGAAGGCCCATAAATAAAATACGTAAAATTATCTTAAATACTCATAAACTAATACATATTATAAAATAAAACTTATTTACTCTAATACTCTTTACGTAATGTAGTTGGCGTCGTATGCATCGTGTTATGGCCGCCATGGCTCACGTACCTACTGGTTTCCACAGGACTTAATGCGGAAACCATACTCAGACATAATATGTGTGTATTAAATACTTAATTAACTTATTAGACATCAGTGCACAGCCTTCAAAAAATAACTATTCACACTTCAAGTTTTTCTCTCATTCCTCAATGAAAATAGTAACTATAATTACATATTAGTTTTACCCATATACGGTGCGTAAAACGGTTGAGTGCTTATCGTAAAATATTCAGGTAATTAAAATGATTACACAGTAATTACCAATATCTAATACGTGTCGCTTATGACCGGAATTATCTTATAAATTTGTTATTAGTTCCAGTAATTTGTACTTTTACAAGCAATTTGAAACATGAACGTGTGCTTATGTCTCTTAATTTCAATCGAACAGTTTTAGTGCTGGTGCTAAAATTATAGATTATTGAATGTCTAGTGGCAATGTTTAGGTTTAACGCTGCGACACTTGTTTGATTGAGTTAAACGGGTCGGTGGCTCAGATAATCAAATTCTTTATTGCCAACTAAGTTTACGCAAAGATGTTAAGTTAACAGTACTTATTTAACAATTATAGCAGTTTAATATAAGCAGTGGTGGACGAGTGGTAACGGCCCCGACTTACGAGTCGTAGGTCGCGGGTTCAAACCCAGCCAGGCGCATTACTTTGTGTAATTTATTTCATCGCCACTGCTCTCAAAACGGTGAAGGAAAACATCGTGAGGAAACCGGCATGTCCTAGAACCAAAAATTCGAAGACATGTGACGTCCACCAATCCGCACTGGGCCCGCGTGGTGGATTATGGCCCATTCCCTCTCCTAGAGAGAGGAGGCATGTGTCCCTGCAGTGGACACATTAAAAAGGCTGATGATGATGATGATTTAACAATAACAATACGTACTTTATTCTAGTCCTTCAAAAGAAACAAATGATTTTTTTGGTGGGGAAAATCATTCAATAACATTTCCCGCCCTTGGACGGAGCTGAAATAGTGTAAGACTTCTACTGATTAAAAAACCCACCCCGTACCTTCGTTCTCTTTCTTAACAGAGCTGAGCCTTCATAAATTCGCTTAAAATTATCTATTTATTATTAGATACTATTTAGGAGTCTTCAAGGCTAGAATGAATAGGCTCTTAACCTTACAACTACCGTAATTACAGACACAATAAAAAGACAATATGTGTGCGGACACCGGTGTCCTCTTAGAGCTAAATGAACTAATAAACTATTGCGCCTCACCATCAAAGATTGCATCACTGCGTACTATCACATGTGATCGCAGTCAAGTACTAGTAATTAAAAAAAAGCTCCTACCAAAACTTCTATTCATCTCACAGCTCTACCGTGCCGCGGTCACGTTTAAATAATTCTATTTTTACGGGTATTTCGGGCCCAAGCCTTTTGATATAGCTCACGGCTTGGTATGGCGGCCCTTTGATCTCGCACGGTGGCCGGACATAAATCGTAAGTGACAAATTACTGATCAGTAGACCAATGTTATGTTAACTTTCTTTGTTTCGTAAACGATAAAAATTAATGCTTTATTAGTAATGTTGATTTTATTTTGTAATTTGGAATGTTTTTGTGGCTTAATCCGGTTTCTTCGTGGGAATGGAGAGTTGAGGCGTTGATTGGATTTGTTTTTAACTGACTTTAAAAAATGGAGAAGAGTTTCAAGTCATCTGAATGTTTTTTTAGTATATAGTTCGACTAGTTTGGTCTACTCTGAAAACCAGCGCCGTGGACTAGTCGCACTATGTTGATTGATGCTCAACGCGCTCGTGGAGACCAACCCTGGATTGGATTTGTTTGCTGATGAATGGAAGACGATATTATTAGAAAGCCTACGATTCTGTGAGAAGACAGAGTGAAAGGGTTAATTAGTTTAATTTAGTGTTAATGGCTTTTTTTTGCTGTACTAAATAATAATAAATAAATAAATAAAATAAATATGTGTGTGTCCTCGGCTTTATGCTGAGGGGTGGGCCGTACTGTGCGGACGTGCTTACTAGAGTTCTAATTTTGTATTGATATTGTTTAAGATTTTTAACTTTTTTTTTCCTTATTTCTTTTTTTTTGTCCATTTTAAATCCTTTTTTTTCTTCTGTTTTTGTAAATTATTAGTTACTACTTGTAAATTATTGTTAAAAGTTAGTACCGCAAATAAAAAGATTTTTTTTCTTCTTCTTTATAAGAAATGAGAAACTCTTGAATCAAAAAGTGAGTCAGTAATAAAAAATTGAAGCTAAATTGCACATTCGAAAGTGTAGATCTCTATTTAGAAGAAAGCTCGAAAATTCTCTTTTGACACCGACTTCCGAGATTAAAATGGCTTTGCATTTTTTTAGTTAGCTGTTTCTTTTTTGTTGTTGTATTTTTTATATAAGCTTATTCGACCGTTTAATGCATCCTACCTATATACTAAACTATAGTAAAAAATATTAAAAGATTTAAGTTTCTTTTTTTAGGCGGGGAAATCATCCATATTCGTGTGTCAGAATTCTACGTTATTTCTCAGTGATCGATGACTTTTACTGACAAAAAAATCAATCAACTCCAGTTCCTTCTTAACTTTTGTTCCAGGACCCCGGTATTCCCTTCCGCACCGTGGCTCCAGTACTTTTTTTCCATTTCAGTAAAGACTCTTCCTTTTCATAAACATAACACACCAACAACACACAACATTCAGGACAACACTACAAAATTATTAAGCATCGCGCAGGTCTTTGAAATTCCAAATTTCCGTCTATCAAATTCCAGTCAAGTTCATTGTAGAAAACGGCATTACAATGTAAACTAACTCAGCAAATATTATTGTAGCGAGACATGCTAAATAGTGGCTGTTTGTGGTTTTGATTATTATGTATATTGGGTAGTTGTAACTGTTAGTAAATTTAGATGGTGCTACCGGCAGCCGCGAGCCAATGAGGCGCTCAACATTTTGTTATAAGATAGATAGATAGATATATTCTTTACTAGCGACCCGCCCCAGCTTCGCACGGGTAATTAAATATATTATGCACTAGCTTTTGTCAGCGGCTTCGCCCGCATACAAATGTAGCCTATGTCACTCAGGAGTAAAGCAGCTTTCTGTTGTTGTTATTTTTTTCCAATCGGACCAGTAGTTCCAGAGATTACCTCCTACAAACAAAAAAAACAAACTTTACTCTTTATTATATTAGTGTAGATAGATGTATTATGCACATAAACCTTCCTCTTCAATCTATTTAAAAAAACTGCATCAAAATCTGTTGCATACTTTTAAAGATCTAACCATATATAGGGACAGCGGTAAGCAACTTTGTTTTATACTATGTAATGATTGCACACCAAAAATAAAATAATAATAGGTACTTAAAATTAATAGGGTTGCACAATGGGCGGTCTTATCGCTAAAAGCGATAAGATAATCTGTTCTAATGGAATTCACGATACACAGTGCACCAGCAGACGCTGCAAGATTTTTCAAAAAAATCACTATGATTCTGGAATACATAAGGCAACTTAAGGAATACGGGAAGACTCTTAAGTAGGGGTTCATTTTTTTTGTTCATCAATGCAACATGAAATATTTCAAAAAATTAAAGTGTAAATATTAATAAATAGCTCATAGTCCGGTCAAATTAGACCAAAAAATAAGAGTAAAGTTACATAAATTCCCACCTAGC
The DNA here is from genome assembly GCA_029852875.1 of Mythimna loreyi. Classification (NCBI taxonomy): domain Eukaryota; kingdom Metazoa; phylum Arthropoda; class Insecta; order Lepidoptera; family Noctuidae; genus Mythimna; species Mythimna loreyi. The sequence goes on along the minus strand of CM056789.1, from coordinate 21,022,360 downwards.
TGAAAATCGGTAAGATTGTTTAAAATATCATTAAAAACAAAATTTGAAAGTTCCCCATCTTTCCCCTGTAAGGAAAAAATTTTATTCAAGGTCAAAGGTCAAAAAAGAGTTTTTCGCGATTTTCAGCAAAACGGTAAGTTTTATCATAAAAATACGTCAGACAAAAATTGTAGATCATAAAATTATCTACAAAAAATGTATTAATACTTTTTTTTCTACGAGCCACCAAAAATATTTTAATATATATTACAACTATAGAGATGTTTATATACGTGGCGTATTCATGCATATTATGACGATTACAACTTTTGCAACTTTTAGAATCGTTATATCTCAAAAACGGTGGCTCGTAGAAAAAAAGTATGAATACATTTTTTGTAGATAATTTTATGATCTACAATTTTTGTCTGACGTATTTTTATGATAAAACTTACCGTTTTGCTGAAAATCGCGAAAAACTCTTTTTTTTGACCTTTGACCTTGAATAAATTTTTTTCCTTACAGGGGAAAGATGGGGAACTTTCAAATTTTGTTTTTAATGATATTTTAAACAATCTTACCGATTTTCAGCTAGGTGGGAATTTATGTAACTTCGAATGTCTAAATTGACCGGACTATCAGACGTGTATATTTTGATTGAATTCGAGTTTTTTTTTTAGTTTTTTGCAATTTCTGAGAAAATTTACCATAGTTATGTATATTTTTTTACACCATCAAAATGTACAGATTTCAACAAATAACAAGCATACGGACTTTTAAAAAAAATCGCATATTTTGACGTGAGAATTTTCGATTGAAAATTAGGGTGTTTATTCGATATTATGTCAAAATAAAAAATAAAAAAAAATCCAGTGTTGTGTGCAGCACAAAATTTGGCGAAAAGTTACCTTTTTATGTCCCAAAAAAGGTAAAATTTTGCTAATTTTATTATTATTTGTTTATTTATTTTTGTGACAAATAAAAGTAATTTTTAAAGAAGATTAAAATTAAAATCCAAAAACTCGGTTATTTGAACTTTCACATAGATTTTGAGGTTATGTGAAAAAAGTGTAAATACAAAAGTGGTAGATCATTTTATGACCTACAAGTTTGCCATTTGATTTTTTTCCCTAGAACAAGTAGTTTTGCCGGAAATCGAGATAAACTGTTTTTACCCTTAAAACCGCCCATCCACTTCCCGACCTCAGATCGACCGTAATTTATTTTTCCTTAAATTTTTGTTATATTCCTTCCTTTTCCAATTGGTTTAATCCTACTACTATTTTGTTTTCTTTCATAAGTTATCGGCAGTGGTCTATGGGAAGTAGATTAAATTTAATTTGCAAGTTTTGAACATAAACATCGGGACAGGTGAAACATGGGTGAAAGTAATATAAAGCTTGTAAAAAGAGATGATATGAAAATAGATTCAAATTGTGCCCAACTCCTGACTAAAATTATTTTATTTACATTAACGGAAGTCATTGACCTTTTCAAAGTTTCAATGTTATGAAAACAATCCCACCTAATTATGTAAAACAATTTGCTGGAACGTTTGTTTCAATTATAATTTGAGTAAATAGTTGACTTTGGAGTTAAAACAATTACTTAACTATGTAAATAACTTGTTACTATACCAATTGGTATTAGAAAATAAAACAGGGTAAGGGTTGAACTCAATGACTCTCACTAATTTAACTTATTATTTTTATTATTTTATTTTAAGTTTTAAAAGTTAGTATTATTTTCTCACCGTTTCAACCATCCCTGAATTTTTACGAATATGTATTAAAAGAAAAAGTTTCAGGAGATGAGATCACATTCATGAGTCGCTGCAGCCCTTGGCTCTACGACACGCGAATTCCGCAAAGGTCGCAATAACAAACTTTTTGCACTTGTATCAAAATGTAAAAATACTACTTTATCACACATATTTTATTTTCACTCGCTCAAAACTGAAACTGGAAAAGCTAATTCATTATATGAAAAAGTTAAGCCCATGATTGTACTGACTGTAGCGTAACGCAGTAAACACTGTCGATCACTAAAATAATGTCATTCGTTGCAGTGACATACTTTTATTGCTGCACATTCATTGCTGCATTGCTGATGACATCTATATGGCTATACTGTATGACGATACGGTCCAGTCGTCGAATGCCATTAATAGCTGTTAATTTGTAAAAAGGGTTTGGTTTTATTAATATGTTTCTATTTTGTAATACTCAATGTAGACTGCACTTCTTTAATTCATCATCATTTCAGTCGAAAGACGGTCATTGTTAGACAGAGGCTTCCCTCAAGTGTCGCCATAACAACTGATTTAATCCATGTTTAAAGACAATCAAAAAATCTTGTAGACTCAAATAGAATATATAAAAATGATTAGCTGTTCATTTGTCTCGCTAAAACCTTGTGATAAATCTCGAAAACGGCTGGACCGATTTCGAGCGCGAAACGGTACGAAGTTTGCCGAGACAGCTAGCAAATCTACACTAATATAATAAAGAGGTAAAGTTTGTTTTTTTGTTTTTATGTTTTTTTTGTTTGTAGGAGGTAATTTCTGGAACTACTGGTCCGATTGGAAAAATTTTAGCAACAATAGAAAGCTGCTTTACTCCTGAGTGACATAGGCTATATTTTAAGTACGCGGGCGAAGCCGCTGACAAAAGCTAGTAATATAATAAAATAGAAATATCTCGCAGTCCAAGCAAGCAACTAATCCCGCGCGCCTCAAGGAGTTGTCAGCAACTGTTAGGGCCCAGCAGGGTCGAAGCCCAAGGCCAAGGCCAGGTCTGGGGCCAAGGGTTGATGCAAAAGCGAAACACCTGGGCCCTGGAACTAAGGCAGGAAGGAACGGTGGGTCGTTTAGTCAGTAGAAGTCTGACACTGTCTCCCGCTCCGCCCAAGGGCTGGATTCGTCATTGGATGATTTTTCCCAACATAAAAAGAAAAACCGTTGTTGAGACACCTGCGGCCCGGACTAAGCGTTTTGCCTCGTCGTTTATACCGCGTACATCGAGGGACTGGAACAATTTGCCGGCTGCAGTCTTTCCGTCCGATTATAATTTAGGTGTCTTCAAGGCTACAGTGAATGGGCTCTTAATAAACTAGTGCGCCTTACCATCAACGATTGCATCACTGCTTACCATCAGGTGGGATCGCAGTCAAGGAATAGTTTATAGCAATTAAAAAAAGCCTATGTGATTCTCTAAACAGATTGAAATTGAGTTTGAAAATAGTTGCGTGTCTAAACTATTAATATCCAAACAATTATACTGGATATTTCGAATACTTCGCCAACGAGTCACTCGCTTAGAAAATCTATGTACCAGTATTACATTATTTTTAATGTTTGACAAATAACGTATGCAAATATAATACTATTGATGTTGATAATATTTATAATGGCGCGAACAAATATGTAATGGAAGACAGTATAGGGTTGCAAAAGTAAAAATATTTTTTTTTAATTTACATTTTATATAAATGTGTGGTACCAAATTTAACTAAGTGAACTTGAATTAAATGGTTTATTTATTCCCGGCTCTAAGAAACTTTTTGCAATTCCGAAGAAAGATAAAAGACAATTATACTACCAAGGAATAAGGAACTTTCTTGTAAGGCTTATTAAATCTTAGATATCAAAAATCAAAATAGTTTTTATTTCACACTAGCTTTTGTCAGCGGCTTCGCCCGCGTACATAAAATATAGCCTATGTCACTCAGGAGTAAAGCAGCTTTCTATTATTGCTAAAATTTCTCCAATCGGACCAGTAGTTCCAGAGATTACCACCTACAAACAAAAAATAAAAAAACAAACTTTACCTCTTTATTATATTAGTGTAGATAGGCCTACTTATAAAACGTCAGAAGCTAGTGCACGGGTCCAAATTGGTCGTTTCCTATGAAGAACCGGCAAGAAACTACATGATTACTCTTCCTCCCGGAGCTGAGGGTTGATGCGAAAGGGTTACACCGGGGCTCTGGGAATAAGGCAAGGAAGGCACGGGGTAGGTTCTTTAGTCAGTAAGAGTCTGACACAGTTTCCCGCTCCGCCCAAGAGTGGGATTCGTCGTTCGATGATTTTTACCTACCATAAAAAAAAACATGGTTACTCTTAAAAAAAAATGGTTTGTTACAATATTTCGAAATTACTGTATTGATTGATTATATATGGACAGTGTAGACCAGTCAATAGCATAACCCAAAAGCACAATAAAAATAATCATAATAATGATAAAAAGTGTTAAGATATGCCAGATACTAACCGAATATCAACATAGATAGACAGATAGATATTATTATATTCTTTACTGTAGGTACACCATAAACACAACTTGGTACATTAGGAGCTTAAAATTACTAAGGTGTTACAATGGGCGGTCTTGTCGCTGAAAGCGATTTTTTATTAAAGACAACCTTTGGATGGATTTAACAGAGGAGAAAGATACACATGTAGTTGCATACTACATACTACACACTATTGTTGCATACTTCTGTCATCTTCAAATCATCATCATCATCAATTCATTCGAAAGACGTCTACTGTTGGACATAAGCCTCCCCCAAACGTCGCCACAACGACCGGTTCCGTGCGTCTTGCATCCATCGAATTCTAGCAACCATGACCAGGTCGTCGGTCCACCTTCTACGTCTTCCGGTACGCGGTCGCCACCCCAGAATTTTTCGGCCCCAGCGGCCATCTGTTCTGCGTGCGATGTGCCCTGCCCATTGCCACATAAGTTTGGCGATTCTTTTCGCTCGAATATCTTCAAATACCTTTACTAAAATCCATAATTCTTCTCATTCAAATTACGAGGTGTCGGTAATAACACTATTAATAACAATACAATTGCTACAATCTCGATATTGTTTCTCAAATTAAACCAGTATCAGAGAATTCGCTAGGCATTCCAAATCTTGACACCTAGTTATAATTTCACACCTCAAGCCCAGTAGCTTACCTCAGTTAAAACGTACTTGATAACTGTCTAAACCTAATGGTTAAGTTTCGCCGTGAAATCGGAGTAACTGTTATTATCTTAGCTGCTAGGCTGTTACAAATTTTCGTTTTTCATTATTGTGTAAGTGGCGGAATGAAACGCATGTTACAAAAAAAGCCATGAGTATACATGTGGATGGATGGAGAGGGAGAGGGAGACCAAAGAAAGTATGGATGGATTGTGTGAGAGGTGATATGAAAGAAAGAGGAGTTAGTAATAGCGTGACGGGTGACAGGACAGAGTGGAAGATAAAGACATATTGCGCCGACCCCAAATAAAACGGGACAAGGGCAGGAAGATGATGATGATTATTGTGTAAGTGGCACAATGTGGCAGAATTCAAAATTGTGAGTGTAGTACGTGAGATTGACAAATGGATGTACTTTTCACGCCTGCGCGACAAAACTGTATGGCGACTCATCATAGTTGACAATGCTCTAGTTTGTCAAATTCAACCAGTGAAAACTCCCCCCCCGTTGGGTTTTTTTTTTTTTTTTTTGGTAGGTGAAAATCATCCAATGACGAAACCCGCTCTTGGGTGGAGCGGGAGACCAGTGTCAGACTCTTCCTGACTAAAAAACCTACCCCGTACCTTCCTTGCCTTATTTCTGGAGTCGAGGTTACAATTTTGGAGTAGGATATCTCCTACTCTAGACTCTTATAACTAAACAACCCAACCCGTTCTTACGTTGCCTTTATACAAGGGTCGAGCCTTCCTTTTAGACGCGAACCCTTGATTCTTATTAGCTTCGACCCTTCTGCAGAGTCCCTAATGAGTCAAGTTTACATTGCACTGATATTATGAAGGTGAAATATATTTTGGAATAGTAAGCTTTTTTAGAATTTTTATTTAGGATAGATTTTTATTTTGTACAATGATGATGATTAATTGCTGACTGAATTAGAAGTAAATGTTTAATTATTTATTATATGCGATAACAGGTAACTAATTTAATAAAATAAGTAAATGTAGCAGTTACATTTTCATCCACTTTATTTATTTATAACTAAATGTAGTCCTTAATTCGTATTCTCACTTTTCATATGTATTTAGAAAAAAAATGGACATGTCTCAAAACAAGCCAAAAAAATAAATAATTAAAAAACAAATCTTTATTTTTTGTGCCAAAATACTTCAGAGGTAACCCTACACGAGTGTGACAGACAGACAGACAGACGTGCGTAGGCGCCACACGTCGCACACTTTGACTGACCATTCACCTTACCGGGTAGGGCTATTTGTTTTACAAAAATGCAAAATTCCAGCCGTATCTGTCACTCATTGACAACTTACGAGCTAAAATTAAACTGTAATACTGATATAGAATGCATAATTGCAATGCTCTTCTCAGAATCGATGAGGAATTAATTTTGAAACATATCCTACTTATTATTTCTTCAAGAAACAGCATGTAGTGATGTGAATTGTAAACAGGTAGATAATTCAAATTTCTAAAGTGCCAATACTCAGTAATTTAAGCTCTTCATGTAAAATTAAAATTTCTTTCCATTTAGGCTGAGAGAAAGGAACGCGTTCCTAATTGTATTAGTAATCTCTGAAACTTTATTAGGAAAAGCGTATTTTCCTTACTTTAGTTGACTAGCTTCTGCCAGCGGGTTCACCTGCGATTATAAGAGAAAGATATAAAATTAGGCATGAGAAAGGACGATGAGTCAAAAAGTGCCCCCATTAAAAAAAGTCATTTGAAACGTCAAGTTGAATGGAGTTTTTTTATATGAAGATTAACATAAAATATGTTATGAAACCTAAACCCATATACTTTTGAGGAATGTCGCCATAGTAAAATAGCCTTGCTAAGGTCTTTTGATTGAGATACATTTCAAATCTGTTGATCGATATAAGAGTTCGAGAGTCGGACTGATGTTAGGTTTACATAAAATACGAGTATATTATAACACCTAAACCCCATACTTTGCTCACGCCTACTTTTTATGGTGGGTAAAATCATCCAATTGCGAATCCCGCTCTTGGGCGCAAGGGGAAACAGTGTCAGACTCTTACTGACTAAACATCGCCTGTTCCTTCTTTGCCTTTCGCACTGGGGCAAAGCCTTCTTTTCAGAAAGAGACCCTGGGCCCCAGTAGACTTCGACCATTGACAACTCCTTGAGGCGCACAGGAACAGAGCGCGCCGTCGACGACTTGTGCTTGGTCTGGACTGTTACCAGTCGACCGGACGGCGAGCTACCCATTGCACGCCGTCCACAAGCCCGCGCCTACGGTGGCCGGAAATCGGGATCGGAATCCCGGCGGCGCCGGGGGCGTATGCGCTGCTCACGCCTACTTAAAAATAAATCTAAATTGTCAAATAAACTCTGAACTAATCTGAATATTCTGTGGAGTAGCTAATCTAATTATTAGTAGTTTATTGTAATAACTAGATCAAAATGAACACAATTACATAATAATTCATCGTTTTATAGTTATTACAGCGTAAGTTATGCAGTTTGCACACCAATAGGTATTTATTGCAATAATTTAAGCCAATAATAAACAGTTATGACACTCTAATAATAAGTAGGTACAATAGGAAGGTAGGCTACCATTTTATCGTAAATTTTATCCGTAAAATGGAACCACACCAGTCCATTCACAGTTTTATTACAAAAACGTCGAATATCTATAAAATCAAACAAGTTTTTGTTGTTAAAAATTGAATATGCATGTCAGGCCATTTTGCAAAACAAAACGCGAGCAGTAACTCTTTTGCACAATAAATGCGTTTCAAGGTGTTTTACGATTTTCATAAAATTAAAGCAAAGAAAAGTTCATTGAAAGATATCTTTTAAAAATTGAATAACGGTTTTGTTTGGCCTTTGAATGATGTCTTTTGAGATCTTCTTCGGGAAGTGTTTAAAAAGAAAATTTGAATGCCAAATGAAAATAAAATTAAATCAATATTATTACGTACATCAATCCATTCAACACTCCAAAAAAATAAGAATTTCATAGAAACTTATAAGCTCTTGCATTATAAACCTCTAAATTTTGTCATTCCCACTATGCGAGTCTATTATTGACTACGCGAGTCCAGTGTGACTTGGTAGATGTCAAAATATGCCTTCGAACTTTTGATTCAAGTTGTCAGTATCTTCATGATGAATTCTTTCACCGTTTTAAAAAGCAATTTGTGATGTTTTTTTTTTTATTTATTTATTTTACACTATCTCATCTGATGGCAAGCAACGATGTAGTCGATGATAGAGCACACATGGATAGACGTAACCTTCCCAGGGTGTAGCTATCAGGAAACACAGACTCCGGCAGGGAATTCCACTCCTTAGATGTACGTACACAGTCATTTCGTGTTTCCAAAAAGATTTTGTATGTAATAAATAATTCACTCAATTACACAAATTAAAACGACTACCAGAGGCCGTCACAACTTCCCAACCAATGCGTTTCACACTTATTTATTACTAGCTTCTGCTCGCGACTTCGTCCGCGGAAAATTTCTTGTCGTGATAGCTCGGTTAACATCCATGTTATATAAATAATTTATAGCCTATGTCTTTCGGGAGTAAAGCAGCTTTCTATTGTTGCTAAAAATTTTCCAATCGAACCATTAGTTCCAGAGATTACCTCCTACAAACAAAAACAAAAAAACAAACTTTACCTCTTTATTATATTAGTGTAGGCAGATATCTTATTTGTTTTGGTAGTTAATACACAGTTAAAAATTACACCCAGTAGAAAGACTTCTGGTTTTTCGTAATCCAGTGCTTGGCCCCTCTACATCTGTGTTTATAAAAGTTACACTCCTGACTCACTCATTGACACCCGCTCACTCACTGACCCAGCCAAATCCTTTGAGCTTAGAACGCTGAAAAGATTTCCTTTCTGATGCATACAAAGAATAAGAATTAAATACCAAAATTGTCCCCTTTAACAGATTTTTAAGTGTGAGAAAAATCATCTATTGACGAATCTCGCCTTTGGGCGGGGCGGGAAACAGTGCAGACTATTACTGACTAAACTAACCCATTCCTTCTTAGCCCTCATACCGGTGTCGGACTTTCCTGTCAGAAACCGGACCGGGGCCTCAGTAGGCTTCGGCCCTGCAGTTGGGCCTCTACATTTGCTGACAACTCCTTGAGGCGCGAGGGAATAGAGCGCGCCGTCGACGACCTGGCTTGATTTAAAACGAGGTCACAGCATGCTACCAGCAAAAGTTGAACTATTACATAAATCATATGTACACGTGTACCTTATGTACCTGCGACCCTACCTAGCCTTAGCTAAAGGTTGGTACAGACATCATCTAACTCAACAAGAATCTATCTCTTTAAGGGGGATGCGCTATAATGAACAACGAAATTAAAACTCCTTGAGTAGATACTATAGTTCGTTTTTTAATTCTTGGCAACGATTTGACAACTCAGAATGTCACACTCTAGAAATATGTTCCCAATTTTCTGGAGTTTGACATTTTAAGTTGTCAAATCGTAGTCTAGGATTAAAAAACAATCCGTGGATAAGTTGTTGAAAAAAATTTTCTCTTTAATAATATTTTTTTTCTTTTCGTATTAGGTTTATTGTTGTTTGGTGTTATGTTATTTATTATAGTTAATGATACGTAACAGATAGTGCGTGGAAATTATTTAATAAAATTTTCGAGTACCATTTTCTATAATTATTATTATCATTAACTTAAACTAACTTACTAAAAAGTTACTTGACACAACGACAAATCATTGACCAACCAACTGTGTTTCTCTTCATCTTTTTATTAATTCGAGACTTGGTTAGCGCATCGCCCTTTAATAACGCTCGCGGGCTTACCAATGTCCACAGAAAATATTGCTCATGTGTATCCAGCATTAAAATTATTGCCCATTCAAAGCTGGCACACGATTAGCATCGATTCACTTCGAGCAGTTTCGATTTCTTATCGAGTCGGAAGCGAATCGTTAACATCGTGTTCCTATAAATACATCAAAGTTAACTCCTTTGCTTAGAAGTATCTTAGGTTATATAGGTACAGTATAAATATAGGAATATATACTGTTATGCCTTTAGTTTGCTTTGATTTTGAAATTTTAATCCAGTCTGAGAGTTTTACACTATTTTCTAAGTACATTATATAAAGCATTACTTAGGTATATTAATAATAGTAGGTTCAAACCTAGCCAGGCGCATTACTTTGTGTAATTTATTTTATCACCACTGCTCTCAAAACGGTGAAGGCAAACATCTAGAGGAAACTGGCATGTCCAAGTACTAATAAATCCGAAGATCCACCAATCCCCTCTGGGCCTGCTTCGTGGATTATGGCTCATTTCCTCTCCTAGAGAGAAGGCCTATTTCCCAGTACTGGGAACATTAAAAAAGGCTGATGGTGGTGATCAACATTTTGTTTACCGTCATCTCTTTTACATTTACGAATACAAATTATTTCACTCTCTCTGCATTTTATATTTAAACATCGTAATTTCTTATACTCCAGCAGCTATTTTTATTAAATTAATTATTCTACGCGCTATATTCGAATAAGCCACCATGTTTCAACGGCTTGGACTAAACCACTTCAATTCTACTCAACATGCACATACAATAAATATTCATGTTGTGAGTCCCAACTCAGTTGAACTCAGCTTTGTCATAAAACCTGTGACAAATTCATCGGGTGGATATCAAAATTGAGAAGGTTGAGGCGCAAGATACAAGTTGAAAGCGTGATACGTGCTAAGGCAGGGAAAGTGTGGGAAACTCAACTGTCAAAAAAATTGTCCGGTAGCCATCCGGACCAAGCCCAAATCGTCGACGGCGCGTACTGTTCCGAACGCCTAGTGTGAGTTTGTTATACACTAACGCGATCGATGCGTTTATGACGTTCGACGCTTCGATTGGCCTGCTTCAAGCTCTTTAACCAATCAGAGAGCCAAACATCTCTGATTGGTTAAAGAGCTTGAAGCAGGCCGTAGGGTCAAAGTCTATTAGGGCCAAGACATCGTAGGAACGTGGTGGGTTTTTTTAGTGAGTAAGATTCTGACACTATCTCCTGTACCAACCAAGGACGAGAGTTGTCATTGGAAGATTATTTCCCACCAAAAACAAACTGTCAAAAGAAAGGAAGTTATTTGTAAATAATTGTGCGTTATTTATTTAGTCAGATTAAACATGTTTTCTTTCTTTTCTTTATACATAATACTCGTACTAAAGCCAAAATTAAACGCTTAAAAACTACGTTTACAAACGCTCATCTCTCACACTTGCACCAAATCCAAAATCCGAACAGTTATAGATTAAAATACATGCAACTGGGCTACCGAGCCACCTCGTATAGATTCGCTAGGGAAAACCTGGTGTACTGAGTTCCTATGGGCCTATGACTAAGAGAAACATGTACTACGGCTTGTTCACATATTTGAAAACACTGTTATGTAATTCTAGAGGTGATTGTAGGTTTCAATAACAAGCGCTGTTGGCGATACAGTCATCTAAACGTGGAAGGGGATTATGTTTGCGTGTGTGTGTTTGTTTGTAGCTATACGTCTTGTTTGTTTGTGTGTGTGTGTGTTGCGTTTTAAAATGATTTTGTAAGAACTGATAAATACCTATAAATGATGCATGTTTTTTTATGAAATAAATAAATACAATTTGGGAAATAATTCAAATAAACACTTAATGCGAGCCTAAATTCTACTAATTTAGTACTAAATGTACTGAAAACAGGCACGCTGGTCAGATAATGTACTTTTTCAGTGTCTACTTATGTAGTTTTTTTGTCTAGGACGGAACAAGGCATATCAGTCTTTTAGGACCTCAGAACCTAGGAGTCACTTGAGGGCAGCAATGGGTCGTTCCTGTTTGGAAGCCAAACGTCGGAATCATCATCATCATAGTCGAAAGAGGACGCCACTGTTGGACATAGGCCTCCCTCAAGCGCCGGCAAAACGACCGCTCCTGTGCGTCTTGCATCCATCGACGGAATTGCTCCCAAAAATTCAACTAACAGTAAGTTCGTGACCCCGAAAATACGTTAATGAGTTTTTCCCATCGATATCCGATACCGTTGTTTTTAACGATGTCCAAGGTTTTTCCTTTGAGGAAGTTTCGACAATTAACAGCAGATTGGGTCGGCGTTTACTTAAAGTATGTTTATAGTCGATTATTGTACTCGTATGTGCCCATTTCGGTCTCTCCATTACGTTTAAGTTTAAGTGGATTAGGTGCAAAAAAACAAGGCATTTTTAAATATTGTCACGTGCCGATTTAAAACTCAAATATTGGACATTTAAAAAGCTGTGGATTTTAACTCGAAACGGTTTATTTCGCAATTCAAAGGTTGTAGCGTGTCAATGCTTTTTTTATTTGCAAAAAAGAAAATCATCAAATACCTAGTTTTTTTTGTTGTCTGGTAGATGTCACTGTCAACAATAAGACCGTCTTGTACCTATTGATTTAAGTGTAATGAGTTTTGTTACTATTTTAGAGTACAATTATTATTATTATTATTTATTATTATTACTAGCCTGTGCTGTCCCACTGCTGGGCAAAGGCCTCCCTCCATTCCTTCCATTTATCTCGGTCGCTCGCCATATCGTTCCAATTTCCAAGGAAGACATCCAGGTCGTCCCGCCATCTCCTTCGTGGTCTGCCGCGGCCTCGCGTCGCTGTGTCCGGGCACCAATCCTGTGTTTTACGGGCCCACAGCTCGCCAGACATGCGGCAGACATGTCCTGCCCAGTCCCATTTAAGTTGGGCAGCCTTTTGAGCCACGTCGACGATTTGTGTTTTGGAGCGCAGTGTAGTGTTTCGAACGTGGTCTGTTAATTTAACACTTAATATGCTGCGCTCCATAGCACGCTGGCAGACCTTGAGCTTGGACTTTTGGATGTTAGTCAAAGACCAAGTTTGTGCACCATAGGTCAGAATAGGGAGAATACACATGTCCATCAGCTTACGCTTCAGTGACATGGGCAAAGTGCCCTTTAATAGTTCCTTCATGGACCAGAAGCTCTTCCAGGCATTTTCTATTCGGCGCGTTATTTCTTTTTCTTGCCTTGCCTGGAAAGAGACTACTTGGCCCAAGTAGATATACTCTTGGACATATTGTATATTCTCCCCGCCTACGTGTATGCTCCTTTTGGAGCTGTTGGTCATGACTTTGGTCTTCGACATGTTCATCTTCAGTCCAACCTCAAGGCTTGCATCGCTAAGGTCTTGTAGCATGTGCTCTAGTCCTGTGGCTGTGGGAGAGAAAAGGACAATATCATCAGCGAAACGCAGATTAGTTAATCTCGCCTCGCCAAAGACAATACCCTTGTCTTCCCATTTGGCTGCCAATGTCTGAAAGACTTCTTCCAGGGTACTGGTGAACAACTTTGGAGACAGCGGGTCGCCCTGTTTGACTCCCTTAAGAATTTCAAACTTAGGACCTAATCTCTCTAACTTTATGGCAGCTGTGCTATGGGTGTATATATTGTGTAGTAACTGTATATAAGTGGATTCTATTTTTTGTTTCGTGAGGGAATTAAAAATTGCAGTGTGTGTGATGCTGTCAAACGCTTTACAATAATCGACAAAAGCAATATAGAGAGGAATTTTGTATTCTTGATGTTTTTCTACTATTTGGTTGATGGTGTGTAGATGGTCAGTGGTGGAAAGTCCTCTACGGAAGCCTGCTTGTTCTGGGGGTTGCTTTTGATCTAGTTGGGTAGCTATGCGTTTTTCTATGACTTTGATAAAGGTTTTGTAAATGTGGGAAATTAGGCTAATCGGTCTATAATTATTTACGTCGGACTTATCACCTTTCTTGTGGAGAAGTATCATATTGGCATGGCAAAAGTTGTTTGGGAAGCTACCGCTATGAAGAATGTCGTTAAACAGTTTTGTCAGGTAGAAGAGTAATGATGGTTCACCCAATTTTAGAGCTTCGGTACTCACGCCATCTTCACCACAGGATCGGTTGTATTTTAATTTGCTGAGTGCATCACGCACTTCCACTTCAGAAATGGGTGGTATATTTTCGGAACATGAATAGGTAGATTTTGATTGTGTGTGAAGTGTATCGTAATAGAGGGTCTTGTAAAAAGTTGTGCAAATCTCTAAAATTTTGTCTCTGTTAAGTTGTTTTACGCCACTGCTATCTTTTAAACTTGTAATCCACGACTTATTGTTGTTAATACCCTGCTTTGCTATTTTAAGTGATTGGTTCTTTTCAATTGCATTTTGTATTAATTTTTTATTGTAATTTCTTATATCTTTTCTAATACTTCGCTTTAATACTTCGCTTCGAGTACAATTAAGTTTTAAAATTACAATTAAATATCACACAACGCCGTCTAGTCTCAAACTAAGCAGAGCTTGTGTTATAATATTTATTTATTTTTTTCTAACTCCTTTCGCAGGTATGCTGGAAGAGATTTCTTTAGAAATAAGCATCACCTCTGTACCTATTTTTCTGTTTCTTTTTCTTTTCTTTTATTATTTCATGTGTACAAAAATTGTTAAATAAAAAAAATAATAAATAATATGTCCACAACTATCACACAACGCCATCTAGTCCCAAGCTAATCAGAGCTTGTGTTATGAGTACTAGACAACTAATAAACATACTTATGTATTTCTAAATACATAAATATTATAGATAAATTACACCCAGACACAGAACAAATGATCGTGCTCATCACACAAACATTTATTCTGGGTTGGAATCGAACCCACGACCTCCGGTATAGCAGTCAGGGTCACTAACTACTAGACTGACGGGTCAGTCAATTTTATTCTTCTTCCGTTTTGAATAGAGTGCGAATGAGTCTTTTTTATATTCTTATATTCTTTATTGTACATAAATTACAGAAAAACAATTAACAAAAAAAGGTGATGTACAGAGGCGAGCTTAACCCATAGTTGGGTTTTCTTACATCAAACCTATTAAACAAACATATAGAATTTTTTTAGTGTCTAAATCCTACAAACACAAGCGAGATAAAGTTACTTCTTTATCAAACTAATTTATATTATAAAAGGCGATAGTTTTTGTGTTTATAACTTCGTTACGCATCAACGGCTGAATGGATTTCGACGAAACTTGGTACAGGGGTAGACCATGTTTTGCGATTTTTTTTGTTTCCTAAGAACCTACTCCTCATTCTGCAAATCTAATTTTGTACTCTAAAATCTTTCCTCTTCTTTCTTTTTTTTATTTCTAATGTACCAAGTTGTGTTTATGGTGTACCTAAAATAAAGAGTATATCTATCTATCCCTTTATAATATTAGCACAGAACTATAGATATGCAAATATCATGACTATTTTACTATCAGCAATGTGTGTGGTTACAGGCAAGTGTAAGTTGCTCTATTAACTAACAATTTGCGTGGGATGAAGAAGCAACTGTGAGCTACACTTACTTATGTTACCCTAGTAAACTGCTATGCTTAAATCTTTATTGTTAGCCATTTGTACTGTAAAGGTATTTCCATTTAGTTTAAAAATAACTAGCTTTTGGCCGCGACTTCGCCCGCGTGGTATTGGGGTTTCCGGGATAGTAAAGTAGCCTATGTCCTATTCCGGAGTGTATTCTATGCCTGTGCCAAATTTCATCCAGATTCGTCCAGCCGTTTTGGCGCGATTGAGTAACAAACATCCAAACATCCAGACATCGTAACTTTCGCATTTATTATATTAGTAAGATTTAGGTAGTAGTTTTAAAGATAAAATTGGCCTCTTTACAGATATACTGCCTTAAATTTTTTCAGTGGTTAGCTTAGCTTTTTTTTAAATTATGGGTAGGCTCGCGTTGGACTTTTATTTCACCTGATAGTAAGTGATGTGGCCGACGATGGAGCACGCTGGCCTAGAAGTAACCTCATCATCATCATCAGACTTATTAATGTTCCCACTGATAAAACACAGGCCTTCTCTCTAATAGAGGGAAAGGGCCACAATCCACCACGCGGGGCCGATGCGGATAGGTGGATGTCACATGTCTTTGAATTTTGGTTCTAGGACATGCCGGTGTTTTTCTTCACCGTTTTGAGAGCAGTAGTGATGAAATAAATTACACAAAGTATTGCGCCTGGCTGGGTTTGTACCGGCGACCTGGTAAGTCGGAGCCGTTACCACTCGGCCACCAAGAAGTAACTTATTCACTCGTGACTTAAAGACCTCTAAATAATAGCAGGTTTTTTTTTATTTGGCCTCCACTTTTGCAGTGCTGAGAAGAGGCCGGAAGGAAGGTCCGACCCTAGTATGAACACTAAGAAAGAATGGGGTGGTTCGTTTTGTCAGTAAGAGTCTGACACTGTTTCCAGCTCAGCCTAAGGGCAGGTTTCGTCATTAGATGATTTTTTCCACCTTATAAAAAATACCTAAGTTAACAACAACAGTACAGTACAGTACAGTATGTTAGTAACATGGGATAAGGGTAGGATGATGATGATGAAAAAATACCTAAGTTGTAGCTCTATCAGTATTTTAATAAAAACTTCTACAAATTACAAAGAACTGTCTCTATCTATCATATTCTAAACTTAATGAACATCGTTAATGCTAAAAATTACTAGAGCTGTTATTAACATTATCTATAAATTTTCTTAACTTTATTACAGTAGTTAAATGTTTTGATATCTATACTTCTCTTGAACTATGACCCAAACCTACTTTACCTACTGAATACATTTTAGCACCGCAGGTACGAAAGGATTTATACTTACATTCTTCAATTCAGTTACCCACAGCCCTACAATCTGTTCACAAGTAACTCTTGAATGTACTTACTCAATAATAATAATAATCTACAAACAAAATACCTCAAAAAATACTTTAAAAATGATCTACAACAAATTGTCCTTTTGTCTTCTTATTGAAAAATGAACTTTATCTTCTAAAGACTAAGTTGGAAATCGTATGGCTATGGCATGAGGTAACAATAAGACTAATTAGAGGTACCTTGGTGCAGGTACTTGGGTTTTAAGCGTCGATTGTTTAGCGACACCACCGTTTTTGCATTACACTTGAGAGCATTTTATTTGACCACACCTTTAAATGTGGACTTGAAGAAGTAATTATTTGTGTTTAAGTGCTCCGTGGAGAAGGAAAAATATGTTTTTTAATTTGCTTGACTGTTTTTATTTAGTTATTTTTTGTTGAAGTACATTGTGAGGAAGGTAAAATTATTTTTCATTTGGTTATGACAGATTTTTTAAAATCATGTGGTCTTTATTTCACCTACTTTTTACTTTTCACCTACACACTCTACGTAATTAATGCACACACAACTCACAACACACACAACACAACACTACACTACGTTGTGGACTAGAAACTACAGCATAATTCACTTATTTTCTTGCATTGTATGAATTTCTCGCATTGTTTTTTTTTTATTTCATTTAAATTTAATTATTATTTGCTGTTGTAGCGGAAATAAAAGTACATACACATTCTGTGAAAATTTACACTATCTACTTCTTATGATTTACAAGATACAGCCAACTGACAGACCAACAGACGGTGACAGAGACCCTATTATTACGAAACTTTGAGTTCCTTCGGACACAGACCCCTAAAAAATCGTCTTTATAATAAAAATTTAGGTCCTAATACAAATAATATCATTTAAAACACTTTCCCTTACAAACTATCAACTCCTAAATCTGATTTATTGCAAATATATTTTGACCGTTGTACACGATAATATTGAAGTACAACAAACATAAATAACACGATAGATATTCAAACCTATGATAGATGAACATTCAGATCGACGATACAACAATCTGATCGATTAAAATCACACCTCAACATCGATAACAATACATCACAGTCTACAATAAACGCAGCTTCATCAGTCAAATGCAAAAATCTTTTCAGCGAGCTTTGCCAAGTTCAAGCGCAATAGGCGTGCGCCGGCGCAGCGATACGCCAGTATCCGACGCACACGCAGCCCGCAAACACGCACCCATCTACGATCGATACGAATCGATTCGACGACAAACATCGATACCCGTCATCGATTACCGTGTAACCTTTTTATTTGCAGTTTACATGAGGATTGATTTGTGTTCCGATTTTTTTTCTTTTACATTTTTTTTTTTTTTTATTAAGTGCCAGTGAAAAGTGTAAAGTGAAAATTATTGTTTATGTGTGTTAAGTGGACATTGACGTCATTAACATTGACAGGTAAGTGGTTACTAGTGAAAAGTAGTGTCATAATATTTACATGATATTTGAGTGTGTTATTATGGTTATGCTTGTGGATAGGACATGTTTTTTGGTGTGACACTTTCACGGTAGATAAATCTTCGAAATTATTTTTAAAATATGTAAACAACGATTTTTGTAACGATTAGTTAAATTAGTAAAAATTAGAAGTCCAAAATCAGTTCTATAGGTAGCTAAATATTAAACATTGCACCATCACATTGCCCCACTTTAAATAAACATTAAATAAAACTAACACTTCGAAGTATAATATTAAGAGCGGCCAACCCGACGTACATTTTCATACAACCACTCTTACATGATTATGATGTTATTACACATAATTCTTCAGATATTTAGGATAAACAGATATCTTGTAGATATTATCTAGGCTTCTATAGAAATCAAATTATAAATTTGTGTTAGAGTAATCCAGTAAAGATCGTTGAATTGCTCTCATTTTACGTGAACTTCGACTCCCTATAATGTACTCCTGTGTTAAAAATATAAAAAAGTACTTCAATAGAAGCCTTGCAATTTAATCGACATCTAAATGTTGTAATTTTTTTTTCAAAAATCTTTAAGGGTTTAATAAACGCACGTATTTCCTGAAACAAGCTTTGTGAAACATTCGAGTAAATCGTAGAATTACCAAATGCCAACAGAGTTTTCAGGTGTTCTCTCTCTTTTTTCGCATTATTCTTGCATCAAACATCACTTTGGATTGCGTTAAATGAAGCAACGAGCTTTTAGCCTTTTGATCTTGTAATTACAGACACAATTAAATAACAATAGGGACTTAATGAATTAAACCATGCGAGACGTTGACGTTAGGCGAGTGGGCCTACCTTAAGCAAATATGAACCTCACAAATCTAAGTCATAACACGCGTTAGAACGACCATACAGAGGGTGTTATGTACTATAAAATGTATATTATTTACTTGACACGGCTCGTAAATTATAAATATATAACGGCCTAGTTAATCGCATAACATATTGCCACCATTCTGTGAGAACCTACCTAAGTTAAACATTTCATATGTATGTAATCGTATTTAAACGGTAACGTAATGATTGCTCTTAAGAAGGTTCTAGCATTTGAATATAGCGAAGCATATTCAACCTTTTAGTTTTCCCTTAACACTTTTAAAAACATTATCAAATACAATTGCCGAAATTTCTGAAAAGGAATCAGAAAAGGCAAGTGAAAGACCCAGGTATGGTTTTGATCAGTCTGACGCGCCCTTTCGACCACCCTAGAGTAGATAAAGCTATTCGATAATTCCCAACTTAAAAAAAAATCACTTTAAAAAAATAATCAATCACATTTGATATTTGGTTAATGACTACAGCTAGGAAATCACTTTCTGTTGGGTTAAAAGTCAGTCTTAATGGTTAGTGCTTGTCAGAGGCTACCTGACAATTAGTAGTCATCTGTGTGGCATGTTTACTACTAGAAGCGCTAATTTAGGTTCAACTGGTGTTTTATAGCACTGGGTCACGGGTTCAAAGCCAGCCAATCACTACTTTGTGTAATTTATTTCATCAAGAAATCGTGGTGGAAAATTGAATGTATTAACACAAAAAACCACTGCTCCACCACCACCACTGCTGTTGCTGTTTTCTTTAAAACACTGGTTATGATTTAAATTACACCAAGTAATACGCCTTGGATGCCTTCTTTAGGAATTGGCAAGAAGTGGCTCAAGACCAAGAACACTGGAAGGAATGGAGGGAGGCCTATGCCCAGCAGTGGGACAGTACGGCCTAGAAATAATAATACGCCTTAGAACCCACGAAAGTCGAGGCTTTTACCAATCAGCCACCACTGCTCTATCTTTCAGTTGCATTGAGCCTTCCAGGGAGCCTCTACCGAGGGTTCATATGGCCACAAGCGGGAGCTGACAGTTTTGACCGTGAATGTCCCTTACAGCGCATATTGAGAACCCCATTTCCACGTTTATTTGCTGATATGTAAAGTGCACACTCCTGTTGTCTTATCAAAGAACATAAATATACATAGAACTGATGTTCAACTGATATTTTTGGAATATAACTTTTTATGTAAACACAGATTTACAAGAATATGTTGTCCTTTTATGAAACTAGAAAATGTCCGAAATAGGTACGAATAGTAGATTAAAAATACTTTTTTTTTCTAAAAAGAGATAATATAAACTTTCAAACATATTTCTTTTTTTGTGGTGGGGAATCAACGAAATGATTCCCATCGAAATTTACTACTGAGTACTGAGTGCTACATACTACTGCGTACAACTAATAAACATACTTCTATATTTCTAAATAAATACATATTATAGATAAATTACACCCAGACACAGAACAAATGATAGCGCTCATCACACAAACATTTGTCCTGGGTGGTAATCGAACCCACGACCTCCGGCGTAGCAGTCAGGGTCCCTAACTACTATGCTGACAGGCCAGTCAAAAAATTATAGAATAATCAACCTTGTAATGTTCACACTGCTGGACTACCTCCTCGCTATGAGAGAAAATGGACCTTATTCTTGCTTAAAAGTCAAATGTGGATTCACATAATGTTTTTTTTTAATCTTAATTAAGAAACTTTATATTAAAACTAGCGACCCGCCCTAGCTTCGCACGGGTACAATGGTAAAATTATATTAAATAAATTATAAATATGAACCTTCCTCTTGAATCACTCTATCTATTAAAAAATAACAACTACGCATCAAAATCCGTTGCGTAGTTTTAAAGATTTAAGCATACATAGGGACTGGCGACTTTGTTTTATACTATGTAATGATGACGATGATAAGGATGTTAATAAATGGGGTTAAAACCCACAAAATACGAATGTGAATCAAGCAGATAATTTTCCTTACCCATATTTTAGTACACAATTGCTCAATTCCCAAACGTTGGTTACCAACTAGTACAGCCACACAGTAAAAGCTAACCCCAGCGATCAACGGAACTGTGTCGCTCGGTCAATGGGACAACTGTCAACTGAATTACAGATTGTATAAGTAAAATGACAGTTTTATACAGCCTATCGATTGTAAAGCCTACTTACAATGTCTCACAATTTCTCATCTTACGTTAAGAGCGGCCAACCCGACAAACATTTTCATACGACCGCTCTTACGGGATTGTGATTTTATTACACATCTTTCTTCAGATATTTTGGATGCACAGATGTCTTGTGGATATTATCTAGGCTTTTATAGAAATCAAAACATACCTTTTTGTAAGAGTAATCCAAATAAAGACTTCTAAAAATCTGCTATTTAATGTGAACTTTGACTCTCCAAAATGTAATCCTATATTAAAAATATTATAAGAGGACTACTATAAAAGCCTAGCGCATTTAATCGACATTCTAAATGTTGTCATTTTTTTTTTTCAAAAATCCTTAATGGTTTAATAAAAACACATATTTCCTAAATAAGTTTTGTGAAACTTTCGAGTAAATCGTAGAATTACTGAATGCCAACAGAGTTTTCAGGTGTTATCTCTCTTTTTTCGCATTACTTTTGCATCAAACATCACATTGGATCCTTTAAATGAAGCAACAAGCTTTTAAACCATGCTCGACGTACACGAGAGGCAAGTCGGGAAGGGCCACCTTAATACTAAGATAAAGTTTTGAATATGTTAACCGCAGACCAGAGAGTAACTTGACTCAGTTTATGTAGCTCATCATTTACTTGTGTATCTGTTTTTAATTATTTATTGTCAGGTATGTTTTGGTTATCGCTTTTAATGTATTTGGTGCATCTTTTATGTCATTTAATCTCATTAATATATAAAAAAAAAACTAGGAGGGGGAGGGGAAAAATCTATACTATTGGAGGGGTATAATCCCCCATTTTGTCAGATTGTAATTGTAGCGGCCTACTTGGGTGCGCAGTGTACTTATTGCTCTCCATACAGGCTACCGCAGATCACATCCGATTGAGATAATGTTTTTTCTACTTTAATGTGAGATACGTCACTGCCAGAATTGAGATCTTATAAAAATAACTATGTAATCACTAAAAAAACAATTATCATACTAAATATTTAGCATATTTCTCGACATAGATATTGTTTTTCATGAGCACTAATGAAGTGCATGGTTTTATGTGACTCGCATAAAATATGTTCGAATAGCCTAATTTTCAACAACTTTGTTTTTCTCACCATACACAAAATAAAGCATGATAATTTCATCATTACATAGTATAAAACAAAGTTGCCTGTCCCTGTGTATGCTTAGATCTTTAAAACTACGCAACGGATTATGATGCGGTTTATTTTAATAGATAGAGTGATTCAAGAGGAAGGTTTATGTGTATAATACATTAATAATATATTCAATATCAGTACCCGTGCGAAACTGGGGCGGGTCACTAGTATAATATATATAATAATTTAGGAACATATAAAATGGACTTAACCTACTTAGTTTAATACGCAAATAACTAGATCACAATCACTCTTAATAAATGCCTTACATTAACATAATTTAACTTTAAGCTTCTTCATAGAAACCATTTTCTGAACACATCATATCAATTTGTTTTTAACCTACTTATGTCTAATATTACAGTAGGTATACGTAAATTTAACGAATGTATCCGGCCTTTAGACGTGTTAAGATAAAGTAAATAAATAAAACACATAATTTATATTTTGCCTGTGCGACTAATTTGCAAAATTATACGTTTTGAAACCCCTCTATATAGAGACACTAGCTTTTGTCAGCGGCTTCGCCCGCGTACATAAAATATAGCCTATATCACACAGGAGTAAAGCAGCTTTCTATTGTTGTTGAAATTTTTCCAATCGGACGAGTAGTTCCAGAGATTACCTCCTACAAACAAAAAAACACACTTTACCTCTTTATTATATTAGTGTAGATAATAGAAAGACAATAATTGTGCGAACGCCGGCAGTTCTCGTAGGGCTCAAGAGATTAATATTGAAAAATCTTATGCCACTGTATTTGTTATCGATCTCTTCTGAAATAGATTATTGTTTTTTTTTTTTTGGAAATTTTTGTGTATGTTTGGTGATTCTGAGAATAGATAGGTCTGTCTACATTGTGGAATGCAATGCCTAACACTGGACGTCTTACAGCTAAAATGATGATAATGAAGCACTGGAAGATAAAAATTTTAATTAATCGAAAAAATGAATATTAAAGCTTAGAAAGTCGTATTGACTCTGCAAAAGGTTGAAGTCTACTGGGGCCCAGGGTCTCTTTCTGAAAGAAAGGCTTGGCCCTAATGCGAAAGGCAAAGAAGGAACGGGGTAGGGCGTTTAGTCAGTAAGAGTCTGACACTGTTTCCCGCTCCGCCCAAGGGCGGGATTCATCATTGCATGATTTTTGCCCACCATAAAAAAAAGCTTAGAAAGTAATACAAAGATTACTTTCTAAGCTTTTTATATTACACTAGCTTCTGCCCGCGACTTCGTCCGCGGAAAATTTCTTATAGTGATAGCTCGGTTAACATTCATGTTATATAAACAATTTATAGCCTATGTCACTCAGGAGTAAAGCAGCTTTCTATTGTTGCTAAATTTTTTTCAATCGAACCATTAGTTCCAGAGATTACCTCCTACAAACAAAAAAATAAAAAAACAAACTTTACCTCTTTATTATATTAGTGTAGAAAACACAGTGTATTTCGACTTTATTTCCAAGACAAACAATGAGCCGGACTGTATCTAAATTTCTATGACTGTAGAGGCCGGTACACATTCAGTGGCACCCTCAAATAGACTGGGTGCGAGATAGTTTCAAGAGCAAAAAAACTATAAATCAGTAGTGTGTGCAAGCGCAGCCGCCCAGCGCTGAAATGTTGATGACTTTGTACTGGGGGCACTACGGGTGCGGTGCAAGAGACAACATTGGAGCGGGGTTCGTGGTAAAACAATTACACTATTTATATAAAGGCAAAAGTTTCTTTTTCGTTTATTTCAGGCATTAATAAACTCATAGTCATCATCATCAGCCTTTTTAATGTTCCCACTGCTGAGACACAGGCCTCCTCTCTAGGAGAGGGAATGGGCCATAATCCACCACGCGGGCCCAGTGCGGGTTGGTTAAACTCATAGTAACATTATTTAATTACAAAAAAATATTATAGCTAAATAAATAAATTAAATTTAATATAATATTAAAGTACATTTATAAATAATCGTAAATTATTGATTATGAGTGTGTGTGTTTGTTACTTCATCGCACTTGAACAGTTGAACTAATTTTGTTGAAAAGTAAACCATATCGCACACCTAGATCTAAACTGAGATAACTCAAAAAAGGTAAATTTTCAGGAGAAGAAAAAAACGTTTCTCTGAAATTTTTGTTAGGGAAGGTAAACAAATTATTTTGATTATAGATAATAAATGACTAGTAAAATGTCACAGTGTATATACTGGAGCTTAAATTCAATGATTTTTATTGATAATTGCTGTTTTTTGAGTTGTCATACTTTAGGGTGATGATTATGCATAAAAAGTAAATACTATTTTGACTTGAAACAGTTTTATTGAATCATTTTGAGTTGTTACTTATATTAATTCAAAAAATATACTAAAAATATTCAAACATAAGTGTTCTAAACTGGTGGTATAACACAATTATTAATGAAATATTAATAAAACCCAGACAGTTACCTACTAACAACGAAAAATCTCCAAAATTAAAAAGGAACAAAACGCTAAGATATTTAGCTCTCTTCGAATGCAAGAATATCTGTACTTCGGTATTATTTCTTGAGTCTATCGGATTACATACTTCTTCTACCTCTAAAGATCTGCCAAGCCCAAATAACTATCAGATTTTTGTCTTGTTTCTTCGATAATCTTCAAACTACATCATTGTGACGGGCAAACTTTTCTTTCAGTAACGATTTTCTTGCTATTTGATAAAGATTGGTAGACCAGAATTCCTCAAGGTTTTACAAATATTAACTTTCCCACACATTCCCTTTTCCCACACATGCACATTCCCTTCTTAATCTCTTCTTTCCTCTTTTTATTTCTTCATTTGGTTGATCATTGCTAACTTCATTGACAATATGATTCAGAGGCTGTGCAATAGTATCAAAAATATCCCTGGATTCAATACCAATACAGTTTTCCGTTTGTGGCGGTCTAGTAGTATAAAAAACAACCGTACAAAACTTTGAAGCAGTGCTATGATGGTAGGAACAGCACTGGTTTCAGTTTTGGATTCAAAACTACTGTACTAGTTACAGTCACTGGAATTCGATGAGCTTGATGGCGTATTGTCACCGTCACTTGAATTTAACGAAGGAATCACTGGGGTAAAGAGTCTGCTTCTTTTCATGAACATAGCTCAGATCAGTATCAGAGTAATCTCCGAAATTTCAAGCAAAGGCAACGGCGCTCACGCCGCAGCCGCCGTGTCCCCGATCCTGATTTCCGGCCACCGTAGGCGAGGGCTTGTGGACGGCGAGCAATGGGTAGCTCGCTGTCCGCCCATCCGGTAACCGTTCGGACCGAGCCAAAGCTGGAACTAAGGCAGGAAGGAACGGTGGGTCGTTTAATCAGTAGAAGTCTGACACTGTGTTCCGCACCGCCCAAGGGTGGGATTCGTCATTGGATGATTTTTTCACCATAAAAAATGTACAAAACTTTCCTCACTTGGCGAAATAATAAAGTTACTTTAATTTTCCTGACTATGGCTGGATTTAATCGTCACAAAACTATTTATGGATTTTTTTTATACTTCTACATTAGTAGTTGTCGCTGAGTTTGCTTCAGTAGCTGTTAATAGGTTCTTTTTGTATCTTTCATTGACAATATCAACAAGAAAACGGCCTCGCTTCATTTTTTTTCTGAAAAAGAAAATAACAGTAGTCGTAAATTATAATGATCCCGCAATAGTAAGATAACTCAAAAAATCTATAATTACAAAGCACCAAATAGCTTAGATTAAAACACCGTATTAAAAAACAGTCAATTCATAATATCGAACACGATTTATATGCGTCGTTATGTACAATATCATTTTATGTATAGAAAAACCTTAAAATAAATTTGTTTAAACAATAGTAGGATAACTAGTAATTTATAAGTTGATCCACCAAAACCAAGTCAAATCAAATTAGTAACTAAATGTTTACGTACCTTATTAAACAAAACTGCAACAAGTCGAAATATCCTTTAGTTATGTGGCAGACCGATTCACCAACACAGTAACAACTCTCTAAATAACTAACGAATGTTTTATCAAAACTGTAATAACTCGAAATGTCTGCGTTTTCGTCTGTAGTAATACATGCACTCTTTATGTCTAGTGAAGGTTAACTAACAATATACTTCTTTAGATGGGAGGGGAGTGACAGACGTTGATTCAACAAAAGTCAGTTAACGCCATCTTGAGACTGATTTACTAATCATTTATTGAACCTGTCATGTTGGATAGTTGCCTATGATTATCGAGCATTTGAATAAAAGTATAACTCAAAATCAACAAATTTTGAGTTGTCTTAGTTTAGATCTAGGTGTGCGATATCTTGAAATAGCACGTCATAAGATTTAAAATTTTCACTCAGGGAAAGCTACAGACCGCTGTTAGTTTAAATGTAAGAATTGGTGTCATAGTTTGCTCTGAATATTTTTTACTGTAAAACCAAGTTCTGTTTAGATAATGCACCGGCCAAAAAAACCCTTTCTTACTTCAGGTTAAAAAAAAAAAAACTGCCAGATGATATCATAAGGAAGTTTAGCGATAAAATCAAATTAAGAATTTTTAAATATTTTTTTGTGCTGTGAGATATTTCTTGCCAAATTTCAGATTTTTTAGTCAACAGACGTATCTTTACTTTACTATAGTTAACACCGACCGGTCTTTTTTATTACGTTGAAACTTAATAAAATTTTAGGAGAACTATTTTTGAAATTAATTTCAAATTAATTCTTTCTCGGATCACTCCTAAGAACTCGATAGAGAGATAGTCAAAGAAAAAGAAGATGTTGTTCTTTTTTTTGTATTTGCGAAACATGCCAAAAGGAATCTAATTATAAAGTATTAAACTTCATAGTTTACATTATTGAATACACAGGCCATAAATATGTTATCGATATTCATTTATAATATTAAATGACATATAAATTATGTTAATGAAAACCTATTAAATACTAAGATTTATAATTTAATTCAAATGACTATAATTTTCAAGTTTGTTATTTTGTTTTAGTTTCACGATTGTTTGCTTAATGATTTTGACTAATGAGACTTTGACTGAGAGAACGAAACCAACTTATTTTATTAAGTTTTATTATCAGTATCTATCTCAAAAATAATTTCAAGACTCTGGCCCTTGTTTTAGGCTTTGGCTCTGATATTATGCTCTGGCCCTGGTATTAAGCTCTGACCCTGGTAATAGGCTCTGGCCCCACTATTAGGTTCTGGCTCTAGTAATAGGTTCAGGCCATTGTATCAGGTTCTGGCCCTGGTAAATAGGATCTGGCTCTGGTAATAAGACAACATAGAAACGTGATGGATTGTTTAGTCAGTAAGAAACTCACACTATTTCCCGCTCCACTCTAGGGCGCGATTTGTCATTGGATGATTTTTCCCACCATAAAAAAAGAGCTAAAAATAAGGACTTTAAATTCATTAACTTTTATATTTTCTAACAACATAACAAAACACGCTACGTAATCCGATTATCTAAATTGTTTGAAAAATCCTGCCTGATTTTTTCAAGGCTAAAGTAAATAGGCTCTTAATAAACTAGTGCCCCTCACCATCAACATTGCATCACTGTTTACCATCAGGTGGGATCGCAGTCAAGCACTAGTTTATAGCAAAAATATATATATATTTTCAAAAAATCGCTATCGCTTATACATTAAACCAACCATTACAAAACCAACTTAGTTTGACGTAACGACAAAGTTATGTGTACTTTGACAAATCTGAAGCAATTACTGTTAACACTAGTAAGCTTTTACTTACCACTGCTGTTGTTATGGTAAGTGTCAAAATAGAATATCACAGTACATTGATATTTCTGTAACGTGATATTAGTACGTAAATGGGACATAGTAGTAGCTGTTAGAAATTTTAACCGAATAGTGATCCAAAATATATTAACAAGGCCAGGAAAAAAATGAAAAACTGTGCTATTTTTATTATATAATTATATAAAACATTGTCTATAATAAGATTTTGTAGCATGATATATATTTTCTTTTTCTTCTTTGACTGCAATTGTGATTTAAAAAAAAACGTTTGATTTTCAACACAATGTTCCATTTTTAAGAAATAAATGACTTATGACTTATCGTCTAAATAACAGAAAATACCTGGATGAGAGAATACGGAGTTGGAAATGATGTCACGTAAATGGAGAGGGCTATTTGTAGCAGTGTTTGGTTTTGGGCCGGCATGATAGTATTGATGAATTTAAGGTTACCAAAGATTAAGTCATTAATTTGTATTTTTTTTTCCGCAAACTAGCATTAGTAGTATTAATTCAAGAAGCCACTTCCTACATAACCACCATAACCCAGCAAGTGGGTAACATGATAGTCCATGGCAAGATTTGTCCTATTGTCCGATATTATGGCTTCGGACTATTCGTAACGAGTGTCAAAGATCTTCAAAAATGCTGAGACCAACGATTTCATCTTGGATTCATCATCATCAGCCTTATTAATGTTCCCACTGCTGGGATACAGGCCTCCTCTCTAAAATAGGTAATGGACCATAATCCACTACGAGGGCCCTGTGCGAATTGGTGGATGTCACGTCTTCGAATTTTTGGCTCTAGGACATGCTGGTTTCCTCACGATTTTTTCCCTCACCGTTTTGAGAGCAGTGATGATGGGTTTGCACCCATGACCTACAACTCGTAAGTCGGGGCCTTTACCACTCGGCCAACAATGCTTCCTCACATCTTGGATTACCAAATCCCTATTTGAGAAACAACTCTCTAATAGGAATGCCAGTGAAATTATTTGGTATATTGTATTGCTGGTACAATGAAATATTATCACATAATTTCACTAACATCTGAACAAACTACAAACAAATGAAGTAACACGCGATTTATGTGACGTTTGAAAATTGAATTTGCCTCATAATGTCCTGCTAACCAAATCTATGTACGTCTTAAATTGTACCGAACAAAACCGCGGTAAACTTGCAAAGTTCCGAACCTTACTTAGCATAACTTGGCTCATAGATATTATTTCGTTTAGTCATTTGGGGATAAGAGTTATCACTGTGTATGCACTATCTATTCTCATAATTGATAAATGTTGACATGAATGCGTTGAGTAGATCTGATAAGTCCTGCTTCCGTAGTTTTTGTGATATTTCCGAATTTTTAGTTCACTGTCATAAATTCTGGTTTCATGTTTAATAGTTACAAAATTATTGACAATATACTTTGTTAAAATTTATTATGATCTACATTATGGTACGTTGTGTGTTACTTGTTACTGCCTATCTTATAAATTATACATTTTCATTAATTTGTTTCAATATCTCAACATGACTTCCGATGATGGCTTATATTGCATTCGTTGTCTAAAGCAATAACATATCTATGAGTTCTGTCTTTCTCCAAAAGTCTTCACATTCTTATTTTGGCCAGTTCTCACTCAATATAAATGTAAATAGTCGCTTTATTCAATTTGAAATTGAAACTTTATGTTACTATAACTATCACAGTAGAAGCACAACGATCATGATACTGATCAAATAAAATTATTAGAGAAAGTGTAGTATGTCCAACAATTTCATTAAATATTTATTCAAAAACTATATATTCAATATGAAATGAACAGAGGAAATACATATTTCAATAACTCGATACCTATATCGAGCTATTGAAATGTATATTTCCTATATTATAGACCGTTGGAATTCATCGGGTGTAGCTTTGTGAAACGAAAGGTTCTAAAATTAAGTAAAAGGCGGTGTTTCACGCCGAAAGCTACTTGATATGATAATTCTTACAATAACGGAAGAGCGGTCAATTAATTTTACGGTTAAACGGGTGGTGTCACAACTTGGTTGATTAAGATTGACTTTTGATGAGGCACTAGTTACGACTCAGTGGTTTGACTGAGTATGTTCATTAAACTTCGATTGATTTTCGATTTATTATTATGTATTATGAACACTTTAGGCCTTTTGTATTCTTGTACAGTATACTAGTCAGTTTCTTATCTTTCAAGACTTTCACTAAGTGATTTACTGTATGTGATTGTGTTGTTATAAAAACTGAATTTAACCAAAATCTGTCCTGTAACTAAAAACTTTATTTGCCGCTTTTATGTAACTTTTATTATCTTCCAAATTATTCTACGCAAAGCCGATAACCCTTGTAAATCCAATCGATATTCTTGCAACAGACAGACATACAGACGAGACACTTTCTATGCTTACGTATGGAACCTGCGTATCCAACGGAATGCCACTTAGATTGACCGGATGCATTTTATGCTTACAATCGGGAACTATGGAAATCATGGACGGGAGTTGCATAGAATGCTCCGACAATAAAATTTATAGTCATTTAGCTATCAAATTTTATATAATTAGCAGCTTTTTAGTTATTGACACTTTGGTTTTAGTTTTCTATGCTGCGCGTTTTAACTTATGATCAAGAAAGTGTGAGATTTTCTCGTAATACTTAAGTATAAAAAAGTTTTTTACAGATTTGCATTAGCATTGTGTTACTAGCCTTAAAGCTACAAGGTTTAGTTTTTATTTTACAGTTATTTTAATGATAAGTTTCTAGCATCAATATCTCTATTCCTAAATATGCTGTAAAAATCCAAATATACTGAAAGTACATTCGAATAAAATTGGCCTATTTTTAGTCTTGGAGCACACTGCAAAGTAACGTGATATAACGGATATAATTTTAAATACCAACGGTTCTTTAAGTCAATTTTATCCGTAATAATGCGATAACTAATTGGTAACATGTAGCTATCAAAGCGTCGAGCTACTTTATTAAAACTATATTATGCATAATTTTATTCGAGTCTTACTTAGCCTTTTATCTATATTTCTCAATTTCCTGATGTAGTTAATGATCAAAGATCAAAAAGTTCAAGAGCCGCTGCTGTTGCACTTAAATAATTATGTTAATTTAATAAAATTACAGATTATAATTATCGAAACATTCAATATCGACTTAGTCATCCAAAAAACATGGTAAAACCGAAAGGTAGACAAAAATATAAATACAAAACTACAAAATACTTACAAAATACTTAACGAACTATAATAATGAATACTTTAAATTAAAAACACTCAAATAATAAAAATAATACAGAACTAATTGCTTATGATTGTTATATTCAGATCCCATACCAAAATACAAATACTGTACCCAATGCTCACAGTTTTAATATTGATTCATATGAACAAAAAATTAAAAATTTTAAAACCAAATAGCACGAACAAAATCCTGAAAGAACAGCAAATATTTCCAGTAATTCCTATCAGAAATAGTGAGAAACAACATCTTCCATATTTACTTACTTCAGGCTATTTAAGGCACGCGCCGGCGTCTAAGTTATGTGACATCGCGTAATATTTTCATTGTAAGAGCTTTTAAATCAACTGGGCGAGGGACAGGGCTGACACAAGGATTGTACAATTTCTGTTTGGTGTAATGCTTAATTATTATTTTGGTTTGGAAATTAAATTTTGCACTGAGAATAGATTTCCATCTATTGGTTCATTTGCTTTTAAAATAGCATTTAGTTAAAAACTATTGTGTCATGTTTCTCCCTTGTTTTATCTATCATGGTTTCCTTTGTGTTGTTGTGGTTTTTATTATCTTTTGTTTTTCTTATGAGAGGACTGTGTTCTAGTTCTATATTCAAATCAATGACTTGATTGTCAAGAAAATTAATATTACCATAGTCGTCCCTTTAAGTGATAGTGACACTATAAGCAGTTTCTTAGAATACATTAAGACCATTGACATGTACTTTTCTGAATGATCAAGACAAATTACACTTGTTTAATATGATGTCATAGTCACACATAGCATTCCTAGCTTCACTTAGAACATTTATCAACCACGTGCGTTATTTGAAAATCACTGCACAATCAAGTTTATAAATAGTACTTAACTGGATGGTATCACGTCGTTTATAATTATCACAGTAACCCTTGAGTTGACTCCCATAACTTTGTGGAATGACCAGTGGTCCATACAATTTATGTTCAATGGAACCCCTTATATGTATTAATGTTGATATACAAATAGTTATGCGTATGTTTAATAGCAGTAGCTTCATACTACTTAATATTATTGAAGTGAAAGTTTATATGTATATGTTTGTTTGTGCTTATTATTTAAAAAGTATGTTTTTCCCTTGGGATCATTTTCTATTTTTACATGGGTGAAGCTGCAGTTAGAAGCAAGTTTGTTATAATGGTCTTAGCAATTATATATATTCCACTAACTAACTATCACACAACGCCATCCCAAGCTAAGCAGAGCTTGTG
Organism: Mythimna loreyi; assembly: GCA_029852875.1. Taxonomy (NCBI): domain Eukaryota; kingdom Metazoa; phylum Arthropoda; class Insecta; order Lepidoptera; family Noctuidae; genus Mythimna; species Mythimna loreyi. Next base: position 20,989,707 of record CM056789.1, on the reverse strand, counting down.
TTATGAGTATTAGACATTTAATAAACATACTTATTTATTTTTGTTTGTCCTGGTTGCGGTTTGAACTCCGGCAAAGCTGGAAGAAATTACACTATTGTAGGTTTTAATGTAGTTAAAAAAAAGCTGTAAACTTACTAAGCTCATAATTTCCTCAAAACTACTCCAGCTCAGTTTACAAGATGGTCATTAACACTTAAAAAAAATAAGTTTACCTCTACTCAATTTTGACAATATCATCATTATTTTCGCTGAAATACTGCTTATAAAATTCTCCAAAAAGTAGCCAGAATAACCGATCTTGTGCATCTAAGATCCATCGGATTCTCGCGCCTTTCACCAAAACATAGGTCTTATTAAAAACCTACCAACGGTGCATCTTCTAGTACGCTGTCGCCACTCTATAACTTTTCAGCTCCACAGCTTACCTACTAGTTCTACGAGTAATGTGCACTGCCCATTGTTTAAAACCTTGATTCTCTTACGAATATCATTATTAGTAATTCGACCAATTTAGGAAATTTCCTTTATAATAGATGACATAACAAATAGATAGGCATATTATATAAAGTCATTGAATTCTTTTTCTTTTAATTTACAATGCCTTTCGGTCAATCTATGCAATCATCAATAGTTTAGATTTATTAATAAGCCACGAAGGTCGTTCTTAATCCTTACTTCCTTCAACTTTTGGCATTCTTAAAGTTTATGACAACATTAATCAGCTATTTAACCAATAAGTACATATTTAAGACCCAATATAATTTTATGACATGACACTTCTAAACAACGATTGACCTAAATATACCTCAATATAAGATTTACAGAACGTCATAAACACTTAATCTGCACAATTATCAACAGATATAATGATATTTCACTTAAAATATGATGGAATAAACTTAAATGACGATTGGCCGATAAGATTATACTGTGATCGTAAAATTACTTCACGTGAGGCTAAAGCTGATTGAAGATTCAAACAATGTCTGCATCAAGTGTTAAATGACGGTAATTATACACATATTATCTAGTAATAATTCATCTAAAAAGCTAATCTATAAATATTATTCAAATTAATAATTTTATTAATTCTAAAAGTATTTATTCTTAAGTTACTTACCGTCTATTTACTGGTACGCCTTTACGGATAAACCACTTTTGATAAAATTTGGTAGGAAGTATTTTTGATCCTCAAGAAAGGATTTGAATGAATCCTTATTTTAATGATATTACATTCATATAAGATCTAGTATTTATTTATTGTGCACACCTACCACGTTGTTGTCTTTTTTAGCCCAAAAGTTGACTTGTAGAGAAGGCCTTGTTGCATTAAGTCTGCCTATGCAACACTACTGCACATGAAGATTAAATAAATTAAAGATATAGGTTAATTTTATTTGGCTTTGACTTGGACTTTTATCCTTCATCTATAACCAAACTTTAATCGCTAACAAAGTCGTAAGCTAGTTCTGTATAAATCAAAAGAGCAGGCCAAAAAACCTTGACTCTAAAATGACACGTGCAACTGTTCCTGCAAATAAACAGTAAATCCCTCACCGCTGACTGCCATAAAATCCCTTCCTCCTACCTTCAACCTCTGAGCTCTGGCCGGAACAATAAATAACTTTTTTATTTTCACTTCATTCCATAATTGTTTACTTAGTAGCAGAGCGGGCGTGTGTGGGGTCCCTTCTTATATTTGCACGCCACGGTTCTCTGTATCCATCGACCGAATTAGAACTACTTTTTTCGTCTCCAATATCGGTTTGAATGGTTAACAATGTGCTGTAAAAAGGATTTTAATTCATTCGATTCAAAGGTTCGTATCGTAAAACTTTGAAAGTCAGAGTCCTCAGCAATACTGGTAGTCTCAAGCTGCCGATTGAACAAATTTTAATATTTGTTGTTGTTACACTTGCCCGCCTTTTTCGTGCCTCTATTAAATGTTGCATATCTTTTACCATAGATCTTCTTGCACAAAACGCCTTATTTTAATAGCTCTGAGTAGTTATGTCGGTGCTGTTTGTATGTAATATATTGGAGTGATAACTTAAAAGAGAAGATATTTTGCAATTTGATATAGTAGTGATACCATCACTACTGTATTAAATTACAAACTACCTTTTCTTTTTAATCTAGTGTGTGTCAACATGGATTGATTATAATTTATCATTTTCAGCGTAAAATCTTCTTTATTCAAATTCAAATTCCAAAAAGGATTCTTTAGCCAAATATCTAATCTTGAAATATTTCAACTTTAAAATCTTTCTAAACAGCGATTTCATTATAAAAAAAAGTACTATGAGTCACTAAGCTCGTAAATTAATAGTCACTAAATAATAGTCTTGTGTGCTAATTACTCATTATTTAATTAATAACTAACGCACCAGATTTTATATTCAGTGATGCATTCAAATACTCATTACTCAATTAACAACGTATCGTATAAGAGCTCATCATAACAACCATCAACCAACAAGTTGTAATAGTTATGAGCCGCGCCAACGAAGTGCTTACCTATACAGTTAAAGTTATGAAGAATAAAAAGTAGCACAAACAAATCATAAAATTTCTCTATGCACATAAAGTGACAGAGGAACAAATGAGTGTTACCATAACAGTACTAATCGATACGACTCGTGAGGTCCAATCGATTAGGTTTATAAATCAAATATCAAAACCAACCGATTGGGTTTATAAATCGAATAAATTTTCAATTAGCCGCCGGCTCTGGGCTGTTAATCTAGTTATTAAGTTGTCACTTCAATGTTCTGTCAATATTTATCATTCAATACCTTTGTCATAATTTATCATTTATTTAAAGGGTGTTCGTGGGAGGTTATTACTCATGGTCGGGTTTAAACTGTTCTACTGTTGAATTGTGAATGTGTTTTAAGCTATTAATAAAGCTGATAAGTGTAAAGTGGTATTGACATCCAGTAGCAGATAACACCATGAGTCGCACAAAAAACTGGGAGTGATGCACCAGCTTTTTGTTATGACAAAAAAATTAAAATTCTGCTGAAAAAGTTTGAATCATCCATTTGTAGTCGGCCACTTTAAAATTTACTCGAATACAGTTTCTCATTGTCAATTATTGGTTTTACTCGTTTTAATCTCGAGCAAAGTGTTTTTCTGTACTGCGTACAAAGGATCACAATATTTGCCACTTGAAGCAACACTGTCACGCCCTCGATCTGTCATCCTCACATTTACTTCTTCAGACAGTGAGCAAAATGTAACGTTTAATATCAAAGACATACAGCCGAAAATGCTTTAGCATTCGCTTAAATGTTGTAAGTAAAAATTAAATGGTGTCTTATCTTTTGTTGACAGCGATTGAGTGATTGCTTTGTGTTAAAAAGTAAGATGTATCAAAGAAGACCGCGGTGCGTGTGCTTTAAATGCCTCCGTTTAAAAAGTAATTATTTTTAGTGTGTCTTCACACATCACATTAAACATTTTGAAATATTGCGTAGCTACATTGTTGCAACTAAGGCATTCATAAAGCTGTCTTTTAAGCCTTTTAAATTACTAATAACCACACTGTGTAATCGCAATTACACTGGGAAAATAATGCACGGCTGGATTTCACTTTTAATGTGATTTAATTAAGAAGAAATCACAAGTAACAGCTTTATGGTAATAAAACTAGTTAAGAATTCAATTACAACTTGAAGTATCAATTTACTGCTTATAACCATGGATGATGTACTGAAATAGGCAAGATTCCTCATCTTACATCCACAATCGAAGTAACGAGTTCAATAACTGATTTTCCATGTATAAGTTATGAAGCAAGATTACTAGTTTCCAAGCAATTAACTGGACACAACGACATAGCTATGAAAACGAAAGCTTTTCTTGAAGGTTTGCGTAAATAGGATCTAGTAGATGTCTGTAATAAGTAACCGTTCAATAATGATCCTTATTATAAAAGTGTACGAGTTCATGTAGATTGAATAGGTCGTAAAAAGTATTGTGGTAAAAATTCTCAAGGTTTGCCCGTTGGCGCCTACAAGTGTCCTTGAGTCGGTGGCAATACTCGACAGCCCTTCAATGGCCCGAGAAATATATAAGTGGTAGAAGTAGCAACTAAAATAATATTGGATTCTTTGCTATTAATTACTAATACTGTTTATTTTCAAGTTATATGGTAAGATTTATATGTAGATAGCGAATTATCATCTTAATTGGATTCCGTTAAATTTTTATTAGGTCATAATTTATTTAATTCGTTAATTTGATTTAGAGATAATCCTTTTCTGGGAAATTTTTCAATAACTGATTTGTTTAAAGGAAATTCTTTTGCGAACATTTTAAATATAATATTTTTACTGTTGGTATTTCGAAGCAGCTTTTGTCAGAATTATTGATAATAAATATTCAATAATCTTAACTTCTATCATGCAAGGCTAAATGTATGGTTCTGATATTTATTCGCGTGTACATATAATCTTAGTTGAGATCAGAAATAAATTGTTAAAAGTTCAAGAACAAAATGTTACTTTGTTTGACATTCCTAGAGTTATTTATGTATATTACATGCTTACATGTATGCTGGCCTTATTTAACAGTTTAGGAATAATTACCTTATATTATACTATACTTTTTTTTAATATGTTGCTTTAGACTGTGTTACTTATCATATTAGAAAGCTATTGTATTATTTTTTTCTCTATTTTGTTTCCAACTTTTTCTTTATTTCACATATTTTACTTAACAACTATCTACGTCAAGAAATATATCGATTTTTTTATTCTTAAAACTGATATCTTCAATAAATGGAACTAAATTATCAACTAGCCTAACTGTGACCTTCTTACTTAGTTTACTGAACTTTATCCTGTTAAGCTTTGAGTTCATATTCAAATGCACACTGGATCTATTTAAATTAGTCTTTCTCCGATCGTCGAAGGAATTTGCGTGGGTGTTCATAGCTTGTTTTCTTTGAGTTTTCGCCTCATTAAGTGTTTGTATACACGCATTGAATATACTGTAGTATACGTGATAAATGTTTGCCCAATATAAATTCAATACATCTCTGTTATGGGAAAGGTTATTGTTCAATTTACTCATCATTTTTTGTTGAGCTTCTAAAAGGCTATGTTAAAACATTGTTTGATTTTTTAAATTGTGTGTGGCTCTTTTATCTACCCTAACAATCAGAATAACTTACGCAGAAATAGTACATTTTGAACCAAGTGCGGAAAGTTTGCAATTTTGACGAGTCGGGCTTATGTCAAACGAAATTTCAATACACTTACGCTGCTTGAGGTGCGCGGGCAAAGGGAGCGCTGTCAACGTTTTGGGCTTGATCTGGACTGTTACCAGACACTGCTATTTGCCGTCCTCAAGCCCGCGCCTACGGTGGCCGGAAATCGGGATCGGAATCCCGGCGGCTTATGGGGCGTGAGCGCTATTGCCTTATGCCGTTGGCCTCTTCCTTCGCTAGCATTACTGCTTCACAGAAGGAGCTTAGACGGTTGTCTAAGCTCCTTCTGTCCTACATACACAGTTGGATAAGGACGAATTTTTGAGTGTCTTAAAAATTAGCGATATTCGAATTCCGTATATTATACAAACCAAATAGTACTTTAGCTGTAATATAAATTTTTAAATAAATAAATAACGTCTTTCAAATAAAGTGATGATGATGAGGTGTATAATTACATATAGACTGGTGTGAAATAGTATAACTCAAGCATCAAGCGTTTGTTTTTGGTTTGTTTCTTTAAATTGCACAAAGTAAGCTCCTAGAGTACATAGTTGGTTAAGTACCTATTTAATATTTCCGATGCAGAGTTCATTAACATTAAAATGTGCAAATATTATTCGCAATGTGTATGTGCATATTGATTTCAATAAGGTCATGTTCAGCGAGCACCACACATTGGCCTATTTCTCACCATTATAATTTACAGGGCGAGTGAGATAAGACCTTTATCTTTTGTAAAACATTCGTAGTAATTTTCTGTATGGCTTATAATAAATTGTTATTCATCATCATCATCATTGAATTTATATTTAGAATCTATTTTTTTTGCTATCGTAATAACTGTTTTGCTTTTATTTTTTTCGTTGTTTTTACTTTTAAGTGTATCTTTTGTATATGGAATTAAAACTGTCACATTATAAATACCATATTCAATCTAAGTTAAAAAAGCTGTAGATAATCAATCGGTTTACGTTAACATCAAAGTAATCACATTAATGCAAAACCTCTTTCTCATTTCTTGAACTTCTTGATCTCCAGCAGCTACTAGTTCAATTTATTTAAACGTTTCAACATCAAGTCAGTTTTAAATGTTGTCCGTTTTCCCATATCGCATCACATATTTACATTTTACAAGTTAACCATCGACTATCGCATCGATTTTATCATTAACCTCTCTCTCAATACAACTTTTAACTAATTCGTAACTCGAAACCGTTCAAGCTTCCTTCAAAGATAGGGCGGTGACATTTCACAACACTATTATCCAGATTACATTATCGATATCGTTTAAGTATCGATATTTCGTAACGTTTTCTGTTATCGGGCGATCGATAACCTTTATTCTGCCTTCCGCAGTGACAAGTACAAGACTTGGGGAAAGTAAGACATTGTGAGGTAAGCTTTTAATACTAAAACTTATAATAAGTTTTGTTATGACTATTTAATACCCAAGTAACAAGCTATAAATATTCTAACAGGTCTCTTCGTGGGTGTTGTAAGGAGGTAATCTAGAACTGAGGTCTAATGGCCGATGCAAATTTGCTTATAACATTTTGCTAGGCTCAGTTTTATTCCCAGCATTAATAGGTACCTACTGAACATAAAATCTAAGGCTAACTTGCAGGTTCAACTTAACGCAATCAATCATCTCGTAATCACTAAAGCATTGATATATCTTATCTATAACTTACAGTTTATTCTGGGCAGTTTGGGTTACATATTAAATGTTATATTATAATTTTGTCAGTCATATCTAACTTCTACACTTTACCTAGTGACCGTAGATATCCGATACTGACCGTTATTGATGGTTTGGTTGATAATGAATTTGATCCAAGCGCAGATGACGGTAACGTTTAGAAGTATTTCAACGCTTTCGGATATTAGTTTTTCAATACACTTACTCGAAAACTGCCTCTTATCGCACCCCTATTAGGTTCAATATAGCATGTATATCACCCAAGTGCTTTTTTGAGTTTATCACAACAAGGACTTTTTTATTCCTTCCTTATCGTCACGGTCACGGGTGTTTATTTTGTTTTACTTAGTTTATCGAATCAGGCGCGAGGCGTCCCCCAGTCGCTGGACGACCCCACGAAATTAGAAACAGACCACAGCAGATTTGAATTCTATACTTATATATTTCTTATATTTCTACTGTATGTTTGAGATACGATTAAAATTTGTTTCTTTCTTTCTTTATTTCACAAGTCGTAAGTGTATTGAAAAACGTCGTTTGACACACGTGCAGATTTGTCATTGCAGCCCTCGGCTCCATAACACACTCGCCTACGGCTCATGCGAATTTCGCCTCGGTCGCAATGACAAACTTCCTGCACTTGTATCAAAATGTACTATTTGCATACACTTATACAGTTAGAAAGAGTAAGTTGCGGCTTCGACACCGTTAGAGTACCTACCAATGTTCGTTGTGTTGTCTATAATTGGTATTTTTCTAAGTTTGTCTCGGACATTACTGATAAACTGGTTGTTAATCATAGATTTTTGAAAGTTCTTACTCAGACGTTGGAAAATCTGACTAATCGTTTTGCCCAGTAACTGGGTTGTAGATTCCTGATGGAACTCGCTTTACATAAAATACTAATGTATTCAGTTACGTCTTGTTAGACTCGCAGCTTAAATCAACACTGTTGGGAAAAGACTAGAGAGGTGATGTACTTAATTAGTAATTCTATTTTTTTAACAAATATGCAAAATGAAAGTATTATAACTAAAGATTTGTTTTGAAATAAAGTTAAAGATGTTACAAAGACGCTGATCGTTCATTTTTAAATCCAAGACAATTCTATTTACTTCAATAATGTGCTTAACAAATTTATCTCGTTACACAACTGACTTCTCGTCATTACAGTTAATGATTCCATCTCCATCTGTTACTTTGTTAACATTATTGCAAAACAGCCTTTATAATTGGCAGTATTAATCACAGCTTTGTTCTTATCTTTGAGTTAACTGAATAATAACATCACGACCGGTAATTTTATGTCCAGATATTATTAACCTAGTTGCAGGCAGTTGTAGGACAATTGTTAACAATTTAGCATTATGTTTGTTAGCCTTATTAGGGAGGGCTCGTGGATAAAGCGTGGGGACCTATCAACGGTTTGTTTGTTGGCCATTATTTACTCTTTGAGGGTTTGAGGTTGAGAACAATCTGTGTATGAGCCTGTAGTGTCGTCATTAATGGCGAAATTAATATACACTTCTCATCAAAAAAATCGAAACACCTTGCAAGTTTACGTTTTGTCAGGATTATCAGAAAAATGTGTACATTTAGGAATAAATGTTAAATGTCGTTTAATAGTGAGTAATATGAGCTTATCAAATCTTAATGTTAATGTTCTAAATTTAAATGAATTTTTCATAGGTTTCGTATTTTGTTAAATGAGTCATTTTTATTCCGTATGGAGTATAAAGGAAATGGATAAAACAACACACGTAAATGAAAAAAAAAGCTAAAAAACGTTTATTTAATAACTTGTATTCCCTCCCCGAGCTCTAATTACTGCTTCCATACGGTTCTTCATCGATCGGATGAGAGTCACGATCACATGCTGTGGTATATTGTCCCATTCCTCTTGGATTGCATCTTGCAGCTGGCTAAGTGTTTCTGGGGCAGGATCTCTTGCTCGAATTCGTCTCTTTAATTCATCCCATAGATGTTCAATGGGATTCATGTCCGGGCTTCTTGCTGGCCATTCCATAATAGAGATATCGACTTCGTTAAGATAATCTCGTACGACGCCCGCGGTGTGAGCCCTAGCATTGTCGTGCATGAATATGAAGCCGTTGCCAATAAAATGTGCATAGGGCATCACATGAGGCTCGAGACACTCTTCGACGTACCGATGACAGTTTAGTGCAGGCAGACGTGGCCCAGACACGAAAGCAAGCTCTGTCTTACCGTCGGCGCTGATTCCTCCCCAAACCGTCCACGAACCGCCACCATAGCTGACCTTTTCTTCAATGCAGCATTGTGCATAGCGTTCTCCGTCTCTTCTGTAGACCTTGTTCCTTCCGTCGTTACCATACAGCATAATTTTACACTCATCAGAAAAGAGAACTTTGCTCCACTGTAGGTATGACCAATTTAGATGCTCACGTGCAAAGTTAAGGCGCGCTCTTCGATGGTCTGCAGTTAATTTCGGCCCATTTGCTGGCTTATGCGGTACCAGTCCACGATCCTTCAACCTTCTTCTAATTGTAGAGTCACTTACAGCCACCCTTCGTACAACACGAAGCCGCTGCTGCAGTTGAAAAGCGTTAAGGCGTCGATTTCTTAAAGAAGTTGTTACAATAAATCGATCATCTCGCTCAGAAGTGACCCGATTCCTGCCAGATCCTGAACGGCGCGTGAACAAACCAGTCTCCCGATAACGTTTATAGACTCTATGAACAGATGACAGGCTTAGATGCAGTCTTGCAGCCACAACACGCTGACTAAGGCCAGAATCCAGCAATGCCACAACTTGGGCGGCTTCTGTGGGCGAAGTATCCATACGTTTTAGAAAAAAAACCTTTTTTCAGACGTCCCAAAGTCACAGTATTGAAATAAAAAACAAAAAGTTTAAGGATAGGCGCCAATTTTTAGTTTTTAAACGCTAAATGTACTCCAACCCTAAACACACATTTGTCTCAAAACAGTGATTCATTTCGTTTATAAGATAAACAAATGAAATTCTAATTTTGAATTTAGAATTTTCGCTTATTACTGTAATGGCCAAACTGCCAGCTATAATATATGTATTTTTTTTCATCGTATGAATTCTTTTTTGTGTTAAATTCGGACAGAAACAATGGAAACGGAAGTGTTTCGATTTTTTTGATGAGAAGTGTATTATATAAAGTACTGATCGCAAAATTTGTAGTAGTCAATTTTTTCGTGTTCCAAGAAATATGAAAAAAAAAACTTAACTTTATATTGTTTTTTTTTTTCGAATAATATCCGTACATTTATTTTATTTATTTATAGCTAGCCTGTGTTGTCCCACTGCTGTTCAAAGGCCTCCCTCCGTACATAATTCGGGAAAAAGAACAAGTGATTTTATTTATCGTAGGCGTCTCCGTAGATGCCAACAAACCTAAGTAATTTTAAGCTTCTACTGTACCAAATTGTATTTGTAGGGTACCAACAGTATCTATATTATTTAACTATCTATACTCTACACAAATTGTAAGAAGCCCGGAAGTCTAACTGTCGGCCTAATCTTTTGATTAGAGGTTGCAGAGATCAAGTGTCGATGAGTTATCTTTCGTAGATTTAATTACATCTTTTTTATAGAACTTCTGCGTATCGATGTTACCTATCTCTATCTATGTTTTATTAGCGTAAAACTTTAATGGAACTAGCTGCAATATAGTAAAGTTCAACTATGTTAAGATAATTAAGTTTAAAGGCTGATGATGATGATGATAATGATGATGTTAGGATATGAATTGGTTAAATCATATTAACCATGCACATTATTTTATTAGCATCTGACTAGACTGACATAGAGGATTTCATTATTCCAAGACTATCATCTGTCAGCGGCTTCTCCACGGTAAAGTCGGTTTCATCATCATCATCATTTCAGCCGAAAGACGTACACTACTGGACAAAGACCTCCCCCAAGTGCCGCCACAAAGACCGGTCCTGTGCGTCTTGCATCCATCGGCTTCCGGTAACCCCAGGTCATCGGTCCACCTTGTGGGACGCCTTCCAACGCTGCGTCTTCCAGTACACGGCCGCCACTCCAAAACCTTTCGGCCCCAGCAGCCATCCGTTCTGCGTGCAAAGTCGGTTTCAGTAGTCAATTATTTGTTAGGTACCACTGATAATAATTATTTTGTTATAGTTTTACATCTAACACACAAGCTCTATTGAAGCTAGCAACAAAATATCCAATAGTAAATCCCCGACATACCACTGGTATCAGCCAAGCTTTAGTAAGTACCAAGGTAAGCGATCTCCCGACGGCTTCCGAGAACTTTTTCGTCACATCTCAAGTTCGTAGACATAACACAATGCCTACATGTATTAAGGTGCTTACAGACGTTAAATTCTTTAGTAATGGAGTCACAAAGGTGATACCGCTTCCTGATTGTTGAGCCGTCTGGAGGAGGTCTGACTTCCTTATCGTAACTACGTCTTACATATCATTTACGACTACAAGTAGCCTAGGATGTAGAACGTTGATTATTTTCCTAAACAGTAGATCCTAAGTCTAGGTTTTTTTTATGGTGGAAAAAATCATTGAATGACGAATCCCGCCCTTGGGCGGAACAGGAGACAGTGTTAGACTTCTACTGAGTAAACGACCCACCGTTCCTTCCTGCCTTAGTTCCAGGCGGGCCCTGGAACTAAGGTGTTCCGCTTTCGCATCAACCTTTGGCCCCAGAAGGCTTCGACCATGCTGGGCTTGGGCTGGGGTTGCTGACAACTCCTTGAGGCGCGAGGGAACAGTGCGCGCCGACGACTTGGGCCCGGTCCGGACGGTTACCAGATGGCCCGGTAGCCAAAGGTTAAGAAGGAACGCGGTGGGTCGTTTAGTCATTAAGATTTTGACACTGTGTTCTGTGTGTTCTGCTCCGCCCTAGGGCGGGATTTGTCATAACATGATTTTTCCCACCATTAAAAAAAGACCCGTCTAGTTGATTTTATTATTACGAAACATTTTAAATTAATTTTTCATTCATTTTTTGTTAGTATGTCATGTAGTCATGTGTGTTATAAAATACCGTCTCCTGTACTCTAACATGTTGCAAAAATCAAAAACTTAACGCTCATAATATAATATATATCATATATAATTGTCAGACATAATAAAATGTAAAACAATGATAGAACTTCCCGACACACTTCATTGATTCAAAGTATAGTTTTTTAGAGCGTTCCGAGAAAGTCTCGGGGCGGTCCTCTTAGCGTTGGAGTGATAAGTAGCGCTTGTATTGAGCCCCTGACACGTGTATGCGAAGGTTAAACTCGATGGTATCGGGGTGATCTGGACTACACCGTGTCAGCATAAAAACTTACTAAATGAGCAAGAAGCTTTGCCATAAGGAAGTAACGTTACTATGCGGTCTCACAGTGCTCGCGAGCGCACAGGGCAGGGTTTGTGAACTACGCATCACAAACGAACCAATCACAGAGCTCTATTTCAACGCTGTGCGTTTGCTTAGTCAAGGGTCGTTTGAGTATTGTTTGTGAATACGGTTGTTAGTCATTTGGGATTTAGGGCGCAGCAGTAATATACAATAACATTCATTCTCGGTAAGGACTTAGGGTGCAGTAATATACAATTGCACACAAGTTCTTGGTAGAGATTTAGGGTGTTATAATACACTATCCTTACTACACAAATTCACTGTAAGTCTACACCCTTACTTGGTGAGAAACGCATAATTAATAACTTTCATTTTATAAATTACTAGCTTCTGCCCGCGACTTCGTCCGCGGAAAATTTCTTATAGTGATAGCTCGGTTAACATCCATGTTATATAAATAATTTATAGCCTATGTCACTCAGGAGTAAAGCAGCTTTCTATTGTTGCTATTTTTTTTCCAATCGAACCATTGGTTCCAGAGATTACCTCCTACAAACAAAAAAACAAACTTTACCTCTTTATTATATTAGTGTAGATTCCATTAATATTCATCGTGTTTCAATATGTCAAGTACGCCATTTTTTTTTAGCATACGGCACTAACTAAATATATGACAAATCGAATTCTTATGTTGTGAATGTTGTGACTGAATCTATGATTTATCGTGCTATGGAATTTATCATTAGCCACGTTTTAGTAAGTTGTCATTCAAAATCTCACAAGTAACTTGAATAATTTATTTATTTAATAAAATTCATGTACTTACAGTAGTAGGTAGTACATAGGCGGACTTAATGCTACAAGGCATTTTCTACCAACAATCAACCTTTGGGTTAAAAACGACAACATTGTGGTAGGTTGCACAATAAATAAATAACAGATTTTAAATAGATTGCATTATAAATTAAGTGAATTATATCTATTACGAACACTTTAACTTAACGGGATGGGATTTGGACAGCGTAATAAAATTTATTACAAATCATAATGAATTTGGAAAATACAAAGGTGCATAACTTATGGACATGACAACTACTTATCTATAAGTTCTCAAGTTTCCCTGGTGAAAAGTAACAGGGTTTTTACAAAGCTATTACACTGATAGTAAGCTAAGAAATGTAGAAACAACAAAGAAGCGAATAACAATGTTCAAGTAATAGATCACCACTCTCTAGAACCATCACAATAAACGCACCTTCTTTCAATAACTAGAAACATATCTGCTGTATTTACCCATCTTTTCAGCATCAATATTCAGTAGTAAAAACAAGTTAAACAAAACTAACAGCCGTAAGGATTCCCACGATAATGTCCATACAATATCCATATTGACTCTGACACTTAGTGTCTTCCAGTGTCACGACACCTTTGTCAGTTTGTCACGTCCTCTCACGGCTGTCAGCACTAACAAAACTACGGAAATTATGATGATTGTTACAGAGTAAATTGTTTAGTAACATGTATTTGCTCATGATGGGTAAACAAATCTATTAGTGATGTGTTGGATATCTTTATTTGTAACTAAGGATATCTTAGCTGGAGGAAAGATTTGTGTCCATAATCTGTATCCATTATTTTTGCGTATTGATGCGATTTTCAATAGTTAGTAGTTTAGTAGTAGTTCGTGCGAGTTACACTTTGCCGTGAATTCTAGCACGAATTCACGCCATGAATAAACTACACAAGTTGTACCGTGCGACCACTCCGCAAAAACCGTCTAACGTCTGCCGTGAAACTCCGTAATGAGGCGTGAACGTGAATACGTTCACGCAAAGAAGGAACATAAGAGTGGGTTTTAGTCAGTAAAAGTCTGATATGCTCTTACGCCCTTGAGTGGGCGAAGTTATTGGATGATTTCAAACAAACCAAATAAGCTTTATTTTTATTTACAATTAGCTAAGTATTTCAATTTAATCAATGTAATCTGTATAATATTTCAGTTATACTTGTCAATTTAGTTTCATTTATTACTGGCTTCTGCCTGTGGCTTTGCCCGCTTGAATGTCGGTTTTTCCATACAAACTTCCAAACATGGTTTTACCAACATAGCGATGGAGTTTCGTAAAATCCGTTCTTTGTGTATGTCTACACCCTATCAAGAACGTACCTGCCAAATTTTAATTTTGTAAGTGTTATGATTTTTGAGATTTTGTGATTAATCCGTGAGTGGTATTTCGTTTTTACTATCTGTTATTTGTAACATCAAAATAATGTGGAACCACAAAATAAGCGTTATTATTGTGTTCCTTGCTAATCATAAAACCTATAATATAAAATTCATATCGCAATCTTTGCACGTGAACTTCGACGGTTCTAAACTTACGCGTATATCGCAAATATAAGATATGCATTATTAGCTCATGAAGACATAAATCACAGGCTAGTTGAGTGGGTCGTTGTAGGCATAAGTTTCCTATGAGTTACGACTACCTGCCAAGGCTTTCACCTCTGCTGATGCCAGTCCCATTATAGGTTGTGGAGTTATAGTGATGAGGAAGTGTTGATTATCATGTTAGGCGAAATGGCGTAATTATATTTCTTAGCCAGGCTCGTTTTTGACTGACAGGCGCTTCTATTGCTCACTAACACTGCTGTGTGCTTGCACGTATGTGGTGTGACTTTAATAAGTAATTTGAGCTTATATATTTTATTAGGTGGTTTCTTTTGTATTATCTGGCTTACTGAAAGGCGAAAAGGGATCTCTCGCGGCGAGGTCCGGAGTGAGGGGAGTCGCATCCTTCTGCGAAGCAGTAATGCTAGCAAAAGAAGAGGCCGATCGCATCAGGCAACGGCAACGGCGGTCACGCCGCCTGCCGCCGCCGTGTCTCCGAACCAGATTTCCGGCCACCGCAGGTGCAGGTCTGCGGACGGCCAAGGCCAAGGGTTGGTGCAAAAGCGCAACACCAGGGCCCTCGAACTAAGGCAAGAAGAAATGGGGTGGGTCTTTAGCCAGTAAAACTCTACCACTGTCCCGCTCCACCCAGGGGCGAGATTCGTCATTCGATAATTTTTCTCACCATAAAAAAGTGGTTAGTGGCCTTGAATGCTATGCTGGAGGTTGTGGGTTGAATTCCAATGTTAGGCTCTAAAGTAATATTTTATTATTAGTTGATAGATTTGAGGCTTGGCCACTATCTCACCTGATAGTAAGCGATGATTTAGTCGAATGATGGTGCACGACTGTCTAGAAGTAACCTATCCGCTGTTCACTTCTTCTTCCTTACGTGTCGATCTGACTCAAATTTTGTCTGACCAATATTTAGCCACCTGGACAGTTCTTTCGTTGACCTAGTACAAATCATTAAAAGTGCAGGTAGTAGTACACGCCGGGCAAGAAAGGAGGTGATATATTTACCTACTTTTGTAGGGACTCTGCTAAAAGGATCGAAGCGTACTGGGGCCCAGGGCCTCTTTCTGAAAGGAAGGCTCAGAAGGAACGGGGTAGGGTGTTTAGTCAGTAGAATCTGACACTGTTTCCCGCTCCGCCCAAGAGTAGGATTCGTCATTGGATGATTTTTGCCCACCATAAAAAAAATGTCTACTTTTTAGACTCCCAAGTTATAGCTATCGGGAAACACAGATCACAACAGAAAATTCTACTTCATAGCTGTGCATATTAATACCTAAGAATTCTTCATCAAAATCAGAACTAACACAAGCACTTGAAACTATGAGTCACCTACCGTTCTGCTCATTCCCACATTACAATACCTCGATAATGTTTACATTCCACCTGACCCAGAGGTCCTTAACCCCGTCCTTATGTAATGGTAATACCCTGACAGGTAACATCTGTCTGTCTGTCTGTCACTTTGTTCCCAACTGATTTGCATATAAATAACTTGCAGTGGGAGTTTGCACGTTCAACAAATATGCCCGATTTGTTTTTCTTTGGATCCTCTATCTGCATGTCTTAAGTTTGAAATCACTGGATGGGTTTCATGGTAACACTGGATAATTGAGCGCAGAAAACCCATTCGATGTATGTTCGAAAAACAATAGAAGAACGATACAGTTTAACCTTTCGATTTCCGCAATTAGAGACATAATACATAGACATAATAGATAATAGGTGTGCGAAAGTGGGGCTCAAAAGTATAATACCCTGACATATTCTTTTGCTTTAGTATTTTTTGTTTAATGTGGGAAATTATCTAATGACGACTCTCGAACTTAGACGGAACCCAAAGGCGGATGATTTTTACCTACCATAAAAAGAGGCACACTTTTATTGACTAAAGCTTCTCTTTTTCTTTTTTCGCCTCCGTTACAGGGCCTTGAAGTTATTTTTCGTACAGCCCATGACCCAGACATTTTTAAGCGCGTGTGAGACACGCGCCATTGATGACTTGAGCTCGGTCTGGACGCCTATCGGTCAGCTAGACGGCGAGCTACTCATTACTCGTCATCCGCAAGTCCACCCTACGGTGGCTGAAAATTGTGGTCGGAATCCCAGCGGCTCCTTAGCCGCCGGGATCCCGTTAGAGCTAGAGCTAGTGAGGAGGTGACCTTTCACCTCCTCACTAGCATTACTGTTTTGTAGCAGTAGGGCTCTGCCTGCAATTCCCACTTGCTTCAGATTACACCCTGTAAAAGCCAGCTTATAGTTACTCGTATACCAATTACCTTGTTCATTAAAATAAAATTAATAAAAGATCGAAAGGTTAATATCAAAGCCAAAAAACTTACCTGGCCTACACTATTCTACAACTACCTATTCGTCAGGTCTAGTTTTACATCGATACCTAATTGTTTGGCATTTATTATGCTATATCGTTATGAGCTATCGCACGCGTCAAATAAGTTGAACCCGTTGCTTTGATTATTCTATTTCAAACGTAACAACATAGGTACTAGTATGTCACGCGACTTTAACCAATGAGTATAGTTTTTTTTTTATGGTAGGTAAAAATCATCGAATGACGAATCCCGCTCTTGGGCGGAGCGGGAAACAGTGTCAGACTCTTACTGACTGAAGAACCTACCCCGTACCTTCCTTGCCTTATTCCCAGAGCCCCGGTGTAACGCTTTCGCACCAACCCTCAGCTCCGGGAAACCAATGAGTATAGTGCTTTAGTCTTGTTACCGTATGTATTATCCTATCCAGCATTGTCTATACCTGTCCTTCTGTTCTTTATCTTACCACTAATGATTTTAAAAAGATATTGTGTCAACTGGTTATTGTACCGCGGAAGTAAACTTCAATTGATGGATGTGTCACCATGCGTCTTCTTAATAGATGTGTTAACGATTTGAAGTACTGCGCTCAAACGACAATGCATGACTCCAGATGTATGTGCATGTTTACCAGACAATAGCTCTGTGGCCGAGACTCTTCCAGATATTATTGTAACAGGTGCAGGAATGGAAACTTTGTGTTTTGAATTTCGAATGCGAGATATGTTAAAATGCGTTTTTGCAGCGACATGACAAATGCCATTTATCAGTTTTGAAAGAGAATTATGAATGAGTTCTTCAGGAAAATGCCTTTTTTCAGCAAAAAAAAAAAATATCTTTGAAATGACATAAGTATGCCGAGTCTTAAGATATAATATCAGAAATTGAGTACCAATCCCACATAAAGGGTGTGACATTTATCTACCTACTTTGTTGGATCTTTGTGTTCCAACCACTAGTTGTAACATCTAAAACTATACAATAGTAATATGTTTATGTGTACATATTACTATTGCACAATATATATATATATATATATATGTATATAGCACCCTGATGGGTCCACACAAGACGATTCATTCATGTGTTACAAGACACAAGAATAATAAAAAAGTGATAATCTATTTTTTTGAGGGTGGAATTTTATCAAATAACTTTTCCAGCTGTAGGAAAAAAAGCAACAAAAAATTTTTGGAAGAAATAAAAAGAAATTGGAACAGTTTGCCTGCTGCGCTTTTCCCGCCTGATAATAATTTAGGTATATTCAACCCATTAAACTAGTGCGCCTAACCATCAATGATTGCATCACTGCTTATCACCAAATGAGATTGGAATCAAGCACTAGTTTATTTATATCAATTTAAAAAAAAAATCCCGCATTTTTAACTTTGTGTTGACAATCGAGGTTTTCCATTTGATCCTGTTTAGTTTATTTTTCTTTTTCTTCAAAGTTACCAAAGTTGATTTTTCAAAATTCAATCATGTTTCATGCCCTTCTAGTTTATATATCTAGAATGACTAGTTACAAAAGAATTTCTTTAAATCTATTCCTAAAATCAGTGAGTGACTTAAATGGCGCCGAAAAAGCAATAATATTAAATCGAAATTCGAAGTAAACTGATAATATCGTGGCAGATAGTACATATATTTAATTCATCGTAATAATATACAATAATGATTGATATCTGTAAGATAAGTGTTAATTATGTGGTCACCTTTGGACTGTCAAAATATTGCATTAGCTATTAATGACATACAATTAATCATCACTCTCATGATGATTAATCAGTCAGTCAGTTTTTTTTTTGAACAATTGCCTTTAAACTTTGTAGATAATGTATCGGTGTGCCATAAACAAATAGTTAAAAAAAACTACTACCAAACAAAATGACACTATAAATTAGAATTGTACTAATTCTAAAGCCGTAACAAAATATTGTGCAACATTGACAGTGAAAATAATGAGTACATCTATTAACAATATCTACCTAATGGTTGCGGTTACATTACTCAAGTCTTACTAGAAAGGGGTCATTAATTTATTACGTAACAAGATTTTTAAATTTTTTAACCCCCAAAAGTTAAGATAAAAATAAAGTAAGCTGAAATCCCCTTCTCCCCACACACACCCACTCGTTTAATATTTCATCATCATTATGTCAGCCGAACGACGCCCACTGCTGGACATAGGCCTCCCCCAAGGATCTCCACAACGATATGTCCTGTGCTGTCCGCATCCAGCGGCTTCCCGCGATTTTCACCAAATCGTCGATTTATTACGTAAGAATCTAAAGGAAATAATGAATATACGTTTGGTTGATTTTAATGTTTATCGGTTTACATACCTAGGTGTTTATATTGGTACAATTTCACCATATTCAGCTCGTTTGCATGCAAATTCGATTGCACTGCTTGCTATCACGTGGGATCGCAGTCAAGCAATAGTCTATAGAAAAAAAAGTAACTATTTTTTAGACTGTTATAAGTGTATCGATTACGGAAACAAGTAAAGTCTAGTTCTCAAGCAGGGAGACGCTGTGATGTCACAGCGTCTCCCTGCTTGTGCCATGGAAATAGTTAACAAAATAGCACGCGAGCATTGTTTCAAATCTTAAAATAGCGACTTTTTGTGTTACCGTACCGTACCGTTACGGAGGAGGGACTCCGTATAGACCCTGAAGAAAGGTCGAAACCAAAGGTTCGTGTTTAAAAGGAAGGCTCTTGCCCCGGTATATATGGCGACATAGGAATGGAGTAGGTTGTGTAGTCAGTAAGAGTCCGACACTGTTACCCCTCTGCCCAAGGGCAGGATTCGTAATTGGATGATTTTTACCTAGCATAAAACAAACGTACCTCCCTCCTAATCCATTACCCAAAAAAAATACATAGTCGATCCCCCTCCCCCCTAAATCGTTACGTAATTAATGAAAGGGACCAAATACTTTTCTTATCACCGCGTATAAACCGAATACGTAATTACAAAGAAATGATGATTCAACTTTCTACCTTGTACACATTCTTTCTTCCAATACGTCAGCTGATAATGGTATTGTACCTAATATACTGGTAATGTACTGGTTATTGTTATTTTATTTGATTTTTAAAGATATTACCATTTTATCATATAACATTGTAGGTATTTTTTATTGCTATAAACTAGTAAGGTTGTCTGGCAGATATTGCTGTCAGCAATAATACCGCCTTTGTACCCATTTATATAAGTTTCTGTGAAATTGTACTTTTTTGGTGTACAATAAAGTATTATTCTATTATTATTTATATTAAAGAACAGCTGAGCGGGTAAAATGGCCGTAGGTAGATGTTGGTCGATGAGGACTAACTACCTACTTTTATACCTTTGTAAATAAAGTCGCAGGTTGCAAACCTAGCCAGGCGCATTACTTTGTGTAATTTATTTCACCACCGCTGCTCTCAATAAGGTGAATGAAAATATCGTGAGGTGACCAGCATATCCTAGAACAAAAAATTCGCAGATATGTGTCATCCACTAACCATAGGAGGGCATCAGCCCTCTCCTAAAGAAGAGAACATTAAAAGGCTGGTTATGCCATGCTACGAGTATTATGCTTTTAACATTTAATTTCATAAGAGTCAGAAAGTTTCATAAACAAGCTTTTTGTAGGTCACTCTTGTTAGTAGTGTAATGTCCTATTTTCAAGCCGTAAAGAAAGTTCATTAGACCAGAAGCTTGTAGTTTACATTTAGCAGAACAATAGCTTCTAGACAATTAGGTAATGTTGTAACAGCTGTGTCGCAAATTGAGAACGTAATCTGCGTTATATAAGTTTGTTAGTCATTTGTAGATTAGAGCCAATTTGCTAACAAAGGTAAGATGACTCCGAATTTGGATGACAGAGAGAATTAAATATCATTTAAGATGTTAACAACTTCATTACTGGACTGAATAGTCAGATAGTCACCCTAGGTTTGCTGGTAGAGAATGCCTAAGGCATTAAGTCCGCCTTTGTACCTTGTGTTGCATGAAGAATAAATAAATAATAAATAAATAGTCGTACGATACCTTTTTAGATTTTTTTTTAAGGTGGGCAAAAATCATGAAATGAATTAGTCATTTCATGATTTTTGCCCACCGCTCTTGCGTGGAGCAGGAAACAGTGTCAGACTCTTACTGACTAAACACCCTACCCCGCTTCTTCTTTGTCCTTCGCACTGGGACCAAGCCTTCCTTTCAGAAAGAAGCTCTGGGCCCCAGTAAGCTTCGACCCTTTTGCAGAGTACCTACGTCCTTTTTTAAAAAGGTGAAAAATCAGATGATTTTTCCACCTTTTAAAAAATGATGTCACTATATTGACATCTCCCACAATCGGACGAGGCGGGAGGATGTGTCAGACTTATACTAAATTAAAACCTCTTCCTGTTCTTTCGTTGTTTTTCATAGCAGGGCCGAGTCTTCCCTTCAGAAGTAGACCCTTGGTTCCACTAGGCATCGACCCTTCCGAGCATCTCCTTGAAGTGCGTATGGAACAATACGTGACAACGACGGCTTGAGCTCGTTCTGGATGATAGGATGGAAACCAAGTGTTGGTTGTTAGCCATACAGGCAGGCTTGACGGATTAACCTTTCTAATACCATAATTAGAGACATAATAGAAAAACAATATGTATGCGAACGCTCGCGTTCGTTTAAGGCTTAAGAGTTTAAGTTATTAAATTCCGATCCACACTCCCTGAACCGCAAAGCATTTACAATAGTATTAGACAACAGGTTAGCATTTAAAACATGACAAATAAACCTAACACGAAATGCGTAGAATGGATCGCACAAGTACACAGTCGCCGATATCCGACCACCATAGGTACGGGCTTGCAGACGGCGAGTAATGGGTAGCTCACCGTTCGATCGTCTGGTAACAGTTCAGACCGAGGCCAAGTCGTCGACGGCGCGCACTGTTCCCGCGCGCCCCAAGGAGTTGTCAGAAAACAGTAGGGGCCCTACAGGGTCGAAGCCTCCTGGGGCCGTGGGTTGATGCGAAAGCGTTACTCTGGGGCTCTGGGACTAAGGCAAGGTAGGAACAGGGTAGGTTGTTTGGTCAGTAAGAGTCTGACACTGTTTCCCACTCCGCCCAAGGGCGAGATTAGTCATTCGATGATTTTTACCTACCATAAAAAACAGGTAAGAACACAGTACATCCTATACCCTAAAACCAGTTTGTCAATCACAAGATAGTATCAGTTTACGTAATCAAGGAATAGCGACAGATTGCCGTCATTTGATTTGATTAAATCCAACAAAACCTTCATTAAAATAATCTGCAGTTAGATCTGCGTATCAGTTACATTATGTCCGTTTATTCACTAGTTCGCCTTTGCACTGCTGTTGCGCCGTAAATTTTGTAGATATCATCAGAAACTAGAATTAATATATGTGCAGTGGTATTTTGTTGTGAAGGATTATGGCGGGTCGTGTTTATGCTCGTGACTGCGTCTTCTTAAGGTATATAGTCCCTTGAATAGCTGGCTGGAATCCACTGTGATGTTTAATGCAAAAGCAATGCCAAAAAAGAGAGATAACACCTGAAAACTCTGTTAACATTCAGTAATTCTACGATTTACTCGAATGTTCCACAAGACTTCTTCCAGGATATTATTATTATTATTACTAGCCTGTGCTGTCCCACTGCTGGGCAAAGGCCTCCCTCCATTCCTTCCATTTATCTCGGTCGCTCGCCATCTTCCAGGATATACGTGTTTTTATTAAACCCTTAAGGATTTTTGGAAAAAAATAACAACATTTAGAATCTCAATTAAATGTAATGCATTCTATTGAAGATTTTTTTTATATATTTTTAATATATGAGTACATTATGGAGAGTCAAAGTTCACGTAAAATAGCAGATTTTCAGAGGTCTTTACTACATGCGCGGGCTTGTGGATGGCGAGCAATGGGTAGCTCGCCGTCCAATCGTCTGGTAACCCTCCGGACCAAGCCCAGTCGTCGACGGCGCGCACTGTTCCCGCGCGCCTCAAGGAGTTGTCAGCAAACCGTAGGGACCCTGCAAAAGGGTCGAAGCCAACTGGGGCCATGGGTTCGCGTCTGAAAGGAAGGCTCTGGCCCTGGTGTATATGGCAACGTTGGAATGGGGTAGGTTGTTTAGTCAGTAAGAGTCTGACACTTGTTTCCCGCTCCGCCCAAGGGTGGGACTCGTCATTGGATGATTTTTACCTACCTAAAAAAAAAAAAAGAAAAAAAAAGGTCTTTACTACATTACTCCACAAATTTACGTTTTGATTTCTATAAAAGCCTAGATAATATCCACAAGATATCTGTGTATCCAAAATATCTGAAGAAAAATGTGAAATATTGTATGAAAACAGTGGTTTTATAGCACCGCTGGGGAGTTAGGGCCTTAAAAGCAGTTGTTTCGATGCCTCCCACGTAAGTTGTTGTAACCCACAAAATGTCGATTTTGGGTTTTTTATGTAAAAGTGTCTAACTTTATGTATACTATCCTACAAAAAAACAAAAAGTCCAAAAAACCTATTATTTAAGGTACTTTTGAAACGTATAATGTTGTATATTTCGAACGATTCCAGCGTAGACTGTAGTATTTATTACTTGCAATGGTTTACAACGGGGAAAAACGTACGCGCGCCCGTTGTATGTAACACATATCACAGATTACGCTGGAAATCGCTGCCAGTTGCACAGCTCACGTAATTTTTACGACGTTAATTTAATATTCTAGTAATTACTATTCCGTTTAACCTTATCTTTAACTAACGTGATAACCTTTTAAAATATGGTATTGATCCCATACAACAATTTACGTCGATAATTTTCAAAATATTTTATGTTAAGTGATACATACAATATTTTACTTCGATGCTAGATATGTAAAAGTGAGTTGTAACATCACATACAACGATTTACGTCGCTATTCGTTTGAAATGAGTACGTTGTATATATTTTTCAAGGAGTGTTTTATGAATATCACTGGAATCAGAGCCATCCTAGACAACCATTTTCACTGAATCTAAGAAGTTTTAAATGACTAAATTAACAGATGATGGCATATTCGTAATTTTGAACCCTAAAACTACAGATCAGACCTCATTAAACTTGAAACTGCTCACTTACTCGTATTTCATAGCTGTGTAGTATAATAACCATTTGGATTATGACTGTAATTGCCATTTTTGTTTATATTATATCATAATAATTATAGCTAATAACAACTTGGCAAAATGGGGGATTATAGACCCCGGTGACACACAGTGCGAGTGCGGTGTCTCTGACCAAACAATGGCCCACCTATTGGAGTGCTCAAAATGTCCCTACAAGTGCACGCTGGAAGACCTTAAGAATGCCAATGAAGCTGCTATAAATGTGGCAAGCTACTGGGCCCAAAAACTTTGAGGGAAGCGGAATCCATCGATTGGAGAAGAAGAAGAAGAATTATAGCTAGACTGTGCTGGGCAAAGGCCTCCCTCCATTCTTTCCAGTTATCTCAGTTTTTCGCTTTATCGTACCAATTCTCAAAGAAAGCATCCAGGTCGTGTCGAGTAAATGTGGGCCTGATTGCCTGTAAAGTACCGAAAGATTACAAGTGAGTTTTAGTCAATAAAAGCAACTTTTACTAATTAAAAGCCACCAGGACTTTCCTTCTTGTTCGTGTTTATTGCCAGTTTCCCAAATCAGAAAACGTTGTTCGATACTTTTACCTTAGTCACCATCTGCATGTTTCTGCACTGTTGAACTCTTCAAGCTAAGTCCACTATCAGTTATTTGATTAAATGAAGTATCGTTTGATAAAGGTAATGAAAAAAATACACATTTAAAGACTACAGATTTTTCAAAAAGGACTAACAAAAACAAAGAAAACCTTTCTAGTAAAATATTAAAAACAGCCGGAAAACTGGTCTACTGAGTCTGCTGTAAGCACTATTTCAATAAATTAAATTAAAAAGACGACAAAAAAAACAATCGATGTATAATTATGGCTAATTTAGTTACAGGAGAGCCCAGCTTAGAATTTATGCTGATACTTTTGCGAGACATAAGTAAATAAGATTAAATTGCCTGTTACCGTTACTGAAACTTCAAACTTCAGACGTGTGAAAACAACAGTTTTCCCATTTCTATAAGTGATTAAGTTCTTAATAAGGCATTAGTTAAATTTGATATACCAACAGCAATATTAATCCCCGATCAAAGAGATAATTATACTGTTAATAATAACAGCCTATGAAAAAGTCTGGGTCTGTCAAAACTATAGTTTGTGACTATTTCAAGAGCTTTTCAACTTCTTGCAAATTGAGTCAAATTATGCTTGACAAAATCCACAAATGTTATATTAGACAGAGGTTTCAACTTTTAGTGTATATAGTAATAATGTGTAGCTTTTGCCTAAAGGGTACACAGAGAAAGCGAAATCTGAAAGATAATAATATTGTGAAGATAAAAGGGGTACAAGTTGGTTCTGAAGATTCAATATTACTATAATGTTTTTTCGGACTGTAACGTGATGACCATTTCTTCTCGGTTGGGAAACAATGGCTATTTCTCCTTTTTTTTTAAATGCATATTACAGAATGAGCTTTAAGTAAAGTCACTTGGAAAGATGGAGAGGGGAAAGATAAATATAAAGTAAAGACTGTGGGAGAAGTTATATGAAAGAAAAGGGAGTCAGTGATAGCGAGACGGGTGATACGACAAAATGGAAGAATAAACTTGTTCTACCGACTCCAAATAACATAGGATTAAAGCAGGAACATGTTAATTATTTACCTATTTTTAAATCTCACTCGGTTACTAGAATTTTCATAATCAAAATCTTAAAATACTTTTTTGATTTTTGATTATTTAAACTGTAATTAAATTTGATTAAAGAACGATGTAATTAATTCAAAGTATAATTTAAATCAAGAGAACACTTAAATTTTCAGTTTTATATATTTTTTAATTATTTTTAATCTTAATCTTTAATATTTTTCTAATCTTTAAAATATAGTTTGTTATTTTAAACTTTAAATCCTAAAACGCAAAATGTTGAAAACCAGTTTGAAAATATTCAACTTTTTTGAATTTCGGAAATGTATTAATAAAACAGTATTGTCCTAAACGAAATTAGGCTGAAAAAACCTGGTATTTATTTTATTATATCAATTAATGATACACATACCACACCCTTTTTTTTATTTGTAGTCGACGTACATTGATGTAAGTATCATATATGATTAAAAACGGCTCTTATACTCCCGTGTATAATAATGTAAGTAATAGTTACAACATTTTGCAAGGACCTCATGTCGCGGTAAACAGTTGTAACAACAAAATCCAAGAAACTGTTAAAATTATAAAGTAATGACATATAGTAAACAATAAAGTAATAAAAACTATACTCTCATACCGAATTTCATAAAGATTCTTTGAAAAATGTGGTTTGTATCGCAAAAAGAATCTTTAAAACGCTCTCCTGTAAAATTGCATTTTTGGGGTTACAACAACTTACGTGGGAGGCATCGGTTTGTAAACATACTGGTTCGTCTATTCAGCTGTCATACTATGGCCTAGTCTTTTCAAGGTCTTATGTCAATTGTCAACTAGAGCTAAGTGCATTACGTTCAACAATGCAGCCGAGAAATGTACTCCTTCAGCACCGTGGCTAAGAGCCTGGCTTCTTACGCTAAGATAATGTGTATCGTTATAAGTATTTATTATTTCATTTACTACAAAGACTTTTGTTGGTTTTCATTTTACAATTTCTAACTACACTGATACTACAATTTGTTTTTATTATTTAAACGTAATGCACATAACACTGTACAAAAGCGGACTTAATGCCTTAGGCATTTTCTACTAATCGACCTTGGGGTGGTGCAGAAACATAACATGGTGTAACTACCATGTTATGTTAATTTAAAAAGATAGACGAAAAGAAAATAAACAAAATATAATAATCGTAGTAGTAATTTTTATTGTGCAAAAAATGAATTTCTGACATCAGATATAGAAGGAAAGTGTCAAGTCTGACAAGAAAAGAAAACAGGTTAGTCAATATTGTTTATTACAATTTCACGCCTTCATTGTGCGTACAACTAAGGAATGGATTTATTTGCTAGTCTGTGTATATACAGCTACCACCTAGGAGTTTCTAACTCAAGAGAATATACATATTCGTAAGCTTACTTCACCGTTGATCATTTCATCATATAATACATGGAGGACTTACAGCTAATAAAACCAGACAAAAAAATAACCGTAAACATTAGAAAGTCAATTACAAGTACTTGCTAGTCTTTGTAATTTTTATTATATTATTTATTTTTATACACCTCATAATGTGGACAGGATAAACATTTACACAACTATAAATGGGCGGTCTTATCGCACAGGGCAATTTCTAACAGACAGCCTTAGGATGGACTAAAACGAAAGGATTTATAAGAATAAAAAAAACATGGCATTACATATCGCGTTCTAACAACCGTTTAGTTTCCGTAATCATTAAGAAAACTAGATTCTCTTGTGATTGCTATCAGTGACAAGATAAATGCAGCCACCTACCTGCATGACATAATTCGCTGATTATCATCGCTTGCAGCACACCTACATAGCAGGAGACACGCAAATGAAAATGAAAATGCGCAAATGAATATGTAATGTAAAAGTTTAGAAAAGTAACACAGCAAGTTCAGTCTCTACATTGTTATGTGACTAAAATATGGCCTGAGACATACTTACACGGTTCTAACTGTATATCTACACTAATATAATTAAGAGGTAAAGTTTGTTTTTTTGTTTGTAGTAGGTAATCTCTGGTTCTACTGGTCCGATTGGAAAAAATTTAGCAACGATAGAAAGCTGCTTTACTCCTGAGTGACATAGGCTATATTTTATGAACCCGGGCGAAGCCGCTGACATATGCTAGTTTATAATAATCACAATAATAACAAAAAAAAAAAATGCAAAAAAAAGAATTGGGTCGCTTGATTTCTGAAAGGTAAACTGTGACCCTGGTACATAAAGGAAACTGAAGGAGCACACCGCTCCGCCTGAGAGCGATAAAAGTCATTATATTATTGCCCTGTGCGATAAGACTGCCCATTGTGCCCTTATTTTTAAAAATGTTTGTCCTATGTATATTTGTAGTAAATGCACAATAAAGTATAAAATAAATAAATATTTTCTTTTCCATAAAAAAACTTCTGCTTGTGTGAAGACTAGAAGCCGACCCCAAACCAATTGGAAAAGGCTAATAAGTTGTCGAATCATCCTCCGCTATGGCCTTAATTTATTTAGTTTTAGAGTTGGCATGGCTTACGATATGGTCATGACTACTTTTGCAAAAATGGTCCTTTGTAACTCATTATTATTATGTAACTGCTCCATCTTATATTAGGTATAAGTGGTAGTATTTATATTTATAATAAAATGTATATTCATAGTATAATAAATAAGGAATATTATATTGATTTAAAATTATTATGTAAAAGATTTAGACTTTGAAGATTATAGTTTAGCTAGGTTAGGTTGATTTAGTTTTTAATTGGATAAAAGTAAATAATTATGAGGATAAATAAATAAATATATGTTTTAATAAATAGCTTAGAAACGTTATAGTTCTACAAGCATATCTTATCCGACTCACGAAGATTTATTTATAAATACAAGTTTTC
Organism: Mythimna loreyi; assembly: GCA_029852875.1. NCBI lineage: Eukaryota > Metazoa > Arthropoda > Insecta > Lepidoptera > Noctuidae > Mythimna > Mythimna loreyi. The sequence continues at coordinate 20,961,044 of CM056789.1, read as the reverse complement.
AATTTGCATGCTACAAGAAGTTTAAATAAATAAATAAAACCTAAATCTAGACTAATAAGTTACACGCACAAAGTAACTAAGCTCTTACTAAACCTTACAAAATACCTCAGAACTAACACCATACATCACTGCTCTTTACTCCAACCTAAATAGCGTGAAGTAATTTATTTAACAGTATTTTTGAATAAGTTGAATAGTTTCTTCTTTGCTTTTAGCACTGGGACCAAGCTTTCCTTTCAGAAAGAAACTTTGGGCCCCAGTAGGCTACGTTCCTCTTACAAATTCCCTACGGTATCGCATACACATAACAAATAAAAAAAAAACCAAAACCAAATCTAATCACCATTACTATCACATTAGTTTGGGTTTTAATTAATACTAAACTAATGTAATTTGATAGAATGTCTTTTGTTTAATAGTAAATACTGCATTTAGGCTCTAGCAGTCTAGCTAGAGCCTAAGTTATTTTTGGTTGATTTTACCGTACGATGTAGAATCTGCTTTAGTGAGTCATACGGTATCATAAAAAATTCAGTGTACGTTTTATTTTTATATTAACTAGATTTTTTAATAATAATGCATTCATGTGCCATTAGAGCCATTTATTGATGAGATTAAGTTAAGTTTAGTTACTAGAGAAGATTTCTGAACCAAAAGCTTTAGGTTCCTGACTGTTGTTGACTAAAACCATACCTGTGATCATAACCTGGGCTTCTTTTCCAGAAATTCGATGGACATTATCCCTCCTGGCTTCCTACAGATTTGTTGACACGTCTATTATACTATGCGTGCTAACTTGATAAAGAAATATAATAAAAAACACGCGAATGCACAAACAGCTCGACTGTACTTCGTTTTGCATGTGGATTTAACATTTTATGAGCATGTTGCACCTTGCCTTAGATCAACATTATGCAATTTCGTGCTTCTTGTCAGACTAGTGCAAAAAGCTGAGTCAGTACCTTAGCACCCTGGTATCTTATTTAGTGCACTGATGGCGTAATGTATAACTAGTTGCGTTAACACGTCATTGCTGTTGATAACATAAACTCATTTTATCTTTATTACCCCATTATTCTTAGGGGTCCAGCAGGCTCGAAGCCACCTGGCACCCTGAGTAAATGTGGAAGTGTGTGTTACACTTCCACATTTACTCAGGGCGCCAAGGCCCTGGAACTAAGGCAAAAAGGAACGAAGTTGGTTCTTAGTCAGTAAAAGCCTGACACTATCTCTCGCTCCGCCCAAGGGCGGGAGGTGTATTTTGGATTGGATGATTTTACCCACCATAAAAAAACAACAGCTAAAAAAATTGTGTGCGATGCTATATGATGTGGTAATGTGATATGTGTGTGATGTGATATGTTAATGTGATGTGTGTCTATAAGTTTAAAACTCCACTCTAAAGTTGATAGTTTTTCGCCATCAAGAAACGTATTATAGAGCTCTTAGAAAAGTTATGTAATTTTTTTTCTTTTGTTAAAAGATTCCATCTTTCTGCTACACAAAGTCCTTCCTCAAATCCTAAGAACTAATTCTCCCGTTACCACAAACTAGCCGACAACAATATGTCATACAATAATATCACATCAACAACTCTAGAATTGAATTCGACATACAAAACTACAAGCTACATATTCTCACAAAATCATCACATACTACTTCCTAGCCAATTATGTAACAGTATTCACGATCTCAGTCAGCCATTAAAATAAGTTAATTACTACATTAAAACAGTTTAGTAGTTCTAATTGAGCCATTATCACACCCGAAGTGTTTGGGCATCATCATAAGAGTATCATTAGTCTGATTTAAATAAAAGGGTGCGCTGGATTCCTAACGGGATCAATGATGAGGTAGAAAAGCTTAAATTTATGGCACGAGTTTTTTTAATAGAGTAGGTGTCTGGAGAAATTTATCTATCTATATGTAAGGAGACACTGACTGACATATCAACGCGCTGCTGAAACTACTGGGACTAGAAGCTTAAAATTTTGCACAAGACTTCCTTTTATAACATAAGCAAGCACTAAGGAAGGATTTTACAAAAATCAGCTCAGCGAAGGTTCGAAATGGGGGTCTTAAGTTGTAAGAAGAACCCTATTTTCACGCGGGCAAAGCCGCTGGCAGAAGACTAGTTAGTACAGTGGCAAATTAGGCAGGTGCATTATTTAAAGTAATTTATTTCATCACCACTGCTTTTGAAACGGTGAAGGAAAATATCGTAAGGAAACCGGCACGTCATCAATTAAAAAATTCAAAGACATATGACATCCACGACTAAAACCCACCATTGTAGATGGCCTCGTTCCCTCACTCAAAAAGGAGATCTCAGGTTTCCGCATCGGGCATATTATAAGGATGATAATGATGATACATCACATATAATTTTCATATAAAAAAACATCTAAGTAACAACGGGACCTATGTGCATGACAAATACGGCGAACATAGCGCTCAGTATAAAAATACTGCTACTTGTAAATATAATTTTACATAATATGATACTTCATAGTCATACCATCTACAATAAAAAGTTATAAGAGTGAGAATATTTTAATCCAAACACAAAACTTAACTTCAAATTATCCTTTTATGTTATCCTTTAAAATATTACCAATACTTAACACTACAAGCCGGTAGAACATGAAAAACCCGTTAATATCACCATAAACCCATAATCACCATCATAAGCGCCGTAATTATTCGAATCGATAAAACAATCGATTGCATTCGTTTCGATTCTCGGACGATTTGGGATCGTAAACCGATGGTTACAAATAGGTTCCTTTATTGCTTAATTATCCTTTTAAGGATTTAATTATGTTTTCATAGCGGTTGGAATGTAAGGATGTGTGTCAGTTGGTTTTTGAACTGATTGCATATGGACAATTTTAGAAAAGCAATATGTTTCTCTGAACTGTCCAATTCTAATATCGTATTTTTAATAAATTTCTGATATAGCAATAATATGTTGAAAAAAAAAATTGCAGTAGTCCCATTATTCGTCGAAGTATTTAATATGAATTCAAGAAAAAATCGATCGCTAGTTGTCAATTCAAGCACCATGATAAAGATTTCATCATCAAGCTAATTTTTTTTTATCGTCTTAGTCAACTTATATCTTCCTGAGGATTTGTCCATGTTATAATCACTTTAAAACCTTTAGCATTGCACGGAGTTCACAACTATTGCTCTTCGGCTCCCGGACAGTAAAGGCGATAATGAAAACACCATTGCTCATAAAAATAGATGCATATCCCAATAAAAAGTCTTTCATTCATCCCAAGTGTCAAGGGCCGTTTATTCATCCACCAAATGTATAACACCCTAATAACATTTTTAACACAAACCCCTTCTAACTATGAGAACTTGAGTAATTATAGCTCAACGGTCAAGTGTGAAACGCGATAATAAGGGAAGCGACCATTTTTATTGGACTACAACTCTACACAATATTTAATTTGATTATGGCCAAGTCGATAGATTGCATTACAATGTGGATACACAGAAATCGAAATTTGAAATCCTTCGTGGTCTCCGAAATAATTTGAAGACTGGTATAATAGTATAGTAGTACGATCATCGTCGTGCTACTCAAATCAAAACATTAAATGATTTTGCTGAATTGTTTATAACCGTGATTCCCACGTAAAGTATTTATATGGTCAAGAGATTAATGATAATAATAAATGAATAATTAAATAACAAGTAACGTATTATGTATATTTCTAATCAGATTCTAATCAATTACATTATACAGGGGAACACAAAAACGTTCCACTTATGACAGAATTCTTTCAAAACATGAAGAAAGTTAACGGTCACTATAAGTGATCGAAATTCCTGAGCATTTCTAGTAGGTATTGATACAAAGACAATCTTTTAAGTCTCAAATCATCGAGTATTGCCTCGCGGAGTGGCTCTTGAATAACTTAAGTAATGTTTTTCCTTCCCACGTCTTTTGAACGCATTATTGTAAATATTATGACTAATGGAACTTTGTATAGATCTGACTGTCGTCTATGTTATGAATTTTATATCCTTGTTTTATAAACTACAAATGGAAATAACTCTTTCATTGATGTTAAGTGAATACATCTTTAATTGCGTTAAATACTAACGTTCCTTATCTAGAAAATAATATATTAACTGAAAAAGCTTTGCCATGAAAATTCTCAAGAGCTAAGTCATACTATAAGTTATTTAATTGCACTAACTTCAAACCAATAAAATCTATCAACGCTACCACAGTGTACCAAGCCTTACTCACACCCAACATTTTAGCATCATTAATTGAATAGTAAATATGGGATGACAAGCCATTAAAGCACTTTGTCACTCCTATGACTACAAGACAGATATGGAAGTAAGGAAACTAATTTACCACATAATTGCAAAAGCTAACCAGAATGTTTCATGATTAATCCTGTCTATAATAACCAGTTGCGAGCGTTGCGTAACTTGGCGCCTGTAAGTGTTTTCTTATTAGTATAATATATTGATGCTATGATTGGCAACCATTCATTATTTTCTATAAACTTTATGTTGATTGTGAGTAGAGTTGATGGCAGTCTGTTTGTAATTTATTGATTTTTCCTGGGACCTTCCTCATCAACTTGTCCTTTGCATGAATGCGGGCTTTCTAGGAATCTTTCAAAGTAATGATTATTAGTAGAAAAGCTTCTATTCCAATTTATTTTGATTAGTTATTTAGTCTAGTGGATGTAATAACAAATAATTTACATACAACATTTTCGCAAAATTGATTTCAAAACCTAGAAGTAGAATTTGAAATACCAAGGACGTCTGTGACATTAATTAAATCTTATCGTATTTAATCCGACTGCACAGAAAACCAGACAAAACGTTCCATAAACCTGAACCAACTAACACAAAACGTTACCCATTTACTCCAATTATTCTGAACAAGCAAACTCAGTCTGAACCTTGTATAAATCTTTAGCTTGTCGCCGTCAAAGTTGATATGTCGTTCGCGCTAACGAAGTTTTTGTGCGTTCCTATTAGCTGCAAGCGTGAAGAATGCTAATCCAATAGACTGGTGTAAGACAGACAGGCTGTCAACACACCGCCCCACATTGCAATCAGTTACAAGTATATTTGCTTTTAAGTGGTCTTCGGGTGAAATAGGTCATTTCAGATAGTCCCGTGGGAGTCTATCAGGCATTTTGGGTATTTAGGTTGTTGTAATGCAGGATCTTGTCTTTGACAACCATTTTGACGATGTAGCGCGTTTGAATTTTCCGATTCTATTTTGGGCTCGTTCTAAATATGATAACTTATGAGTTGTGGCGCCTCTAGTATATCTATGCTCGTTGTCTATTTATTTTGCATAGCCTAGCTGTTATCATGTAGTTATTGCTTAGGTATTAGCTACTTAAATCAGTTTAACACTTTCACTGTTCTCGAAGTTGGCTTTACAGTTAAACGACTACTGTTTATAATTTTATAAGCAGGCATAGGGGTATAATTGATTACTTAATCTACACTAATATAATAAAGAGGTAAAGTTTGTTTTTTTGTTTGTAGGAGGTAATCTCTGGAACTACTGGTCCGATTGGAAAAATTTTAGCAACAATATAAAGCTGCTTTTCTCCTGAGTGACATAAGCTATATTTTATGTACGCGGGCGAAGCCGCTGACAAAAGCTAGTATTTAATATTCACTAATACGATTTTTTTTGTCACTTATCGTTATTTAAGCTTTTAAGATCTCTAATGTTAGATATTATGGTCCTAGAATACAAAATGGATCTTAAGTACTCTGATAATTTTTAGTCAGTAAAAGTCTGACAAAAATCACTCGATCTAAGGTTGATGGATAGAAGTCATTTAATGATTTTCCATCTCAAAAAAAAAACTAAGTGTAATCGTCATCACTTGACTTCTTTTGGGTCCTCTATTTGTAAAATTCAATGTGAATCTTTGTATTTTCTCTCACTTGGTACCCTCTTTTTACTGATTTCAATCAAACGATGATGTGACAGACAAAAATATTTGCATTTAAATTCAATAGATCTAGTTTACTATCGCAACATGTGTACGAATCCTAGTAATCAGTAAACAAGACTACTGTGCAGCCACCAGCCCTTTACTTTAGTCCTTCACATTCACACGAAATAAACACAACATATTAATCCTAACAATTCGCTTATCAATCACACTAATTATAAGATACCTAATTTGATAGCGCTCGGATTTAGGAACTAATTGATTAAATTAATACACTACTGGTTAATTAGTCGTAGAATTATGTATTTGTATGATCATTGAGTTAATCTTTCATGTTGATATGGTAGTTATATCTATATTTTGGCATGATCAGCAGGGATCCTTACAAAATGTCATGTTCTTACGCACTGTATGAATCTTGGTTTCAGTACATATTAAGACGTCTTAGTAACTCTTAGTAGTTATTATGATCGTTAATAGTTTACAAAGCTCTACCATGTTCTTCAAAATTTAATTCATTAGAATTTGCGGTAGTTATTATTGTCAATTAAGGACGTAAAGATACAGTTTTATAGAACTTTTTATCTACAGCAAAAACTCCGCAAGTGAGCCTTTTCAATTTTGTATTAATATATCAATTCATCATCATCATCATCATTTCAGCCGAAAGACGTCCACTGCTGGACATAGGCCTCCCCCAAGCGCTGCCACAAAGACCGGTCCTGTGCATCTTGCATCCATCGGCTTCCAGCAACCCTGACCAGGTCATCGGTCCACCTTGTGGGAGGCCTTCCAACGCTACGTCTTCCGGTACGCGGTCGCCACCGCTATCAATTAAAATCAGCAAAATTTATAATATTTATACTCCATATCTTTTTTACACAATGAAAGAGCTTAATCAAAACGCCATTGAAATACCATAAACTCACCCATTTAATTTATAACGCACCATATAAAAAGAAACTGGTAAAAAAGGTTGAACCCCATAAGCCACCCATGACGAATTCCAAACTCTAAGTCATAAAAGTTGACCCACAACAATGCATTATTTACCATTATATATCGGCAGGGCGACACACAGACTAATCACAAATATAAACATCACGCTAACGTAGGTGTAAAAGCGGATAGCAGCAACAACTCTGTTTGGATACAACACTAAAGCTACCAAAAACTTGACAATGAAATTGTATGGCCCAATATTGACCCTTGCGGTACGCCTGCGTTCCCACGATGTCCTGAGGAAATTTCTCATGAAATAAACTTCTTTAATGTTGAATGTAACACTAGAGGGCGCCTGCTCCCCAATATGATGGGTAAACAAATTGCAGAACAAATATTGAGTCTGATTATTCGGGTACTCGGCTGTATGAGGGTTTCAAAGGCGGCTTTTAGATCACAAAAGACGTGGTAATTGAATTGGATTTTTGTGTAATCGCTGACCACTTTTGATCCTTGTTTAACATCTTTACTGGTCCGTGTTGGGAGGTTGGGGAGTTTTTTGGTAATGGATTTAGTTCTGGTTTAACGTACGAGACTAGTCATCAAATGGTTTAATTTCCTTTGCTTAAGTTGAAGTGTTAACACTTTCTACTCTTCTGAATGAAATTCATATTTGGACTCTTACCCACTAACCTATTAGGAGTTTACCAAGCAGCAGGACGTCTGACTCTCAGAAAGCTTTGTAATAGAATCTACCAAGATTTATTTACTAGGAAATTCTAAGGGAAAGTCCAATACCAAAGCTGGATTAATTTATAAATAGGTAACTAAATTGATTGAACAAACCTTGTTTGATGATAGTAATGTTTTATGTTGACTATAATCTTATTATAAATATAGTTTAAATTTGCTACTTTTAAAATGTCATTTAAGAGTACATTAAAAAATCAATGCATCAAAGCTCAACAAACTCTCCATAGAGAACTAATGCACATTTTGTCTATGATTAAATCCATCGTTTGTACTTTATCCTTTTGATTTATGAATGCCATGCACTTGACGTTTGCATTTAAGTATAATTATCACAAATCATAATGTTTGAATTGCATTTACTGCACAAGTTTGTATGGTTCAGGAGTGATATTTTCTTAAATGGACTTTACTAAACCTATATGCGCAACGTGGAAAACTTCAATCGATTTTGTATCTAAAGTTTGCAGTCTACAAGGTTCTAATTCCTTTGAAACAGTCTCAGTATATAGTGTAAATGTTCGTGAGATTTTGGGATATTATATGCTTTATGAACTTGGCAGTAAAGCTGAGATTACTGTGCACAGAAAAGTAAAGGTGGTAGAACATAGCAAGAGCTCCTGCTGTGTTGTTTGTTACAGTTGTCAGTATAGTAATTTAAATTTATCAGTTATGGTTACGAGAAGTTTCCCATTTTGATACCGACGAATTCGCGAAATGAGTTTTCATGGTGGTAAGGTATCGCACGGATAATCGACCCTAACAGTAATTACCTAGAATTATGTGCTAAGGAAATTGAGAATCGTAACTGGTTCCTATTTAATATGGGCATAAAATAAGCTCAGAGGAGTGGCCACCCAGTTAGACAAATTGACGATATTATTAGGAATATATTCAGCAAGTCAAAATCATTTTAACCTCTTCAATAGACCTTTGAACTTTGTATAATTTAACTGTAAATGTGTGTTAAAAATACTTATGACTGATGCCGCTAACGCTTCTTTTATCTGTGAGCAACCCAGTTTTTTCATAGATTATTGGCTTAGGCTATTAATGGACTTCAGGTGTAAAAGTAACAGTAAATTGATAAATGAGTCTAGAGGTAGAATATTGCACTCGCGTCTGACGTTTTATGAGGATCCGTATCGCCTGTGGAGTAAAATCCTCATCTCATCTCCAGAAAGTATTACATGTCTCCATGTAGTAAGGGCAGAAAGATGATGATGGTTTTCACACATCCTCGTAATAATCATCATCGTAATTACAGAAAAAAATACCCGCTGCGGGACGTAAGCCTCCCCCACTGTAGCCGTAATAATCGATCCTGCGCGTCTCACATCTATTGGTGTCCCGCAATCCTCACCAGATCGGTCCTTGTCCTTGTCTTCAAAAGCTATGTTACCAGCATGCGGTCGTCATTCCAGAACATTTCGGCCACATTGATTGATTCTTCTGCAAGTGATTTGCCTAATCATAATAATAACTTGCACAAATTCTTCGAATAGTAATAATATGTATGTCTCAGTCACACGTGTATAGCGAAATATAATCCGATACCACGTCACTATTCAGAAGACTTGGCAACGAGTCTGCAATCTCACTTACCAAGTGTCATAACGAAATTATTTCACGCTATGCTAGGAAAGGGTGTAATAATGTGTGAAGATGATTTGATTATGTTTTCCATATCTTTTGAACATAAAATTTATCAAAATCTTCTGAGAATGAGTTTGAGAATTGTAAGTTCCTGTTTAATAAAATATAGATCTGAAGACTTGCTTCCAATGTTGTATCATGTTAGGACACATACGAGTATTTCCAGTTAAATTTTATTAGGTCATGTTTCAGGCTTAAAATTTAAATTCTTAGTTAACGTCAAAGATTGAATGTAACATAATATCTTTTAAATGTAGAATACCGATGTTCTTGAGTTCTTGGCACATCGTAACCGCTATTAAGTTATACTTGTTATTTATCTTGACCTCTCGCTTAATCATATTTTAAAACACTTATATTCCTAGTATACAACTATCTAGAATCTGAATTATCTTAACTACAGCCTCATAATATTGTTAACTACATCATTACCTCGAAAACACCGTAATTCATGTTTCATAACACACGTATTATCACGGATTTGCTGCTTAACAGGTATCCATTTGGCGTCCTTAACCAAGGAAGCTGGTTAGGTGTCAAACGATTATATCTGGGACTCGAGTCACGATTCCGGATTATAATAAACTGAATATCCATCTACGGAGTTAGGACTAGTGTTGATTTCGCTTTTAGACTTATAAGACGAATACATTCGTCTAGCCATACGGCTATAAGAGTAACGGGATATGAAGGATTTAATGGTGTACCCGAAAATTATGATTTTGTTGATAGCCGTAATGTATGAGTTTGTTGAATGGTAAATGTTCTAGCTCTCTGAAAACATTAAATGACAGTTTAATTTAGATGCTCTAAGGACTATTTTCTTTGCAACATCTAGACTATAAACTGTCATCATAATCATCTGTTTCTTTGGCTAGGTTAAAACAACAAAGTCATGGCGTCATGTCCACTTAAAAACTTCCTTATTTTTCCATTCTCCAACGTTCTTTATAGCAAATAAATTTCTAATCTATGATGTCACGTTTCATTTACGGCCAATCAAACCTATTGTTTCTAATTAAAAATATCTTTCCTTGTTTCAGATACATCTCAGTCGTTTGACCTCTTACGAAGAACAAAATTACAAAGGTACCTATCATTAACTACTTGTTACTATCGTCATTATCAATTATTGTTTTGGCATTGAATGCAGAAAATAAAAAAAATACTTGCAGATGTCAAATCGATCAACATAAATCTCTATGAAAATACAATAAAAAGTAATGATAATGGTCGGAAGAATTGTATTTATGAAACTATGGATGACTTCAGATGACTTGTTTAATGATGTATCAATTTAAAAACATATTGATTCGGAAGCAATGATTTTTATCGATGTTGTTGAGTGCGTATGTAATTAAGCTGATAAAACTTGTCACATATTTACATCATCTTTGTAAATACCCATCAACTGGTATTAGAATACAATTCACCAATTTTTTTTTCAGCTCAGTTTTTTTCGTAAAACTCTGAACTGTCGTAAAAGATATGAACTGTCACATTAGATGTATTTAACTAATTACACCACAGACAAGTTCACACTTCACATACTTCATGATTCCCAAAACAACTGCACTGAAAAACAAAACTACCTCTCAATCTGATCAAAGTCAATTACGACTGTAGAATTCTTAACATCCATTATAATAACAGTGCCATGACTAAACCTGTTAACAGCCGATGACAAACGACGTGACAGACTGTCGTTGTTAATTTGTCACCACTTCTTTTTTCTTTTCTTTCATTTGAGCACTTTCATTGAAACAGACGGCTTTCTTCACATCTCAATTTAGATTTTTAAACGACTTTACGTATTGTGGCGATTCACTTTGAAGCTTTTAAGTGATCATTATGAGTGGCTCCTGATTGATTTTTGACTTCGTTGTCTTCTTTTTTTAGTGATTTATTCTCGGATACATCTTTAGAACTGCACTCAGTGTTGTAGAAAGTTGTGATAGCTTAGATTGATTTATTTTGCAATTTAATTTCTTAATAATGTTTGTCTTAATCGAATTCGTTTCATTATTCGTATAACTAAACTTATGAATTACTAAGTCCAGATTTTATCAAAATATCATAACAATTGGTTGATTGGTTAGATTTTGATAAAATCAACATTCCATTTGAAATCGGACAGTTTATTGAACCAAGAATTGGTATCTGTGTTATGAATGATGTAGCCGTACCCATAGTTAATTCAATAAGCCTGATCTAACTGATAACATGGTCCATATATGGGGTCGAATTAAGTGAATGTCAGAACAAATTGCGATCGCCATACTGCCATGTAAAGCACGTAATGAATTGTTAATTGTTCTAATGGTCGATGTATGACATGATTATTGCCGCCCAGATAAGATCTATGATTGACTGATAGAGCTGCTCCAGCGTTGAGTTTGCCAATGGGTTTGGCATTTGTTTTGACATTTTATAAATGTGAAGTATGTGCACGAATTGTAATGATTTGGAGGAAAAACATACTAGTATCTTTATAATGTATTTTATTGTACATCAAGATAATAGTATAATTATGAATATACATAACGAAAACTTTATTCTGAAAAGTAAAAACATTATTGGTGTCTAATTGCATTTTATTATTAATTGCAAACAATCTGGGATGGACAAAGATTGAATTTAAAGATTGGGGAAGATCAAACGAAAATAAAGGTTTATAAAGTCAAGGAACAAGTCGTAGTTTTCACTAATTAGGAAATTTTATGGTCATTTCCACTTCTGGAGGCAAGAGACCTAGATAAGTTTAATACTATTAAATTATGACAGTACTTCCATTCTGATCACCTGAACGGATCAACTGATTGATCGGAATGGAACTCGGTGAAGGATTTGTTTCCAATCTGATCAACTTTGGAACGGATCAACTATTTTCGTTCCCAACGGTACAACTATTTAGGTGATCCGATAGGAATAATTTACTCTGTTTGAATTTGTCTTATCTACACAACTTTGGTAGTAAACCTTTTTCATTAAAGTGTACTAACGAACTGGTCACTTATAATAGACGATGAATAAATATCTTTGACGAATAGAGGGAGAGTTCGTGGATACCAGATTTCCGTTATTTTATAAAAACTGGTATTTTGTCATGGACTCTATGGTGGATTGTGATCACTAAAACTGATGTTTTATTTTGTTATTATTAGTTACACTTTATTATTTTAGACACTTGTGAAATTTCGTAAGGGTGAAAAAACACTAGAGCCAAAAACACTTGTGAAATTTTTTAAAGATGAAAAAACACTAGAAGGAAAAACACTTGTGAAATTTCTTAAGGGTGAAAAAACACTAGAGGGAAAAACACTTGTGAAATTTCTTAAGGGTGAAAAAACACTAGAGGCAAAAACACTTGTGAAATTTTTTAAAGATGAAAAAACACTAGAAGGAAAACCACTTGTGAAATTTCTTAAGAGTGGAAAAACACGTAACTCTATATAAATGAATCAATTTTACTCAATTTATTTATTGTAGGTTGCTATATTACCTTTTGAAACTTCATATTAGGGCTTTATTCCTACCTGTGTTGGGGAGTTGCACTGATATACTATCAGCTTTTATAAAATGACGAGTCTAGCAGCCTCGAGCTCTTAGATTATCAATGGATTGAAGTATTAAGTTATTGTTGGGAATCGTGGTTATAAAATTCAAAGAAATTATACAAGTGTTTTTAACTGTGATGTTTTTCCAACCATAAGAAATTTTACAAGTGTTTTTAACTCTGATGTTTTTCCTACCATAAGAAATTTTACAAGTGTTTTTAACTCCAATGGTTTTTCCAAACATAAGAAATTTTACAAGTGATTTTAACTCCAATGGTTTTTCCAACCATAAGAAATTTTACAAGTGTTTTTAACTCCAATGGTTTTTCCAACCATAAGAAATTTTACAAGTGTTTTTAACTCCAATGGTTTTTCCACTCATAAAAAAAAACACAAGTGATTTTTAAGACTAAAAAAAAAACATCACAAGTTCCATCTTGGAACTAGTAATGGTACTAGTGATAGTGATCCGATTAAATTCAATCCGCACAACTAGTTCGGTCGGTTTAGTTGATCAGAATGGAACAGCGAAAGGTGATCCGATCGATTTCCATTCCGATCAACCAGTTGGTCGGTTTCAGGTGATCAGAATGGAAAAATAGAAAGTGATCCGTTTGAGTTCCATTCCGATCAATCAGTTGATCCGTTTAGGTGATCGGAATGGAAGTACTGAATTATGAGTATATAAACTAATCAAGCGCATGCTAACGAGCGCTAGAACAGCACTTGTATGCAAATTAGACCCAGCAGTTGGCCGGCAATGCGCTAGAAGATGTATGGTGGCCCCGCGATGATATAGGAATGACATTCTTGACAACAATTTAAAGGCCTCTAAAATATGCAGCACTTTGAACTCCATTGCACACTGTCAAGTGCATTTCTCCAATTCACAGGTCAAGTTTAACCAACTACTTTGATTGGTGCAAATTGGCGCCAATGTTTCAAACCATTCTGTCATCTTCTATCAATGAAACACGCTTGACATTGCCAACGATAAATAATGTATCTTTAATGTTGAACTTTAACTTCAAGAGATAAGGTCGAGGTTGGTGTAGTTCTCTTTTTTAAAAGGAATTTAAGTTGGTTTCTCGCTATTGTATCTGATTATCGCTTTGTATCATAGATCTGTCATTAAAAGGTATGAAGTAGTGCTATGTCATATGATATTTATAGATATTTGCTCGGCAAAGAATTTACAACTCGGTTATATTTTCCGTAAATAAGTACTTCAACTGACAGATTTAAGGCTTCATAGAAGTCCTTACTAACAAATCTCAAAAACAATGTAATAATTGAAAATAATATTTTATCTCATATAGTTTTAGTGAAATGATATTTATCATCGAAGTGATCGTCATGTAATTGTAAATAATAATTACAAATTTACAATTACACGACTATCTTATAGAAACTGTTTTTATAAAAATCTCCAACATTTGCAGTCTACTGACGACTGTAGCTGTTGAGATAAATAATTTAATTATTCCAAATCACCATGAACAGAATATGCGTCGACATTAACACCTATAAATTATGTCCCATAAACTTTCATCAAAGGACTGATAATGACTTACTAGTTAAGAAGGAATAATTGAACGGTATAATTATTATAATAAACTTTCATAAAAGGACAGATTATATCAGTTGAAGTTAGTTAAGAAGGAATAATTAAACAGTATAATTATTATATTTATAAAGAAAATGATATCAAACATACAAGTGCACCAACTAACCAACCTCTGGTCTAATAAAGCCATGATAATTAAATGTTTCGCTAAGCTAATAGAATAACAGGCGCTAGCGAGTAATTAACTAAGATTGATAGCTCGACAGTTCACAAACACGGCAAAATTGCCGCTCCGCAATGCAGCCGTCATATGATTCATGGACTCAGTTTTCAATTAAATTTATTGAGCTTTAGCTTCGGGCTTTAGGTGAAGGCTTTGATTAGCTCTTTTCCTAGCTTTAATGTGGTGATTGGATATTTACTTTGTAAGTTGAGCTTTATTAATTTGTTTTACTGGCAGTTCAATTCTAAGTTGCCAGTTTTTGACGTTAGATAAGTTCTACCTCTACATATCTTATTTTGTATTCATTGCGATTATGTCCGCGATGAAATCTGATGTCTCATAAACACTTAACTTTGGTACGGTTTTTATTGATTCAAATTTAGTTTTGTTAGTCAAATCGTTGCAAGCTTTTTAGGTTTTAAATATAAAGCCTGTATAAATTCCGACCCACCGCAGACATCATTATTTTCATTGCTTTCACACGTATTTTAATGAAAAAAGCTTTTGGTTATTAAATTCGTCCTTGAGCAGAGACCTACCGCGGTTGTACTGTATCATCATACTCTTCATTTTATAACTAACCTGCATCACGGAATCATTTTGCACACAAAAGCTTCTTGGTATTATCACTTACGTTGAGGTTCGAGCATTCAATTCGCGCATTACGTTTATTGGCGATAAATCGTGAGCATGCGTGGTGAAAGAGGTCTGCGGTTGCTACTTTAAGAGAAAAAGTACGGGTGGCGCACATTGATGAAAAGTTTTCAGATAAACATTTACTATTAACCATCGATATATATTTACTATGCACTAGATTATGCGTCAGTCACTTTACTTAGGTGATCTGCTAGCCATATATACATACATCTTTATATTAATGACATTAGTGCAGTTTTGACGTTCACGCAGTGTGAAAGCACTGTAATGTACGGGCCATATTGACGAGAAATGCCGAGTATTATCGCGATAATCGACTTTAACGTCTGTGGCCATGACTTAACGCGATAATTTGACAATGGCATTAACATTGCCGTTTGGCGTTAGACGATAACTCAAGCAAAGTTCAAGTATAGCAACCCACTTTAGCGCGTTAAAATGATTGCAGTAAATATCACGTTAATGGGCGTAGACTTTAGATGGTAGTGTAGCTCCAGCGTAAGTTTTTAAAGTATTTTTAGACGACATAATGTAAATGAAGCGCTGCAGCGGACTTATGTATTAATTTTTCAGATTTTGACTGTCAATCTAATAAGTCAATGCTATCAACAAACACTATTCTGTCACGCACCAATTTAGTTAATTTGGCTTAGTAACCATTATTACAAGAAAATCTGTATACCAACACAAGTTCTCAAGTTATCTTTGCAACTGTTATAAATTCATCAGCTTCTGTACCCTTCTCTTGTTACCCACTTACAGAATCGTGACTTCAAAAAGGACCTCCAACATTTTTATTTCCAATCTGATTTATAATATAGCACGTGTGTACTGGTTGTACCCGTCGTTCATTCGGTGGTAGGTAGAGATCTCGCCCGGTGGTCGCTGGAGCACAGTTGTCGATAAATTCGAACATGTCATGTTCCGCACCCACATTTTTATTCATCACCTCGCGATCTTTTTATTTGAGCTGTTGAAGACTCCCGCGGTTTTCTTTAGATTTATTATGTCGATGAGCTGTTTCTTGTTCATAAATTCTCTTTGGAGATATTTTATTGGTCTTGCGTTTATTAAACACGTCTGCGAGCTCTTTATTTGATTTCGGTACATCTTGTTAATCGAGTTTTTTATTTATCGTTTTATTGTTATCGTTTTATGGACAGACAGTTATTTCACGGGTTGTTTTGGAATCATTTAAACTTAGTACTATACCACCAACAAAGCCATAAGCTTTATACAAATCTATTTTGGCATTGAATACTTAAAACAAATTAATTTCCTTCATAATGTGGTCGTTAACAAGGGTTCTCTAAGCTGACGACTTCCTACTTATGCGGTCCTGGTCCTAATCACGTGCAAACGGCCAAACAATCAACACTCGCTTGTCTAAAGTGGGAAAGCAGAGTTTTAGACACAACAAGAGCAAAGCTGGAGCTATTTATAAACGGGCTTACGTCGAACGAGTCAAAACATTGTTTAATTTTAAACGTGCGATTATAATTCGCAATCGTGTAGGTGTTGTGTTGATTTAGCAATTGAATGTCGCTTTGTTGCACGCGTGTAGTAACAAGCGTTCGTTTGGTTTTACACCTGATATGTTGCGATAAGGAGTTTAAGAGATAAGAAAAATTAGTTCCATTTTGTAATGCTGTGTAGTAAGCTTCCCTTATACAGTATTGTTAATTTTTAACTCATAAATGAGTTGGTGAACCGTCGTAAGAATAAATTTTATCTAAGTTAAATTTGAAACTTCTCAGTAACATGTTTGGGATAGCTTCCAGTCTAACCGAATGCGGGTGAATACCAGCATTTTACATGAAGTAACTGCCGACTGATACGATCCGGTAACAAGATACTCTTTGTATAGACCAATAATCTAACTTAAACTAACTGCCTGTAATGACTATCAAAGAACTACTAAGGACTACTGAGAATACTGTCATTTCGTGCTTTTGCAAAGCAGTCAATTATTTCTTTGATAAACTACAAGTACAACTAAAGAATGGAATTCCCTGTCAATGTATAATGTTTCCTGATAGCTAACAAATAGGAAGATCTTTTAGAAACAAAAGAAAGAGTGAATATGCTACTTCTAGGTAAACCTACAACATCTTCAACCACATTACCGCTTACCGATTGCCAAGGAATATCACGGGCTTGAAGACGACGAGCAACGACTAACTCGCCTTTGGACTTTCTGGTAATGATTAAATCGAGATGAGATAGTCAGACGCGAGCCAATCAATAATAAAAAAGGCCTTTGCAGACAAATCCTTTCACAGCAAAAAAATACAAGAGTCCTTATTATTTAACAAGGTAGTAGGAATCATTTAGAATTTGAATTGTTAGTTCAGTTTGAATCTTAAATGGCGTTGTACTATTTCTACATCTCACTATGAAGATTCTCTGGCCAAACTATATTACCCCTATATACTTGTGAAAATCGTCTTTCTGCGAAAATATATAGTTGGAATAGGGTTGCCATCTTTTATTTCCTTTGGGGCTTCATAGACCCTGGCTGGTCATCAGCAGGTCGAACACCTCCTAGTTACCTTTGTTTATAGAGCTACTACTTCAGCCGGAGTAAATTATAATTTATCGGCAAGAAAGCGAGTGCAATGTATTCTCGTACCCCTCGTAAATTACCCTAGGGAAATGGGTACAACTACTGTGTTATAATCAACTTACTCTATTTTGGTGTAGCTGGGAGGCACACTATATTTTGCTTATGAACTGCCTAGCTTCTGCAAGCTGCTTGTTATGCGTGAGTGTTGGTTATTGCAGACACGAAGTCGATAAAAAATAGCATATGTTCATCTCGAAAATTTAAGCTTACTTTGATCCAAATTTTATTACAGGACAGATATTTCAGGACAAATATTTGTGTGATGAGCTCAATCATTTGTTCTTTGTCTGGGTGTAATTTATATATAACTAGCGACCCGCCCCAGCTTCGCACGGGTACTGATATTGAATATATTATGCATGTATTATACACATAAAACTTCCTCTTGAATCACTCTATCTATTAAAAAAACCGCATCAAAATCCGTTGCGCACTTTTAAAGATCTAAGCATACATAGGGACTAAGCAACTTTGTTTTATACTATGTAATGATATGTATGTAGTTAGAAATATATAAGTATGTTTACCAGTTGTCTAGTACCAATAACACAAGCTCTGCTTAGCTTGAGACTAGACGACATTGTGTAATAGTTGTGGAATGTATATATTATGTATAGTCTGTTCAGTAGTATAACCGTGAAAGCTTAATAGACAGACAGACAGAGTTACTTTCTCATTTATAATATTAATGTATGGATTTACTTTGTCATTTGTATCTATTTTATTTTTATTTCCTTTCCTTTTTACCTTTAACCTTTCGACTACCGTAATTACAGACACAATGTAAAGAAAATAAGGTGTGCGGACACCGGTGTCTTCTTGGGAGTTAATGAATTAAAGTTGTGTGTATTTGTGTTGGTTCTTTCTAACTGCTCGTTTTTTTTCTTTTTGAGATATGGAACTCTAAAAACATAGTTGTGCTAGTGTTGCTTTCTCAAGTAGTTAACTATACCGTCTAGTTAACAATCTGTTACTAGTTTAATGGCTTCACAAAGGTGTAAACCAGTTATGATTTTCATTACGTTGATAGAAACTTCATCGTAGACATAATAATTATCGACTGTAGTTACTGTCTTTACTAATTGCAAGCCGCAATTAGTAAGAACAGTAAACCTAGTTGCATTACATTATGTTCTATTTATTTTTACTACATATTATTATATTTGTAATAAAATTTATCTACATCTACACTAATATAATCTACACTAATCTACACTAATATAATAAAGAGGTAAAGTTTGTTTTTTTGTTTGTAGGAGGTAATCTCTGGAACTAATGGTTCGATTGGAAAAATTTTAGCAATAATAGAAAGCTGCTTTACTCCTGAGTGACATAGGCTATAAATTATTTATATAACATGGATATTAACCGAGCTATCACAACTTTTGTCTGGCAAATCGGAAAAATATATCTCGAGAATTTGTATAGGAACAGAGTTAAATATGTTAAAACAAGAAATTTTCCGCGGACGAAGTCGCGGGCAGAGGTTAATATTATTATATTTGTAGTAAAATTTATAGTTTTAATAAATCAGTTTATACTGGTAATAAAATCTCGATAAAATTATTATGCTTAACCAGATTCTGTCAGCAGCTTCGAGCAATAAGTATCTCGTCGTCCTTTGATAGTCTAGACGGAACCGGAATCCACGCCTCAAAGATATGACAGCAAAACCGTAAAGACCAAGCAGGGCCGTAGCCTATGGGCCAGGGCCAAGGGTCGACTTATGGAATGGAATCCTGTGGCCCTGGCACACAAGGGCAGAGACGGGACTTAAGTGTAGTTTTAGTCAGTGAGAGTCTGACACGTGCTCCAGCTCTAGAGAAAAAAGAAGGAGGATTTCCCATCATAAAAAATGCAACAATGATGGCACGCTAATTCGCGAACAGAGGGATGAATTGTGTTAGAAGTGATATGAAAAAACCATCAGTGACAACCTGAAAAGTGACAGGATAAAATGGGTGTAAAAACGTGTTGTGCCGAACCCCAAATAAAATGGGACAAGAGCAGGAAGATTATGATTTTTTAATTATTTATAGCTTCGCGCTTGACCGCTATCTCACCTGATGGTAAGCGACGATGCAGTCACCAATGGAGCGCGCTTACCTAGAAATAACCTATTCACTTTTGACTTATTTCTCTTGATTGAAACTCGCAAAATGGACAAAGACGAAGTTATAAAAGCCTTGTGTTGCCTACAAACTTCTAAACACCTTCTTAGGCATCAAGACTGTGATGTATTGGATACTTCAGTGTGCCATGCATATGAAAAGCACACATCTATGACAGGTCATCATCATCATCAGCTTTTGTAATGTTCCCACTGCTGGGACACAGGCCTGCTCTCTAGGAGAGGGAATCTCTATGACAGGTACAAGATGTCATCTCTCTGAATAAACCGCAGGACCAAGATACATGTTATAGCCAAAAAAAAAGATACACTTTATTTATTTATTTCTCGCGAACATCTCAGTGGCGACTAGGATACAAAAAAATATAGCTAACTCCGCAAATAGATCAGAACTCCAATTCTATAGTCGGAAACAAAGCTATTTAAGGGTTAGATATAACTATATTTTGCTCAAAATATATATTGAAACAAATGGGAGTAAACCGCAGCTGGCTTCAAAGCTTTAGCGTTAGACTAGCTCTAAATGTTATAGCCTTGTTTTGGCACTGTTCTAGCTACATAACTGACAAGAACATCACACTGGTACATCTTACTAATATTATAAATGCGAAAGTTACGATGTTTGGATGTTTGTTACTCAATCACACCAAAACGGCTGGACGGATCTGTATGAAATTTGGCACAGGCATAGGATACACTCCGGAATAGGACATAGGCTAGGCTTTTTATCCCGGAAACCCCAACCCCAACTCTAATACGACGCGGGCGAAGCCGCAGACAAAAACTAGTATGTATTATAAAACACACACACGTCTTCGTAGTTTTGGTTCTGGAACAAGCCGGTTTCCTCACTATGTTTTCCTTCAGCGTTTTGAAAGCAGTAGTGATGAAATAAATTACACAAAGTAATGCTCCTGGCTGGGTTTGAGCCCGCGACTTACAACTCGTCAGGGCCGTTACCACTCAGCTACTACTGCTCTTACCACATAGAAAAAATATCACAGCCTTATTCCAACCATAATAAGAATAAGACAGACGATGTTCCACCCAACCAACTCCAAAAAAACCCGTGCTAATTTCCCCGACCTCATGAAATACGAATAACACAGTCGCACATTGTAAGACAAGTCCATAAATCGTATAAACAGACCGTACAAGCTGTGCTCCGGCCAGCACAAGCGCCGTACACGACACATACAAGCCGGTCCACCTGTACCCGCTCGTAATGCGTAAGATAGCCATCGGGGATTGCCTCCTCTTGGTTCGTTCTAGATAACGTACTGTCGAAGAGAAAAGTTTTAAGTGTTTTACGTAATTTTAATTTAGGTTATGATGAACAAATTACTAGTGATTTTGAGTCGTTATGAAACTAGTGCGCCTTACCATCAACGATTGCATCACTGCTTACCATCAGGTGGGATCGCAGTCACGCATTAGTTTATTGCAATTAAAAAAAAAAAAACTCTTGAGCCCCAAGCGAACAAAGCGCTGAAAAACTCGCTGTCCGATCGTCTAATTAACCGTTCAGATTAAGCCCAAGTCATCGAACGCGCACCGTTCACGCACGCATTAAGGAGTTTTCAGTAACCCGCAGTCGAAGCCTACTGGAGCCAAGGGTTCGCGTCTGAAAGGAAGGCTCTGACCCTGATAAAAAGGCGACGTAGGAACGGGTGGGTTGTTTAGTCAGTAAGAGTCTGACGCTGTTTCCTGCTCTGGCCAAGAGCGAGATTTGCCTTTGGATAATTTTCACCTACCATAAAAAAACCATTTGATGCTACGAAATAATTCGAAAATGGAGTAAACACGTTCTAAATAAATATTTTGTTAACGACCGCGACATAAATTCTTCATACGCCTTGAGTCAGCATTTGTAGTTTTGGATTGCAAGTTTTAATAAATAAATAAAAACATCCACACTATAACTATGCCTGCTGCCAGTGCTGTAAAATATGTGAAAATGATTACCGCAAAGGGCAACTGAAGTAACAAGGGTGGCTTTTGGTAAGTCAAAGTCTGCTCTACTGTCACGATACTTAGAACAGGAAAAATAATTATTTGATGATTTCCCACTCTACAAAAAAATATATTTGGGTACAAAATATTTCGTAGACGCAAATTTTAGATTACTTCCTACCGTTTTAACTATAGGAGTTCAATATTGACTTGTCTGCACTGTCCTTACATAATGTATGTGCTGTAATATGGAAATATTGTAAAGATAACAATTTTTTTAAAAGAGTAACCATGGAGTTTCTTGCCGGTTCTTCTCCATAGGAAACGACCAATTTGAAATCGTGCACTAGCTTCTGACGTTTTATAAGTGCTCATGAAGGCCCATGTGAAATAAAAATTTTTGACTTTGACTTTGACTTTTCTCCTACTAATTCTGTGTTCGTACTACTCCAGTAACACTTGTGCACACCACTGTACCTCGTACAAGATCAAGATGCGAGTCCGAATGTATTCGACTGGATGTCTCAATTAAACGTTTTTATTGACCAATTTGCGCTACACTGCGACAGAGGAAAAAATGGCAATCGTTTATTATTATAAACGTTTTTCCTCTTTTTTATTTTATTCTTTGTGAGGTTCGGTTGATGTAGGTTGCTTTTTGTAGCTGCTAATTGACTTTGTTTGTAGTAATTTGATAGTAAATATGTCAGTGTCAGTAGTAATTGTTTTTAGGGATCCGAACCTAAGTTGTCGGGAACGTAAACCTCATAGGATCCCTTTGTTGTAAATCTATACGTCAGACAAAACCTCTTATTAATGTTGAGTATCACAAATATCTCGGTTACATGGATCTTGTCACTTTAGAAAACAATATAATTCATCATCATCTTCCTCGCGCCTCAAGACGTTGTCAGCAAACTTTAAGAGCCCAGCAGGGTCGAAGCCTCCTGGAACCAAAGGTAGATGCGAAAGCGTATTGCCAGGGCCTTGGGATCAAGGCAAGGAAGAAATGGGGTAGGTAGTTTAGTCAGTAACAGTCTGACACTGTCTCCCGCTTTTCCCAAGGGTGGGATTCGTCATTGGATGATTATTATCTTCCTGCAGTTATCCCATTTTACTAGGAATCGGCGCTATATATTTTTTTCTTTCTTTCTGACCTGGCATTCATCACACTATCACTAACTCCCTTTTCTTTAATATCATTTCTCACACTCCATCCATCTTTTCTTTAGCATTTTTCTCAGTAAACGTGAGTGTGAAGAAAAGAAGTAATTATGTTAATGTAAATACCAATAGCCTTGCAGTGTCAATAGAGCAACAAGGCAATACAAGAAAACAGTCACAGTAGTATTTCTTCCAAGGATTGGTGCCTGACGGCGTAAATTAATCCTGACATGGTGCCAGCATTGGCAGCCCATGTCCATATTTCAGACAATAACATTAAACTAAGGTAAGTAAATTTATATTTGTCCAAGTTAAATACCTATTTGTATGGTAATAGACATGTCTGACGTTAAATAACACTGAATGGGTAACAGTTGTAATAATTTGTTGTTGTTTCGGCATTCCGTTTTGGCAGGTCATTTTCGTGGGTTTTATTTTTAAGTCTGTCAGGCTGAGCTGGTAAACCAGCAACTAACTTCTCCTACTCGAGAGTGTCAGAGTTTAATTACCTACCTAACTAAAGTCCAACTGTATTTTTCTGTTGTCTTCTACCGCAGTAACTCTTTTTTAATGGTAGGTAAAAATCATCAATGACAAATGCGGAGTGGGAAACAGTGTCACATTCTTACTAATTAAACAACCTTACCCTGTTTCTTCCTGGGCTTAGTCTCAGAGCCCCAGTGTAACGCTTTCGCAACAACTCTCAGCCCCAGGAGGCTTCGACTCTGTAGGGCCACTACAGTTTGCTGACAACTCCTAGAGGCGCGCTGTTCCGTACATAAAATACTTTGCATAAATGCTAATCTAGATGAGGTCTCCTACCTGACTACCTTGAAAAGAAACTCTTTACCAAACTCAAATGTACTTGTTTATGTACCTTATATAGTCTTTATAAGTAATACTAATTTTCAAATCATTGAGAACCATGAAGACAAGTGTGTGAAATGATATCTCTTGTGGAAATCTGTGAGGTGTTACCTGTCTTGTGAAGCTAGCCTTTTCAAGAAACATTGTAAGCAAAATTAAGTATGAAATACACAAACAGTAGGTACCTAAGCCTTGTATAATAGACTTAACAAGCAGAAATCTCGTAGCCTATAGTCTATTAACACATACGATTTTAATAGCCTTCACTTTCGTCCATTTTATATTATTTTATACAATGTCCGCTGCTTTCCCATTGCTCATAAACACTCTCACGAAAACATAAATACTTAATTAGCCAGACTTCCCTAGACTCGTAAAATAAAATGTTTTTGTGCGCTACTAAATATTAGGTACAGCACTTTATGTGTAACTTCCTTGTAACATTATCCTACAAGTAGCTTTCCCCGCATCTGCATCCACTGTTCCGATTTTATTAGTCGGACTAAGCGTTCTACGCTGACTACCTAAGATATCACCTCGCCGTTTATACCGCTTGCAATGACTGACCTGTCAGTCTAGTAGTTAGTGACCCTGACTGCTATGCGGGAGGTCGTGGGTTCGATTCCCACCCAGGACAAATGTTTGTGTGATGAGCACGATCATTTGTTCTGTGTCTGGGTGTAATTTATCTATAATATGTATGTATTTAGACATATATAAGTATGTTTATCAGTTGTCTAGTACTCATAACACAAGCTCTGCTTAGCTTGAGACTAGATGGCGTTGTGTGATAGTTGTGAAGAAAAAAAAAAAAAAAATGGCCGTCGGATCTTGGCGAGCCTGAAGTTAGGCTCTGCGAATTTTAGTGCTTGAAAACTAGTACATGTCCTAGAACGAAAAATTCGGAGACGTGACATTTATCAAACCGCACTGGTGTCGCGTGTTGGATAAAGGCCCATTCCATCTAAGAAAGAAAGAAAACATCTTTATTTTGCACTCCATGAAACATGAACAAATAAATAAATAATTAGAGACTTAATCATAAAACAAAAAAATAATATCAATAATAATATGTCTCACGGCTGTGCTAAACAGGTCCAGTTCAACATAATGCCAGCCAACTACGTAGCAGATGCCTGACGCTGGTTTTCAACTGAACCTTTAAGTGTCGGTACGGATGATAATCAGTTTCCTATATGGAATTTAAATAAATATGTATAAGTATAATATAATTATATACATACGTATATTTCATCTGTATACGTAAAAAGTAATAAACGTGTGCAGTAATAAAGTGCATCTCTAGAGGGGGACCTGAGTCCGAGCGAAAAGAACATTTTAAGCCTGATTATGATAACACTACACTACCGATAATTCGCAAATACGTATATCAAATAACCAATACACACTGTACAACAAGGCATCAAAATACTATAAAAACTAAACTCTATTACGAAGCTAACATTTCCTGTGTCACGGGACATGAAAACAGCCATAAGTAATAGCCTCTGGGCTCTCCACCTCAATGGCCGGGCCGGGTATCCAACAGGCTACATATTTTACAGACCTGTAAAATCGGATAGACCATTTGACCTTATCACATCGGGCTGACGTTTATTCCTTGTAAATAACTAAAGTTTATGCTGGACCACACGGGTTTTTTACTCTTTTTATGCCTTTGTCTAAAAGTGCGAGATACGGTAGGTTTAGTTTATGTACCTACTACCTTTTGCCCGCGGCTTCGCCCGCGTGGGTTTGGGGTTTCCGGGATAAAAAGTAGCCTATGTGCTATTCCGGAGTGTATCCTATGCCTGTGCCAAATTTCATTCAAATCCATTCAGTAGTTTTTACGTGAAAGAGTAACAAACATCCATACATCCATACATCCATACTTACAAACTTTCGCCTTTACAGTAGTAGGATTGAATGTTAAATGTGATAAATGATGTTTAATTTGCAAATAGGTTTCTAAACATAATTTTGTGCGTAATTTTTTCGTCTGTTTAAACTATGTGAGGCCGGTGCTCAATCAGTTAGCAATGTGAGGTCAGTTTGGAAACCACCTTGAGAAGAAACACCAAATCAGCCCCACTAGCCAATTTCATAATCTACAGTTGCTATCGCTAGAAAACGAATCAAATGTACGAAAGTGATATAATCTGAACAAAATTCTTAGCCAAGTTCACGTCGTTCAAAATTACAGGATGAATTGTAATCATTTCTACAATGATAATTTGTTAAGGTTAAACTTGATTTCGTTTTCACTGATAGAGGTATGTAAATATCAGTGAAAAATTCAGTCAATCAATATATTTGTCAGGAACGAGTAGAGGCGTGGAGTTAAAATTAATGGTCTGCTACTGTTTTGAGCGGTGAAAATATCAGACTTCTAAGCTTTAGAGTGGAGTAGTAGCGGTCACCAGCCTAACCCCATAATTATAATCCGTTATTAGATCCAACCTTTTCTTTGCAGCCATCCTCCAGTGACGCCCTAAGCCGAAGTCCATAAAGGAGGTGCCCTTAGAGTGAAGTCGCTTAATTTTATTGATTTTACTTAAGGAAATGACTCATCATCGATGCTCAAGACTTTTAGTTTTGACAAATTGCCGGAGATCTTCTTCGCTCCCTTCTCGATCGACTCTAATTCATCTTTTAATTCACTGGTATTTGGCAGACCCATATCGAAGAGCAGTACTTCATACACAAATTCTATGAACCCAATAAGCCATGACTGGAAGCTTTAATTTTCTAATGGTTCTCTCAAGCTAGTCCGATTGTGACCTACGAGAGACCTCAAAAAAAAAACACACATACATCTATATATGTATATAAAATGAGAAACTGACTGACTGACTTATCAACGCAGAGGCGAAACTACTTGTGTTAGAAGCATGAAATTTTGCACAAGGTTTCCTGCTATAACGTAGGCGAGTACTAAGAAAGGATTTTCCGGAATTCTCCACTTAAAGGGATAAAACGGCAGCCCAAAGTTTTTATGAAGAGACCTACTTTGGCGCGGGCGAAGCTGCTGGCAGAAGCTAGTATCATATACTTACGTAAGCGGCTATGTAGATTTAGTTGCAGTTAATAGAGTTCTGTGTTAGCCGCGTGTTGGGTGGTGCTAAATACGAGTAATCAGCGAAGATAATAACAACCTGAGAGCTAACAGGTTGCTAGACATGTGTTTAGGACTTTTTGCTCCGCTTTTGTTATTATCTAGCTGCGGTAGGTGAGGTTCACAGCTAGGCTTTTTTAATGATGCTTTAGTGGACACTGCTTTGATTTGTGATGCGTTCTTCGATGCTTTTGCGTGATTTTCGTGATGATGATGGACTTTTTAGTTGATGTTAGTGTTCTACTAGATATAGGGCTATTGTATGGTATAATATTTAGGATACGATTAAGGGTTGCTCTCACTCAACGTAATTGAAGCAGTAGTAAAGCGGTTAGCTGGAACGCTTCGATTCGCAGGTTTAATTCTTGCACCGAATGAGTACTCGTTCTCTTATGGCCTATGGTTAGTTTTTCTGTTATATTAGTTTACATACCCACTATAAAGGAGTAATTCGAGTTGTTGGATTACAGATTAAAATAAAACCGCTGCTACTATCCTCACTGAGAAAGTTGACGTTCATTCTAACCTAAGGCCATCGAACTGTGACACCTTTTGCGTGCCTGATTAATTTGATTTTTATGATTAATTTGCAACTTCAGTTACAGGTCTTTTTGCAATTATCGTCATCATCACTTCTGCCGAAAGACATCCGCCGTTCGACAAACACCTCCCCTTAACGCCGTCATAATGAGGAGTCATGTACTTATTGTTCTCTGCGATCTCTCTTATTACCCTCACCAAACTTCCTAGTAAAGTTACAACATTTCGTTTCGTTTACGTCGAACGCTTGAAATAGGCACGCCTCGCTTGGAATAGGCAACACGAGCAAAGTCGCTTTCAGAATGTATTTAAATATAATCAAATAATTATCTTATTTTCTAGGCCGTCTAATATCTTTCATAGATAGATAGATATACTCTTTATTGTAGGTACACCATCAATACACTTTGGTACATAATACTTAAAAAGAACTACATAAATACTTAAAAACATCTAAAAACCGCACTTAACCATCTCAAAGATATTAATACATTTAATATTTATGAAAAATATCTTTTATAGTTTTTTTCACACAGAACATGAAGTCTTGCAGGCAATTGGCAATAACCTCCTTTATTGTTAACGAAAGAATGGTGTTGTAAAATTGTAATTGCTACCAACATGACTGGCTGTGGTTTATTAGTTGCTTTTAAATAATAATCTTCGAGTAATGCACCTTCTTTACGACCAAACAGGAACCCGCTCTGAAGTTTTTTTCAATCTATGCAGTGTGACATACAATTTTGAACCTTATCTCAATACAATGAGGTTGAAATTACAGTGTGTTTGATGTAATATCCGCTCTGAAGTTTTGTTCATGTAAAAAGATCTATGCAAAATGTAACATGCAATTTAGAACCTTATCTCAATAGCACGAGGTTGAAATTACAGTGTGTTTGATGTAATACTCGCTCTGAAGCTTTGTTCATCTTTGCAAAGTGTGACATGCAATTTTGAACCTTATCTCAATACTATGAGGTTGAAATTACAGTGTGTTTAATGTAATACCCGCTCTGAAGTTTTGTTCATGTATAAAGAGCTACGAAAAAAGTGACATGCCATTTAGAATCTTATGTCAATGTCATGAGGTTGAAATTACAGTGTATTTGATGTCATGTTTCAGCCTGCATGTCCATGTATTATTTAATTTTAAAACTTATTTTCTTAAAGGGAAGGTGCAAATTGCATTGGTTTACGGCTAGCTTTTTTCAGTCTATTATATAAAGCCAGGTAAAAACTATCGTTACACAATTTTAAAACTTAGGGCAGTAAAAATAAGGTTGAAATTATTCTGTTTTAGTGGTAGGGTGTACACCATTTATTTAAAGACTAATTATTGTGTTAGTTACTTAGTTAATTGGCGGGGTCAGCTAAAAGTTAATTAAAATTGCATGTGATTTTAGTTAAAGTTCCTTGACTCAGTAGTTATTATATATATTAGTTTATTTCATTTGTTTTTGTATAGTAACAATTATAACCACCACCACCACATTTATAGCTGGTTGCTGGTTACATTTGACTGGTTCGATTCCCGAAAGGAACAAATATTTATATGGTCTACAGTGGCTACAGATAAGTGTACTGGATTTAGGTGGCTTTTGCAGTTTACATCATGTTTGTAAACGCTCTCACGATACGAAAAAATAATAATAATAATTGTTTATTAGTGGCAACTTGGCTAAAAAATTGTTAGTGACAGCACTCCTAAAAATTATGTTAGCAAAAAAATCATTAGCAGCCATTAGCATTTAAAAAATAGTGTCTTTTGACCAACACCACCAAAGTGGGCGACAAGCACGGTCCTTCGGAGCTTGTTCACTAACGCATTCAAGGATGCTATTCTAACTAAACCGCGTCTTTAAAAGAATTAAATAGGCGAAAGCCTTATTGAGCCATAGAAATGCTGAAAACAGACTGTCCTTTTTTTTTTTAGGTAGGTAAAAATCATCCAATGACGAGTCCCGCCCTTGGGCGGAGCGGGAAACAAGTGTCAGACTGTTACTGACTAAACAACCTACCCCATTCCAACGTTGCCATATACACCAGGGCCAGAGCCTTCCTTTCAGACGCGAACCCATGGCCCCAGTTGGCTTCGACCCTTCTGCAGGGTCCCTACGGTTTGCTGACAACTCCTTGAGGCGCGCGGGAACAGTGCGTGCCGTCGACGACTGGGCTTGGTCCGGACGGTTACCAGACGATTAGACGGCGAGCTACCCATTACTCGCCATCCACAAGCCCGCGCCTACGGTGGCCGGAAATCGGGATCGGAATCTCGGCGGGCGGCGTCTCGGGCGTGAGCGCCGTTGCCTTAAGCGGTCGGCTTCCTCCTTTGCTTGCATTACTGCTTCGCAAAAGGAGGCGACCGCCTGCCACTCCTCCTCGCTCCGGACCATGGCCTCGACCAAGGCCCGGCGCGAGAGATCGCCGCCGCCGATCGCCCCCACGAGGACATGGCGATGCTCTGCCCAAGCTGGGCACACCTCGACCCTGTGCTCTACCGTGTCCTCCGGGCGGTCCACACAGTGGCGACACCCGGGCGTCTCTTCCGCACGAATCCGATGCAGGTACCTCCCGAACTTACCATGTCCGGTAAGGACCTGCGTCATGCGGAAAGTAAGAACACCGTGAGTTCTTTCCAGCCACGCCTCAAGGAGGGGCATTACCGCCATAATTATGGCGTGCCCAGCACTGGGTTGCGATAGCCGCTGACGCCATTTTACCATCACGAGATCCCGCCGGAGCTCTTTCCGCCACGAAAACAGACTGTCCTGAAGTATCGTTCTTTTTTTTATGGGAGGCTTTCCAACTACGTCTCTAGGTACAGTACGGCCGTAGGATCTTGTCGAGTTTGAAGTTAGGCTGTGCAAAGTTTAGCTCTTGAAAACTCATACAAAAATATAAGTTAAAAACTACATTTCAATAACAGTTCTTAACAGCAATATCAACTGCAAATTGCACTTATTTGTTTAAACCATTTTTTTTACGAGTTTTAAAGCGCTAAAATTCGCAGAGCCTTCAGACTCGCCAAAATCCGTATTATACGTGTGCCCTGTTACCAACATCCCAGTTAATCTACCAACGGTACACTTCAACAAAAAAGTGTTACAACCTATAATTAAGTTTCTTGCCGACTCGCAGTTTTATGCATATTCAATGTGTCCAAAACGGAAGCATTATTATAAAGTTGACAAGTACAGACGAGCGCAAAACGAGAAACGTGTTGAACAGTGACGGTTTAAATTGCAGCTGTTTTAAGAGCTTGTTTGATTGAAGACTTATTTTGCATTCTGGTGTCTATTTGACGTTTATTGATATCGAAAGGTCAGTTGTGGAATATATTTTTCTCATACCTATTCGTATTTTACTTTTTTGCATATCAATCAATTGTATATAAAAATCAATGCCACTTTTCGTTGTAATTTTATAACTCAAGAACGGCCTCATCTATCCAATCCAGATGTTTAGGCTTTGTTCGGACTATTTAGTAGATGGTATATGTGAAGTTTGCACAAAATCGGTCGTGCGGTTGTTGTTCTGTTGCCGGGAGCGAAGTAGCAGGCAAAAGCTAGTTTTCTATAAAAACCAATTACAAGATTTCTTAATTATATTTGTGTAGTTTATGCCATAAACCGTGTCGCAAAGTTGGAGCGGAGAACTTAATGTCTGGGTTCAGTGGAGGCCGAGTGGCAACGGCCCCGACTTACGAGTTGTGGGGGGTTCAAACCCAGCCAGGTGCATTACTTTGTGTAATTTATTTCATCACCACTGCTCTCAAAACGGTGAAGGAAAACATCGTGAGGAAACCGGCATGTCCTAGAACCAAAAATTCGAAGACATGTGACATATACCAATCTGCACTGGGACCGCATGGTGGATTACGACCCATTCCCTCTCCTACAGAAGAGGCCTGTGTCCCAGTAGTGGGAACATTAAAAAGCTGAAGAAGATAAAAAAAATAATAATAATTGCGGGTATTACATCAAACATACTGTAATTTCAACCTCATAGTATTGAGATAAGATTCTAAACTGCTTGTCATACTTGGTAACTATAAAAAAAAAACTAGATTTTTAAAATTATCATTGTCCATGTCGCAAAATTGGGTCGTAGTACTTAATGTCTCATACCTAAGCCTTTTCCTCTCGACTAAAATGAGATACAGCATATTCAATCAATTTGGTTTATAGCTATTCAACAATGTTAATAGCTGCTTCTAACGGCTTCGCAGACATAACAATGGAAAATTGCCCCAAGTAAACCCTTTTGTCAAACTACATCCAAATCAGTTCATTTGTTCGAGCCATCACACACATTCATAAACTTTTGCCTTTATAATATCAGTGTCAGTGTAATAATAATCGAGAATGTATTTCCTTATGATACAGGAAGGGAAAACAATTTCCTTCTTAAATATGTAAATCATTATTTGCAGAGGTACCTACTAAGTTAACACGGTTACGTTAATATCCACCCTTAGGTCGCGTTGTTGAGACATCTGCGGTCCGTACTAAGTGTTTTGCCTTGTCGTTTATACCGCGTATATCGAGGGACTGGTACAGTTTGCCGGCTGCAGTATTTCCGTTCGATTATAATTTAGGTGACTTCGAGGCTAGAATCAATAGGCTCTTAATAAACTAGCGCGCGTCACCATCATCGATTGCATCACTGCTTACCATCAGGTGGGATCGCAGTCAAGCACTACATAGTTTATAGCAATTCAAAAAAAACGTTACTCTTGATAACTTGAAGGAGAAAAGAACTCAACAACTAATCAACGCCAAACCAAAATCAGTTCATATCAACTTCCAATAAAATACTACACGATACTACACACCTACACTCACAAACCACTTTGTACGCGATCACCCAAAGCGCCCCATATAAGGCCATGACACATAACTTCGCTTTCACAGGCCTTTGCGCATGCGCTGGTATAAACGACGCGGGCCAAAGATTTATCCCTTCACACTTTAACACTGAATAATCAATTTTTATATGAAATTATAATTTACTTTGCAATTTTGCACCTTTTTGTAGTGCCGTTATGTTTGGCAATACAATTTTGTATATGGTGATTTAGTGCTGTAGTTTTAATGGGCTGTCACTTTGGGAAATATTTCGTCATTATTTCAGCCGAAAGACGTCTAGTATTAGATGTACGCCTTCCCCTTTTGTCGTCCCAGAGTTTTTCGTCTTGAATCCATCGGGTTCCCGCAAACCTTACCAGACCCCCTATTCTCTAAGCAATGAACGCACTGCTGGGCCAGCCACGAAATCTAAATAGGTACCTATTTGGATTTCGTGGCTAGGCCACCGCAGCACTTAAAGCTCGTTTCTTAGAGAATAGCACCCTAGGTCATGGGTCCACGTTATGGGAAGCCTTCCAACAAAGCGTTTTCCGTTACTGAGTGGTTACTCTAGACTTGTTGAAAGATCATTACTGCCACTTGAGTTTTGGTGATAACCTCGGTTCTCCTACATATGCTATATGATATTATGATATATTTTTGATAGTAAAGCGATAGTATGGTCGACGATGGAGCACGCTTGCCTAGAAGTAACCAAACCTAGTAATCACATGACCTTAGGTTATAACAATCAGGATGCACAGACTGCTGGGAATTCCACTCCTAAGTTGTACGCATAATGAATATGCTCCCAAAACAATTTGTACGTCGGTGGGATGTCCACCGTGTACCGATGGCGCAACGCCGAACGTCTAGTGGTTCGATGAGATGAACGGTACCTAGTTTAAGATAATTCAGTCTACACTGTTGGTATAACTCTCTATTAAAGAAAATTGATTATTAAATAGCCACTGAATAAAATAAACCTTTTCCCAGAAGTCATTAGGCCGCCAGCCGATACCTTTCCTACAATTAAAATAAATCCAAACTATTTTGAATGGAAACCGAATAATTTTACCAAGCAGAACATTTTATTTGGTAATAATTATAATTAACACAGAAACTTTATTACTCTTTACGCAACGTTGATTTAATACAGCCTTAATTAGGCGTCGCTCACACTCAACGTATTTTCCGCCACCGATTGTGAGTAGATACTGATACTCATTGTCAACTCCAGTGAGTCTGCAGTACCTATGCGTTCGGCTAGCATCACTCTTCGCAATATATATTGCGCAATATATATTGCGCAATATATATTGCGAAGAGTGATGCAACGTTAGCTCCACCGAACTAACCATGCCACACAAGAAGATACACGACGGAGACATCTCGATTAGAGGCCCTCAGTTCATAATATCCGACCCCTTACGTGCTATTACCAGTTCACGTGACCGTATACTGGGCCAAGCAAGGAATTTAAGTAGCTTTGCCATTGACTCGCTAAGAAGAAGATCTTACCCGACCATACCTGTAATAGAGTTGTATACATTAACACAAATATATCTAATATGGAAAAGCGATAACCTGTCTAAGACCAGCGGGTCTTATCTTGAAACGTATTGAAACGTATTATCAGCCGCTGACTGTGAGCGCACAGTCAGCGACCGACAATACGTTTGGTCTGAACGATGCCTTACAATACCCTAATGAAGTTAAGAGTAATTTTATTCACACTAATTATTAAGGTCTTTCGATAGGCTGCCATCGTAAACATAGTCGGCCCTCGAAGAGAAACGCCTTAACGAATTCCCAACTTTAAAATTATGAGCATTGAATTCAATTTAGAATGGCGTTGATTACTAAAGTGTCTCTAAGAATTTGCATCATAGAGTCTACACTTTGTCAATAAGAAGATGTATCGCCTTTAATATAAGGCAGTTAAGCAGCGAGTCGTGAATTTAATTTGAAATCGATTAACTGATGCGTTTAATGACCGTTTTAATTACTTTGTCAATAATAATGAAGCAGGCCACAGCTATTTTCATGGAAATAATGTAAACAAGAGTCAGTACTTAAATTTACAGATTTTTTTCTTGTCTTGATTGTGGTGTGAGTTGTAGTGAGGAAAGGAAGAAAGGATTAGGTTCGAGTCGACGGTGCGTAGTGTTCCACACACGTGTCAAAGCAATGTTAACAAAACTGACCCAATATAGCCGAATGCTTGCTAGGACAGCGGGACCGTAGACGTCTGACACAATTAAAACAGTAGAAGTCCTTTCGAGTACCGTAATTAGATACATAATAGAAAGACAATAGGTGTGCGAATGCTGACGTTCGCTTGGGGCTCAACAAGTCCTTAAAAAAATCCATAAACCAGGGATATTCTTAGTGTGGGCAAAATTTCAAAAAAGTAAAATATATACAGAATATAAAAAAAAAATATTAAAATAGAATGAGCGTTATTGTACACCAATTTTGTAAAAACTTAATTCTGTGGGTACAGCGGCGGTCTTATTGCTGTAATTAGTAATTTTTTCACAATCGTCGTTCAAAGTGAGTTGCTTTACTAGCAAGCGGCCTTAGGACCACAAGCTTTTAACACGATCCAGAATTGAAACTGAACTGTTAAAAGGACGGAGCTATATTTGGCATATAGCTTCATCCCTCTAACTCAATCGCAAACTTGAACTCAAAAACCCAAAATCAGGTAATTTATTTCAAATAGACCACTTACAGTCACTTTTCAATTGCCAAAATGTCGGTCAGTTAAAAGAAAAAAGTGAAGCTAATTTGCACGTTTCAAAGCGTAGAACTCTATGGAGAAGAAAAACGTGCAAGGAACTCCATGGACACTCTTTTAAATCAAATTAAGAGTTACATGAAATATTGGTTACAAATTTGACATGGTAAGGCCCCTGAAAGACCTCATAAAACTTCACGGCCTCATATATCACACCTGACCTGATGTGCCAACAGGGTCAAGGTTAGGTCAGGTCAGTCTCGATGTGTCGGCTAGATTCACACGGCGAGCCACTCCACTCGTCGAGCCGTCAACTGGACGCTTCCGTGTTGCCTTTGTAGACCGAGGAATGTATAGAGCGGGAGATCTACTTTAAAAAAATTGGAGTACAGATAAGATGACAAACCTGATGATAATTTTAATAATACAGATAATATTGTGGTATAAAAATCCTGTTAAACTTAAACTTTTTTTTTTAACTTAAAAAATACATACGTAAATTTGTTTGCCGATCTTTCTCCAAAAGAAAATTTAAAATAGCTACTCTATTAGCTTCTAACAATACAAAGAAAAAGAGTTTTTTTTTATAGAAATCATATACTTTATTTTATTATCATATAGAGATAGCATAAGAATTGCAAAATCAATCAGAAGTAAGCAGAAAAAAAAATAACTGACGAAAAATTTGGCAATCATTAAGAATTAGAAAGAAAACGTATGATAAAGTTTAATTTATTTTTCCATTCATCCATCCAGGGCTTGACTTGGTCTTCCCAATGTACACAAAAGTGATCAGTAGAAAAGGAAAAATTACTGCAACAACAGTTCTACTGACAACTCCCGCAAGCTTATTTTTGATGCAGATTTTTATGAAAAAGTTACGTTAAAAAGAAATAATATTTTTAGGTATTTATTTTGATTAGGAATATAGGAAGTATAAGAATAAAATGAAAAGAGACATAAAAAAAAATGAGTTTGCCTTACGGCTGAGCCTATGCTCAGCCGTAAGAACTCACATTTTTTTTGGGAGGCAATAATAGAGATAGCTCTATTTAGTCCTAGCTCTGTAATCTTGATCCATCTTCACAGCCGCCGCCTGTGAGTCGATACCACCGCCTATGTCCGGATTTATCGGGTTCCTGCTAAGCAACCAATCGACATTGCTATCGGCTGCAACTATGCGCACGACATCGCGTGAAAATGATCACCAATGACAAAATCATTAACTTTGAAGCTGAAGACGTTGACTTTGTAAACATTTCGTGAACGAATTTGAATGGTTTGAAAATATACATTGGTCTCCAAGTATATTACCTAGAGGGTAAAGAACGACATGACGGTGTAAGAGAGAGTTTTTGGTGTAAGAGCCATTAGGCCGACACTAATAAAAATTGCTAGAGCTCCACCAGAACTTCGACCATCGGTTAGAAATCTTTTAAACTTTAGTTTTTTTTTTCTACGAAAATGTGCTTACAACAATGTAAGCACATTTTTTTTTTAACTACAAAGTTGGAAAAGGTGATGTGTATACTATCTATCCTAAGAAATTCGGGCCTGATCACTGACTAAACTGCAAAAGATTTCCAAACAGCAGCATTCTGCGTGCAAAAAGAAAGAAATAAAAATCAGTCATCTACTAAAATGTGGCTAAAAAGGTTGGCAGGCTCAAATGGGAGGAACCGTTGGGCTAATCGTGTTTATAGAAAAACTAGCGACCCGCCCCAGCTTCGCACGGGTTATATTGAATATATTATGCATGTACACATAACCCTTCCTCTTGAATCACTCTATCTATAGGGTCAGCAGATTGTCTGTGCCAAATTTCATCAAAATCTTTCGAGAGGTTTACGCGGGAAAGCGTAACAGACAGACAGACAGACAGAGTTACTTTCGTATTTACAATATTAGTATAAGTATGGATTATCATTTAGTTTAAACTCTTATGGATCACTCCTTTTTACAGTTACAGCTGCTGAAACTAATTCATTATTCACGACCAATACGTCACGGTAGTGGCAGAAATGTGTCATAGTAGAAGCAGTAATATTCATTAGTGCCAGCGCAATAATCAGAACTTAAGAAACACTTTTAGTAAAAATATAGGTTAAAAGCTGATAAAAGTGCCAGATTGTCAACCTACATTAATTTATTGACTCATGCAGAATACGTCAGTTTGTTCCTTGTAAGTCAGATGCATCTAATCAAACTCTTCTTTCAATATGACGTCACAGACTAGATGCTTTATGCGTCACAAACTTCTAAAGACTTTTGCAGACAGACAGAATTAGTGCTAGTATAAAATAAATTAATTGCTAAACTTAATTGGCAGTAGTCAGAGCACTTGCTCGCAGAACAGACGATTGATGGGGCAGAAAAGTTCTGGAATGGCGACAGCTTTCCGAAAGATGTAGCGTTGGAAGTTGGTGAGGGTCGCGAGAATCTGATGAATGCAAAACATACGGTGGTTTTACTTAGTGGGGGGGTGGCTAAGTCCAGCAGTATATATCTTTCGGCTGAAATGATTATGGATGATAATAAAATAAATTATTTAATTTATTTTGAGTAGAAAATTCAGTTAAAGAAAAAAGTGCAATAGGGTCATTAGGCCCCAAAGTTTAGAAATTGGAAGTGTGAAACCCCCATGCATCAGAAAACTCGTAAAGTAGTTATCCTGTATTTTATCTGCTTCGGTCGCATCAGATTGCCATCACAACGGACTAAGAGAGTAAAGGAACAGAGAGTCTGATCTCTCAATTTTTGCACACACGCTTAAGCATCAATGTATACCTGGCTAATTTCCATTGAGATTGGTCAAATGGCCACCATGATCGAAGTCCAGTCAGTTAGATTTATTTTATCAGATCTCTCATCTACAATGAAGCAATAACCATCAATACTATTTCGTGTACCAAGTCCTAAATAGTTTGATATTCAGCCTTCGAAGGCGAACCACAAAATCTGCCTATCAGGTTTTCCTTTACTTTGATTAATAGAAACAAGAATGCTAATGTTTCGCGTATCTAGAAGCAAAATAGTTCGCTCTGTTTATATTACAATATGATTAATGGCTTCTTTAGGAATGCAGCGGATTATCTCCTTGGTCAGGAGTCGATTGATGGTGGAGATGACGCCATCAGGCAAGCTGGGCCTTTTGTGGCTGGTCCAACGTAGGCGAGAGGAGTGGCTTGATCCGTAGGTAAAACTGTGATATGAATAATGAGTGTAATCAGTTAAGATGAGGATACAATGTGTTGTTTATTGTACATTCAATATAATCATAGAGTAAACTACGTACAGTACTACAGTACGTAATGAAGAGGTCCAACTGCAGGGCCGAAGCGTACTGGGGCCCCGGTCCGGTTTCTGAAAGGAAGGTCCGACCCTGGTATGAAGACTAAGAAGGAAAGGTGTGGGTCGTTTAGTCAGTAAGAGTCTGACACTGCCGTCCGCTCCGCCCAAGAGCGGGATTCGTCATTGGATGATTTTTCCCAGCATAAAAATAAAACTACTTACCATACGTTATAAGTTACGTAAACTTATCAACAATAAAAAAAAAAAAAAAAAATGGTTGCCTGTAAAGTCGGTTTTACGGGCGAAGATTTTACGTGACAACGTCTTTTTCTCGGTAGAATATTTATTGATATGAATATAATTAAATTGCACAATAGGAACAAGGAATTGAATGAAAATAAGAATTGCACAAATTTTAACTATAGAAATATATTTTGTTTACTAAAACATTGTACACATGTGCTGCGCGCGCGGCAGACCAATCATAGTTGAGTGGGAGAGAGACGCAAGGCATTCGGCGGGCCTCTCTCTCGTTCGGTGACTCATCGTAACGTTACCGAGCGTTACACTTTTTCATAAGTGACTCCCAGCCGCAACCTAGTTTAAGACGTTGTCACGTCAAAATGACGATCGTCCTTCAATGCGTAGTACCTAACACAGAAGACAGTTCATTCTATGTTCCATGCTTAGTAACCCGGTTCTCAACTAATTTGGTTGAGTGCTACGCGTAACCAAAGCAACGTTTGTTATCATGAGATAACAAACAACTTTTACTATGAGATCAAAACTGAAATCGCAAAAAAGTCACCAACATTTATGTTTGCTTTGTCGAAATGTAGTGAACTTACCTACTATAATTTCAAACAGTGGAATTTTTCGGTAGAACTGAAGAATAACTTAACTTTTAACATAAGTAATGACGTTTGCACTAATAAACTTAGCTTTTAATCGTAATCCACGTACGCAAATAAATAAAAACGTGGAAAATATGGATAATAAACGTGTTTTGAATCATAGAAAACTTTACTTTACAGTTACTATAAGCAATGTATACGCATAAAATCAGTCGTTTAATGTTCCCACTGTATCACGATGAGGTTGTGGACCATAATCCGCCACACAGGTCGAGTACGAGTTGGTGGAAGTCACCGTCTTCGAGTTTTGGTCCTAGGACTTAAGTGCGGTTTCTTCATAATACTTTCTTCACGGTTTTGAAAGCAATGATGATGAAATAAATTAAAGTAGATACCTACAACTCGTATATCGCTGCCAATACCACAAGGCTACTGCTCTCAAATAATATCATAATATTCCAGCCGAAAGACGTCCACTGCTGAACATAGACCTCCCACAAACGCCGCCACAAAGACCGGTCCTATACGTCTTGCATCTATGGGATTCCAGCAACCCTGTCCAGGGTAAATAAAATAATTAATATAATATACTTCTAACTAACACCACAAAATATTTAGCTAAACTGGACCACCACTAAACCTTGTCTCATAAACCACCCATAGCTGAAACCCAAACGTCCGCTTCACAGTAATCGGTAGGTATTACACGTAATCTTAACAAAATACCAACTGTCACCGCCCTTATCCTGAACACCAATCCATCAGATTTGCAACTCTAGTAATCCCACAAACATCTCGGCCGTGGGTGGACATTGGATAAAGCGATTATTATATTATAAATGTAAATAATCGATTACCATACCGCCGGCGCCGTCCGAGCCGCGTCAGTTACATGCGGCGCCTGCGACGGCGTCAGAGAACCTATTAAAGGTATACCTCCAGCTGCATGTGTGGTCTTGGACGGGAATAGGTCGCAAATTATGAGGAGGACAGTTGTTGGTTCTTGGGTAAAATTACAAGTAGTAAAACCTAATGTAAGTAAGGTAGGAGTGGAGTTTTACACCCATATTTATAAACGTAAAGTAAAAGTAATTACTTCAGTAAAAATAACTACTTAAGTAACAATTTGTATTCTACATTTAAATTTTTATTGAAGAATTCTAACCTCAAGTAATGAGTTAAGAGAGAAATATAAGACTTTTGACGATAGATAGATAGATATATATATTTTTAATTGCACACCAAAACTAAAATAACAAAAGGAACTTAAAATTAATAGTGTCTCAATGGGCGGATGATTGAGATGATTTAAATCCAACTTCACGTCTAATAGAAACGGCTAGTATGTAAGTTTCAAAAAAATATATGTCAAACTGGACTATTTTCCTAATAATTTGATATAGGAATATTTACATTTTTATTCATTAAACTTGGTGTATTTTATTTTCAACTAGCGACCCGCCCCAGCTTCGCACGGGAGCATGATACACTTAAACCTTCCCCTTGAAACACTCTATCTACCTATTAAAACCGCATCGAAATCCGTTGCTTATTTTTAAAGATCTAAGCATACATAGGGAAACAGTGACTTTGTTTTATACTATGTAATGAGATGTGTTTAACACAGACAAAAACTTACTTAAAACTTATATTTTTTATGGAACTTTCACAACTTAAAAGGTAATTTTATTAGATACCAAACTTTTGATATACGTCTTTTATTTATATTGTGTTTACCTTTTTTTTGTTACTAAAAAAATTAGACTCATCACCCAACAGACGTCTTTTTTTATGGTAGGTAAAAATCATCCAATGACGAGTCCCGCTCTTGGGCGGAGCGGAAAACAAGTGTCAGACTCTTACTGAATAAACAACCTACCCCGTTCCTACATCGCCATACATACCAAGGCCAGAGCCTTCCTTTCAGACGCAAACCCTTGGCCCTAATTGGCTTCGACCCTTCTGCAGGGTCCCTACGCACCCAACAGACGTTAGGTAATCGTTTGGCATAATCTATTCATTTCAAACTTTATTTATAATCATCCCGAAATAGATCTTCGAAAAGAATCCTGTACTAGACTTAACCTTTCGACTACCATAATCACAGACACAATTAAAATACAATATGTGTGCGAACGCCGGCGTTCGCTCGAGGCTTAAGCGTTAGCATTACAATTCCATTACCATCCGCTGCTCAATAAGGACCTCCCATTAGATCGCTTTCAAGAACAGCGCCGACCAACTAATTAATATTTGACTAACGAATCATTTTGTTCTAAGTTCCTACGTGCGTCTTGTGTCATACATACTAAGTACGATCTCCTAAGGCTCAGCACACACTGACTCATAGTTGAAATGTCGCAACGCGTCATGTTTTTTGCAAACAGCATCTCTGTTTTTCCATTTTTTGGTGAAGTGTGGTTTGTCGTCTGCAAATTTTGACGCGCGAATATTCGCGAGACGCTTGGTTGGAGTGGGCTGGTTTTCAGGAGTTGCCAGTACTTCACGGCGTCGCGTATCAAACCACTGCCTCCTAGCCAAGTTACAATCGTTTCATTAATGTCGAACGCTACAAATAACCCGCGAAAACCGTCCACATTTACATTCACGCCTGTTTATGGAGCGTCATGACACTTATCATGAGCCGCCTTTAACAGTTCGTGGTACATCCTCAGAAAGCGACGCGATGGAACGATTCGACATTGCGCTAGTGTGAGTTAAGCCTAACGCTCGGTGTGTGCCAAAGCCCTAACGAGTTGATACGATCGATGCCGTGTCAATCGATCCCGCTTATCAAATCGATCGATCGATTGATTTCATTTATAATTTGTATCAAATTGCTTTTCAGTTAGCATTCTATTAACAACAATTAGCATACGTATCGCTTATGCTAAACAAGTAAATACGTCATTAAATACTGATCAAGTGCGAGGCGGACTCGAGTTAAGCGATTCCGTATAAACTTACTTATGCAAACAGTCCCATTCCCGAATTGAGTTACCAAGATTTTTCCGAATTGCAAAGCTTTTTTTGTGACGTAAGTACAAATTTACATTTTTTTTCCAATATTTGTGCTATAAGACCTGCTTCATGTCAAATTTTAGGATTCTGGGGCAATGGGAAGTACCCTATGAATTTTGATTCCCTTGAGAGTCTCGAAATTCACGTTTTGAGCGTGGTAAACGGCCGTACACTTGTTTTTCCGTTAATTTAGAGTTTTAGAAGTTTAGTTTTTCACAGCTTCAAGGGACCGAAGACTTGCAAACATAGTTTGAATTTCAATTCGATTCCCAAGGTAAAGGGTCTTAACAGACAATCAGATGGACAACAAAGTAATTCTATAAAGGTTTCTTTTTATGGTGAGCAAAAGTCATCAAATGACGAAATCCACTCTTGAGCGGAGCGGAAAACAGTGTCAGACTCTTACTGACTAAACACCTCGCCCCAACCCATCTTTGCTTTTCGCACTGGGGCCAAGGCTTCCTTTAAGAGACACTAGGCCCCGGCTTCGAAACTTTTGATCCTATACGGGTTCCTTTCAAGGTGCGGAACCCTAAAAACGTTGACTACTTACTTCTGTTTTATTTATAAGAAAATAAATCAACCTCCATTAACCTGGTTTTTGACTGGAAATTGGATGAAATGACCGTTTAACTTAAACTGTGACATAATAACTTTTAATAAAGATGATAGTCGACTAGTAGTAGTAGACTAGTTTGATATTTAAGAGGTCCAACAAGATAATTGTGTAGTGGGTGCTTTGATGGAGCAATTTTATCTAATTGGCTTTCAATTGAATTGATCAAATTACTAGTTTACAATTTATTACTATTCTGCAATCTTCTGTTTTGTTTTATCCTGAAACTGGGCAGTTTGGACTGGTATAACTTGCCAGCGGTCTTCCCATCTGATTGTAACTTGTGAGTCTTCAAGGTTAGAGTGAACCATCAATGATTGCATCACTGCTTACCATCAGGTGTTGTCGTATAGTTGTAAATTTTCCAAATGTAAATTTATTTGTCTATAAAAACTTTACTTTTGAGTTCTATCAGAATCGTACAAATACATTTTATTTAATAAACAATTAGATATCTGTAACCTTAAAACTACATACTTAACCCTAAAAATAACTAATCTAATAAAACGTCAGAAAACTCTTTCGCATCGCTGTCGACTAGTAAAGTGCCCAAAAGGCTGGCAGCATTGCCACGCTGTATGGAAATGCTTATTCTTTTGAGTTCTTGGATAAATATCAAAGTACCCTGTAAAAAAAAACACTCAATATTTTCTAATCTATGCGTATACTTGTTTTACAACCGAATGACGCGAAATCACGGGCGAACGCCGGCTTTCCTTGGGGATCAACAGGCGTATTAAAATCATTTAAAATTGCACCAGTAACTGTGTTGTCACATAAATCATGTGAACTTATGTTTTCATAGCCATTTGTAGAGTGACGACAAATCACTATTTACCCGCGGCTAACACTTAAGTGATGCCGTCGCTATAAAAAGGATAAGCAATTTCCGTTCGGTAATTATTTAAGTAATAATTATTTTACTGTTAGGAAAATTAGCTCAATGATTGTGAGGAACTTATAGAGTAATATAAGTTGTTGGAGGAAATACTACTTCAATATTTATTCCTGACGCCTAGCAGCGTTTCTTGGTGATTATATGATTTTTATGCTTGTTTACGGAAAAGTGGAGCAATAGGTGACACGTTGGGCGTTTGTCGTACATTGCCATAGTTTGTACTCTTTCAGAGTGATGGCGGGCGCGAGTGCTGGCGCGGGCGCGTGTAATTCAAAATAATAATAATAATTTCGACGACCATCACACAATGCCGTCTAGTCTCAAGC
The DNA here is from genome assembly GCA_029852875.1 of Mythimna loreyi. Lineage (NCBI taxonomy): Eukaryota > Metazoa > Arthropoda > Insecta > Lepidoptera > Noctuidae > Mythimna > Mythimna loreyi. The sequence continues at coordinate 20,916,731 of CM056789.1, read as the reverse complement.
TAAGCAGAGCTTGTGTTATGAGTACTAGACAACTGATAAACATACTTATATATTTCTAAATACATACATATTATAGATAAATTACACCCAGACACAGAACAAATGATCGTGCTCATCACACAAACATTTGTCCTGGGTGGGAATCGAACCCACGACCTCCGGCATAGCAGTCAGGGTCACTAACTACTATGATGACAGGTCAGTCAAAAAATGAATGCAGACGCCATTTCGCCACGCACGTCTTCATGAGGCAGGCGCGGGATTGGGTGGCACGGAAATTTCTAATGGCAGTCGTATCGTTCACAGTGATATAGCGTCTGTTAGGTGACTACGCTAGTGGTTCTAAAGCATTTTGATTCACCCGCCGAAGCGTCGTCAAACAAAGAGGCTGCACCCGCCCCCGCACCCGCTAGTGCAGTCTGATTAAACCCTGCGCGTGCGGTTACGCGGCCCGTAGCTACACTGCACGACGAACTCCCAACGCGTCGCCCATTGCTCCGCGTTTCCGTAAACAAGAATTATAGTCGCGCACAATCACAAAACGCCATCAACGGCAATTTCCTTGTATTTTACATTTTGACTGGCCTGTTGGTCGTGGTTAGTGGTCCTGACTGCTAAGCCGGAGGTCGTGAGTTCGACTCCTTGTGTGATGAGCACGATCACTTATTTGTTCTGTGTCTGGGTGTTATTTATCTATAATTTTTTTTTTATTGCAATAAACTAGTGCTTGACTGCGATCCCACCTGATGGTAAGCAGTGATGCAATCGTTGATGGTAAGGCGCACTAGTTTATTAAGAGCCTATTCACTCTAGCCTTGAAGACACCTACATTATAATCGGACGGAAAGACTGCAGCCGGCAAACTGTTCCAGTCCCTTGATGTACGCGGTATAAACGACGAGAACGAATATGTATGTATTTAGAAATACATAAATATGTTTATCAGTTGCTAGACAACTACTCATAACACAAGCTCTGCTTAGCTTGAAACTAGACGGCATTGTGTGATGGTCGTCGAATATTATTATTTTGAATTACACGCGCCCGCGCCAGTACTCGCGCCCGCCACCACTCTGAAAGAGTATGTATGTTTATCAGTTGTCTAGTGCCCATAACACAAGCTCTGCTTGGCTTGGGACTAGACGACGTTGTGTGATAGTTGTGATTATATTGTATTATTATTATATTTCACAGAAATACGTCGCATACAGTTGACGACGGTAGCCATTACATGCTTCAAATCGTCAGTGCTCCCATCTTATGGCCCACACTGGTCACTAAACGTCGATGTAAAACACCGCCACGCACTATTGGTGCGATGCCCCACCCCTCTTTCCCTTATCTTAATTAATTAACCTATTCTAGTCAAACCGATGGCCGTTGGGGTGGAAACGTTCTCGAATGGCGATCGCGTACCGGACGACGCTCTGTGGGCAAGCCCCCTACAAGGTGGAGCGACGATCTGGTGAAGGTCGCGGGAAGCCGCTGGATGCGGACAGCACAGGACCGATCGTTGTGAAGATTCTTGGGGAGGCCTATGCCCAACAGTGGGCGTGGTTCGGCTGACATGATGATGATGAGTCAAAGGCAATGCATACACGCTCTTAGTTTGTTGTTAATTGAAATAAATTTAGATATAGGACTAAACTGTCAGGGTGGACGCCAAAGCTAAAATTAAAATTATTAAAATGGTGTTTGTTTTATAATTTTAATAATACCTAATTGTTTTTTTTTTTATTCTGTATTGTACACAAAAACTTGTAATAGTACACAGTAGTTAGTAAATTCATGTGATTCAATGAGTTGTTTATTATTATTCTATTTATTTATGTCAAAATTTCAAAATAGCACCCTGACTGACGAGGCACAACTCCAGACCCAAAACAAATACATTTAAATAAAAAAAAAAATGCTTGGCAAATAATAATAATAATACGCATTTATTTTCTCTACACAAGTTACTTAAAGCTAATTTTACAGTGGAGCACAAACAAGGAATTAACTTTGTGAGAGACTTGTGCCTGTGATAGGTCTCAATGAAACCTGTATTACAAGTCACCAGGGCCAATAGTCTGATGTACCTAACAATAAAGCTAACAATATGAATAACATAGGTAATCATCATCATCATCCTACCCTTATCCCATATTACTTGGGGTCGGTGCAATATGTTTTTTTCTTCCACTCTGTCCTGTCACCCGTCACACTATCACTAACTCCCTTTTCTTTCATATCACTCCTCACACAATCCATCCATCTCTTCTTCGGCCTCACTCTTCCTCTTCATCCATCTACGTGTAAACTCAAAACTCTCAATAACATAGGTAATAATTGATAAAAATTATATCAAAAATACATTACACAAATCAACACAATAATGTAATAAATTTTAATTCTATCTCTACCAACGAATATACAATGACTGTGATAGCTTTTGCAGATGTACAAGTCTTGAGAGCGAGTTGAGTTAAATGCAAATTCAAAAACAAAACAGAACTTTGCTAAAGCTCCTTGCACCACAAATCATTAGATGGATTTATTGTACAACGAGTCATCTTTTTAGTATGGTCAATTTTTAGAAGATAACAAAGACAGAGATACGTTTTAAACATATATTCAACATATTTAATATGACTGTAATTTCTTGTGCAATTAAGGTCTAATACTAAAATCTAGAAACTAAACCAATTGATACACAAAGGTAAAAGCCATTAAGTAAGGAAATCATATAAAAGAAAAACTATAACAAAAGAGATGCGATACTAAAATTCAAATCCAAAATCCATTAGGAACAAAAACAATATTCTTAAAGTCAATCATTCATCATCATCATCATCAGCCTTTTTAATGTTCCCACTGCTGGGACACAAGCCTCCTCTCTAGGAGAGGGAATGGGCCACAATCCACCACTCGGGTCCAGTGCGGATTGGTAGATGTCACATGTCTTCGAAGTTTTGGTTCTATAACATGCCGGTTTCCTCACGATGTTAGTCATCACTATATACAATATATTGAAAATTACACTAAAATCTATCACAATTATGATGAAAACAGAAATGTTAAAAAACAAAAGAGAAACGATTCTAAATCCAAACAAAAAAAAAAAACAAATGAGAGCAGAAATTCGCAGTGTACACATACATCAATGAAATATCGCTCGATCGCTCGATACATACAACTCCTAAAACATTTGAATAGATTATCAATTCAATCCTGATAATTATAATTGCATCAGGCATTCTATCATGATTCATTAGTTTCGAGTAAGGACTGGCGCCGGCGACCATTGGTTGGTCAAGCATAAAATATTTGTTCGCACACATTATATTATCTATATTATGTAGCTACTAGCGACCCGGCCCAGCTTCGCACGGGTACTGATATTGAATATATTATGCATGTATTATACACTTAAACCTTCCTCTTGAATCATTCTATCTATTAAAAACCGCATCAAAATCCGTTGCGTACTTTTAAAGATCTAAGCATATGTACAGTAGGGACAGCGCAACTTTGTTTTATACTATGTAATAATTACATATGAATATTTAGGTAGTGGTGTATATTGAAACCGTGATGGTAAATAAAACGATTATTACAAGAATACGTTTTTCAAATTTAGAAACATGTAACTAGTTGATGGGTGTTTTAAGTGAATATAAATCATCCGACAACGAATCCCACCATTTGGACGTAGCAGGAAACAGTGTCAGACTCTTACTGACTAAACAACCCACCCCTCTCAGCTCAGACACTGGTTTAAAGGTAACGTAGGAACTTTATCTTTAGACCAGGGCCAGAGCCTTCCTTTCAGACACGAACACTTGGCCCCAGTTATCTTCGACCCTTCTGCAGCTGGGTCCCTGCGGTTTGCTGACAACTCCTAGGACCCTACGGCCTAAAAATTCTTTAACGTATGTTTTTGTATATTCCTTACAGTCCATTTAAAATAAGTGAATTTATTGAATAGTTTAGAGAAAAGAAATTAAAAATACAGACAAAAGAGGATAAGCACAAAATCTACCACAATAACGATGACTAAGAAACAGTACAGTCAACCGCTTATCATAGTAACACTTTAGTTTTGAAAAGCACCCTAAGTGCTTCAACATAGTTATCGTTATTATTGAAATTGATATTCTTTAAGGCCGTTTGACTGTACCTACGTAAATATATTGATGAGGACCGTAACATATTCCTTTTTAAACACTTTTATGACATCTTCCATACTAAACTCATCCATTCTGTTTTCATTTTGTTCAACTTTCAGTGTGAGTATCAGTAAGTACTCTGTTTTACGATTTGTTATTGGAGCACACTCAATAATATTGTTTAACTTTTAATGGCGACCATAATAATTTTATTACTGGCTTTAAAATATGTAAGTTAATTATTATAGTGCCTTGTGGCAGCTAAAAGATTACAAATAATTATGATTTTATGTTGAATTGGATCGCTCAATTGAATATTGTTAGTTTGATTCCATATCTAAGAATATATTTGTAAATTAAGTGCAAGTAATTTACTTATTTACAAGGCTATTAAATGTGATGAATTATTGACCACCAGAAGTTAAATTTTAATAGGTACTTGTGTTATAATAATTTAATACTTGACGCTAACGTCTAGTAAGCTGTCACCCCCATTATAGTAAAAAAGTATGCTAAAGAAATATACTTCCGGGTTTGTATGTATCCAAGACAAATGACTTGAATGCTGAATGTCACATAAATCCGTTCATAAAGAGTGCCAAGGAGTAACAAACGTATTTACAACATTTTGGTTTTGCAATATTAGTGTTTTTTACAAAAGCCTCCATTATTTTGAAAATGTTTGCTATTTGATTATATTAAAACCAAACTGCAAACATTTTCAAAATTTAATTTTCAATTCTTCGTAACGCTTTTAAAATTAAATCTCTCCAAAAAATTTATATGTACTTCAGATCAAATCATCGAAATGAACAGGAAAATATAAAGATAAAACCACACAATAACAGCAAGAATCGCATTTACAGCCAATGGCAATTTAATGACGAAAGTTAGAAGAAAATGACAATAATTGTAACACATTTTCTTTGGAGACAACCGAAGCTTGGCGCGATCGAAACTAGCTTCTTTGAACTCAAGAATAGATATCTAAAAATTGACTGACTCATCCGTTTATGCGTGTTATAATTTGTTCCCCCATCATTATAATCATAATACGACGTCATTGGTTATTACTCAAAAGCCGTTACAGTCAGTAATGAACAGTCTTATACGTTGTGCATTCTTTGGATTCCCATGTCCCTTATTATTAGTCAATCACGGTACCTCGAACCTTTAGGTTTCAGTTTCGATTACAGCTGAAATTAAAAGAGGAGTCAATTGAGCAGCTGCAAATGGTGTTTCGATCTGTCAATATTCTTCCTTACTTTATGATCTCTTATAACCGAACCCATTAAAGTAATCATTTACGTCAAAAAATTCTCACGAAGCATTCTAATTTAATAGACTACCACTACCAACCTGTCCAATGCTACCTATAGCTAGTTTAATACTAAGCAAGGGAACTAGCAACAACAAAATACCTTTACAATTCTGATACAAATTGAACGCCTCTGAATCCATTCAAGTTACTTTATCAGCTACTGGAATTACTTAATCCGGTCCAGTCTTATCCCTCACGCAATCCTCCTGACACGTTGCACGATAGTTGCCTGACAGAACAGATCGTTCATTTTGAATTAATAGATCAGCCATGTTGAGCTTTGGGCTATGGGATCGTTGACTAGCATTTATTCTTGTTGGCTCGGGCAAATGAATACAATAAATAGTTCCTATTTTTTTTTTTGCTTACAAGGAAACAGAAAAGCTATGGAAATAAGTTTTTTTTACAAGCTTTTTATTAGCTTGCTATGTAACTATGTATGTTCGGCTCAAATCTTGCAACTCAATTTTGAAGTAGATATCTTCAACCGATTGTGCTGCAATTTTGCATGCAGGTGTAAATCGCATGACGATGCAATATTATGATGACATGGAGCTGATCTGATGATGGAATCGCGAGGTAGCCACAGGAACTCTGTAATTAAACGGCACAACCACGTCGAGTTTGGGCTCGTGTGAATCGTCTTGATAAGTTTTAATTATACGAGTATGTATAACTATAGACCACCGCTATAAAAGCTTGTTAGGAAAAAAATAATATTTTCATTGAAAACTTGTTTTATTACCTGCAAAATGAGAAATTAAGAAGACGCGTTGGGCATTCGTCGTACATTGCAGCAGCGGGCCGCATCATCACACGCGCAAACATAAACATAAGGCAATGTACGACAAACGCTTAACGCGCCGCGTCTCCGTAATCAAGCACTTATGCTCCGTAATGTCCAGACTACTTACTTTATGATCACTGAACTTGTATTCCAACATTGCCAGTCTAATTATTTCCTCTATGTATATTCTGGTCATGACACAGCTAGGCGCCAACATACCGATCATTCAGTCTTTACTATATATTAATTATGTTCCACAACTATCACACAACGCCGCGCCGCGCCGTCGCGTCGTAGTCTCAAGCTAAGCAGAGCTTGTGAACGAGTACTGGACAACTGTTAAACATACATATATTTTTATAAATACATACATATTATAGAAAGAATTACACCCCTACATATTTATCAATGTATCGTCATGTATCAATGCTCATTTGTTACGAGTAAATGTGTTTGCGGTTTTTGGCCTTTGTCTTTTTTGTTTGAGGTGGAAAAACATCAAATCACTTGTGCTTGTTTAGGGTGGAGCGAAAGTATGAGATTTTTTCTGACACTCTTCGTATCTTCTTTTAGTTACCCCTTATATTCCAGGGACAGCCTTCAAATAGGTCCCGATTTACCCTTGGCAACTCATAAATTTTTCATGCCTCTGGTATCTGTCTAGGGAATTGATTTTTTTCTATAAAATTGATTTCTTTTATATCTAGAAAAAAACATTTATAATTTTTTGTTTATTAACTTACTGACTGCTGAATCGTTGGATTTTTATCCTTGAAAGCGCAGTGACCTATTTTCGGGTCTCAATCGAAGGACTGCGCATAACCATGACAACGGGTCCAACTTATTTGCGAACTATATCTAACACGGTCCAAAGGTCCAATTGCTTTATATATACGGTCCATGCTGATCGGCCGTCCTTGTGGTACGCTGTCCTGTCCACAATTCTGTGCAGCTTGGCTGAGCACTAAATTGTCACGGCGTCTTGTTACCTGTTAACTGCATTGCTGATTAAATTAACTTTAAATGATACAAGCTGATCTAGTTGCGGCCAGTGGCTTTGAAGTGTTTTAAGTCAACACGGAATAAGTGTTTGGCCTCGTCGTTTATACCGTTTACTTGAAGGACTGGAACAATTAACCTGCGGCGGTCTTCCCGTCCGATAATTTCGTTCTAGGACTACGAGTTATAAGGAAATACGGATATACCTACCACAGTATCTCAAGACGAAAGTCTATGACCAGTGTGTGTTGCCAGTGATAATATAATAATCTGAATCGTGGTCGCTCACAACGAGCCTAATCAGAAGGCTTTAAGTCACCTAAAGGGCAATGGAAAGGGCTATGCTCTGAGTTTCGCTCTCTCACACGGATTTTTAGGGTCCCGTATCTCGAAGAAAAAAATAAAAACCTTCTATCATCATATTGTTGGCAGCCTGTCAAGATTCTTTGTCTCAGAAACACGTGAAGGTATAAAGTTCAAATCCAATTAACTTAGATTGCTATGGAAGTAGTAGTAGTAAGGAAGTAGGTACGGAACCAAAGTAGTAGTAGTAGGAACGGAAATAGTAGTACTAAGGAAATAGGTATGCGACTACGAATCGCAATTGCCCAGTTTTTTCAACTTTTTTTACTATTCTGAGCGACAGAAGTTACAGTATGACATCTTAACGCAATAAATAGTCCTATTTGCCACGTGTGGAAATTTTGCAATCGACTGACAGACATTTTTTGCGTACATATTCCATTTCAAACAGACATCTTTACTGCAGTTCTCTAAATCTGAACATCCTAAAGTACCGAGTCCGTTATCGACCTCAATCACAAAACATCTAATATACTTGGTACTAAGGCCCTTCGCACACAAGGCTAGGAAAATCTTCGAAACTAATGTTTTTTTTTTCGAAACTAATGTTGATATCTTATATCGCGAATACTTGCAATAGCACCTAATCTTTATTTTGCAAGTAAGTTAAAAAAACCCTTTTACACTTAATTTTTCGGAACTAGATGAGTCCGGTTTTTCCTAGCTATTCTGAGAAGAAACACCGAAACAAACTTAGGGGTCAAAGTCTCTATTTAAGTCCATAGAGTAAATAAATAAAGTTCATACTTAAATATGTATCTATCGGTCAAATCACATAAGAACCATGCAGATTTCTGCTCCGTATACTGATGTATTCAATATCATTATTGAATCGCAAGACGTAAGTCATCTATTCTGCAACAAGAGACACAAGACATTTTCGAAAAGTCAAATAGTAGATGTGTCAGAAAAAAAAGCTAAATACTAACTACATTCAATGGAGAGTAGTAGTGGCCGAGTGGTAACGGCCTCGACAGCCAGGCGCATTACTTTGTGTAATTTATTTCATCACCACTGCTCTCAAAAACGGTGAAGGAAAACATCGTGAGGAAACCGGCATGTCCTAGAACTAAAAATTCGAAGGCATGTGACATCCACCAACCCGCACTGGGCCTTCGTAGGATTACGGCTCATTCCCTCTCCTAGAGAGGAGGGCTGTGTCCCAGCAGTAGGAACATTAAAAAGGATAATGATGAATTGCTCATTCCAAAGCGTAGATAAGAAACGGTATGGAAAAGAATATGCAAGAAACTCCACGGCATGTCAATGAATCGCTATGATTTTTTTTTTCTATGATGCATTGTCTCGCGTTTAACCACTATCTAACCTATCATCATGTAGGCTCGGGCGCGGGCTTGCGAACGGCGTGCAATGGGTAGTTTTTCGTCCGGTTGTCTGGTAACAGACCGGACCAAACCCAAGTCGTCGACGGCGCGTACTATTTCCACACACCTCAAGGAATGGTCAGCAAAGCCGTAGTGACTCGGCAAAAAGGTCGAAGCCTAGTGGGGTCCAGGATCTCTTTCTGAAAGAAAGACTTGGACCCAGTGCGAAGGGCAAAGAAGGAACGGGGTGGGGTGTTTAGTCAGTAAGAGTCTGACACTGTTTCCCACTCCACCCAAGATTGGGATTCGTCATTGGATGATTTTTGCCCACCATAAAAAAAAAAATTTAGTAATGAGGTAGTCGCTTAGAAACCAAAACAATCTGGCATCGAAATTTCGCGTAGCCTAGTGCACGAAGAGCCTTACAGTTAGACATGACCTCCAATAGATACCACAGCATAACAAACACGTTAACAAGAGGTCCCAGTGTTCCAGTACCACAGAGCAGCAGGCTGGTGGACACAGTACGCTACATTATATCTCACTAGCGACAGATATATGAGGGCGGAACACCGCGCTACGAGATAAAGGAGTGGCCCACTGCAAAGCTACATAGTTTACGTAATCGGAGTGAAAATGCAGTGGATTTTAAACTGATTTTTTAGTGTTTTTTTTTTTGTTTTCCTTTTGAGTAGTGAGTAGTACGCAACCTCAAAAAAAAACCATGGGACCCTTATAGGAATCTTTATCTAGGGCAGCCCTTTATATCGCAATAAAAAGGATATTTAAATTAAGTATGTTTGCCTAGAAGCAACCCATTAACTCTTTGCTTAGCGTATGCGCGCACTGGTTTTTTTATGGTAGGTAAAAATCATCCAATGACGAATCCAGCCCTAGGGTGGAGCGGGAAACAATTTCAGAGTCTGCTCTTACTGACTAAACATCCTACCCCGTTCCTGTATTACTAAACATACTAGGGCCAAAGCCTTCCTTTCAGATACGAACCCTCCCCCCAATTGGCTTCGACCCTTCTGCAGGGTCCCTACGGTTGCTGATGCGCGACTATTGTCACAATTACTTTTGACAAAAAGTCACCGTGCTTATAAACCCAACATGTAGTGCGCGCTTGAAGACGTGACAGTTGGTTAAATATGTGTCACCATGACAAAAGTCACCAGTGCGCGCGGACTCTTAATGACCTCTAGATTTTAGAAATCAGGAAACACAGATTCTGGCAGGGAATTTTACTCCTTAACTGTACGTAATATAAATTATATTCCCAAAATATTTTGTACGTATGAGTGGGATAGATAGACAGATATATAATTATACTCTTTATTGTAGGTATACCATAAATACAATTTAGTACAATAGGAGCTTAAAATTACTATGGTGTTAAAGTGGGCGGTCTTATCGCAAAAAGAGACTTTTTAAAGACAACCTGTAGATGGATTTGATACAGGAGGAAGGAAAAAGGATACCCACACGTGGATTGATAAGGGTGAAGAAGGAATCCAAATAAAGATGGATCGATTATGTGAAAGGTGATAAGAAAGAAAAAGAACTTAGTAATACAATGACGGGAGAGAGGACAGAAGATAAAAAACGTGTTGCTACCTCAAATAGACGCACGGAAATATATGGACGTGGCAGGAAGATGATGATGATCGTCATCAGCAAATAAATTACAGTTAAATGTTTAATAAAGTGTAAAATAAATGACAAACTTAAACACAAATGTCTGATCATAAACAAACATGCTTATTACAACCACAACGCTAAATATCCTTATTGTAAAATATATTTTAAATACGAATGGAGTGTAATGAAATGATTTCCGTCGATTGTTTCTTGAAAATGTGTTGAAATTTAAATATCTCTATTCTTTGCGATGTAAAATTTGTACGTATAGAAAGTTTACGGGAAACGAAGGTGTAAAGCAAATTCAACCTTAAAAATATAATGTGTTGACTAGCAGACTACCAAGTCCGCTGCATTTGGTTCGCAAACACCTGATCTATATAGATATTTTATAGCAGCTTCGTTAGCCGTTTCGCTTTAGACATTATCTACTACAATAGCACGCCTTATTATGTTCACGCAGTGTTAACATAAATGCTAGATTTATTTGTTGGCAGTACCTGTCTGCAAGACCTTTCTCTTCATTTTTAACTTTTTTTTGTAATCTGAGACCCTGGCCATGGAAGGAAAACATTAACTTTTTTATTTGTAGGATCAATTTTGAGACTAAAGCATTACTTTCACAATTTTAACCATCCTTAAAACGTGGGCAATCAGAATTTGAGAAAATAGAATAAGCATCGTAATCTTTAGCCGAAACTGTGCGAAAGAAAACTTCCTCGGGCTGGGGCCCCTGCAGAGTGATTACCGTCTAGCAGAGGTGCAAAGCTATTAGACGAGCAGTAATTCGCGTAGGGCCTCATGCCTCCAAGAGGAAATGGATGAGGTCCGTTAAGGCCAATTTCTGCTAGGAAGCATTGGCCCTGACGGCGCCCAATCCATTAATTTAGGGATTATTCAAAAAAACAGAAACAACAGAACTGTCGTAACAAGAACAGTAACTTGATATTATTACCGAAAAGTAATCAATTTATTTACTCCATCAATATCGATGTATATAAAGTACATACTCCTACATACACACACGCATTTATCAAACCTGCCATTTATATTACTAATCAAGAGTAAGAAACTCCTTCGGTATCAATTAGGAACTAGTTACAGATTACCTGATGTACGTCTGTCAGGCGTATGTCTACGTCTGAGACACGTTTATTTGTTTACCGGCGCTTACGATCATTATGTTTAATTAAAATTTGATTATTTTTTAGCTGTTTACATGTTTTTTTGTTTCTATAAATAGAGCATTAAATGTTTCAAGGTTTCTATTTATAACGTGGGCGAGAACTAAAGAGTGTCTTTTACAAAATTCATCCCCTAAGAGGATGAAACACGGTTCAAAGTTTATACGGAAGAAAATACTAGTTTCACGCAAATGAAGCCGCTGGTAAAAGCGAGGTCTACATAAAACAGTAATTATTTTGTAAAATTCAACTTAAAAAACTATAAAACTTAGGAAGTGACAAAAAGTAAAAAGACAAACTATTTTTTGATCATAAACTTCGAAATATATATTAAAAGAACCCACAAATTAATCGGCAAGTCTATAAATTAAGTTAATGGGAACATAAAAAACATCTAAAAATGTAATGTAAAGCTACTTATAATCAAATATCTGACACTATTAATTTTATGTCCTTTACAAATAAAAACGCTGTAAAACACACCTCGCTTTTAACTTTGATTTACACAATTTAGGCTTCCTCAGGGCATAGGGCACCATTTTATTTCCTAATATGTGTACCTACTGTACAGAAGGTTATTATTTTGGGGCCCCAACCCAGTTTTTGGGACCCTGGACCGGTTTCTGAAGGGAAGGTCCGACCCCGGTATGAGGGCTAAGAAGGAATGAGGTAGGTCGTTCAGTCAGTAAGAAAAACAGTGTCAAACGACACTGTTTCCCGCCCCGTCCAAGGGCGGGATATTCGTCATTGAATGAACCCACCATAAAAAATGTTAATATTATTCAAAATCCACAAAAAAAAAACCATAGAAATCTACATCTACATCTACACTAATATAATAAAGAGTTAAAGTTTGTTTTTTTGTTTGTAGGAGGTAATCTCTGGAACTACTGGTCCGATTGGAAAAATTTTAGCAACAATAGAAAGCTGCTTTACTCCTGAGTGACATATTTTATGTACGGGGGCGAAGCCGCTGACAAAAGCTAGTAATAAATATAACTAAAACAATGTTTTATTTCATTATTTTTCATTAAAATAAATATGTTTAAATGCAACCTCTAGGCCCCCCGGCCCAGGGTTTCTTTCTGAAAGGAAGGCTTGCCCCAGTGAGAAAAGCAAAGAATAAACAAGGTTGGGGTTTTTAGTCACACACACACTGACACTGTTTCCCGCACCGCCCAAGAACGAGATTCGTCATTGGATGAATTTTGCTCACCATAAAAAATATACATTTGGTTTAAAGACCAATTTCTATAGTCTTCATTATAAGTTCTCGTTTCATATTGTATTGTAGTCTTGAATAAATTACTTATAAAATAAATTATTGTTCTACAACACATTTTGAAACTGAACAAAAGGCTATTAAAGTAGGTATATCAGTGTTTTACCATTTTTTCATAGTCTTAGATTTTGCCTCTCGGAAAAAGGATACCAAAAGCTTTTTCAGATTTAATTTTATGATAATGAGATAGATCTTGAATAGCTACTGGAAGTCCAGTCTTTGTACTTTAAATTTAACAGCTCATAGGGAAAAAAATATGATCAGTTATTTGCGATAAAATTGCCATTGGACCCATAAACTTCAATGTTGTAAAATCGTTGTGGTATAATTTTTCTATTAATATAAAAATCAATGCCACTTTTTGTTGTAATTTTATAACTCAAGAACGGGCTCACCTATCCAAAATAATTGTTTAGACTTTTTCGAACTATTTAGTAGATGGTTAGAGAGGCATAAAATCAGACTATATATGGTTCTTCATTTATTGGTTCTTACTTCTTTCTGTTACCTAATGTAATCTAATTTTTCTGGCGACTATCAATGAATACTTTTTGATACTAACATTGCATCGTAAATGTCCAACTGCAGAACATTAGCTTCCCACTAACCCACGTCATATAAAAGTCAAATAAAACGATAAGATTTTAGAACATTCACAGGCCACTTAATGTTTCTATTTAATGATGTGAAATTATGCATTCAAATTTTTGGGCGGCCATTACGAAAAATATTATCATGAACCAATTACGGGCCCCCAACAGTTCACTACGACTCACACCTGGCGTAAAATAAATGTATACAACTTGTCATTGGTTTTATGACGGAGCCCATTAAATAATTCATTAGTAAAACGACCAATCATAAATCAGGAAAGTGCGACAGCACGCGTGCAGTGTATTGAAACAGCCAATCACAGGACGGCATTTCTTATGACTGCAATACAAATTGGATAATTAAAAACATGTGTGATGTATGGGAGTAATTGATGGTAAAGGATAGGTGTAGAGATCAATTCAGTAATTAACAGTTGTAATTAAATGCTGGTTTGCTGTATGTTGACGTTATTGAGCTTTTAATTGTTGTTATAGTACCATTAATTAATACTTATGTGTCCCAAGAATGTGAGAATTTATAATCTCACGTAGTTGTATTGTGATATCAATAAACATCACAAGCTAGGTTTCCTTATTAATTTACAGTCTTCTTCTATAATGAAACCTTAAAACCTTACCTTACTTTATAAATGAAGATTTATAGTTTTTTTTTATAAAGCACTAACTGTCCCACTTTTGGGTGAAGGCCTCCCCCAAGGCCTTCCAAACCTTCTTCTCCCGCGCCGTCTCGAACCAGTCGTCTTGGTATGCGTCCAAATCATCCCGCCACCTCTTTCTAGGCCTGCCTCGACAACTCTTTCTTCCTTCTGGTGCCCACTGTTGCCCAGCGATCCTCGTGCATGCAACTGACGTGACCTGCCCAATCCCATTTAAGCCTAAAATGGGATTTAAATGGAATTGTAATTAAAATTTAATATTTATAATGAAGCAGCGGTAGATTATAATGCAAGAAAATCTAAGCTTTTAGCTCTTTCTCGCAAAAGTCTATTTCTTTTCTCTTCATGACCATTTCCAGCAAACAAACGTTTGCGTAGCAAAACTATGAAACTAAAACCGGCAATATATTCGGTTCGGTAAGATCTTAACCGAATACTATTCGATTATTCGGTGAAATCATTATTCGACGCATCTTTCATCAAATTAGTAATAACTTTATAAAGTAGGTGTATAATATAACACCTTACCCAACACCGATGGTACCCGTAGATAATCTCAGAAGCTGCCACAACTCAAAGTTTGATAAAGATCTGAAGGCCCCACACTGACTACTGCACAGAGCCGTTGCCAACACACATAGTGACTAATAACGTTATTAATTACACCTCTATTACTGCTAGATATATAATACGCGTGAAGATTTACTTAGCCTGAAGGTCATTTATCATCGTTTCAACTTTTGCGAGTATGGTTTACTTGAATTTTCCATTTTACGTTGGCGCCACTTAACCTCTCAAACACCGTATATATAATACTAGCTTTTGCCCGCAGCTTCGCCCGCGTACATAAAATATAGCCTATGTCACTCAGGAGTAAAGCAGCTTTCTATTGTTGTTTAAATTTTTCCAATCGGACCAGTAATTCCAGAGATTACCCCCTACAAACAAAAAAACAAAAAAACAAACTTTACCTCTTTATTATATTAGTGTAGATGTCCACAACTATCACACAACGCCATCTAGTCCCAAGCTAAGCAGAGCTTGTGTTATGGGTACTAGACAACTGATAAACATACTTATATATTTCTAAATACACACATACATACATATTATACATAAATTACACCCAGACACAGAACAAATGATCGTGCTCATCACACAAACATTTGTCCTGAGTGAGAATCGAATCCACGACCTCCCGCATAGCAAACAGGGTCACTAACTACTAGACTGACAGGCCAGTCAACCGTAGTTAGAAACATAATAGAAAGACAATACATGTGCGCCGGCGTTCGCTTGGGGGTCAAGAGTTTAATTACTTTTTCGTAAATTAGATAGAGAGAGCAGTGGTGGCCGAGTGGTAACGGCCCCGACTTGCGTGTAGTAGGTCGCGGGTTCAAACCCAGCCAGGCGCATTACTTTGTGTAATTTATTTCATCACCACTGCTCTCAAAACGGTGAAGGAAAACATCGTGAGGAAACCGGCATGTCCTAGAACCAAAAATTCGAAGACATGTGACATCCACCAATCCGCACTGGGCCCGCGTGGTGGATTACGGCCCATTCCCTCTCTTAGAGAGGAGGTCTGTGTCCCTGCAGTGGGAACATTAAAAAGGCTGATGATGAATGAAATCAGATAAATAGTCCGCAGAAGAACCAAGGTTACCACTGCAACATCCTTCGAAAAATCATCCAACTTAAGGCCAAGTTCTACTCATTATTAAAGGAACATTTTACAAAGGATATACCTACCTTTGAATTTAAACGTATCTCTGTTGATACAATAATAAAAACATTTAAAAGTCTTAACATAAAAAACACTGAGGACTTATGGGGTATATCAGTTAAGGTTCTGGGAGATATTATTGATACAATTGCTCCTGTCCTAACAGGCATATTTAATCAATGTTTGGACAGTGGTACATTCCCTGATTTAATGAAACATAGTAAAGTTGTACCAATTTTCAAATCAGGTAGTAAGAGTGACCCCTCTAACTATAGACCAATATCTGTGCTTCCAGCATTGAGTAAAATCTACGAAAAAATCATGCTGGACCAGATGCTGTGTCATTTTAATGTGAATGGGATTTTGCATAGTCATCAGTTTGGCTTCACGAAAGGAAGGTCGACGACGGATGCAGGAGTGAAACTCATCAGTCACATTTTGGAATCCTGGGAGAAATCCCAGGATGCCATTGGCATATTCTGTGACCTCTCAAAAGCATTTGACTGTGTTGACCATAAAACTCTAATCTGTAAATTACATCATTACGGAATTCGTGGACAAGCTGCTGATCTTGTTTTTTCCTATTTATCTTACAGGCAGCAAAAGGTAACCATTAATGGGGCGACGTCCTCAGGCTCTTTTGTAAAGATGGGCGTGCCTCAGGGTTCGATCCTTGGCCCTTTTCTTTTTCTGGTTTATATTAATGACCTTCCTTATATGATGGCAAATTTAGCTGATATAGTTCTATTTGCTGATGATACTTCACTTATTTTTAAAGTAAATAGAAAAGATGCGGATGTCTTGCATGTTAATGAAAGTCTGGCTGTTCTTTCTAAATGGTTCGCTGCTAATAACCTCTTATTAAATGCAAACAAAACTAAGTGTATAAAGTTTTCATTACCGAATGTCCCCCACGTTGATGTTAGTCTGATTCTAGACGGCAAAAAGCTTGATGTCATTGCAGAAACTGTGTTCTTGGGCATTACTATTGATTCTAAATTGCAGTGGGGAGCCCATATTAGAACTCTCTCAGATAGACTAAGCTCAGCTGCATATGCAGTAAGAAAAATTAGACAATAAACAGATGTTGATACAGCTAGGTTAGTTTATTATGCTTATTTCCACAGTATTATGTCTTATGGCATTTTGCTGTGGGGATCTGCAGCTGATGTAGATTCAATATTCATATTACAAAAGAGAGCAATCCGAGCTATTTATAAAATGGGTCCTCGCGAGTCCCTCAGAAATAAGTTTAAAGAAATCGATGTACTGACTTTGCCTTGTCTTTATATTTTAGAATGTATTTTATATGTTCGTAAAAACTTAGGATTTTTTAAAATTAGAAGCGATCTCCATAACAAAAACACACGTAATAAACATGAAATTGTTATACCTAAATGGTGATTAGCTAAGACCAGCAAGTCATTCTTAGTAAATAGCGTACGCTTTTATAACAAGCTGTCAAAGGAGGTGACAGAACTTACCGAGAGAAAGTTCAAAACTCATATTAAGCGTGTCCTAACCAAAAAAGCATATTATAAGGTTAGAGACTATGTCGAAGACACAACTGTCTGGCAATGACTGCTTCTGCTCATGTGGCCCCCTGGTAACTTATTAATATTCTGTATAATTGTCTGTTAACTGCTCCATCTTTTTTCATATTTTTTTTTTTATATACGACATCTCTTTATTCTTTTATTTTGATACATTCTCACAATATTCCTTATTCCATTTTATAGATCCATCATATAATGTAATTGTCTTACTGAGACTTGTGATTATTTTTCTTGCTTTTATATAGCCTCTTTTAATAATGTGAATGTAAGAACATTGTAGACGCAAATTTTAGATGACTTCCTACCATTTTAACGGTAGGAGTTCAATATTGACTGGTCTGCACTGTCCTTACATAATTTATGTGATGTAATATGGAAATATGGTAAAGATAACAATTTTTTTAAAAGAGTAACCATGGAGTTTCTTGCCGGTTCTTCTCCATAGGAAACGACCAATTTGGAACCGTGCACTAGCATCTGACGTTTTATAAGTGCCCATGTAGGCCCATGTGAAATAAAAGTTTTTGACTTTGACTTTGACTTTGACTTATGACCTTTATTAAACTTCTGGAAATCCACGAATATAAAAAAGAAAAAGTTGTTACTACTGTTGGTAATACTGGTGTGTATAATGATCCTTTTTTGGGATAGCCCATCTCACTGTCGTATCAACTTTGAATATTTTATTCTAGCTGAAAGATATTTAAAATCAACAATTTTCCTACGTTTATCCATTTGTTTACTAACAAAACAGATATTTTATAGTCCCAATTGATGATTTGAAGGTCCCAAAGATGTATTAATACTATCAAAATAATAATAATAATAATAGTTTATTTTTTCCAAATAATACACACAGACACAGTTCAAAATAGAGGCTAAGTACAATATGGGGCATATTATTATAAATTTTGTGCAAAGATGAATTATGACGACAATTATTATAAGACTATGCATACCAAAGAGGTTATGAAACGCTGACTCTTAAACTAGGAGACCTGTATCTTAAGAGTCAGGATATGATGATGATGTATTAATGTCACAAATAAATATAATAATTTGGCAACACCAAAACATCTTGTTTTTCATCTAATAGACCAATGAACCTAATTTTCCATATAACTATGATTTATAGCCGTAATATAAGCATAAATCATATTAATCGACCAGCTTCATTGAATACATATAAAATCTTGAATATTTATATCCATGACCGAAGGCTTATAATTAAAACGTGAACTATCGAGAGTTTGAACGATGTTAAAACTACTATGAGATGAATAAACCGAGTCATATCTTCTTAAGATGATAGTTCCAGCGAAGACCTCTCCTGGAGCCTAGGGTGGTGCAAACTGTTACTTCGACTCCAGGAATAAGGCAAGGAAGGTACGGGGTAGGTTTTTTAGTCAGTAAAAGTCTGACACTGGTCTCCCGCTCCGCCCAAGAGCGGGTTTCGTCATTGGATGATTTTCACCTACCATAAAAAAAAAATAAAAAAAAAGCGAAGACCTCGACATTCAAAATTTTGAAAGATTTTTGCAACAATGAGAAACTCTATTTATTTATTTTTTATTTATTTAGGGGTTCTGTACCTCAAATGGAAAAGAACGGAGCCCTTATAAAGCCACTTACAAGGTCTGTCTGTTAAGACCCTGTATCTCAAAAACGCGTGGAGGTATCGAGTTTAAACCAAATACTCACTAAGTTCGACGGTCCTTGAAGCTGTGAAAAAATCAATATTCTAAGTTAATGAAAAAAAAGATAAAACCGTTAATGTTGCAAATAAATAATACCTATTTGATACTCTCAAAAATCAAAATTCACAACTAATTAAAAACCTGAAATTTGACAAAAAGCAACGTCTTATTAAAACTTAACCTCATCATTTCAGCCGATAGACCTCCACTGCTGGACATAGACGTCCTCCAATTGTCGCCATAATGTCGGTCCTGTGCATATCGCATCCTTCGGATATCCGCAACCATTGCCAGGTCATCGGTGCAACTTGTAGGAGGCCTTTCACCCCTGCGTCTTCCGGTACGCGGTTGCCAATCCAGAAACTTTTGACTCCAACGACCATCCGTTCTGCGAGAGCCACTGCCACTTATACCCTAACCTAAAGTTTCCCCAGTTTCTTGTCTACAAATTTCCATCTTCTTACTACGAGGTTTAGTTGAAATCGAAATATACCCGGAACACATCAATCTTGAAAATCTTCGTACAAGCGGGGAATTGTTGACAAAGATTCACTTCATCTGGATTCAAAACTACTTACACATGCACTTTTGATCTGTGTTAGTTTAGACTTAACGCTGTTTCCTTATACATATCAGATGAATCTGTATCAAGACTAAAATTATATCTATTACAGTATGAATCAAACTTAATAGATTATTGCTTCGATTTCATTCCTAAGTTAACATATTTGAGTTACCATTGCGCTGGGATCTAAAGAAACAATTACATTTTTTTTTTATTTTAGTCAGTAATCGTCTGATACATGACCTAGAACCAAAAATTCGAAGACATGTGACATCCACCAATTAACACTGGGCCCACGTGGTGGATTACGGCCATTCTCTCTCCTATTCTAAGGCTGACGCGATGCGATGCAATGTGACGTCTGATACTCTTTTTTTCCAATCAGAGTCGAAAGAATTATTATTTTATGATTTCTTATGAACTTTACTCCGGGATCGGACTGGAGTCATGCCTTAAAAAAAAAGCATTTTCAGCCGACCTTTAACAAGCGAAAAAGCTCTCTGGTGAATGTTTCATATCTTAAAACGAGAGAACCACAAACCACTGTTGTTAGAGACTTTACTTATACGCAAGTTCGCACAAAACTGGCTACCAACTCGAGCATCTCGTCACACATAGCCTACTAACTCCTACATAGCCATCACATTTCGCATATGGCGCCCAAAGGGAATGGTTTAAATGATTTATCACTAACATTATTAATAATGCGCCCGCCATTTTGCAAAAGATTTATTCACATTGAAGCCTAATGGTATTCGGTGAAATATTAACAGTTAATGGAATATTTGAATGATTTAGGTCAGATTTTAATTGAATTAATACTGCAATGAAGACTGTTTGGTCTGGGAGTGAGTAAGATGTATCGCATGACAGGTTTAGTGGAATACACTACTGAACTGACTCGGTAAAGGTCGAGGGTCAAAGTCGAGCGGTGTAGCTCAGCAGATAGTAGTAGTAAAATATATTTATAAGCTTGTTACAGGAAATATTGCTTATTAACTTATCGTAGTAGGTGGTTTAAAAGTACCGTTATTTATTAGTAATAACTAAGACGAAGAAGTAATTTTCCGTAACAGCAAACGCTTAAACAAATTTGTTTAAGCTATTGGTGTTACCCGATTGTACCTGAACTGTACCCAAATGGCAATTGCCAATCGGTTACAGAAGCAAGAAATAGTTCGAACCCACATCAAATATTATATCCAAATGAAAGAAAATAAAAAAGCGTATTACAATAATATTAAAGACTGCGTTGAAGACACGCTTGTTTGGTTTTACTTCTATAAAAATGAATTTCCTGGTAGTTTGTTGATGGTATTATCATGATATACATCTAATTATTATTATATGCTGTAAATGGCATGTATTGTAAAATAAAACATTGAAAAAAAAAATTATTTCTAAAAGACAGAGAAGATTCACAGAACTAAACTGTAATTGTAATAACAACCATACAGCACGAAGGTTTCCTACGGTCCGCAATAATAAGCGAGATGTTAAAAGCAAGATAAAACTCCTAGGGTTGAAGCCTACTAGAACCCAGGACCTCTTTCTGAAAGGAAGGCTTGACCCCAGTGCCTAAGGCAAAGATGAAAACTGGGTGGGGTGTTTAGTCACTACTATACAATATTTTTTTTATGTGGATACAATAGCATTGTATAATGTAGAAGCACTTTTGAGTTTGTCATGCTCACTCAAATGTCTCGCTGATGGTGGCGCGTGTGTTGGGTCATTCTGTTCCCTCTAAAATGGTTGAGCGGAGTGGGGCTGATGCGCGCGTCATGCTCGTGAACGGGTGCCGTTAGTTGAGACTGGTCATCTCTTGGCTGCTAGGCGCTTATTTGAAATTCTTTTTTTTTATTATTATTTTACTTTTTGTAATACCGCTACATCGTGCTCGCATAATAGAAGCAACATAATTTTGTAACCAAGTAATATGTAGGTATATATATAAATTTGATTTAAAAGAGTGCCCATGGAGTTTCTTGCACGTTCTTCTCCATAGGAGTCTACGCCTTGGAACGTGCAAATTAGCTTCTATTTTGACATTGACAGACAAAAGTGCCTGTAAGACAGACAAAAGTGCCTGTAAGACAGACAAAAGTGCCTGTAAGACAGATAAAAGTGCCTGTAACAAACTCAAAATCATTTATTTCAAATAGACCATTTGAAATAAATGATTTTGAGTTTGAGTTTGAGTCAGTAAGAGTCTGACAGTTTCCCGCTCCGCCTATGAGCAGGATTCGTCATTACATGATTTTAGCCCACCATAAAAAAAACTCCTTCGCTATTACAGCACCTAGATAAAACGGTGATAACATGGAAAAATCCGTTTAGTTTTCAACGAGGCCCGACCGGTTGGGCGCCTACAATAAATTTCACTCTTGCTGAAACCAGTCCGGGCGACTCTTGCGCAACTGGCGATGTTTGCTGCCTCACTCATTATGTCGGCTACTTGGGAACATAAGCAATTAGGTGGCTTACTTATTGCCATGGAGTTTGTATTAAGGCCGTATGCTTGTAAGGTATTGCAAGGTTAGGAACGGTGGAACATTTTGACAGGCTACTGAGACATGTAATAGTTTGAACTCCTCCCCAAGCGAACGCCAGCTTTCGCACACCTATTAAGTATCTTCTTATAGTATGAATGTCTCTAATTACGGTATTCGAAAGGTTAATAGCAATAGCAAAGCAAAGATTGCATCACTGCTTACCATCAGATGGGATCGCAGTCAAGCACTAGTAGTAGTACAAGCAAATAAAAAAAGAACTCAATTAATTAATATTAATTTTCAAAATTGAAGTTAACGATCGTATTTCACAGAAGTTTTTAGTACTACTATCACAGATTTAATGTTTCCTGATATTATATTTGTAGTAATTATTGAAAATGATATTTGCAAAACAACTTTAATTTTAAACTTAATTTTTTGGCAAAAATAATATCATTTAACTAAAAAATAGAAAAAAAAAAACAACTTTTTGATTAAAAAGAAGCACCTTCTCTCGATATGCGTAAATTAAATTTAGTTTTAGCAAAAAATACTTAATTTTTTTAATTTTATCTTTACAAATTGATAGTGTTTCACGTACCGGATCGACCCCCCACGAGATTAAAACGACTAAAATTTGACGGTATATAAGAATAATTTTCTACTATCATACGGGTGAAGCCGCTGGCAACAGCTAGTATAGTATTTAAACGAAATGTCACTACAACTATCAATACTAAACATTTGTAAATACACAATAACATGTGTCATCATCATCCTACCCTTATCCCATATTACTTGGGGTCGGTGCAACATGTTTTTTTCTTCCACTCTGTCCTGTCACCCGTCACACTATCACTAACTCCCTTTTCTTTCATATTACTCCTCACACAATCCATCCATCTCTTCTTCGGCCTCCCTCTTCCTCTCCACCCATGTAAACTATACACAATGACATGTGTATAGTAAAGTAATTAATACTACATCATTCGAGCAATTAATTACCAACTGGTAATCAATACTGATGCCTAATCGTAGACACACGATAAATCAACAACGCTATTTGCGGAGATTTAATTTTAGATCATTAAATATACTTCGGACTTCGCTATTTTCACATCTCGTTGAAGTTTGTAGTTTCACAGTTACGCTTTTGGTACAAATAGTGGGTAAAGATTGGCTATGTTGCAAGCGAGTAGCGTTTTAGAAGCGGTGAGGATTAAAATCTAATAAGGTAGAGATTTCTCCTTTCCTAGAAAGGAGGCCTGTGTCCTAACAGTGGGAACATTAAAAATGCTGATTATGATGATGATGAGCATTTAACCTTTCGAGTACTGTAGGTAATTAGAGACATAATAGAAAAACAATAGGTATGCGAACCGCTTGCCGGCGTTCGCTTTGGGTTAAGCAGTTTAAGCTGAAATTAATATTAAATAAATAATTAATTACCCGACTACGGCGAAGCAAAAGGAGGGTTATGATTTTGACCTGTATGTATGTATGTATGTATGTATGTATGTATGTATGTGGGTATGGATGTTCATCTGTTCCCTCGTAACTTCTAAACTACTTATCAGAATTCGACAAATGACATATCATTAGAAGCGTCTTAATTGTCCGCTGGTTATAGGCTATATGGGATTTCACAAAATCTAATGTGGCGCCCTCTAGCGGACAAAACATACGAAGTAAAAAAATAAAGTTAAGATAAATATTCCGTGTTTGGTATCATTTGAAAGCGCTTTACTTGTACATTTTGAATATATATATATTACTAGCATTTGCTTGTGACTTTACCTGTATTCATGGGCTGAGAAATCAATGAACCCAAGATTAACCTATTTAGAACTCCAAAATATGTTAAATAAAAATAAAGTTTAAAAACTAACACCCGACTACTTAAAAACACGCTCTAAAAAGTACGAAACAAGAAAACAAGAAAGCCGTGGTCGTATGCCATAAGAATAATAAATTAAAAAAAGTGGTATACGACCACGGCTTTCTTGTTTTCTTGTTTCGTACTTTTTAGAGCGTGTTTTTAAGTAGTCGGGTGTTAGTTTTTAAACTTTATTTTTTAAATACTTAGGCGTTCATTAAACACTGAAAAATCCTAACTTCTAAGTCAACACAATCTAAAGCGGTTTGTGCTCCACTTAGGGTACCTAAATTTTAAATTTAAAAGTTATAGAGTAATTTCCGCTGACTTTACTAAGCACAGACTTATAGCAAAAGTAAGGGACAAAATATGAAAATTATTTACGATTAAAAAAATCCATTGGAAATCGAAATTGATATAGATCTAGAAGAAAGTATCTACAAGTATACACCGTTAAAATCCTGTGGAGGGTCGCTCAGTTCAGTTCAGTTTCGGTACAATGAAACTATCGATTTGTAAAGATATATATTTTTTTTCTAAAACTAAACTTAATTTCCGAAATACATATCTTTACGTAAAAAACAGCTGACCGTACGTAACTGTCTGTCAATGCGTACTAACTCAATTTGACTGTGTATACCTCGGTGCACAACTCGGTGCACGAGTCCTACTCGCACTTGACGGATTTTTTTATTTGCATAATACGCCCCCGCTACCGCTGTCGCTCCTCTTCCTATAAAACAGAGCCCAATGTTTGTCGCTACACGGATTCCAAATTCAAATATTTGGTTGCTTCCGTATTCCATATCAGTTGTAACAAGGTGTGAAATGCGTAGAAATTCCTTGCAAATTGATTGTTAGATAATAGTGTAGTCAAACGATCTAACTATAGCAAAACTTGTTGAAACGTCTATGGAACTAAACGTTTCGCTTCGTCGTTCTTCTTCCTAGCATGTCGATGGCAAAACCGGCTAAATTTCTTGCCTGGCCCAGTATTCGACCACGGATATGCTATCAACTGACGCTTTCATTAGGTCGTTACGAGAACAGGCAATAGGGCACGTATTGTAGGATGGAAGATAGGATATGGTCTGCGGAGAGACGCCGCACAAACACTGAAGATCAGAACCGTCCGAGAACTTCCATCTGCGGAGATTGTCTTTGCTACACAGAACCTGGGTGCCAAGTCTGTTTAGAGTTTTCCTGGTTAGCCATGGCAAATCGTGTCCAGGAGAGAGGTTTCGTCTTTTATCCGAGAGACGCCTGACTGCCAATAATGACAACAATATCATTTGCGTATTTTGCCGGACTACCAGCGTTTCTTCTAGGAATACCCTTCTCTGTCAAACAAATTCAGGATTTGCCCATAATGACAACAATATCATCTAATAATAATATTTTGGTGCTGAAAGCCCAGCTCTTCTGCAAGTCCTTATTCTGAATCAAATCTTCTTCAAAGATCCGGTCTTATAGTTCTTTTTTTTTATCATAGGTAAAAATCATCGAATGACGAATCCCGCCCTTGGGTGGAGCGGGAAAAAGTGTCAGACTTTTACTGACTAAAAAACCTACCCCATTCCTTCCTTTGTTTGATTGTTACCAGACGACCGGACGGCGAGCTACCCATTGCAGGATCGCGGCGGCGACGGCTACGGCGAGTACGCCGTTGCCTTTGCCTTATGCAATCAGCCTCCTCCTTTACGAGCATTACTGCCTCGCAGAAGGAGGCGACCGCCTGCCACTCCTCCTCACTGCGGACCATGGCCTGAACCAAGGCCCGACGCGAGAGGTCGCCGCCGCCGATCACCCCCACGAGGGCACGGCGTTGCTCTTCCCAAGCGGGGCACACTTCTACCGTGTGCTCCACCGTGTCCTCCGGGCTGGCCACACAGTGGCGAAACCCGGGCGTCTCTTCCGCACGATCCGGTGTGGAACCTCCCGAACTTGACATGTCCGGTGAGGACCTGCGTCATGTGGAAGGTGAG
This sequence comes from Mythimna loreyi, assembly GCA_029852875.1. NCBI lineage: Eukaryota > Metazoa > Arthropoda > Insecta > Lepidoptera > Noctuidae > Mythimna > Mythimna loreyi. The sequence continues at coordinate 20,890,511 of CM056789.1, read as the reverse complement.
GACGCCGTGAAATCTATCCAGCCACGCCTCAAAGAGGGGCACTACTGCCGAGATTATGGCGTGCCCAGCGCTGGGTTGCGACAGTCGCTGTTTCCATTTCACCATGAGGTCCCGCCGGAGCTCTTTCCGCTATGCCTTAACATGTTCAGGCAGCGGAGTTTCGCCCCGGCGTTGCATCTCCACGCGCAGATCGTGCATGTGTGCAAGGACTAGACGACCGGACGGTGAGCTACCCATTGCTCGCCGTTCGCAAGCCCTGCCTTATAGTACGATATTAGTACAAGTTACTACTAACAGTAGCTCATCTCAAGGATGTGACAGTTCATCGGCTTTACCCAAATCCGTTTGTGCTCAAACATTATACCATTGTCGTATAGTTACGTCACTCTTCTATATCAGTCACTCAAAGTTGTCATTGACTTTGCATGCATCATCGCTAATTAAACGATCGATTCGATAATAGTTTGATACCTCGGCTTTAGCTGGGCCGTAGATAATTTTAATCTGGCTTCGGTATTTTGAAAGTGAAAAAAGTAAACACATAAACAACAACACACACAACACGCACACAGTAACATGACTTTCAGTTTTGTTTTCAAACTTGCGTCTACTAACGGTTTTGCTCACGTGCAAGTAGGTCTCTGCGTACAAAATTTGGACTCCCTTTTTTTTCTCTTAGGGGGTTTAGAAAATCCTATCTGCTGCTAATCCTATCTGCTTGCCTCATACAAAAAATCTTGTGCAAAATTTCATGCTCCTAATCCAATTTTGACAATGCGTTGAAATGTCAGTTAGTCAATTTCTCATTTTATATCAATACTAGCTTTTGTCAGCGGCTTCGCCCGCGTACATAAAATATAGCCTATGTCACTCAGGAGTAAAGCAGCTTTCTATTGTTGCTAAAATTTTTCCAATCGGACCAGTAGTTCCAGAGATTACTTCCTACTAACAAAAAAAAAAACAAAAAAATAAAAAAACAAACTTTACCTCTGTATTATATTAATAACTAGCTTTTGCCCGCAGCTTCGCCCGCGTACATAAAATATAGCCTATGTCACTCAGGAGTAAAGCAGCTTTCTATTGTTGCTTAAATTTTTCCAATCGGACCAGTAGTTCCAGAGATTACCCCCTACAAACAAAAAAACAAAAAAACAAACTTTACCTCTTTATTATATTAGTGTAGATTAACTAGCTTTTGTCAGCGGCTTCGCCCGCGTACATAAAATATAGCCTATGTCACTCAGGAGTAAAGCAGCTTTCTATTGTTGCCAAAATTTCTCCAATCGGACCAGTAGTTCCAGAGATTACCTCTTACAAACAAAAAAATAAAAAAACAAAAAAACAAACTTTACCTCTTTATTATATTAGTGTAGATAATTATCAATGCCACTTTTCGTTGTAACTCAAGAACCTATTATATTGACCTATCCAAACCAAATGTTTAGACTTTGTTCGGAGTATTTAATAGATCGTTTATGGGAAGTTTGCACAAAATCGGTCAATCGGTTCTTCATATATTACATTTTTCTGTTGCCGGGAGCAAAGCATCGGGCAAAAGCTAGTATATAATAATATTTAACCACTTCAGCCGCCAAGGGGGAAATTATTATTGCGCAGTTACACGCTTTTAAGAAAATGACATAAAAAAAAGAAAATAAAAAAGAATTCAAAATTGTCGATCGAATGAATGTACACCAATGTTTACAGTACAATAATAACGGTATATAGAAAATGAAAAAGGAAACTTGCGATAAACCATCACTTTCCAGTTATTAAAAAGTTAATTCTATTGTTTTCAACTAATTATCTTTTATACGAATTTCTAGTTTTCATATCTTCTGGGTTTTCACTACTAATGAAAACAGCAATTTGACGAGATTGCACTCTGCTGCAATCCGGCACAAGCTAAGTATGCGCCATAAAAATGATATTATTATTTAAAATGTTGTCCATCTCTTCTGTAAATATTCTTGTGAAAGATTTCTGCTATTACAAACAAAAATAGGTAGTAAACTTACAAGCCAAGTAAATAAAATAGAATTATTTATTACATGCTATAGACACTTTGCGTGATCAGAGGGTTGGCACTTTCTTCGCTCAGAGAATTAGCATTGAGCCATTTAACGTGGCAATGCTGCCAGCCTTCTGGACACATTTCCGGATGACAGTGATGTAGATCAGTATTATGACGCCTAAGTGTGTTTGTGTTGTTGTATTATATGTAGGCACATAGTTAGGTTTAGTATAAAAGTATTAATAGTTTATTTTGATCTTAATCAAGCAAATTCAAAAGAACTTTATTTTAAGTAGAAATGTGAATTTTTCTATTATTTAATTATTACATCGAATACTAAACTGAAATATTATATTTTTTTCTAAAAGCTCCAGTCTAGTTTGAGTCTCTCAGCTAGACACTAGCTTCTGAAGTTTTGTAAGTGCCCATGAAGGCCTATGTGAAATAAAAAAAAAAAATATTGACTTTGAGGCAAAAGCACCCTTTTTCTTTAAACCTCTCCACATTACCCTATCTCTAATCAAGTTAGATCAGCAACAAGTGATTTTTTAATTATTTAATGCAAGTATCTTCCATCTTCTACCACATCATCGCTTATCATCAGGTGAGATAGTAGTCAAACGTGTGAATATTTTTTTCAATACACTTACTCGAAAACTGCCTCTTATCGCACTCCTATTAGGGTCAATATAGCATGTATATCACCCAAGTGCTTTTTTGAGTTTATCACAACAAGGGCTTTTTTATTCCTTCCTTATCGTCACGGTCACGGGGGATTATTTTATTTTACTTAGTTTATCGAATCAGGCGCGAGGCGTCCCCCAGAGTCGCTGGACGACCCCACGAAATTAGAAACTGACCGAGCAGATTTGAATGCTGTACTTATATATTTCTTATATTTCTACTGTATGTTTGAGATACGATTAATTTTTTTTTCTTTCTTTCTTTATTTCACAAGTCGTAAGTGTATTGAAAAACGTCGTTTGACACACGTGCAGATTTGTCATTGCAGCCCTCAGCTCCATAACACACTCGCCTACGGCTCGTGTGAATTTCGCCTCGGTCGCAATGACAAACTTCCTGCACTTGTATCAAAATGTACTATTGTTGCATTACTTCGAGGTTTTTCTTGCCAAGTGACAAAAAAAAACAATTGAAAGAAAATGCACTCTGCTGCAATCCGGCACAAACGGCAAAATCTCATACATAATAACGGTTCACTTTGAGTATCCGGGTACCAATAGTAGCGCTTCTAATCACAACTGGTAACTTTAGTACCAACTGTCAAATCTCTAAATCCATGTTCAATGGTCACAACACTGACAACTTTATAGTTAGTGTGAAATACGTCACTGACATGCTAAATACTTTACAAAATACGTTGTAAACTTAATTAATATATGACGCATGTTTGTATCTTTACTGTGTAGCTTCTGACCCGCTTTACTGGGTACTGTTGTGGCGCTCCTTGGGGCTGACAATTCTGGTAGTAACCTTGTGTACTGGGTAATGAACATGCCATGAATATTGTTATTCATTTAGTTTTTAGTTCACCAGCCTGGCGCATTACTTTGTGTAATTTATTTCATCACCACTGCTCTCAAAACGGTAAAGGAAAACATCGTGAGGAAACCGGCATGTCCTAGAACCAGTGTTCGAAGACGTGTGACTTCCACCAATCCGCACTGGGCCAGCGTCTTAGATTACGTCCCATTCCCTCTCCTAGAGAGGAGGCCTGTGTCCCAGCAGAGGGAACATTAAAAAGGCTGATGATGATGATGATTTCATCACCACTGCTCTCAAAACGGTGAAGGAAAACATCGTGAGGAAACAGGCATGTCCTAGAACCAAAAACTTCGAAGACATGTGACTTCCACCAATCCGCACTGGGCCAGCATCTTAGATTACGGCCCATTCCCTCTCCTAGAGAGGAGTCCTGTGTCCCAGCAGTGGGAACATTAAAAAGGCTGATGATGATTAGTTTATCGGCACGTCAGAACGCCTTTCATCAATGGCACAATTAGTTCAGAATTTGCTACTTCCTAACATCGTATGCGTGACGGTGTGGTAGTCTCCAAAGAAACGAAGCGGTAGTTGGTCACCCTTATCTAGACTGACAGGACAATCATTTTAATTGAATCAATTTAATTGAAAAAAAAATTAATCTATATCATCATCATCATCAATTCAGCCGAAAGACGTCCACTGCTGGACATAGGCCTCCCCCAAACGCCGCCACAACGACCGGTCCCGTGCGTCTCGCATCCATCGAATTCCAGCAACCCTGACAAGGTCGTCGTTCCACCTTGTGGGAGGCCTACCAACAGTACATCTTCCGGTACGCGGTCGCCACTCCAGAACATTTCGGCCCCGGCGGCCATCTGTTCTGCGTGCGATGTGCCCTGCCCATTGCCTCTTAAGTTTGGCGATTCTTTTCGCTATGTCAGCAAAATTGGTTCTTTTGCGGATATCTAATTGCTATAGGTCAACAAAAATTGCCAACAAAATTCAATGTTTTTGTAAGCATTTTTTTTATATCTATGATAATAAATATACCGTCAGCAAAGGTGGTGGTCTCCTGGTGCCGAACCGGCGACATATATATTCTAGTACCTTTCGTGGAAATCATAACTTTTGATAATAAAATTATTCCGATAATCTAATCACATAACACGTGCAGAATAAATAAGTTATTCCATAAGCAGTTATATATTATGACTCCTTATGAATTCCTCGTTTATTACTATTGAACTAGTCTATAAGTAGTTGTTTTTTTTATTTAGATGTTTAAAGCTACATGTAACACAAAGGTACAAATGCAGATTTAATACCTCAAGGTTTTATAATATATAATCATCTTCATCAGCTGGAACACAGTTTTCAAGCGCTAAAATTCGCAGACCCTAACTTCAGACTCATCAAAATCCGACAGCCATACTGTTCTTAGAAGTAACCTATTTAATCTTGACTTTAAGACCCCCGATTATATCGATCAGGAAAAACAGACTCAGGTAGGGAATTCCACTTCTTAGCTGTACGCACAATGTTTCCGAAAACTTCGGGAAACGAAAACTTCCGGCCAAAAAATTATTCACTATTATTCAAGTTACTTCAAATGATTAATTTCAAAATCCTGCTCAGATAAAGTATAGACAGATGAGTTAAAACAGGATGATGTATCAAAATTCGGATTAAACCCGTAACTTAAATATTAAAATGTCAATACCTTTCGTAGATAATGCTATCAGATACAATTTATCAATCACTTATTCATCAAACAAATATGTTAACTCCGTATAATCGCGGCGCCACTGATAATGGAATAATCGGTATCGTAATCAGACATATCCTGTGACGTGAGTGGAGGCGCGACTTGTGTGATGTGACGTCAAAATCAAATCAATCAAATCAATTTAAAAAATGATTTATTTATTTGTATAATCTTCATGTACGGTAGTGGTACATAGGCGGACTTAATGCAACAAGGCATTTTCTACTGTTCAATCTTTTTAGGGTCCGTAGTCTACAAGGAACCCTTCTAATTTCGACAAGTTTTACTGTCTGTCTGTTCGTCCGCGGATAATCTCAGCAACTGTTAGCACTAGAAAGCTGAAATGTGGTACCAATATGTTTATCAATCACGCCGAAAAAGTGCTAAGATATAAAGTGCGATAATATTGTTTGATTGAAAGGTATCGTAAGGACTTTTTTCTCAATACTTTCAACTGTTCTCTTATAACTTTTTCACCAGAAAACAAATAACATTATTGTCTCTTGCATAGATGTGACTTATACACTTTTTACCTAAATACTCTCTTCTGTTTCTGTAAGTCAAAGTTGTCTAAAGTGAGTGGCTTCACTAACTCATTAACTCACAAATTTTCTGTTCAACAAAGGTTCCTTTAACAATATAAACAAAATATTTTCCAAAATTCACCCTATAATGAGATGAAATAGGGGTCTATAATTTATATAAAAAAAAAACCTACGTTTACGCAAGCAAAGTCGCAGGCTAGTCGAAAAAAGAAAGATATGTAAACATGTAAAATAAAATATAGCAATCTATCGGGCAATATGTCAAACGGGCATAACTGTTTTGCACCATAGACGCTAAACAAAACACAGTTGTCTAGAATCAAGTTTGTCTATTGTCTGTTGCATCTAGCTGGGAAGACAGAAACAAACATCACATAAATTAAAACAATAATAAAAGAAAACCATAACGTGACACTGGCAGAATAGTCGCAACCGGCTCAATTGCCATAAAAAGAAAAAAAGAAAGAAAACCAATGCAATATAATTATAAATCCAAGTTGTGCGTTGAAACTAGAAAAAAAAAATGTCTTTGTTCAAGGACGTTGAGAGAAAACCCTGTAATCTATATGCTAATTTTCAGCAAACACCGCGGTTCACTTTGGGGTGTCAAGTAGAAAAATACCTATATGTTCATGGATATAATCAAGATATTTGTAATACATAACATGATTAAAAAGAGAGTTCATGGAGTTTCTTGCACATTCTTCTCCGTAGAGATCTACTCTTTGAAATGTGCTATTAGCGTCATTTTTTTCTGACAGACCGACTTCTTGACATTTCAAAAGTGCCTGTAAAGGTTTATTTAAAATAATTGCTATGTATCTTGAATCTTACTCAAAAATTCTCCGCCTTCAACCTCATTTATGCGCTAAACATATAGTTATGCGATCAGTATCTAGAAACATTTATATTCATGTCAATTAATTCAAAACAATTGCATATCATTGGATACGCGACGCTTACGAAGAAAGTCGTAGGCGGAGCTTGTGATCAGCACATGCGCTCTTATGTCAATGGACGCCATGTTTTTTTTAACCCTCTTGTTGCCCCGCCCTAATACAATACCTCTGAAAATTCGCTAAATTTTGTTGGTAACAGACTGAATCTATTTGTCTTTGTTCTTCTTTCTTTTTTGGCCGTTCCATTAAATGTCCTTTTAAGTTAAGAGTTCAAAGAGACTATGGTAGTTTAGCACCACATTCACTACTGTAAAATATCTTTACCTACATAGCCAGAACAAGAAAGAACAGACGGCGAACAATGGGTAGCCCGGTAACCGTCTGGACCGAGCCCAAGTCGTCGACGGCGCGCATTATTCCGCGCGCCTCAACGAGTTGTCAGCAACTGTAGGGGCCCAGTAGGGTCGAAGCCTTCTCTGGCCAAGGGTTGGTGTAAAAGAGGAACACCGGGGCCCTGGAACTAAGGCTAGCAGGCAGGCAGGAACGGTGGGTCGTTCAGTCAGTAGAAGTCTGACACTCATTCTCACGACAATCGTCATTTAATAATTTTTCCCCACCATAAAAAAACAGTGGGCCCTCGCCCACGGCGACTTTTTGTAGCGATGCATCACTTCTAACGCGTGTTAGTCGCATTTGCAACGCGCTACTGCATCGCGATTGTATCGATACAAACGCGCGACCGCGTCGCGCTACTAACGCGCTACTGCATCGCGATTGTATCGATACAAACATAAGATGCAGACAGATGCATCCAATATTGACGCTGCTTCCGTTGTCTACGCTTCGGCTGCTTACGTAAAAGCAGCACCAAAGACAACGTGACTAATGTTGCCTCAACGGAGTCCAAGGTATTTTTGTATCGTAACTGCATCGCGACCGAATCGCGTTTGCATCGCGACTGAATCTGGTCCCGCGGGCGCGGGCACTCAGCTAGCGACTGCTTCGCGTCTGTATCGATGCTACGCGCGAGAGCATCGCGACTGCATCGCTACAAAAAGTCGCCCGTGGGCGAGGGCCCTAAGAGAGAAATAGAGTCCGTCTCAGCATAATTCCAGAGTAGTTGAAACTAACTTCTACTTAAAGAAGGAGGCGACGGCCTGCCATTCCTCCTTGATCAAGAGATCGCTGTTGTCAATTTCTTCCACGAGGTCACGGCGGTGCTCCGCCTAAGTGGGGTACATTTCCACCGCATGTTTCACCGTGTCCTCTTGGCTGCCTACATAATGGTGACACCCGTATGTTTCTTCTGCCTGATTCCAATGAACCTCCCGAACTTGTCATGTGTGCCATGAAAAGGACGTATTTCCAAGCCTCACACCTCAAAGCGAGAACTTACTGCCGTGATTATGGCGTGCCCAGCACTGAGCGGCGACAGTCCCTGTCACCATTTTACCATATTCCATGAAGGGCTTCTAGGTGAACAATTGATTAGAGGAGAAAAATATAGGTACGAGTATATTTTATATACCCCTAACAATGGCGTGTTGTTTTTTTATCGTCAATAGGTTTGCGCTTGACCGCTAATTCACCAGATGACAAGCGAAAATGCGGTCGACGATGGAGTACGGTTACCTAGAAGTAACCTATTCACTCTTGACTTAAAGATTACCAGGTTGTAGTCATCAGGAAACACACACTTTTTTAATACAGTCTCGCGCATGCCATTCTTTAGCTGTACGCAAAATGGTTTGTGAATGACTAGCTTTTGCCCGCGGCTTTGCCCGCGTGGTATTGGGGTTGGGGTTTCCGGGATAAAAAGTAGCCTGTCCTATTCCGGAGTGTATCCTATGCCTGTGTCAAATTTCATCCAGATCTGTCCAGCCGTTTTGGCGTGATTGATTAACAAACATCCAAACATCGTAACTTTCGCATTTATAATATTAGTAAGATTAATTTTTTCTGCATATTACTGATTTTATTACTGCCTGATTGTAAATCTTGGTTGTTTTGTTGTCAGGTGCGCGATGCCGTCGCGACGGTGGTAGAACACCGGAGGGCGGCCGGATGCGGGCCGCGCGCGCCCGTCCGCCCGCCGCCTCCGTCACGTAGCGGCGCCTGCGCTCACGCCGCGCTGCGACTATGCGCATGGCAAGCGCTCTGGCCACTCTGCTCGCGGTAAGTAACTAACTGATGTAATGATCATCATCATCATTGCATCCAAAAGATATCTACTGCCAGACGTAGGCCTGTCATAAGTGTCACCATAACAAACGGTCCAAATGCTGTAAAAATTCGTCTGTCTGTCAATCTGTCTGTTAATCGTTTAGATGCAAAGACATTAAATACTGAGTATAAGGGGACAGATTTTCGCAAACCCTAAGTGTGGGTTGTGTGTTCTTAGTATCAACCTTATATTGTTCCCACTGACGTATCTCAGGCCTCTTCTTTGAGAGAGGGAGGGAACCCTTACCTAATGACAATTCTAATATATAATCAATCATTATATTAGAAAAACGCAATATTTATATATATAGAAAGTTATATTATTTCCAATAGAAACTTAAAAAAAAAAAAATGTTTTCTTCATATATTCATGTGGTAAATTTTCAAGAACAAAAAATGAGGAGTGACTTTTCAAAACGGCTTATTTCGGGTTCCCAATTTTACTTATTTTTTTAATGCCAATCGGGACTTTATGTACACTCACATTATATGACGTGAAGTGTCCGGTTCTAAAGTACTTTAATCTCGAAGAAAAATGGCCATAGAAAATGCTTTCCGCAACAAAATAGCTTAATTCACGTTAATTCTCGGCCCTACTAATTGTGATAGGAGTTTTTTCAAAATAGCTCATTTCTAGAACATTTTGTATGGAAATTTTGTTAATACGTATCAAAATGGCTTATTTCTAATCTGGTATCACAGGTTATTTTGGAGGGTTGAAAGATAGCTTTAATATCTGGAAGTGGATCCGCAAATATATTTTTATACATTGGCAACACTTTTTATTTGACTACGGCCAATTAAAAAAATATTAAACGTCATGTGTCACCTTGCTGTCAACTTCTCAATACTTTCTAGGAGTGTTGTTCTCAATATTTTCTAGGAGTGCCAAAACAAAATGGCTTATTTCTTATGAGTGCTGAAACAAAACATCTTATTTCTTGGAGTTTGCGACTAAATGGCTTATTTCCTTAAATCATATGATAATAACTCATAATTTAGAGTATTAAAAAAAATATATACACTGTGAAACGATCTATTAACGTACCTAGATTATGTACATAGAAGTTTGTTACTAAAAATATTCATATATGAAAAGTTTTCATATTTTTCTTGGTCCTGAAAAAAATGACCAAACAGAAATAAGCCATTTTGAAAAGTCACTCCTCAAATGTCCTTTATTATTTTGACAGATCATATTTTGACTCTCTTAATTAGATCCACGGATCAATAACATGAAATGTATCTTTATGAATAACTAGAGCTTTGCCAGCAACTTGTCTCTTCCTTTCTTTTTCTTTCTTTCTTTAAAAAAATATTATTATTAATGCAGACTATAAAAAAAATATCTTTGCGATGATTTGCCCCGGATATGTTCAGAAAAGGTCTAAGTATTAGCACCAAGGGTGAGGGCATGGTAAGGGCATGCTAATCGCTCCGTCACAGAATTATATTCAGATACTGACGGATGAAGACCGTTAACCGGCCGAATGGCTCCATGCCAACCATGTAATTATCGAGATGTATAACCTTCCCGGACCCTGCTTGGAGCTGCAGTCACACTCTTCGTAAAATCAGATAGATAGATATATTCTTTATTGTACACCAAAAATAAAAAGTCAGCTACAAATTCGGCGCTTACGTCAAAATTTTTTGTGTTTTTTTAAACGATATATAATATAATAATAAAAATAAACGTTTATTCGCAAAAAATACAGATAGTGCGTTACTGGTATACAAAAACAGTTATTGACAAACCTGTACAAAACAGTTTATAGCCCTGCCTCTTAAACTAGCATAAACCTGTATTCTAAGAGACAGATATAAACTAGTGTTTGACTGCGATCCCACCTAAATTAATTACCCTACAGTAAATATGGCAGTTTTTTTTGGAAGTTATCAAACCTCTTTCTCCACTCTACTTTGGCGGGAGAGAGTAAGTTAGACTTTTAGACTTGCTAACCTAAACATACCTGTGTTTTTTCAGTTGCTAAAGAGCAACTGAAAAAACACATGGGTCGAGGCTGTAAAGACAGCCTGGACCCATGGTGACTTTTTCAAAGATTCCCGCAGAAATATTCTTTATTCTAACAAAAGACCCACACATACCCCGTGCCTCAATGTGTCACAAGTATAATAATATTAAAAAAAATGATTTATGTGTAAAATTTACCGATTTTTATAACCAGATTAACAAAATAAAAAATAAAATGTTAATACATGGTTAATAATTCCTAATTTTGTGACGTACCTAGGTAAACACTAAGAAAGGGTTTTTCAAAATTCAGTTCCTAAAAGGATGTAAAGAGGGTCTAAAGTTTATATGGATAACCGTACTTTCACGCGGGCGTAGCAGCTGGCAGAAGGTTAGTAATATATATTACTAGCGACCCGCCCCAGCTTCGCACGGGTGCAATGCTGACATTAAATATATTATGCATGTATTATGCATATAAACCTTCCCCTTGAATCACTCTATCTATTAAAAAAGCCGCCTCTAAATCCGTTGCGTACTTTTAAAGATATAAGCATACATAGGGCATAAGCAACTTTGTTTTATACTATGTAATGATAATGAATGATAATGATGTCGATGAACAAATCTCATCGCACTTACTCGAACTCTACTAAATCGAAGTAGTGATGTGTATCAATGTCAGTAAATTATTATTTAATAGGTCAGGCCATCAGGCGTCATCAGCGTCATCGGTGTCGGGTGGCCGCCACTGGCGACAGTCTGGTGGCTGTTAATGTACCATTGTTTTGTGTCAAATGTATGTGGTGAGTGTCAGTGGTGATAAGGGATGCCTTGAGTACGTTGTCAAACAAAAAATACAAATTAATAAAAAGTATTGACTGTTTCGGCCTGATTGTGGCAACATTTCATTGGGAGACCCTAACAGTTTTTGGCCTAATAGGTATTCGCGATATTGTAAAATCTGAGAAAATTTTTCGAATTTATCTATACGTGTATACCTATAGCAAAATACGATTTTTTTTTTAAATTGAAAACTGGAACAAATATAAATGTGCAATACTGCGGTACTTTTAGTTAGTTCATCAGGGTTTTTTTAATTTATTTTATATTAATTAAAATATTAACCAAAAGTCCGCAAAAATTTGTTCGAAATCTAAAGAAAAAATAAATATTTGTATTACTTTTAACTGATTAAAAAAAGAGGTTATTTTTTAAAATTGTCTAAATTAAAAAAGAAATTGATTCAGATGATGTTAAAAGATATAATATTAAAATTCTTCAACATGTCTTTTTTTTCAGTTATTATCGAAACACAAAAATAAAATTCCTCAATTCCTATAAAAATGAATTTAAAGTTTCAATCACTAGATAATAGAGAGCTGATAACAATAGTACAATTTCGATAAATTCTACATAATAAAATTTAATATTTTCCGGGTTTACCCTGTTGCTATTTCCACGCCCGCGCCAAAATGCGTCTGGCATGACAGATAACACGTGTAAACCACACTTTATGTCGCAATTATTTGGTTAGCATCTACGAGCGCGCGTATCTGTGAAACTATCGAACATTTTTCAATAATGTGAAGCGGTGATGAGCGAAAACTCGATGGAATTCACATAAAGCGGTTCAGACTAATCGGACGCAACATTATGCGGCCGAGTCGCCACCCGTGCAGTATGGAGCAAGGCGCGAGCAGTACTAGTCGCTCATAGCCGTAGCACACAACCGCCAAGTGCGCGCGTTCGAAAAATGAATTCGAAAATTCATTCTTAGAAAAAAGTTAGCCATAAGTTAGTGATGTGTGTAATTTATTTCAAAAAGTTCCAAAGTGTGTTTTCAAATGAACGTAGTGACGTTTTGTTTTATGTATGATTTATTCAATACATTGGACAAATTTATTTTTGCTCATGGCAATTAAAATGGTGAGTTTAATTTTTAATTTTGTTAAGTGTAAATTTTATGTGCATCGTCTTAATAGTGAGTAATGCGGTGTTTAAATAGGTTTCTTATCGCCGAATTAATTGCTTTGGTAATTAACTATAAATTACTTATGCGGTGACACAAGCGTTTTTACAGAAATAGGACAACCAACAAGAATTTGGTTGTTAAAACACAGAAAAAGAAAAAAAAGTAAAATTTTATATGCAGGATTAAAAGTTTCTTATCAGCTTACTTTAAAACTTAATTAGACTTATGATATTATTTTATAAAGTCAGATTATATTGCCATCAAATTGCTAAGTGTCTGATATTTTGCTTCATTTCCATATTAATTAAGAAATGAAGTAGCTCACAAAACCCATAATCGTAAAAATCGAATTAAAATATTTTTGAACAAGAATAACTGCATTCATTTTTAAAGTTCCGTGTAGGACCTATTTAATAAAAATGCTCGTATAAAATTAAAAATATCGTTCGGAAACCGATAAATATTTTATGTGTGAACGTTTCAATCGGCTATAAAACGCGTACGAAAATCTAGAGCTCAGTTAACACATACATCAAACAATTTCCTACTTTTCCGTTTAGTGCATTATGCGGAAGTTTTAATAACAAATACCTAGTTATCTTTAAGAAATAAAAACTTGTTTGCAAAAACGTAAAATCAGTAAAAATTGTTTTATAAATAACAAAAAAATTGTATTGCGATAGGTAGTTATTTTGTAAAAAAATATATGGAAAAGGTAACAGATTTAAATGATATTTCTTATTAATGATATTTCTTAATGATATTTAGTAGTTACAATTTTGTGAAAACCATTATTTTAATATGAACCTAGAAAATATTTTCCATTTCCAAGAAAATTACTGCTACAACAAAAAGGAAATAACTGTGTAGATACTTCATGTAAATACAATACAAAATAAATTAAAGTTACTTTGTTTATTTTATGCCAAGAACATTATTATGCGATAAAATCTATTTCATACCTTAGTTTTACAGTAGTTCACGCGTGCAAGCAAAGGTCAATGTATCGGCGCTCATTGTTGTGGTCATGGAAGAACGCAATAACTCTAAAACGTGGTTCTCATTAAAACGATTAAATAATCGACAAAGTTATAAAATCAAATTGGTGACACCGGAACAGCACTAGTGGCAGGTTTTTTTTATTGAGATTGATGACACCGCGTTCGAATTTTAAATTTTCTTTTTTTTTCTTAATGATTGACACTTTCATTTTTAATTTGGCGGGAATTGAAAGTGACAGTTTTTTTTTGCAATAACCAAAAAGGAATATACTTTTTTTTTAATTCTTCCAAAAGGTTTTAAGTCTGAGCATTTATAGCTTTTAACATAAAAGGAAATGATAAGCTTTGCATTCCAAGTAATAGGGATAAACAGAAATAGGTCACAATACTGTTATCATATAAAACTGGCCACCAATCTATAACTAGATGTTATGGTTTAGTGGTCATCTCGTGAAGTAAGTGGTTACGATGCATTTCCTGCTTATAGTAACTGCTTATAGTACCAATTCGTACTTCTTTCGAAAATAAAAAGAGATTTAATGATCACACTATTCGTATTTTTTTTATGAACGAATTTTACGAAATTCAACCCGTAAAACAGGGGTTGGAAGTTAATATTGAGAAATCGAAATTTTTCGTAAGATCAAAAAAAATTGGAGGTATCAAGTTTGCGGGGCCAGCTTCTTATATACTCTTCTTATATATAAAAAAATTATAGCTGTCCGTTAGTATCGTTAAAACTCAACAACGACTGGATCGATTTGGCTAATTTTTGTTCTTGAAACATTTCAAAAAGTTTAGGGAACGGTGAGAAAAGTTATTTAAGCAGTTCGAACTTTTCCGGAGTAGTTGGTTGTAAATAAATAATAATGATTAAGTATAAGATTGTACTTATGTAGCATATTTATTTTTATTTATTTATAAGAACTTCATGCAACACAAAGGTACACAGGCGGACTTAATACTTTAGTTCTCTACCTGGTGGTTAAGAGAAAACATAGCAGGTGCATAAAAATAAATAAATAAAAAGATTATTAATAAGATCCAGGGTTAAATATATATATATACTAGCGACCCGCCCCAGCTTCGCACGGGTGCAATGGTGATATTAAATACATATATACACGTACACCTTCCTCTTGAATCACTCTATCTATTAAAAAAAAAAAACCATCAAAATCCGCTATTTATAGGTACGCTCTTGCCGCACCGGGCGGTAGGCCGGTACCGCCGCAAACGCTACGTCCCGCAATTTTTAAATCTGTAATATCTTCAAAAATATTCACTTAAATCATACGGTGTAAAGGGCCATATAGATCTATATTAAATGAACAATGTATTCAAGGTATTTAATTGGTTAAGGATTAATGCTGTATTGGTTAAAATCGCTTCGAAAATTAACCATTATTTGTCGTAAAAAGTAAATGACAAAAAAAAGTTATTGTGGATTATCCATAAGAGATAGACATATACCATCGCGGACTTTTCTGTAGATCTTTTCAATGTGTACAATACTTAGTACATTATTTTGATAAAACTCGTAGGGTTCAGCCTGCGTTTGCAATGTAAGCGGAAAAAATGAAATTATTTACGACATCACATTAGAAACCTCAAAAATAACAGTACTTCTCCACTATTTAATAGATATTATTATACATATAAACCTTCCTCTTGAATCACTCTATATATTAAAAAAAACCGCATCAAAATCCGTTGCGTAGTTTCAAAGATTTAAGCATTCAAAGGGACATAGGGACAGAGAAAGCGACTTTGTTTTATACTATGTAGTGATAAGAATAAAATAAACATACATATTATATTTATATATATAATATACCTGCGAACACCGGCGTTCGCACATAATTATATTACGTCTCTAATTACAGTACTTACTCGAAAGTTTATACTCCTTGGTGTTCAAAGTGTCAATTATTGGCATTTAAACTGTTTGCTCCCTCATTTCCCTGGCTTAGTAACGTGTTTTGTTTAATAAACAAAATAATGAGATGTAAAACTTGTTCTTGTCTGGTAATTTTCTTTTGTTGTCTGCGATTCCGATAATTATGTGAATAATTGCATTCATATTAGTATTTCCTTTTCACTATTTGACAATGAGAAAAGGAAATACTAGGTAAAAATTTACTATTTATGTAAACACATTAAAGTAGAGAATAAGAAGAAAGAAAAGGAAAAATAGGTACAAAGGTGATGTTTATTTCTAAAGAAATGTTTTCCAGTATACCTGTGAAAGTAGAGTTAGAAAAACAGAGGTTGTTTTTGTATTTGTTTGTGTATATTTTATTATTGCTGTTCACCATGTGTAACAGCAATAATAAAATATACACAAACAAATACAAATAGTTCTCAATTAAATATTATTGCAAATAAATATCACTTACAATACTTAAGTTTTGTTATATTACTTAGTAATATATTTTTTTATTACTTAGTAATATAATAAAATAATAAGTAGTATATTGAGTAGTGGTGGTCGAATAGTAGCGGCCGCTACTTACGATAGTAATAAGGTCGTGGGTTCAAACCCAGCCAGGCGCATTACTTTGTGTAATTTATTTCATCACCACTGCTTTCAAAACGGCAAAGGAAAACATCGTCAGGAAACCGGCATGTCCTATAACCAAGAATTCAAAAGAAGTGTGTCATCACACCATGTTTGTGGGCCTAGTACGGGTTGGACCCAGGGAATGGACCGTAATCCACCACAAGGGCCCACCCTTGTGGTGGATTACGGTCCATTCCCTCTCCTAGAGAGGAGGCCTGAGTCCTAGCAGTGGGAACAAAAAAAGGCTGATGTTGATGAATACATAGTATAATGCAACTATGACGAAATAGAAAGGTGAAAATCAGCTAGTGCTGAAAATCAGCGCTGTGACTCTGTGCAGCTTTTTGCTAAACACTGGCCGTTTTGTGCGGGTGTGTCGCATATTTTGCGCTACTTACTGTAGTTGTTTGTGTTTTTTACATGTATATATAATCTTCATACTCTTGCGCAAATAAACTTTTTCTTTCTTTTCTTCTTTTGAAAGATAGGGTCTTTTCACTCTGTTTTTAAAAACTGCAAGACTCTGGCATAACAACATTATCTTGATCTGTGTATTTGAGATCCTTTCGTGCTTGTTAGAGCGCCGGTTGCTCCCGACTGTGACCTGTATATCTTTGACAGTCAATGAGTTAGTTGTGTACCAGGAAATATACCAGTTTTACCCAGTTACTGGGCAATGAAAGACTGTTATGTAGTCGTTCCATGTAAAAAAATGGTATCCAGCTGTATCCGGTCAGGATGAAAGCCAAACCCGATTAGTTGGGAAAGGCAAAGCAGATTGATTGGTCGTTTAAATTGATGACAAGGTGTTCAAATAAGTCATAGAATAAGCTGATAAAAAAAATACTAAAAAAATCTTTAATATTAACTATTTAAAAATAAAAAGGACTCCTATGTCAAACCTTAAGTGCCCAGCAGGGTCAAGGCCTACTGGGGTCAAGGGTTCGTTGTTCGTCTCAAAAGAAAACCGGGACTCCTGGAACTCATGGCAAAAAAGGAACATCAAAAACATCAGCCTTTTTTTATGTTCCCACTGCTGGGACACAGGCCTTCAGTCTGTCTTGGAGAGGAAATAGGTCATAATCCAGCATGCGGGCCCAGTGCGAATTGGTGGCTGTTACATGTCTTCGAAAAAGGAACATAAGAGAGGGTTTTAGCCTGTAAAATCTAATACGTTCTTCCACTCTGCCCTGGAACAAAACATTAGATGATTACCTATATTAAGTATATACTACAATCGCAGAAACAACAAAAAAATATGCAGCGCTAGTATTCAAAACATGCATCACGAATTACGAATGCGTTTGCAATACAAAATCTTCACGATACAAAAGCATAAATAATTTACTGACACTTTGTGCACTTCTGACGTTTTACAAGTGCCCATGTAGTGAAAAGTGAAATAAAAGGATTTTGACTTTAACTTTGACTTTTGAACTGTCATGAAGTTAATAAAAAAAATATGCTAATTGCACATTTCGAAACATAGAATATCTCTACATTCATACTTTTCGATCACACATTGACCAGCCACCGATTTTACTACGATAAATCTAACGATGTTGGTCGACGTACACTTCCCAGTATATTATATGGTATTGACCCTTCACACAAAGCCCAGAGGTCGGTGTTGAATGACTTGGTCTAGTGAAAACTGGTCTGAACTAACACAAATTAGAGCCACTGTGAACTCTCAAAGGCAATGCCAGTGTCACACATTGCCTATGAACTTACTAGACTCTGCCAGCTGCTTCACACGCTTAAAAATAGATTTCTGTATTCAAACTTTGGACCCTCGTTTCATCCCTTTAGAGGGTGAATTTTGAAACATCCTCTCTTAGTTACAAAAGGAAACCTTGTGCAAAATTTCACGCTCCTAGTCTCAGTAGTTTCGGCTGTACGTTGATATGTCAGTCAGTCTCCTGTTGATAAGTCAGCTTTTTGCCAGCGACTTTGCCCGCTTGAAAACAGGTCTTCGCACCAATTTTGGACCCTCGTTTCATCCCCTTAGGGGGTGAAATTTGGAAAATCCTCTCTTAGTGCTCGCTTACGTTACAAATAGAAGCTTTGTGTAAATTTTCTCGCTCCTAGTCCCAATAGTTTCGGCTGTACGTTGACACGTCAGTCAGTCTGTTTTTCCTTTTATAGATATTGATGACCCATCTAGGTTATGCTGTTTAACATGTTTGTGTCTGTGGCTTCCTTTTGAGAAATGTGTTAAGTGGACACTTCGCGTAACTTTGGGTAAATGTTTAACTTGCAACAGCGTGGCAATACTGTTCAAGCCAGGTTCTATTCATTTTGAAAAATTTTTAACCACTGTAAAGCCATAAATACAAAAGAGAACGCCATGAAAATTTATTTTTTGGTTTAAAGCTTACCCGTACTTATACCTTTTTCATTCTTGACTTAAATATCCTCTAGAAACTTAGTTATCAGGAAACAAAAATTCCGGCTGAGAGCCGAATTTCCAGCCGGAGTCTGTGTATCCTGGAAGCTACAACCTATACAGGTCTTTAAGCCAAGAATAAATAAGTTACTCCTAGGCAAGAGTATCCCATCGTCAAGCACATCGCCTCTTACCATCAGGTGAGATATTGGTCAAATCCAAGCGTTAATGACCTTCAAAATATGCGTGACCGAGTCAGAGTTAGCAACAACAAATCCGTCGTAAATTCCTAACCAGGACCACACACAACTCCCACAACACGACCCTCACTATCGACTAGCGTACCTAAGCACCGCCAACGCTCACGCAAACAGTTCGTTAAATCCGTACGGAATTCCGCTCATCCTAAGCTGAGCCCACACAACAATAAACCCAGATATTCACGCGGTCACACCCGATTCGCGAATGTACAGCCCTGACCGTGCGAAAAGGCTTAGCTATCTCAGAAATGTGTAGAAACATCAGACAGGATTATGGAGATCAAGAATTTAAGGCGCCTTGAATGGATTGGAGAGAAGTCACCCTGGGTCAACCCGATAAAACAAACATATCTTATGGAATAAATTCACGTCATGATGACATTACAATAGAAATATATATTCGAGACAGACATAGCTCAATGGTTACTAACACAAGGTACAATTATCAAAACCTACCTAGCCATAGCTTTCTGGTGTATATATACCATAACATTATTAGGAATCATCCGACAAAATCATTCAGCAGAGTGAAGCACAAAAGATGTCCACACGAATAAAAGTCATGACATTTTATAACTAAGACCTAAGAGATACACTATCATTCACCCCGTCAGCATTTCTGGCATTTTCCACAAATAAAAGTATCTACAAATTATTTACGGCTAAATAAAGATACAACAATAATGACTGTCTAGAGATAAGGAACTAATTTGTGAATTAAAATATTTGTGATATCGACCAGTATCTGTGTTTATGGACTGATTATCTCAACGCACACCCACCGAAGGGACTATTAAAATACGTCAGTCCATAAAGTAGATAAATGTTTATGTAGCAAGTTAAAAACCTGATGAAATTAATAGAAATTCCTAAAGTTGCAATCAAAATAGAATATGTAGAAATAATTTCAAGGAAGCTGAATTTGAACTGGCAGAGAAGTTAGACGTGTAAAACTTTTCAAAAGCATTGTAAATTCTATTTATTATATTTTACTGCGTACATTGCAGGTTTGGAATAATTTGCCTGCAGATAACTTCTAGTCCGATTATAATCTAGATGTCTTCAAAGTTAAAGAGTAAAGGTTGTTAATAAACTAGTGCGATTCACCATAAATTTTTGCATTGCTGCTTACCATTAGATGTCATCCCAGTCAAGCACTAGTTTAATATAATTGTTTTTACAAGCTTTCATTTCGTTTCACCTGTCCCGATTTTTGTGATCAAATCATGTAATTAAAATTTGATCTACTTCCCGGTTCCCGATTGAGCTGAAATTTTGCGTGCTAGTGTCAATGCAAAATTACTATGTCTTGGAGTTGATCTGATTATAGATCCGGAAGGTGGCCATAGGAACTCTGTAATTAAACGTCAGAACTACATCGAATTTGGGCTCGTGTAATTCGTCTTGACGAGTTTTAAATATATAGCTACCGATACATGTCTTTACTACCGCGCAATAAAAGCTTGCTATGAAAAAAAAATATCTCTCTTGTAATTTAAGTGTCTTCAAGGCTAGAGTGAGTAGGCTCTTAATAAACTAGTGCGCCTCATCATCACCGATTGAACCTTTATTATCAGGTGGGATCGCAGTCAAGCACTAGTTTATAGCAATTAAAAAATAATATCTCGAATTAGGATTCTTGATACTTCAGGAACCCGTCAGCATGACTGTGGCATTATTTCGTCATAGCCCACAGTAGAAGCGTGCGAGCCTGTCTCTACGATAAACGTGCTAATTTATATCGGCGACAATCCTTTTCAATTGAAGTTAATTTATGTGACATTACAATCTTGTCGGATTAAAGCGGGCAGCTTTGTACAGATATCGCAGCTGGTGTTAAGTTTGCAGTTTTTATTTTTAATACATTCCAGCTATTGGGTTTCCGATAAACTATGATGAATGGCTTCGAGCTGAGAGTTGTCAAGTTAACTGAGACTTATAATGTGGATAAAAGGTCAATAGGCTTTATCTTACTTCAGCACTTTAAAAACTTTGTTTTTTTTAAGTATCAATTACTTATATAATTATAATGTCAAAGTGAAACATGATGATGGCATATGGTGTTCATACATACGGATTATGATTTTGATGAAGACTGGATGATGTCTCATCATTACATAGTATAAAACAAAGTTGCTTACCGCTGTCCCTTTGTATGCTTAGATCTTTAAAAGTACGCAACGGATTTTGATGCGGTTTCTTAAATAGAAAGAGTGATTCTAGAGGAAGGTTTATGAGTTTATAATAGTCAAGAACATCACTTGACTTACTTTTTATTTGTGCGTCGCTGATGTACATAATACATAAAGTAAAAAAAAAAATAGAGTTTGTGTTTGTTGCTAGACACTTTCACAGGTAGAGTATGTCTTTTTTTTTATGGTAGGTGAAAATCATCGAATGACGAAACCCGCTCTTGGGCGGAGCGGGAGACCAGTGTCAGACTCTTACTGACTAAAAAACCTACCCCGTACCTTCCTTGCCTTATTCCTAGAGTCGAGGTAACAGTTTGCACCACCCTAGGCTTCAGGAGGCTTCGACCCTGAAGGTCTCCTGCAGTTTGCTGACAACTCCTTGAGGCGCACGGGAACGGTGCGCGCCGTTGACGACTTGGACTCGGTCTGGAACGACTTGGTCTCGTGTCTTAGAATAACATAATATCATTTTCTACTATCACACAGACAGAATCACTGGCAGCACTTAGTTATTTCCATAAACCGGGGGTTTACACACTCCTTCCTATAATATTATCTGTTGCTTAGTATCTAAACATTATGGTAATAAAAATTCTCGTCTAGGAAATAAATACCAAAACTTATATGATAAGTTACTAATAAAAATCATAAAACTCATTTATTACCTATTTATAATATCTTAAGTAAACAAAACAATCTATTAAAAAAATGTTTTTTTTCATAGATTATCTGATGATAATGATGTAATGATTTACATAGTATAAAACAAAGTCGCTTCGTCCCTATGTATGCTTAAATCTTTAAAACTACGCAACGGATTTTGATGCGGTTTTTTTTTTAATAGATAGAGTGATTCAAGAGGAAGGTTCATGTGCATAAAACATGCATAATATATTCAATATACCCGTGCGAAGCTGGGGCGGGTCGCTAGTTATGTAATAAAACATTACTGTTTTGGTACATATTTCCCTACCAATTGTAAATAAATTAATCTTTATCACATTGATTATATTTTTGGTACGATTTACGGTATGATTTTACTTTTTATCTAAATTGAGGAACCTCTAAGATTTATAATAGAATCTAAAATAGTGTTTCTTGGAACAAAATTGTGTGAACAATGTATAAATTTAAAAAATTCAATGTATAAATTAAAATTTTATGGAGTGAAAAGTCAGACACGCTCTTAAACACACATTTTTATTAAACAGTGTAAGACTGACTAAACTACCCACTCCATTCCTTCTTAGTCCTCATACCGGGGTCGGACCTTCCTTTCAGAAACCGGACTGGGGCCCCAGTAGACTTCGGCCTCTACTTTTGCTGACCACTCCTTGAGGCGCACGGGAACAGAGCGCACCGTCGACGACCTGGCTTGGTCTGGACCGTTACCAGACGCCGGACGGCGAGCTACCCATTGCTCGCCATCTGCAAGCCCGCGAGTCTGATACTCCGTCCTGCTCCCTTATTCCCTTGGGACTAGGGTGGCGTCAAGACAAGTCCAGTAATCGTCAAGAGATTCAATTTTCAAAGTTTATTTTTTCTGCTAGACGATATATTTGGGGAAAGTACAAATATACGAGTATATTTACCATCATATCTATTTCGAAACTGATAATTTCGATCACCTGTTACGAGTACCTAGTCTTGTTACTCAACCTTATGAATAAAGAAATTTTAACAATAGAACTGAGTAATCAATGATAGTTTAATTAATAATGGATTAGTCATCCGTTGACCCTCAAAACTTAAGTAAATTAAAGCAGTAGATGGCCGGATCACAAGTCGTTATTTTTTTCATCATCAGGAAACTAACCAGCTAGCCAGTACTTTAAATATTTTTATTTATTTATTTAATCTTCATATACAGTACTGTTTTTGCCCGCGGCTTCGCTACCGGCAACAGAAAAATGGGATAAATGGATAACTTTAAATAATATATTTTAGATTTAGATTTTTATATAATTATATAGACTAGTACATGGCAAACTTAATGCAACAATGCATTCTCTACCAATCAAACTAGTTAAATAGATAACACTGGGAGGTGTGCACAATAAACAAATATTACGTTTATAACAATTTTTACTTATACTAACCAGGATTTACTGGCTTAGACTGAAAAATTGCTTTAAATACCTAGTTACCGTAGTCTTGGAACGCAAAGGAACACCTGAAAAAATACAGAAGCATTTTGACATTCTCTCTCATTTTACCTAGAACCGGAAGATTTATTTGTTGATATTGCACCTCAAAAGAAAGAATGTAACCTGTATCAATTATCAAATATCCTGTGCCTGTGATCCTTCCTGATTAAGCAGTAATGCAATTCATTAATGATGACGCACACTAGATTATTAAGAATCAATTAAGTCACGCCTTGAAGACACTTTCATTATATTCGAACCAAAAGACCGCAGCCTTCAATGAACGCAGTATAAACCATGAGGCAAAACTATGTTTCCAAACATAGTTATTTCAAATTATATCCTAGCTTCAAAACTATTTATATGCTCAAGTAAATCTAGCAATACATAGGTAACTATTTCAAGAAATAGAACATTATAGACGTCCCAACTAGTTACGTAGACAAACACAGTGATCGCAATATGATAAGACAACCGTGACTAATCCCGAATCAGATTAAAGACATTGCCTTAATTACTATGTCTGGGAAACTGATTGGATATCACATTAATTGTCATAACTCTACAGACGTTGGCACGTTGCCGCAATAGCTCCCGAACCACGACCCAACTAATACTGGCGCTTGTCTTAAAATTCAGAGACCGTAAGAAAAGCCGCAATCCAATATAATTCTAATAGGCAGCGTAAAATCTGTAATAACATGAATTACATTAAAATCGTTAACTGACATGTGGTTGCTTGATAACTTCATTTAGCGAAAACTAGAGCTTAGGACTACTGGTTTAGTTTCCTTCTCTATCAGGTCATGCGATTTATTATTAATTTTGTTGTAATGACTTTTATTGGATACCTATTAACGAACTTTTGGATGTGAAGTTACAAGGACTACAAGTTCTGTTTGTAGTGGTGTAGTATCTAACGTTTGAACTCGAGCCCTGTTTGGTCTTAATCGTACGCATGAACCACGAAGCCATATTGATCAACTCAGTACTACCTGTACAAATGTACAGGTAGTACTGTATTTTTATCTTCAGCTGTTTTAGCTTCAAAAACCTTGTTTTGATCTGTTAGAAAATTTGTTTCTGCTATATCATGTTGCCTCATAAATTCATTAATTTTGGCATTGAATATTACATATTTTCTTGCTTCTTCAATTTAACCTTTCTTGGCTTACGATCGCACCAGTTTTTTTTTCTTTTTTTTTGTATTCATGTTTTTGTTTAATTTCCAAATCACTAGAAACAAGTGGGTCAAAAAAAAAACAATTCTCACTGGTGGCGGTTATCTCCAACATGAATGATCGTGTTTACACAAACGTTTGACCAAATATGCACCAAATCAAAGGGTTCCGTGTCGACCCAATATTTGTAGGAAAGTTTGACCAAACTTTGTATGTAGAACATATTGTTGGACACCTTCGTTCATTGGAGGCCCATTTCCTGTTTGTATTCGATAAGGGACTGTGTAAATGATGTGTAGTCTTGTAGGCGTTCCGTATGTTTTAGAATTTTTACTTTCGTTTCCTTGCGTACGGTCAATAGTCGTTAAACTGTTCATCTTGATAAGCCAAATATGCTTTGAAACAATTTTTGCGTCACTGATCGTCAGAATCTCAAGAATTTCATTCACAGAAGTGTCATAGGTTTACATTCTTTTTTAACTGTGTGTCTTCTTATCGCGAATATTTCTTTTGTTTATCGTATCAGTTAACTTTCTTTGAAGTCATTAATTTCTAATACTGTTACAAATTTTGTAAGGCATACCGCTTTCAAATATTGTTTTAACATTATGCAATCTCTGATTTGAACTAAATCTTAGAAGTCATTATTTATTAATGTCTTTTCATTTTGACTAAATAATGATGCAATACTATTAAATTGAAATTCTACATTTATAGGTTAATACCTAAGCAATATATATATGCGTTTAGTTAATGCTTCACCAGCAACCACCTAAATAACTTCACGGATTTGGCCAAAAGCGTTTTAGTTCCCAAAATGTATTTACGCTTTACAAACTAAAATGTTAACAGACTATTGAGTTATTTGAATTTTTGGAAATCCAATATGGCGACAAACCAATTTACTACCTACTCGTACCTTGAAAGTTGATACCGAATCTTTAACGTTGTAGATATTTTACTGCTAAACGAAAATAATTGTTTCCTTAGATACTTAATTCAGTTACACCTGAATAATTATATGCTTTAGGCAATAAATCTATTTTATATTGTCCTAGACCGGATTGAAGGGACCTATTAAAAGTCTAGTTTATAAATTTAGGCTTATTGTTTTTGTAACTGCTAAGTTTACCGTCAATCAAACTGAATTCCCTAATCATAAGCTTACTCTCAAATGAAACGCCAAAAAATTTGCCACTCATATTCAATAAAACAATCTTCTTTATTCTCGAATCCAGCCTCATTCCTCCAAGAACTGGATCTGTCATACTTGATACGAGATTTCCCTTTATCTTCCTTCGTAAATAACATTATACCGTTAAAAAGGATTAAATCACTGAGGGAGCTTAAGTCCGTCCTGTCGGGGTATCAGGCTGATTGTTTGACATTTAATTCTTCATGCCTTCCTTCTTATTTGCTGGATTATTAACTTCGCGAATAACATGTGCGGGTGACATTTCTTTATCCCTTTGCAATTGAAAAGGGTCTGCTTATTTCGGGTGTGATTGATTTTAAGTATGAAGGACATTGTTTCGGCTATTTTATTAGCTGGCAATTTAATACAGTTTAATACTTGCAAATTTTGGATAGAGATCTTGATAAGAACAACAGTAAAGCATATATACCGGCCGCCAGGTAATAATTTTTTCTAACAATATTCAAATTCTAATCGATAACTTCAACACGACACAACTGTCTTCAAATTTAACGATCAACATAACAATTGAATCTCAGCATGCTAGTGCCAATTACACAAATCATCTGATAATCGAGTCGCATTCGACTACAATCGGCATCGATAAAGACGTATCGATACAATCGATTAAGCGTGGGCTGTCAGTGACATCGGCTCCATCACGATTGCTTTATTTACGGCCTGTTTATATCGTGTTATTGCTTCGTTGATCTTGTGTTAAGGGTCCCCATTCATTGTTTTAGTACAGTTTTGTCTTCATAAAAATGTAGGGGAATGTTTGCGTGAAGTTTTATAGCTATTTTGAATGTTTTTTTAGTCCAAATGAGTCATTATTTGCCTTTAGCTTGGGTTAAGTCAATGTTTTATAAACTATTAAACTTTTCAATACAATTTTCGTAGGATAGATCGGATGTAGTAGATCTATTAATTGCTCGTCAATTATGTTCTAAGATATTATCCAAAGATAGTGATGGCTGTGGGGAAAGTCTATAATTTTTTTCCTATCTTTTTGAAATTATATAAAACTATGTAATTTGTGCAATCGACTTTACTCACGTGCTAAAGTAATGCGCCTGGCTGGGTTTGAACCCGCGACTCGTAAGTCGGGGCCGTTACCACTCGGCCACCACTGCTCTCACTGCTTTTTGTAATTATGATGAAATATCATCACCACTGCTTTCAAAATAGTTAAAGAAAACATTGTGAGGAAACCGGCATGTCCTAGAACCAAAAATTCGAAGACATATGACATTTACCAACCCGCCTAAGGCTCGCATGGTAAATTACGTGCCATTCCCTCTCCTAGAGAAGAGGCCTTGCAGTGGGAACATCAACATATTCCCGAGAAACAGTCCTATATCTCTACTCTAGATTGCGGTCTATCTGCGTGCTATATTTCAGTCGTTTGAGCAGGAACGAGTAACAATAAAAACACATACAGATAGGTCGCATGTATCACTATTATTATAAATTTGAATATAAGTGTGATTTAAAACAGCAACAGTGTCTATTTACACGATCCACAACAAAACATAAATCATTTTCCCGTCCAACAAATTTATTGTACAGAAGATTTTCTTCTTTATTACCATAAGTATCCTCATTAGGTATTCAGGCATATTCATTTGATTGTATTACATGTCCTTTTGCTCAATAGGCTTGCATACTTGAAG
Organism: Mythimna loreyi; assembly: GCA_029852875.1. NCBI lineage: Eukaryota > Metazoa > Arthropoda > Insecta > Lepidoptera > Noctuidae > Mythimna > Mythimna loreyi. Next base: position 20,863,008 of record CM056789.1, on the reverse strand, counting down.
TTCTCGTCCTTCACCATCTTCGTTTCTCACGTTCTCAACTCAAAAGGATTATTTCCGAATCGGAATGCCTTTAATTCTAATGGAGTGCGAAGCGTGTGTGCAGAACCCGCCGGTGTCATTTAGGGGTGGCAGAACAGGTGAAATATTAGTACTGAGGTAAATGTGGAGGAATGTTGGAAATTAATGATGTCGTTTATAGTTAGTAGGTGTCGTTAGAGTAATGCGGTTAGGTAGAAGTGTTTGAAATACTGGTAATGTAAGTGATGTTGTTAATAAATTTGATTATTTTTATTAATAGTTTTTGAAATCAAATGTTTCTGTATTTTGGTAGTTATTGACTGTATCCATTTATAAATCTAACAATAGGTACACTACCAACTACTTGAATTCATTTTCGCCTTCTCCGTGTACTATCTATCTATCCACAAGTTATCTGTAAAAATGACATTTAGCGATAACACAGTCTATTGTTATTCTTCAATTATTTTTAAATACCTATTATTTTGTGTGGTGTATCATACACCACACAAAATAATAAGAAAAAGGGTATATCTGTATATCTACTGTAAACTGCAAGAAATGTTTTAAATTTTTAGTGGATCACACATAAAAATAAAACTATGAAAGGAATGCTCTGGCCCAAGTAAAGATGGATAAGTAAGTAGATTGAACGATGACAATTACAAATAAGAAAAAAGAAAATTTTAAGATAACGATAAAGCTGCTGTTGCTGATTAGGGATCTGTAAGTTGTAATGATATTTCTGAAACAAATATTCTCATAAAACTTATAGCACTTCTAAACATCGAAACGATGAATTTTCTTGGCGTGGCAACCTTGCAGCATCCCGCACTCGAGTCTCAAGATACGCTAAAAGCCGCGGCGGCGTGCACCGGCAGATAGCGATATATTAAATACACATTTATTCCTCCAGTGTCAAACCTATCAAGATTTATTACAATCCATTTTTAATTTTTCATTATTTAGTGCTTGTTTGGGTCTAATTTTGAAATCGTAATGTGGTGTGCAAATGGCGTAGGTAGACTGGTGTTATTGAGTTGTTGCTATAGAAACAACATTTATTTTTACTTATTTCATTACTTTTTTTAAGTTGTTCTAAACTAGTGCCTGACAGCGATCCCACTTGATGGTAAGCAGTGATTCAATCATTGCTGGTAAACGGTATTAGTTTATTAAGAGCCTATTTAATCTAGTCTTGATGATATTTAAGTGCAGCTTATGTTTTCTAGTTGATGTGAATGTCAACTTTTTCTCTTTTTTTATTTTCGATTATTGTAATGCTATTACTTTTTAAGTTTTCGCAAAACCCATCAAGCTGTGGTATTAAAATATTACCCAACTATAATGCCACTTAAGATGTAACAGTCGGGTTTTTAAGCACTTTTAAATAGTTTAACTTTCTATGTTATCTATCAGTACAAGTACCTGTCATTACAATGACTTTTTTTTTTGTAGATAAGGACTTAACAGATTTTTATTGTTTTGTAGGTATCTTTTCCATTCTGCTTGTTGCTAAGCTGCTAAAAGAATGTTCAAAAATTCCAAATGTAACGCATTTTTAGGGAAAGTTACGTAATCGATTAATTTGGACAATTACTTGGACTACAATGATTTTTGTAAACAATTTACAAGCTAGGTAAAGCAACCGGCAGTCTAAAAAGATGTGGTATGACAATTTTAACCCCCGCTAAAGCATTGGTCAGAATTACAGAGAATCAGTATAAAACTGTCACTGACAAAAAGAAATTGTTTTCAGTATTTCCAAAGTTTCAAACAGTTAGTTAACTCACTTCTACTCCAGATTTTTGTTTTTTTTTTTTCACAGAACAAAATTTATTTTTTAACATTTAGCTCAATAACGTTTAGCTAAAAAAAATCTATCCAACATATTACAAAATCGATAGAGTCAATTTAATTCATGAACCAATTCCAATACTACGTAACCTTTTAAAAAGTTACACCAATTATCACATAAAAGAAATGTTAACGTACGTTGTACACCAATACAATGATCCAAAGCACATAGGTATCGAGAAACAAGTCTCATGACGTCATCCGACATAACAATAACATCATCAATCTGCTAAAACAATCGATTGTCACCGATCGCGCCCGATTCTCGTATGTATCGATTACGAACAATCGTTTTAAATTGTTCTATGAGCGGCAAATTAGTCAGCTAATCCTTGATTTATGTTGTCTGTGGGCTGACAATTTGACAGATGTAATTGAAAACACACGCAAAGAGCCATCGTGTATCGTACCGCGGGTTAAACGCCTTTGCCCTTTTCATCTGCAAATGAAAACATGATGGATCTAATCAGATATTTTGATTGTTCGCCCACCTATAATACATAATTAAAATATTCATCTCCCATTTTCATTTAAATTTAACAGTTTGTTAATGGTAGAGTTATCTGCGTACTGAGTACTTAAATTATATCTTCCACATTGTAAGGGTCAAATAAGACAGGTTTATTCATTTCTGAAACCTTAACAGTAGGGAATAAATTATCATGCCCAAGATTGTATGTAATATATTCTCCTAATACATGATGTTTACCTACTTCTACTCATTTGTAGATAACATTAAACCTTTTAGCCACGCCTAGTCCTTATGACTTTTGTATGTCATCAAAAATTCATGTAGACCAATTTATGTTATTTGTAAATTCTTGTAAGCTTGGATTGTGTGATAATGTTGTTTATTTGAAGGAGTTCTCATGACTCTGATTCGAATAAAGCGTTTGAGTCCATTTGTTATAATGTTGAACAGTCACTTATGAACACATAATAGTTTATTGTTATTGTAATTAGAAACCTATTTGTGGGCGCCACTGCCACCGTGCCAGCTGATGTAATAGAAAATATAAACGATAGCTGAGTGATTGTTGCGTGTACCATTCTGTGGAAATCCTTGAGCCAAGATTAAAGTTACTGGTAACCGAATATAGGTACCTATGTTCTAAGCGTGCTGTGGGTCTCCATTATGGTTTAAAGTTCCCAAAGCTTTAACAAGGGGAACCTGGTCTGAATCATTGTCAAAAGCTAGCTTATCAATGTCCAAATTATCATGAAACTGTTTTGACACTGTTTCATTCTGTTGGAAAGCAATATTCAATATAATCTTCACAATAGCCTGACTCTTTAATGACAATAACGCCCTTTGATTATTTCATCTCAATATTACCATCATTGACACCTAGTTTACGTCTTTGTGAACATAGTGTAGGTTCACAAAAAATATTACATAATCGAAGTTACTTTGTCCTATACTATAAGTTTATTGATTTCAGTGTATGAGATAAACAAATGTGAATTTTATTACTAGTAACATCATCTATAGGAGTACATAAAAACTTTTACTCTGTTGTTAATACTGTTCTACCAGAGTAAAAACATCTCTATCCCATTCATCTTAAGATTCTTGTATATATTTTGTGTTAACTTGGTAATTTTATTTCCCATTGATTATATTGACTTTAATAGTGTGTTTAGTGTCAATTAACCCGAACCTTGGACAATAAGTTTAGCTCCAATATCTGTGTTATCTGTCTATGTTGGTGTTCGTTTGTGCAACCTTTTATTGGTTTTCAACTGCATTGAAAGCTGAATTAGCTAGCAATTGTTCTCGGTGGGCTATCGCGTGTTGTGGATTTTTATCGGCCGGTCGTAATCTGGTTGAGTTTTGGTTGTCGCAATGAGTAAATTTATGTGAAAGTGAAATTGTGACTGCTAATGTTTTATAAGCAGCAAATTCATCAATCTGGACGACAAAGAATATGGATTTAGCTAAAGCACAAAACATATTTATTTATAAAGACGTTAAAAGAATGTCTACCGTTAAACCGTTCGTACTAAGTGAAGATACTATACTATTAAAATCAAACCCACATTGAACTAAAAAGAAACAGCCAATTTAAATAAAACTAACATTTCTTCGTGACAGCCTACGAACTAAGACACTCTATGGATACGCAAGCTATATTTTTTAATCTAAATATCTTAACAGTTAGCTAATACAATTTATAACAGTAGACTCACAGTTCTGAATAATCTGTATAAATCTATGCTCCAAATTAGTGATTTCCATATTTACGACGCCCAAAAACATGGAATTCTAATAATTAACTTGATTTCTATAACCAATAAATTAAGTTAATCCCGCTTTCTGCTAATTACAAACTGTACCATCACCATGTTAGTCGTGAGGCCTATTGTTATTTGAATTTATACCTAAACGTTTAAGAAATAGAGTGGTTTTTACAGCTTCATTACTAGTTTCGTCTCTTTCGTCATTGTTAAATGGTTTTGTTGTTTCGTTAATGATTTCTAAGAATTAATATTTTTCGAGATTTACTATTTATTTTAACATATATTTATTTAATATTTATTTTAACACTTTATCTGCCTCTTCATTTTTATTAAATGTAACCTTTACGGAAGTCATCTAACATCGTGCCTTGAGGCATTCCAATGTTTAACCTAATTGGAGGCTTATGAAAAATCTGTTCATACAGAAATGCTCTGGAAAGTTATTTGAAGAGGTTCTCATGTTGCACAAGAGGCTATTGAGCTCTTTGTGTAAACAAAAAAAGAATATATCACAAAAAGTACTACCAATTTAGCAAAAAATATGCTTAACATAGTCTAACTTAGTGGTTTTAATTAAGAGATTTCGATGAATGACAGAATTATGTATATGATTGCCAATATTTTTTATAGCCAAAGAAATAAAATTACCCGGTTGACTAATAAATCTGTTTACAGACCGATTTATATATTATTCATGATTATATTCGATTGGTTTCTTGCATAATTAATTGATGTCATTTCATTTGACCTGTATTTTAATGCTCGTCCACATTAATGTGATTAAAAAGATTAAGTTTGATTTATGCCTAACGTAGCCTCTAATAGTATGATAATTAAATGGTTTTGCCAATGGAAGAAAATGAAAGTGTCGATTGGTTGTAATATCGTAAATTTAGAAGAACAAACTATATTTTAAGGATTTTTTTTCAATAATAAAACCTTTGGTTTAATGCTGACTACTTTTTCTCTTTCTATAGTTTCTTCGGTCGTATTTCAGGTTTCTTACCTTTGTTCATCGTGAATTTCATCATCTCTTTAATGACATTTATGTCAAAATGTAACTTTGCTTGATCTTATTTCTTCCAATAATCTTATCTGTAGTGACTATTGTAATTGGGTGGTTGACTATTTTTTATTACGTTTTCTAAGTAGCTTTATTCAGCAGATAGGCAAAAGTATTTTTTCTGTTTAAAATTAAGCCATTAATTCAGTAAGAAACCTTTTAATCTGAAATTGTGCTGTAAATCTGTGTGAGGTGAATTGCTAGTAGGCTGCAAACGTTATACGTACTTGAGGTATGTGCTAATTACTAATTTTGATTATATTTTTAGAGAAATATATGTAGAAAAATATAATAATTTCGAGATTATTCCAACTTTATGAAACCTTTTTACCGTTTAACTATTTTTACAAACAAAATTCAGAAGAAGGTCAATGTAATTTAAGCATATACTTTATTGGTAGCGTCACTTAATAAGTCCAAATGTAAGCATGATATGTGAATACTTTATGTCTGGCGACAATCGTAAAGACACGTGTAAATTATCCGGTTAAACTTGTAAATTGCTACTATTTGATAGGGCTGTCAGTTTTAGAACTGACTCCCAAATCATTTAGTTGTATTTATGTGATAAACCATACATGAAGATCCCACGATCTATTTACACTGGATGCAGAATGCGCTGGACTGGAAATGCTTCATCAGATCTAATGTAAAGCAAAGGATGTTTTGGGTGCCAAAGATTTTCAGTGTTTTTTGCGAGATCATTCAACCACATATCTTATTGATATTCACTTCATTAGCAGACAGTCTTCATTTTTACAAACTGAATTACTAGCTTGAGTACTATAATTGACTCCTGAAATGATAGCAGACTGTCTTCATCTGAAAAACTTTAGTTTAATGCTTTAATTGAGCTGACTCCTAAGTCAAAGAATTTTCTAATTTGGAAGTCAAAGTTTACTCAAACTTTTAGCCTTAATTTTAATTATACACTTCAACCTAGTACTTGAGTCATAAGAAAGGATTCTGTATAAGTAAAGAATATTATCATTAGTTTCAACTTTAATCGTAAAATGACCCCTTAACCCTCAGACATCCCTAACCAAACATTGAAAACACAGTTTTGTACAAATGTAATTGTTAAATTACGAAAATGGGCATGTAGGTTAAACATACGCGTTTAAAATCAAATGCTACGTAAATTCCATTGAACACGTAGTGGCTAATACCTGTCTATTTAAGAATTAATGCATGAACAAGACGTTTTGTAAATTAGACCGTGGTCACTAACTTGTTAGTGATAATTTACATATAGATAAAGAAGGACTATTTGATTCAATGGCAATGGACAAAATAGGACTAAAAGGCAAACTAGATTTGGTCATGAAAATAGCTATGGTTCTCATAACGCTACAAAATTGGCACTAGAAACAGATGTCACTAAAATAACCTGATAGATTAAAAAATGAATGAACAAAACAGAATAAATAGATTAATAACTTAAAACACACGTATTCGTTATGTGTGCAAGTTAATTTAGAGTGGGTTAGTAGGAGTTTGCACGAGTTTTTACATCTTAGTATGGACTGCCATGTTATAGAATCTGAAAATCGTGTCTTGGTAACTTTCAGTAAGTAAATGAAATGAAACATTTGAGTTTTTTACCTTCTAAATTACATTCTTTTTTCACCTTCTTAATCAAGTATCTACTTAGTGTGTGTAATTGCTGTATATCTTTATTAGTGCGGACAAAATACAGTAGCAATCAAAATCGCTTTAAAGCATCTGCACCGTCCTACTCATAATATCCTTTAGCTGCCTAAGCCTCACTTTTAAATCCAGTAGGTGTGTCCGTAAGCTTACTGGTTTTCGCATATATAGCGATTTAATAAATAATCTCCTGCAGATAGAGTGGTTATGATTGAGAAAATTTATATTTATTATATTAAATATTGCTTCTCAACCAAGATAATCGTATTTTATTTGACACAAACTTATACTTACCGATTCCATTCACATCCTTATGATATTTTAACTATGCTTCTTCTAATAAACCATTCTGCATATTTGAATTCAACTCATATTCTACTAGTATTACACAAATCTTTTAACCAATATGGCGTGATATACATATTTACGAATTAGTAGTGTAACTACTAATTCGTACCATACTCTCTTTATTTATTTAATCTTCATATGCACTATTGATACATATGCGATTTTAATTCAACAAGGCATTATCTACCAGTTAACCATTAAGTTAAAAAAGACGACACTGGTGGTGTGCTCAATAAATAAATAACAGATATTTTAAGTAGAATGTAGTATCATTAAAAAAAGTTACTTATAGTAACAAAATATGTATATAAGCTAATGTTATAAACTAATAAATACTATGATACATAAATAGGATACTTAATGTTGATCCACACTATAAAGCCATGCGACTGTGGCCAAAACCATTTCAATAAATAAAATAGTCGTCTTGGAATTGTACTTCCATGAAAACTATTTCGACGAAACGCAAGTCGGTAAAGTTATTGCTAATGTCCGATAAAATGGTCTTCATGAGCGAAAAGTAGTTACTGTCTACTAAATGTAATTTCCCGTATCTCGATCTCTTTTCCCAAAGTTCTCTTGCAATACCTTTCTTAAGAGCACAACATAATTTCTTATTATTTATCAAAGAGCCGTCAAATAAAATGAATCCCAATTAGTTTTCAAGCTGAAGTTTATTTGCTGTCGTCCTAATTTCGCATTGCATATAGAATTCGTGGTAAGTCTCTTTAGATTGATAGATATGGGTCATTTTCTCGTGTTCCATAATTACAATGACATCTATTACATAAATATTGAAAGAGATTTAGCCATTTTCATTATTATAAGCCCAATTTACGATATGCTCATAGGTAAACATGAATGAAGAAAACATATTTAGCTAAAGCTACATTATAACTACACTAAAATAATCTACACTTCTACACTAAAAGAGGTAAAGTTTGTTTTTTGTTCGTAGGAGGTAATTTCTGGAAGTACTGTTCCGATTGGAAAAAAAATAGCAACAATAGAAAGCTGCTTTACTCCTGAGTGACATAGGCTATATTTTATGTACGCAGGCACGCCGCTGACAAAAGCTAGTTGTTAATTTGATGAAGAAAATTTAAATGCAACAGTAGTCAAGATTTCCTATTTTTTTCTAACACTCATTGTTAACATATTTTTTCACTTATCCAAAACATTATCTTTTTTAGGTTTTGAAAGTGATTGATCCATCACATATTTCAAAACCACAATCTCTCCAATATTCAAAATCTAACTCTATTTCCTGAAAGCTATGGTCGACTTTCTATTATCTTATGGTACTAGAAGTTTGAAATAATGTTGTAATGTTCACAGGAACTGTTGTTACATAATGATACAGTGAACTGAAATTCTGACAGCAGTTGTTAAATATGTTGTCTACAAATGCTTGCTATGTGAGTTATATGGAGTTACATTGTCTAAGCGCCAGTTTCTATCAAATATATGTGCTAATACTTCAGCTTTATACATTATTATGATCGAGAATTCTCGTTTTCAACCAGTGACGAGGAATTTGTGTTCTGCTGTCTTCCTTTTTCTCTTTAGTCGTGAATCAGTGTTGTCTTTGGTGTAAACACCTTAATGGTATGGTGTTGATATATTTATTTAGGTTGGTACAAGCTCCTGCATTAATAAGGTAGCTCTTGCATACTAATATTTTATAATATTTGGTTTACACATTTTTGCAACGATATGTATTTTGTCAAATGTAACCGTATACAGGAGCCATATTTATGAAAAATTGATTATTACATTTCCTCCTTTTTCGCCTCCTTTTTTTATAGTGGGCAAAAATCATCCAATGACGAATCCCGCCCTTGGGTGGAACGGGAAACAATGTCAGAATCTTACTGACTAAACACCCCACCCCGTTCCTTCTCTGCTCTTCGCACTGGGGCCAAGTCTTCCTTTCAGAAAGAGACCCTGGGCCCCCAGTAGGCTTCGACCCTTTTTCAGAGCCCTACGGCTTTGCTGACAACTCCTTGAAGCGCGCGGGAATAGAGCGTGCCGTCGAAGACTTGGCTTGGTCTGAACTGTTAACAGACGACCGGACGGCGAGCTACCCATTGCTTGCCGCCCGGGCTTACGGATCTCTGCCCCCTGAACATTTTCCACAAAACAGTATCCTTTCTGATATTATCGTTATAGATAATAATAATTGGATTATTAATAACAGTTTTAAATATTAACGGAGTTGATAATATTAAGAATTCATATCACCTTTTCCTAAAACACGACTTAGGAATTTTATCGAACAAATCTCAAATATTAAGTAATTTAAAATGGATCTTATCAGATTAATACATTCTTTAAATCATTATATTGGTTTATCTAGTTATATCGTTTGCAAGATCTATATACGATTTCTATTTCTCGGTATTATATATCCGTTTGCAAATTCCTAAATGATGAATAGTAATATTATTCAATCGTATTTACTTAAAAATCAAAAGATCCTGAAAGTAATTGGGTGTTTCCATTAACAAAAATATTATTTATCTTTTTAATACTTTCTGAGGTACGCTCTAAATTATTCGATTGTAACAATTTATTTTACTCGATCAGATGATGACTATGTTTCTACATCAGCGTGCCCAAAAGTATAAGAAAAATATCTTAATTTTAGAAAAATATTTTAATCTAACACTTAGAAGATAATACCTATGGCATACTCCACTTTCTCTAATGTCTGGGTAATCTCTGAAACCAAGTTTTGGTCTTAGTAGTTTATCTACACTTGATTCTACCCTTGATTGTTGTCTCTTTCTCTGTCACTATAAGGTTTGCTGGTTGAAAACTGTTGTTGAGTTAAGCTCTCCTTTGTACATAAATTGGCTAACTACTGTGTACTATAATAAATGTTTTGTGTACAATAAAGAATAAATTTGTCGGAAACGGCTTCGATTTGTTGACAACAAAACAAGGCACGCCATCTAGTGGCAACTAGAAGAACTAAATAAAGATGGCACGCTTGACAGAGTCAGTGACTTATCCGCTTTGTTACGAGCTTGTGGAGGGGACAACCAAACCGTCCGGGCAGCGGGGACACTCAGCCAGGCCGTCGCAGAGTCAAGACGTTCTGAAACTGTCCGTTTTGTTGTTTCTACCTATTAAATAAAAGTGCACTGTACCAAAATGTATTGAGAAGTAAACTGATTCAACACCTAGCTGTTGTAATTCATTGCACGATACCCACATAGACCCACATGATAGATCAGAGCACGAAAACCATCCTGGATACAATAATAAATGAGGAGCTTCCACAAAGAAACTCGTCAGAGAATTTTCTTTTAAGAATAGATGTGTTAGCCTTTCGAAGAATTCTGTAATAAAAGAGCATCTGGTGTAAGTTGTGATCAGTTGTGCTTATTATCTGTTATACTTTAATGTTCGTCTTTCCATTGCACAGGTGCTGTGTGGTGCAGTGGCGGACGCGGGCGACGTGATAGGCAACGTGAGCCGCGTGCGCCGCGCGCCACAGCCTCACTACAACTCGCACCGCGTTGTGTAAGTGTCTTGTACAATATATGTAGCAGCTTTGAGTATTATTGACTAACCAATTGATTGTTGATCAGTCAAAGTCGATCAACAGTTCCTTTTGTGCTACCTCCTACAACACCAATAGACCGCCGGCGTCGATCATTACCATCGACCGACAATGGATCGATGTTAATGATCGTCGGACGGATGTATGGAACATTCAAACTGGTTGGTCTGCAAAAATATAAAGTCAATATATTAAAATATTAACTTTAGTGATGATATTCATCTAGTCTGAAAGAGAAACCACATTATCTTTTATATGTTCTTATCGACAGTTTTCTTTCATGATTATTTGTAACACTAATTGCTATACAAATTCTAATCCAAGTTTTACTACAAGTTTCGCAATCTCAAACTGCAGTATCTAAGTTACATATTGCAACACAACTAAGCTTCGTCATGCACTTTACTAAGCTTCTAAGCACGTCTAAAATCAACACTCAAACTGTTTCAAAATACAATTTATGCTTACCTTCACTTTATGATCGTTTCAGAACGGACGAGGACCTGGACATGAGCGCGGCCGTGGCGTGGAAGCGCTCGCACTGGCGCGAGATGCAGAATATCCTACGAAAAGAGGGTAACCAAAAGGACGGCGTGCAGTGCTGCCCCTCCGTCCTTGAGATGGTCACCAAGAAGGGAGGCCGCACCCCCACTGGCCTTTACGTAGAACTCTACGAAGACGGAGAAAACCAGCAGAGGCTCTTCGAAGTGTCGTGCGCCCCCAACGTCGTCGACCAGCCCTGTCGGTTTGTCGACGCCAGACTCTTCAACGAGTCGCGGTGCATCCAGAAGTACTCGTACTCGTATGCGCTCGTGCGGTACCTGCACTCCACCGCCACGGAGACGCCGCAGCCGCGCACTGAGGGACACTTCTCCGTGCCGGGCTCCGGCGGCTGGTCCATGGACTATGTGCGAGTGCGCGCCGGTTGTGAGTGCCAAATTAAACCCAAAACAAATAGACCTGCCCGCAGAAGACACAAGCAGAGAAAGAGAAATAGGAGGGTAATCGAAGACGACGAAACCTGATTTTGGGATCAGTGCTAGTGAAATCGTGACTTTGAACAAATTTGGGATCGTCCCATAGTATTACGTTTACAAAGATACCTTTTCTGATGTTTTCTCTTTGGTTCGGAACTGTTTTGTGTATAAAACAGCAGCAAAGTTATGTTTGTCTGTGTGGCGGCTGCGGAGGGTTTCTCGTTACCTATTTCAAGTGATCACTTGAGTGGTACCACTGTCGGTCGATGTATCAATGTATTTATTTTATTTTTCGTCTATATTACGCTTTTTGTTGTAGTCCGTTAGTTAGTCTCGATCTTATGAAATTAAAGAGCCTTTTAGTGCCTTAGATTTAAATAGTTCACTATATTCTGGGAATTGTTGAAATTTGATTCCAATGCGTTATCTGTATGTAATAAGTATTGAATGTAAAGGCTAATGTCACACGAGTCATAGTTCAGTAGCAAATCTTACAATGTTATTAGTTGGACAACATCACAAATTGTTTTAAAATTATTAGCCAATACATTACTAATACAAATTCACGGCAGCAAGAAATCGAAGTTTTAAATATTCATACAAATATAGTTCGTGTGACACTCGCTTACAAGCTACACGATATTGTAATAGTTACCGGTTGATCGAGGTGCATAGATGTAATTCGACTTCACTGCGCTGTCACACCTTCAGTTAATTTTAAGATAGAACCCAACGACAACTAACACCATATTCCATCTACTCGAAGTTCGAATTTCCATCTCTTGGCTATATCCCAAATTATATATTGGAATCGACTCCCAGTTCTAGCAGATGTGGGTGGATATCAGTATCGTGCATGAACCCATTGGAATTTTACAACTCGACTAGTGTACAATCCGGAACAATTTAGAGAGGAATTGTATATTTACCTCATCTTTTTCTACTTTCGAGGATTATAAAACGGCATATCAATAATATTCTAAATATCATTGCAGTTGATGGCCCCATTTTATTGCGCCTTTCAAAAGTTTAAGGTTTTAATTTTATGCGGTTCTCATTTATCATTTCCTAAATCTATTTTATCTGTTTTGTTTTCAAGTCACAGTCTTCCGTCAGAAAATTTCGAAGCAATGGCTTTCCCTAAAGACTTTTTTAAATTAAGTGGTGCATTGTTGTCGTTGTAAATAACAGTAAAGAGCAGTCTGTGATCACTTCATACACGTTCTGTAAGCCGTAGTGGGGTCACGATGACTCTCTAGTGAAACAACTACATATATTGTGAATATATTCAACCTGCTATTCTAAATTTTTAGACCTTGGATAGAATGATGCGCTATAAAATTTATTTTTATTTATTCATATATATATTATTTAGAGCGATACAAATCATACCAAATTATTACAATTGCATTGCAAGCACCTATTGTATTGTATTTTGGGCTGGTATCCACAACTCCACGACTAAAGTGCGTATTTTGGGTTTTTAAATTGTATCATTGCTTTATTTGTATTTCCAATTAGCTTTGTATCTCATGGTTAGGTTTCGTTTTTAACTTCATTACCTTTGTTGTTATATTTGAAAATATTTTTTAATAACATTGTGACTAGAGGTTTCTCTACTTATTTTAATTGATTCATGTTTCGTTTTATTGTAGTCAATTTGAGAATCGATATCATCAATATCAAAATTGCCATAGCCATGAGTAACTAAACGCTCATCTTTGAGTTGTTTCACGTGAGGAGCATCGCCCGTTAAAGTCGTTCCAATGATTATAATGCTCTCTTCCCTTTTAAAATTAAGAATATTTATTCAAAGTTAACAATTTATAATTTTTTTGTTATTATTTGTAACAGTACTTACTTCTTAGGCATAAGTGCGTCGAGTCAAAGATCTGTATTATTTTCTATTTTGTAATACTTTTATTGTATTTAAAAATGTAGTTATATTTTTAAGGATTAATTTCATTCTATTTATACTGTTTAATACGAGGTATTCCGATATACAGTATGAATGTTAGTTTGTACGTAGAAATCGCTTCCATAAAATATAATTGATGTATATAAATAACGCAATAGTATTGTGGACTGAGATTATTTTGTGCATTTAGATGTGTAATAACAGAATGAGAGAATATTTTTATATTAAGATAACGCTATCCATCGACAGTAAAAATACAACATACATGTAGCGTCATCTGTTGGCGAGTAGCTATAAACAAATAGTTGATTACACAACAACTAGATGTCGCTGCATCCACCTAACCTGTCTAGCATTACGCAGAACAGTGCCATGTTTATTTAATTATAATTATGTAAACCAGTAAGAAATAAATTATTATTGGTCTGCTAAGAATTTAGAAACGTTTGTTATATGCATATTATAGTTCTATTACCAGTTGACATTCAATGTACTTACCATCGAAATGCCTTCATCACTAAATATAAAGTAAAGAAAGAAATAATAATACCCAAGTGCAATGTGTCATATGGTTGGTATAGTAAAATATTTAATTTTAACAAATCACTGCAAACTATAACAATGTTACTTCCATCATCACAACAGCTATACGTTATTTTATTGTTGACATCAAAAACAAAACTTTAAATAAAATAAAAACCTGAAATAGCACAAAATCTTTTATTGTCACCTTACTTGCTATAATAGTCCTTTCTGGAATCACTTATACTATCGTATAAAAATTATAATACACGTCGCATTTTTATCGCTAAGCGCTTACACTTTTGTGTAACTTGTCTTCTTCCCAAAGAAGAATATACTTATGCAGCATCATGATCTGGAAATAATGAAATTCAATGTTACAAATTGCAAGCCTAATAGAGTGCGCAACCAATAATTTGAACCCTAATTTTCTTTTCGCGTCTCTATCGAAGCGGGACAAACCCGCTTCGATAGAGACGCGAAAAGAAAATTATTTTGCCTTAAATAAGGTCGATCCAAATCTTGGTTCAACTTATATTACGTTAAATAAATTAATAATCGTAAAACAGGTTCCACAAAAAAAATAAGCCTGCCTGTCTGTAGTTATTCGTGTTATATGTACAACAGCGCCATCTTTTATCGAGTAGCAAAAAACGTTTTAACAGTATAATCTGTTTTTTAATTTTTGATAAAAAAGTAGTTTGGTAGATTTTGATAGATATTGCAACTCACCCAAATATATAGTTGTTAAATACATTAGAACAAATCCAAGTCCAACGGATAGGAACTGCAGTAATCCTGCGCTCTTCTTGCGCTCATGCCAACGCGCCCTCTCGCGGGGAAGCACTTCACTTACTGTGACATACAGTAGCGTGCCGGCTGCTAGGCCCTGGAATTGATTAAAACACTGTTCAATAGATGGCGCTAGTAACGTGAATTCTATAATATATGCGCATGAGCATTATAAAGAAAATTCTCCAGCCTGTCCTCATAAAGAAAATGTAGTAAATAATATTATTTATGGTAATTATTGAAAAATCGTCCGTTTGACACAGACTTCTTCATATGTAATATATTTCGCTTTAATTATACCTACGTACGAATATGTGTATTTATTTACTGAATTATATTACACTACCACATACAACACATATAAACTAGTACGCGATAAATAAGTTACACTCAAATGGCCGTCATTGCTATTGGTTACTCGCAGCCTTCCACTGTGCTACACTTCCATTGAGACTCGAAAATCTGTGATTGCTATTTTAGTTAAACTTATGCTGCGTATAGTCATCATCATCATCAGCCTTTTAATGTTCCTACTGCTGGGACACAGGCCTCCTCTCTAGGAGACGGAAAGGGCCGCAATCTACCACGCGGGCCGAGTGCGGATTGGTATATGTCACATGTCTCCGAATTTTTGGTTCTAGGACATACCGGTTTCCTCACGATGTTTGCCTTCACCGTTTTGAGATCAGTGGTGACCATACCTACATCCTAACCTCCGTGGACAGCACCTATGTATAACAAAAATCTGACCTGCATAATAGGCACTGCCATAGACTCCTTGAGCGAGTTCACAGACTCCAATCCCGCGCCGATCCCGATTCCCGCGACGGATCCCGCACTGAACAGCCCGATGCACATGATGTGAGCGCAAACGCGGTTGGGGAAGTTCTCGCATAGCTCTGCGCCCAAGCAGAAGCCGACGACGAACTTGTGGGACGCCACTGCAGCTAGGAGAAGGAGGACCTGGAAAAAGAGAATTGTGATGTCAAGTTGGATATGACCAGATAAGCTGTGGAATTGTTCAAAATGGTTACAGTGACCACTATTTTAGAAGATGGGAAATCATCTAATGACTTCTCACGCTCTTGAGCAAAGCGAAAAGGCATGTCAGACTTTTACTGACTAAAATTCACTCCTGTTCCTGCTTTGCATTTCCTTTCGCCAAACCCATGACCCCAATAGGCTTCGACCCTGCTGGGCTAATACAATTTTGCCGGTATCTCCTAAAGGCGAATGTGGAACACTACCTACGCACCGTCGATGACTTGAGCGCAGTCCGGATGATTACTAGATAACAAGATGGCGAGCTAAACATTGCTCTCTGCAAGCTCAGGACCGTGACAACTGCAAAGTTGCCCTTTCCGTAAAGGGCAACTTTGCAGTTGTCACGGTCCCCCGTGGGTCATGGTAATGGAACACAGTTGGGTTTTATTGAATAAAAGTCTGAAACTTCCACATCGCACAGATCAGGAGGAACCACTTGAATGGTAAACGCTGATTAAAATACCATTTAAAGTTGACGTTAGAATGATTTTTTAGCCTGTTATATTAAGTTACACACTTTGGGGAGGCTCATGTCTAAAAGTGGACGTGTTTCATCTGAAATGGTGATGATGATGACTTAAACACGTGACTGAGTCATTACAACAAACCATTTATACTATGGGACTAAACCTGAAATCGCGAAAAACATCTGCTGGTTTATTTATGTTCGCCTTACTGGTCAAAATGTACCTACTGAACTTTTTAATTTTTTTTCGCAATTCAGGTTCGGTCCCATACACGTCCCAAAGTAAAACTTATTTGTTATCAGGACTGCAATCACGTGTTTAAGTATCGAACACTAATTAGGGACTAATACTAAGAACTGTGTTTAAGAAAAACTGAGATATGGCTTTACTTTTTCTTTGTTGTTGATTCCTTTTTTTTACTTGTAAATTAGGTTTAAATAGTTTATTCTCGTAAAGACACAAAAGCCACTTACATGAGAATACAAGATAATCTAATAAACTTATTCTAAGGTTACCGATACAAAACAATTAAAAAATTTGGTATTACATAATTGCTCACGTATTGGTGATTCCATTTCTTGACTAGCAAGATTACAAAGTTAACAAGGAATTCCTAAAATGTAATTTGATTGTTGGGATTTAAAAGAGAAATAAAAAGATTTTCTTGCTTTCTTTTTTCGTTCTTTCAAATAACTACAAAGAATTTGCCAATACTATATTTTCGCCAATCTAAAACAAGAATGAAGACTAAACGTGAGGTTCGACAACCGCATCCATTAATACATTACTACCAGTTTTTAGGAGGCCCACGTCTTGCCGTTGCCGTCTACAAGGTAATTTGAATATTATGCGAAATATTATTACTATTTATTCTTTGGTAATATCTGATAAGATACCGACCAGCATGAAACCGTTTTCCTGTGCCATTATGCAAGCGGGTAAATACACTACACCTATGAATTACCTACACATACATAGAAATACATAGCATTTTATTAGAGATGCACCGAATATTCGGTTTATAGGTATTCGGTATTCGGCGTATTCGGCAGAATTTTGAAGTATTCGTCTGAAATGCCGAGTGTATTCGGTTTTATGGATAATTGTAAATCAGCCTTAACGGCAAAGTAATTTAAAGAAATCCTGTATTTTGACAATCATATTCTAATTAATAGGAAAGGTTTACTAAACATAATGAATGAGCTGTGTTGTTTTATGTTGTTTCCTCAACTAAGACACAAATGAATTTCAATAAAGATAAATAAAGAACATATGTAATTAAAATTTAATATTTGTAATGATGCAGCAATGGTTTGACTAAGCTGCCAGCTCTATCTAACAAAAGCCAATTTCTTTTCTTCGTCTTACACATTTCCTGCCTTGGAAAACAAAGTTTGTTTGCACAGCAAAACTATGGAACTGGCAACCAAATTATCCAGCAGTATAACCGCACATTATTCGGTATTCGATTATCCGGTGAAATTATTATTACTATTCGGCGTAACTCTACATTTTATCAGTTGCTCACAAAAAATGCATCTGTGTAAATATGTGTAATATTGAAATGTATTTATGTACACAAATTAGTTCCACGTTATGAGTACAGTCAACAAAATTATAAACCACCTTTGGCTTTGCCGTAGTCGGGTAATAATATTTTTTTATCCGGCAGTTAATATTAGAGAGAAAGAAAAATACTTACTTATTTTATTTGACATACAATGCAGAAACCACATGTAGACATCTACACTAATCTACACTAATATAATAAAGAGGTAAAGTTTGTTTTTTTGTTAGTTTGTTTTTTTTTTTGTAGGGGGTAATCTCTGGAACTACTGGTCCGATTAGAAAAAATTTAGCAACAACAGAAAGCTGCTTTACTCCTGAGTGACATAGGCTATATTTTATGTACGCGGGCGAAGCCGCTGACAAAAGCTAGTATATGATAAAAAAAGTAACAAAACTAACGTTGTGTACCTATCTCACAGGCTGCGCCAAATAGGTCCAGTTCAGCAAAAATGCCAGCCTGGTGTTCAGCTGAACATTATTTAGTGCTTTATTTAAAGACATTGCCGATTTTTAAAATGGGTCACTAATTTTGAATTATGTTATCTTCGAATTGACACGGAATTAAAGTTAATATTCTTACGGTTTTTATTTGGTGGGCAAAAACCATCCCATGACATTTGCCTGCCCTTGGGCGGAGCGGGAGATAGTGTCAGAATTTTACTGACTAAAAACCCACCCCATACCTTTTTTACCTCGGTTCCAGGGCCTTGGTGTACACTTTTACATTTACCCCTTGTCCCAGGAGACTTCGACCCTACTGGGCTTCTACAGTTGCTGAAAAGTCACTGCTGGAACAGTACCTACGCGCCGTCAACGACTTGGGGTCGGCCCTGGACGATTACCGTACGAACTGCGACCTACCCATTGCTAGCCGTCCGCTAACCCGCATTATTCTTGCGATAAAACTATTATTCCAGATTCTTATATCTGAAGTTTTTGGGTTTTTCATAATCGGTAGCAAAATAGGAATTGAAATCGGAACCCAATCAAAAGTGACGTAAGTATGTGACTGGCCTGTCAGTCTAGTAGTTAGTGACCCTGACTGCTATGCCGGAGGTCGTGGGTTCGATTCCCATTCAGGACAAATGTTTGTGTGATGAGCACGATCATTTGTTCTGTGTCTGGGTGTAATTTATCTATATGTATGTATTTAGAAATATATAAGTATGTTTATCAGTTGTCTAGTACTCATAACACAAGCTCTGCTTAGCTTGAGACTAGATGGCGTTGTGTGATAATTGTCGAACATATACATTTATTTGCAATCATTTCCTAAGAAAATAAACTTGATTCCTTGTCTAGTTACTCTTATATTGACTGTACCTACATTTACTAGGAAGGAAAATTCTGACTCAACTGTTGTCATACAAAAGTTACGGAGCGATTCATAACAGTGTGGGTAATGTAGTATCAAGGACAGCGGGCTTCGCTACAATGTCTTGATATTAAATTAATTTATTGACTACGCTGGCATCTCAGGTTAATTGAAATTTAGATCACTTTGTTAGCTGAGTTGAAAACTGGCTCTAACAGACAGATTGAGAATAGTACATTTTAAACTGCACCTTTTTGCCCTATTTTTTACATATTTTATTATACTGAAAGTAACTTCTTTCAAGTATAAAAATAATTATTAAAATCAGTTCATGCAATCCAAAATTGCCACCAAATACCCAACATACAGATGGTGCTGTACTTTGGGCTACTTCGCGCTGTTAGGATTTTTTCTGACTTGATGGGGTTGTTACGGGTATGAACTTTTAAATTTTCAAATTGTTCGGTTAATCTCTCGGCAATGGAAATCGTGGTATTTGTACTTGCGCGTTGTGGCGACACTAATTTTGACGGACGAAAAACTACGGAACTCTACACTGAGCGTGACCCGACATGCTTTTGACCGGTATTTGTATTTAAATTGTAAGTTTACCTAAACTTATTTCCATCGCTGTCTAACATAGGTACTTGTATTTTGTTTTTAATGCTATTATTGTACATCTAAAATTCATTAATCTAAAACAGTTATTTTCACCTCTTCCACCTCCTGTATGTTTTTGCCTTTAGTTTTTAATGCTATTATTGTACACCTAAAAGTAATAAGTAAATATAAAACACATATTTTCACCTCTTCCACCTCCTGTATGTTTTTGCCTAAAGTTTTGGTTTTTAAGCAGCATTTTCCTCATGTCTATAAGGATGAATACAAAGTATTTTCCTTATACAATAAAAGAACCGCAATCACGAAGGATTCATTCGGAATTTATATTGCAAATTGCTTTAACCTAACCTAATTGGTTTTCAACGATACGAGGGACTGCCCCGAACCAATTAATGCAACTTGGGAAAAGTACAAATGGACCTGGTGATATTAAAGTACAATAAGCCTCCTCGGGCCAAGGATTGATGCGAAAGCGTAACACCAGGTCTCAAGGACTAAGGCAAGGAAGGAACAAGGTAGATTGTTTAGTCAGTAAGAGTCTGACACTGGTTCCCGCTCCGCCCAAAGACGGGATTCGTCATTGGATTGATTTTTACCTATCATTAAAAAAAATTGTGTGGGGACGCTTGCCCAACGGTCCCCGTGCATGCATGCATTTTTTTATGGTGGGAAAAATCATCTAATGACGAATCCCGCCCTTGGGCGGAGCGGGAAACAGTGTCAGACTCTTACTGACTAAACGACCCACCCCTTTCCTTCTTAGCCTTCATACCAGGGTCGGTTCCTTTCAGAAACCGGACCGGGGCCCCAGTAGGCTTCGGCCCTGCAGTTGGGGCTCTTCATTTGCTGACGACTCCTTGAGGTGCGCGGGAACGGAGCGCGCGTGCATGCATGCATTGTCTTACATAATACAAATTAAAAGTGCACGCTTATGACATCAAAACGTTGGCACAGATAATATTCAAAATAATAATCAAATAAGTGCATTTATCGTCTGACATTCAGTTGCAACCTTATCTTCTTCAAATATCTTAATCTAGGTGGTCTAACCTTGGTTACTGTATTACCTAACACAATTAGCACATACATAGGTACTTGTAATCGCCGTTACGGAACGGAGAGATAATATCAAGGACTGAAAATAAGTATTTTAGTAAAAATATCATGCCATTATTATATGTATAAACGATTGTTTGTATGTGTGTGTATTGGTTTTTTTTATGATGAGAAAAATTCCCCTCCTCCTTCGTCGTTCACTTTTGACAGAGTGGTCGTGGTTGACAATGTTGCATTTTTTCGTTGGCTAGTGAGGCTCCCGCGATGCGTCTCCACTTGACACGGTTTACGGCGTCTCGGTAACTCTGTACCATGGAGGTTTGTGTTGCAGCTCTAATGAGGTCTGTCCAACGTGTAGATGAGCACCCACGAGACCGCTTCCCCTCCACTTGTCCTTGGACAACGAGTCGCTCCGTGGAGTGTGTGGAAAAATTTTCGAATGACAAATCCTGCTTTTAGGCGGAGCGGGAGACAGTGTCAGACTTCTACTGACTAAATGACCCACCGTTCCTTCTTGCCTTAGATCCAGAGCCCCGGTGTTCCGCTTTCGCATCAACCCTTGTGTGTGTTGATGGGTATAGTAAGGGGAGATTTATTAGTGATATAAGTAATTTAGTGACTTTTTTTTAAACAAAATACAACACAGTTTCATGCTAACACAGCCGTGGGAAATTGTTACAAATATGTGGAGAATAAATCTCAAACTCACAATACATCACACATCACATGCGTTGGGAACCAATTGATGTTATGTTTTAAAAGTATCACCAAGTTACTAACATCACCAATACACATTCAGACAAAAAAGTATCGGCAATGGATAATTTGTTTATGGTTCTAGATTGGCACAACTGTTTTTCATTTTGGCGCGAAGTTTGAGTTGCATTTGTTATTTATACAGTGCTGTTTTTAGTTATATCATAATATCTAGTGCGTGTCGCAAATTTCACAATGGACAAAAACATCAAATAAAGAGTTTGTCTTCAATTTTGCATCGCCAATGGAATTTCGTGTTCGGAGGCACTGAAAATGTTACAGAAAGCTTACGATGAAACGACTATCAAAAACACGTGCTTTTGAGAGGTACAAAGCATTCAAAAGCGGTCGAGATGTCATGGAAGATTTGCCTCGCTCTGGTAGGCCATCAACTTCTGCAACTGAAGTTAACATCGCAAAAATGAAGGAAATAGTGTCTGAAAATCCTCATTCAAGTTTGAAAAAGACAGCCGTGTACCATTTTAACTAATCATTTGGGTATGAAACATGTTGCTGCTCGGCTATTCCCAAAAGACCGAACATCACATGAGAGTCGCTGAGAAAAAGAGTAAATTCCGACGTAACATTCATGTGTCAAAATATGCAGGATTTAAGTTAAAACCTTCAATGCGCAGTAACCGAGTATGTAGTGAGATTTTATTAAATTAATATCAAAACTTATATAATTCCGACTTTTGAGTCAAAAGATAAAAAAAGAATTACATAGATTAATTAATAGCCTTGAAAACCTTCCTTATAGTGCAAATTCACATAATAATCTGATAAAGATGAATATTCTGATTTTATTTATTCAATCATATAATAATAATATACAGTTAATTTTATATGTGTATCGGAGAATTATACAACTTATTATATTAATGGTATAACATTCGTCTATGTTTAACTTACTAACGTCAAAACATAACTCGTTAAACTAGATATTGTAACTAGTTTTAATTTTAAGTTTTTTGTAGGTAGTTTATTTTTATGTCTAGTTTAAATTTTGCGATTTTGTAGGTGCCTGCTATTTTATTTTATTTCAAATAAACCTTTAGAGGCATTTTTAAAAAGTCAAGAAGTCGGTCTATCAAAAAAAAATACGCTAATTGCACAATCCAAAGAGTAGATCTGTATGGAGAACAATATAATATAATATATTCCACAACTTCGTCTAGTCCCAAGCTAAGCAGAGCTTGTGTTATGGGTACTAGACAACTGATAAACATAGGTACTTATATATTTCTAAATACATACATATTATAGATAAATTACACCCAGGCACAGAACAAATGATCGTGCTCATCACAAAAACATTTGTCCTGGGTGGGAATCGAACCCGTGACCTCCGGCGTAGCAGTCAGGGCCACTAGCCACTAGACCAACAGATCAATCCAAGAATGTGCAATAATTTTTTGTTCCCATTGCTTCTAAAATTAGAAGAGGCAACGCTATATCAACTACTTACTTCTAAAATTAGAAATAATACTTAAAGTAGAAATTGTGATTTTACACAATAAGTACTCAAGTAGTCTTGGTCAATTAATCACCAACAACTTGATAAAACCTTTAGCAATAAATAACATGTACTATTACAAATTCAAATAACATATTTTACTATTACTAATACATTGCATTATTTTGATTTAATCACATAAATTGACTGTGCAACACAGTGCAATATGTTAGCTCGTTGATAGAAACAAAAGCAAAATGACACGCAAGGAACTGTGGGTTAATTACATTCTTCAACTATTATATTTTTATAACATAGCAAAGTACAGCATCAGCCTTATTATGTTCCCACTACTGGGACTCAGACCTCCTCTCTAGGAAAGGGAATGGGTTGTAATCCACCACGCGGGCCCAGTGCGAAAGATTACTGTCTTACACTTTTCGTCAGTAAATATGTTCATGGCATTAAAGATGATGTGAAAGGATTGACCGTTGAACTATTACCACAGTATTGCATGACTAAGGTCCCTAGGGCACAAAATAAGTAATAGCTTAGGGCCACTACATCGCATGTTGCATGCTAATGGCATCTGCCACAGAGCACGGAATAGAAAAATAGAAAAGAACTAATAAGTAATGTTTTAATTTATTTATTTATTAAAACTTTATGCACATAACAGTACAGTGTTATGTGCAAAAAGGATTAGGCGGCATTTTCTACCAGTCGACCATTGATTACATTGTGAAAACAAATCAAGCTAGTCACTGATAATTAACTAGTTATTATTCAGGACATCAAGTACAAGAAGATCCACAAAATGTCTGGGACTGCATATAAAAACAATTTAACTTGGCGAATACACAGCTAATACATATGCTCTAAAATTAATCAATTCTCATATGCTCTGTACAAACTCTTTAAAGTTGCAAATGTTAGAACGCTTATAAATTTGTTTCTCTTCTTCGGTACGGGATAATCTTTTGAGACAATTCCAATTCCAAAGAAATGATATTCATATCACAAAAGAGGTGTATTAGAGCTACTTAAGTGTAAAATAAAAAAACTGACAGTTACACAGACAGCACACACACAGTGACAGTCACACACCACACACACACACACACACACACACACACACACTACACACACACACACACAGACACACACGCACACACACACACACACACACGCACACACACACACACACGCACACTGTCAGTCAGTGACTGACAGTTGGCTGACAGTTGTCAGTTAGTCAAGTTTTAGTATTTGTGAAGAATGATATTAATTTTTGAATTTGAGAAAATGAGAAAATGAGAAGTATCTAAACGATATAAAAATCATGTTTTCCTATTAAAAGAACGCATTTTCTATTTGAACAGTAGCGTATTTAGCATGGCTCCAAGATTGTATAACCATTTGCCAACTACTACAGATACAACCCATGAACGTTTTTAACCTTCAAGCGGGCGCGCGACTATTTGTAACGGCAGCGGTCGCGCGTAACCTAAAAGACCGCCGGTAGATTTCGTGAATTTAGAAAATTATTATATTAATAATAATTAATTACATACATCAGACGTAATCTATTTTACGACGGATAAATAATTTGTTTAAATTGAAAACACAATTTTAAAGTTACACAACTTTTTTTGATTAGGTATCAATTTTGCTCGGTGTAACAAGAGTTTTATAGTGAGTCTTACTTATATGTCCAATCAGTTTTTTTTACACATATTATATTACAAGAGACCAAATAATAAACTTCATAGAGACTTTCAGCTATTTTGGTTAATTTTTTTTCAGAATTACCCTTCTCTGCCATGTAAAAATATGAGGCAGGCGCGTGTAGTCTTTTCGACGTCTGCGCCACGACGTAAACATACACATTCTGCGTCTCTCAGGAGGAGTGGACAAAGAAGAAATGGAGTTATTTTGGTCCGTAGTGAACTAATGACTAGCTACTAGAAATGATACGTACCTCCGACAAGCAATTTTGAAAATACGATCGTAAATATAACGAGTGCGGTCGATTCGACACCGCGCGCCCGCTTGAAGGTTAAAAGTATGGTAATTTTTTTTTTTATTTCTAACGCCGATTACAGTGTCATTGAATATTTGGAGGACAAATATAATTATATTAGTGAGTGTTATATTAGTTTATTTTGATATTGAATTATTTAAAATTTTGACATTCTTTACAATTTTATGTGCAGTAAAAATTGTGATAATAATTTATTTTTTAACGATATTTCAATTTAATTTAATAAATTGTTAAAATTTGCATGATGTTGAAGGCTAAGCATGTAGGACTATGTTAAAAAAAAATCTATGTACTGTATTTCTGTTCGCAAAATAAATAAATGATTATGATTATGACGGAATACCAGCACCGGTTAGAAAAGGCAATAAAAATAAACAATAGGTTAATTTAATAAACTCCGCCTCATCATCAACGATTGCATTATTGCTTCCTATCGTTTGGGATCGCAGTCAAGCATTAATTTATATAAATTAAATATATATATATATATCTACACTATCTACACTAATCTACACTAATATAATAAAGAGGTAAAGTTTGTTTTTTTGTTTGTAGGGGGTAATCTCTGGAACTACTGGTCCGATTGGAAAAAATTAAGCAACAATAGAAAGCTGCTTTACTCCTGAGTGACATAGGCTATATTTTAAGTACGCGGGCGAAGCTGCGGGCAAAAGCTAGTATATATATAAAGTAGATACAACAGATGGGTTTTTTTTAAAGGATCATTGTACATACCAATATGAACAGCTTTTACTACGAGACCAACCCAAAAATCACGAAAAAAACCCGCTGCTCCATAGATTTATATTCAGATAACTCGACAAAATGTAGGAGCAGCGGTTTCTTTGGAAGACTTAAGTGCGTTACTTTCTCAAGACATTCCATACAAATTCGCAAGTTACTCGGATATTCATGAACAAACTTTAATGCCGGTAGACTGGCCTGTTGGTCTAGTAGTTAGTGGCCCTGACTGCTATGCCGGAGGTCGTGGGTTCGATTCCCACTCAGGACAAATGTTTGTGTGATGAGCACGATCATTTGTTCTGTGTATGGGTGTAATTTATCTATAGTATGTATGTTTAGAATTATATAAGTATGTTTATCAGTTGTCTAGTAAATAACACAAGCTCTGCTTAGCTTGAGACGAGACGGTTTTGAGTGAAAGATGTAAAAAATAATAATTAAAAAATGTCGATAGTTAGAGGCCGATGATACTGTATCTGTGCTCTGTGGCCTCTACAGTAGCCCAGCCCACTGTAATGCCCTAGAGAGTGTGTGGGCCATGTCCTGCCTTTGTAGCCTATTTGATAGCATTTTATCTTATCTTTAAAGACAAAAGTTAGTTTACAAATTTTATTTTGAGTCGAAAAACTATGTCAGTAGCATTAATTATTTAGTATATGATTTGTTGGCTGATTTTGATACCCAATAAATCTTTTGTACATATGTATTTTAGGGTCCGTTCACACAGACCGGCTCGGAGAGCATCGGCGCGCATTTTTCTTTTCACACAGACCGGATCGTATGCGCTTGGAGTTGGTCGGAGCGGAGCCGCCAACTATTTCACATAGACCGGCTGGAAGCGACCTGAAAGCGAAGCCGGTCGGAATCGCTCGCAGCCGGTCGGATAAGCTCGCTGCCCGTCGGATGCCCTCGCAGCCGGTCGGATGCGCTCGGAGGCGGTCGGGTGCACTTGAAGCCGGATTGTGCTATCAAAATGGCGGTCGGCGTGGAGAAGCGCGGACGCAATCGGAACCGATTGGCTGCGCGAGCGAGAAAGAGCACGCAATCGGAGCCGATCGGCTGCGCGAGCGAGAAAGAGCACGCAATCGAAACCGATCGGCTGTGCGAGCGTTAAAGAGCATGCAATCGGAGCCAAACGGCTGCACGATCGAGAAAAATTACGCGATCGGAGCCGGTAAGCTCCTCTTATTATTTCACACCAAGCGCCTTCAAGCATTTTTAATCACAAAAGCAGTGCACATGCAAAAATAAACCTTAATACAAATACTAAAAACTCTGTTTTCAACGTGATAAGAATCTGCTCTCCTCTCCGAGCCGGTCTGTGTGAACGGACCCTTAGTTTATAAACGTAGGTTATTATTAGAATAATAATTAAATGTATATTATTCGAATAAAGCTTTATAATTTGAGATTGGGACATAAAAAAAAATCCTTCCCGAACTGCCGACCGGCGTAGCATGAGACGGAGGCTTAACCCACCCTACCTAGACCCCAGCCTCCTGGAGCCTAGAGGGTGGTGAAAACTGTTACCTCGACTCCAGGAATAAGGCAAGGAAGGTACGGGGTAGGTTTTTTAGTCAGTAAGAGTCTGACACTGGTCTCCCGCTCCACCCAAGAGCGGGTTTCGTCATTGGATGATTTTCACCTACCATAAAAAAAAACCCTACCTAGACCCCAAAAGGCAATTAAAGAAATATAGATGTCTAACGCAAAAGACCACTGAAGTAATATAGGTGTGTGTTATTAGTCACGTCTGACAAGTCCTCTCACTCCATCCTAGACCGTGAGAAGACATCATCTTAAAAAAAGTACTTCCATGCCTGATCTTTGCTTGAATTTACAACAACTTAATTTATTAGGGTAGTCAACAAGGAATCTTATAGTTTCGCCAAGTCTGTCTGTACGTCCGCGGATAACCTCAACGACCGTTAGTACTAGACAGCTGGGTACAAATGTGTTTTATCAATCAAAAAAAAAGAAAATCACGCCGACAAAGTTGTAAAATAAAAAGTGGTAAAAAATGTTTTATTAGGATTCCTCCCCCAGATGTAAGGTGGGTAATGAATAATAGTAGAACATTATAAAGCCTTTATAGGATAATTATTTTGAACGTGATAGGATGAACCTATATTGAAAAAAAAAATTAATTTCCGAACTAAGTTTTTAATTATTCGAGTATTTTATGACACGCTCTTGGCCGGTTTTAATTTAGAAAAGAAAACGTGTAATGGCTTCTCTTGCACCGGGTCGAGGGATTTCTCTCGCACAATCTCCGACTTCTACTGAGTAAAATTCACTCATATTCTTACAGTTTCCTTCAGGGTCACAATCCAAAACCAGTAACAATATTTGACTGGCCTGTAAGCATAGTAGTTAGTGACCCTGCCTGCTATGCCGGAGGTCGTGGGTTCGATTCCCACCCAGGACAAATGTTTG
This sequence comes from Mythimna loreyi, assembly GCA_029852875.1. NCBI lineage: Eukaryota > Metazoa > Arthropoda > Insecta > Lepidoptera > Noctuidae > Mythimna > Mythimna loreyi. Next base: position 20,834,543 of record CM056789.1, on the reverse strand, counting down.
TGTGATGAGCACGATCATTTGTTCTATGTCTGGGTGTAATTTATCTATAACTAGCGACCCGCCCCAGCATCGCACAGGTACTGATATTGTGCATATATTATACACACAAACCTTCCTCTTAAATCACTCTATCTATTAAAAGAAACCGCATCAAAGTCCGTTGCGTACTTTTAAAGATTTAAGCATACATAGCGAGGAAACGACTTTGTTTTATACTATGTAATGATATGTATGTTTTTAGAAATATATAAGTATGTTTATCAGTTGTCTAGTACTCATAACACAAGCTCTGTTTAGCCTTGAGACTAGACGGCGTTGTGTGATGGTCTAAAAAAAAAACCAAAATAAAATTCCAATGAATGAAGTTCATGCCATTCTGTACCTTGAAGCACGATATATAATATACGTTTAATTTTTTCCACAAGCAAAACCATTATAATAACAATCTTATCCTTTATTACGAACACGGCTTATAATTGCCTCCTTATCAGTAACGGAGCGAGGAGTAACGGCTGCGTTATGAAGGTACTATGCGTTTCAAATAAGAATAGGATCGATAACCAGAATGTAACTACCACCGTACTGTCAAATCGAAGATATTTTTGCAAAATTGAAGAACTCGGAGAAGAGTAAAATTGAAAAACTGGATTCTGATTAAACTTTTTTCGTTCACAGTTCGTAAATAAATTAAAATTTTCGTAAATAAACTGAATTTTAAAAATATCTTGCCTCGATTTGACTGTAAATCGTGACGTGACAACATGACAATCGATCCTATTCTCATTTGGAACGTATTGTATATCTCTTATCACAAGAGAAGTATCAAGTATGTAGGTCAATTGATACCTACTGATAACAGTGGGAAGGAAATATACCAGACGAAGGTAGGGGGACGTGGACTGGAGTAGAGATGGACTGGCGATTCGGCGTACAAATGGACGAATAGTTAGTAAGCCGAATATAATATATAATAAATGTGGAAATTCCTAGGCTTCTCCAAATAGTCGGCGATCAGTAGTCGCCGACTATTCGGAGAAGCCTAGGAATTTCGCAAAGCCTATTTTCAGACACTTGGGGATGCCCAAAACGGATGTCTATCGGTTGAAAAAAATAATGTCTCAACATTAAATCGTAACGTGTTTTTGATTAATTAGCTTAGTAATTTAGCTTCACTTTCTTTTTTTTTGACTGACCGACATTTTGACAATTCAAAGGTGCCTGTAAATGGTTTATTTAAAATAAACGATTTTAATTAAAATATACTACTAGCTACTGGTCCATGAAAGACTTATTTAAAGGTGAATTGCCTATGGCACAAAAACAAAAACTCATGGACATGTGTATTCTCCCTGTGTTGACCTATGGCGCACAAACTTGGTCTTTAACGAATGTCCAAAAGTCCAAACTCAAGGTTTGCCAACGAGCAATGGAGCGCAGTATACTTGGCGTTAAGTTAACAGATCGAGTTAGAAACACCACATTGCGTTCCAAAACTAAAATTGTGGATGTGGCTCAAAAGGCTGCCCAGCTGAAATGGGACTGGGCAGGACACGTCTGCCGCATGCCCGACAAACTGTGGGCCAAAGTAACACAAAGTTGGTGCCCTGAGACAGTGCGGCGGGGTCGCGGTAGACCACGAAGGAGATGGCGCGATGAGCTAGACAGATTCCTTCCGAACTGGCAAGAGGAAGCGCGGGACCGCGATGGATGGAAGAAGTGGAGGGAGGCCTTTGCCCAGGAGTGGGACAGAACAGGCTAACAAAAAAAAAAAAAAAAAAAAAAAAAATTAAAATATGTATATTTCTTTACTACTTTACTAACAAAAGCAAAAACAGATCTTCCGAAAAAATGCGCTTTTCGCTTTACTACCTAAAAAAAAATACAAATAACCATTGTAGGTATATCAAATACCAAGACCAAAAAAAAAATTTGCTTAAAAGCATTTAAAAAGCTAAGTTCTGTTGACTGAATTACAAATCATAGTTTGTCGCGGATGCGTAGTAAACTACATTCTTTTGTGGGCATGCAAATTCCTCACCCGCATCTGTTATACCAATCTCTCGCATTTTTGCATTCAAATATACCTAACAACTCTTTTCCTGTAGTTGCACTTTAGCTGAGTAGGAAAATGAAGTGAAAAAAAAACAAGTGAAGTCTCACAGGTGGATATTTTCCTCGTGTAACGGACTGGGGCCCAAGTTTGCTATTTCCATAATATTGTCTTTCCAACACGATTCCATTGTCATTTTGCTAAAAGTTCGTAATCCGTTAATTCATAATGTCCGATCATTGGTCAATCAGTGGTTTCGTAATATAATTGTGGTACGAGATGTCTTGTAACGAATTAAAAACAATGACGTACTGTAAATCACTGATCAACTGTCAAAATTTTAGCAGATTACTGGGTAAATCACATTAAATTATCATTATGTACAAGATTACCAATCCATGCCATATTTTTTATTTGAAGTGGTTGATCATAAGTCGTATATGACGCTATTATTTTTGCAAACTTGTTAAATTATTAATTATAAAATGAATAAATAACATATAATGAACTAGCTTCTGCCCACGACCTCACCCGAGTGAAAAGCATCTTTATATAAACTTCGGGTCCCCGTTTCATCCCCTTAGGGTATGAATTTTGGGAAATCATCCAAAATTTCACGCTCCTAGTTCCAGTAGTTTTGCCTGTGCGTTGATATGTTAGTCAGTCAGTTTCTCCTTTTATATATGTATATCAGTGTCAGAGTAGTCTGCTATTCTGACACTATTTTAATAGCAAACTTGCGGCCCTGGTCGCTGACCATAATAAACACGTGGCCGAAGAGTCGGCTTTCCCGACTAGTCTGCCCGTATCTGGTATTAATTGTTGCTATTTAGGTATCAAACATTTGTTATAGATAAATACATTGATAGGCAGTTTAATAGATAGCTACGCAATATTAGCAACGCAAACGATAAGACAAAGGTGTTTGTCGTTACGTTTGGTAAATAAATAAAGGCCACGCAGTTTTCCACTCTATTAGTGTATCTAAGAATTACTCAGAACTTCTAGATATCTTGACTGTAGCAAATTTACAATCTTTTTAAATCAATTTTACCATAGGAAATCCCATGGTACGGCAAATATCACATAGGTATACCGCGTACATCGAGGGACTGGAACAGTTCGCCAGCTGCAGTTTTCAGTCCGATTATAATTTAGGTGTCTTTAAGGCTTGAGTGAATAGGCTCTTAATAAACTAGTGCAACTAACCATCAACGATTGCATTACTGCTTACCATCAGGTGTGATCGCAATAAAGCACTAGTTGATAACAATTAAAAAAAAAGACATGCAGGATGCATGTGATTGTCGATGCATTTCAGACGAAAGACATCACACTCTGGGCATATGCGTCCCTCAAATATCGCCAAGCAAATTAAATTAAGTACCTACCGTGACAGAAAAATGAAATAACATAACTTCAATAAACAAAAGTCAGTTGTTATTTTGGTAAAAAAGGTCACGTGAAGGATAAAATCAACACAGCCATAAAGGTTTTGCAGTTTTTTGTCCGAAATATCCTCGTTTAACCGGTTATGCTCATGTTTTAGTGCATTGACTACCAACAATTTTGATTCACTATACGTTTTCACTATAAATATAATTCTCCCGACCGAATTTTGAGCATGGTGGCCAATTTTGACGAAGACTCGCTCAGTACGCAGAAAATGTTAAAGTACACAAGCATACATAACTACATACGCTTAGGAAGTGTTTCCTGTAAATTTTGTTCGTAGTCTAATGGCAATCCGATACGGCCGAGGAGCTATAAGGTACAAGACCAATGGTTTGCTGTGCTATTCTAAACGAAAAGAACAATAGCTCATTCAGTCCGTCCAGAGAATCGAACCCAGCACATCACACTTAACTCCTAGAGGTATCAGACGGGGCTAGAAGCTGATGTCTACTTACTACCTGGGCTGCAGGATTGTTAAAAAGAGTTTCCATAGTCCTCACATCAAGGGCAATTGTAAGACACTGGGATTTTGGCAGTAATACGCCCAGCCCAGAACAAGAGAGGTTACGGGATGATTTCTCACGAAAAAGCGCAAGGCCTCGTAGGGGCTTTGCAAAATTCTTGAAGCCTCTCAATAGGCTGCAAACCTTTTGCAGAGTCCCTACAGAGCCCCAACCCCAGGGTCTCTTTCTGAAAGGAACACTTGAGCCTAGTGTGAGAGGTAAGAAGGAACGGGTGGGGTGTTTAGTCAGTAACAGTCTGACACTGTTTCCCACTCCGCCCAAGAACGAGATTAGTCTTAGGATGATTTGTGCCAACCACAAAAAAAAATGCACCATGCTTACGGGCTGACTAAAAACTTAACGTTGTTAAATTGTTTGATATGGTGTTGAAAAGGTTTATATAATTACGTTATGTTATTATACTTTTACATAACACGATGACACATCACTGAGTATTACGTTCACAATGGCAAAGGTGAATAAGTGAAAATGAAAGCTAATTTATTATCTATAGCGGCGATCATTGATCACGATTTCACGATGGTCTTGCTAAATGGTCTTTTGTGATTACTGACCATGATGCCCAGAAATCCTTGAGACGACTTTTGGTTTTGAATGGTATATAGGCTACAAAGATGGCGGGACGACTTAGATGTCTTCTTTGAGAATTGGCAAGACGTGGCTCAAAGCAGAAGGCACTGGATTGGGATAGAGGAACAGCAAGAGTTAAAAAGAAATGGAAATAAGATTAACAAATAATTTAAAGTAGGCACCACTCTTACGTTGTTGAAACTTGCGATCCGGACTAAGCATTTTGTCTCATCGTTTATACCGCGTACATGGAAGAACTGAAATGCTTTGTCTGCTATGGTCATCCGTCGTTTAGACTTTGGTAATTACAGACACAATTAAAGAACAATACAACTTGGGGCTCAAAAGTTTAATAAACTAGTTTGCCTCACCTCAACAATTTCATCACTGCTTACCATCAGATGGGATCGCAGTCAAGCACTGCTTTATATTAATGTTTAAAAAATCAAAGAAAACATCAAAGACTTGCATAAATGGATCAGTAAAGAAGGAAGTGAATTTCAAGATCAACAAAACAACTAATACATTTAAACAGGTTTTGATTCATCCAAAGGGAGGGGTCTACTGTGGCCCTGAAATCGGTTACTGTAGTGGTGCAGGCGTGGCCATGCTATACCTTTCACTCGTGATATTTAGCCGGCAGGTTTGCTGATATTTACAAGACCAGTAAACATAAACAGATAAACGGAACTGTTCTGATTCCCACGAGATAAATAGTTTTAGATTTCCACAGGTTACAGATAAAGTTGAGGGCAAACAATCAAATACTAGACCAAATTCTATTCTCACTGACTGACATATCAAAGCACAGCCGAAACTACTGGGACTACGAGCGTAAAATTTTGCACATGGCTTCCTTTTATGACGTAAGCGAGCACTAAGAAAGGAATTCCCAAAATTCACCCCCTAGAGGGTGCAAACCGAGGTCAAAATTTTGTATGGAAAACCTGCTTACTGGCGGGTGAAGCTGCTGACAGAAAGCTAGACAAAGTATACGAAGGTATGATGCTGAAAATGGGTGTGAAGCATCAAGTATGGAAATGTAGCAAGAAAACATGACGAAAAATGGATAAAGTAAACAGCTAAGTAGACAGGCCCGAAAAATTAACGCAGACAAGGAATACACCAAGAAAGATGGGTCGATGCGGTTATTACAGAGGATGGGCACAAAATCAGAGGCAAAAAGTCGAAAGGATTGACACAGTTTGGAAGAAGTCTTTACCCAAACAGGACCAGGTCTAAACTATTACATATCAATACCACAATAAACTTTCTTATATCATTAACGGACGACGGGCCATGCTCGCCGTCCGGAAGCCCGCACCTACGGTGGCCGGATATCGGCGGAATCGCGGCGGAGACGGCTGTGGGTAGAATACTGTTGCCTTTGCCTTAAGCGGTCGACCTCCTACTATGCTAGCATTACTGCCTCTCAGAAGGAGGCGACCGCCTGCCACTCCCCGTCGCTGAACTCACAGGCTACTAACTTATACATTTTTCTTAGCAACAATAATGATGGTAATATTATGTACCGATGTCTGAAAAATCTACAACAAAATATGTAAGTCTAATGAATTTATATAACCCTGATTGATATTCTATTTATTCAAGAATCTGTTTCGTTGTGTTTGGAGCACTATCTGGCTGTAAAGGATACGCGATATATTTTTAAACATATTATCTTGTTATGAACAGGACCAGCCGTTTATTGAACAGATCAAGTAGGTATTTCACCAAATGGTGAATTATATTGATTTTTATTTTAATGATTCATTATATGTATTTGGCAAACTTGGTCAGAGATCGCACTAGACAGAGATGTATGGAAGGAAAAAGTTAAGGTAGAAAATGCCTAAGGCATTAAGTCCGCCTCTGTACATTTGTGCATGAAGTATTAAATAAATAAATAAATAAGGCCTTTGCCCAGCTGTGGGACATACCTACAATAGGCTATAAAAATATATTTATATCATGTGTGGAGGCACATATGGGCTGGTGCTGCAAAATGCCACCGGCTTTGGACTCGGTGAAAAGACGTACGAAAAGACTTGGAGATCCAGATTTGGTTAAGTCCAAGAGATTGTGTGATTTCACTATCTCATTTCTATCGTATTCACCCTTACGTTGTTGAAACCTCTACGGTCCGCACTAAGCGTTTCGGTTTTTTTATTGCTGTTAGTCTTTTTGTTATTCCCTCATAAAGATCAATTTAGGTCGTCAAGTTAGGATTGCGATAAGAGGTTGTAGTAGGGTCTCCGGTCGGTTTTAGGTTTTCCCTATGTATCTACTTGAGTGAGGTTATTATATACCTCTGCAAAACCCTTAAGAATGCAGTCATAATGTATCCTCTCAGTAGTATATAGTAAGTAGTCTTTTTACTTGTATAGGAGCATGTGAAAGTGTCTGGCTGGAGTTTCGTTCGTTTTTTCCTCATTGCGAACCCGTATAATGCGACCATGGTTTTGCTTTTCGAAACTGCGTGACGTCACACCTAAAGATACTCATCTCTCAAGCAGAACATAACAACTGTAACCAGGGTTGCCAGCCATCTACACTAATATAATAAAGAGGTAAAGTTTGTTTTTTTGTTTGTAGGAGGTAATCTCTGGAACTACTGGTCCGATTGGAAAAAATTTAGCAACAATAGAAAGCTGCTTTACTCCTAACTGACATAGGCTATATTTAATGTACGCGGGCGAAGCCGCTGACAAAAGCTAGTACTTTATAATAACGTACCTTCCATACGTACAACACGCGGCATATAAAATAAACCCAAATGTCGATCGACCTTCAATGCGCAGTAACAGATTTTTGAGTCTCAATCGAAGCGGAGGCTATGAGTAACATTAGCAACGACGCCCATTTGGGATCAACTTATTTGTTGCGTACTATAACGTAGGAACCTACTTGAGTTTTGGTGAATATACTTTATACTTTTGTATAAAAATAAGCTAAATATATAAAAAGTACACTGAAAATTATGTACTTTTTACTGTGATGGGTAAAATGCTAATGGTAAGTATGAATAATTTCTAAAAAGTTTTTTGATGTTTCTACGTTCGAACACGAATAAGTTTCCAAAAATATAAGCAAACATAATAAAATACTGTTACTGTGTGCTGCATAAAAAGACGATCTTCAAGATATTAAATAAAATTTGGAATAATAAATGTTTTTTTTTTCTACCAACAATTTTTTCCCTACTTAAAAATTATAACACGTTTAGTATCGTAGGGACTCTGCAGAAGGGTCGAAACCAATTAGGGCCAAAGGTATCTGAAAGGCAGGCTCTGGCCCTAGTATGTATAGCAATGTAGGAACGGAGTAGGTTTTCTAGTCAGTAAAAGTCTGTTTCCCGCTCCACCCAATTTATTTTTTTGAATTATTTTTTCTTTAACCAGATCGACAAAATGCCAATTACACTGATTAGGTACAAATTATGTATTTGCGGGATTCGTCGTTGGTTTATTTTTATCTACCATAAAAAAACACGTTAAGTATTTATCTTCAAAATCAGTTGACCAACCCTAACTGATGCATCGTTTAGTGTTTTTGATGTAAATGTTTTGAAAATATTCGAACGAATATCAAAGTCTTAGTCTCTCGGATGTATTACGTGTATGGAGCTCAGCCTGCTTCTTTGTTTTGATCCTCGAATCTTCATTTCCTTATAATAAAGCCGCGTTGCCACTAGGCAACAATTGACGCGCAACATGTTGAACAACAAGTTGCCCAACATGTTGAAAGTCAGCGCGGAACTTTTGTTGAACAACGTTGTCTGTCTACCCATCATACACATACTTTACGTCAGTCGTCGCCAACATGAATGGAACTTGTGTTAATTTCAGCAGCAGTCGTTGTAATTTTATTGAAAAATGCATTAAAAAAAAAATACCATGTTTTTGCGTCAGAAAATACCTACAACATAATGAAAATGTAACGATGCTCTTTAAGCAAACAACAAGCACAACAAGCCGCGCGTCATGTTGCGCGCTAGGTGGCAACGTCGCTGTTGTGTAGCGTTGCCGTACATGTTGAGCGTCATGTGACGCGCGCCAAATGTTGCCTAGTGGAAACGCGGCTTCATCATAAGTGGTACGTTAGTGGTATGACTCAAGTACAATAGTCTGGTTTGAAAACAAGCTATCTGTGTCTGGTTGAATGAATTCATACAATTACTCATCAATATTTTTTCCGGTATCATCAAAACAAAAGAAAAAGTCCCTTGTGACGTGTTTGTTACAAAATCGTACTACACCTAACAAGAATGTTTAGTAAAATATCAAAAATGTGGCGTTTAAGTTTATCCTCATCATCATCATTTCAGCCAAAAGACGTCCAGGCTAAAAATAGGCCTCCCCCAATTGTCGCCATAATGAACGGTCCTGTACATCTTGCATTCATCGGATACCCGCAACCCTTGCCAGGTCATCGTTTCACCTTGTTGGAGGACTTCCAACACTGCGTCTTCCGGTACGCGGTCGTCACTCCAGAACCTTTCGACACCAACGGCCATCCGTAATGTGTATTAAGTCTATCATGACATATAATTATCATCAAACCTATTCTTCCTTTGGAGGGTTTGCTGAAGATATTAAGCCTAGTTTACAAGTAAAGCCCAGCCTCGGCCAGTCACCATTGTGTAAACGGGATATCCCGCAAAAAACAGTACACCCTCATTTTGGTACTTTTGCAGTTTTACTACAATTATTTCGATTCCAACGTGTCGCCAGAAACCTGGCTCAATTCCAAACCATGATATTATGCAGAGAATTAACATTTAACAAAACAAAGTGACGTAAAAGGAAGATGCTTAGAATTTAGAATTACAGTTAACACAAAATAGTATAAAGGCAAAAGATTATAATTATGTGTTTGTTACTATGAAGGAGTAATAACACATGTCGATACCAGAAGTATGAATAACGTAAGGGACTTTTACTTCAAATGTAAAAATATTCCTCACGATGATTGATGTAAGGGTATTTTACGCAAAACTTAAAAATTACCCTTTCTTTAATTCATACTTCTGGTATCAATTTAATGGTTTCACAGATTTGTATAAAAGTTGGCATATAGATTCTGGATATTAATTATCCCTTGGTATATATTGTTCCTTTAGGATTTTTATATCTATGCAGGCAAAGCCATTGGAAATGCCACAAATACTAGAGAACAATGAGGTTTACGTATCTTAAAATAGCTATCAGATCAAATAATACACAATATGTAAGTTCTAAATATGAATTCTCACAGAACAAAACAAATAGAAAGAAAAATATTTGTTTGTCATTTGTGCCTCAGATAAATCTTAATAAACTAACACGATCAATGTTACGCATTTATTATGTTAGTTGTTGCTCAGCACATGCTGTAATATTTAAACAAGCTAATGAACGAAAGAAAAACAATGCATTCCTTACCTGTGTAGCACTCTCCTGCAGTCCAATAGCTAGACCTTCCAACACGCTATGCACAAACAACGCAGAAAGCAACCCAACCACACTTGAAGAACTTCTGTTACAAGGCTCTGTGTGACTGACATGGCACAGTTCTGATGTTCCTTCTCTTTCCCTCATCTCCCCATCATGGTCCCTTGGCAACAACCTGGTCTGTTCAGACACTTGGCTACGCCTTTCATGAGACCCATTACTATAGAACAGATGGGATAGCTCATCTACTAAATACACCGTGAAAAATCCAATGCAGAGAGTCAATTCTGAATACTGTGGTAGATGCTCTCTTGTTTCTGGTAACATGTGGACTAGGGATGTTGATAAAAGGACACCTCCTCCGAAGCAGAGTAAGCAGGATAGTAATAGAGGGTGTCTTTGTCTAGCTGCTTCTGAGAAGCATGCTGGCATCATTCCTGACATGAAAGCCCCTAAGCCCAATGTGAGCATGGATATCGCTCTTGCTGTAGTGATATCCATTTTGGTCGATTTCTTCTTTGTCTGTGTTTGAAATATTCACTTTATCTTTTATAGTTTCTTTAAATATCTTCGATATATTACTTCGCGTTGTCTAATTTCTTATTTTCCTTCCTTGTTCAACTTCTAAATGTTCTTCCTTAACATTAATTTCGTATTCTTTGTCACTCAAAAAACTATCTTCACTATTAAAAATGTCGGTATCTCTATTTTTACACACTACACTGAGCACATGTGTCGCAGTGACACGAAATTTTTTATCAGATGTAATATTTACATATGTTTATCAATAATAACAGTCGAAATCCCCGGTGTCGCTACACACCGCCACTCATCGCGACTACCCACTACAAATGAATCGCTGTAATCACTACAAACCCGTACACATTTAGTAATGCCGGCCAATAAGAAACACGACACCTTTATTACCATACAACAAGGTTGAAATTAGAATGACTTGTAATTTATTCGATGCTAATTGCATTAGTCATGTGTACAAAATAACCAATTTATGCGTGAACTACCTCGTCCCTCTGGTTTAATGGTTTAGTGGGTGATTAAAAGGTGATGATTTGCATTTGGTAGGTCAAGCTTTTTTGGTGGAAACAAAGGTTTGAGACATAGATGAGTGAATTGTCATAAATGTGAATGTAATTTATTTTATATTTATTTGTAACAAAGAAAGCGTATGTTATGTCTTTAACATAAATGGAACTGACCTTAGTTGTGTAGCTACATATATGAATCATATCATAAGAATCATTTTACTTTCAATCAGGAAAGGTTTGTGATCCTTGCCTCATTTTGATTCAGACAAAAGCCACATTTTAAAAACCGGTTCAGCAACTTAAGATATTGCGTCAGACGAACAGACTGCTTCTTTTTTTTATAGTTTACATAATTTTTGGGATACCTACATAACTATTGATTATAATTATTTAATACTTAATATTTTATTGGATTCCATGTCTGGTAAAAATATTATCAAGATCAATATGGACCCTGTCGGGCAGACTAAGTAACAATTGTTGGATTAATTAATTATTATTATAGGTAATTAGATTTACATGTATACTATTATGGGGTGAATTATCTTTACATAGTATAAAACAAAGTCACTTCTTCCCTATGTATGCTTAAATCTTTAAAACTACGCAACGGATTTTGATGCGGCTTTTTTTAATAGATAGAGTGGTTCAAGAGGAAGGTTTATAGCTATAATCTTTGCACCCGTGCGAAGCTGGGGCGGGTCGCTAGTGTTACATATTTTAATTTAATATTGTCATCGTTATTTTTAAATTACGTACTATATACATTTGATTTAAATTGGGGATAGGGTACTAAGCGTTTTGCCTCGTCGTTTATACGGCGCACATCGAGAGACTGCAACTTTTGCCGGCTGCAGTCTTTCGGTCTGATTATAATTTAGGTGTCTTCAAGGCTAGAGTAAATAGGCGCTATGAAACTAATGCGCCTCACCATCAATGATTGCATCACTGCTTACTATCAGTGCCCTAATTCACGTAAAATCAAACAATCCCAATTCCATTGTCGTTCGATCGTAGTCCTATCCAAAATCGGTATTCACGTGTTCCTTGTTAGGGATTCGATAGAACAATATTCGAACGACTTCTAAACGACCTGTCAAGATGCGATTGCAGTCAAGCACTAGATGATAGCAATAAAAAAAAGACTGCTGCCACTTTTAAAATTTCTCTAATAACTTATTTCTTACTTTATCTATTCTCGTTACAAATATTCATTCTTTCCCAACATACAACTAAGTAATAAAACTGATAACCGCTCAGTGTCACATAGGTTATCAATTTCCTTCCTGATTGAACGTAACTGAAGGTGCGCTCGAACTTTGGTAATATATTTTATAACGACAATCTTATTTATATTTAGTAACATAAATAGAAGATCAGTGGTGACCCAGTGTTAACTGCCCCGACTTACAACTTGTAAGTCACGAGTCTAAACCCAGCCAAACACGTTACTTTGAAACATTGTGAGGAAACCACGAAAACGGAAAAACATCGTAAGGAAACCGGCATGTCCTATAACCAAAAAAATCGAAAGCATCCACCAATTGCGGGCTTGCGGACGCCGAGCAATGGGGAGATCGCCGTTCAGTCGTCTGGTACCAGTTCAAGCAAAAGCCGTCAACGGTACACTCTGTTCCCGCGCGCCTCAAGGAATTGTCAGCAAACGTACGGTTTCTGAAAGGAAGGTCCGTTCTCAGTATGAAGGAACGGGGTGAGTCATTTAGTCAGTAAGAGTCTGACGCTGCTTCCCGCGTACACTTTTGTCGGAGGTACCAGGTGCAGTTTGACTTCCGCTGCCCCAGACTAATGGTGACCCAAACCACATGGGTCTCCTCCCAAATTGGAGAGAGCGAGAGCTCAGCAGAGAGGTTTGATGTATTGGAGACAATACATCAAAGAAGGTCAGAAGTACCTTAGTCCAACCTCGAAGAAAAGGTTGAGAAACATCAAAAAATCTATGACATATAAAAATAAATTTAACGTCAATCTGTGAAGAAAGACGAGCTGTGAATTCAAGTGTATATTTTAAAACCCTCAAAAAGAATATAAACAACTAAATGAATGAGTTACTGCAGAGACACGGATGTTCTACGGTCTTCTCTGTTCCTGATGGACTTAAAGAGCTCATGTCGGATATCACTCGTGAGGTAGTTCCAGTTCATAGCTTGTCCAGTATAACTTGACTCCTTTTCATGTGGGTCAGGCCCTACTAGGCTTCGATTCCAAGCGAAACTAATGATAGAATAATAGGTTTTAGATATATCAACATCATCATTCTAGCTGAAAGACTCACTCCTCTAAGTGTCTCCACAACGATTAGCGTTGAGCATTCAGCCTATTATTCCAGAGTGGGACTGCTCATCAAGTCATCTGTCCACCTTTTTGTAGGTCTTCTAACGCGGCGTCTTCCGATATGGGTTCGCCACTCTAGACCCTTTCTCATCAACTGCTGGTTGATGAAACTGAAATGTACCACTTAAAGGCAAATTTTTATGTTAGGTTGTTTCTCAGTTACACTTACCTACACGCTATAAATACCTAGTATCATTTTCATCAGATCAGCATTACTTAAAGGTAGAGAACCGATTAGGAATCAGCTCTTGTAGCATTAACGTACGACTTCAGGTCGAAATTGTTCGGTCATAAAATAATAATAATAATATTTATTGTGTCAAATAATTATAAAATGGTATTATCTATCTAACCTACCTCCCTAGCCAAGTTGCAATCATTTCGTTTCTATTCTGTTGCGTAGAACGTGTCGAGTAAGCCTCACCTCGTTACGTTACGTTACTGAGCGTTGAGATGCGTCAGAACAAAGAAATACCTTAGCTAAGTGGCCTGATCTCTTGAATGTTTCTACAGAGGAAGAAAGAGCATGAAGCTAATGTTTACTATAGGCCGACCGTCTAACCTCGTCCTCGCCTGCGCGGTACAGGGGCGCGGGAATATGACGACCAAGGGGACTGAGACAGGTGCGGGTGGTGAGGGCGCTTATTAAGATACATACGAGATGAAATGCGCCAATATAGTTCCTAAGATATATTGTGACGTCATAGGAAAGACAGTGATTCATTCGCGCAATTCGTGCAATTTAATAAACACTATAAAACAGGGGACATTCCTCAGGTGCTACGCTGGCAACCAGCAAAGATCCTGGACTTCATAGCCAACTACCTGTCAGCGCTGCTGATCACACGCGAACACGGCATCATGGCGGTCAAGATCCTCGACGACCTCTGTGACTGCAGGCCCACTGTGTCCGAACATCTGCTACAAATCGGTCTGGAGCGACCCCAAGCTGATGACTTGGCTGCCATTATAAAGGAAGAGATTGAAAAAGAGAAGCCTGTTGTAGGAAAAGGTATGATGATAATGATAATGCCGCGTGTAGATGTTAGGAATTTTAGTTCCCATGTGAACGCTCCTCTCCTGTCTCACACCCTTCCTTATCCCCTTATCTACATCTACATCTATATCTACACTAATATAATAAAGAGGTAAAGTTTGTTTTTTTGTTTTTTTGTTTGTAGGGGGTAATCTCTGGAACTACTGGTCCGATTGGAAAAATTTAAGCAACAATAGAAAGCTGCTTTACTCCTGAGTGACATAGGCTATATTTTATGTACGCTCGCGAAGCCGCTGACAAAAGAGGACATTCCTTTTCTTATCTATCATATTAAATTACCCCTTTATTCATTGGGAATGAGTCATGTGATCCTAGTAGACAGTCTGCAGCCAGTCGCTATAAATACATCAAGAATTTATTATGACATGAATTGCATATTTAATTTTATAGCAAATCTAGTCATTTTTTTTTTGTTGATATCTCTGTTCATGGAATCAAGACAACATAAAAAAAATCTAACTCAAAAGTCTAGACAAGAGATGCACTCTTATTTCCATTTACATATTTAATTTTATGCGCAGGAGTCAACTGATTTCGTTTGACGATATTTCATTTGACATATTGTAAGCCACAGTTTCAAAACTGCTAGAGTCATCGTTATAAAATCCTTTAGTTTTTATTACCACATATTTGGAAACATCATAACAAGATGCAATGCACAAACTATTAGAAACTCTGATGCACTGTCGAGACAGTAGCGTACACAGAAATTTGTATGCAACTCATACTTGGCTCTCTGACTGGAGTTACGAAACACAATCCACTTTTAGTTCTTTCACAAAGTCATCGGAGATTTCACTATTGTTGAAAAACACATATGCATTTGAAAAATTGTTGTGATTGGTAGAAATTCCATCATCCTTATCTAATTCCAATTCATCTGTAGCCAACTCAATATTGATCCTTTCCTTTTATTCATCTCTTTCATCAATATCCTCTTGCATTAGTCAAAGTCTTATATCTGAGGCTTTTGTATACCCATTAAGGGACAAAAGATCCCACAACATGACATGCAACGCTCAATCTACGTGACCCTGCATCGTTACCCAGTGTCCCACAACTGGCCCCCCAACCATTAGACATGTTGGATAATGTGACAGCATTGTGCATCATTTTATGGGATATTTGGCGCCTCTTCAATATGATTGTCTTCTTCTTGTTTTGAATTTTATTTAATCACGATTACAATAATCTGCTTTTTTTGCCCTATCGATATCGTTCGTGTATCGTATTCATCATCATCAACCTTATTAATGTTCCTACTTCTGGGACACAGGCTTCCTCTCTAGGCGAGGGAATGGGCCATAATCCAACACCCGGGCCCAGTGCGAATTGGTGGATGTCACATGTCTTCGTATTTTTGGTTCTAGGACATATCGGTTTCCTCACGATGTTTTCCTCCACCGTTTTGAGAGCAGTGGTGATGAAATAAATTACATAACTGCTCGGCCACCACTGCTCAATGTAGCATATTTGTAAAATCTATTCATCTTGTTTATTGTCTTTCTTCTCTAACATTATCTTCTGGTTTGACAGAGAAAGTAAAAGAAGTAGATATACTCAAGAAGGTACTGCAGCGTCACGCTTTGGACGAAGAAATGTCTGCTAAAGTGTGCCAGATTGCCAGAAACGCATACCGGGACTATTGGTATAGAAAGAACTTGATGAAGAAGGTAAAACCGTAAAACAAATAATTGTTTATTAAGTATCTCGAAAAATACGTAAATAAATTCTCCAACAGGTCAGGCCGAAGTTGAACTTAAGTACTAAAAGAAATGCCGTTGGCAAGCCTTCATGACTTTTGACTATCGGTGTGATAACTTATGTCTTGAAGTAAAGTCCTTTCGTCTGTCAGCAAGAAGAAGAAGAAGCCCAACTGTAGGGTCGAAGCCTACTG
Organism: Mythimna loreyi; assembly: GCA_029852875.1. NCBI lineage: Eukaryota > Metazoa > Arthropoda > Insecta > Lepidoptera > Noctuidae > Mythimna > Mythimna loreyi. The sequence continues at coordinate 20,818,160 of CM056789.1, read as the reverse complement.
GGGCCCCAGTCCGGTTTCTGTAAGGAAGGTCCGACCCCGATCTGAGAACTAAGAAGGAATAGGGTGGGTCGTTTAGTCAGTAAGAATCTGACACTGTTTCTCTCTCCACCCAAGGGCGAGAGTCGTCATTAGATGATTTTTCCCACCATAAAAAAGGTATATCAATAATATGGCAAGATTCCAAGTATCTGTCTAACATTTGTTTCTACTTGAAACATAATGAAGTTTTTTCTGTATATCTAGACCGTAAAGTCCGAACCAGACGAGGCCTGGGAAAAGGCTGCGGCACACACGCTGGAGATGTACAAGAGAACCAATCCATCCATTACTGAATTACGCCGAGCTACGGAGAAAATCCAGGTACAGTCTTAAGAAAAATATTTTTTTATTATTTTATTAGCCTATTGTAAGTCCCACTGCTGGGCAAAGGCCTCTCCTTTTTCCTTCCAGACCTCTCTGTCTAGGGCGACCTCCGGCCATGTTTGCCCCGCGAACAAAAAAAAAATTAAGTATAGAAAACATTTTTGCGACATACAAATGGTTTGACAGTCGTATTGTTTCAACCCCTCTCCCCCTACTCTCAAGAAACAATCGTGGGCTACTGTAGAGCGTATTTAATGACAGTTCAGCAAAAAATATGTATATAGCATAGCATTAGCTTTATAATGTTCCAACTGCTGGGACTCAGACTGCCTGTATAGGTCCTTCTCCTAAGAAAAAATATTATGGAGGTCCAGGGTTGCTATTCTGACCCAGCGATGAAACACAAATAGGTACATTGGATTTGTAGGTGATTTAAATGTACCTATTTCGATTTCATCGCTGGGATAGCGCTGCGCTCAAGGCTTTTTCTTAAAGAATAGCACCCCTGAACCTCCATTAACCATATTTTTACGTGGTCACACAACGGTCACACAACGAACGTCAGCTTCTCTTTGTTGAAAAATATAGGTGAGATTGTCCACACGGCCATGCAATTATTATTAGAGGCTAGCTCAGCAAACAATCCCAGTAGCTGACGTAGGTATGGGTAACTCCATATAGGTACATTTAACATAGCGCGAATGAATTTTATTTAACATAGAAGGAATGCGTTTGCCTGCTTCTGCAAGGAGACGTCGGCAATCATGAGGGAACAGATTACCCTCACGCCCCAACTTCTGCAACAAGAGACACACCAGGCATCGCCGGGACAAGCAATGAGTAGCTCACCGTGAGCCGTCCAGTAAAAACCAATTTGACTTGTCTTTTTGTATCCTTTCTTCTTTCCCAGGCGGCTTACAGAGGATACCACGTGCGCAGAAATGTGCTAAAGCACTTGATGCCTGCGAAGAGGAAGAAGTCGGGTCGCAAGGTGGAGCTGCCTGGTCCACCGCTTGACATTGCTACATCCAGGGAAATAGATCTTGGTCCTGTCATTGTAAGTCACATTTTTTTTATCAAGATTGATACTGCATCACTGCTTACCATCAGGTGGGATCGCAGTCAAGCACTAGATTATAGATAGATTAAACCACAACAACAACTACTACTACTTTTATATCAGTTTTTAAAAAATGCTGACGATTATGGGTTCATTTTTAACGTAAGCGTTTAGCAAAGCTTTTTGAGGTCGGTTTTTGGATGGGCATACGTTACACATCGAAACCTTTTTATACTTTGAAAAGTACGTCACAACTTTCTCACTGTCATTTGCAGATCTATTATAGTTTTTACGGATAGATTCAGATTCTCACGATGAGGTCGATGATGAATTACTTCTAGGCAAGCGTGCTGCTTGCCTAGAAGTAATCTATTGACTCCAGTTTATAGCTATCACCAGATACTTAATATGCTGCTCTTCTTCAGTCTTCTTTTTCTGGTGGCGGGGTAGAAAGAAAGAACAAAAAGTGTTACGCCGATCCCAAATAACATGGGAAAAAAGGCAGGAAAATCATCATGTTGATAAATTTGTTAAGTTTTATAATTACCAACCATATTTTTAATCACGCTTCATATTCCAGCAAATCAAAGTAAAAGAAGATGATGTTAGAGGCATGTTCGATGAAGAAGCAGGCGAGAACCTCGGCCTCAAATACGATCCGAAGAAGACCATCACTCTTGAGGATGAGGATTTCCTCAAGGAAAAGATACAAGTCGCGCCTCCTAAAATGAGCGTTATGGAATTGGTGCTGTCGAAACCAAGTTTTGGTATGATGCCAGGTTTGTAACTTATGTACTTCCATTAATTCTGAAGACGACTATTGACCAAAGAGATTTGTAAGACTTGGAAGTTTGATTTTCTTCACAGCTTCAAGGGACCACAGATCGATTAGACAATACGGTATTAATGTCGACTCGATTTCGATTCGAATCGAATCGATTTCTTCGATACCTCGACGCGTTCTCAAGAGAAAGGGTCTTGAAAGACAGACAGATGAACAACAAAGTGATCGTATAAGGGTTATTTTTTATGGTAGGTAGGCCCAGGCGGAGCGGAGCATTAAAATCATCTTATAAGGGTTCCGTTTTTTCTTTTTGAGGTACGGAACCGTAAAAATTAGACCTAAAACTATGTCCAACAGACTTAGCTCAAAAAGAGCTAATAATAATCTAATTTCGAGTGTCACGATGGCTCATTAGCTCCCGTTTAAGGCTTAAACCTGCCGTATTCATTTGTGGTTTAAGCTATACGACCAGATTTTAGTGCATCATGGCGTATGAAAGTTCATTCTTTGCTTTCTTTTCAATACAATTAGTTAATGAATGCAATTTTCCAGATATACCTGCGCTATCTATTCATGATACGGTGAAGAGTGCTCCGATCCCCGAACCGGAGCACTACGTAACGCAACATCGAATTTCATTTGCCGAGGTAAAGTCTTTGATAATTTTTTGCTAATTAGTGCAGTCATTTAGTTATGAATATAGTATAATAATAATAACTCGAACGACAACTTGGTAATCATTGTACATTGGCTTATAACAGCCAGGAGCCTCGATCAACGTCTTATGAGGTTCTCGTTAGGCGACTGGATCAAGGGCCTGATTCAGGCCCGGCAACAAATGCGGAGAGAAAAGATGTGTTTGAACAAACCAATCCGATTTCGTTATATCCACATCTTTTCTCTGCTTAGCTTTGGTGGAAATTGATCAATCGGAAAGGAGAGGAAAGGAGGTATCTCATTTTTTTGGAGCCCTGAACACCGGTAGTGTTACCGATACCGGTGGGATACTATTTTTTTTATATATTTAATTATTATTATATCACTCCAACAGTCATCGCCAGTGATAATAAAGTCCCCGCAAGAGGAAGCGCTGGAAGTTCCCGAGGTGCCAGGGTTGAGCGCACACACTGTCGATACTGCAGGCCTGGATGCCGCAGACCCTGCTGGGGCGCTGGAAGTACCTGAAGAGTTAGCTGGTGGTAAGTCAAATCTGAACTTAATAATTGATGGTGACCATTGTCTCCTTTGTACGTACAAACACAGACGAAGAGGAAATGCTGATTTCATTATTTCATTCACCCTCTCAATATGACAAAACTATATGAAGATACTCATTTCAATTTATGTCTCAACATCTTTGACAAATCTACAAATTAATAGGAAGCTGGCCTTTTAATAAATTCTTGAGTTCATTGGAAAGAAAGTTCTATAAATACTGTCGAAAGTCCCTGATATTACAAACCTCGTGCAAACATGTAAGTCTAGTACAACACGTTCCAAATGAGAATTTGTTCCATTGAGATATTGTGACTTTACGATTTATATTCAAAGCGAGGCGAGAATTTTTCGAAAAATTAGTTTATTTACGAAAAATTTGATTTATTACCAATTTAATTTCTTATTAACTGTGATCGAAAAAGATTAGTCAGAATCTAATTTTTCAATTTTATTCATCTCCGAGTTCTTAAATTTTTCCAAAATTTCCTCGATTTGACAGTACGGCGAGACGTCACATCATGTCTATCGATCCTATTCTCATTTTGAACGCATAGTATATATACCTAAATATGTATGTATAATTATGGACGAATAGAATTCTCTATTCTACTTTCAAGTTCAATGGAAAATTATACGATTTAATCGTACAAATAGTCATTTAGATATAAATGAAGTAAATGTTCGATAAGAAAATTTATCATTGTAAAAGGATATATTCTAAGATAGAAGAATATATTTCTAAGATAATAGGCATAGCAAGCAATTGGCATAGGTATGTAAAATTCTATAAATGACATGTAGAATCTATACAAGAATTTATACCTGGGAATGAAATAGTCTGACAACAATATTATTTCTAGTTTTAGCAACATACTAAAATATGTTCGACATCAAAGTTGGTATCGTGTCTATACTTACCAATGGATTGGCTGTTCATTTGACAGCTAAAGCCGCGTACAGACATCGCGAGGCGTGTGGACGTGTGTGCTCACAGTGAGCATTCGCGCCATACGATCGTTGCGAACGCCGCCTCAATACGAGCCGTGCGCTCCGTGTGGACGGATAGGTGTTTGCGTTGCGTGCATGCATCATGGAGGCCAATACCGAGTCACTACGTGAGCTGGTTCAACTTTATGAAATTAATAGAGTGTTGTGGGACTCAACGTTATGATTATATATAGGCCGCAGCTGCAATCTGCACGTCTCTCCTTGTCGGAGCCATTTTGCTACTGACGAACACCGTGCGTGGTGGTTTACTAGCTCAGCTTGAGCATGTTTCGTTCGGACGCACCGTCGTATGCCTCAGGTTGAGGCATGCGAGACGAACCATTCTTGTCGCACGCCTCGCGATGTCTGTACGCGGCTTTATATTTTGTCCGCATTTGAAGCGCCTACCGCGAGTATCCAGAGAACTAATTTTAGCGTCAAAGGCTGCAAAGAATTCGTTCGAATTCTTAGATCAAGTAGTAGTAGTAGTTTTAGTACCGCAGATATTCGCTACAGTCGATGACGGGTATAGAGTTGATGACGGCCAGCAGCTGTAAAGTGGTCAATAGTGGTTTTCCTTATCAAGTACCTTTTCAGGTTTCTGTACCGTGGTTTTCAATATGCATATAAAACAGTGTGGTTGTTTTATATGCATATGGAAAACCCCTGCATTTTTCTGTTTCACTGACTGAGAATGGCTAAAGTTCGAAATGATAAAATAAACACTGTTATTCAAGATTCTTCAGGCAATTTGATGTTTCAGGCAATTCCAGTAATGCGTCAGCTCGCTCTGTCGAAGATGATGAAAATGTCGATACTGACGAAGTTGACGAAAATGTCGAGCATGACGAAAATGTCGAAACTGCAGATAATGTCGAAACTGTTGAAAACGCCGAGAATGTCGAAAACGCCGAAAATGTCGTTAATGAAAACAAATGATTGTCATCCGTCATATTGTTATCTTAGCTAAAACTATTATTTACGTACCAAGATATGGGTAGTTCAAATATCCTTCTATAAAATTAAATTATAATGTTATTTTTTTTTAATAATTTTATTTAAATTCATTGTAAGCAGACACAATGATAATGTATTGAAGTCATGACATACTAGAATTAAACTTATTTTTTGTTGACATATTGCCAAACAATATATTTTGATTTAAAACTAAAATGGAAGATTTAATACCACCTCAGATAAAAGATAATTGTAAGCTAGCATTACCCGATGGACTTAAAGAACTTATGAGTGATATTACTAGAGAGGTGAGTTCAAATTGTACTCTTTATATCACTGCTGACGTTGCATCATGAGATTTTCTATTTTACTTTTTACAGTGGGTAACTTGTCCTGCTCTATATGGGGTGACAGTGAGAGTCAGACTTTTACCCCATTTTTTGGTTACCCCATTGATTCAAACCCAGCCAAGCACAGGTACTTTGTGTAATTTATTTCATCACTAGATACTGCTCTCAAAACGGTGAAGAAATCATCGTGAGGAAACCGGCATGTCCTAGAGCCAAAAATTCGAAGACATGTGACATCCACCAATACGCACTGGGCCCGCGTGGTGTATTATTTTCCATTCCCTCTCCTAGAGAGGAGGCCTGTGTCCCAGCAGTGGAAACATTAAAAAGGCTTATGATGAGATCAAGTTGTCAGCCCTTTTCTAGCCTATTCATAAATATATTCATGTCGATTCTTTAACAATTCCAACTTGTTTATTTACATACCATTTTCTCCAGGTCTTAAGATACCAACCTAGGGACCTCTACAAGTTCATAGCTGACTACCTTGCAGCAATGCTAGTCACAAGAGACAACCTGTCCATTGCTGGTTATATATGTAACCATATGTTCCAATGCAGTTGTGAACCAGAGCTGCTTACTGAATTAAGAGATATACTCGTAGGCATGCCTGAAGACGAAATAAAGGCTGCTAGGGATATCATTGTGAAATATTTCGAGAAGGGTACTGGTACGTATTTGTTTACATATTTCGAGTTTGCAAACAAAATTAAAAAAAAAGAACTGGGCAAATAGGAGTCGGACTCGCACACTCGGGGTTCAAAAGTTTACAAACTAACTTACGTAAATAGTTGATTCCTGATACGACTCTCGAAGATTTTTCAAAAAAAAACAATTTGTGATATAACTACAAATTTTCAGTATACAGATAAGGGCGCCTACAAATTAGTTGCAACGTGCCGCGCTAAAGAGGCGTGACACGTTGACTAATTTGAAGGCGCTCTTAGTCCCATACTTGCGCTATAAGGCCTCGCTTCTTGCCAAATTTCAGGATTCTAGGTAAATGTAAAGTAACCATTAATTTTGATTCCCTTGATAGTCGAAATACACGTTTTTTTTGCAACATAAACGGCCGTATCTTTTTTTTTATTCGATAACTTAGAAATTTGATCTTTCACAGCTTAAAGAGACCACCGACTTGAGAATATAGTTTAAATTTCATCTTCATACCTACGCACGTTCCTGAGACAAAACGTCTTACAGACCCACAGACAGACAACAAAGTAATCTTATAAGATTTCCTTTTCTTACTTTTGAGGTAAAGAATAAAAATATGCTTATTTAGAACATTGCCTGCTGTTTCCCAAATTATTATTCCACACAATATGAAAAACAGTGCCTGCTATTTTCCAAAGTATTAGCCACAAAATAAGACTGATTGCTATTCATTTACATCAGGCGTTTCAACCTTCACCATACTAAACTCTACCAATATCTTTCTCTTCACAGTCAATGAAGGTAATCTCGTCATGATACTGATGAAGGATACTAAGATACATGAAGATCTGCTGCCGGCTGTATTGGATGCCATCCGCAATGCTTACCGCCGTCATCAGGCACACCAAACTACTAAATACGAAGTAAATTCTTTCACTAGTGTTATTACTTTGAAGATTATTCTTCTTGATTATCTATATGTATATGTAAAACGAAAAACTGACTGACAAACATATCAAAAGCGTGAAGTTTTGCACAAGGTTTCCTTTTATGACGTAGGTGAGCACTAAGAAAGGATTTTCCAAAATTCACCCTTTAAATGGAGGAAACGGGTGTTCAACATTTGTATAGAGGAACCTATTTTCTCGCGGGCGTAGCCACTGACAGAAACTAGTCATAAATATAGAGAACAGAAATCAGAAATAGAACATTTTTATACAATTAAAGAAAGTTGGTCATTTGGAATACGTGATATGAGTCATGAATCTAGATGTTCTAGTGACAAATTTTTCTCCTGACCAAGTCCACCGGTCATCGGTCCACCTTATGAGAGGCCTTCCAACGCTTCATCTTCCGGTACGCGGTCGCCACTCCAGAACATCTCAGCCTCATCTGTTCTACGTGCATTGCAAATTCAATTTGGCGATTCTTGTGTAAGAGGAGACAATTTTATTATTATGATAATTAATTTATACAATTTTCAGTCATCTTCGGAGGACGAACAAGATGGCATGATGTGTGCAGCGAAGCATACTCTAGACTTGTACAGGAAGACGAATCCTAATGAAGAGACTTACAGTATTATGGCTGAGAAGATACAGGTCAGAGCTTGTTTTATTAGTCCGCTCGTTCAGGATGGTTCGAAATGTCATCTACTAAGTGAACAATAAATAAAAACAGATAGGAGTTGAATCAGTTTACTTCTCAACACGATTCCATACAGCAGTGCACTATTATTAGATAGGTACAAACAACAAAACGGACAGTTTCAGAGCGTCTTTGCGCTGCAACAGCCTGGCTGAGAATGCCCGCTGCATTCAAAAGTTTCAAACTTCCTTTCCCTCAAGCTTGCCCCTCCACGCCTGACTTTCAAAACGTGCCACCCCTAGTTCTTCTATTTGCCACTAGATGGCGTGCCTTGTTTGCTGTCACCAAATCGACGACAGACGACAGATATAGGTATTTATTGATCGAAAAAAAATCACGTCCACAGGTCTGTCTGATAACTAGTGGGGTTAGATATGAAGTAATTTCATGTTTCACCAACGAAATATCTTGACTGCTCTGAACTTTGAACAATTGCTGTAATCCTTTTTAAAAATCCCAAACAATTGCTGTACCTAATCCTTTTTAAAAATCCTATAGCGAATGCGTATTGTGGACCAGCAGCAACTTCAGAGAGGCTGTACTGGAATGATCATCATCATTTCAGCCGAAAGACGTCCACTACTGGACATAGGTCTCCTCCTCAACCAATATTCCTGTACTGGAATATTGGTTGCAAAATTTAAAGATGACAATTATGAGAGACTAGCGACCCGACCCAGCTTCGCACGGGTACCTACTGATATTGAATATATAATGCATCTATTATACACATAAACCTTCTTCTTGAATCACTCTATCTATTAAAAAACCGTATCAAAATCCGTTGCGTATTTTAAAGATCTAAGCATATATAGGATTTAAGCAAGTTTTATACTATGTAATGATGATGCTTTTTTATACTATCAACAGAAATCTTATCGGGCTTACGGAGTGACACGAGAAACTAAATCTAAGCAAGAAAAACCGAGTACCACAGTGGAATATCCAAGGCTTTCAGCTGAAACGTCCTCTTCTTTCGACATTTATGATCCGGAAATGACTTATACTAGCACAGACGAAGACATATCTGCATCAAATCTTGAGGTTCCTATGGTTAAGGTACTCTATTATTTTACTTCTTCTTTAATCACTTTATCTATTAAAAAACCGCATCAAAGTCCATTGCGTAGTTTTAGCTTACTTAGATAGGGACAGACAGCGACTTTGTATAATATACTTAACTAGCGACCCGCCCCAGCTTCGCACGGATGCAAAGGTGATATAATAAAGCTATAAACCTTCCTCTTGAATCACTCCATCTATTAAAAAAAACCGCATCAAAATCCGTTGCGTAGTTTCAAAGATTTAAGCATACAAAGGGACATAGGGACAGAGAAAGCGACTTTGTTTTATACTATGTAGTGATGATTTTATGAACTGCTCAAATCTCTTATTTTCTTAACAGTCTCAAGAGGAAATTGACGTTCAAAAATCGTCGACTATCCTTCACAAAAGTAAGTTCTAATTGTACGAGTATATTACATCAATAGAAAGTTCAAAATGTTGTATTTTTATATTAGCTAGAATATCGTTGGTACTGAAATTACACTATTCTGCCGTGCAGACACTAAAACGCAGTAAAATAGCGTATTTTGCGATACTTTTACTGCGTTTTAGTATCTGCACGGCAGTATTTATTTGGTTGATGAAGAACGTTCACTAAACTAAGTGTGATAATGATTTTATATTGATTATAGTATTTGTTGATTTATTAATTTTAGCATACATATGTATTTCATTATTTCTAATTTCAAAGATACTTGATTTAGCTTTTTACATATCTAGTATTCATTTATAGTGCACACGTACCATTGATGTCTTTTTAATCCAAAAGTTATAATAAATAATGCCTTGTTGCATTAATGTGCCACTACTATACATGCCGTTTAAATTAACAAATTTTTATTTGAGCTTTCTGTATTTTGAGTTGAAAATAAAAATACTCATGAAAGAATTATTTCGATATTTTAATTAGTTTTCAATATATAACATTTTAAAGTGAGCATGTGACGAGTGGCCCGCATTCAATGCGTGTGACGTCAAAGTACAATACTTACTCAGATCGATCCTGCTGCCTTGCTTTATTGGGCATTCTGTGTTCCATTCTATCTTATATATAAAATTTTCGTGTCACAGTTTTCGTTCCCATACTCCTCCGAAACGGCTAGACCGATTCTCATGAAATTTTGTGAGCGTATTGAGTAGGTCTGAGAATCGGCCAACATCTATTTTTCATCCCCCTTAATGTTAGGGGTAGTCCACCCCATTGCAAAACGTTTGCCGGGTCAGCTAGTAACTTATAAATATTTTACATTACATACCTTACATTCATAACTACCTTAATCGTTGCAGGAATATCAACAATGTCGTCCACGTCGCTAGCCGGGTCATTCGTAAATTTGCCTTATTACAAGCCATACTCCGCCCATGACGATATTCTATCAAACTTGGAAGAATTTCCAGAAAAAGAACATGCTCACATAGACTACACTAATGTCCACCCTCATATTTCGATGGTAACCGAAGATAAGTTGTTTTATAAAAAAGAGAAAAAGATAAGTTTTAGCGAAGCTGAAAAAAGTTTGGGCCTAGGAGCTCAAGATGACTTGGTATCTAGGGATTCAAATGTAACGGTGGCCACCGGTTTTGATGGTTTGTTTTGTGGAGATGTAATGACAGTTGATAGTTATGATGCTGATTCGGAATTGGACAAAAGTGATATCAATGTGGCTGAAGATCAAGGTAGTCTTGAGATAAATGAGGTGAAGTTAGAGACCTGAGAGAAAAGTGGTCTCATAGAAGAAGGGTTTGCGTTGATTGACGAGAAATAGATTTAGATTTGACTTGTTGGAAAGTTTTTAGTTCATTATAATTATAATTTTATAGCACCATGCTCATACTTATTTTAAATAAAAATAAACAGCATTTTATTACAATAAATTTATTTATTTTCAATACAGACCTTAATATCAATTGTAGGACGTATACAATTATATAATATATATTTTTTTGGTCAATAATATAGTTAATATAATACATAACCTAAAATATAACTAAAACTTATGTACTAGTAACGTGTGGGATAAAACAGTGCACTTTAACTAATTATGTAAATGCTTTGACTTTTATTTAACAAAATATATGTTTCTAAAGCCCCCCTCTTCACTGTTATTTTATACTTCAATAAAGCAAAAATATTCAAAAAAAAATTTAGGGCACCACAAAAAATTATATCAGTTGCATTTTTATATTTTTATATCAACGCTATGATTTTCTTTTATTTGAATATAATTATAATACATAAAGTCAATTCCATGATAATATTTTGTGCAAAAATTATGACTGAACGGAGGCCACACTGTATTAATAACATAATTAAATTATGCAAATAAACAACAGTTTTCAACAAAAAACAAATGAGATTGTAAAGAAATAAAAAATGTACACATAAATATAATATTCAACAGGTCTATTATGTCATTTACTATTTAAAAGTAGCACAGAGTATTTTAATTCGTAATTGCTAACGCAAAAAACAACAATGCATAGCAAATAATTGGCAACATTGGAAACGTCAAAATTTTAGGTTAAACAGTGTTGCCAGATCTAATAATATAGTTGTGCATAGTTATTTACTGCTATTTACTATAAAAATCTTCTAAATTACGATAAATCTAGTTACGGTAATATTAGTGTTAAAATAAAACTAAGAGTTTAGTAGAAATCACAGCAAAACTCAACGAACGACGCCTATATACGTAATTTTTATTAATTATTGTGATTGAAATTATGCTTACAACATTACCTAGGAAAACCGAAACATCGATAGACTAGCGGAATGATCCCCTAAAAATAAATAAAAATAAATTGTTCGAACAAAAAAAAAATAAAACTTAAATATAAATCTTATGTACAAGTTTCGTTAAAATTATGCGAAATTGTCATAATTGGTGACGTAAATGGTATAAAATGAAAATAATGAAATTATATAAAAAATAAATTTCTTCTACCATTTTTTATTATCATTTTTTTTTTTAATATTTGAGCGATCAATTTGCTAGAGATCTCGTAACTTATACTTTGGTATGTTCCAAATAGTTTATTTTTTAAACTAAGGCTGGCTACACTAGGCTTGAGATGCGTATGCCAACACTGTCATGGGTACAAATGTTCTTACGTAAGGGAAGGAGTGCATCAGATGGTGTCCACACCGACACCCAGCATTTTGTTGCCATATTCGCTTAGCACCTGGAATTAATATAAAGGATGTTAGGTTTGTTCGTTATAATAAATAGGTGGGCACTCTTATTGAAAGTGATGGCGAGGGTAGTCACGACCCTCAGCATTGAGGAACATGACGCAAGGAGGAGGAGGAGGACCCTTGTTCTTTTAGACCTTTGCGGTCCAGGACCGCGGTAACTCTTTCTAACGATACCGCAATCCTGGCGAGCACCGGCTTTTACTAGCCTCTCATTGTTCTCGTTAATACATATCATAAATGAAAAGACCTTCCTTGGTTTCTTAAACATTCTTCTGCATAGAAATCTACACTTTGGAATGTGCAATAACTATAATTTAGTTTACTGACTAACTCCTAGCCTAGAGAATTCAAAAGGTCCTGTAAATAGCCAATTTAAAATGGTTTGATTCTTAATTCTTGACTCCTCGTCACTAAGAAGATACAATAATATATTTTTTTGCACAAGTAAATAGAATGCCCAGTGTGAGTTTGTTTTACGCAAACACGATCGACGCCGTCTCCAATCTCTTTAACCAATCAGAGAGCCAAATATTTCAATCACGTTAACGTAAACTTAGTACGCAGTTAAAAAAAAAAACATATTAAGAGAGATTGTCAATTGTAAGTTTCAAAATAATTTGTTGTATAGCGACATCTATTACGCCACTAAGGAACTAAAAAAGATCCAAAATCCTAGATCACGGTATTAGAATTCTCCACGCGATTAGAATATTCCAAAAGCTTAAAATTAACTATCGCGCAGTTGCCCACCAGGCAAAATATCCATCTCTGGAGGTCTGTGAGACCTCGTTCACATACCTCTAAAGTAACTTTTGCTTTTAGGACATACATCAGTCGGTTATCTCACAATGTTCAAAGCAGAGAAGAAGACGTACCTACCAGACCTTACAGACGAAGACCTAATGATGCCACCAGTCCACCACAATGCTAAGTGCTGATTGGGAGACCACACGAGTCTTTGATTCTAGGACATTCGTGAACCAGTTTTTCCATGTTAATGGTAGGTTACCTTATAGACGAAGATATAATGATGCCTGTTGGAGAGCGAGTGCGGTCGCTGCGCGCGCAGCTGCCGCACGACGCGCGGCACGTCGGCGGCGGCGGGCAGCGCGCGCGCGCTGATGTCGAGCGCGATCAGCGCCGCCGAGCGCCCCGCGCCCGACGCGCACGTCACCACGCATGGTCGGATACCTGCAGAAGGAAGATGATCAAAAAGGATTTCGAACGTTCGAAGGTTATTGATGGCCGAGCTGGGCTAGTTAGAGAAACATCATCATGTCAGCCGAGCGACGCCCACTGCTGGGCATAGGCCTCCCCCGCGGATCTCCACAACGATCGGTCCTGTGCTGTCCGCATCCAGCGGCTTCCCGCGACCTTCCCCAGATCGTCGGTCTACGTTGTAGGGGGCGCCCACGGAGCGTCGTCCGGTACGCGGTCGCCATTCGAGAACCTTTCCACCCCAATGGTTGGAGAAACATAACTAGACTGAAATTCTAGTTCAAAAACGGATCACTTAAGAAAAATGTGGTGTCTATAACCTTTTAAATGCAAGTAGTTAATAACCTAGATGCAACGTGTCAAATTAAATATTTTTGTTTCTTTCTTTCTTTCTAACTTGAAAATTTAAAGTGAAGACCAGAGGTAGTGCTCCCAAAATACCTGGATTAAATCTGCGTTCTCAATTCATAAACGGAGCTTTTCGGTCTTTAAGCCTATAGTGTCAAAAACCTCACAGTTTTACCTTCAATTTCCGAAGCTGCCTTCATCCTGCCAAGAGTTCCATTGGTAGGAGCAGCTCGCCTCAGCTGTTCTTCAGCTCGGGCCGGCGAGTACACGTTGATGCCGTTCCCTGAGCCACTCTCATCACTCCTCAGCTTCGACAGGTTGCTGAATGATGAACGGTTCTGGTCACCGTAGATTACTTCCACACCTGGAATGACTGGAGTGGTTACCAAGAGGCTTCAGGCGATTTGATCCATTCAAGAAGAGAGCGTAGTGTCTCCTTTGATTCTTGTTTTTCAACTCTATCAACTTAACCAAGGAATGGGGAAGGAAGGAAGTCATGCCACTGAGTCAGGTCTAACATTCAGGGTTTTTCTTCAAAACAATTGGAGATAGAATTATTTTTAGAAAAAACAATGTTTGACATTGTCTGTTTTACTGAGCATTGGTTAAAGGATTCTGAAATGTTAATTAATTATGAAAATTATAATGTGGGCAGTTGTTTTAACCGACAATCAATGTTACGTGGGGGTTCATTAATACTAATTAAAAATCAAATTAAATTTAAAACTCGTAAAGACATAGTAGCACTGTCCATTGAACATAACATTGAACTGTCTTGTGTTGAGCTGGATAGGCATATCATAGTGTGCGTTTACAGGCCCCCTAATTATCTCAACTACTCTATTTTTGAGTCAGTCATGGAAGAAGTAATGGCAAAACTTTCAACTGGAAACAAACAAGTAATTGTCTGTGGAGACTTTAATGTTAATATTTTAGAAGATAATACAGATAGCTGTAGACTATTAAATCTCTTTAAATCATTTAATTTATTAAACGTGTTCACAGAACCAACTAGAATTACCACAACTACTGCTACATGTATCGATAATGTATTTTGTTGTTGCGACTATTTAGAGAAGGCCATTGTAAATTATCTGCCTTCTGATCATAGTGGCCTAATGGTAACTTTTGAATCCATCATACCAATACAACAAGTGCAGATACAATTCAGACCAATAACATCTGGTAAACTTAATAAATTTAACAGCACTTTAATTGACAAGTTAGGCAATTGGAACATTGCAGTGAATAATGGTAATATTTTATATAATGATTTTTTTTCCATAGTTGAAACCGAGTTTAATAAGAATTTTGAAAAGAAGAGTAAAAGCATCTGCCCTCAGTTTAAATTTAGTGACTGGGCGACTAAGGGAATTAGAATAAGTAGGGAAAGACTTTTCGAGCTGTATGGCCTTAAGCCTATCATTAACACTGAAACTTTCAATAAGTATGTTGCTACTTATTCAAAAATGTTCAAAAATACTTGTAAGGCAGCTAAAGCCTTATATATTAGCAACAAAGTTAAAACAGCAGATAATAAAATAAAAACGGTTTGGAAAATTATAAATAATGAAACAAACAGGAATAAAATACATAATAATGATTACACGTTAGAGACTGATCATGGCCTCATTAGTGATAACAAATTAGTTGCGGAAGAATTTGTAAATTTCTTTACCAGTATACCTATTAAAACTACTGAAACCCTAGATTCATCGCCATCGCAAGCTTTTAATTTGTTGCAGGCCAACGTTGCAGCCTGTCAGACTGAGTTTAACTTTAAGCATATAAACCCCAAAACAGTAATGAAAGCTTTTAAACAAATCAAGGTTAAATTAACGGAAGATCTATGGGGTATGTCTATCAAAGTTTGTACGTCAATTATTGAGACAATAGCGCCGTATTTAGCTTTAATATTTAATTTATGTATAGATCAAGGAGTCTTTCCGGATCTAATGAAGTTTAGTAAAGTGATTCCACTTTTTAAATCCGGGGATAGTAAAAACACTAATAATTATAGGCCTGTGTCCGTGTTGCCAGTTTTTAGCAAGATATTTGAAAAAGTGATGTTGGATCAAATGCTTAATTATTTTAATACGAATAACATCTTGCACGACAAACAGTATGGTTTCACCAAAGGACGTTGCACGACGGATGCTGGTGTCTCCTTACTAAAACATATATTTGATGCATGGGAGGAAGCACAAGATGCTATAGGTATCTTCTGCGACCTGTCTAAGGCATTTGATTGTGTAGATCATGATACATTACTCCTAAAACTTGAGCATTACGGACTAGGCATAACAGCGTTAAGATTAATAAAATCTTATTTAAATGATAGACAGCAACTAGTTCAGATTAATGGTGTTAATTCGTCGGAATTAAATGTTAAAATGGGAGTACCCCAAGGTTCAATTTTAGGGCCTTTTTTATTTTTAGTCTACATTAATGATCTACCCAATTTATTGCAAAATAAACTTAATATGGTGTTGTTTGCCGACGACACTTCATTAATTTTTAAGATAAATAGAAAGACTCATAATTTCGACGACGAAAATAACGCCATACTGCAGGTCCAAAACTGGTTCACTGCTAATAACCTAGTTTTAAATGGAAAAAAAACTAAATGTATAAGATTTTCCCTACCTAATGTTAAAAGTAGTGATTGTGACATTATATTGAACAATGAGAAACTTGAATTCGTCGATAAAACTGTTTTCCTGGGGATTACGCTTGACTCAAGGCTACAGTGGGGTCCTCATTTAACATCTCTTGCAGGACGGCTTAGCTCAGCTGCATATGCTATAAGAAAAATCCGTCAATTTACAGATATTGATACCGCTAGACTAGTCTATTTTAGTTATTTTCATAGTATCATGTCATACGGTATCTTACTGTGGGGACGGGCTGCAGACATAGACTCAATTTTTATACTGCAGAAAAGAGCAATCAGAGCCATTTACAATCTCCGCCGGTGCGATTCTCTAAGGGAACTCTTTAAAGATATTAACATCATGACGGTGCCTTGTCAATATATTTATGAAAACATCATGTACGTTAGGAAAAATCTTCATCTTTTTAGCAAAAGAGGCGATAGACACAATTATTTTACTAGAAATAGGGATCAGTTAGTTCAACCAGGCTTCAGACTGGCTAAAGTGGCCTCTTCTTTCATGGGGTACTGTTTAAAATGTTATAATAAAATACCTCCCAACATATTAGAACTCAATGAAATGAAATTTAAATCTTATGTTAAACGCACACTATGTAGACAAGCATATTATAAGTTAGAGGATTATATACAAGATAAAAATGCTTGGCTCATTGCTGGTCCAGCTCCACTACCACTAGTACCTACGAATTGATTGTTATTATTATTATTATTTTTTATCTTAAATTTTGACATTATTATAGTGTTGTATAATGTAGAAGCATTTTTTTCTCAATGTTTGTAAATGTGAGTACCATGGAGTAATTTATAGTTTAAAGTTAATATTTTACTTGTTTGACGTAAATGACCATGGCAGTAGAGAGTTTGTCATGCTCACTCAAATGTCTCGCTGATGGTGGCGCGTGTGTTGGATCATTCGGTTCCCTTCATAATGGTTGAGCTGAGTGGTGCTGATATACGCGTCATGTCCGTGAACGGGCGCTGTCAGTTGGGACTGGTCATCTCTTAGCTGCCAGTGGTTTATTTTAATTTGTTTAGATCATGTACTTTTTTTATCATTTTAGTTACATTGTTCTCACATCATAGTAGCGACAAAAATATGTAACCAATATATCTGTTAAACACAACATGATTAAAAAGAGTGTCCATGGAGTTTCTTGCACATTCTTCTCCATTGAGACCTACTTTTTGGAATGTGCAATTAGCGTCATTTTTTCCTGACAGACCGACTTTATGACATTTCAAAAGTGCCTGTAAAGGTTTATTTGAAATAAATGCTTTGAATTTGAATTTGAACCGGCTTTCTTCTTCTTTTTTTGAGGTTGGAATCATTCAATGACTGCTCCCGCTTTTTGGTTGAATGAGAGAGCGTGTCAGACTTTATACAGGAACAGAATGAGAAAAACCGTAACGGTTTTGCTGAAATTTCTTTCAAGAGCACGTGGAACAACTACGAGTTAGTTTTAGATCATTAAGCCTCAAGAGGACACCGGTGTCCGCACACCTATTGTGTTTTTAATTAGCCTTAATTACAGACACAAAAGAAGAAAGAGAGAGTCGAAAGGTTAAGGGTTACAACAGCAGGCTCTAGTGAACATGAACGTCCTGAAGACAATTTATTGGACAGCATAAAAATCAAGATAAGTACAATGAGACAATCCAACGACAACTTAAGGAAAAAACAGATGTAAGTATTATACTTTTTTCCACTTACCTTCTTCATCATACTCTTTGGCAGTCTGCGAAATTTTCATATAGCTTCTCATTTCGCACAAGAAGTCTATAACAGAATCATAATCATCAGGGACTCCCTTGGCCGGCCAGAAGTACCACAGATGTGTGATCTCCCTCCAGGTCCTGGTGCTCAGGTTGATGAGCTGGACGCTGGAGACGGCGTACTTGTCACGCTGTTCCCGCTTCTTCAGGATGATCTTAAAGTCTCCGAAGATACGCTTGTTGTCTGTGATTTCTGATGGTGGAAGGTATTCGTAGCATTTTTCCTGGAAATTATAAAAGGTTAGGAATGCGGTGCCGGGACCAGACAAAACGCCCGTCTGGTCTGAGAAGCGTCCTTATTCAACGTAGGTTTACGGGATACACTAGTTCCAATACTTCTAAAGATGAATTGATGAATGATTAGATATTATCCTCATGGTGGTACATTTTTTATGCGTATTTAAAAAATATATGTTTGGTTTTACTACCTAATTTCTAATCACTTACAGCGCTATTAGTTCAACGATAAACCGCTAGATGGCACTATTCACAATTCCACTAATACTTACAACTCCATTCTCCATGTACTCGGTAAGCATGACGATGAGCCTGGAGTTCTGCTCCCAGATCATCCTCCAAAAGTCTATCACGGTGTTGGAAAGAGGCGCCTGGCTGGCTATGTAGTAGTTACGGATGTTACCGGGACCCTGAAACGAAGTAGAAATTGTGATAAAAAGTTGAAGTGAACCAAATCTGGCGACAGTCTTACAAGCAAGGATTGCGTGCTGAGAGCCTGGTGCGAGTTAGTTTTACTGCGACGTGATCGACTCTTTATGACCTTCGACTCTCCGATTGGCCCCCTCTAAGGTCTTAACCATTCAGAGTAGTAACTGTGGTAAACGTTTCGATCGCATTTACAGAAAAACAAGTCGCACTCTTGATTTGTGTTAGCAATAAGTTTCTGAATGATGATGATGATGATTTTGTAATGGTTTGATTTATTAATTATTATATGTAAATTATTGAATCACATTAATAAAATTAACTTATATCTAAGCACTAAGCAGGTACCTAAACACAACGAAATACTTCAGACACTATTTTATCTGAACAAAGTATATTATGTTATTTAAAGTGTGCTCTAATTGGTTACAAAGAGGTACACATTTGAGACTTTTTTTTTCAAAATCAACGACTAGTGGTGCAGCCATTCCTGTTGAAACCGAATATTTTAAGTAAACGCCATCATATTCACCCTGTACCAATAAAAAAACTCACCGTCACAAAATTAGCATTAATATACTCCGTAGTAGGATCATTGCCAAGTCTCTTCAGCGGAACCCTGGTCTCCGGCAGAGGAAGTACATTGGAGTAGCGGTTCTTGTCCTCACAGCCTGGAGGGACCTCATCCGGCCTCACAGTCACTGAGGGTATCTCCGAGAACTCTGCTGTCATGGATTCCACGTCCATGGCAAAGTTGGCTAGAGCTGCGTACTGCATTGGGTGGGAGGTGACCTGAAAAACATAGTGAATGTATTATACTATAACTAGGTTTAATTTGTCAGTAAACCTAGTAATAATCCCCGAAATACATTTAGTCGCGTTTAATTGGTATTTAACCAAGTAAAAGTCTCGAAAACTACATGGCAATCGTCCGGGCACTCCGGGCCGTTCCCGAACTACGAAAAAACGATGTTTGTAGTTAGGGATATATCATTCAGGGCTAACGCGTGTTTGTTTTTTATTTGTTTATTTAAAATGGTGCATATTTCGAGTTAAATCGGTATTGAGCTTAATAATAGACGCAGAAAAATTTTAGATCGCGTTTTGGAAAAAGGCGGTTACTGACTAAAACCCCATGTTCCTTCCTTAGTTTGTATGGGTGTGTGCTTGGCGCATCGGTCTCCATACATTTTTATAGAAACTAGACTTGTAGAGCTACATTACTTATACGCCACACGACGCCGCGTGACGCGACTCTAAGTACAAATCAGGCATGGCCCACGTGTGCGACGCTCTAATGCAACATGATGCACTACAGATGTAGTGCATAGGTAACATAACCGATTCAAACCTCGTCATCATAAGCAGGGTTTCCGTAGCTCCTCTTGCTGGCTCGCAGGCGGTGGTTGCCCTTCCTGTGGCCCACGCTGACGCTATCCAGACTGTAGGCGTCCAAGGACACCGGGGTGCAGCGCTGAGCGTAGATACCTCGGCGACCGCGCCGACGGACTACCAGCTGGAAAGGGAACATTTATGATCATACGGTTTAGAAGTTTGTATACACCGTTAAGTTTTAGTCGTTTTAATCCCTTGGAGGATCGATTCAGTACATGAAACACTATCGATTGGTAAAGTTAGAATAAAAAAACAAAGTACTTTTTTTTTAAACTCGAATTAATTTACGCATGTTCTAAATTGATTTCTTTAAGTAAACGTCAGCTAGGCGAGTTCAATGACCTGTAGGTAGTTAGTACGCAACGACCGACAACTACCTACAAGGTCAATGACTCGTTTACTTAAAGAAATTAATCTCGTAAATGCGTATATCAATAAGAGATTAAGAAAAAAAGGACGTTATTTTTTCATTTTATCTACACAAATCGATAGTGTTTCATGTACTGGATCGACCCTCTTCGGGATTAAAACGACTAAAATTTAACGGTGTATGGGTTTAGGGAGATTAAGACAAAAAAGGTTTCAAGCTTAGCAATAGGTAGGTACATGAAGTTGGAGTTCGTGCGATGATGGTAGGGCCTCATATTTTATTACAAATGAAAAGATATATTTATAAAGTTTCCTCAAGTGTAAATACTTCACACTTTCTTTGTTCTTAAAGCCAACATAACTATGTCATAATTAAACAATCGTGAATCATAATTATGCTCATAGGACTAGGATAGGGTAAACATATCGATGACAAAGCCTAAGAAATGTCTTAGACTGTGTCATCAATGTTTTCCCTGGGTTTCGCCATGAGACATCATGACATATCACAATACTTGCTGCTACCAGCGGCTTCACCCGCGTTATAGTAAAAATACTCTTGGAATAAAAACAGTACTATCAAGTGTTATTCTAGGACTGTCTACGGGTCTACGTTTGTACCAAGTTTCATGGAAATCCGTTCAACTGTTCGAGAGTCAAGAAGTAACTAATATACAGCCACTAACAAACATTACTGGGGGAATGTTTTTTTTTTATGGTAGGTGAAAATCATCGAATGACGAAACCAGCTCTTGGGCGGAGCGGGAGACCAGTGTCAGACTCTTACTGACAAAAAAAAACCAACCCTAATCCTTCCTTGCCTTATTCCTAGAGCCGCGGTAACAGTTTCACACAAACCGGCGGCTCCAGAAGGCTTCGACCCTGAAGGGTACAGTTTGCTGACAACTCCTTGAGGTACTGGGGGAACGTGGATGTGTCAAAGGGAATAGGGGCCGTAAAATAAAGACTTAGAAATAAAAGGAGTGGGTATCAGTCCGTTAGTCCGGCACGCTCTCCCGGTCCGCTCAAGAGAGGGAGAAGAAGATTGGATTATTTAATACCTCCTAAACAAAAAGATAAAAAAAAATTGCAAATCGGTCCATAAACGACGAAGTTATGCGCGAAAAAACATAAAAAAATATTATATACGGTCGAATTGAGAAACCTCCTCCTTTTTTTGAAGTCGGTTAAAAACTTTTAAAAGAACTGGCTTGGCAAACTTCGTACCACCGTTTATTTTTCATTCTTCGTTTAAACTTTTCCTGAACTTTTACGATTATTTCCAGACAAAAAAAAATTGCCAAATCGGTCGAGCCGTTGTCGAGTTTCAGTGAGACTAACGAACAGCTATTCATTTTTATACATAAAATCAGATAAGATACACAGCTATAGTCATCGGACATCCCGGCGTACGGCAAATATCCACCCTTACGTTGTTGAGACATCTACTGTCCGGACTAAGCGGTTTGCCTCGTCGTTTATACCGCGTACATCGAGGGACTGGAAGAGTTTGCCGGCTGCAGTCTTTCCGTCCGATTATATAAAAAAAGCATGTGTTCCAGACTAAATGCTCAAACTCAGAAATAGGTAAAACACGGGAAACGTTCGCAAAATAAACACGTCACTATGTCGCTCCCTGAATATGTTAGACCAGACCACGGAACTTACCATTGCTAAGTGCTGCCTACGCATATTTAGCAATTACAAGTCTTAAGTAATTTTGCTAATAACCCATGTCGCCAACATCTTAAACTGACTTGAGTTTGTCTGTCTACCACACACCATGTCTGGGAATTGAAATAACAAGTAATAACAAAATATTACGCCTGTATTCCGAATAGTCTATTGAAAATCTATATATTATTATGTACTAGCGATCCGCCCCTGATTTGCACGGGTACTGATATTGAATGTATTATGTATGAATTATACACATAAACCTTCCTCTTGAATCACTCTATCTATTAAAAAACCGCATCAAAATCCGTTGCGTAGTTTTAAAGATTTAAGCATACACAGGGAGGAAGCGACTTTGTTTTATACTATGTAATGATGATGATTATGATGAATCAACCTTCGATATACAAAACACACACTCAACATAAGAAATCGTTATTTTAAACACTAAACTATAAACAATACATTATCAGCAGGACGTCGGGTTGCATAGCTCAGCACTTCGGCTAAAGCCACTGTCATCAAATTTAGCAGACAACCCGTTCATTCATTCATAGCCATTGAGATAACATATACTTTGTATATAGGTATATTATAGACATAACAAAACTGAATGGCCGTAGGGCTGATGTATTTTTTAATTTGTTTAGAACATGTTCTTTTTTATTTTAGTTACAGTGTTCTCGCATCATAGTAGCGACAAAAATATGTAAAGAATGTCACACTCTAGAAATATGTTCCCAATTTTCTGGTGTTTGACATTTTAAGTTGTCAAATCGTAGTCTAGAATTAAAAACGAACTACATAAAATGATTAAAGAGTGCATAAAACTATAAATTAAAACTTCTTTAAAAAATTCTTCCACTACTAACCCATCAAGTGTCAACATATCACTCGAAGAATTTACTAATCTTCAACCACCGGCCGTTTAATTTTTCATGCCGAGAATATACACTACTTGCTTTTCCAATTTACTTTAGACATTGGCAGAATAGTCGACACCGGCTCGTACTTGCCATCAACAAAAAATAGAATAGATTAAAGAGTGTCCATGGAGTTTCTTGCACATTCTTCTCCATAGAGATCTACTGTTTGTAATGTGCAATTATTAGCGTCATTTTTTCTGACAGACCGACTTCTTGACATTTCAAAACACTTGTAAAGGTTTATTTAAAACTAGCGGCCCGCCCCAGCTTCGCACGAGTGCAATGGTGATATTAAATATGTTATGCGTGTATTATACACATAAACCTTCCTCTTGAATTACTCTATCTATTAGAAAAAACTGCTTCAAAACCCGTTGCGTAATTTTAAAGATCTAAGCATACATAGAGACAGGAAGCGACTTTGTTTTATAAATGCTTTGAATCTTGAATCTTCTTAATTCCTTTTGGCAGATACATATTTTTTTTTTATGGATATAAACTAATGTTTGACAGCGATTTAGACAAAATTAGAGACTCGTATCGTATCTCATGTTTCTAATTTTGTGTATTCGAATATTCCAAGATAGCTGAAAGGGTCTCAAAGCCAAAGTGCTTTAAATGAAAATTCTCTTTTGTATGTGTTTCTCAAAACGTGTTATTAGGTCTCAGAGCTACTGGTGTTGCCTTTCAGCGAACATTGCCCTCGATGCAAGTTAGTGAACTTTGGCTAATAAAAGTATTGCCCTTTGCCATAACCGTGGCTCTGGCGAGGTTCACGAGGTCGTTATTTGAGTTCGGTTTGTTAAGGTCAGTCTTAGGTAGTGCAATATTTTTGCAATTAAATGAAACGAGTTGGTAACTACCATTTACAAGCAGCATTCGTCTCGTCATTTATACCGCGTAAAGTGAGGTTGTCGGATCTAGGCGAGTCTGAAGTAAGGCTCTATGAATTTTAGTACTTGAAAACTCGTACAAAAATTTATGGTTTAAACAAATAAATGCAATCCGCAGTTGTTATTGCTGTTAAAAACTGTTATTGGCATTAGTTTTTTTTTTTAACATTTATTTTTGTACGAGTTTTCAAGCGCTAAAATTTAGACTCGCCAAGATCCAACAGCCGTCTAGTATTTGTTGTTATAGCAGCAACGGCATAACATCATGTGTGAAAATTTCAACAGTCCAGCGGTAATGGTTCACGGGATACAGCCTAGTAGTAGACAGACAGTGGAACCTTAGTAATAGGATCCACAAATTTGGAACATGGGTAATTATGCGAAAGCGTATCACCGAGGCCCTGGAAATAAAGCAAAGAAGGAAAAGGGTAGGTTTTTAGTCACTAAAAGTCTAACATTATCTTTTGCTCCACTCAAGAGCGGGAGTTCTCATTGGACTATTTTTGCTCACCATTAAAGTCCCCAAAAATGAGTTAAGTAATATTTTTCTCATCAAAGTTAATCTCTTTATCAAGAACAACAAGCTTATAAATCCTTAAAAAGTTTAAGAACCTGACGAAAACATGTGAATAACATAAAAATCAAAAGTGCCAACGATTTCTGATAAAGTTTCTAAGAAATATACAAGACTGGCCACTCGAAGCGAATTGAGCGCGCCGTGGTCGACGTGTGAAAACGTAGCCAATTCAAGGGTTCGCTCCAGGCCACTTGAGGCCTTAATTTATGATGTGCCCTATGCTGGTATGTGTCCATTGTCGCACGTGTGCTAGATACGGAAAAAGTTTTTAGTTATGTTTAATTTCTTTATGTCTTATTTTAAATTTAGTTTAGATATTCATTGCGGGTTACTGAATAAAAATTTTAACTCAAATTAGAAGGTATAAAAATTGGCAATAAGTATAAAAGAAGCTTATTGCCTATTTTTTAGGGTTTTTTATTTCAATAGGGATATACGGCACCCTTATCGGATTATTTTGTTGTCCGTTTGTCAAAACTCTTCATCTCAAGAATGCGTAAAGTTGAATTTAAAACCATTATAATATGCTCATAATAATATCTAAGGACCCTTGAAGCAGTGAAAAAATCAAACTTCTTAGTTAACGAAAAAGATACGGCCGTTTTTGACCCAAAAAACGTATATTTCGACACTCTTAAAGGACTCAAATTCATAGTTCTTCCCGTTGACCTAGAATCAATAAATTGACATGAAGCAAGGCCTCATTAGCACGAATGTAGGAAGAAATCTGAAAACTGTAAATTTGTAGTTACGTTACAAAAAAAAACTTTTTTTGTGACTCAAAAAAATTCTTTGCAATTTGATTTGGGTATTGAACTGTTTTCAAATAAAATTAATGCCCCCCCCCCCCATGAATTAATGCACCTTTTTTTTAAGTTACATTTTTGAATCGACTGTTTTATTAAGATCGGAAATGGATCACATTGGTGCGGCCCCTGATCAATGTGTCAATGGAGCCGCGCACGCGAGGTCCGTCATCAGGCTGGCTTTGTTTATAATTTGCATTGTAAAAACATCCTCCGCGTCGCGATACTGGCGACACCTACAGCTTACTACGAACATAGGTTAAATGGGTATGGACGCATGAAAGTACCATCTGGAATTTATTTTGTTAGGTTTTGAAAACTGTGCTTTTTTCGAGTACTATGTGGTAATATTAATATTGTCAGTTATGAAAGACGGGTTTTGTTTTACTTCTATTAAGCTGTTATATAATGGTTTAGTACTGGGCGAGTTTACAAGCAAAATTTATTAATAATCGAATGACAAAACACGCACAAATTAGCTATGAAATGAATATTTATATATGTATACGTATTTTTAATATGAATTTATATACATAATAAGAGTAATATAATATTTAAATTATGGGAAAACGGTGTTCACGTTAAACTAATTATTAATTAATAATTTCTAAGCGACAAAATTAAATAAAACAATACAGATATACAGTCACGTAATCAACAACAAGAACTGAATTTGATACAAAACACGTACATACGTGGTTAGATTTCTTGATCAAGCTCCGAATCCTGATTTGTTTTATTTTGTTTTTGATTTTTTTTTTTAAGATTGGCTTTGCACTAACAGTCATAAGTCTACGAATACATAAGGCAAATAGATTTTTTTTTTAATTTAACTTTTGATGTTGCAAACTCCGTAATATTATAATGTGATACATTTAATGTTTTATAAATAAATTATTTACTATACAACAATTACTCATCTATTACTAACAAAAAATAAAAAAGATCGATATTTTATAATATATTTAGTGTCGGTAAAATAACGATTGTAAACTAACGGTGATTTATATATTCGAAAAAAAAACAAAACCATTAAAGTTTATCGGAACTATATTTTTAGAAATATATATATGTACATCTACACTAATATAATAAAGAGGTAAAGTTTGTTTTTTTTATTTTTTTGTTTGTAGGAGTCAATCTCTGGAACTACTGGTCCGATTGGAGAAATTTTAGCAATAATAGAAAGCTGTTTTACTCCTGAGTGACATAGGCTATATTTTATGTACGCGGGCGAAGCCGCTGACAAAAGCCAGTATTTAATAAAAGCGTTATTTTAAGAACCTTAAATTTGTATACTTTTCTTCTCTTATGTTCTTCAAAAACTCAACCCAAATTTTAGTAACGGCAGCATGGCATCGCAGTCGGTACTTTCTCGAAGCCATGCATGGTTCAGCTTGCAATATCCCGGTCCTATAAGGTGGCGGGAGCCTTGCGCGGCACAGTGACGTATCACCCGCCGCCCGGCGTGTGCGCAACCAATCTCCTTCATATTATACCTCTTTTCTTTCCATTATTTGAAATTAGAATACGATTTTTTGAATTAATTTTTTTTTTATGAACGATTTTGGTTGTTGATGGGCATTAGTTTTATTTTTATTAGTGTTTTAATACTGGCTATTGTAAGAAGAATTTTTGGTAAGTTCTTTTCTTTTTTATTTGATGTTTAACTTTTATGTGTATTTTTTGTTTTATCAGGTACTAATTTTATTAAAAATCTGGAATTTATTTTATGCACCTAATGAATCTAATATTTATATTTAATATTTTAAAATAATATTCTCTTTGCTTTTTTTCATTTATTTATTCTGATGTATATTTCTAAATACATTTATTAGATTATGCCAGTTTTCTAAATAAAACCTTTATTTATAAAATTAAAATATAAAACCTATATAAAACCTTAAATTACTCAACCTTAAATAATTTTGCTTGTAAGACTTTTAACTAACTTAGGCCTTCGCATAAGAAACAGTACCTATAATATCTATTTCGTTACAAAAAACAAATCAAAAACTTAATAATAAATTTAAAGAATGAAAACGTGATATTATTTTGAGGTTCCGATTGAAGCAAAATATTTTTAATTTCACTAGCTAGTTTACTTAAAAAATATCAAAAGCTAGCGCACGGTTCCAATTGGTCGTTAGTCTTTAAAAATAAGAAATGTTTTTTTTTACGTATTGTAAAATATTTCTATATTATAATATTATTAGGTATTAGTAAGACAGTGCAGACCAGTCAGTTTTGTACTCAAAAATACAATTATCAATACTAATTACACTTTTCGTAGTAATTTCATAACTCAAGAACGGGCTCACCTATCCAAACCAAATGCTTAGGCTTATTTCGACTATTTAGTAGATTGTTTATGTGAAGTTTGCACAAAATCGGTCGAGCGGTTTTTCATTTATCACATTTTTCTATTGCCGGGAGAAAAAATAAACTCATTATTATCTAGCATTTCAAAAAAATCAGTTTAAAAGCTCTTTATTAACTTTAGCTCTTGGTCGATCTGTAGCTTTGGCATCTGTGTTCATTTACATTACATTATTTTATTTAATATTAGAGCAGTGGTGGCCGAGTGGTAACGGCCCCGACTTACGAGTTGTAGGTCGCAGGTTCGAACCCAGCCAGGCGCATTACGTGGTGTAATTTATTTCATCACCACTGCTCTCAAAACAGTGAAGGAAAACATCGTGAGGAAACCGGCATGTCCTAGAACCAAAAATTCAAAGACATGTGACATCCATCAATCCGCACTGGGCCCGCGTGGTGGATTATGGCCCATTCCCTCTCCTAGAGAGGAGGCCTGTGTCCCAGCAGTGGGAACATTGAAAGGCTGATGATGATGATGATGATTTAATATCACAACTTACAACTTTGCTCGTAATTAAAACTCATCGTGTTATGCCATCGCTGAAGCAGATTTCAGAAAAATGTTTCTTTTTTTGCTATTTTAATATCACAACCACTATTCAATAGAAATAATATATTAACCGATCAATTTATAGTGCCCTAGTATCCTCTGTAGATGACAGAAGTATGATATTTATTCTATTACACGGTATTTTTATTTGGAATTTTACCACGATTGTAGTAAAGCTAATATTCAGTAACTCTTTTTAGTTATTATTCTCATATTGTCACAATCAAACGTCATTTATTTACTTTATTAATTTTTTTCGCTCATTGATTATTTTGTGTTTTTCGTCTTAACTAAATGTGTTTAAGCTATTTTATTCAAAAGTAAAAGTTTTTCCTAATTATTTGTAGATACATAAGTATTGAAAATCCTTCAATATCTATGTACAAAAATATTAATGTTATCTGAAAGTGAAACCCGGAGCCCTGAAACGAAGGCAAAGAAGGAACAGGAGTATGCTTTGTCAGTAAAAGTATGAAACGCACTATCGCTCCGCTAAGAGCGGAAGAAGCCTTTTTATTACATGATTTTCTACGTAAAAAGAAACCTCACTTCAGCCCTGAGTTCTGATTTGTACCTGATGAGCTTAATCTTTTGGAGAAATGTAAGTTTGATTCGTATTTGCGTCGTATTGTAGTGCCACAGTTGGCTACAAGCCGATGGTTACATAACCAGTAAAACCAACTGGAATATGGTGGCGACCCAGTCCCAAAAACAATAAATAAGCTAACACTTCTTTCTATTGAAACTCCTTATAGCACGGCCGTCGAATTTTAGGGGCAATAAACTTGTACAAAAATCTACACTAATATAATAAAGAGGTAAAGTTTGTTTTTTTGTTAGTTTGTTTTTTTGTTTGTAGGGGGTAATCTCTGGAACTACTGGTCCAATTGGAAAAAATTTAGCAACAAAAGAAAGCTGCTTTACTCCTGAGTGACATAGGCTATATTTTATGTACGCGGGCGAAGCCGCTGACAAAAGCTAGTAAAAAAATAAATGTAATTTTTTAACAACTACAAATTGCATTTATTTGTATAAACTCTTGAGCACCAAGCGAACATCTATTGTCTTTCTGTAATGTCTGTAATCACGGCACTCGAAAGGTTAAATTATATATTTTTTTACGATTTTTCATTTGCTAAAATTCCCAGAGTCTAACTTCAGGCCACCACTGCTCTCTGAGTGAGAGCAGTGGTGGCCGAGTGGTAAATGCACCGACTTACGAGTTGTAGGTCGCGGGTTCAAACCCAGCCAGGCGCATTACTTTGTGTAATTTATTTCATCACCACTGCTCTCAAAACGGTGAAGGAAAACATCGTGAGGAAACCGGCATGTCCTAGAACCAAAAATTCGAAGACATGTGACATCCACCAATCCGCACTGGGCCCGCGTGGTGGATTATGGCCCATTCCCTCTCCTAGAGAGAGGAGGCCTGTGTCCCTGCAGTGGGAACATTAAAAGGCTGATGATGATGATGATGAACTACAGGCTCGCCAAGATTCGACGACCGTACTGTACTAGGCTAGATCAGCAAAAAGTATTTTACCACGGATGTGCGACCTACGAACCTAATAGTACTTTTATATTCTACAATAGTTCATCAGGCCTTCTGACTATCATTAAGTAGGAAAGATTAATATAATCCATTACTACTTTATGTTATCAGACGTGCACTGCATTTAACCATATAATTTTGTGTCAGCTAAAACCGGGAAATTTCAATAAAATAATTTGTTTATTTTTATTTTTATTTTTGCTTTAACGGGTTTTTTTTTATGGTAGGTGAAAATCATCGAATGACGAAACCCGCTCTTGGGCGGAGCGGGAGACCAGTGTCAGACTCTTACTGACTAAAAAACCTACCCCGTACCTTCCTTGCCTTATTCCTAGAGTCGAGGTAACAGTTTGCACCACCCTAGGCTCCAGGAGGCTATAAATGGAACTGTTTTCGCATTATTAAAATCATACTAAAACCTAATTACGTCATCCCTGGGAGCTTTCCGAGCTTTCTAAGAAATTATAATGCAGTATTTCAAGCAGTAGATTTTTTAAAAGTAATAAATTGCATATTGCGCGGATAAATTTTTAACAAGACCAAAATTAGAGACCACAAGAAACCTACGTTGAACCAAGAAAAACATAACACTGTCATTGATAATTCAATAATTATTATTATGATGACCGTGAATGTTAAGTTAAAACCGTTAAAAAAAACGTTAAAGGCTAAGAAGGAAAGGGGTGGGTCGTTTAGTCAGTAAGAGTCTGACACTATTTCCCGCTCCGCCCAAGGGCGGGATTCGTTATTAGATGATTTTTCCCACCACAAAAAAACCGTTATTTTCAAACAAAATGGGACCCTAGCAACAGAAGAAGACGCTAGAATAAAAAAATAAAAACCAACATATTTATGGGATGTTGATATGTCGAATTAGCATTCCTACAACGTTTAGGTTCGTCTGTTTCCATGCATTTCAATAAGAAAACTTGAGAAAGCAAAGCCATAAAAGTACCAGGGCCCCATAACTAAAGAAGAGTTCTCCAAACTTGTGACCGACATATCTAACGGCCGTCCAAGTATGCCAATTCTCGTTACAAACGATAACCATATCTTGGTGTCGAGTGACCACATTAGAGCGCTCGAGTTGCAAACCAAGGAATTTTTATCGCCAGACGCGACGAACGAGACCAACTTCCGATGAGATATTAGGATTATCTGCAGGTATTTAAGCGTTGTGTGGTATACTTTTTTTGTATTTCGAAAGCTCTTGAGGATTTCTGTTAGCCTGGTACTTCAAACATAAATAGGTAGTAAAAAAAAAATAGTTACCGTGAGAAGCACTTGATAAGTTACAAATATTTCATAATGTTATAATTTTTTTTATTGATATTTTAAACTAATGCTTGACTGCAATCCCGCCTGATGGTAAGCAATGATGCAATCGTTGATGGTGAGGTGGACTAGTTTATTAAGAGCCTATTCATTCAAATATCTTCAAGTTAACCGCTCCCGATGTGAGCAGACAAATATTCAACTTTAAAATATGATTTGGTATACTAATAATCACTTCACTATACTCGAATATTTGATTTCTCCATTTAATTATCATTTTTTTTTTGTTTTAGCAATTGCTTATTAATTTTTAGGGATATACATTTAATTATTCAATTTATTTATGCATCAATGCGGGTTAAACCTTTGATGAATTGCAACCGAACCTAGTTTTTATGGAAGCTTTATATCGACAAAATAATTTTTAAATTTGATTTTTGTTATTTGCTATTGTTGCCTTCTTTGATAAGCCCTCTTATCTCGTAAGGTTTATGAGAAACAGCCCGCTGACAGATAGATAAATCGATTGACGCATTGATACTCTTTAATTAGAGAACCCTAGAAATCAACAAAATGGGTTACCAATTTTTTTTTTAATCCGGTATGAGCAAGCTATTGTTCCATTCACATTCGAACAATACAAATATTATACTTACATACTTTTTTGTCTTATTGCCAAATTGTTCATATATTTTATTTGAGTACTGATTTAACATTTAGACTATCGGAACACAATTAAAAAACAATTTAGAAATTATAGAACAAAAGAAAATTACAGACACAATTTAAAAACAACAGGTGTGCGGACACCGTCGTCCTCTTGGAGCTTAATAAATTAAAACTGCTCTTCTCAAGAAGAGGTCATTGGAAGCCATACTTACTAAAAAAAACAAAATTACACACAACGTCGACAAATATACTAAAAGAACAGATTGTTTGACAAACAACTACTTAATATATTTTATTTATATGTTTCAGAGCACTCTACTTCCTCGGTCACGACTGTTCGACGTAAAGAAGAGGTAACTAAACATGTTTTTCCCCTTTTTAATATACAACTAAGTAATGCCATTATATAAAATGTTTAGGTATCTTCTTTATTTATTTCTTTACATAGTATATTAGCTTCAGCTTTTTACGTCATAAAAAGAAAACTTGTGCTAAATTCCAAGCTCCTAGTACTGTAGTTTTTGATGTGCGTTGATATGTCAGTCTGTCAGTTTCTCCTCTTATAATATAGGAAAAATAACTATCTCCTCCTAAACCACGCAAAGAATTAAAAAAAGAAAACACTATTTTTTTTTCTTTCTAACAGAATTTGTAGAAATTGTGTTGATTACATTTCGAATTCAGTTTTTTTCTAGCATTGACCATTTTTTTTTTTGGTGATCAAAAATCATCCAATAACAAATTTATCTCGCCCTTGGGCGGAACGGGAAATAGTATCAGACTCTTACTGACTGAACAACCCACCCCGTTCCTACGTTGTCTTTATACCAGGGCCAGAGCCTACCTTTCGAATTCAACTGAGGCCAAGTGGCCTCAGTTGACTACGACCCGTTTGGAGAGTATTTCTCCTTGAGACACGCGTCCACAGCTCGGGTCTGATTCGGACGGTTAACGACGAACGGCGGACGGCAAGCTACCCATTGCTCGCA
Organism: Mythimna loreyi; assembly: GCA_029852875.1. Taxonomy (NCBI): domain Eukaryota; kingdom Metazoa; phylum Arthropoda; class Insecta; order Lepidoptera; family Noctuidae; genus Mythimna; species Mythimna loreyi. Next base: position 20,785,143 of record CM056789.1, on the reverse strand, counting down.
GTTAGCAAGCCTGTGCCTACGGTAGCATTGACCATATTGGTTTATTGCTAACTTAAAAATTCATCACATTTTCATAACCATTCAATACAAATGTTTCAGCAGACACTCGATCCTTCGATAATATTTAATTCTATTTCCTACTCGATAACGCACCGATAAGTTTCGTTTAACTTGTAGATATAAAAAGGTTGTCTGGTAGAAATTGCCCTGTGCAATAAGACCGCCTATAATGTACACTTATTTTTATTAATGTTTGTCCTGTGTTAAGCTAAGGTGTGCAATAAAGTCATAAATAAATCTACACTAATATAAAAAGAGGTAGTTTGTTTTTTTGTTTTTTTGTTTGTAGGAGGTAATCTCTGGCACTACTGGTCCGATTCGAAAAATTTTAGCAACTATAGAAAGCTGCTTTACTACTGAGTGACATAGGCTATATTTTATGTACGCGGGCGAAGCCGCTGACAAAAGCTAGTCAACAATATAACAATAAGATTTGGTGTATCATTTCAGACACGAGTCGGATTCATCGGGAATTAAAATCTACAACATTCTCCAAAGTAGTGAACGTAATTTATCATAAAGTTAACCAACAGATATTATGCTCCTTACTTTGGATATGTTGTACGAATATTCACCACTTGAAGACTGTTGGCGGAAGCTGATGAAGAAGTAATGAAGAACATAGACTTGAAGAAGATAGAACACAAGATTTCAAGAAGTTTCCTCAAGCTATTTTGTCTCCCATTAATTTTGTATTTTCACTTTGACTCAAAATGATTTTGATTTTTACTGACGATATGTACTTGAATTTATAATTCGAAATCATTTAATTTTAGAAAGCATACCTCAAGGTGACTAAAAAAAGTTTAAATTTTGGAACTTTTTATGGCCTTTCTGATATAAATCGCCCCTTAAAATACACAATGTTAAAGTTTGAATCGGTAGCGATGGATTGAACTTAATTCGAATTATTTTTACAAGTACATATTGCAATGTCACTTCTTTTATGCAATTTGTTTGTTTTTCTGTGATTTGCTGTATTTTTCTCTAGGATTATTTTTCATAATACGATAAGAATAATTATGTTTTTTTTTTATTTACAATATGTTTGTTTAGCATTTTTAAATCGTGGCGGAAATTTTACAGGAAAACTCTGTCCTTTTTACATTTATCTCAGTAATTCAATCAAGTTTTTAATTTTAAATAGTAAAAATAATTAAAGTTTAACTTACCAGCAATCCAATGAGTAGTATGAGAGCAATAACTCCGATGGTGCTGACAGCGATCGCGACCGCCGCTCCCGAGCCATTGTCTTCATTGCCTAATCTCGACGATTCAGTAGTCATCTCTCCCGCATAAGTGGTCAGATCTTCATATCCACCAGGAACTTTCGTAGTATATTCCGATTCAGTTGTCGTATCGACCACCGTTGTATCGTGAATCTTCGCATTTCGCTGCGTAGTCGTTTCTTCACGTATTGTGGTAGTTGGTGGTATATAAGTAGTTTTCTCTTCAATTTTCGTAGTTGCTGCAACAGTTGTAGGTCTTGTAGTTTCAGCTTCAGTGGTTACTGCTTCTGTAGTAGTTGGTTTAACAGTTTCTTGAGTTATGACTTCGTTGCTTTGGCTATTCTCTTCTGTACAATCAGTTTCTGATTCACTTGATGTTTCTGTAGTTTCAGGTGCTGTAGTTGTTGTAGAAGTGATTATTTGTTCTTTTTCTGTATTTATTTCAGTGACAACTTCAATTACAATTGTTGTTGTGTCTTCAGTTTCACTAGATGTTGATGTGGTTGATGGGACTTGAGTAGTTGGTACCTGTGTAACTTCTACGGTTTGAGTTTCAGTAGTGGGCTGAGTAGTAATGGGCATTACTACTGTTGTCGTCTCGGTAGTAACCACTTCTGTCGGCGGTTGAGTAGGTAGTATTGTTGTAGTTGGAAGCTCAGTCGGAGTCTCTGTAGTTTCAGCAGGTATTTCAGTAGTTTCAGATACCTGTGAAGTAGTATTTTCTAGAATTTGAGAAGATACTTCTATAGGAGAAGTCGATTCACTGATGATAGTCGTTGTTTCTTCAACTGTTTCCGTGGTCGTATATTTAGGTCTGTAGGTAGTGATAGGGTTATCTTCTAAAGTGGTTATTCTTGTCCTTGTTGGGAAAACTGGATGCCACATACTGGGCGTAGTACTATCAACAGTAGGCGTCTCTGTTTCGACAACCTCAGTTGGTACGTAAGAGAACCTAATAGTAGTTATTTCATAATCAGTAGTGGTATTTGGCTTCTCTTCAGTTACAGTCTGATTGACTTCGGAACTGGCGACAGTCTCATCTTGCGGCGTAGTGACATCCGCTGGTAGTTTCGTAATTGATTCAAAACCAGTTGACCTCGTTGCATCAACTGGTGGAATTGTCTCTTTTTCTGTATTATTCATTACTTCCGTGGTATCCTCTACTTCTGTAACGGGTACCCAAGATTGTTCTGTCTGGTTTGTAATAATGTTTGTGTTTTCAGTGGCAGTTGGATTGGCACTGTTCTGAACAGATATGTTGCTCTCAGCCGGTAATCTTAAGTCAGATTTAGTCTCCGTTACCGCTTCAGTGTGCACTTCAGAGCTTGGTGAAACTGGAGCAGAAGGTAATTTGTTCTGGACTACTTCTGTTATCTTCTTAGGAATTATGTCGTTGCTTATCGCGCTAGCCGTTGTTGAGATTGTGGTTGCAGTAGTAGTTTCTTTCTTGTCTGTAATGTACAAAATCAATATAATTATTCTATACGTACAAAAATATTCTTCAAGGTAGCAGTAATAAACATCTCGAGAATTAGATTCATGAAACATAAGTTTCCAATTAAAAATGTATGCAAATATTGATTTAACAACAAATCTAATAAACGATTTTTTTTTAATCCTGCCAAACGTTTACTTACCTAAAAGTTCCCCGACTTTCTGCAGTTCATTTTCGTCGACGTTCTTTTGTGCCGACACAGTTTTGTTTACTGCGCTGGGTGAGGGTGGTGGGCTCCGCAGGCTGGCCAGTGCCCATGCTGTTGACGTCGGAGGAATTTGCCACTCGCTTTCCGTCTCCACCTCTGTCGATGTCGCCGTTGACGTCGCAAACCTCGTCGACCCACGCTTCCACAAACTCGGAACAGTATTATCAGATATTGCTTGAGAATGTACCACCTTTTTAGGTCCACTTGTGTCACTTTGCAGAACAGGATCGATTTCTGAAGAAACTGTCGTCAACGTTGTTCGGCTGGGCTGGCGCGGTAGAGGTGTTGTTTTGTCTTTTATACTGAAATGCTCGGAATATATCGTCGTAGGATGTGTAGGTCGGTGGTATACCTTGGTGATGTTTCTTCGAGGTGCCATCCAAGTAGGTCTGTTTTTCGGAGTTGTGTGGTAGAATTTCCGACTTTGTAGTCTTGGGCTTTGACTTGTTGATGAAATATATTCAGGTTTAACCGTCACACTATTTGGAGAGTCTTTGTTGTTATTGATGTTAAGACGTTTAGAATAACTTCGATTTCTATTAAAGTTACTTGAAAACTTTTTGGTTACTCTTTCCGTTGATGAGATAGAATTTTGAGTGGACACTGGTATAGAATTGATTGAATCTAGAACGGGTAGAACACTGGATAAAGGTAAGTAACTTGTAGGTGATACAGATATGCTTTCAGGGATGGGATCGGGTAATGCCGGCCTTGTTGCCGCCGGTATAGAGCCCTGTGAAGCTCTTAGTGATGCCAGTTCCTCTTCTGCTGACGTACTCTGTGTAGGTATAGGCAACGACTCATTGTCACAGTCTTCATCATGAGTAATAGCATAAGTCTCGGTAGACAACACAGACATTTCATAATATATACTTGTACCTTGTACATCAGATAACTCTTTGTTACTGTTAGCACCGTCGCTGTCTAAAAGACGAATTTCTTTGGTATTTTTAATGAATACTGTTGACTTGTTAGTCGGAGTGTTATTATTCATTTTATCCATGCCTATATTTTCCTTAATAATGTGGAAGTTAGTGGTATTAGGGGAAGAAGTTTTAGTTTTTATAGTGTCTAAATTCTTAATAATACTAGTAGAGATCTTTTGAAATTTCTGGTCGAAGTAATCGTTTTTCGGCGTCGTTAGATCGCTGCTGAAGTCAATAAAACTTTCAGATTTAAAAATGTCATGTGTAGTATCTTTGTAGCCATAGGATGCTTCATGAGGGAAAAAACTAGAGAAACCTCCATAAGATGGACTACTATACTCATTCTTTACTTTATTATCGGAGCTTTCGTTATCCAAATCATGTGTGAAGTCATCTCCATAATTAAAGCTAGGTATAGTAAAGAAATCAGTATCAAATTTTCCAGAAGTAAATTTCTCGAAAGATTCCCTTTCTTCTTCATCTTCTTCGTCCTCAAAGGCTTCTTCGCTATGAGTTTCTTCTTTTACAGTCACTGGAGTAGTACTGCTGATAAAACCCGGCAGTTTGGTTTTCTTAAAATTTCTCATGCTGTCTACAATTTCCGCAGGCTTTTTTGTTTCTGCAGTGGGAGTAACTATAACTAACGTCGGTTTTTGAGTTGACCTAACCCTTTTAGGTGGGTTCTCAGTGCTTGATTTTACTTGTGTTTGGAATCTAACTCTTCCCCTGTCTTTGTATTTGGCATTTTTTTCTGTGTGTTCTTCTGAGGTGGAGTCTTTGGGGTTTAGTTCGTTGAGTGAGACATCTGGGGTCTTGGGCCGGTTCCTCGAGAGCCAGGTGCCGTTGACGCGGCCGTACCGTGGCGCTCTCTCATCCTTGACAGTCGTAGATGTGTCGGGTATAGCGCTACCGCTAACTGTTGTGCCGCTCAACAGTAGTAAGTTTACTACTAATGCTGCACCTGAAAGTAATGTTGTGTATATGTTTAGTTTGATTTGACTGTATAATCTACATATTACTGCGTAAAGGCAGAGTAAAGGCCTCCATTTTTCACATAATTCACTTTACTGCCAATGCGAGCTATATGTGCCACTGTATTCTTTAATTTTATTAACAGTGTGATGGTGATTTTTAATCATTTTTACATTAAGAATTTTTTTTTATTGTGTTAAAGGCATATTTCTGATTGTCAAAAGTACAATTTATTTTACTAATCAAAGTGTTGTCTTACCTAAACATATTCTCACTGGGGACTCCATGTTCATAACATGTTGTCGATAGGAATACTGTATTCAACTCTGCTTCATCTCCATCCTGTCATTGCTCGCTCTGGAATTAAAAATAAGCATCAATTAATTTCTTGATCACTTAGAACATTAGTTCGTTAATTATTGGGTTTGATATATTTATTAGCGTCTATTATATATGTTTTTCTTTGCTATTTTCTTTGTACTTATGTGACAATTTTGAACTATCATTGAACGCGTGAAATAATCTCTTGGCCAAGTTTATATTTTGTTAGCCATGAGGCACTTTACGGATTTTTCTGGTATATGTTTCGTATTTGAAATACTTTATTTGTTAATTGTGATCCCACCTGATGGTAAGCAGTGATGCGATGGTTGATGGTAAAGCGCACTAGTTTATTTATTAAGAGCCTATTCACTCTAGCGTTGAAGACACCTAAATTATAATCGGACAGAAAAACCGCAGCAGACAAACTGTTCCAGCATTGTTAGAATTGTATAAACCAAATAATCTATAGGTAGGTGCCTATATATTTTTTTAGGCAAATAATTTAGTAGATCCATAGAAAATACGTTTATAAAAGTTAGCATAAGTCTGGGCGACCACGCTACTTTTAGTCGTGTTCTTAACTTTTGCTTCTTTTTCTATTTGCTTTTCTAACTTGTTACACGTTAATTTAGTTGCTAATTTAACAAATATAATATATTTAATTCAGAATTATTCTGGTATCTCTATTAATATTATTTATACTCCATTTGCAATAAGATTAAACATTTAAAGAAACCTTTTTTACTGTTTGTCCAACCGATTTTAATTGCTATTCCGCAGACTAAAGGATTTTTGGATTTTTTGGACATTAAAAGCAAAAATGTTGTTAAAAAACCAACTATTTACTTCAGCCGCTATTTGTCTTTCCATCAATGTAATAAAACTGAAAATCGGTTGAACGGACAGTAAATAAAAAACCAGCCAAGAGCGTGTCAGACCACGCTCAGTGTAGGGTTCCGCATTTTCTCGTCCGTCACAAATGTCTCACAATGTAACAGAACCCAGTAGGCCATGTATAAATTAGTAACCCAATTTCCCGAGAGATGGCGCTGTAAAAGGTTATCTTAAATGTCTAATGTTATTTTTGTACGGAATATAGTAACAAAAAATTAGTAACTGAAAAAACTTTGCATATACTGCGAAATTCGCAAAACCGTCCCATCATAAATAGTGAATTGAAGTAAAAGATACGACAGTAAATTACATCTTCATTACATGAAAATCGCAATAGTTCACAATGGTGGCCCTGGGAAAACTGTGATATAACATTATGTTGTAATACCGATGTCACGTGTAGACGACACACATATCGTGGAAAATTGCTATGATTTGTAAATAGTCATGTACATTTTAGTTTTTTATATCAAGAATGTGGATAGGTATATTTTGTTACATTTTAGATAACTAAGTACTTGTTTTTCTATTGTTAAAGTCACATCTTGAAAACGTATCTTAACAAATTACATGTTAGTTATCCCACAATACGTTTTGGGAACATTTTCATTGTACAAAGGAGTGAAATTACCGACAAACGAAAAAAAAATGAAATTGAATAGTGCTTATGATAAATGATTTCCATTTTGTAAGTAGGTTTTTACAATGTCTTTTACACGTCAATTTTTTTTTCGTCTTTTGATACTAGATGAGGCCGGTGTTTCCTAGCTGACTACTTGACTTGTGTAATCGAAAAACCAATAATGCTATACAATTTTCATTCAATTGTATCTATTAAATCTTAAAGTAAATTAACATTTCGAATACCGTAATTAGTGACATAGTAGAAAGACAATGCGGCAAACGCCGGCGTTCGCTTGGGGCTCAAAAGTTTAATATGCCCAAAGGTATGAAGGTGATATTAGAGGCTCGTAATCTCTGACATCATCATCAGCCTTTTAATGTTCCCACTGCAGGGACACAGGCCTCCTCTCTCTAGGAGAGGGCATGGGCCATAATCCACCACGCGGGCCCGGTGCGGATTGGTGGATGTCACATGTCTTCGAATTTTTGGTTCTAGGACATGCCGGTTTCCTCACGATGTTTTCCTTCACCGTTTTGAGAGCAGTGGTGATGAAATAAATTACACAAAGTAATGCGCTTGGCTGGGTTTGAACCCGCGACCTACAACTCGTAAGTCGGGGCCGTTACCACTCGGCCACCACTGTTCAGGCTGATGATGATGAATCTCTGACAATTTATATTACCTAACAGTTGCAAACCAGCCTAACAAAATACATCTATTTTTCACGTGAAAAAATGAATAGGTATAAGTCATCATCATCATCATCATCATCAGCCTTTTTAATGTTCTCACTGCTGGAACACAGGCCTCCTCTCTAGGAGATAGAATGGGCTGTAATCACACCTTCTTATGTCACATGTCTTCGATTTTTTGGTTCTAAGACGTGCCAATTTCCTTACGATGTTTTTCTTTAAAGTTTCGTAGCCCAGCGAGGAAATTGTAATAGGTACGAGTACGTTCAAATAGCATACAAATCGTGTGTATCTATTTTGATTTCATCGCTAAGCCTGCGCTGTGCTCTAGGCTGTTCTCTTAAAGAATAGCTCTGTAGTTTGATACTTATCTGGCGTTATAAATGTCCTTTATATGATTTCTGTTTCGAAAACGGCCCGAAAAATATCATCACAATTAATTCTGTGATGATATATTTTGATGTCAGTTTGGTCCAATGGTAGGCATTGTGATATGAATCGCTCTAATTTGAAAATACAATTCTGGGCCAATTGTGCGTTATAATTTTGTTCTTAATCCTTACTCTAGTACTAATAATCCCAATCATGAATCCTAAATACAACTAATTGCTATTACAAAACAAAACAAAAACCTTCTAGCCACTACTCATCAAAACATAACCTTCTGTGAGCCATCTTTTAACACATCTCCACCAGAATTACTGAAGTTGAAGTAGGCCCTGACCTACAAACTAAATTATCTGGCCAATCATACAGCCATAATGCGTGAATGGTAATTACCAAAACAGAATTACCCACAGGAGTAATTGGTCAACGAAGTTGTAATGGTCAACAGAGTTCAGTGGGTCAGTTGTTACAAGTTAAGGGTAATCTTTGTGAACTATCGTCATGATTTATGAAAGGCAAGGGTAAATATGCGATTTCAACAAAATATGTAGTAAATAGTATTGTGGTTATAAGTTTCTTTTTTGGGTTAATGGAACTGCAGATTAAGCTAGGTAGAATTGATCGGAATGATTCCAAACTTCTGAACGGCAAAGTCCTTTTAAATTGTAAAATGTTGATGTGGTTGAGACCTATAACTAAACTTTCCAAGGGCCAAATTCTCCAAAAAAACTAATCACGATTATAGCTTCATTTTGCGTTCAAAACAAAACAGTTTGCATTTCATTTTAAATAAATAATTTAGCCCTTAAATCAACAATAATTTGGTCTTGCATAAGACTCCAAACTATCTGCAGTTTTAAATGTTTTTAAAGACAATTTCGAATATTTTTTTTATAATTTGATTAGTAACATACTGAGCGTCTACTGTGAGTTTGTCTTATGTCTACTTGATGAACTCTTTTTTTTATAGAACTTGTTATGATCTATTGGGTGTATTTTTATGAAACTTTCAAAAACTAAAAGATAATTTTATTACCATTATTTTGATGTAAGGTTTTTATTCTTAGGGTGTTAAATTAATTATGGACTAATTATAATATAATTAGAATAATCTTGATGCGAGGGAAGTGACTCTAGCTCCTCTGTTTAGTATCCCCTTAACGTATTCCTAATAGACATCTCCTTACTGGCCCCTTCAGTTTTTCCGACAACACATGAAGGATTGAACTCTGGTTCCTTGCAGGAGACAGCTAGTCTGACTCCTAGCTAGAACCTTTCACTCTTCTTATTCTTTCGTGTCGATTTCACTTTTTGGTCCGACCAATCATTATCATCATCATTACAACCGAAGGACGTCCACTGTTGGACATAGGCCTCCCCCAAATGTAGCAACAATGAATGGTCCTGTGCGTCCCGCATCCGTCGGATTCCCGCAACCCTTAGCAGAAGGTCCGACCAATATGTACTCATCTTACTAATATTATAAATGCGAAAGTTACGATGTTTGGATGTTTGTTACTCAATCACACGCCAAAACGGCTGGACGGATCTGGATGAAATTTGGCACAGGCATAGGATATATTCCGGAATAGGACATAGGCTACTTTTTGTCCCGGAATCCCCAACCCCAATACCACGCGGACGAAGCCGCGGGCAAAAGCTAGTTTATTAATAAACCGAAATTCGGCTTTCGTAAGCTCCAAATTAATCGCCAAAATTCAAATTCACTAAACGAATTAAATTACAACGATATTTTCTTGTGAACTAGCAAATAATTTAGATTAAGTTAACTAAGGTCAGGATCGGTGTCAATTGCCAGAACGTTTACAAACAACTCGGTGTCAACATCCTAATTTGCAAGCAAAATACACGGTTATCACAAGGACATAAAGTTTATAAAAGCTTGCGGTAATTATGCACGTACGTCATTTTTCTCTCACTAAGATTATAAAGGCGAAGTTTATTGTGTCGGTTTTTTTTTTCAACGACTTCTAGACTGACAATCATCCAATGATTTCGTTGCTCTCAGGATTGCGCGAGAGGGCGTGTCTTTTACTAAGTAAAATCTTATAACCTGTCTTATAATCTTACACCTGTATCTTTCAGTTCCCTTTGTACTCTTGTTCTGGGACCGCGAGTTTCCTTTCGGCCCTAGCGGGTAATGGCCCTTATGGCACAAATTATATAGGTACAGATGTCAATCTATGTACAAAGCGCGTTCGAGCAACGCACACATAGACACCGTTCACCGACGCGAAAACCGGGCTCAACGAGGATCATTACGACCGCGAGGCCCGAGGGTGTCATGTTTGAGTCGCGCGGCTGTGAATTTTTGCAACTACTACGATAATTTGTTGTGCATAATCCAGTTGACAACCCAAGCGCGCGCGACCGCCGTGCGTAAGTATGAAAAGTGAAGTACATACATGAGATTGAGTTCTGTAACTTTTTATTTTGTGCTTATGGTTTGCTTGACATGTCTGTATGGAACACAACGCGCTAGGGCTCGCTTCGGATCCTTGTAGTCGTGCTATTCTCTAAAACTGTTAACCCAATACTTTACCATACGGTTTTTTAGTCAGTAAGAGTCGACATTCCTGCTCCACCCAAGAGGGGGCGTTGTCATGATTTTTACCCACCAAAACCAAAAAAATAAAAGATATGTTTTCATTATAATTACAATGTATTGCAATTATGCAAAATTTGTCATCGATACTACTCGTATACCGAGACACAATACTGCTTACACACTTTACATTGCTCACTGAAAACCACTAGAGACATAAGTCTAACGGTTACAAGTACGCAATGAAATGCATTTTGCAAATAGTGCCATGCACCACTGGGCGATTCGGTCTAGATTAGGTAGTGGATCTAGATCTAGACCGAGCCAGGCTGCACTTACTGTAATGTACTTTCTAATGAACACTTAACTTGCTTAGAGATTATGAGGTTTGAACAAGGTTAAGTGGGAGCACATTTGCGGGCAAAGGACAATGTAAAAATAAAGTCTTTCTTTCTACTTCTTTTTTCCAACAACAGCTGAACAGCGTACACAGCATAGTATGTATAATCAGCCTTATAATATTCCCAATGCTGGGACTTTGTTTTGGGGGGGGAAATCATCCAATGACATCTCCAGGTCTGTTCAGTTTAGATATTAAAATAGATCGCGTTAAAAACTAGTGGTAGGGCTTCAGACAAGGAATCAGAATAAGTAGGGAAAGACTTTTCGAGCTGTATGGCCTTAAACTTATTATTAAGACTGACACTTTCAATAAGTATGTTGCTATGTATTCAAAAATGTTTAAAAATACTTGTAAGGCAGCTAAGGCCTTATACATTAGCAACAAGGTTAAATCAGCTGATAACAAAATAAAAACCGTTTGGAAAATTATAAATAATGAAACTAATAGGAACAAAACACATAACAATGATTACACATTGGAGACTCATCATGGTCTTGTTAGTGATAACAAACTAGTTGCGCAAGAATTTGTAAATTTCTTTACTAGTATACCAATTAAAACTACTGAATCCCTAAACTCATCGCCATCGCTTGCTTTTGATTTATTACAAGAGAATGTTCCAGCCTGCCCAACTGAATTTAACTTTAAGCACATAAATCCCATAACAGTGATTAAAGCGTTTAAACAAATTAAAATAAAATTGACTGAAGATCTATGGGGTATGTCTATCAAAGTTTGCACCTCAATTATAGAGACAATAGCACCGTACTTAGCATTAATATTCAATTTGTGTGTAGATCAAGGAATCTTTCCGGACCTAATGAAATTTAGTAAAGTGATACCACTTTTTAAGTCTGGGGACAGTAAAGATACAAATAATTATAGACCAGTATCTGTGTTGCCTGTTTTCAGCAAGATATTTGAAAAGGTGATGTTGGATCAAATGCTAATTCATTTTAACTCAAATAATATCTTGCACAATAAACAGTTTGGTTTCACCAAAGGACGTTGTACCACCGACGCAGGTGTCTCCTTACTGAAACACATTTTCGATGCATGGGAAGAGGCACAGGATGCTATTGGTATTTTTTGCGACCTGTCTAAGGCGTTTGATTGTGTGGTTCATGAAACGTTGCTTTTGAAACTTGAACATTACGGACTAGGTCAAAATTCGTTAAGCTTATTAAAATCTTATTTAAATGATAGACAACAATTAGTTCAGATAAACGGTGTGAATTCTTCAGGATTAAATGTAAAAATGGGGGTACCGCAAGGTTCAATTTTAGGTCCTTTTTTGTTTTTGGTTTACATTAATGATTTACCCCATTTATTGCAAAACAAACTTAATATGGTGTTGTTTGCCGATGATACGTCTTTGATATTTAAGATAAATAGAAGGACTACCAATTTTGACGACGTAAATAACGCCCTATTACAGGTCCATAACTGGTTCACAGCTAATAATCTAGTTTTAAATGGGAAAAAAACTAAATGCATAAGGTTTTCTTTACCAAATGTCAAGAGTAGTGTTTGTGACATAATATTGAATAATGAGAAACTGGAATTTGTAGATAAAACGGTTTTCTTGGGGATTACGCTCGACTCGAAACTGCAATGGGGTCCTCATTTACAATCTCTTGCAGGACGGCTTAGCTCAGCTGCATATGCTGTTAGAAAAATCCGCCAGTTAACAGATGTTGATACCGCTAGATTAGTCTATTTTAGTTATTTTCATAGTATTATGTCATACGGTATCTTACTATGGGGACGGGCTGCAGACATCGAATCAATTTTTATACTACAGAAAAGAGCAATTAGAGCCATTTATAATCTCCGGCGGTGCGATTCTCTAAGGGAACTGTTTAAAAATATTAATATTATGACGATGGCTTGTCAATATATCTATGAAAACATTATGTATGTTAGAAAAAATCTTCATCTTTTTAGCAAAAGAGGCGATAGACATAATTATGTTACAAGAAATAGGGATCAGTTAGTTCAACCAGGATTTAGACTGGCTAAAGTGGCCTCTTCTTTCATGGGGTACTGTTTAAAATGCTATAATAAAATATCTCCCCACATATTGGAACTCAATGAAACGAAATTTAAATCTTGTATTAAACGCACACTATGCAGGCAGGCATATTATAAATTGGATGATTATATTCTAGATAAAAATGCTTGGCTTTATGCTGGTCCAGCTCCACTACCAACAGGGCGTAATAATTGATTGGCTTTGAAATATATATATATATTTTTTTTATGTTTTCAAAGTGGGTAATTTTTCTTTATTTTAGAATTGTATAATGTAGAAGCATTTTTTTTTTTCAAAGTTTGTAAATGTGAGTACCATGGAACAACTTATGGTTTTAGGTTACTATAGAACTTGTTTGATTTGACGTGAATGAGCTCGGCAGCTGAGAGTTTGTCATGCTCACTCAAATGTCTCACTGATGGTGGCGCGTATGTTGAATTATTCGGTTCCCTATAATATGGTTGAGCTGAGTGGTGCTGATATGTGCGTCATGTCCGTGAACGGGCGCTGTCAATTGAGATTGGTCATCTCTTAGCTGTCAGAGGTTTATTTTAATATCTATATTTAGCATAGTTTGTGTTTATTATTATTATTTACATTGTTCTCACATACTAGTATCAACAAGAAACATGTAACCGAGATATTTGTAATACTTACCATAATTGAAAAGAGTGTCCATGGAGTTTCTTGCACATTCTTCTCCATAGAGATCTACGCTTTAGAATGTGCAATTAGCATCATATTTTTTAGGACAGACTGACTTGACGTTTCAAAAGTGCCTGTAAATGGTTTATTTGGAATAAAATGATTTTGACTTTTTGACTTTGACTTTGACTTAAAATAAAACAATACCGAAAAACGGGTTTGTAAAAACAGAAATTAAACTGTTGTCAATGTTTAAATATTTATCTAATGTCATATCCCAATAGGGCTTATGTACAAACAGTATAGCTTCTGAAAATCTGCTGTATTTTCGAAACATAATAAAAAAATTTACTTAAGTAATATATGTTTTACTTACCACAAATTACAAAGAAAATAAGTAAATAGTGTAGACAAAAATTAATATGAATACATTTTAGAGCCTGCGCACACTTGCGATTAAAGTTGGCCGATAGTTCAGTCACAATCGTATAACGATTATGATATTCATGTGTTTGTATAATCATCAAGTGCGCGCACTGCCATATAACTCTATACTGATTCCTCTGACGGATCAAACTATCGGCCAACTTAAATCGCTAGTGCGCGCAGGCTCTTAAACTGAAACAGCAAAACACTGCTTGAATTCAAAATAGTTACTTAGGTACTTACGGCGATAATAGTTTATCGTACAAAAAATGTGGGAAAAAGATCTTCAAAAAACATTGACTCATACTTAACACAGTCATAACAAGTGTTTGTCACAGCTTCGCACGAATGTTAGAAATCTTTTAAATTATTGGTTTTTCTCTACTCTACATATATACGGATAAAGTTTGGTCGTTTTAATCCCGAGAAAATTAGATCCGGTACGTGAAACACTATAATATTCCACAAGCTATATTATTCCACAATTGTCACACAACGTCGTCTAGTCCCAAGCTAAGCAGGGCTTGTGTTATGGGTACTAGACAACTGATAAACATACTTACTTATACATATATTTCTAAATACATACATATTATAGATAAATTACACCCAGACACAGAACAAATGATTGAGCTCATCACACAAACATTTGTTCTGGGTCGGAATCGAACCCACGATATCCGGCATAGCAGTCAGGATCACTAACTACTAGACCAACAGGCCAGTCGGATTATCGATTAGTAAAGATAAAATTAAATAATAAAGTAATTCGTTTTCTAAAACTGAAATTGATTTACGCGTATACGAAATTAATTTCTTTAACTAAACAAAAGCTGAGCGGGTTCAATGACGATAGGTATCGGTTGTGGCGTACTAACTACCTAAGGTCATTGATATTTTTTTTAATTTTATCTTTACAAATCGATAGTGTGTCATGTACCGGATTGACCCTCCACGGGATTAAAATTTGACTGACCTGTTGGTCTAGTGGTTAGAGGCCCTGACTGCTATGCCAGAGGTCGTGGGTTCGATTTCTACCCCGACAAATGTTTGTGTAATGATGAATGAGCACGATCATTTGTTCTGAGTCTGAGTGTGATTTATCTACACTAATATAATAAAGAGGTAAAGTTTGTTTTTTTGTTTGTAGGAGGTAAACTCTGGAACTACTGGTCCGATTGGAAAAAAATTAGCCACAATAGAAAGCTGCTTTACTCCTGAGTGACATAGGCTATATTTTATGTACGCGGGTGAAGCCGCTGACAAAAGCTAGTCTATTATATGTATGTATTTAGAAATATAATATAAGTATGTTTATCAGTTGTCTAGTACTCATAACACAAGCTCTGCTTAGCTTGGGACTTATTATTAAAAACCGGCCAAGTGCGAGTCGGGCTCGCGCACAAAGGGTTCCGTAGCAGCAAATATAATAAACTTATTATGTCAATTTATACACCTGGTGAATGGAGCCTAAACTCTCCCGATATTTTGCCTTGTACTTATAGGTTCAGCCATCGTTTTCAGTGTAAGCACAATAACTTAACCAAAATTACAGTTAAATCAACCTATCTCAAAAACTATAAGAAATACTTTGATCAAACCAAAAATCGTTGAAAGAGTTAATTAGCATGCATCACCTCTATTTTTTTTAGAATTTTATACCCCGTAGTTATAAAAATAGAGGGGGGGGGGACATACTTTTTACGACTTTGAGAGCTGATATCTCAAAAACCGTTCACTTTAAGAAACATGTTTTTTAGAAAACTTTATATCATTTTAAAAGACCTTTCCATTGATACCCCACACGGGTATGTACATCGAAAAAAAAAATTTTCATCCCTCAGTTACATGTATGGGGGGCCCCACCCCCAATTCTTTTTTTTACTATTTAGTGTCATAATTTTGTAGCGGTTCATACAACACATATTCCCATCAAATTTCATCACTGTAGTACTTATAGTTTCCGAGTAAATCGGCTGTGACAGACGGACAGACGGACAGACGGACAGACGGACAGACGGACAGACGGACAGACGGACATGACGAAACTATAAGGGTTCCGTTTTTGCCATTTTGGCTACGGAACCCTAAAAATGACCGAAATTTATCCGTGTTTATGTAGGGTATGTTCTTTTACATAGTTAGTAACCCACTTATACTATTGACAAATACTTAGGTCCATAAAGATCCGACACCGCATTTTATCAGGGACCGCGCCATAACCAGTTACTTATATAATAAGCAGTCTTGATGACTTGTCATTATTAAGTAATGTATTTGTCGTCACACAAAACATTTCGACATGATTACACTAACCGGAAATCAAACTAGGAACAACACGTAAGCCACAACCTAAATTTAGGACGATATACATTACGACTTACCACCCAATGTACTAAAAATAGGTACCGAGTAAAATGGGTCACCCGATTTTACTAACAGAAACTCAGGTTACTAATAGAAACTTAGGGGGTGAATAGAAACAATAATTTTATTAGGATAATACTTTCATGTCATATTTTTAGTTTCAATAAAGCATTTTTTGTTTTCAATATTGATTTAATAAAAAAATATTTAATGCTGCAAACAATTTTAAAATAACGTGAAAAACAACAAAAATGTTATTTCTATTCACCCCGTTTTATGTTACTAGTTGTTGCGGCCCAGAACTTTAGTGTTAGTATAAAAGTGATAAAATGTTATGTTTTTAGTTAAATTCTTTTAAACGGTATTAGCGTAACAACTAAAATTAAGTAAATAGAAAATATATTGAAATGATATGTTCATGACACTTAAATATTTATTTCAAAATATATAAACCAAAAATGACGGTTAATTATTATGTCATAATTTTAGGTCACT
Organism: Mythimna loreyi; assembly: GCA_029852875.1. Taxonomy (NCBI): domain Eukaryota; kingdom Metazoa; phylum Arthropoda; class Insecta; order Lepidoptera; family Noctuidae; genus Mythimna; species Mythimna loreyi. The sequence goes on along the minus strand of CM056789.1, from coordinate 20,768,394 downwards.
GGACTGTGATATTTTAATGTATTTTGAGCCAGAAAAAAAAATGTTGTCATTAAATTAGGAGAAATGGAGGAACATGGGTGGGTGTGAGCACCCCCTCAGAGCGCGATGAAGTATTAGTTGATTTCACACACCCAAAACTAAACGACCTTGCCTTATTTTCACTTATATTGCCCAAAGAAGCTCGGTAATACAAAATTACATAAATCAGAGGGGCAAAACAGAATATTTAACTTTTTTCAATTCCCTAACAAAGACTTGTGTTAAAAAATCACTTCACTCTGTACTAAAAACTTGAAAATCACGAAGTTGTTTATTTGAAGTATCTATTGCGTTTTGATTTCAAATAAAAGGAATGTAACACGAACAAAAAAGGTAATGTTTAGTGAAACGGTCGATGCAGTCGTGTCGGAGTAAGTGGTAAGTAAAACACGATGATCGTGACAGAATGCGCAGGCGCACCGATTCATGGCTTTTTTAGTGTTGCGACGCATTCGATTGTTAAGTTATCGATACAATATATATATATATATATATATATATATATATATTTACATCTCGAAGGACATGTTGCGTCCTATATGGCGTTTTTTACCGATGATGCTGCGTCCAACTGACTTTGTGCGTCCGGAATACGGACGCAAGATTGACCGACCCTCATTTTTAGCCCAAGGGTCCCTTATGATCATTAGAATGCATGGGCAAAAAATTGGCATGGACGTAATTCCATCACTACAATGCCTTTTAGCGTATAATATAGTTCCGCCGTCGTCCGACCGAAATTTGGAGGACGCTAGTGTTCAGCGTATAATTTACCGCGTATACTTTGAGTTCAGTTCACCGATCTCATCGTGTCCATTGAATATCGTACTTAATTTGTAAAGTTTTTATCATGTTTTCGTGACAACAATCTTGCGTCTCTTAAATATCCTTAAACGGGCACTAGGTACGGTGTCTGAGGGGCCCATTCGGGGTTGACGAGGGACGCATGGCTTCAGCGCGCTCGCGTGCCGAGTTTGTAAAGAAATAGATTTGTGCCGGCCGGGATGCAAGCTTGTCACCAATGTGAATTATTTGCAAGTGCGTTAAAAGTGGTTATTTATTTGGTCTATTATTATAGTCTGTTAGTGATGACTATTATAATATACCAGCTGCTACCCGCGACGTTGTTTGCGTGAAGGCTCTACAGCACCAAAACTACCTAAGATGACACTGTCGCTATAGCATTATAAATAAACAACTTTTAAAATAGCTTTATAAAGTTCCCACTGCTGGGAAACAGACCTCCTTTCTAAGAGAGGGAACAGGCCAAAATCCACCACGCGGGCCCAATGATTTTTTGTTTCTAAGACATTCACAGTCACAGTTTCCTTACAATGTTTTCCGTCATCGTTTTAAGAGCAGTGGTTATGAAATAAATTATAAAAAGTAATGCGCCTGGCTGGGCGTGAAGCCCCGACCTACAACTTGTAAGTCGGGGCCTTTACCACTCCGCCACCACTGAGTTGGAGCCTTTACCACTCCTCCACCACATTACGGTGGCAGTTATGCTGCCAGTAGCCAAAATGTAAAGAGTGTCAGGGCTGGTGACGCGGGAGCAAGCGACGTACAGTTGCCCGCATGAGAAGCTACTCGTCCTGAATATGACACCCACTGCACTTAGTGTCTGCAACTGTGACTTATTGATGGTCATCGCGAAGCTAACACTCACGGGGGACTGTACGCGCTTGAACTGGAACGGGAAGTTATGAGGTACAAATACTGCCTCGCCGACGCCACAACCCGTAAGAATTTTTGCCTTAATGGTGTGTTTGTGCAGCAGATGACTTTTAAGACGGGTCTCGTTAAATAACATTGGAGGAGATAGGTTACGAGGATGCATAATCGGGACTCCGACTTTCCAGCTTGATGGTATGCGCTGGAAGTCTACTTGCTGGTTAGGAGTTCAAAAATCCCACGTTGCTCCAAACCCATCTTGCTCGACGACAGGGTTTATCGAAGTATAAACCACTGCATTCCCCTCAATTTCCGAGAGAATGCATTCGTTAATTGCTGCAGCCTGATCATTTTTGGACGTCAAAATGGCCCGCTCACACAGCGAATTAGTTCTTCTAAGCTGGATAACACTCTATCTAATAAATCAATATTCTATTCTATCGAGAGACTCTGGAAGCACCTCCTGTCCACCTCTCTCGCAGGGGGATATGACTTGCGGTGGACTTTGTCAGAGCTCATGATCCGGAGCGAAGAAGAGTGGCATGCGGTCGCCTCCTTCTTCGAAACAGTAATGCTAGCGGCTAAAAGAGGGGGCTGACCGCAACAGCCGCCGTGTTTCCGGCCACCGTAAGCGCGGGCTTGCGACCGTCGAGCAATGGGTAGCTCGCAGTCCGCTCATCCGGTAACCGTTAGGACCGAGCCCAAGTCATCGACGGCGCGCACTGTTCCCTGCGCTTCAAGCAGTCGTCAGCAACTGTAGGAGCCCAGCAGGGTCGAAGCCTTCTAGGGCCAAGGGTTGATACGAAAGCGGAACCCCTAAAGAAGCCTTGGAACTAAGGCAAGAAATCCTTCTTGGGTTTCGGTGGGTTGTTTAGCCAGTAGAAGTCTAACACTGTCTCCCGCTCCGCCCAATGGCGGGAATCGTCATTTGATGATTTTTCTCACTATAAAAAAAGGTAGAGTGCCTTCGCCAAGAGTTAGAAGGACATCAGAGTATTCTTGAGCACGTGCATTGCTGTCGACCCGAGCTCTCATACTAATGGTCAAATGCAGTGCATAAACTCGTTACGGGTATATGCGCTGCATTTGACCGAATACAACGAAGACTGTTTCAACGAAGCATTCACCTCGTCAGCCCTCGTTCCCCAAGTCAACACGGGAAGCGTTTGCCCGAAATCATCACTGAACAAACTGTGATACCACCCATAAAATGTTCTTCCCCGAAGATATCTTGCAGGGTTCTGTCCTCGGCCTCAACTTCCTTCCTATTGGACATCGTACGCTCATCCCATATGATCAGAGAGCAATCCTTAAGCACGTGTCCCTTATCGCTGTCACGTGACACACCACAAACAGGCGTTTTGGAGATCTCTAAATCGATGGGAATTTTAATCATGGCATGTGCTGTCTTGCCACCCAAAAGCAGTGTGGCAGTGATTCCCGACGACGTTACAGCAATAGCAATATCGCCTTGCCTCCTGACCTCTGCAAGTATGCCATGTTTTTCCTGTTCCACCAAGAGCAACCCAAGAAAACAGTTTTATCCTGGTTTTACACAACACTTTCAAGGACGGTGTTATATATTTGTTTTTGCTCGGAAGAGAACAAAGCGACAAGGTCATTTCGTATGGTGGTAATTTCGCCCGGATCTCAGCGTTATACTCTCGATTCCCATAGTCTTGATGCGGTGATGATTGGGGAGCTGATAATCCATATTTGATCAGTGCATTGCCACCGATAGAAATGTCCACATCTTGAAGTGAACTGAGACAGGTGCTCAGCACACGATCATCAGTTACATCGACTTCGTCTCCAGTAGCACGCCTTAAAGCTCACAGAAAATCTTCAGACAGATGATGGCGATATTTTTTTCATGAACATAACTTTTTTGTAATATTTAACACCGCATTTGTTTTTAATTGTCTTTCTCAAGATTTTGAGGGTTTTCTGGAACTTGAACTTCAACTTTTAGGAAGAAAATGAACATTACCATCTATGAATTTTAAGAATAACTAACTACTACCCTTGCCAGCTTGATCAAATTTATTTTTTATTTTTTTTAAAGCCCTAACTGTCCCACTGCTGGGCAAAGGCCTCCCCCAAGTCCTTCCAAACCTTCTTCACCCGCGCAGTCTCGAACCAATCGTCTCGGTACGCGTCTAGATCATCTCGCCACCTCTTTCTAGGCCTACCTCAACAACGCCTTCTTCCCTCTGGTGCCCGCTGTGTGGCGACTCTTGCCCAGCGGTCCTCGTGCATGCGACTAGTGTGACCTGCCCAATCCCATTTAAGCCTGGCAGCCTTTTTGCCGTACGTACGTCTATTATGCCCGTCCTGGAGCGCAGCGTATCATTACGTATTCGATCTGTTCTTCTTACGCCCAGAATATTACGCTCCATAGCTCTCTGGCAAACCCCAAGGCGGAACTTTTGTAGTTCGGTGAGTGACCAAGTCTGAGCACCGTAGGTTAGGATAGGCAGAATACACATGTCGATGAGTTTACGTAGTCAGGGAGATCGGTAGATCACCCTTCATTAGCGTCTTCATGGACCAGTAGCTTTTCCAGGCGTTCTGGATGCGTCGATCAATTTCCTGTCTGTTTTGGAAAGATACTAACTGGCCCAAGTAGATATACTCATCGACATAATGTATTTCCTGCGCATCTAACTCGACCCTACGTTTATTTCTGTTGGTCATCACTTTGGTTTTAGATCGGTTCATAGCGAGTCCCACCTTGAGGCTAGCTGTGTTCAGTTCCTGGAGCATAGTTTACAGCTCCTGGACTGTGGGGGCAAAGAGGATAATGTCATCGGCAAATCGAAGATTTGATAACCGCTTTTCACGGACATCAATGCCCTTGGTATTCCATGAGGCTGCCAGTGACTTAAACACCTCCTCCAATGTGCTCGTAAACAATTTGGGAGAGAGCGGGTCACCTTGCTTGACACCTTTCAATTTTGAAAGATGGTCCTGAGTTATTTAATTTAATGTTTGCGGAGCTATTGAAGTAAATGATTTTTAGTAAATCTACATATGGTTTTTCAAGGTTCTGGTTTTAAGAGATTTAAAGATTTCACTGTGACGAACACTATCAAGGGCCTTCGCATAGTCAACGAAGGCCAGATATAATGGGATATGAAATTCAGTGCATTTTTCTATTATCTGATTAAGCGTTTGAAGGTGGTCAGTTGTGGAGAAGTTAGGGCGGAATCCGGCTTGTTCTGGTGGCTGATGTTTGTCCAGTTGTTCATCAAGTCGATTGTGTAAAACTTTGATGAAAGTTTTATAAATATGGGATGTTAAATTATTAACTTACAAAAATTGTTAACATGTAATTTGATTTGATTTTTTATGAAATCTCCTAAATGGCGCTGTTTAAAATTGTCTTTATACTACTAATATTTAACTAGTTTCTCTGTCCAGGTTACGTAGTTTTGAACAACGAATAATGGGAAACTTTATTATTTACCTACATAAGTTGTCGTATCAAGTTTCAAGTTAATTAACCCAAGGAATAAGATTATCCCATACAAACTTTAACATCCCCTAAATCTTGCACTGGGAGTAGGTACTACTGAAAAATTAAATATGCCAGCTTTGATAACTAATTTAGGGTAATGTTTGTAGTAAGTTTTGAGTCAATCGGCCCACAGGAAAAAAAATACATTGCAACCATTGCACCATTTAAATTCAATATTGCTTACTTCCCATAACTTATGGCGTGATAATATGTACCCTAAAGCCTTCCTTGGTTTACAAAGAACATGTTTGCTTTTCAATTCAATCTATCCAGTAGTTTTGGCATGAAGCTCTACCATACTCATATAAAAACAGATAAACAGACAAAAATTCTAAAAAGACATTTTTGTCATCAGTTACGTTTTTCTAACGAAGTAACGTTTTTTTTTTACGTGCACTAGCTTCTGACGTTTTATAAGTGCCCATGTAGGCCCATGTGAAATAAAAAATTTTGACTTTGACTTTAACAGAAGCCACTTAATTTTTCCATAAAATTCTCAATGTACAGTTTTTCTTTCGTTAGGTACTGTTTTGATGCAGAGCATTATACGGAATTAATTTAAACATTAAGTTGGATGGAGGCCGGAATGTGCTTGCAGTGTTTTGAACGTATACTGAGATATTCAGTGTGCAAGAAAGATTTAAGAGTGCACCGACGCACTAATTCAGTTATTCGGAACCAATCTGAATTCAATAGTAGACGGATGTAATTTAGTTATTATAATCATTATGATATATGCAGAGCATTATACGGAATTGATTTTCACATACATTCGGATGGAGGCGGGAATGTGCTTGCAGTGTTTTGAACGTATACGCAGGTATTCAGTGTGCAAGAAAGATTTCAGACTGAACGGACGCACAAATTCAGCTAGAAATATTTAATTTGAATATCACCATTTAACGTTTAAATGGAATTTGACGTCGACTACTGATATGATACTGATTAAAACATCTTACATACGCATTGAAAACATTGAAAATCTCACTACATTCAGTGGACGCCGCAGGGTGGTAGTTTGGGAAGACGCAAGAAGTCCATCGCGATTTAAATATATATATATATATATATATATATATATAATACATATACATATTTTATTTGTTGCTTTAGTGTTTGTTGTAAGACTTATCAAACGCCTCACTATTAACGATTGCACCACTGCTTACCACTGCTTACACTGGTGGGATCGCAGTCAAGCACTAGTTTATCGCAATTAAAAAAAAAACGTATTGTACTAAACCACATTATTCCCCTACTTTATTTATTCTACCTACTTACTACCCTATTTACTAATTCTACTATCGCAAAAAATGACATTTTCATTTCTTCCACGGAGCTACATGCTTTAGCAATCTCTTTTATAGTGTTCACATTTTTTTTTTCAGTTCTTGCTTCATATCAAATTTCTAAATTCTGAGACGTAAAACAAAGTGATCCTATAATTTTTCCGTTTTTTTATCCTTTTGAGGTACAAAACCTAAAAGAACAACGAATAAGACTTTCAAAAACTATTATGCATCATAAAAATAGTGTTTCAACTGGAAAATAGTTACATGCCTTTACGCAGACAAAAACAAATAAAGCGTTTGTAAACACAGAAAACCAGGTCAATTCATCCGTTCATACAATTACGTGATACAGCCCATCCCTATTGCATTAAATTACATCGACATAAAGCAAGCACGTCGACGCGCGACTCGAATTTTAACTACAGTCACAGCACTAGTACACTCGAGGAAAAAATACTTATATTCGTATAATTGATTTCTTTTGTTCGTTTTTGTTTTGCATGTGTATTGACATTTATGCGAAGGATAAACGGTGATAAAATAATATTTAAAATGGACAGTGTCAGTTTAAATCCATTTATTTACTACATATTTGAATTAAATGAATAGTATATATGCATCAATTCAACACATTTAGATTTAAGTTTGAAGTCTAAACATAGTTTATGAACGTGAATTTTCAAAGGCCATTCAAAGATTTCATACTCTCTGTAATCATCATCGTCCTCGCCGAAAAACGTCCACTATTGGACATGGGCCTACCCCTATCACCATAACGACCGGTATACCGCATAGTAAAACATACCACGCGGGTGGAGGTACCACGGTGGGAAGGTAATTTAGAAGAAAAGAAAATGTTGCAATATTTTCTTTCTTATCTTCTTAAATGTCCCCCCCCCCATGTTTCTCGGTATTTAGTAAGCAACCTGAAATCAACTCTGGGACTCTGCGTTGCTTGGTTTGAGATACTACACCCGTCCAGAACCTCCCTTTTCCACGGAAGTTTACGGGACATTAAACTAAGTTCTATATAAGTCCAAAAAAAATAATGTAGAATTCCCCAACAACAAATTTCGACTATGAACTCTACTCTAGGGACCCTGCAGAAGGGTCGAAGCCAACTGGGGACCAGGGTAGGGGAGGGCTGTGGCCCTGGTAGGTTGTTTAATCAGTCATTGGATGACTTTTAGCTACCAAAAAAAAAACTATTCAATTTCCACAACATTTCTTCGATTCACATTTTTATTTGTTTGATTTTCGACAGCTACGTGACCAAACACTACACTTCTAAACTCTAACACTTGTCCGTCCGTCTGTCCGTACAACATTATTTCATCTACGTGCGCCTTACGTGCTGGAAGCCCATGCGCATGCGCTGTATGCCCTTATTCGAGCAAGTACAACAATACGAGCAACTCATGATGCAATGCCGTCAAGGACTTAGAAATCTGAATGATGCTGTCTTGGTACCGAGTCGAGAGATTAATGAGAATTTCGTCATTATTTCGGCTATTTTTGGTTCTGTTTGAATCTTTTAGGAAAAGATCTTTAGAACCAATCCCTGTTAGGGCACCTTAGGGCCCCTGTTGTGCGGGGGCCCCGTATCATTGATGCGACAGTAGAAGAACAAGGCGTAGGTAGCTACAACTACACAACATAGGCCTCGTAGACAAACATTCGCAACATGTTATCCACCACCGTCTTGTAGGGTAAACCAAGCATTTGTAAAAAGGCATCATTTTTTATATAGGGCCCCGCTGGACTTTTGATACGGGGCTCTAGTTACGCCACTGCACAAAACCTCATATCATAAATCTGACCTAATGTCAAGGTTTCTTTGTTCTACCTTTGTGAACGCTTAAATATCATTTGTTAGGCTAAATTTAACGCCTTGTTAACTTTCAGATTTAATGATTTTGATTTCAGATTTTACAAATTATACTTAGTTCTGCTATTTTTTTATATCGAAACTGATGACAGCAAAAAATGGCGCTACAGTCGTAAAATTGATCTACTTAAGTAATTAATTAATAATAGATTTTGAAATTAGATTCGTAGAAATACTTTAAAAAATAGATAAAAAATATAAAAGCAAAGAGACATAACCTCAAAAGCTATGACCTACTTTATAATTACATTAAAATAAAATACATTTTGTCTCAAAACCTAAACTTTAACCAAACCAACTATTTGTCATACTATAATAATTATATCGTGCACTATAATTAAATAGTTACATAAGAATGTAGTACCTACGAATTAATGATAAAAAATCTAAATAGCTCAAAAACGATTGGTTCAAAACAAAATCAATCAAAATCGTTTATTTCAAATACACTTTTGAATATTCAAAATGTCGGTCAAAAAAAAAAGATAGTGAAACTAAATTGATTATGGCTATGTATATGTCTTTAAATCGAAAATATGGCAGGTGCATCAAACAAGAAAAGATTAATAATAAAACTAGCCTTAATGTAGCCTTAGTTTTAAGCAAATTAAACCTTTCTTGACCATCTAAACTACAAAGCTCATATCATGTCCATGTTTATATGCAACGGCACGCTTGCACACATTGTAGCGGCAGTAACATTACATTTTGAATTTAAATACACATAAACCCGAGTATTGCACTCGTTAGTAAGGTATTGTAAAACAAATCTATGAAGTTTCTTGCCGGTTCTTCTCCATAGGAAACGACCAATTTGGAACCGTGCACTAGCTTCTGACGTTTTACAAGTGTCCATGTAGGCCTATGTGAAATAAAAAGAGTAGTTTTAAGTAATTTAAAAACAAAAATAATTTAATTTTTACATGTTTATTATTATGCTATGCCCTGTGTCTGTATCAATAAACGTTATTTCTTTATTTTCTTTCTTTCAAATCTATATCCATAAAAGGATGATTAATCACGAAATCTTAGAAACTATAACATCAATTGACTGGCCTGTCAGTCTAGCAGTTAGTGACCCTGACTGCAATGCGGGAGGTCGTAGGTTCGATTCCTACCCAGGACAAATGTTTGTGTGATGAGCACGATCATTTGTTCCGTGTCTGGGTGTAATTTATCTATAATATGTATGTATTTAGAAATATATAAGTATGTTAATCAGTTATCTAGTACCCATAACACAAGCTCTGCTTAACTTGGGACTAGATGGCGTTGTGTGATAGTTGTGGACATATCAATTCATTAATCTTTTCTTCGCCCTTCCTCTTCCTCTCCATCCATCCACATGCACTACTAGTATAGGTACTCATTACGATATTAATATTTGTAGTTCGTATTAGTTTACATGTGTATCCTCCTTCCTCTTCACATACCCGTACCGAAATGCTTAAGGCATTAAGTCCGCCTCTGTACATTTGTGCATGAAGTGTTAAATAAATAAATACCGAGACAAATTATCGCCACTTTTAGATTTACATGCCAATAATTTTGCTATCATGATCTACCAGACGAAGCCAAATTATTTAAGTCTAACAGCACTTAACCTGTAAAACGCAAAGTTAACAGCAGACACTTTTTCAGCAGGTTATGTTTATCATGTCCATATAAACCAAACACTATTCCAAACAAATACTGTTAAAAAATAGAAGATCCACTCCTCAATCAGCGCGTTAATTTGCGAATTCCAACAAATGCGGTTCGCATAGATTATAAGAAGTTATTCAACAAATAAATGTAAATAACGAAAACAAGCAAACCTTTTCGTTCGTAACGGGATTATCGAATTAACAGCATTTTTTCAATTATTGTTTTTGAATCCGTAATTTTCAGAGGTTACGGATTCAAAAACTGGAATTTCTAGCTATTACTGAGTAGTTACAAAGTCGCTACTAAAAACTTAGAAGTTACAAAGTCATTACTCACGATTACACTTAAATTTTATCACTCATCTACGGTATTTTCTGAATAATTACTCCTCTCAAGCTTCCACCAAGAAAATTCTAAACAAAAGTTCTAAGAGCCATGTAACCATGACCCATTTAACTATACTTGTCACAGTCTCCACGGTACTAGGGCATCATAATTTACCAGTCATGCACACGTAACTTAACTGTATGCTCTATACTAAATTACCCATAAAAAACACCTCGTTAAAACGTGCCATCTCGTTATCTTGCCAACTAATAAAGAAGATATCTTTACAAAATCATTTTCTGCCAATATCACGAATTTTTGAACGTATTCGATGATTTTGAGAAGAAAAAATGAGGCAAAGAAATGATATTTGTAATTGGATAGTACTGTTGGATGAGTAATGTAAGTGAATCTATGTCACGTATAGTATAGACATATTAAGCATAGAAAAGTTTGATTCATCACCAAAAATGTATGTGAAGTAATGACGCATGGCGAAATTCTGGAACATAGACGGGGCAGAGGGCAGACACGAATAAGGCAAATGTTGACATATCTGTGAACATAACTATGTTGCATACTTAAAAACTTTAATGTAAATGACAATTTTTTGACATCATCGGATCACGTCTGATGATCCGATGATGGAACGGGCTAGGCGGAATTAAATAATGCAATTTCAACAATATAGGTACCTAATAGGGCATGCAAAAACCGAGTGGTTTGAGAAAACCGGTTTTTTTCGGTTTTCATTTTTAAAAACCGAACTAATCCGGTTTTTTCGGGCTTTTCGGGTCGACTGTTTGTATGTAAATAAAAATGCTGCAAATTATAATAAAAATAATTTTATATCTTTTATATTCTAGTTTTACAAGATGAAGTTACATTTTCTGAACATAATATTGTGAGATCAGTTGAATAGTTTAATTAAGGCGCCGTAAGCAGCAAATCTTTAGGTATTTCCGGGTAGTGCATCGCGGTAAACAAATATGGTTGAAAATGACTATGCGTTTGATTTTAGTTGAATCTCGTGTCCGCTAATATGAAGGATATTTCGCAGATTTTTATTAGTTAAAAAAAAGTACAACGATTTTTTTTTAATATTGAACATTTATCTTTAGTTGCTTAAATTTCCATTTTAATAGTTACAAATAAAATAATAGTTATCACTCAAAATACTCGAGTATTTCCAGACGAAAAATTGTTTTCGTGTACTTTCTTGCGATTTTTTCTCTCAAAATTTTGAATAATTTTTAGAAAATGTTTTTGTATAAGTTTTTTACTTATATATTAGACTACACATTGGCGTTTGTACTGTATAGCAATACGGCTAACTTCGCAACGAAAAAGAGGACGTTTTTACGGTGCACCTCCCTGTATGGGTAGCGCCTTAAAATCAAATATAAAGAGATCAACAATAGGATACTTCGCTCATTAGCAAAGGAAAACCTTTGATCATAGTTATGCTTAATTAAATAATATTATTTATAATTAAAAATGTTTTTAAGTGTTTTAATTGACTTGACTCTAATATAATTAATTATTACTACGAAAAAGACATCATCCGGTCTATGCCAAGAGTGCCAACTGCTGAGCCGCATAAGAACATTTTAGAATTAGACATATGTTACAAACTTAAAATATTATTATAAACTAGCACGTTCCATTATGCGCACGCATTATAGCTTTACCTAGAAGATACATGGTACTTTTTCATTCACTTTGCATCGCAATGTTTTTTTTAATTGTATATGACTAAAGAAGCATGTTTTTGTACGAGTTATTTATTATCTAAAATCGTAGAAGAAAAACCGAAATAATCGAAAAACCCGGATTTATAACTGACAAAAACCGAGTTTCAAATTGTATCGGTTATCCGGTTTTTTCGGTTATTCGGTTAACCGGTTTGCATGCCCTAGTACCTAATCATCCTCATCTCTAATCCTATTTGATATAGGATTATAAAATGCCGTAAAATGTAGACATAATCGTCAGCTTCTTCCGTCTACGACCTTTGCACATCGTTTCGATTTCGACATAAGTAATATTCGTAACATAAAAAGACAATATTGACTGTGTTTTTACTGACTGTAATGAAACTCATTTTTTTCAGTTGTTCTTTGCAGCCGAAAGTGCTAAACCAGACTGCAAGTGCAGGCGCTAGCCAAAACTCAAACAAGCACCTATTACAACGTTCGTTATTCCGACAGACTTAGTCTACGTAGAGTAGTGTACTAAGAGATCTTAGCGCGTCTGAAGCTCTGCGAATTTTAGCACTTGAAAACTCGTACAAAAATAAAGATAAAAATAAAAATGCCAATAACAATTTTTAACAGCAATAACAACTGCAAATTGCCTTCAACTGTTTATACCATTTATTTCTTTACGAGTTATCAAGCGCCAAAATTCGCAGAGAATACTTCAGACGCGCCAAGATCCGACGGCCGTACTAAAGACTTTAAGACAGTCAGTATATCGTATGCTGAATAACACTCATAGTATAATAGGCGCTAAAGAGTTTTTTTGGAGTGTCCATAGCGGGTTTGTGAGCGCGGGAAGCGGCGCGGTCAAGTCACGTCATATTGAGCAATCATGACAATGAACATTTTCTAATTATTTTTCAGGCCTTGAACTCACACACTTCTTCAAAAAGCAAAGCAATAAAACCCATTTTGTGACAAATAATGTTCTGCCTGCAAAAAACATAAAATAACGCAACAGTACTTGTTAGGACATCCGGCTCACGGGATACAATGCTACGTTTCAGACGAATTGCAAACAATCTTAAAATCATTAAAATATTGAGACCCCCGCTGCCGTCTCGTCGCGGTCAATTATAATTGTTGCAAATTGCGACTAAATACTCGTTTTTCTGCAGACAACGCAATAAAGGCCTTTTAAAGAATTATATTTCAACGCTTCCACTAATTTGCTTCACCAATTATGCATAAAAATCGAGCCTGAGATTTCAAAATTAAAAGAAATGTTATCTAGCAAAAACCTGTCTGTATTTCTGCGTGTTTTCGAAATTCTACGCTTTAATTGTTAGAGTAAGCATTATAGTTTGCAATTGTTTTTAGTTTCAATTACTCGACACAATCTGTAACAAAAGACATTATTTCAAACAATATTAGTTTGCATTTATATATTTTTTACTCGATTATACTTTTGCTTTTCATAAATTATTGCGTTGTCGTTTTTGCTAAATTATATTTAGCGCGTAACATCGCGAATCGAGTAGTCGTAACATAGCAAAAAGTGTGAGATTTTCGTAATTGTTTTTTTAGTTATCATCAACGTTATTTTCGCTGAGACATCCACTGTTGGACATAGGCCTCCCCCGAGAATCGTCTCAATGAACGGTCCGGTGCGTCTCGCATTCATCAGATTGCTTTGCGGCTTTGTAGGCCTTCCAACGTTGCGACTTCCAGTACGCATGTTTTTTTTTTGTATCCTATTCTAATTATTCCAATCTCTTATAATTATTTTACCTACTACCTACTACTAATGGTTCCACACGCGGCAATGTAGAAAATTGTCCCAAGGAAACATATTCCCTGAACAAAACGTAAACTATATGCTTTCCATAACAAGATTCACCCATGTACCAAATTTGATCAAAATCTGTTTAGCCATTCTAGCGTGAGAAAGTAAAAAAAACATACACACATTCATAAACTGTCGCCTAATATTACTGTGATAGATTTCATAAACGAAGTAAATGAATTACCACGATTTCATTTTTTTAGCTGGGAAAATCATCTAATGACATCTCCCACTTTCACTAAATGATTTTCCCACCTAACAAAATACTGAATAATGGGACTTTATTTATTTACGCCCGCTCGCTCTCGGGTGGAGCGTAAGGGCATATCAGACTTAAAAACCGCGCGCGTGGAACAATATACCCCGTTAATGATCTGGGCTCGGTCCGGACGGAGGTACAGCGAGCTACCCATTACTCACCGTCGACAAATCCTCGCCTATGGTCACCGGAAATCGGGATTTTGGAGGCTGGGGCGTAAGTACAGTGCATCCTCCTTTGCTAGCATTATTGTTTCACAGAAGGAGGAGGAGTCCACCAGCCACTCCTCCTCGCTTCGGACCATGGCCAGTACAAAGGCCCGGCGCGAAAGATCGCATGATTCAGTAATGGGCCAACCTAACAAGTACTAGTAGGTGAGACGCCTTTGCGGTCTGTTAAATACAAATTACGATATAATTTTCACTTTTACTCAAACTCCAAAACTATATACAAATTAAGCGAAAGTAAATTCCTCTTAACACTTAACGCTCACTTAGATACAATATGCTAACTTTTAATTATTAACATACCTACTCAAATTATGAAGGTCAATGTCTTAAATTGTTTTAATTAACTAGAGTAGAAACTATTAATAAAATCCTACAGACTAGCGACTGTTTTTTTTTTAGATCGCATTGGGCGGAGCTAGAGCTTTACTGACTAAAACCCCTCCTCTTTTTTGCCTACGTTTCAGAGCTAATTGCGGGTTGATTTTCACATTACCCCGCAATTGCCTTTTTTTTTACCCTACTGGGTCCCGGTTTGCTGACATCTCCTTTAGGAACGTATGAAATACAACGCGCCATTGACGACTTAGGCCACCGCAAAACCTATAGATAAATAATAACTCAAAAATGTATTTATACCTAATGCAAGAGCCCAGCCCTAAAGCGTTGCGTTGCGTGTGTTAGTGTATGTAGATAGAGATCAAAGAAAATGTTAACATATTAAATTGTATTCTCTTCATATACGGTGTACGTAACAACAATAATGAAGAATATAAGAGTAATGTAAAACCATTAAAATATTACCATAATTTCTTTTACTTACGTACGTGTATTACACCAAAAACTACTGGGTATGTGTACGCATGGATTCGGACCTATAGTCAGTGCATCATTTATACTGCTTTCTAAATTAGTTACAACGCCATAACATGGATTATATTATGGGGTTTTATCAGTTTCACTTTCTAATGAGTTTGCTCTACCACTTATTTATAATGAAGCTACACACTGTTCTTTACAATATTTGATTAGCATTACTTTGTATAATTAATTTCATCTCCACTGCTATCAAAACGGTGAAGGAAAACATTGTAAGGAAACCGACATGTCCCAGAACCAAAAAAAAAACAAAAATTCTAAGACATGTGATATTCACCAATCCGCACTGGGCCTGCGTGGCGGACTATGGCCCTTTCCCTCTCCTAGAGAGGAGGCCTGTGTCCCAGCAGTGGGAACATTAATAAGGCTGATGATGATAATGATGATGATTTGATTAGTTAGCAAATCGACTTTATAAAAGAAAAGAGACCTAGAGATTGTTTGACGATCAGCAAAATAGACTGGAAGCTAGAAAAGAGATGCGCCAACCCGAAGTAATATGAGTCAAGGGCAGGAAGATAATGATGATTAGTTTGTAAATACTTAGTTCAAGAATAGAGATACAAAACGACAATCCGTGAAGATGTAAGAAACTAATGCAGCAGCATCTTCTTAACTCTCAGTAACTAGTGAGTGACACGACGTAAGAAGGGAGAAAAATAAAGAAAGTAGAAAACATACCTGATAGTAAGCAGTGATGCAATCGTTGATAGTATGTCGCGCTAGTTTTTTAAGAGAACTTTAATCTTAAAATTTTGATTGGACGGAAAGACACGCAAATTGTTTCAGTCCTTCAATGTACGCGATATCAAAGACGAGGCGAGATGCTTAGTCCGGACAATCGAGGTATTGACAATATTAGGGTGGACACTTGTTGTACGATAGAACACAATAAATTTACTTTATAATAAGTAACATATTATTCTCAATACTAACACAAGTAATTACAAATATTCCAATGAGAGTGTCCCCAGTGAATCAAAAAGTAGATAACGAGTTAAACTGTAGGTAGATGACAAAGTTGCCATTAGCGCGGTGGGCGTACCAGTCTCAAGTTACCGTCTGTTGCAGTCAGATAACATTGATGGGCATCACTGTATCTATATGACATGGGTTTTTGTAATTGGTTTGTAAATACTTTGCCATTTGCATTTGTTACATTTGTTCGGTTCTTGGTTACGACTCATCTGACATTCTCATCGACTTCTTATGCAGAATTTGACGAACCTGCCTTAGTACTACTTTGGATCAAAAGTTAATGTCTCCGGGAATCTAAAATTTATTTCAAAGTATAGAAATAAATAAACTTGTAATAAAAGAGAACGCAGTAAAAATGTACAGGATGCAAAAAACGGATACGACTTAAAAACATCGCAAAACTAACACAATGCACTTTTTGTAACAATTGCAAACGGGGTACTCAAAAGTCAACTTCAAGTAACAAAGTAACCAGGTTATGCTATTAACAGTCGTGAACCACCAGGAGTTCATAGCTCACAGAAACACAACAAAGCGGAGAAAGTGTAACATAAAGAACTGTAAGTATTTGTGGCTTCCCTCATAATAAAGTAAGCCATTGTGAAGACTGGAGAGCTTACCGAGAACTATGTAGTAAGGTCCTCAACCTTTGTGCTATAGAACGCCAAGTGAACTTACTGAAGCGATGCTTTTGAAATGTTAGTGCTGATATTATTGAGGCTGCTCAATAAAGTATCGCTGTATGCTGTCGTGTTAAGCGATACACCGTTTTAAGCACGATTATTATAATATATGTCTGGCAGATGAAATATGCTTTATTGAACACTGTAATTGTAACAAAGATCAAGTTGTTACCTATTGAGGTGTATCTAAAAGGCTATTTGCAAGTGTGTAGGTAAATATTACTAACAAAAGAACAATAGATTCAAGATTCAAAGCATTTATTTCTAGAATAGAAAAGCAATGCATAAAGTCTACTGAGTCAAATTTGTCCTTATTGTTTAAAATAACTTTTTTTCAATAAAATATTCAGTTGCAAAAAATTACTCATACAAAAGATCGTAGAGAGTCAAAAAACATTTCCATTCAATTACTCTGAAAAGAAAAGTGTACAGCGAAAGTATTACAAACCAAACATAACCGACACTAATCTTACCAAATTTGAATATTTACAATAGAAAAATTTATTGGACAACGAGACATAGCGAAGGGAAAGTATAGTGAGCCGCCAAGTCGGTGTGGCTCACAGAACTAATAAGGAAGTGACGATTGGCTTGTACTCTGGACGTACCTTGCGCAATGAGAGCATGCGCTCTTTAAGATGAAGTATCTTGTACAGGTACATCTGTAGGCAGAATTGTAAAAATTGCAAAAGGATTTATTTGCATTCATAAAACTGTTTGAAATGATGAAGAATTCTTGCATCATTTTTTTATTGTTAGTGAAAAGTGCAAGAAAATAGTGTGGCACGTACTATTTTGTGAGCTACACTATTTTATTATTATCCCCAGGGATAATATCACATAGAAAAAAGGCTTAAATTTGTTGTAATATCGTAATTCACCATCTATTAATCATGTCCCAATTTAAAAAAAATAATAAATTCACAGATGCGGATTTTTTCGACTCATAATCCTTCGTTTATTTACTAGATTAACAGCAATAATCAGATATCTTTATGATTGTTTTATATAGTTTCAATAATAAATATATACTTTTTACGCAAAATACGCGTTAAGTCGTGGAGTTACGGATACCAACCCGAAATACAATACAATAACAAGTATTTGAAATTCGTTAAAAATAAAAAAATGTAAAATAATGTTTACCCAAATTCAATATATTATACAAGCCCAAACCAGTTTACAATAAAGAATGAAAACTCCTCGACCGATACAACAGTAGTTGCGTAACATCAATTGGTAATCGTATCAAACGCAATTGAAGGGTCAACTGATCAACTCAATTCGAACAATGACGATGATCCACTGATTGTAAGCGTTTCGAACCTGTATTGCTTGCACAAGCTTCTGTTGTACTGGTCTGTGAAGAGTTCAGATTCTGTTTAAGCATTTGATTAAGATGAATGAAAGACCTCGATTATATTGATGACTAATAGTTATACGCCTATTTCACCAGTAATAGGGATAGGGAGTGATAGGTTGTGGCACAAAATATACGCAGAAAATATTTAAATTTGGTGATTTTGTTGGATTTAACCTTTCTATTACCGTAATTACAGACACAATTAAAGAACAATAGGTGCGTGGTGGATAATGGCCCATACCCTCACCTAGAGAGGAGGCTTGTGCCCCAGCAGTGGGAACATTAATAAGGCTGATGAAGATGATGATGATGAGGTGTGCGTTCGTCGTACACCGGCGTGCGCTTGGGGACTGGGGTTCAATTGATTAATTATTTAAATAACTTTTATTGCTCTAGATAGAGACAGAAAGGATATGTCAGATTTACCCATCTTCATCTTAATCATCTTTCAGTTGCTTTTTGCATTCCAGAGTTGTATTGACATTTCGAACGATCTCGCAGGACAGCCATAATAAGATATCTATTACAACAATCGTATCTACAATCTACATTTCTTCATCACCTGTTTTAATGGATACATATTTCTTCCTTATTTTTAATCTGATAGAGTATGCATCAATTTTATAATGGACTATGTTTGGAGATTCATTAACATAATTTTTTCATAAACACTCATATTTTACATTGTAGTTATCAATTATTTTTCTGATACACTTCTGTTAATCCATTATACAACATTACGTCATCTTCATTCAGATTGTGCGTCCTATATTCTTAGTCGAGGACATCTCACTGATTAGTATTTAAGACTTTATAATACTCGATCAATATTGTAGCTAAAGATTTAATAATAAAATTTAATGTACCATCACCAGTATAATTTATAAATATTATAATATCTTTATCTTTAGTTATCTCTGGATTATAACCGTCTGTCAATATTATACCAGTATAAATGAATTCCTTTGATTATGTCTTGTTATATAAGTATTCTTTAAGAAGTTTTATATAACACATGACTGTATTGATGTATAATTAATTACTTTGTACGTGATCGGTGCACGTGCATATATTGTAATGATCAGTACTATTCCATTTGCAGGCATGTCCTGCGCACATCGGGTACCAAATGCACCAACATTGGCGATGTCATGTTGGACAAACGTTGTCTGATCAATACTTGTAGCAGTAACATCATTACATGTCTTTACAATCCTGTACTTGTATTATACTGACCAACTGATAGATAGAATACTGAGTTCTCTGTTCTCAAAGCAGGTTTTGAATGACTACATTCTTATTATTTATCATCATTTGATATTTATTCGTATTTACGACCATTCTGAGGAATTTTAAGCTATACTTAGACTACAGAACTAGCGAGAGTAACAATAGAAAATAAATCATCAATTTTATTATCCAAATTTTGGTTGCTACTACAGACGTTTACGTTTCTCAAACTACTACATGCAATGGAAAAGCCATTTAAAGATCTTCATATAGGAAATCATCCGTGCATCTATGCACTCTCCATCCATTGGTGCTGCACGGTCTATGTTATGTATGATATACATCTGAGTAAGGTTTCCGTTCTTAGTCCTGTGCAAACCATTACACGTGGACCATGGTGGCCATTATATTTGGTGGGCTTATTTATTTAATTATACTTTATTGTGCACCGCATTAACAAAAAATACAATACATAGGACAAACTTTATTAAAAACAATGGGCGGTCTTATTGCACGAGGCAATCTCTTACAAACAATCTTTGGATGGACTGAGCGAGAGGAGATAGATTTAGGGATTTATTTTATTTTTCAACCAGCCGACTTCTGACCTTAAACTAATAAGGTCTCTTAGGGTTTTCAGGGCGTCAATGAGAGAATTCGGGATCCTAAGATTCTTGTGCGTATTTTTGTCACCCCTATGCAGTGTAGGAGAAGCGGTTATAGTCTTTAGTCACTGGAAAACAGCCTGGAAACCAGACTTAGGCTATTTGGGAAATGCTAGAGAGATCATTATGACCTAGATTTACAAATACAATTCTAACAGTTACAATATTCATTCTCTCGATTGTTCCAATAAATTCTTTTTTAAATGCCAAAAAAGCAATAAAAACAGTTATTCAATCACCAGGAAGGAAGTTTTAATTGATTTATTATGTTAAGCATTCGTCTATTTTATAATCGCTAATTTCTCACATGATTACATTATTTATAAATGACATCTTCGGTCATCGACCGAGTTTACATAACGTTATTATTAAATATCGATTTATTTACATTAGATACAGAATTATCTTAATAGTGATATAATCAATTTCTTTACAGTTTAAGTGGTAAATTTAATTTTCATGGTACTTCGTTTTTTTTATGTTGGTGGTGGTGGTAACACGTTCCAGCAAAATCAAGCGTCAAATCATATACTTTTTAATCTTCTTATATATAAAAATTAATAGCTTTTTTTAGTTAGTCTCGCTAAAATTCGACAATAGCTGGACTAATTTGACCAATTTTGGTCTTAAAATATTCGCAATTTAAAAGGTTTAACGAAAAAAAGTTCAGGCGGTACATAGTTAGCCGGAGCAGCTAGTTAATAATGTAAAAAAGAAAATATTGCTTGTATGAATTAAATGTGTCAGAAATAAAAAGACTTTTTTCTTTCGAGAAGGTTTTGTATAATTTTCCATCTAAAAAAAAGGCCAGTCTATCCTGGTGGTCTGGTAGGAATTGCTGTCAGCGATAAGACCGCCATTATACCCATTCATATGAGTTTATGTGAAATTTTTACTTGTTTTAGTGTACAATTAAGTATTATTCTATTCTTCTCCAAGTGTTGCCAAAATGATCAGTCCTTTGAGTCTCGCGAGGCCTTCCAACACTCTACTCTTCCAGTACGCGCTGGCCACTCCAGAACCTTTCGACCACATCGAAAAACATCATTACCTCATCTTAAATCTCAACAGACTGATCACGCTACATAAAACCATTATTTCAATCATATCATTATTTCTTTTGTTTTCTTCACAATTATTACAAACATATTACAAACAACCAAAATTACTTAAATCGTATTTAAATAGGTACAGATTACAATCGCTATTAAAATGTTCAAAACTGTTCTTCTGCCGTGTTGTAATGTGTCGAACACTGTAATGTTACATGTCGCATGCATAATGCACAGTTGCCAAATATCATGACATTATACAGTCATAAGTTATGATGATACCGTGATGACATACAGATTATAACGTAACCTAATTTGATGGTTAAACTGGATGACGAGATGTTACATAAGATTTCAGCCCTAGCCAAGTTACAATCGTTTCGTGACATGTCTCTTTCTACAATCGAAACGCCTGAACGTAAGTATTAATCTATCTACACTAATATAATAAAGAGGTAAAGTTTGTTTTTTTATTTTTTTGTTTGTAGGAGGTAATCTCTGGAACGAATGGTTCGATTGGAAAAATTTTAGCAACAATAGAAAGCTGCTTTACTCCTGAGTGACATAGGCTATAAATTATTTATGTAACATGGATGTTAACCGAGCTATCACTACAAGAAATTTTCCGCGGACGAAGTCGCGGGCAGAAGCTAGTATATATATAAAAGGAGAAACTGACTGACTGACATATCAACGCACAGCCAAAACTACTGGGACTAGGAGAGTGAAATATTGCACAAGGCTTCCTTTTATGACGTAGACGAACACTAAGAAAAGGTTTTTCAAAATTCAGCTCCTGAAGGGATGTAATGGGGGTCTTAAGTGTGTAAGGAGAAACCTACTTACACGCAGGCTAAGCCGCTGGCAGAAGGCTAGTAATATCATAAAACTACAGGAAAAACGATGATCATTGTAGAAACAAATACATTTCATTCCGTAATTTGAAGTAATATGAACTTGACTATTAATTTTGTTAAAATGAAGTCATTCCTATACGTTTAATTAGTAGTTTACTAGAGTTATAGATTGTAGATTATCAACTTGACTAGGGGGGCAGTTCTACTAAATAAAAATCTCATTTATCGACATAAAAGTACTATACGGGACTTTAGACATTCCCTACCTTATAAATAACTTGTTTTTAGGGTTCCGTTCCATTGTAGTACAGACTACAAAGTGATCCTATAAGGGTTCTGCTTTTTCTTTTTGAGGTAGATATATGGTAGATAAACATACAGTTGTTATCTACCATATATCTACACAGAAAGAGGCTTAAAAAAATGGTCGTAAAATCGCCTCTGCTCTATCGCATCTTCTACCACAAAGCAAGGCCCTAGGAAATACCCCTAGATAAGTCAATGGTACTGTGTTCAACTATCATTAAAGCCAGCGCATACCAGTCACTTTTATTTGGTGACAAATTAACGTCATTAATTTTGATGTCAAGTTTGACGAATATTCATGCGCATTCAAAAGTACAACTGACCTACTAAGAACTTGAAAAGGGAACACGAGATTTGTGAGCACAAGATTTGTCATTTAGCTCAATAGCAAACTTAACCTTAAGTGCCTGCCTTGGAGTGTATGTACATTAAAATCCGACCAGATGTTCAAGGAACTATTACTGGTCTTCGCCATCAACGATACCATCACTGCTTACCAACAGGTAGTCACTAGCCTATATCATTTCAAAAAGAAACAGACAGTAGAAAAAACATTATACAAATGAATGCAAACATCGGGAAAAACCCGTTCCAAAATGACAGTAACAACGAATGAAAAACAAACAATTGACAGTCGCTACGGAATCGTTCTGTGAACCATTAAATTACATATGCACGGGTACATTGTAGATACGAACCAATATACAGGTATGAAACTGAACTACGATTGAAAACCAAATAGAGCTGCGTTTGTGCATGCACCTGTGTCAATAGACAAACAAAAATGGCATGCAATGATAGACACAAAAGGTTCAGAAATATTCTATTTTAAAAAAGGTCCATACAGCTACACTAGAAATGACTCCTGTACCTTCGGAACTCAGAACAACTAGATACTTAGAACATAAAAAAAATTGTTCGGTACAAGAATCGAACACACGATAAACTGTGTAGCAGCCAATAGCTATGACAACCGATGTCGACGCTCAGAGCTGACGAAGGAGTTGTCAGCAAATATAGAGGTCTAACTGCAGAGCCGAAGCTACCCGGTCCGAGTTCTGAAAGGAAGGTCCGACCCCGATATAAGGGCTATCAGTAAGAGTCTGACACTGTTTCCCGTCCCACCCAAGGGATTAAAAAAGAAAAAACTCAGCTGCCACAAGGGTTCCCATCACAAAGTCCGATGTGATTGTATATATTTCAGAGATTAGTAATGGATAAGTTTACCGACATAACCCGAACAATCGTCAAACTTATGTGGCGGTAGACACAGTGCTCACAGACACACACAGCAGATGGTTAATAAAGCCATAATGTTCTGGAGTAGCGACCAGGTATCTGAAAACACAACATTGGAATGCACCCATCCTACAAGGTATACCAATGATTTTGTAGCGATTGCGTGCACTACCCCATGCATTTTTAATGAATTGTACGAGGCCAACGAAAGAGCTGTCCAGGTGGCTAAATATTGGTCGGACAAAATTTGAGACAAATTGACTCGAAAAGGAAAAGAAGTAGCGATTGTAGATGCAACTGACCGCTGTCCGCCGCTAGTCGCCGAATTCGACGAAAAAACACCCGAATTCGGCGTTCGGCTACATTCGCAACTTATCCTGATCACTGGTGAGGGTTGCGGGAATCTAACGGAGGCAAGAGGGGACACTTGAGAAAGGTCTATGTCCAACAATAAAACATCTTTCAACAGAAATGATGATGATGACGACCCTGAGTTCTATTTTCTTAAAACTAATTCAACTGATGATTTGTATCAACTGGAACTTCGTTGTTTGTTTACTCAACGCCAATACCAGGGTAGGTAATTTGGAAAAACACGGCACTAATAACAACTATCGCTCACGAATCGCTTCGACTCCTATAGGGTTGTCACTGTTTGTGCAATGGAGATTTATGGTTGTGTTAATGGACCATGAAGTGGACTCCTGTGTGCTGTATGGTTCTAGGTAATAAGGTTCTTTTTCCTTTACTTTAATGTTATCTATGTGCTCTTGCATAGCTGTGACGAGGTCTTACTAACTGCTAGAGAAAAACTGTTCTAACAGATATTTTTCTTAAGATGGGGAAATCATCCAATGAGTTCTTTTACTCTTGGGCGAAGTGTAAATATGTGTCAAAGTTTTACTGACTAAAATGACATCTAAGTTCCGTCTTGGCCTTGCCTTCCATGTATCCGGGATTCTCTTTTGGGCTATTCATTGCCTCAGTCAGCTTAGGTTCTGCTAGACTTGCTTTGTGCGTAGAACGCTGCGCGCCTTCGACGACTTGGACTCGGTCCTGACAATTACTAGATGGCCGGGTTCTAACTAAACGAGTATCACCTTAATTAAGATTGATGAAGCCGCATACTTGACGAGAAAAAGTCAAGCAAATCGTCTTCTGAGATGATGTAGACTTTCATACAAGTCTCCAAATATTTAGCATACAGTCACACAAGCGTGCGTGCTGTCCCAACACAAATAACAAGGAACAAACCAGTGTAATAAACCATAAATCAGTAATCGGCACGAGACAGCCCTGCCGTGTGATGAAGAGCGTGGGTCTCGGTCCAGCGCACCGCTTTACGCTTTCTCTAGCGCAGCCATTCCTCGCCAGTCGCTGCACGACATGTGTGCATACGATGTCACGTGGCTGCCGAGCTGGGACAATGGACAGGATGCCAGTCGGCTACTATAGAACCTTAGATACCTTAGGGAACAAACTTTCTTCCAAAAAATGGAATTACACTATCATCCAAAGTCACGTGAATGCGATGTAAAATATTTGGGGAGCAAATGCTACGTGTCTGCAGAGCTGGGACCATGGAATGCTAGTCAGATACTCTTGAACTTCTGGTAAATTAGGAAACAAAATTTCTCCAAAAAATCGAGACACCCTGTCATCTGTCTATGTGATGTAAAATATTTGGGGGGCAAGTGCTACGTGTCTGCAGAACTGGGACTATGGACAAGATACTAGTCAGCTACTTTTGAACCTCTGGTACATTAGGGAACAAAATTCCTCCCAAGAAATGGAGGAACACTGTCATCCAATGTCAGGTGAATGCGATGTAAAATATTTGGGGGGCATCATGTGTCTTGTGGACCTGATACAATAGATGGAACATTAGTCAGCACCGAAGCCACATACACATTGTGTCACATATTGGGACAACAAAGATGCTAGTTAGCTAGTCCTGGACCTCAGATATATTAGAACAAAAGCGACCTTAGTATAAACTGGAGACCCGCCTCGGATTTGGATTTGGGCATCCGGGCGTCGGGAGTTGCAAACCTATCTCATATCACCACAGGCCCGGGTGTATGGATGATGAGCAATGGATAGATTGGGTCGTCTACAATCTATAATTGTCATGTACAATAAACTTTCTGCAGCCATTTTTGATTCCCCGACTATAGGCAGCTTCAAAGCTTCTTTAAAAAATGTCTAATCATACAATTTTTTTGAGGAATTTAAGATTTAATTGAACTGACATAATTGTGCCTTTTTTCATTATTTTAATTTTTTGTTTGAACTTTTTTAATTGACTTACTTTAAAGTATATATTTTTTTATAGTTATTATTATTTGATATTGTAATTTGTATTAATTGTTGACTATAATGTGACAATATGTTTATGACTTGTAAGAAACCCTTACTATGAATTGAGATGAAAATGGGGATTTTGTTGCGCCATTTCGGTTTTTGGGTACCTATATATTTGAATTGTATAAAAGTAAATAGGTTATTTCTAGGTAAGCTTGCTTGAACACACATCGCTTACTATCAGAAGAAATACTAGTCAAATGCAAGCTCATCAATAATTAGCAATAATTCTATTACGCTAGTGCAATACTTAAGACGAGAAGAGTGTCAAAACAATTGTTTAGATCTAATATTAACGTTTTTATAATTACCTTTCTTCTATTCTAATCTTCCACACGCATTCTGAAACAAACAAAAAAATACAATTAGAAAAATTACAAATACAATTAGAACTAAAATACAATTATAATTAGAAAAAGTTCTTTGACTTTTGAAAACCAGCACTAATCACCTGAAAAAATGCTTACCCTTAATGTACAAGGGTAAAAATATAACAAGCTTCATGAAATATTACATAGACAGGACAAATAATATAAATACAGGCCTACAACAGTTATTACCACCTTATTCGATGATCGCGTGTACCAAACTACGACAACCATCGCCATAAGTACCCCATGATCAACCATTATGACCTGACCTACATGCCTTCAAAAACTAAAACTAATCACAGGTCATACGAAAATGGATGATCGTAACTACACCTTTAATTCGATTTTAAACGCTATGACCTACTCGATAAAGTGTATTTTGCAGTGTAATGTGGGTGTTAAGGCTTTCACAGACAAAGGGGTGGACATCAGAGGTGATCGACCTATTTTTTACACGATCACCGGTCATCGGCTTTGAGGTAGTTATGGTCAATTAAAAAATCAGCCAAGTGCGAACCAGACTTGCGCACGAAGGGTTCTGTTTCATTATACTAAGTATAAGCAAGAAAAAAACCCGCTTAATGTATATATACATTAATTTAATTATTATTCCGTGTATTCAATAAAATACTTATAAATTTTATTTATTAAAATTTCATAAAAAAAAATTAAGAACATTTGAAAATATAAAAAATATCGTAATTTAATTATTTATTTTTAAAGTTATTTGTATATTAACTTTAAATAACGATATTTTTTAATTATATTTAATGATTATTTCCAGCGTCTATCTTTTGTGATTATTTAACAATGAGCAAGAAATGAGGACTGAAACAAAATATCGAGGAGTGACTCCCTTTGATATTTATTTTATTCTATTTTTAGTACTTGTTATAGCTGCGACAGAAAAATATAATCTATACAAATGTATGTAAAAATGTCAACAGCCTTGCTATCACCGTTCATGAGATAGAGCCTGGTGAGAGACAGACAGACAATAGAGTCTCAGTAATAGAGTCCAGTCTTTAGCTTTTGGGTACGGAACCCTTATAAGTGTTATTTTTTATGATTTGATTCTATGCGGATATTAAACGTTACATTTTTTAGATAAATATTGTAGATTGTCAGTTTTACATGCCACCATTTTATTAAGCTAAGTAATATTGAGTTTTGTATGTCAGGCATATATAAGTAAGGGGTAAAAATTGCTTCATTAATATTTGTATGACCCCGAAACAAAAAAAAGCGTAAGCAATATATTTATATTTCTTTTTAAAATACTCGAGATCTTTAGTTAATAAAATTATTATACATACTTAATCGAAATTATACCCTATTTAGGAAGTTAGTTGGGAAAATCATCCAATGACATTTCCCGTCCTCGGGTGGAGCAGGAGAGAGTGTCAGACTTTTACTGACCAGAAACTCATTCCTGTTCCTTCTTTGCCTTCATTCCAGATCCTCGGGCTTCGGTTTCAGACAACCATGAACCACACCTCCTTGAGGGGCCCTTATGACACTAGGCTACCATAAATGCAGACAAATATTAATTTTTTGGGTGAAAAATATGAAACTGAAAATTTTCATCTCCAAAACTTAAATATCATAACATCAGCCTTATAATGTTCCCACGGCCTCAGGTCTCCTCTCTAGGAGAGGGAATGGGCCGCAATCCACTACGCAGGCCTGGTGCGTGTGGGTGGATGTCACGTGTCAAATTTTGCGTTCTCGGACTTCCCGGTTTCCTCACGTAAATATTTGCAATAACTAGCTTTCTGACAGCGGCTTTGCCCGCGTGATAATAGATTTTCACACAAACTTTGAATTCTCGTTTCATCCCTTTAGGGGGTGAATTTTGGAAAATCCTTTCTTTGTGTTGCCCTACGTCATAAAAGATAACCCTGTGCTAAATTTTCACTCCCCCAGTCCCAGTAGTTTCGGCTGTGCGTTGATATGTCAGTCAGTCACTTTTTCTCTATATATAAATATATATAGATTAGCCGGTTTTCTCCTCAACTAAGGAAAATTATTCTAAATTACAGCTCAAGAACCTACCATAACACACCAGTACTTATAATTCAAGTACCAGGCTGGCAGAAACAGCAAGAGCTTACGCAACGACCCACCAAACAGGCTAGTTGGGCAATACCGGCAGCAATTAGGAGCAAAGCACACCACTACTGATGTTACTGAGCTTAAAACCGGTGCAAAGTACTTGTTAGATTATTCTATAATAGGTAAAAAACTAATTTATGAAGTGTAAATACAAAAACACAAACTCCGTTAAAATTAGTTTTTCTCTTAATTCGAATCAAATCAAAAATGTTTATTTGTTAGAATTCGTTACAATAGATGGTTGTTTTTTTGATTGGTTATAGGTTCGCGCTTGGCCGCTATCTCACCTGATGGAGAACGACGATGCGTTTAGTTTTGATTCCTGCATATCATGCCATACTATGGCGTACAAATATTTCTGTACATGTGTGTGTTTATTATTGAAAGGTTCGCGCTTGACCCTTTTTTGAGCTAGCTGAGCTGGAGGGTATTTTATTTTTTTGTTGAAACACACTAACTTTTTAGGAGATTTAACGATTCGTTCGAAAATAAAGTAGATATTATACGGAAATGGAAAAAAAGTCCTTCCTTGCCATTCGCTTTCACCACTTTCCCATTTGGCTGGCCACGGGGGTGATATCAGTATTTGTAACGTAAGACCTAAGTTTGAAGGTTTATAAAGGAATATGCCTTTGTTATTTGTTATTGATAGACTCCCGTTTGACCAATACGAGTGTCTATCTCAAGATATAGTAAGTAAACAAATAGACTTGAAATAAGCTTCCACTTATAAAATCGGTCATCTGCAATGAAGACCGATTTCTAAAAAATATTTAGTTACAATTTAGAGCAAATTTTACTAGTCTTGTCTTAAATTTATTTCTATTAAGTAAAAACATCACATCGTGATAAAGCATTCGGCCCGGCAACGCTGACGGCTATCGAACACGGTGACAAAACAAAATACGTCATTGCAAAACAAAAGAACATTAAGCCTGCTCTACACTACTTGCAAACTTGCCTCGACGAAGTACTCGTCGAAGTTGATCGAAGTCCGAAGTATGTGACTACACACTCGTGCAACCTCGCGAGGAGCTCTTCGAGTCCTATGAATCGGGCGCTAAAACTGACAACGACTAGCGACTGTAAGTCGCCCGAAGCGAGGCGAGGTTGCACGAAGCAAAGCGAAGTACCCTTCTACACTTACGTGTTCGTTCAACTTCGACCAACTTCGCGAGTAGTGTAGAGCAAGCTTTAGACGTTTCAACGAACGACGCTTTTACTTTTTAATTTAATTTTTTATAAGAATAAATATTGGTGTTATCAAACAATCGACTTTTGAATCTAAATTCTATTTTTAAACACCAGATTTCGTCAACCACGCTTACTATTGGCTAGAATTATTATATTGTGCAGTTTTTGTTTTATTTTGCTACGCATGACTTTACTTTCAGCCTGTATCGAGTTTAGATTTTATTGTAAAAACACTCGCTTTTGCAGATGCATAAAAAATGAACAATTACTTTTTAAAAATAATGTTATTGAAATATCGTCCTTCGCGGCTCTGGCACTCTTTTAAAGGGATTTTAGTAGCAAAGTTTTTGATTTCATGTCGTGCCGACATCTTTGATGGGTTATTGTTGCACTTACACTCTACTCTTCAAAAAACCCGGAGGAAAAATTCCAGGGGTGAGAGGTCAGAACTTTTTTTATGGTGGGTAAAAATCTCGGACTTTGTGGGAGGGAAATATAGACAAGAAATCAACAACATTCAAGCTTTGTACATGAATTGTCTAACTACTGTGTTCAATGTTTTGTGTACAATAAAGAATAAAGAACGTTCCTGCTCAACTTCTAGGGTGTTTATTCTGGAACAAACTGTATTTCATTTTCTATACAGATTTCTTTTTTTACATTACAACGAGGATATAACACATTCTAATCTATTTGCAGTATTTAACAGCAAATGTATCGAATCATCTCGGCCAGGTTTGCTGAGGTCAACATTGCATTGAAATTCTCAGCACTATTTGCCGAGCCGCGCCTGTATCAATAATTCCACTTAATTTGTTTAGTTATGCATACATTTGATATACAACATTAAATCAATTTTACATCACAATATAGATCAGGAATCACTTTGCAAATATTCAGCCTCTGAAAATCACTCGAAAAATTGGGCCAACATTTTTTATTACCTACTTACTTACTTAGATATTTTATAACCCAAAGAAACTCTGAATTTAGTGAAACCCCGAAATAATGATGAGTAAAATAAAATAAAATTCTTAAGAAATAAATAAAATAGTTTAATGGTGAGAAATAAACTTTTTTATTTATTTGTTACAGGTCTCTTCAATCAAATTTGTAGTGTAGTAGGTACCAGGAGAACAGACTCAAATAGGAGTTCTAAATTCAATATTGCAATATTCCTTCAAGAATGTCTGCGCGCCATTTTCAAATCACAAGTGCCGAAGTTCATCTAACTAGAGTCGGTACATCCTCGGGTGTTTCCGTGGCTCAATTGCAAAACTTTACAAATGGCGTTCTCGTGCGCAATCGACTCTTGGCTTCACGTTCACTGACGGCTCAGCTTGCCTAACTGATCGCAGATACCAATAGCTATTATTATGTATAGAATCATTTAGTACGTATTGTTTGTTTGGGCGTGTACTTCTCACGTTTTCTTTACCGTAGGGACCTACGCGTAAAAATATAAAATTTGTACAACCCATATGGGGTACCTATCGTATGGGCGTATGTGCAAAAGAATCCAAAACTACTAAAATTAGAATTTCTAAAGGAAAACACATCGTCACAAAAAGCACTAAAATATACAATATCAAAAGAAGCAGCCAATAAAAACTAATCTTTTCCTAGATCGTATTTTTAAACTACCGGAACACAAAGACGTATTGTCAAAAATGAGACAAAAGTACTAGCACTGCAGAAAAGAACGGAAGCTTGCTCGCTGTACCGCTGTAGGTACCCGGAATAATGGAAGGTCAGCGGCTTCGTGCCTTGCTTGCGAGACTGTGACTGTGTTATGAAGTCTGGGTACTTGTAGACAAGACTTACAATCATAGGATCTTAAATAAAAATCATTGAGCAATTATAAATAAATTATAGGTAGCTAAAATTTTCATGAAATTCTCTAAGTCAAAATTCTACGAACAAAATGGAGCATGCAATGTTTCCAAATGCCTATTTAAAATATCTATTGATATGTCAACCTTCACTGTTTCCTTACGTGTTTCTAAATTGAGGAAGGAAAATGACGATGTTAGGGTAGGTCAAGACTCTACCTATCATATAGTCTTACTGAATACAAACCAACATGAATAAAGAAATGGTGTCTTTATGATCAAGGGTTTTACCAAGTGGGCTACGTATCTGAGGATATATTTAAAGGCTATATTTAAATTCGGTCGTAAAGTGGGACCACGAGTATTAACAGGAAGATCTAGTAAACAAAGGTGAAGGTAGAGCATTTTCTGAGTCACTCGCTTTAAGCACCACGAAGTTCCAATGATTGTGACTCATGTACAAATAGCTATAAAAATTGTACGGATTTTTTATACAATTGTATCGTACAGCAATTGATTGTATACACGTAGGTACTACAGACCGAAACACTCCGCGCAATTTGCATGCAACAGCCAAACACAATTTCTGTCGGGTTGTTCGGACCAGACACTATACTCAATACTATTCGGAGTGTTTCTAGTGAAATGCACCCCCCCTCTCCTTCTAGGAATTCAGGTGGATCCACGTTACCATTAATTTACCCCTTTTGGGGTGGAGTTTTTAAAATCCGATCTTAGACGATGTCTACACCCTAAAAGGAAACTACCAGCCATATTTTAAGCTTGTAAGTGTTATAGTTTCTGAGATTTCGTGATTAATCAATGAATGGTATTTCGCTTTTATATATATATAGATGTTTCCCAATTGTCTAGATATTTATACCAATTATTTGAGAAAATACTTGTAGTGTATAAGCTTTATTCATTTGAGTAATTCGCATTTTTTTTTACTTACTCCATTTTTTCTCTACATCATCCAAAAGCTGACTAGTAGAAAAAGCTTTTAAGTCCCCTTCAGTAGTGTTATGTACACAAAATATAAAACAACATATAAATAACTAGCTTTTGTCAGCGGCTTCGCCCGCGTACTATGTCACTCAGGAGTAAAGCAGTTTTCTATTGTTGATAAAATATTTCCAATCGGACCAGAAGTTCCAAAGATTACCTCCTACAAACAAAAAAAACAAAAAACCAAACTTTACCTCTTTATTATATTAGTGTAGATGTAGATTAACAAGTTTTTCAGAACCAACTAAAAATGGGTCAATGCTTTTATTATAACAGGCTGACTCACAGACTAGCCACCTCACTCCAATCTCCAATCACATTTGACCCGCCGATTTTGCATTGAGAATGTCAAATGAAATTGATTGAGATTGCTTCTAAAAATGAATAGTAAGTTTTAAAATTATTACTCTGACTTATTTGATTCTTAATCAATTATATTTTCCACTTATTTTTTTTTAGGTTTGGGGCATCGATGTATGTATAGATATGTATATACTATGCACTAATTTAGGCGAATCGTACAGTCTTAAGTGTATTAATTTCTATTTTTTCATCATGATGGGATATGACATGCAGATCCATATCCCATCATGATGAAAAAAAACAAATAAAAGACAAAAACTAAACTGTGAAGAAAATTAAAGAGCTCAAAATAGATTTAAGTAAACAATTTTACTTAAAATCAGAACACACAGTTAAAGCCTCCGCTTTTTATTCACAGAAATGACTGACCACAATCACAGAAAAGTATTTTAAGAACCATAATCCAGAAAATAGATCACGAACTAGAAATATCAAATACCAATGATAAATAGACCCACAGTTCCAATTTAAATAAATGGCAACAATAGTTTCTCTCAAGATAATATTAAATCAAAACAATAGTACATTTATATGTACGCCACAGTCTCGTAATGTCAGTAGGTCAAGCTTGACATTTATATTCCGATCTCTCCTTATAAGATATTACTTAGCCGTGTACTGATAGATAAAATATGGTCGTATTAAATGTATATGAACAAAATGCATAAACATTAGACGTCTAAAAAATTAATGGTGCGTTTAGATCTAGATATGTAAAAAAGAAACATTTAAGTTGGGCATTTCTAATCATAAGTCACATTGTAAACTCTGTAACTTTACTTAAATAAATAAAGATGTTTATTTTAGATTCTTTACATAAAAGAACCTGCTGCTGAACCCATATTTCGGATTTTGCATCATAACTACATGGTATAAAACAAAGTCGCTTCCCGCTGTCTGTCCCCATATATGCTTCATCATCAGCCTCTTAATATTCCCACTGCAGGGACACAGGCCTCCTCTCTCTAGGAGAGGGAATGGGCCATAATCCACCACGCGGGCCCAGTGCGGATTGGTGAATGTCACATGTCTTCGAATTTTTGGTTTTAGGACATGCCGGTTTCCTCACGATGTTTTCCTTCACCGTTTTGAGAGCAGTGGTGATGAAATAAATTACACATAGTTATGCGCCTGGCTGGGTTTGAACCCGCGACCTACGACTCGTAAGTCGGGGCCGTTACCACTCGGCCACCACTGCTCGCACTCGGCCACCACTGCTCGCACTCGGCCACCACTGCTCTCACTCGGCCACCACTGCTCTCATATATGCTTAGATCTTTATAACTACGCAACGGATTTTGATGCGGTTTTTTTTTATAATCAGAGTGATTAAAGAGGAAGGTTTATGCATGCAAAGATTTTTTTAATTGTTTTGTTATTAATTTAAGTAATTTAAATTATTTTTTTATTATTATTTATGTATAATTAATATCACCAGTACACCCGTGCGAAGCTAGGGCAGGTCACTAGTATACTATAAATAAGTTTGTTTATAAAAATAATTGTGGCTCAACAGCATAGAGGTTGAATCAATTAGAGTCTATCAGTCCAAACAGGTCGTCTCATTTTCCCTCTAAGCTTAAATGTCAAAATAACATATCAGCTTTTTTACGACCAACTCTTCATCGGTACTTATATTAAGTGAAGCATTCATAGAATTGTTAGTATTAACATCAATACTGTTTATTTGTTTCATAATATATTTTACTAGCTTTTGTCAGCGGATTCGCCCGCGTACATAAAATATAGCCAATGTCACTCAGGAGTAAAGCAGCTTTCTATTGTTACTATTTTTTTTTTCCAATCGGACCAGTAGTTCCAGAGATTACCTCCTACAAACAAAAAAACAAACTGTACCTCTTTATAGATAGATTTGCCTGTTGCTATCTTCCCGTCCAATTGCAATTTAGGTGTCTTCAAGACTAGAATGGAATTGGCTCTTCATAAACTAGTGCACTTTACCATAAACGATTGCATCATTGCTTACCATCAAGTGGGATTGCAGGCAAGTACTAGTTTATATTAATTAACCTTTCGAATACTGTAGAATTAGAGATATAATAAAAATACACTAGGTATACGAACACCGTCATTCGCTTGGGGCTCAAGAGTTTAAAAAACATCATCATCATCATCAGCCTTTTCAATGTTCCCACTGGTGAGAGGCAGGCCTCCTCTCTAGGAGATCCCTCTCCTCCCTGGGCCATAATCCACCACGCGGCCCCAGTGCGGATTGGTGGATGTAACATGTCTTCGAATTTTTGGTTTTAGAACACGCCGGTTTCCTCACGATGTTTTCCTTCACCGTTTTGAGAACAGTGGTGATGAAATAAATTACACAAAGTAATGCGCCTGGCTGGGTTTGAACCACCGATACCACTCGGCCACCACTGCTCTCTTAAAAACATACATATAACTATTTGTTACAAGTAAACAGTACAAATAAGAAGGTTAACAACTTATATCGTAACGATAATGTTTCTGACGTCACGATCGGTGTTAAGTACTTTTCATTAATCATGGTCAACTACAGCTTTTTAATTAATTCAATTTAAAACCTTTTTAATAGAGGTTTTGTTTGTGGGTAAAAGATCACCCAATGACATCACTTTTAGTGACTAAAAAACCCACTTATATTCCTTCAATACTGAATACTAAACAATCCAATAAAAACAAAAATCAACCAATAAATCAATACTCTCGCATAAGGCAACGGCGCACACGCCACAGGCGCCGCCGGGATTCCGATCCCGCTTTCCGGCCACCGTAGGCGCGGGCTTACAGACGGCAAGCTACCCTTTGCTCGCCGTCCGCAAGCTACGACTAACGACTAGCTTTGACTTTGTGGCTGGTAAATTTGACATCACAATAGCAACTTAGTAAGCTGTTTAAAACACTAATTAAAAATGCAGCTCTTAAAAATTCAGAAGAATACACTCAAAAACTGAGTTCACTTGACTGTAAACAAGCGTCATACATAAAATATATGTACACATATCATTTCCTTATATGTATATGAGATAATGACCTTGGATTTTTTGCACTAAGACCATTTAGATGTTATATAAAAGTTACCAGAAGAATTAACTGCTCCGTTTATTAGGTATTCAAAATGATTACCATTTTTATTTTAGGTGGAAGTTTTTTTTTTGTTGAGTGCTCGACTGCGATTCCACTTGGGTGGTGCAAACTGTTACCTCGACTCCAGGAATAAGGCAAGGAAGGTACGGGGTAGGTTTTTTAGTCAGTAAGAGTCTGACACTGGTCTCCCGCTCCGCCCAAGAGCAGGTTTCGTCATTGGATGATTTTCACCTACCATAAAAAAAAAACCTGATGGTAAGTATTAATGCAATCGTTGATGGTGAGGCGCACTAGTTTATTAAGACTTTATTCACTCTAGCCTTGAAGATACCTCAATTATTATCGGACGGGAAGACAGTAGCAGACAAACTGTTTCAGTCCGAAGTAGTTAGCAGTCCGTTTGTGGGTAAACAACGGGGGTGAATAGGAATGCAGGAAGTTAGAGGAATTGATGATATTTGTGTACTAAAGTATAGACCGTGCGTAGCAGTGGCGAAGGGTGGATATTTTCTGAAGGGAAGCCGGAGCGTAAAGTCAACTTACCTAATGCAGCACACTCCATGATGCAAAAAAATAGGTTTAACATTGCGTTGCACAGCAAAAATCTGTTAATTACAGCAGTCTACATAAAGAATGTCATTTCAAAATGATGTCCGCAATCCACCGCAATCCAACACACAAAATAAATGTACAGTTCACCTGGTTCACCTCACATCAATATTAAAAACAAATAAGAAACGACAAGAAAACAATATCAAAACACCAAAATATTCGCGCCACCCAAACAATTAGCCGCCATGACAATTTTATCGTATAAAAAAATCCTTCCAAATAAAATGTATTATTCGCCAGTAAGAATTATAAACAGCTAAATTCATTCTTATTTTGAATCATTATAGTCAAATAGGAATTAATTTTTCTGTCTCGCTTGCACGTGCATAGACATCGCTGAGTAGGTATGGTCTTGAACCTGGACACCTGTGCATTACTCGTATTATTATTTATTTTACTCATAATAACCCGGCGCGCAGCGGCTTATTTTGGTACAATTTTCTGCGAATTAAAAAGAGACAGAACGATTTAGAGAATAGGTGTTAGTTTACGGGAAAGTAAGAGATAGATGCATTCTATGGGATTTGGATGTTTGGAAAGGGAACTCGGTATTTTTCGGCTTAAGATTTTGACATTTTTATTTCAAAGTTGTAGGCATTCAAAAAATTGTAAGCACAATGAGCAATAGAACGAACTAGCAAGGTTGTTGACCTGTAGAATACATTTTCGTAAGGGAAGCCGATGGGAATCGTGTTATATGGACTCTTCGCCACTGGTGCGTAGCAAGTAACGTGCTGACGAAATGATGTCAAATTTGTACGTGCTTTCACTGTACAGGCGCTATCCTGAATCGCAAAAGGCAACTGAAAGAGCACATTAGGGTTTAATCAGTAACAAGAAACACGTCAAACAGAATAAAATCTGACAATCCCTTTAGCTACACTCAAAGCGAGCAATGAGTAACAGACCCAAAAAAAAAGGGTTGAAAAAAAAATGTTTTTAAAATAGTATTATTGATTTCTGACAAAGAATTGCTTTGTTAAATCACAAATAATTAAAGTAGTTAAATGTTCCAAAAAATACATCAAAAGATACTCTTCAAAGTTTTTTGTTTCTATTCGCCCCATTAGACGAAACCTATCTGACATTTTAGGTTACCTTGTGGCGACCACAAAATCGGTTGGGTATACTAAATATTGCTTAACCTGATACTTGCTAGACTAGGTGCGAGACTGTGCACGTTTATTATTAACGAGAACAGGCCTTCACACACTGAAAAAGGTACGAGACATGTTATTGTAAGTACTTGCTTACATCTTAAATATCTAATAGTTTAGGAAGGAATAATAGGAGGAAGTCTGAAAGTGGCGCGAGTGACTGAAAAGTTGAAAGGAAATCGTTTGTCTTAGTATGGTCATGTGAAGAGGAGAGATGAAACGCATGTTACAAAAAGAGTTCTGAGTTGACACGTAGATGGATGGAGAGGAAGAGGGAGACCGAAGAAAAGAGGGATGGATTGTGTGAGGAGTGATATGAAAGAAAAGGGAGTTAGTGATAGTGTGACGGGTGGCAGGACAGAGTGGAAGAAAAAAACATGTTGCACCGACCCCGAGTAACATGGGATAAGGATAGGATGATGATGATGATGATGATGAACTTAAATAATAATTTATAAAACAACCAACTGAGAAATCGTATAAAATTCTAGAAATTTTTCAATTCAACCTTTCTTCCTAATGTACTTTTACTTCACACTTTCTGTTTGGGACTCTAAAGTAAATTTTATCGTATAATATATGATAAATTTAAAGAAAAAGTAGTAGCATTAAGTTTTAGGACTGCAGGTGATTACTTTCCTATATCTGAAAGTAATCACATGACAAAACAAATCTAATTTTTAAGTAAGAAATCTTCCAATGAATGCCCTACTCTAAGCCGGACCGGTACGGCAAGTCAGACTTTTACTGACTTTTGGTCAGTCCCACTCTTAAGTTCCTTCTTTACTCTACATTCCAGGTTTCTCTTTCGGAAGCTAACCCATGGCTTCAAACACAAACAACCTATGCTGGCACCAGCTACTGTATCAATGTAAATCATCCTTAAATCTTTGTTAAACATATTTTTCTGAGTACAAAGGTTCTTGACGGATGGACTACTGAGGCGATGCGAAAAAAACTTGTAATCAATAAATACCGAACAGCTCTAAGGAAAGTACCACCAACCTTGTCCTTACTCTAAAAGCAAGGATACCAACACGTGTGACGCATGAGTCACGCTGCAACTCCGAGGCTCGATCGAGCGTGAAGCGGTCACGCTAGACGACACGCGTTCCCAAATAACATCACTTTTGTCCACCTTGAACATTTGCCTGCTGCAATCTTCCCTTCCGATGATAAATGTTACGTGTCAAGGCTAGCGTGAATGCTTGAATAGGCTCTTAATAGATTAGTGCGCCTCACCATCAACAACTGCATCACTGCTTCCCATCAGGCGGGATGGCAGACAAGCTTTTTAGAGAGCAGTGACGGCCGTTGACGGCCCCGAGTTACGAGAGGTAGGGGGGGTTCAAACTCAGCCAGACGCATTACTTTGTGTAATTGATTTCATCATCACTACTCTCAAAACGGTGACAGAAAACATCGCGAGGAAACCGGCATGTCCTAGAATCAAACATTCGAAAACACGTGACGTCCACTAATCCGCACTGCGGTCGCGTGGTGGTTTAAGGTCCATTACCTCTCCCAGAGAAGAGGCCTGTGTCCCAGCAGTGGGCACTTTATAAGGCCTACGCTATGTCAAGCACTAGTTCCTGATGGCTACAATCTGGAAATCTTAAGTCAAGAGTGAATATGTTACTTCTAGGTAAGTGCGCTCCATCGTCGTTTTCCATCAGGTGAGATAGCGGTCAAGCGCGAACCTATAAACAATAAAAAAAACTTTCGTTGTAAGCATCACCTTCAATTACGCGTCCATCCGTATGGAAAAGGTTGTATCAAAAACCTGATGAGACATCTTTTTCATTCTGTATGTCAAGGCTGTTTCCCTCAGTTACCTACCTAGGTCTTTGTTTTATCAATGGCTTATTTATTCACATTTTTTGCATGTAATGTTTTATTCAGAATTTAGAATAATATGCTGACGTAATTGGCATAGCAATGTGAAAATTTTATTCGTAAAAATATTTACACTGACAAAATTATTGTCTTAGTAAATATCACAAACCCAAGGTCTTCTAAATAGCACAGGAAAAGTTCCCCGGGTAATTGAACCAGAAAATAGATAAAAAACGTACTGCTTACTAAAAGTAAACTATACAAATAATTAGATATCTAACCTTAAAACTACATAACCCTAATTAACTTAACTAAAAATACCTAATCTAATAAAGCGTCAAAAAACTCTTCCGCATCGCTGTCGACCGGTAAAGTGCCCAAAAGGCTGGCCGCATTGCCACGCTGTATGGCAATGCTTATTCTTTGCCCAAGGTAAAAGCCAGCCCTTGGGTCACTAAAATGAACCAAAATTCTTCGGACTATTTCGGTAATTTTGATACTTGTGCAGTTCTTCTTGATCAGATTACTGATTCGATAACCCAGGTAAAATTTTCCGATGGCCTTTCGGTGACTTTGAGTCGGTCAGATGATGATAATGATATGGAAGACGGAGGTACCGCTAAAACGAACAGATAACAGTATTTTGTAGTATTCGACGCACAATGCTAGCAAAATAGATGTCTGATAGGTCTGAACAATAATTTACTAATAATTTGGCTAAAAGTGCAATAATTAATTAAAAAAGGCTTATATATTTTATTTTATTATCCTCTCTCATATAAAAAAAAATATGGAGACATTTGTGGAGTTTCTTGCCAGTTCTTCTCCGTAGGAAACGACCAATTTGGAACCGTGCACTAGCTTCTGACGTTTCAGAAGTGCCCATATAGGTCTGTGTGAAATAAAAATATTTTTACTTTGACTTTGAAACAGAATTTCCTATGCCCGACAGGGTCCATAATTAAATCTTATAACATCTCTGTAACATTATGGAACGCAATAAACTATTAGTTGAATGAGAGAGTATTGAATGGTACCGAAATAGACAATGCACGTTTTTCTGCAAAAATTATGAAAAGGAGACTGTTTTTTTTTTTATAACGGTCCTTAGAAAAACAATAAATTCCAAAAAATAAATAACACAGATATATCTTTGATCAAATCTCTGAAATTTTGATCGCCCACTTTCTTAGAAATTATTTGATTTGAATAATTTTATCGTTGCAGTCACCGATTTAATCTTTCAAGGAAAAGTTCAATCACAGTTAAATCCCGCCATTAAAACATATAGTGTCATTACTTTTAGTAATAATGTCGTCTAATATAATCTTGATTATCTAAGTCGATAAAGAAACAGTTAATATCAAGATTATATCGAATTATAGAAATGTGATACCGATATAAGAAATATATCGGTAATTTTTATTTGATTTTTGAATATTTAAATATGTGTGGCCAAATAATTACCTATGTATAAGGCGAAGGTGTTATTTGTTTATCTATTTATTGGTTCTAGATAACAATAATTGTTACTTTTTTCGATCAGAAGAATTATGCTATTGTAATAACCAAGTGTACAATAAACGATAGACATGACAGCATGTATAAACAATATCAAAACTAAACAAAAATACAACAAAACGATTAAAAGAATACTAGTTCTAGTTGTACTAGTACTGTTGCCTAGAGCTTTGACCGCGACTTTGCTCTCGGCAACAGATAAATGTGATAAATTAAGAACCGTTCGACCGATTTTGTACAAACTTCACATAAACCATCTACTAAATAGTCCGAATAAAGTCTTAACATTTGGTTTGGATAGGTGAGCCCGTTCTTGCGTTATAAAATTACAAAAAAAGTGGCATTGATTTTTATACATTTATTACATTGTAAAAAGTAATGCAATAAGACAGTTTTCAAGCTCATTCAAAGAGATGACTACATTTCTGTATGCCTCTCTTATAAATACGATATAATTGTAATACACAAAACTTAAAAAAGTAATGGAAAATCTATAACAATTTAAGATTATAAACATCCTTATGAACATATCGACAAAATAAATATTGAAACATAAATGTGGAATCAATCTTAATTATTTTCTCTATATCTACTTTTATTGTTTTCTTTGATTTATAGTTTTTACCGAAACCATACCATCTCGAATTACATGATTCAGAAAACTGAAACAGACGTGCGTGAAAAAATAAGAAGCAGCTGGGCTTCTCATTTTTGGGACATGATAGGCTAACTAACTTTTTCTTAAGAGATACCCAAAATAAATTACCCATCAGTCAAACAACAAAAAGAAGTTGCCCATTATACAGTATGAAACCTACTATGACCATATAAATCTAATGAATCGGTTACTCAATTCGGGTGAGCGCAGTTTTTTTTTTACTGAGAATAAAACACGCGCATCCTAGCGTGCACAGAGAGAAATCATCAGAGTTATGCATATTTATCGTCTATAGCTTTCCCCCTCTAGTATTTGATTTGCTCGTACAAATAATGTAAGTACAATACATAACCAGTCGTCTACGACGGCGCGCACTGTTCCCGCGCGCCTCAAGGATAGTTGTCAGCAAACCGTAGGGACCCTGCAGAAGGGTCGAAGCCAACTGGGGCCACGGGTTCGCGTCTGAAAGGAAGGCTCTGGCCCTGGTGTTGGCAACGTTGGAATGGGGTAGGTTGCTTTGTCAGTAAGAGTCTGACACTTGTTTCCCGCTCCGCCCAAAGGCGGGACTCGTCATTGGATGATTTTTATCTACCTAAAAAAAAAAAAGTACAATACATAACTGTTAATTTGATTACATCGATCGTTGATGATAGAGATCTTAACTTCATTCATTTTGACATATTTCCTTATACGTCATCTAAGAGATTACCAAATCTACAAAATTATAGAAAGTAGGTAAATCCTCTAATTCTAAAAACCTTTATGCTTTATTGCTACTTTTTATTGAACTTTCGTCACTAAAAGACGCTTCAGATGGCCATAATAAATTAAAAAAAACGACATCATAGCTCTGAAAGGAACTCGTAAAAAATTAATGACCAAGACAAATTCTGTAATAAGACATTCTTATAGCAATGTTAAAGGGCTGTTAAATCTATGACACAAACCATAATGTTATGTAGACTTTTGTGTAATGATACTTTGATTTAGAATGTGTCAATAAAAAAAAGTAAGTAAGTAATAAAGTATTATTCTATTCTATCATTCATTTTCCTTCTTCTTCTATTCGATTGAATGGATTCCGATACCCTCAAAGTTTTTGGGCCCCGTAGGTTGCCATGGACATTTTGAGCACTTTGATAGGTGGGCCATTCTTTGGTCAGAAACACCGCACTCGCACCGCTTTCCTCCGATAAGCAATTGCAATTTAAGCTAGCCGATTTCAATCGGCTTGATCTAAATTGCCTATTTTCTTTTAAACAACATCTTCTTACTCTACACTCCTTTCAGTAACGATTATTCTGGTAAAAAATTGCTTTCAGTCAATAATAGCATCACATTGACAGAATATACTGAAAGATTATGGATAATAATAGAAACCACGCTCCATTAAAAGCGTCTAAAAGAGCCTCTGCGATTTGGTTTTGACCTCTCGTACGCCTTTCAAAGGTCCAGGACCTCAGGGTCCTGAGATAAATAAATACATTATAATATAATTATGCTATGATGCGGTTAGACAACGCCGGACATTTAGCCCAAATTAGAATTGATCATCAACAGCCTCTACTAAAAGCAAAAACCTTCGCAATAGATCACTCAGATTTCCCTAGGTACTTGAAAGTTAACTTGGCGGAAATTTTGTAACTACCATGTCAAATTAGCGGCACAGTTCCGCCAATTTCTGCACCAGTAACCTACGAGTATGGTCACGAACAAGATGTCAACATTGTGCCCAAAGCCAGGCTCTCATTAAGAAAAAACTTCCCAACAATCGGCTGGAGCCAAACGTCCCAGAGGCACAATGGTAAACAAAACATAATTT
This sequence comes from Mythimna loreyi, assembly GCA_029852875.1. Lineage (NCBI taxonomy): Eukaryota > Metazoa > Arthropoda > Insecta > Lepidoptera > Noctuidae > Mythimna > Mythimna loreyi. The sequence goes on along the minus strand of CM056789.1, from coordinate 20,724,789 downwards.
TAGCAACGATTCAATTTCATGGCCAGTTTGCGGAGAGTGGTGACCAAGGTTGCGTTGCGTTGTTCACCGTTAATCATAACTTTTGTACTTATTTTTCTCAAAATGTATGTTGTGTTTTATTTGTTACCTTTGAGAGTTTTGAAACTATCAAATTTGTTCCCTCGCTTTCGGTTTAGTGACGGGGGAGTATCAGGTTTTTGCTGACTTAAGCTGCCCGTCTTCCCTCAGTTGCTCTTTGCGTTTTCTTATTTGATTTTTATTTTTGTCGTATTTATAAGAGTACCAGGATATCATAAAACACAACAACATTTTTAAACACTGGATCGGCCAGAATCGCTCTAAAAACAACCCTTATAAATAAATATTTGTGAATTTCCAAAATGCATGTCTATCAGAATGACTAAAAGTACCAGTATATCATAAAAGGCAACAACGCTTTTAAACCCTCGATCCGCCTCTACAAAAATATGTATAAAACCAATAAATATAAAATTCATGTTGTTTAGAATTAATTCGAGTACCAGAGGATCATAAAACGCAACAATATTTCTAAACACTCAATCGGCCATAGTATCCCTCTATAAAATCCTTAAATTTTTTTGTAAATTTCCAAAATGCATAACAGAATCAGAATGACTACGAGTACCACGAAAAAAAATGCAACAACGCTTCTAAACACTCGACCAGCTAATTAATTATAAAATCAATAGAAAAAAATATTTCCAAAATTCATGTTGGTCAGAATCAATACGAGTACCAGGGGATCATAAAATGCAACAACATTTCTAATCACTCGATCGGCCAAGTACACCACTATCCCGCAAAAAAAAAGGTCAAAATGCATTTCAGTCAGCATAACGATTACGCATACCAGGATATCATAAAACGCAACAACATTTCTAAAACTCGATCAGCTAGTATCCCTCTATAAAAACCCAGGTTCATTCGCTTTGGCCCCGTAACCAATGAGGCAACGATGTTTTCATTGCATAGGTGATTGCTGTTGAGTAATAAATTGGAAGTTAAATTACGTATAGTTGTTAAACGCAATTATTTTTTGGACACTGTTATTCGAACACAAAGAACTGTCAAGCAATTTGATGAAATATTGCAGACGATGTCGCTGTAATGTAGGCAAAGTATTGCATGGTATTTGTGATTCAGTCGTCTTAGGAAACCGTTTTCTTTGCTCACCGATTGGACTGAAAAAAATAATTGAAACTAGATTATGAGATATTCTATAATACGATTTAACAACACTGGATATTTGCATCAAAGAGAAGTCTGCAAAACTAATAGAGCTCAACAGGAACGATGCCTGCTAGGGTTGCGGGGAATTTCTTAAAAAGTAACCTTTGGTCGTAAAACAAAAACGGGAAAACTGAAGGACAAAAATAAGTAGTTAATCAGTAAAAATCTGACACGCTCTCTCGTTCCACCCCAGAACTTTTTAGATGATTTACCACGTTAAACAAAAACGAAAACTGTATACCTACCGTCGGCTGCATTCTGGAATGCTAAGGGCAATTGAAGGAACATAAGTGTGGGCCTTTGTACATGAATTTACTAATTACTGTGTACTATTACATGTTTTTGTGTACAATAAAGAATAACAATAGGGCTTCATAGTTTTACTCAGTAAATTCTGACACTCTCTCTCACTCCACACAGAGCAGTAAAGGTTATTTCATGATTTTCTACGGAAATAAAATGGTAAATAAAAGTTTCAAAGTACCAGGCTCGCATAACTGCCCAGAAGATTGACGGAAAGAACTTTTCACTCTCAAGCGGCGCCAATTTTCTAATACCACACGTATAACATTACCGCACAGAGTTACAGCATATTACATTAGAAATCATGGACAGTGATCACCGTAATCTATATAAACAGCTTTCCCAATAATGTTCGTCATGTAAAGACTTAGTGAAAACGTCATTAGCCTTACATAGTCTCCTTTTCACTTTCAATGGATGAACTGATTAGACCTTGTGTGAGAAGAATCATTTCAGTGTGAGAATGGTACATTTTTTTTTTTGAAGGCACTCTCTTTTAGCCAAAACCACTTAAAACTACCGCCAACAACGATTACAGATCTACAAAAAGAAAAAAAAAAGAGAAAAAAGAAGAAGAAAGAAAGAAGAAGAAAAAAAGAGAAAAAGAGAAGAGAGAAAGGGTCTACATTTGACTCCGAAGCAATTCTTCTTTGAAGATATTTTTTTTTATTATTTTGAATTGGCTCGCGTTTGTCCACTATTTCCCCTGATGTTAAGCAATGATGCCTGTCTTTCATCTCTAATTTTCTAGCATAGAGACGAGATATAGACATAAAGAGGGCATAGCACCTTCATCTTTGAAGCGGACACTTCCTTCTGGGAAGCAGTAATGCTAGCAAAGGAGGACGCTGACCGCACAAGGCAATGGCATGGATTCCGATCTCGATTTCCGGCCACAAGAGGCGCATACTTATGGACGGTAAGCAATAGGCAGTTCGCCGTCCGAACGTCTAGTTACCGTCCGAACGAAGTTGGCGATGGCACGCTCTGTTCTCGCGAGCCTCAAGGAGTTGTCAACAAACCGTAAGTACCCTGCAGAAGGGTCAAATCCTACTGGGGCCAAGGGTTCGTGTCTGAAAGGAAAGCTTGTCCCTGGTACAAAGGCAACATAGGAAAGGGGTTGTTTAGTCAGGACGAGTCTAATACTATTTCCAGCTCCGCCCGCCCAAAAGCAGGATTTACCGTTACAGACTAATGATCAAAAAAGGGCATAAAACCTCACAAATAAAATCCCCACAATAGCTGTTAACGCGTCGAGGCGAGCGTGTCACTACAATACAGTACTATATACTACAGTACTGTATGTACAATACATACAGAATGAATTTGACACAAAGGTCAAGCGGTGTCGAGCTGCGTGCGCCTGCGCATACCCGCCGTATTTATAGAACAGACGGACAAATGGTACATGTACTGTCATGTAAATGGTCGATTGGCTTGTGACTATAGTGACCATAGACACGTGCAGAGTCTGTGAGAGATAGTCACTAGTTTGGATAAAGCGAGAACTATATTAGAGTGACGCACATCGACGAAAACGTGTGACAAGCCTAGGATTAGTAAGTGTTAATATTTTCAGGATTTGTCCTGAGATGTCAATGTTTTTGGACTATACTCAGGATAGTGGCTGGATTTTGCAAATCTCATAAAATCTTAGCCCCCCTAGTCAAGTTACAATCGCAACGTTTAGAGTTAGCGCTTGTGGTTAGCCAAGCCCTAAATTCCCTTGTTCAGTCGTCATCCCAACATAGAAATTGCTGGCGTGACTATCTACAAGCTCTAACTCTAAACGAAACGATTGTAACTTGGCTAGGGGGGCAGGATTTTACGGTGGCGACGCTGCCTGCGCTACATTTAGAGCGATGTGCAAAGTGTGAACCGAGGATACGCGCCAAATAGTAGAACAAAAATGGCGATTGTTGCTGTGGTTACGCGCCTTGAAAGTCATAGTTCAACTTACGTGCCGAGAATAATGTCTTTATAAATTTCGGAACTCTAAAAACTCTCAGGATTTTCCGATGGAAATCAGGGCTTTTCTCCGGACTTTTTACTTTTTTCATCTGGTAGCCACTCCTGATTTACACGTCGAACGGACGTCGCGTGGCGTGGATCCAGTGTAGCTCTACAAGTCTAGTTGCCATATAAAATGTATAGAGACCGACTCGCCCTTATCGGCATGCGTAGCACACGTGTACGGTAAATACAGTACGGTCACTCCGGTCCGATTTCTGAAAGGAAAGTCCGACCCTTTTATGAAGGCTAAGAAGGAATGGGGTGGGTCGTTTAGTCAGTAAGAGTCTGACACTGTTTCCCACTGCGCCCAAGGGCGGGATTCGTCATTACATGTTTTTTACAACCATTAAAAAAATATATAAGTACAGTGCGGTCATCGGAGTTTGAAGTTAGGCTCTGCGAGATTTAGAGCTTGAAAAGTCGTAAACAAATAAATGCAATTTGCAGTTGTTACGGCTGTTAAAAACTGTTATTGGCATGTCATGTATTTTTTTAAAACCTTTATTTTTGTGAATGATACAAGTATAACTTTACATTATTGTATGTATTACTCGCGATCGAGAACTGTCTCGCAAGTTTTCAGGATAAATTAGTGAAAGAAATTCCGGGGTATAGGACTCTTACCTAAGTTAATCTGTAATAGATTGCTGCTGTTAAACTTCACAATAGCAAAAACACGTGTTTTCTTTGAAAAATCAATGCAAATATCTTTATTACCCTTCTTATCTTTGATTAAATCGTGTAATTATAACTTGCAGCTCATTCTTTCATTGAGAACTTAATGAATTAAACTTAATAATACTAATTGATCCTTTCTTTGCTAAGACAATCGTTTAAGACTATCGAGTCACAAAAAAAAACTACAACCGTAAACTGTCAGTTGATTCTGAGCTTAAAAACTTAAATTATAAAGTTCATTTTGTCTTGAGAATGATATGGTCGATGAGTCATTTTGTTTTTGCTTGTAATGAGCAAAAAGTGAGGTTCCCAGGTCTATTGTGTTAAGTGTATCAAGGCGTTTAGTGATCCAATTACCTACGAACAAGAATAGCATTCACCAATGACAAATTTAGCAATACGTAACAGAGTCTTGAAAGTAGGTAAGTACTTAAATTGACAAAAGGCCCCCACAGACAGGCGAGAGGCGACATTGCGACAACCCATTAGCTATATAAATTGCTCTGCGCAGATTATTAGGTTGGCACCCTTGAAGAATTACTTAAAACCGGATAAGGGCGAGATAGATCCACACACGAAGATTAGCGTATCATTATGTACCTATACTAGATTAGAAAATTTAATATATAAGTAAAAAAATCACGTTTGTTGTTCGTTTACATGTTGACGTTATCAATATCTAATATAAAACGGAATATAAAATCACGTTTGTTGTGTGAAAGCCCCACTTAATCTTTTCAATATCGTTATTAGTGACATAATAGAATGACAATAGGTGTGCGAACGCCGGCTGAAGACTTAATATATTAATCTTATTTTTAGTATTTGTTATTATGACAGCAACAGCAAGGCAGGAACGGGGTAGGTTGTTTAGTCAGTAAGAGTGACACTGTTTCCCGCTCCGCAGAAGAGCAGGATTCGTCATTGGATGATTTTTACCTACAATAAAAAAGAACAGTCAACTTCTTTTCAATTGTTTAGCTATTACGGCTCGAGATACAACCAGCTGGCGACAGACAGACAGAGAGACAGTGGAGTCTTAGTAACATTGTCCCGTTTTACCCATTGGAAACGGAAACCTAAAAATCATAATCGATTTGGTGTCACGTCGCGCGTCGCGCCTGTCTGAGGGAACTCTACGATCTCCTTGTAACCGTGATTTAATTGAATTTTATTTGCGTTTTAAAATTAACTGCCGTTGAAAACAGCTTTCACGAAAATATTGAGACAAAATATTGCGATTTTACGAATCAAATTAATTACGCGTGACGGTTAGTTGAAATTTAATTGGACAAAGAATTATATTTTTGCTAAAGTAGGTGATCTAAACTGATATTATAAGGAGGTAAAAAACTGTTTGTTTGTAAAAAGGCAAAAGATTACGAAAGATTTTTCACTAATACAAAGCAATGATATATCTTATCCTCACATTTGAACTCCTCCATACCGGCTTAACTGCTTTTTGTGTTTTTTGCATATATACATATTTGTAGTTCTGGAAATAAATCGTTTACTCTCCTACCCGCACCTTCAATTTTTTTTCCTTTGAATTTATAATGTGCGAGAGGGATGATGTACGAGCATGAAGACGAGTATATGTTGGTAACTATTTTATTATATTTTTATTTAGTTACTGTCATTAAACATTGGACATAAATACCTATTTATTATTCAATTTTATAATAAATACATAATAACTTACAGTAATTGGTCGTTACAATGTTATAATTACTTAATAATAAATAAACAATGTTTGGTAAAACATTGTCTGCCCGGTCAACTAATAGGTTCATCTTAGATAACACAATAAATGCTCACCGAGTGCCCTAAGCAATATTTTTTCCTGCCAAAAGCTGCTCCTCTACAGAAAACGTCACGAGCAAAGCAGTAAAAAAAAACAAGCTCTCAATATTTTACTTGAAACGAATAATTTGACAACAAACAGTTTCTTTTTTTCTACAGCTCAGCACGTCTCAACATCTAAATAGAGCCATCAAGGTAACTAGCTACTTACAAAAAAAAGAGTTTGTTATTTTGAGATTAAATTAAATAACATTTATCTTGAATATAATGGTCTTCTAAAAAGTTCAAGTGGACTTTGCTGCTGATTTTTGCGCTCTTGACAACATGTATTTTTCTATCTATATATATAAAAGAAGAAACTGACTGACATATCAACGCACAGCCGAAACTACTGGGCCTAAGAGAGTTTTTTTTTTTTTTTTTTTTTTTTTAGGTAGGTAAAAATCATCCAATGACGAGTCCCACCCTTGGGCGGAGCGGGAAACAAGTGTCAGACTCTTACTGACTAAACAACCTACCCCATTCCAACGTTGCCATATACACCAGGGCCAGAGCCTTCCTTTCAGACGCGAACCCATGGCCCCAGTTGGCTTCGACCCTTTTGCAGGGTCCCTACGGTTTGCTGACAACTCCTTGAGGCGCGCGGGAACAGTGCGCGCCGTCGACGACTGAGCTTGGTCCGGAGGGTTACCAGACGATTGGACGGCGAGCTACCCATTGCTCGCCATCCACAAGCCCGCGCCTACGGTGGCCGGAAATCGGGATCGGAATCTCGGCGGCGTCTCGGGCGTGAGCGCCGTTGCCTTAAGCGGTCGGCTTCCTCCTTTGCTAGCATTACTGCTTCGCAAAAGGAGGCGACCGCCTGCCACTCCTCTTCGCTCCGGACCATGGCCTCGACCAAGGCCCGGCGCGAGAGATCACCGCCGCCGATCGCCCCCACGAGGACACGGCGATGCTCTGCCCAAGCGGGGCAAACCTCGACCGTGTGCTCCACCGTATCCTCCGGGCGGTCCACACAGTGGCGACACCCGGGCGTCTCTTCCGCACGAATTCGATGCAGGTACCTCCCGAACTTACCGTGTCCGGTGAGGACCTGCGTCATGCGGAAAGTAAGAACGCCGTGAGTTCTTTCCAACCACGCCTCAAGGAGGGGCATTACCACCATAATTATGGCGTGCCCAGCACTGGGTTGCGATAGCCGCTGACGCCATTTCACCATCACGAGATCCCGCCGGAGCTCTTTCCGCCACGCCTTGACATGTTCAGGCAGCGGAGTTTCGCCCCGGCGTTGCACTTCCATGCGCAGATCGTGCATGCGTGCAAGGACTGTTGCCTCCAGATCCCATGGTGGTAGGCCAGCAAGAAGGCTCGCCGCTTCACGGGAAATCGTTCGGTACCCTCGGATCACGCGTATTGCCATGACCCTCTGGCATGCGTTCAGCTGGGCCCTCGGTTGCTGCTGCAACGACGGCGCCCAAACTGGCGCCCCGTAAAGGGCCATGGACCGAACGATTCCTGCGTAGAGCTTCCGGCAGGGGGCGTCTGGACCCCCAAGGTTCGGCAGGAGCCGCTTGAGGGCAGCCCCAGTACGATTCAGCTTGGGAGCCAGACGACGGAAATGTTCCTTGAAATTCCACCGGCTGTCGAGGACGAGTCCTAAGTACTTCATCGTCGACCCGACGCCGATGTGAACCCCCCCTACCGTTAGCTGGGAATTCGGTGGCGGCGTGCTCCGAGGGCCATGAAAACACATGGCCTCAGATTTGTGCAGCGCCACCTCGAGTCCCAACTGCTGGATCCTTTCAACTGCTATCGCAACCCCGCGTGTCGCTAGTTCGACCGCCGCCTGGTACGACTCTCCCTGCGCTAGGACCAGCGTGTCGTCTGCGTAGCAGACCACGCTGACCCCGTCAGGGAAGTCGCCGCGCAGCACGTAGTCGTACCCGATGTTCCACAAGGGTGGTCCTAGTACCGATCCCTGCGGAACACCGCACGACATCTCTCGCCGACTCCACTCTCCTTGGTGACCGGGGTAGATAATGTACCTGTCTGATAGGTAGGCCTCGATCACGCGACAGAGGTAGTTGGGCACCCGGTGATACCGGAGTGCCCTCCCTATGCTACTCCAGGGCAGAGAATTGAAGGCGTTGGAAATGTCTAAGGACACCGCCACGACACACCTGCCCTGGGACACCGCATCCCCCGTCGTGAGGGCTCGCACGCGCATGATGGCGTCCACTGTGGAGCGCATCCTGCGGAAGCCGAACTGGCCGTCCGAAAGATTCGGCCCCACCCGTTGGGCCTAAGAGAGTGAAATTTTGCACAGGGCTTCCTTTTATGACGTAGGCGAACACTAAGAAAGGATTTTCTAAAATTCACCCCCTAAAAGGGGTGAAACGCGTGTCCAAAGTTTTCGTAAAAACTTATTTTCAAGCGGACAAAGCCGCTGGCAGAAAGCTAGTTTATTTATAAAAACTTTATGCACATAGTATTGTTCAAGGCGGACTTAATGCCTTCTTCAACTTCACTACTTAGGCAAGTTATTTACCTACTTATTTAATCTTCAAGCACATCACTCTATTATATTTGTTCAAGTAACTAAATATTTACAATAATATTAAAAGTTTTACTGTGTTTATTTATTAAATGTTGTAGTAGTTTTTAACACTAACTCTATGGTTATTTCTATTTACATTACTGTTACTATGTACAGGTATATATATACAGATTAAAACTAAAAATATTTACAAACAGATATAAAACAAAACTCAAACATATTTAAAAGAATATCTAACTATCATTATATTATTAATTTATTATACATATACAACGTAACTATTGCGCCTCACCATCAACGATTGCATCACTGTTTACCATCAGGTGGGATCGCAGTCAAGCATTAGTTTATAGCAAATAAAAAAAAAACGTTATATGCAAAACCTGAAGATAGTTTACCTGAATCGATTCCAATAATTTTTCTATTACGAAATTTACACCGTGAAATTTTGGTAATTTTAATCCCGTGGACCGTCGATCCGGTACATGTCGAATTGTAAAGATAAAATTAAAAAATAAAGTAAGTAATTTTTTCTAAAACTAAAATTAATTTACGCGTATACGAAATTCATATCTTTATGTAAAGATCGACCTCGTCGATCGTTAGTACGCATCGACTGACAACTACCTACGGTCATTGAACCCGCTCAGCGTGTGAAATCTATATCTCTTGTCGATGACCTTTCTAGTATTTCACAGCACAAACCGGTACAATTTCATTTAGATATTACTTTATTAGTCACATTTAAGTTAATCAAGCTGCGCAAGTGTTACCATTTCGCGGAAGTAAAAGTGGAAACGTTCAGGGTTCGCCACGTTCAGAGGTTACAGGTTAACTACCATGGGTTTACGCTGCTACTACTGCTACCTGGATTTACAAGTGACGGCTTCCTACCGGGTATTATTTACTACAATATAATAATATGTGCCGGATTGTGCTCTGGTGCACTTTAATGCAAAAAGGTACAAGGCGGACAGAAGTACTGCAATCCTTTTGCTAAATCAACACATGGACACACAAGGTCTTAACGCGAACCACTTTACGACCTAAAGTGAATTGTTATAGGATAGGAGTTATACAGCTCCGTCTCCTTTCCGGATCGAAAGACTGTAATTTTAAAACGTTCTGTTTCTTTTTCTTTTTAATTGATATAAACTAGTGCTTGACTGCGGTACCTCGTTTATGGGATCACTAATACATATTACACTAAGAAACCTATAGACATTCTTGTGAAATTTTAATTTGATCTTTAATAGCTATGGTCTTCTTCTTTCTTTTTCCTCTCTCGGTTCCAGACCTTCAGGTCGATGTTCCAGACCTTCAGCCGGTGATCTCTGCCTTGTTTTTGTTCTGACAGTTTTAGTTGATTTCTAAGATATGTCCCTGGTTTCTCAACTTCTAAAGACTGAGATCGAGAATGATGCGATCATTAATTTAGTGCAAACATTGACATTTCGAATTCATAACGATCTCAAGATTTTATCAAATTAAAAGTAAAAGTATATCCTCAATGTTAGCCAACTGATTTCCTCTACGGATTCGAATTTGTGCAATAATAAAAATAATGATGTTACATAAACCCTCACTTTTACCCTCACATACATCCGTCACGTTTTAAGAGACAAATTTAGTCATTTATAAGTTTAAATTTTCCTGTATGTTGTCCTGGTGTACAATAAAGTAAAAGGTATAAAAACTAACTTCAGTCAGTTAAAGTTATCCCTTTATAAGTAATTTTATGTAATCCTAAGGGTAAGGGTAAGCTTTGATATCATCCAGTGTACAGTACCCGGCAATAAATATTCATCATCAGTCGTTGTTCAAGGTGATTGGTGAACAACGACTGACAAACGTCACATGTTCACCAATCACCTTGAACAACGACTGACAAACGTCACATAGATAGTGTGCGACAGAGATAACGCTCTACGAAGCCGAAATTAGCCGATTGTCTCTTTCCAAAGGTCGATGTGCAATATTTATTGCCGGGTACTGTATGTTTGTTCCCAGCACGCTTTCGGCTCTGTTGGGCCCCTAGGAATTGGCTGATATCGGCATGGAACATGGAACATTATGCGAACACTATTTCTATCATCATCTAAATGAGCGAGAATAACAAACGAACATGTACACAAACTTTTTTACACCATAAATAAATAATAGGTTTTTAATTATACAAAAGTTACATTAACATACGTCATAGGAGGTGTTTTGTAGGTCGCAAGCTCACGGAGGGAAACCCAAGACGCCATGTTATCTCGATTAGAGTTTACCTGTTTACATAACAGAACTTTGATAAAACGATGAATAGAAGGCGACAAATATATTTATGTGAAACCTTTGCTAATATTTAAAAGAATCATAGATATGTCAAAAACGAAAGAATAATTGAAGTAGATGGGTTTCAGTCAGAATCTGACACACCTTCTCAAATTGGTGAAGGAAAATATCGTGAGGAAACTGACATATCCTAGAAAAACAAAAATTGTGTTGTTCGGGCGTGTGTGGGCGGGTGTTATAACGGCTCATTCTTTGTCCGTGTGAGAAGATGAGTACCAAAAATGGGAGCATTATTTATTTACTTATTAAACCTACATGAACGAGTACAGTAGTGGTACATAGGCGGACTTAACGCAAGAAGCTAAAAATTTATGCAAAAATCATACTTGGTTTGGAAGAACTTGGGGGAGGTCTTTGCCCAGCAGTGGGACAGTTAGGGCTTTAAAAAAAGCATGCTTATACTCCCTCTCGCTCCAGTCAGAAACGAGGGAAGACATGGTTATGATTTCTCACATACCTAGATTTGTCAAAAAGGACAAATCTGTGTTTTTTCACATCAAAAAAGAAGTACGTACGGCCTTTGCCGTGAAATGGGAATGAAAACCAAATAAAAAAATATAGAAAAAAATAGAGATATTTCTTTGAATACCGTCATTAGAGATTCAATAGAAAGACAACACCCAACTGACAATCGTTTCATTTAGAGTCAGCGCTTGTAGTTGGCCACGCCTCCAATTACTTTGTTACGTCCGAAAAGAGTTAAGTGTGCGAACGCCGGCGTTTACTTGGGGCTTGAGAAAATATTTCGCATTAGAAAACATAGGTTCATATACTTAAGGGCTTCAACAATTATTCAAAACTAATGTAAGTATTAATAATGACAACTAATAATGTATTTCTCATGTACCCACACAGGGACAATATTACTATACTACTATTTTTATAGCACTAGCGAACCGCCCCAGCTTCGCATGGGTGCGAAGGTTTATAGATATAATATATTATATCTATAAACCTTCCTCTTGAATCACTCTATCTATTAAAAAAAACCGCATCAAAATCCGTTGCGTACTTTTAAAGATGTTGTGTTGTTTTATACTATGTAATGGTGATGAAGATATTTAAACCGAATATAACGTCAGGTAAAATACGGAACCCAACACAAGCAAACATCAGAATCCACACATCCATCTTGACATTGAAACATCAGAAACAGCACGTAGGTGTGGAGTACTGCTCGGACCGGTTCGATTCCCGGCCGGTGACTGACCCACTGAACCCGAAACATACTGAGCAATACATGATTCATGTACAAGGATGTATCGACAATGACTTTTAACTGGTTTTCAATATAGTACCGTTGTTTTTGAAGACATTAGTCAGATATGGTAAGCAAATCTGAAACTTAGTCGAAATATTTTGGACCAATTATCGTCCTGAAAATAACAAAGTGAATGGAAAATTTATTTTAAGTATACATCCAAAGGTTGTCTAAAAAATCGGTTTTAGCGATAAGATGGCCCATTGTAACACCGTAGTAATTTTAGTGTCCTAATGTGCCCAATTGTATTTATGGTATACCTACAATAAAGAGTATATCTATCTGTCTATCTATCTATCATTTACCATGTTCTTTTTACGGTTTGAAAAATCATCGAATTACGAGTCCCGCCCTTAAGCGGAACAGGAGACATTGTCAGACTTCTACTGATTAAACGACCCACCGTTCCTTCCTGCCTTAGTTCCAGGGCCCCGATGTTCCGCTTTCGCATTCACACTTAGCCCCAGAAGGCTTCGACCCTGCTGGGCCCCTACAGTTGCTGACAATTCCTTGAGGGCATTAATTGTTAATACCCTGAAGGAATTGTTAAGATAGAATTTCAGTACAATAAAAAAAAACAAAGGATACAATGGTAAAGTGCATACCAATGTCCTATGCAAATAAATAATTTTATTGTCCATGTTTGCAAGTTGTGCTTTGTTTATATTTACTGTTTTTATTTATACTTTAATACTATCACTATAGTAAATAATCAGTGGTAAGAGGCACTCCCTTTGAGAGTTCGATCACAAATTAATTTTATCTATACAAATCGATAGTGTTTCATGTACCGGATCGACTCTCCACGGGATTAAAACATAGACATATGATAGAAACACATTATTTTGCTAGCTGTTAATTGCAGGCTTCCATATTTATCTTTGGTTCTTACTGTTCTTAGTCTACTATTAAGACAACCTTATTGGTGAATATCGTTGCCAGCAATAATATGACAGTAGTATCCATAGATTTAAGTTAGTGTAAAACCTTTGTTACTATTCCGCTATTCTTTTCTGTATCATCATCTTTTAGACCACTTTTAGTTTCATAGTCATTTATCTATTATACATAAGGAGAAACTGGCTGATTGACAATACTGACATATCAATGCACAGCCAAAACTACCGGGACTAGGAGAGTGAAATTTTACACAAGGCTTCCTTTTATGACGTAGGCGAACATTAAGAAAGGGTTTTTCAAAATTCAGCTTCTAAAGGGATATAATGGGGGTCTAAATGTAGTACGGAGAACCCCACTTTTACGCGGACGAAGCCGCTGGGAGTATTAACTATATAACAAGCAAGCTCACGTTTCTATGGCAACAATCAGACTTAAATTACTTTTTATTAAATCTCCGGCCACGGCCATCTCGTTACGCGCAGTCGACTGGAGAAGCATTCACACAGCTTGCTTCAAATTACCTATGACAGATAAAAAGGGACCTCACTACCTTGGTAATCATTTCATCACCTTCACGGAGGAGTGAAGAACGAATGATTTCGTCTTACGCTTCGTCAACTGCATCAGAAAAACTGTTTTCATCATCATCTGTTACAATTAATTTGGAGCCTTCGATTCACGCGAATAAATCTACTTTGTATGTAGTTTTTTTCTTTGTTTTGTTGTGGTTTTTGTCCTGTGTCTTCTAAGAAGTCGTGATCAAGTGTTAATCTTTTTGTTTGATTGTTAATTTACCGAAGCGTTTTATCTGTTTTTATAGTTCTAGGTTTTGTGATTTTAGATTCGTTTCTAGTATTATCTGCACATAAATCATATTAATGATTTATAAATAATTTGAGAATTCTCAAATTATTTATCAAATCATATATTTCTAAAGAGATTACCCAAATCTGCATGTGGTTAATGAATACATTATTTCGGAAATGACAATGTAATTTTTTGCGGAAGTAGGAATTGTTAACCATTTATTTTCATTTTCATATTTTTTAATGTGGTTAAAAAAATCTATATACACATAAATTAAACATTATCTTTGGTATTAATATACTGGCTTTATACTGGTGACACAATACGGTACGGGGTGTAGGCATTCTCTTTTACCGCCTGTAGCCACTTTTGAACTGTCAAAAAATCAATAAGTCACAATTTCAAAGCGTAAATTTATATGGAGCAATATGTGCAAAAAAGTTCCTAGGCAATCGGGAACCATTACTTTTTGTTCTTTAAAGAATTGCGTAGGTATATTATAATCAACTACAGCGTACTTACATAAAGCGACTGCCAACCTGACCCTCACAACCCAGTAACTGAGTGACAAATATAACTCAGTAACTGTTAAGTTTAATCATTAACATACGACGGGTAATGACCTGTACCTACACATAAAATATGTACAGCCATCAGACATTACCCTAGTACCTTTCATTCCGTGTTCTTGAACTTTTGAACCCACACGACTCCGCTTGAGTTCCACGAATAACGTAGCATGTAAAAAGATTGTATTTAGCACGATAAATTTGACAATGATACTATGTATATGGATATATTACACTTGCGGCACACCGAAGCTTTGTTTAAATGTTTCAAATATTTTCTTTACTACTGTATAGGGTGACTGGTTTTTTTTTTATGGTAGGTGAAAATCATCCAATGACGAAACCCGCTCTTGGGCGGAGCGGGAGACCAGCGTCAAACTCTTACTGACTAAAAAACCTACCCCGTACCTTCCTTGCCTTATTCCTGGAGTCGAGGTAACAGTTTGCACCACCCTCTAGGCTCCAGGAGGATTCGACCCTGAAGGGCCCCTGCAGTTTGCTGACAACTCCTTGAGGCGCGCGGGAACGGTGCGCGCCGTTGACGACCTGGACTCGGTCTTACCAGACGACCGGACGGCGAGCTACCCATTGCTCACCGTCCGCGAGCCAGTGTCTACGGTGGCCGGATATCGGCAGGATCGCGGCGGTGACGGCTACGGCGAGGGCGCCGCTGCCTTTGCCTTATGCGGTCGGCCTCCTCCTTTACGAGCATTACTGCTTCGCAGAAGGAGGCGACCGCCTGCCATTCCTCTACGATAGGGTGACTGGTAATATAGAGCGATACTTAAACACGTGACTGTAGTCATGAAAACAAACAACTTTTACTATGGGACCAAATCTGAAATCACAATAAAAATAAAAAATATCGTGAGGACAAACCAAAAATTTAGTCTTCCAACAAAAGACATTGTGTCTACCACCAACCCGCGCTGGGCACACGTGGTGGATTACGGCCCATTCCCTCTCTTAGAGAAGAGGCCTGAGACCCAGCAGAGGGAACATTATAAGATTGATGCTGTGCTATCATTTTTAAGTATATTGCGTTTAAGTGAAAACTTGTAATTGACCATAAGCTTTGTTATCATATTGTATCAATCGTATCAATCAGCTGTAAGTTTTCTGAATGAAATAAAAAATAAACACAGATCGACGCGTTAACGAGGACTTTTGTGTAGAATATGTAAAAATTTCATAATTTATGACTGTTTAATATATTGATTAGTTAAGAGAAATCATTTTCACTTAACTAATAAACATATCTATTGATTTTTCTTTCTTCCGCAAACTGTCCTTCATAGTTTTTAGGACATTTCATAAGCAACCTCTACGCTCAATCAGCCATAGACAGCGGAGTGACAATCACATCGACTTTTATTTTTATAATGCTCGCTCCAATGGTTTGTAGCCCAGTTAATTGAGTTTTAGATCCACTTACTTAATTTTAATTATTGCTACATTCTTTTTTTTTTGTAGTGTTGTGTTATCTTACTCAATTGTATGTTACCATTTGATTAGTTTCACAAATTGTCATGATCAAATATTGATAAAAAGGGGCGACTTTTTTTTGGTGGGTAAAAATCATGCAATGACATCTCGCGCCCTTGGGTAGAGCAGGGGATAATGTCAGACTTTTACTGACTAATAAGCCTACCCATTTGCCATTGCCTTTCATACCAGGGCTGAGCCTTCCGTTCAGAAGCAAACCTTTGGTTTGACCCTAGTAGTCCTTACGGTTTGCTGATAACTTCTTAAGGCGCGCGGGAACAGCCATTGACGACTTGGGCTCAGTCTGGACGGTTACCGGACAATCGGACGGCTAACTACTCATTACTCACCGTCCGCAAGTTGAGTTAACTTACACTTTTACAGAACAATCAATGAAAGTATCATGGACTTTGATAAGGTGGATATCACGACTTATTCTGCTCTAGGACGGAGCTAGGGTAGAGCGAGAGGCTAAAACCCTCTTGTATACTTCAGTCGGACTAAGAACGATCAACTGAGGATATGAAGGTAAATTCTATTGACAGCTAATTGCAAAAAAAAAGCGAATCGTCTGCTTCCTCCCGACATTTCCTCCTTCCGTCGAGTTCCACTTTCCTTCAAACTAGTCGTGCACTTAATTAGCAAACAACTGTGGATTTAATCGTCCGTATTGTGACTAATTTCCGAAATTCGTGAAAGTAAATCAACATTCCGATTTTATAGGAACCAATCTTTGATACAATTTCAAGGTGGAATGTCGTTTTTATTCGATGCTCTGTCCTTTTTTGTATGGTGTGTAAAAATCATATAAAGACGAATGCCGCTCTTGAGAGGAGCGGGAAATAGTGTCAGACTCTTACTGACTAAGCAACCCACCCCGTTCTCTTTGCCCCTCGAACTGGGGCTAAGCTTTCCATTCAGAAAAAAGACCTTGGGCCCCTGGAGGCTTAGACTCTTACAACTCCCTAAGGCGCTCGGGAACAAAGCGCGCCGTTGACGACTTCATCAATTGACGAAGTCATGTGACATCCAATCCACACTGGGCTCGCGTGGTGAATTCGTGAGTCCCAACAGTGGGAACATTACTTACTATATATTAATTTTATGGTTATACATTATAATTAACCTTTCAACTTATATCGTTAACAAGTAGATAGCATCAGAACCTTCGATACTTTAGTTTTCTGACCTTGCAATAAACCTTTTTTGAGCGTATAAGCTGATGGCGGTGTTGACACAAAGACGATCGACTTCATCATCATCATTACAGCCGAAGGACGTCTACTCTTGGACACAGGCCTCCCCCAAGTATCGCCACAATTAATGGTCCTGTGCGTCCACTGCATTACCACGACTCCCGTGAGGTCATGAGTGCACCTTGTGGGAGGCCTTCCAACATTGCGTTTTCCTGTGCGCATTCGCCACACTAGAACCTTTCGGCCCCATCGATCATCCGTCCTACGAGCAATATGCCCTGCCCTCTGCACAGAGACATTGTTACTACGGAATAATGTACCAATAGATTCGTATTTATAAAAAGGGGGAAAAAATAAATGTACCTACAGATAAAGACTGTGGTATAAAGAAGGATGCGGAAGCGCGTCTTACGGGAAGTAGCGTACTCCTCGTATTCCTACAGTCGCCTTCGGAAATAAAGGCCTACAGTTGTTCCATTACAAGGTAGTTGAACGTTCCCTTCCACGATTTGATAGACATTTGTATGTGTAATTAAATCAAACACAAAGATCCATTGTGTACCTCGCAATTTGCTCTTTCAATTCTATGCTTGGAGCAAAAATATACGTACGCTTTGATTGAATTGAAATAGAACGTTACTATACGTGCGTACGCATTATTATGCCTAATAAAAAACTGTATCTATATTTCTTTTTTTTTATGATATTCAGAATATTTCCCCAATCAAGGCCTTCCTCTATTGAATTTATTGATTTACGACCCTGCTAGGCACATTACTTTGTGTGTTTATTCTTCATTGCTCTAAAAGCGGTGAGGGAAAACATCACGAGGAAACCGGCAAATCCAAGAACCAAAAAATTTTTACAAAAAAAAAAACCGCCTTCAAAAAAAGACAAACGATAAAAGTTCCTACACTAAAAAGTTGAAAATAAAAAATTGAATTACTGTAAAGAAACTTAATTTATAGGTAAAGTTATTTGACATTAATACTTTGCAAATATTCAAAATTTATTACTTCTTTTTGGAGTCGGTGCCATCATTTTTATTGTTGAAACTTAATGTTAGGTAGCTTTTTAATATTCGGTTCCATTTTTCGTACATAATGCTTAAACATTTTCAATGTACTTAAAATGTGGCAGAAGGTTTTTGTAAGTATATATTTTTTATTTAAAAAAAATGTGCAAATCGGATGATTTTTTTAGAGAAGTCTAATATGTATTTACGTCTTAATTAAGTATTATAATATTTGAGTATGCAAATAGGTACTAAGTAGTTTTATAGTTAAGTTAGAGGTAGTTTTTCAAGGGATTGTTGCCCATTCGTAATTCCTTGCCTTCACTGGCACCGACTCCAAAAAGAAGTAATAAATTTTGAATATTTGCAAAGTATTAATGTCAAATAACTTTACCTATAAATTAAGTTTCTTTACAGTAATTCAATTTTTTATTTTCAACTTTTTAGTGTAGGAACTTTTATCGTTTGTCTTTTTTTGAAGGCGGTTTTTTTTTTGTAAAATTTTTTTTTATTTGTAGCCGTTTAGTGTTTTTCATTATAATGTGTTATGGCAACGAAGTCAATATCGTTCCTACATTTCTTTTGAAAAAGTTACCAATGTCATAAAAGTAGGAATACATATTAAAGGTACATTGTTACAGTGTAATCGTTTTGATCTCGTGGAGAGATGATATGATGCATGAAATACTTATGATTCATCTCATGAGTACATCTTATGACAGCTCTCTAAATTATCATCATTTCAGCCAGAAAACGTCCACTGTTGGACATGGACCTCCCCCAAGCGTCGCCATAACGACCGATTCTGTGCGACTCGCATCCATCGCGTTCCCGTGATTCTCACCAGGCCGTCGGTCCACCTTGTGGGAGGCCTTCCAAAGCTGCGTCTTTTGGTGCGCGGTCGCCACTCTAGAACCTTTCGGCCCCATCGGCCATCTGTTCTACGAGCAATGTGCCCTGCCCACTGCCACTTAAGTTTGGCAATTCTTCGGGCTATGTCGGTGACCCTGGTTCTCCTGCGCATTTCTTCATTTCTGTTTCGAACACGCAAGGAAACTCGAGCATAGCCCTTTCCATTGCTCTTGACAGCATTGCCCATGACAGCTCTAATAAGCTCAAACAATGGTAGGATACATTATTTTATTTTGAAGTTCCCAAGCCGACCTTCCACCTTCCAGCTTCATCATCACATCAGTTCAATAGTACCTTACAGCCAAAGTGCATCTTATGACAATTCTAACAAGCCCAAACACGGCTAGGATATATTAATTAGTTACGCAGTTCCAGTGCCTACCTTCCAGCTCATCATCATCAGATCAGTTCGATGATAACTTTTTCAACATCATTTTTTAAGATCATTGGTATATAGTGCATTTTCATAGTTGCTTAACTACCTTGATTGTGATATCTATGCGAGTATCAAGTTTCGTTAGCCATTTTCTGATCTTCTTCACCAGTTCCACCTCATCAAATGTTACTTTTTAACTGTAAATGCTTGAGTTCTCGATGAAAATATAAAAAAAACTATATAGTTGCCTATATTATTTGAGGAGTTCCCTCGATTTCTCATGGATCCCATCATCAAAACTCGATTTTGAAAAAAATGGGACCAATCTGGAAGCATATCCTTTCAAGTACAAAAAAAATTTTGCAAATCCATCCATAAACAACGGAGTTCTGAGGTAACAAACATAAAAAAAAATAAAAAAAAAAAAAAAAAAAATACAATCGAATTGAGAACCTCCTCCTTTTTTTGAAGTCGGTTAAAAATTCGAAGACATTTGACATCCAATAAACAGTACTGGGCCCGCGTGGTGTATTACGACTCATTCCCTTTCCTAGAGAGGAGGCCTGAGTCCTAGCGGTGTGAACCTTAAAAATAAGTTGATGTTAATAGAGGGTGGTAAAGCGAAAAAAAGGAAAGCGGAAGGAAGACGTATTCTTTACGCCTTAGCCGCCACGGGAGATGTCCTGGGTTTCAGGACTCAAAGAGCGATTGTTTCCTGGGCACCGGGTTTGCAGACGACGAGCAATTGAGTTCCACACTCACCTCAAAGATATGACAGCATGATCGATGGCTCCAGCAGGCCCCGTTAGGGCTGATGCCTGCTAGGGGTACGGGATTGTTTGAAAGAATTACCTGAAACAATATAAGAGTTTATATCAGTAAAAGAGGGAAAATTTATTGATGAATTTTTAATTAAAAAAACTTATAATAACTTCTGCCAGAGGCTTGTTCTCCATACAAACTTTGGACTCCTGTTTCATCCCCTTAAGTGGTGAATTTTGTGATACGATCTTTTAGTCCTCGCCTACGTCATAAAAAGAAGCCTTCTGAAAAAAATCTTTTTCCTAGTCCCAGTAGTTTCGGATATGCTTACCGTTTATAGGTTCGCTCTTGACCGCTTTCTCACCTGATGGAAAGCAACGATGCGATGGAGCGCGCTTACCAAAAAATAACCCATTCACTCTTGACTTCAAGATTCCCGGATTGTAGCCATCAAGCTCCGGCAAGGAATTCCACTCCTTGGCTGTATGCACAATGAATGTGTTCCCAAAACGTTTTGTACGTATATGTGGGATGTCCACCATACTCGTATAAAGGTAGCGCAACGTCGTACAGTACAGCCGTCGGATGTTGGCGAGTCTGCAGTTGGCTCTGCGAATTTTAGCGCTTGAAAACTCGTAAAAAAATAAATGGTTTAAACAAATTAATGCAATTTGCAGTTGTTATTTGTGTTAGAAACTTTTATTGGCGTTTATTTTATTTTTTTTTTGTTTGAGTTATCAAGCGTTGAAATCCGCAGAACCTAACTTCAATCTCGCCAAAATTTGACGGCCGTACTGTACGTCCGGTGGTCCAATGATGGACCGCGCTATGCGGAAGAACAAAGATAATAATCATATATCATGGCATTATAAGCAGCCAAATACAATAGCAATTACAGTATCTATCTATAGATTTGTTTCATCATCATCATGGTCCCGTTAGGCAGTCTGTAGATCAGATTTATCTACTTTTTGTCAGTTATCAATATTGCTTACCTATTTCAATTTTGTAACCTACAATTTTCTGGTATTGTTTCTCTAATTCTTTAATTGGCTTCTCAATACCGTTACCAATACTACAACAATTAATTATAATTGTTATACAAAAAAACATCTGTCGTTTCGACACTAACTTAGCACATTTTATTATAATGAATAGTGCAGTCTTGTATTTTTATCATTTCAGCAACTGTTTATGTAATCAAGAATGTCTAAAGTCAAACTGCGGGCTTCATTTTAAATAAATTATTCACTCACATAATGGAATGTTTTTTTTTTGTAAAGAATCTAAATCTATTAAGACAAACTTGTAGTTTTAAAAATAGATTTTAGAGAATTGAATTTTATTATAAACAAGTTATATCTCTGTTTAAGCTTTTGACAACACGATATCCCTGTTCTCGGAATTAAAGGTTTTTTTAATGTCAACGGGCAATGGGACGAATGCATCCTTTTTGCACAAGGACATAGGTTTGCCCCATACAACACAAACACAGATACATAAAAACACATACATACATAGACACGGGTTGGTATGGCACATAGGTTTGCATCAATGCTTCGTTCACATTGCCGGAGAGCAACTAGTTATATTGATTTGGTATTCTTGATGATATTACTGCTAAGATGAGCAGTGGTGGCCAAGTGGTAACGGCCGCAACTTTCGATTTGTAGGTCACAGGTTCCAACCCGGCCAGGTACATTACTTTTTGTATTTCATCACCACTGCTATCAAAACGTCATTGATTTTATTAACCGACTTCAAAAAAAAGGAGGAGGTTCTCAATTCGATTGTATTTTTTTACCACTATAATCGTAGTCTATGATTAAAAAACGAACTATATGTTATACGATTATTAATATATAATATAAGATATCCGTCGTATTCTAAATTTTGTCCAAATTGATATTTTATTTCCATACGTTTATGAATAATGATGATTTAACAAGTTCCTACATAATTTCTATATCGTAATTTTGATGAATATTATCACTGTTTATGCAACATCTCTTCCTACCAATTTGCATACCGTGATAATTATATGGCTGAACATGTTAGAACATGTACTCATCTAATGCAATGTATCATACATAATACGTACCCAAGCATTTTTTTTTTAGATTTAGATTAGAGTTCATTAGGAAGCATAAATTAAACAAAAGTGACATTGGAGTATTTCAGAGTATTTTATATAGTCCTAATTCGGAATTAGCCAGTGCTTTATAAATTTTATGTGCAATAGATCCACAAGAGCCTTATTTTAGTATCTAATGTAAGGAACAAGTGTTAGTTGTACGAATAAAGCCTCGAAAAAAAAAATTTACTAACAATATACATATACTAACTATGAGCACAAGCGTGTCAAGACAAAAGAAAAAAAAAGAATTACTGGTCCTTCCAACAAAAGCGTTAAATATTAGGTAGGTACTGACAAATTTATACGTTACAGGAACGGTACCAATAAAACCAAAACGGTACAAAACGATACCGATACAGAGCAGGCACGTATTACATTAACAGATTGAATTAAGCAACGTCTAGAAACCTGTCACACCGGATGATAACCCACCTCTTCACCATACGAAATCAATTTCCCTCAATTCCGCTCTTTCTATTAGAAAATAAAGCATCAAAGACTTGCAACTGTGCTTGGAAATTGACATTATTTCATCTATAGGTTTTTTTTTTTTTTTTTTTTTTTTTTTTTTTTTTTTTTTTTTTTTTTTTTTTAGGTAGGTAAAAATCATCCAATGACGAGTCCCACCCTTGGGCGGAGCGGGAAACAAGTGTCAGACTCTTACTGACTAAACAACCTACCCCATTCCAACGTTGCCATATGCACCAGGGCCAGAGCCTTCCTTTCAGACGCGAACCCATGGCCCCAGTTGGCTTCGACCCTTTTGCAGGGTCCCTACGGTTTGCTGACAACTCCTTGAGGCGCGCGGGAACAGTGCGCGCCGTCGACGACTGAGCTTGGTCCGGAGGGTTACCAGACGATTGGACGGCGAGCTACCCATTGCTCGCCATCCACAAGCCCGCGCCTACGGTGGCCGGAAATCGGGATCGGAATCTCGGCGGCGTCTCGGGCGTGAGCGCCGTTGCCTTAAGCGGTCGGCTTCCTCCTTTGCTAGCATTACTGCTTCGCAAAAGGAGGCGACCGCCTGCCACTCCTCTTCGCTCCGGACCATGGCCTCGACCAAGGCCCGGCGCGAGAGATCACCGCCGCCGATCGCCCCCACGAGGACACGGCGATGCTCTGCCCAAGCGGGGCAAACCTCGACCGTGTGCTCCACCGTATCCTCCGGGCGGTCCACACAGTGGCGACACCCGGGCGTCTCTTCCGCACGAATTCGATGCAGGTACCTCCCGAACTTACCATGTCCGGTGAGGACCTGCGTCATGCGGAAAGTAAGAACGCCGTGAGTTCTTTCCAACCACGCCTCAAGGAGGGGCATTACCACCATAATTATGGCGTGCCCAGCACTGGGTTGCGATAGCCGCTGACGCCATTTCACCATCACGAGATCCCGCCGGAGCTCTTTCCGCCACGCCTTGACATGTTCAGGCAGCGGAGTTTCGCCCCGGCGTTGCACTTCCATGCGCAGATCGTGCATGCGTGCAAGGACTGTTGCCTCCAGATCCCATGGTGGTAGGCCAGCAAGAAGGCTCGCCGCTTCACGGGAAATCGTTCGGTACCCTCGGATCACGCGTATTGCCATGACCCTCTGGCATGCGTTCAGCTGGGCCCTCGGTTGCTGCTGCAACGACGGCGCCCAAACTGGCGCCCCGTAAAGGGCCATGGACCGAACGATTCCTGCGTAGAGCTTCCGGCAGGGGGCGTCTGGACCCCCAAGGTTCGGCAGGAGCCGCTTGAGGGCAGCCCCAGTACGATTCAGCTTGGGAGCCAGACGACGGAAATGTTCCTTGAAATTCCACCGGCTGTCGAGGACGAGTCCTAAGTACTTCATCGTCGACCCGACGCCGATGTGAACCCCCCCTACCGTTAGCTGGGAATTCGGTGGCGGCGTGCTCCGAGGGCCATGAAAACACATGGCCTCAGATTTGTGCAGCGCCACCTCGAGTCCCAACTGCTGGATCCTTTCAACTGCTATCGCAACCCCGCGTGTCGCTAGTTCGACCGCCGCCTGGTACGACTCTCCCTGCGCTAGGACCAGCGTGTCGTCTGCGTAGCAGACCACGCTGACCCCGTCAGGGAAGTCGCCGCGCAGCACGTAGTCGTACCCGATGTTCCACAAGGGTGGTCCTAGTACCGATCCCTGCGGAACACCGCACGACATCTCTCGCCGACTCCACTCTCCTTGGTGACCGGGGTAGATAATGTACCTGTCTGATAGGTAGGCCTCGATCACGCGACAGAGGTAGTTGGGCACCCGGTGATACCGGAGTGCCCTCCCTATGCTACTCCAGGGCAGAGAATTGAAGGCGTTGGAAATGTCTAAGGACACCGCCACGACACACCTGCCCTGGGACACCGCATCCCCCGTCGTGAGGGCTCGCACGCGCATGATGGCGTCCACTGTGGAGCGCATCCTGCGGAAGCCGAACTGGCCGTCCGAAAGATTCGGCCCCACCCGTTCCAGGCGCGCGACGAGGCGGTTTGCTATCACTCTTTCAAAGAGCTTGCCCACCTCGTCGAGCAGCACTATGGGCCGATACGCGGACGGAGAGTCCGCAGGGCGCCCCGGCTTCGCAATGAGGACCAGTTTTCCAGTCTTCCAGCGAAGTGGGAACTGGCCTCTCTCCAAACATGCGCTAAAGAGCCCCCTTAGTCGAGGCCCGAGAGCCTCCATGGCCAAGACCCAGGCTTTACCAGGCAAGCCGTCAGGTCCTGGGGCGGTATTCTTGGCACTCAGCCTTCGTACCGCCACTCTCACCTCTACCTCATAATCAGAAAAGTCCGGACTAAGAGTTTAGCCTCGTCGTTTATACCGCAAACTGTTCCAGTCCTTTGATGCACTCAAAGGACTGGAACAATTTACCTACACTGGTCTTCAAGTCCTATGATAATTTAGATGTCTTCAAGGCTAGAATAAATAGGCTAAAAATGCGCCATACTATCAATAACGGACTTTATAATTTACCTAGTGATGTCTTCACGTCACATTTATATTTTAGGTGTCTTCTAAGCTAGAGTAATCATCACCATCACTGCTGGGACACAGGCCTCCTCTCTAGCAGAGGGAATGGGTCATAATCCACCACGTGGGCCCAGTGCGGATTGGTGGATGTCACATGTCTTCGAATTTTTGGTTCTAGGACATGCCGTTTCCTCACGATGTTTTCCTTCACCGTTTTGAGAGCAGTGGTGATGAAATAAATTACACAAAGTAATGCGCCTGGCTGGGTTTGAACCCGCGATCTACAACTCGTTTAATAAACGAGTATGCTGCACCACCAACGATTGCATCACTGCTCACCATCCGGTGGGATCACAGTCAAGCACCAGTTAGTATCATCAAAAAAAGTTTGAGACAAATATAATCCGAGGTGGCAGAAAAACAAAACAAAAAATATCAGAATCATCATGATCCACATAACTAGTTAACCGGGTCAATAATGGATGAAATCAAAGAGCAAATAATGATTGCAGTCATCTTTACCTCTTGGTCGTTCTGCGGTTACATCATTACAGCATGAAGAAATTTTGACTGACCGCGATATCCGGCTAAAACTAAGATTAAAAGATATTATCTTCCTGTTACCTTTTTACTAATTAAGTCGTTAGAACTCAGCATCAGCATCAATTGTGTATCTCCTTTCAGTGGAAATCTTTCAGACAGCAAAAGTTGCGATAAAAAGTTAAGCTATCTGTGGTCATCTCAATATATACAAGGTTGATACTCGTACGACATAGGGGCTTTCCTTAAAAAGGATCATTGCACACACCAATATAAACAACTTTTACTATGAGACCAACCCAAAAATCACGAAAAAAAAACCCGCTGCTCCATACATTTTGTCAGGTTATGTGAACATAAAATCTATGGAGCAGCGGGTTTTTTTTAATATATCATGTACATAAGAAGATAAAGTGTTGGAAAGCCTCCCAAGTGGACCAATGACCTGGTGAGAATCGTAAGAATCCGGTGGATGCAAAACTGTTGTTATGTCGATTTGGGGGAGGTCTATGTCCAACAGTGCACCTATTTCAATTGAAATGATAATGATTTTTTTAGTTGATATAAACTAGTGCTTGACTGCGATCCCACCTGATGATAGGTAGTGACGAAATCGTTGATGGTGAAGCGCACTAGCTAATGAAGAGGCTATTCACTCTAGTCTTGATCGGATCTAAATTATAATAGAACGGGAAGACCGCAGCACGCAAACTGTTCCAGTCAGCCAGAAACGCTTAGTGCGGACATCATATTTCAAAAACCCTTCCATGTATACCAATAACCCTCTTTACTTTGAAACAACTAAACCTTGATTTAATTCCTCTACTCCATGACCTTAATTTGTTACAAAGTCATCATATGATTACATTACTGCGAGTACTGCAAGTTTAAAAGAGTGTAATGTAATTGATTAGGCGCAGGCGTATGGCACGGGCCGGCACAGCGGGCATCTGTGTGATAGCGATGTTGACGCAGGTCAGGGAGTGGATAGCGTGATGAGTTGGTTTTAGAGGACACATAGGATTTGTGACTAACAACAATGAGTTTATTTTGACGGCTATTGTTGTTAAATAATAGTCTCCATTAACACTTTTAATAAAAGCAAGTTTTAATATTGTAAACAGAAATGTAGGTTGAAGTTAATCAAGCAGAATAAGAGTGGTCGAGAATAAAGAATGATGTGCAATTACAAAGACGCACGCAGTCACTGTAAGCTAACGAAACAAGTAGTAAGGAATTAATTATATTAGTGATTTCAGTCATTATAGTTGAGCATACAACAATAAATTTCTTAAATAAATAAAAAAACACAGGATTAGTGGGACACAACGCCGCGGGGCCGCGCCTGACCACGAAGGAGATGGCGGGACGACCTGGATCTCTTCCTTGAAAATTGGAACGATAAAGTATGTAACCGAGATAACTGGAAAGAACGGAGAGAGGCCTTTGCCCAGCAGTGGGACAGCACAGGCTAGCTATAAATATATTTAAAAAAAAAACAACAAACAATGCTACTACGACAAACTCCAACCGCCAAACTTAGACTTAGAACTAAAACTTGTTTCAGAATAAACGTTACTACATATTCGAGACCCCGGATGTCCGTAGTCAAAACTATCCGCCTCAGTTTCCCACATTCTATACACGTTACATAAATTGAAATCACCGGCATAACGACAGACGTGAAAGAAACATTAAAACCAAAATGAAAAGCCTTGAGTACGATAAGCAAATGTAAACGTACGTGGTGCATTGAGTGGAAACAATCAGCTCTGTCTACAGGTGTTCAGGCTCAGCTGGGCTTGGTATTCTTTTTGCAGATGCAGTAGATAAAACGTACAGCGTATTATGTGATGCACTTTTAGAAAATTGTGGCTTTTTGCTTGCAAAAATTCTTCAAATGTAAATAAAAGAGTTACTAGAAAGACTTGTGAAGGCTTTTGCGAAAGATAAGTAAAAAAAATAGACATAAACACTACGAGAACAGCTTTCAAAGTAATTCATATCTTTATATGTTTTTTGAGTTTTGATTATTTTGTGCTTTTGAATGTATTCGTATTCATATTCAGTATTTCAAATTTTTTCATTGATTTCTCATTCAAATAATCGCAAATAATGATGTCAATAAGAAAGTCAAAACTCAAGTTATTGACTTCAGTCGATTAGTTGAAATAAACTAAATGACAACCAAGAATACCGGTACCCAAGATGGAATATCTCAGGGCAATAAAATAAAGCAATCAAAACAGAAGCCATGTCAAGAAAACCTTCTGAGCAAGACATTTAACTAGATAATAAACGAAGTATATAAGCTGTTGCGAAACCAGTTAATAAGCCACCTAATTTCGCATCCTTGTCCGAGCGTGTGACAATGGTTTTCCCAGCGCATTTCATTGCATCCACGGCTCAATGTGCTAGTAGACTGCATTTATGTGCGTCTCAAGGCCCTTATGTAGAATCTTGTGCATGCATGTTTAATGATATTGAATTTTCTGTCCAACTAATATTTGAAGCTTCATCATCATTACATAGTATAAAACAAAGTTGCTTACCGCTGTCCCTATGTATGCTTAGATCTTTAAAAGTACGCAACGAATTTTGATCCGTTTTTTTTTAATAGATATAGTGATTCAAGAGGAAGGTTTATGTGTATAATACCTGCATAATATATTAAATATCAGTACCCGTGCGAAGCTGGGGCGGGTCGTTAGTAAATAATAAACGGGAAATAATTTTATAAGGTTAGGCAGATACTTAAATCAATACAGATTTTTTTATGAGCATGATAAGCTTCAGTTGTTGCAAAGACAGGTCGTATTCATGATTGACTAGGACACTTTTTATCAACTTACAGCATCATCAAATACAACCTTGTAAAATAGTGTATAAACGCGAAACAATCATACTCAAACTCAAAATAATTTATTTCAAATAGACCATTCACAGGCACTTTTGAAATCCCCAAATCAAAGTTAATTTTTCAAGGCGTAGATCTCTATGGAGAAGAACATGCGAGAAACTCCATGGACACTCTTTTAAATCATATTTAGATTTACATATAACTTGGTTACAAGTTTATATTATGCAGTATATAAATAGTAATCAATATTATTACGAATAAAGAACGTATCTTTTGAACCAAGATCATTTTAACCTTCTCTGAATTTTTCCGACGAAAATATCTGTTCGTCAGCTACTTCGATAACTTTCACTATCAACTAGCTCCGGAACTTGACACCACTACTAACCCAAACCACTGAGCCTCTCTGACCTACTATTACAATATATCAATGATGTGACACACTCATTCCCTAACACGGCGTTGCTTACGACAGGTGTAATCAACTCATTGAACATTCAAGACACATGCTTTCAATTAAACAACTACGCTCTATTGTTATTGTTCTGTTGACTCGTAGTCTTCGTTAATTCATTCATTATGTGTTACAATAATAATCAATGTCGGTTGGTACTTTGTTTTTCTTCGTCTTGTTTTTCGTTAAATCATCTTCTTCCTTTTGTCGCATGCTACTTGGGATGAGTGCAACACGGATACTGCTTCTATTCTTCCCTGTCAACCATCATGTTGTTATTCTCTCCCTTTTGTTTAGTAATTCGTCTTAGAATCGAAATTATTTTTTTACTCCTTTCGAGTACCGTAATTAGACACATAATAGAAGAAAAAAAACAATAGGTGTGCGAACGCCGGCGTCCACGCGGGGCTCAAGAGTTTTTAGAGAAATTTTGGAGTCCCTTTTTCTGTTCATCTTCTTGTACAAGACTAATTAAGAAACTGATTTCCATCATTTGGATTTAGTGATCTAACACCATTCTCTTAGTGTAGTGTACTCAAGTACATACATGTGTATTTTATATAAAACTTTTGTAAATAGCATTCTACCTTTCATGTAAGAATCTACACTAATATAATAAAGAGGTAAAGTTTGTTTTTTTGTTTTTTTGTTTGTAGGGGGTAATCTCTGGAACTACTGGTCCGATTGGAAAAATTTAAGCAACAATAGAAAGCTGCTTTACTCCTGAGTGACATAGGCTATATTTCATGTACGCGGGCGAAGCTGCGGGCAAAAGCTAGTATACTTTATATTCAAAACCGTTAGTTTGGGAAGAAACCTCACGACTGTAGTCAACAGAATTTTTAATTTTGTCAATCACGCTCCAAGTTCACGATTTACTTCTCTCAATCGTGTTTCTAGACCACATTATCACGATCATCGTTAGTAATACGTGTTTTCATGTCAACATCCAACAAAATCCTACCAACGGAAGTCGACCTGCCGTGCACGCCGATGCCGAATCTCGGCCGACTCTAATTGATTCGATATCGACTGCCTTACACAACTCTAGTTACTCAATCGACAGTGAATTTAAAATTATTGTTTTCGCATAATTTTTTGTGGATGTTGATAAACTTGTTTCGTGTTTAGTTTTCATTTTTGATGGTTTAAGTCAATAATTGTATATTTTTAATTCTAATTATGTCTTTAGTAAAATCGTGAGCATGAGGTTAAATTTCAGGGTTAGGCAAAGGATTCCAGAGCTCATCTATAATTTCTCAACTAGCAATAGCCTGGATATGTATGGATTTGTCGCGATAGGAATCTAATGGTTTAGATTACTCAATGGGAATAACCTGCATGGGATTTAGAACATGTCTAACTGCAAAAAATACGAATTTAACTTGATGAAATAAACAACAAACAAATTAAATGACTAATTTTCATAAATAATTTAGTCAGCAAGAGTCTGATACTGTTTACTGCTCCTCTCGAGGCCAGGATTCGACATTCGATAATTTTTACCCACCATAAAAAAGAAATAATCTAAATGAAGAAACTAAAAATTAGAATAATAAACATCATAGAAAACTGAATCTCAAAAACGGAATACTTACACTGGCGACATGAAAAACTTAATTCTAAGAAAAATACAGGAAGGAACAAACATTAACAATATCAATATTCAAGAAGTACAAATCTTACTATCTTGATACGAAATTCTTCAAAATGGTAATTACATTTAAATGCCAACAAAAGATGTATAGGGATTCCATGTCATAACCTACACGGGGGTTCTGGTAATCGATTCGACGAACTTGAACAATTATAAAACACGCAGCGATTAAACATGTCAAAACAGGTTTGTTGGAAATAACAAGATAACCGAAAATAATTTATTAATAGCTCGTATTTTTGTGTAACCACAGTAGGATAAAAACAGTTATTTACTTCTTGATAAATAAGATCGAACCTGATACTCGTTTTGGTGCGAAATCACATTAGATAACCCTATCCTCTCTAGATGGAACGTCTGAGTGGATTGTCAGTCTTACACTGGAGAAATTCTGTTTTCCTTCTTTTGATCTTTGTGTTCCAAGACCTCGTAACTATTTCACACAATTATGCTGCCCAACCACCCCCGAACCCCTGACTAATACTATGGTATGGTAAATTTTCCGAATCATCACCATTTTCTTGCCCTTATCCTTGTTTAGATGTAGTCGAAGCAACATAT
Source organism: Mythimna loreyi (assembly GCA_029852875.1). NCBI lineage: Eukaryota > Metazoa > Arthropoda > Insecta > Lepidoptera > Noctuidae > Mythimna > Mythimna loreyi. The sequence continues at coordinate 20,693,390 of CM056789.1, read as the reverse complement.
CTTCTTCTGCCGCAATATTCTATTGATTGGCATTAGTTACACCCTCTAAAGCTTTCATACAATCCGTTTAGTGTGTATTGGGACTATTTACAAATGGTAAGTAGGATTAAGGCAAGATACCGTTAAAATTTCGCCAACACTGGAAAGCGGAATCGCAGGCCCGCGATATAGAAACTATTTTTCCCAGAAGTGAGACAGAAAAGATACTCGAATTTGTATTAAAATTGGTCAGAAGCAACAAATCTTGCGGACAAGATCTTATTTATAAAGGAACTTAAAACCAACAGCAATATATATAGATGAATTAGTAAAGAGGAAAACAACACTGGACATAATGCTTAATCGAAAATGCTCGATCAAACCAATGAGAGGAAAACCTGATTACGCAAGCAATCATTACAAAAATGGCTGCGAGCTAAAAATAAAACTAAATAATAGACATGAAGAAAGAAACTGCGCCATCTTCCAAACAAGTTGTTAGTAACCCGGAGCCCACATGACGTAAGAAGCGAGCCGTTGGAGCCAGCCAACCTTACTGACACGGTGAACAGATAATGTAACTAACTGCCGCAACTACTAACATAATAGAATATCAATTGCGATTCAGTTTGCTGTAGACAGTAACTAAATAAATAAAGAAGGTTCACTATCGATAAGCCGCGAAATTCTTACAATCAAGTAGGATAGTGGTCCAATGCGAGTCTATCAATCGAACTATTCCATACTCTGGTATGATAGACATCACTCTTAGCTCATAAAGAGTTGAGAACTCCAATGAAACATGAAAGCTCTTATGGTTCTTTGAGAACTCATCACGTACAAGGACCAACGTAACGTAGCTTTGCTATTGATACCTTTCTTGAGTTTTCGAGTGGTTGGAGTTATTAGTATTCGCTCAAGTAACTCTTCTCGTCAGCCTCAGCATCATTAGCATTAATGTTCCCACTGCTTGGACTCAGACCTCCTCTCTACAAGTAAGAATGGGCCATAATCCACCACACCACACGTAGGCCCAGTGCGGGTTGTAGATGACACATGTCTTCAAATTTTTGATTCTAGGACATGCCGGTTTCCTCACGATATTTTCCTTCACCGTTTAACTTCACGCTGTAACTCTTCTATTCTCACCTACTCAGTGACTAGCCCACAATGGGCCAGTAGCCAGACGTCCGTAACAGTTGGAAACGTATCATTACCAACCATTTTCTGTTACGTTTCATTAGAGTCGATCCTATAATTTATCAACACCAACGTTAAGAGATAAGAGTGCATAACGTTACGGTTTTTGTAACAAGAGAATATTGTAATTGTTTTGGAAAGTAACTGGCCAGGCGTTTGATTAATGTTGCACTATGTTGCAATTTGGATATTGGTTTTATTCTAATCATTTATGCACTAGTAATGAAGCATTTGCTCGCAATTTTAACGCCAATTATTGGACCCCAAGTCACTAGTTATCAAACTCAAAAGATTGATGTCTTTCAAAAAAAAACTCTAAGCGAGTTTCAGTATTAAGAGTTAAGAACGTCTCTACCCAAATTTAAAGCTAAATTTTGACAAGTTTTCAGACTAAAGTGGACTTTGAGAAATACTAAATTTATCAATGTTAAAATCGGAACTCAATGATAAGCCTGCCAGAAATCAAAATCATAAAAAATAAGCATAATATTTCTACACCGTGTACTTGATACCTGCTTACTTGAAGAAACCTCAGGTCCTAAGGAAGTCGTAAATGCCGCATTCTCGACAAGTTACACATCGAAACACATACTTATTACTGAAGTTAGATATGAAACGTGTTTTGGTCCCAGTACTCCCAGTATATCTTGAACCATATCTCAGAAGGATATTTATTGAACAAGGCATAACCAACGATATTCTTTACCTTCATCAAAAACCTATTGATAGTTTATCTTGTTATTTCTTTAGGTAATATAAATTTTATTACTGATATTGAGCATTATAATAAGCACAGAATACTCGTATATAATGGGTGATCGTATAGTACAGTACGGGCGTCGGATCTTAGCGCGTCTGAAGTTAGGCGCTCCACGAATTTTAGCGCTTGATAACTCGTAAAATAAATAAATGGTTTAAACAAATAAATGCAATATGCAGTGGTTTATTTATTTATTTATTTATTTATTTATTCTTCATGCAACACAAGGTACAAAGGCGGACTTAATGCCTTAGGCATTCTCTACCAGTCAACCCAGGGTGGTGAAGAGACAATATGGTAGGTGCATAAAAAAGAAGAAAATGTTATTTAGTAAACAAGAATACAAATACATATTTCATGTTCACATAAACATACATATATACTTATATATATACATACATACATAAATATATTTACATAAAGTAAGGAAAGAAGTTATAGACAATGTTCCACTATTAGTGAAGAAAATAGTTCCGTAACTTCCGCTTAAATGCATAGCGACATTCAGCCGCTCTGATATCGAGAGGAAGCGCATTCCACAGAAGGATGGATTGGATAAAGAAAGAAGAATGGACGAAATCAGAAGTATGAGAAGGACAGAGCAGAAGAAGATTGTTAGAAGAACGCAAATTCCTTGCGTGTGAAGCACAAAGAAACTGAAAGTGAGGTATGAGATAGGATGGAGGCGTGGGAGAGTTGAGTAGAGAGAAAAGAGTGGTTAAGGCACGCAGACTTCTTCTCTGGCGAATAGGCAACCATTTCAGCTCTGACCTGAAGGTCGACACATGGTCATACTTCCTCAGGTTAAATATGAACCTGATGCAGCTGTTGAGGAGTCTATCAAGCTTATCCAGCAAGACCGCGTTCAGGTCAAAGTAACACACGTCACCATAATCCACAATAGGGAAAATTAAAGTCTGCACAAGCATTGTCTTCGTCTTTGCGGGTAAAAAGTTCCTCAGACGATACAGACACCGCAAAGTCCCATTGACTTTTTGACAGACACTAGACACTTGACTTTGCCAGCCAAGCGTCGAGTCAAGATGCAAACCGAGATCCTTTACGCTTGTGCTGATGGGGATGACAGTTCCATTGAAAAGAATAGGAGGCAGAGAGCTAACCGCCACTCTACTCATCATGCGCGAGCTACCAATAACAATGGCCTGACACTTTGAGGGGTTTACAGAAACCCCAAACCTATCAGACCAGCTACTGATAGCATCCAGATCCCGGTTTATATCCTCTATAGCGTCTGATAAACCTTCCACCCGCACAGATGTGTACAACTGAAGATCATCGGCATAAAGATGATACGAACACCGAAGACAGTGAGTTATAAAATTTATGAAGATGGAAAATAACAATGGAGAAAGAATTCCGCCCTGTGGAACTCCAGCATCCAGATCACGCCAACTCGATGAGCTCTCATCAACGCGAACCGACTGCCGGCGTCCCCGAAGATAAGATGCGAACCATTCCAGCGCCTCGGGTGAAACCATAAGATGGGAAAGGATAGATAGGAGTATGTCGTGACTGACGGCATTAAAGGCATTGGAGAAATCGATCAATACCAACACAGTGACCTTTGTATCTTCCATTGCCTTTCTAATGTCACCAGTCACTTTAAGGAGAGCGGAAGTAGTACTGTGCCCAGGTCTAAATCCAGACTGGAATGAGCTTACGAGCATATTCCGGTGAACAAACCCCGAAAACTGCTTATGTACGCAGGCCTCAAGTACTTTAGACAAGAAAGGGAGAATGGATATTGGTCGAAAATGATTAGGAAGGGAAGGATTCGAGATTTTAGGAAGCGGACGAACATAAGCCATTCGCCACAGGGATGGGAATTGTCCAGAATCGAGAGAAAAGTTTATAATGTGTGTAATCGGCGGAAGAAGGTGGTCAAGGATTAGGGTGACCATATACCGACTGATGTCGTCATGGCCCACAGCTTTGGATTTTATGGATAGGATAATCTTTCTGATTTCATCCAAAGTGGCTGGAGAAAAGCAAAACGGCTCTATGATTGGACGAGGCAGGCCAGAAATGAAATCCACCGTCTGAGTCAACATTTGTGTATCCAAATGAGTAGTGGTTGTGAAGTGACGGTTGATTTCATCCAGGCCAATAGTTTTAGGAAAATCCACATGACGTGCCCTACCGATACCAAGAGTTCCTAAGAATTTCCAAGTATCTGCAGGAGAAGAAGAAGAAATGTTATCTAGAATGTGGCGGCGTTTGGCATTACGTATCACCTGGTTACACCGATTTCTTGCAGTTTTGAAGAGGTTTTTATTTACTTCGCAGCGATCAACTTTATACTTCCGAAAGGCCCGATCCCGATGTTTCATCGCAGCACGGACGGCTGTCGTCATCCAAGGAGCTGGGGGACGCCTAAGTTTAACCCTCTTTACAGGCGCGTGTCTGTCATAAAGAGCTAACACGGTTTGATTAAAAATGCACAGTTTGTCGTCCACGGTCGTTGCCTTGGCAAGATCCCCCCAGTCCAACTCCGACGCATCCCGACGCAATTCTTCAACATCCATACGAGAGAAACAACGCATGTGCAGAATTTTAGGAAGAGGTTTAGGTGGTTTTAGGACATACGACAGGAAAATGAGGTCATGGTGGGAAAAACCAGGAGCAGGATATTGACCATGAGAAGAAACAAGGGAGGGATTGGATGTTAGGATCAAATCAAGCCATGTGTCATCACCAGAAGCGTTAAAATGAGTTGGCTGCAGTGGAAGAACGTGAAGACTTACGGACTCAATTATGTGAAGGAGTTTACGGGAACGAGGAGTTGGGTGGGAAAGGTCGGTGTTGAAATCACCCATGATGATGCAGTGTGTATACTCTGATCCTACAGACTCCAGTGCCAATTCAAGGTTGGAAAAGTCCACAGTGGGCGGACAATAGACAACACCAAGAAGGGTCTTGACACCTTTTATATAGATCTCCAGGAAAAGGTATTCAGCGGAGGCACTGTAAAGTGAAGGAGAAGAAGAAATAATTTTGAATGGGAAATCACTACGAAGGTAGATGGCGACACCGCCACCCCCCTTTCCAGTTCTATCATTCCGGATGAGAATAAAGCCAGGAAGCGAGTAGGAAGTAGATAAGAGATGAGGCTTAAGCCAACTCTCAGAAATCAGAACGGCGTGGACATTAGCATCCGAAAAGGTGTCGAATAAATCACTATAGTGACTTGGCACACTCTGGGCGTTAATGTGGCAGACGTTAAACAGATGTTTACTCTGCTGACTGAAAGTCTGACGCACAAAACCACCCAGGGTGCCATCGGACAACGAAATGAAGCTTGCATCAGCGGAAGAATTAACGGACTCAATGGCTGAGTGAAAAGAATCATTATCTGATAACATAAAATAAAAATAAAATATAATATAAAATATTAATAAATATACAACTGGACTATTAGTCCAGAATTAGATTACCGGTGCAACACTAGCTACTATCTGTGCACCACCCGTCAGCAACACTAATAGAGAGTAACACTACAAAATAAAAATATTATATAGAAACATACAGACAAGAAACAAATATTATACAACAAGCAAACATAAATAAGCGGAAAGCAAAACCAAATATGAAATGTAAATATAAATTAGCAAAAACGAAACGTATTACGAACGCACGACACACTAAAAGTCAATGTCAAACTGACATTGACTTTGACAACTATAGACTGACATTTCACAAAACAAAATAAACAATTACTACCATCACAATCACAATTATAAAGAAAAATAAGGAACGGGTATAAGTGTACAATAACAGTTACATAATCAGCTAAAGTATGACGCCACAAGCAAAAGGGAAAATTATAAATCTATGAAACAACAACTGAAGCAAAATAAGCAAGAAAGAATGGAAACTAATTCCTTCGTGCTCCGATACCTGGCCTCACTGCAGCGGCAGATGAGTCCCCCGCCTTCTTTGGGAACTTAGCCACCAACTGGTCGAGTTCTTCCAAGGTAGAAGTCTTCAGCCGTGTTCCATCGGGGGTTCGGATTATAACAACGCCGTCCTGAGTCCAACATGATGTCATGCCGAAGTGCAGTCGCGCTCTGCTGAAAACTGTCTGCCGAGTTCTGGTCAGGAATTCCTTGACGGTGACTGCTGAACCCTTCAATAAGGATTTTGCCTTCCATACAGCAGACTTAAAATCAACATTGGAGAACCTCACCAATATAGGTCTGCTGCGAGTGGAACCCTTGCTTGGTGCCCCCAGTCTGTGGCACACCTTAATGGAAGACGAAGTTATGTCTGGAAGCGCCAGTTTCCCTTGTAGCACATCCAAAACAAGTGCTCGGCAATCTTCATTATCCGCCTCAGCAAACCCGGTGAAGAGAAGCGCTTTCCGACGAGTACGTGTCTCCAAACCGTCAATCGCCCTAGAGCACTCTGCAATCTGCTTCCGAAGTAGTCCCAGCATCCCAAACACAATCTCTCGGAATGTCCGGAATTCCTCGGCAACCTTGGCCACTGTGTCCTTTGCAGGACCGGCACTCTGGATCTGTGCCTCCAGCTCACCCATCTTCTTCAAGAAGCATTGCTCCAAGTCCTTCTGGGCTGATTGGATACTATCCAGTTGAGACATAGTGTAGATAAGTGGTTTCTTCTGTAGTGAATGTAAGAGCAGTAGTGAACAGCTGTCAGGTGGTGTTTTTAGTGTTATCTCACATGGAATATATTCCCAATGTAAGTATCACTTAACTGGTGAACTATATAGGCGATTATATTGACAATTTTTTTAAAAATAACTTTGTTATAATTTTTATTAAAATTGAGCTCCAAAAACGCGTCTTAACTTTTTTAACACCTACCGCCGAAAAAGTGGTTATAGTGGTTATAGCTGTTAAAAACTGTTATTGGCATTTATTTTTTTAAAAGCTTTATTTTTGTATAAGTTTTCAAGCGCTAAAATTTGCAGATCCTAATTTCAAGAGCCAAGTTTCGACAGCCGTACAAAGTGAATATACGTATTTGGATTTCATCGTTGGGCCAGCGCTGCGCACACCAAGAGCAGAGCAGAGCATTTCCTGAGATCATTGAAAAAAATATATCTTGTAATTTATTTTCACCCAAAGTTGCTCGACCATGCTCGAGCAAACGGACTGCGTATTCCAGTATGCATTTTACATGCACGAGCGCGCTCGAACAGCACAAGCCACCGTGCGCTGCTCGTGCCTGTTAGTCAGCGAGAAAACCGTTCTGACTAACCTACGGAACGGAACCTACGAACATGGATGAAGAATAATTGGTCGGGTTCATCATCAACGTTTAACAACTGATCAAGCATGCCTGGCGGGCAACCCGGACCATATTTAACAGACATGGATCGCTCATGGTCGAACTTGACGCTTGCATGCTTGAGCAGTAAAAATTTTGGGTGACCATGCGCGAGTATTTTGCAGTTCGGTCTATGCTATCCTCAAGGCGGTTTTCTTAGAGAATAGCAACTATATGCCCTGTACAACCGACTCTGTCGCGATACGACTCCATTCATCTCGCCAAGACGTCGACGGCGCACTCTGTTCCCGTACGAAACCTACTGGAGCCCTGGTCCGGTTACAGAAAGGAAGGTCCGACACCAGTATGAGGGCTAACAAGGAATGGGGTAGGTCGTTTAGTCAGTAAGAGTCTGCCACTGTGTCCCGCTCCAACCAAGGGCAGGATTCGCCATTAGATAATTTTTCCATAAAAACCATAAAAAAACGCCATTCAATTCTGTGTTTGGCGTAAAGCAACATATTATGTGACTATTAGGCTATGACTACGTAATATAGACATAGCATATCACCAAAAATGCAAATTTTACGTATTTCAAGTTGAAAACCAGTATTTTACGAGTTGTCAGCGAAAATCGAGGTGCGTTCGATGTAATTTAATTCTCTATCGTATAAAGTGTTTTTTTTTAAAATATACAACGTGTTTGGAATCTTGTTACAGCGAAAAGGCCAGGTTTAATATTCTCCTATTAAAATCGTTATTCTGCTTTATGGTGCAGTTTATAGGTAGGTAACGTATTATGGGCTTACATTCCTCGGTTCGCATAAATTAGTTTATGCTTCTAGCTAAACCTGGATAGTCTTTATACGGTTTGCAATTAAAGCATTAGATATGTAGATAAATCTGACTGCAGATGTTATGTCTGGCTAGATATTATAGCCTTTTTTTGCTTGAGGTGGGAATGCATCAAATAACTTTTCCAACTCTAGGAGGAGTGATTGTCAGACTTTTACTGACTATGACGTACCCGTGTTCCATAAGTTGTCATTTGCTTTAAAACGCTGGTGTGGTGAATATCTGTTGAATACGGCCTGAATCATATAATCTGGGACAAGATACTCGTATGTTATTTTAGCATAGTGTCTTATTTATTAAAGAACTTAATTGTTTTTAATAAAAGCTGGATTTTTTTTTAATACCTAGGCAGATTGTATAAGTGTTTCAAGATTCGAGAAAAATATCCAGACGCTTATGCACTGCAGAGGCACAAAGCTTGCTAAGACAGGAGCTTTGCCTTCTAAACAAACCTGACCGTGTCAGTGTGCTATAATTTCGAGCTCGCTTTGATAAGTATTAAACTAAGCCCATTAGTTACCGTTGTGAAAAAGACAAATTAGTCTATTAGAAAAAGCTATCGCATTTTCCTGTAGCATAATTATAATGAGAAGTTAGATCACATGGCTAATAAATATCATCATCAGCCTTTTAATGTTCCCACTGCAGGGACACAGGCCTCCTCTCTCTAGGAGAGGGAATGGGCCATAATCCACCACGCGGGCCCAGTGCGGATTGGTGGATGTCACATGTCTTCGAATTTTTGGTTCTAGGACATGCCGGTTTCCTCACGATGTTTTCCTTCACCGTTTTGAGAGCAGTGGTGATGAAATAAATTACACAAAGTAATGCGCCTGGCTGGGTTTGAACCCGCGACCTACAACTCGTAAGGCGGGGCGTTTACCACTCGGCCACCACTGCTCTCCTAATAAATATATATGTGGCTTATTATTACTCAAAGAAAAAATATGTTGGAATTAATTGCAAGCTGAATAACCATTAGAATTATAAAACACTAAATAAATAATTGGATTGGTTAAATAATAAAACAGTAACTGATAACCAGCTTCAAGAGCTATTACACTATAAATTGACGAGACCGTTTGATGATTTCCTCGCGTCTATTTTTATGAGTCTTCTTTATAACATCTCGATTACTAAATTAGATAAGCCTTTTAACTTCGTTTCCTTGTAATGCTTGCAACTGCTTCCATAACAATAGGCGATGTCGCCGGAAAATGTAGGTAACCTAGAAACTAAACAGCGATGCAAAATAAAAATATAATGTCAACTGAAGATGTTGCACTAATGGATGCAATGGATACGTTTATCTAAGTTACAGGCTGAATTTATCGTTCTAATCTGTAAAAGTGGTAAAAAGAAGTTTCTAGTGCGCCTCACCTTCAACTATTGCAGCACTGCTTACCATTAGGTGGGATCGCAGCCAAGCACTAGTTTATATCACTTAAAAAAGAGGGGATGGGAGAAGTGATTTAATGATTTACCCCATAAAAAGAAAAACAAAGAAAGGGTGAATTTTTAAAATGGGTTAGTACCCATTTTAAAAATTCACCCTTTCTTTGTTTGTTTGGTGTATTTTAGTAAATACACCTGTAACTTGACGCCCATTTCAAATCTAAAAACATAATTTTTTAAAAAATAATGAAAAAAGCTAACGGCGTTGGAAAAAACCTGATGAACAAAAAAATAATGGAGTAGCGGAATTACGCAAAAACTCAAAAAGATTCTCGCACTCGATTTTAATGAAAACTGTAACTGTAACATCGGATTTTTGAAAAATCATTATTCTTAGTCAGTTCTGTCATGAAATGTTTGTGAATGGATGAGGAGTGGGAGGCCAAAGAATTTGTGTGAGGAGTGATATGAAAGAAAAGAAAGTTACTTGATAGGAAACAGTGAATGAAAAAAACGACTTGTGCCGACCCCAGGTAGGATATGAGCAAGATTAAAAAGAATAATTATTCCTAACCAGAATAAAAACATGTTGATTTTGAAAAAAAAAATACACATTACACCATCCGATAGCGTCTTTTTTTCGGATGTAATCCGCATAAAATAATAGGAGCCAGTTTATTTATTAAATTATAAATAAACTGGCTCCTATTATCTTCATACAATACAAAGTACAAGCAGGCAGCCTTAATGCGAGAAAGTAGTTTTTACAGCAACATCAACAGTTTTTTGCTTATGGCAAATGTTGTTGTCATTTTGACACATAGGCCCCTGTTTCTCAAACAACATCGCACCACACGATCGCATGTGCAACGCTGTAGACCTACTCATTGCCTAATGGAGATATTTCTTTTCTCTATTTTCTGTAGCCCAGCAGTTAACAAAACACATTACACACAGACATGAAATAAGATTTAAACGCAATACTGACGCAATCCTATCTATTTGTACGCAAGTTTTTTAGGGTGTTAAAGATTGAGATACTTATTTGTTACTATAACTATCTATTTGCGATACAATGCACTGAGGTCAAGCGTTTCCTTCTTTTTCTTTACTTTCAATCAAATTATTTATTTGCTTAAAAAAACAGATGTTACTATTTTATTTGATATAAACTAACGCTTGACTGCGATTCCACCTGATGTCAAGCAGTGATGCAATCGTTGACAGTAAGACGCACTAGTTTAATAAGAGTCTATTAACTTGTAGCCTTGAAGGCACTCAAATTATAACATGTAAAAAGAAGACACTACATCATTACTCTAGCAAGGACTGACAATATTGTTCTTACTACATTGCTAATCTAGTTATATAATTATTAATATTTTTATTATATTGCAAAACTAAAAAGAAATATTGGTATTAATAATAATGTAAAATTAAATCAATTCAGAATAGTTCAAAGGAATATCAAAATTTTGAAATCTACACTAATATAATAAAGAGGTAAAGTTTGTTTTTTTGTTTGTAGGAGGTACTAAAATTTGTCCAATCTCTCTGGAACTACTGGTCCAGTAGTTCCAGAGAGATTGGACAAATTTTAGCAACAATAGAAAGCTGCTTTACTCCTGAGTGACTTAGGCTATATTTTATGTACGCGGGCGAAGCCGCTGACAAAAGCTAGTTAAATACATTGTCAGATATGCCACAAAATATTTAATTAATAGTTAAATAAATTAAATCAAAATATTGCTCCAGATATAGGTAGATAATCACTGTGTATTTTGGCGTCATACAAGTTGCCTTTAGGTACCTCAATTCATTTGTAAAAAAAAGTTATTATAATCGTTGTTTTGTTTATTTCAAATTGAAACCTAAATTATTTTGTATAATTTATTATGATACATACTTATTAATTTTTTTATAATATTTTTTTATTTATAGATACTAGGTATGTTTTATTACTATAAAAAATATAAGTAATTTATTCGTTTTTTTGTTTAAACTTAGCTAAGCTTGTTAAAATATCATTTTAATTAACACCTTTAGGTAATTATTATTTGCAGACCAAGTCTACCTGATACTATCCGTTATATTCCTTATTAAAACTGGTTAAAAAATAATAATAATTTAAGTACCAATTTTATGTACGTACTAGTCTTCTTGCAAATAAATACTTGGTGCACTACTAGGGCTGTTCTAGCTTGGCGAGTGTGACTTTAGTCGTGGTGCGTTAGTGCTTCTGCATTCGTAAAAAATAAATGGTTTCAACAAATAAATGCGTTTAACTTTGGTTATTGTTGTTAACAAAAGCTGATATTGGCATTCATTTTTTTAACCCCTTATTTTTTGTACAAGCGCTAAAGTTCGCAGACCTTAATTTCAGACTCGTCAAGTCAGAACGGTCCTACTGTACTATATAAATGTTGCATGAGCAATTTATTGCCAGTTAATTATTGTTTTATTTTAAGTGAGAAATCATCAAAAAACTTCTTCCCCACTCGAAATAAGCGTCACTTTTACTAGATTAAATTTTGTTTTACACAAACTTAGTTAAATTAACTAAGTTATTATGTTTAATTAACTAAGTTTGTATGCGAAATAAAAAACGGACGCCGACAATATGCCGACAACCTTTCGGAATGTTAGAAACTTTATTAGAAAATCGTTACAAAACTGAAATGCCTCGTTTCCAAAGCAATCAATTATAATCAGATTTCATTAAATTACTGTCAAAACATTAACACATACCGGACGTTTTCTATGGTACTTATAGAGAGCCAATTTATAGTTTCCAATTTACCAGGATATCGGTACTTTATTTGCAATTTTAGTAGTAGCAAGTATTTTATTTCAAAACATACAAAATAATAATATAAAAAAATAATTCGACCAAAAAAGGTAAAAAAAAGCATCTAATGACGAATCCCGCCCTTTGGCGGAGCGGGATGGCAACAGACTCTAACTGTAAACGACCCACATCATTCCTTCTTAGCCTTCACACCGGGGTCGGAACTTTCTTTCAGATAGATAGATATACTCTTTATTGTAAACTAGCTTTTTCCAGCGGCTTCGCCCGCGTACTTAAAATATAGCCTATGTCACTCAGGAGTAAAGCAGCTTTCTATTGTTGCTAAAATTTTTCCAATCGGACCAGTAGTTCCAGAGATTACCCCCTACAAACAAAAAAAACAAACTTTACCTCTTTATTATATTAGTGTAGATGTTACTAATATTATAAATGCGAAAGTTACGATGTTTAGATGTTTGTTACTCAATCACGCCAAAACGGCTGGACGGATCTGGATGAAATTTGGCACAGGCATAGGATACACACTGGAATAAGACATAGGCTACCCCAACCCCAAAACCACGCGGGCGAAGCCGCAGGCAAAAGCTAGTAGTACACCATAAACACAACTTGAAACCGGAGCTGGGCCCCAGTAGGCTTCGGGCCCCAGTAAGAGGTGGTGGGTTGGTAAGGCTCCATCCTCTTTTATCACTTTAACGACTGACGATCTACCACGTCTCCGTGAACTCCGTAACTCTGTGAACTCCTAAAACAGGTCAAAGGGATGAAAGTTAGCGAACAAACTGGTGCGTGATCTACTGCAACAGAACTGTCTATAAATAACATCGCAATGTGAAACTACGTGCTTATGATTCTAGAATAAATTGAGAGGAACTAGTTATGTAGATTCACGTGGCGATAGACCCGAAGCTACACAATAGCTGGTCGCTAATTGTGCGCAATTATCAAATCTATCTGGCTGACTGTGTTTAATAATAAAACAAATAAAATGATGGACGAAGCAGTAAAAATGTTATATGATACTATTTAGCAAGTCTTGCGATTTCGCGACATCGCAAGAGTTGTACGCAAAAAGATCACAATGATGAAGAATTTGCATAAGATCCTCACTGAAAATATCTGTAATCCGTTCGCTCATTTCTATTAAATTTATTAGCAAATAGCAATTTAACTTGTATTTAAGAAAAACGGTTACTTTAGGAAGACTTTAAGAGTTTTGGATTCTACGACTCACAGGAATGATGCAGAAACCAAAAACGCGGGTGAGTTTGCTTTCATAAACTGATCAAAAAGTTTCTCCACTTCTGTTTCTTACCCTCAGTTCTACTGAAAAATTAGGTACCTTGGTCCATAATTTTCACTTTAAAACCGAGAAAAACTTTCACCTCCAAAATTGAAAAAAAGCATTTTGTAGATATATTGACCCAGGTTAAACCGCGGGAAGCGACCAAAATAAATTCGCAAAAAAATTTCATTACCTATATTGTCGATATGACCATAACAAGATCTTTGAGTTTATTATGTACTATAAACATGTAAAAAGGTACCAGCAATAAGTGGATATGAACAGTGGAACAACTTTGTTTCTATTTCTGTTTACGTGCGTCTAATTTTACGTGGTTTAAAAAATTAATACTGATTGCACACAATAGCGATTGCTAATTGCGATCAATTATCAAATACATTTCACTGTCATTACATACTTAAATTCAATTAAAACAATTAAAATGTAACGCGGGAAATCAACACGCGGGAAATCAACACGCGGTCGGCCAATTTGTAGAATGTAACAGAAATAATAGATAGATATACCTACTCTTTATTGTAGGTACATCATAAATACAATAAGGTGCTTAAAAATACTAAGGCATAAATACCATATTTATTTATAAAAACTTTATGCACATAAAAGTACATAGGCGGACTATACGCTAAAAGCGATTTTTTAAAGACAAACTGGATGGATTTGACAGAGGAGAAAGATACACAGATAGTTTGTGGCGTACTATTTATATATATACGATACATAAGTAATGAAATTCATATACTACAATGAATATATAATTGAATATTATGTGTTTTGTTTGAATATTGAGATTGAATGTAGAGGTTTGGACTTGATAGCAACCTAACAGGCCCTTTTAGGTAAAGGGTTTTGGTTGGGTTGGTTTTGGGGCTGGGTTATTTCTAATAGTATCTCACAGTGCCACCAAGCACAAATCAGTAGAACTTGATTCAATTTAAATCCACATAACATACGAGTATATTTTTTTCACACAAAATCATCTTTAAATAGATTTGAAAAACTAGGAAGAGGAAAAGTGGTTCCGAGAAAGGATGGAGTGAAGAGAGACCTTTGCCCACCAGTGTTACAGAAGAGGCTATCACAAATTAAACAATAAATACGAAACATACAACATAACACTTAGAGGCTGAGATTTTCAGTAGATTGATGCATCTAAGGCATGAGAAATTATTAGGTACTAGCTTCTGTCCGCGACTTCGTCTGCGGAAAATTTTGTGAGACAAAAGATGTGATAGCTCGGTTAATATCCATGTTATACATATAAACAATTTATAGCCTATGTCACTCAGGAGTAAAGCAGCTTTCTATTATAGCTTTTTTCCAATCGAACCATTAGTTCCAGAGATTACCCCCTACAAACAAAAAAACAAACTTTACCACTTTATTATATTAGTGTAGACAATGAGCCCTTATCAAAGATACAAACGAGCCACTCGTTTCTATAATAAATATATTTTCGTTTATTAATTTTCCGTCTATATACGTTTTTTAATATTTCTTAAAACACATTTAAAATATAAAAAAATAGTCGCTGGTGTTGGGAGCACGATCCAAGCTATCATTATTTAGGGCTGGCAGAGACCTGTGCCTGAGAGATTCTTCTATCTGTATCAGGCTGTTGATCTAACCGCACAATGACAGCTTCGACAGATGAGAGTCATCGCAATTAGTATTATTTAGATTTATTTATTAATTTTTACAAATCTAAAATTTTGAAAATAATAAGCGTTATAAGGAACAGATCACAGTCAATTAAAATTTAAGACAAATGTTTACAAAAACTAGCTAAACCATAAATAAATCAGAGAATAACATAAGATGCCTGATGGAGGCGTGCACTTAATTGGACATAACGGAACCGAAGTCCGGAACAGTGTGCAGCCACCAGAACAAGTATTGGATGCCATACGGCGCGTTCCGAGCTCCGTGATACACTTTTGTAGTGGCATGAGTCAGGCATGCAGGCAGTACAGTCGGCCAAACAGTTTTGTGTATAGTCAACTCAGTTGCATAAGTACCTTATTGATATTTTTGTTTTCTTTTTTGTGTTGTGTTGTATGAGGCGTAGAGACCCTGCAAAAGGGTCGAAGTCTTTTGGGGCCAAGTGTTCTGATCCGGCCCTGGTATGAAAGACCGTAAGAATGAACTTAGGAATGGAGTGGGTTTTTTGTCAGTTTGATTCTGACACTATCTTCTACTCTACCCTAGGGTCGAAGTGGTCGTGGGATGATTTTACCCACCAAAAAAAAAGGTATAGGACCGAACATGTTGACTAAGGTTTGCCCTAAAAGAACCACATATTTATAGCCCTGTTACACTGATTAAATGAAATCACATTTATTTGTTAAAATTACTCAATGCACTTACTTAATATTAATAGCAACACATGATACAAAAATTACGATTAAAATATATCTCAGCAAGATGAAGAAGAAGAAAGGATTTTGCCACAATGTCAAGGCATATAGGTGTGACAAAAAGAAATAAGGAGTCCTTTGCGTTATACCGTAGATGGTAACTTAAGCTCTTAACTAAGTCATGCTAATAATGATCATTCAGTATTTTCCCATATCCCAAGCATGAAGATCAACTAGTTAGAAGCAAACTCATTGATAATTCTTTTTATTAGATACTAGCTTTTGTCAGCGGCTTCGCCCGCGTACATAAAATATAGCCTATGTCACTCAGGAGTAAAGCAGCTTTCTGTTGTTGCTAATTTTTTTCCAATCGGACCAGTAGTTCCAGAGATTACCCCCTACAAACAAAAAACAAACTTACAAAAAAACAAACTTTACCTCTTTATTATATTAGTGTAGATGTTGTTATTGAATATTCATCACCTACTCCCAATCGTGTAGCTTAACACAGAACTTTAATCTAAAAAAAATCTAAAAATGTTTACAATTAGCTATTTACCTAAATCTATGTTAGATAAGTAACAAAATTTAAATAATCTTTGTATGTCTTCCATATTTGTGTTTTTTAAATAAAAGACATATCAAGATTGTTTACGTTTAGATAATAATCTGACATCGGTTGAGGTAGGTAAATAGCTAAATTGAAACATTTTGAGACAATTTAGTATACAGATGGAGTATAGTTTGAATTATGTTCGAAGATTGTTTTAACGTTTGAACACAATATATGTGTATTGTGTATATCATTAAGTTCGTAAGCGCCGTGGAAACATTTTCTGAGATATCCACCTAACTCTTTGATTGACTGTACCAACATCCGCGGATACGTTTATTTCAATCTGCTCCACTTCTAAAATGCCGATGGAAGTGTTAAATACTTGTCGATAATTAATTTTAAAGAAAGTTATTGGTATTACAATTGCGAATCAGTTATGTTCATTGCGGGCGAAAAGAATCTTAATGATAATATTATGCTGTTAGATTTTTTTTCAAAGAATTGTTTTGTTTATGAAGAAGACCGAAGAGATGGTGGATGGACTTTTGAAGGGACGAAATGGCAAGAAAGGAGGGGGTCACTACTGAGAGAACAACTAATAGAGAGGGGGTGTGTGAAAGAAAATAGAATCGAGATTAGGGTAAATATATTATGTCGTGGCCAGATCATAGAAATTTATCACTTCATGATATGGCCAAGTCAATAATCGTTTCATCATACCATTAATGTAGAATTTGTATGGTATTAAAAGGTCCAAAGAAAATAAGCTGAACGAGGATTTAAAAATTATCAAACCTTTAAACGATCTGGCCAATTTTAGTTGGCCATGTTATTACGTGATCAATTTCTATGTTCTGGCCATGACATATACAATGGATAGTGAAGTTTTACATTCGTACCACGAAGAAAATAAAGTTCAAAATTGCATACCAAAAACGAACAGAGGTTTAGACTAGTAAGCGGTCTGCCTATGCCATCAAAGGAAGACGCAACAATAGTAAGACAGATTACAAGGATCCATATAAAGCAGTAGGCTAACAAGATGTCATTGTCAATTCAATAAATTGCAGTTTGCACTCGCGATCTGGGGCAAGGGAAGTTACATTTATGTCAGATAGACCTGGTGAACGCATTGGTACTGAGAATAATCTATACTCCGATCAAAATAAAATCACACATACCTCTCGGCTATCAAGCGAACGTTCGCGGGTATTAACGGAAAATTATTTGTCTATAAAAACTTTTTTTTTACGTTCTTGGATAAATATCAAAATACCCTACAAAAAAAAATGCTCAAATATTGCATTCTATTTTTGAAAATTTGATAACGGCGCGTAGCGCGAAATCATGAGCGCGAGCGCCGGCGCTCGCTTGGGTGTCAAGGGGGAAAACCTTTTTTACTGTCTCTTCAAGAAACACAACCTATACTAGCCTTGTTGGTAGTTATATTTTCGAGCCGTTTGGGGTTGAAACTTTATCGTGGGGTCCAAGCGCCCACAAGTTGTTTATTGAGCTTTCTAAACGACTGGATGACACTTCGCGTGACTCAAGGGCTGGCTCTTTCCTTGGGCAGAGAATAAGCATTACCATACAGCGTCACAATGCTGCAAGCCTTTTGGGTACTTTACCAATCGACAGCGATGCGGAAGAGTTTTTTGACGCCTTATTAGATAAAGTCCTTGAGTCTTTGAATCAACTTCAATGGTGTACCATAGACTAAAGGGACATATCTGAATAAAGAATATGTCAATGGACTCAATGCATTTTTTTTTCCTTTCAACCGATTTTGAGTTTTATTACGTTGGTTGAATGAAAAATGGCAGCTGCAGTCAATAGTTGGCTTTTTAACGACGTTTTTGCTTTTAATGCTATCCTTATGCACACGGAATAGAAGTTAAAATCGGATGAAGACAGTAGAAAAGGTTTCTTTAAATGTGTAATCTTAACAGGAGTAAGGAACTTATATCTTAGTCGTATATCTTACAGACGAGTTTATGGGTTGTCTATGAAACCTCCTCAAAGTCCTCTGTTTCTTTGAAACAAGTCCAGACAATAAAAAAGGTAAAAAGATAAAAAAAATCGAGAACATTTTAAAAAGAGAACGTTGCAAATGGTATAATTAGATGATACGCAACAATAAACGCCGCAACATTCTCTAGAATATATCTTCTTCTTCTCAGGATATCTGTAAATTCTTCGGAAGTCTCGGTATAAGTTTACTATGTCAAGAACATGTCTTCATAACATTCGTCCTGGATGATAAGGAACGTCACCCCACCTCCACCTGTCATTTATGTTCGCAGAAGTTGCCTCAGAGACAGTGTACTAGGTTTTATTATTAAACGGTTCCACTTTTCTCCTACCTCCTCGGATTAAATCACAGTCATGTACCATCCTGTTCATTGTTGTCTGTTGTTGTTAGATGTTTCCAAGACTGTGAGCTATATTGACTTTTTTTATGGTGGGCAAAAATAATCCAATGACGACTCCCGCTCTTTGGCGGAGCGGGAAACAGTGTCAGAATTACTGACTAAACACCCCACCCCGGTTCGCACTGGGGCCAAGCCTTCCTTTCAGAAACCTACAGAGACCCTGGGCCCAGTAGGTTTCAACCCTTTTGCAGAGTCCCTACGAGCTATATTGACTTCAAAGGGGATTGACCAACTTGTGTGGGACTTTGGCCATTTATAAACAAACAGTTCAGATAATAATATATGTGTGATTTAATAGTTCAAATCAGTAAGAATTAAGATACACACTTAGTTTTGTATCAAGATTTTATATTTACATATTTTTTAACATTTCATTAAAATTGGTTTGGGTGAGGTACAGTGTCCGTAGATGTGACTGGTTCATCATAAATACAAGGTTCAGTCTCCAAGGAAGTACCAGAGTCGTCAAGATTCAGAATCCATTACGAAAAGACAAAGTAATCGCAATAAAACTTGGAAAAACAACACTCACGACGCAAAGAAACAAAACGAATAAACGTCATTTTGACAATACACAACATTTTTTTAAGTACTGTGTTGTCAATTTAAAATATTTATAATTATATCGATAAATAAGGAATTGACAATTGATTTTTTAAATCAATAATCGATTCCATATTTTTTTGTTCTTCTGGTACCTATAATAAACTCTTTGATTTATTATTCTAAGATCTTTAATCATTTATTTTAGAGTTAACTCATATTTTTTAATAAAATAATCATATGAAGTGCGTTAAATATAGTGGAGAGATTACCCTACCAAATCGATCTAAAATAAATCGATTTGAATTTTTGTTTATGCAGTTTTTGTTTGGCAACACTAAAGCTCATCAAAGTTCTAAAATCAAAACAAATACCAAAAAAATAAGATTTTTTACAGTGCTAATTGATACAAAGTTATTAGCATCAGACATTTGCTAAAATATAAATAAAATTATTGATATATTAGATTTTTGTTGAGCAGCGTGTTTAAAAATGGCCAGAATTGGACAATTTCCTTTCAGTCTCCGTGTCACCTTGATCCTTAATTTTGTTCTGTGACAAATTACCCACATTGTAATTTCTACCCTAAACTTCGAACAATTTTCATCCCCGTATCGTATGATTTCGTCCGTCCACTTTCTATAATCTCTAACTCTTCCCTACCTAATCTTTTGCAACCAATTTCTATTCTTTTTTTCTGTTCTAAGTTGTTGAGTCCTGCGTCCGAAAATAACATATTTTTATTTTTCATAGATTTATCCTTGGCGACTATCTCCTCTCAGGATTTGTTCAGCCGAATAATTTTTTTAGTACATTGGATTCAGGGATAGACAAACTGCCTGTGCTCTCCTAAAATCGAATCAATATGATTTCTTCAATGCCGTTGACCCCTTCAGTCACGATATTCTTCTATCTTCCCTTTCCTAAGAGATAAATGTTCTAAGACCCTTTAACACCTTGTGGTTTCTTTCATGGCTCTGAATTGTTTGTCTTTAGTGAACTATTTTGTTTACAAATAACAGAGTCGACTCAAACTCTCATCTATAACTTTATGATGAATATATCAGTATGATATGTATCTATTTAAATATTATGTGTAGGTATTTTTATTTTTATTATACCTATAATGTAAATTTTTGAAAAATTAAGAAATTTTGTCACCGAGCATTTTTTCTCTCTGTCATCTTTGTATGACTGCTCAGTGCTCGACTGGTAGAAAATGTCAAAGCCTTTAAAACCGCTTTGTACCTTTGTGTTGCTCGTACAATTTTAATAAATAAATTTGTATTATTAGTAAAATAAGTTAAATGGATGCATGACATAGTTCTGTCTACTATGATAAGTTATCCCAGAGATAAGAGTACACAAAAGCTTCTATCTTCCTGATTATCTCCACTCCGGGAATGACACACATACACTGAAAATATTCTTGGGAATGATGCGATGCCCAGATAAAGAATCCAACTTGATTTTTTGGAATAATCAACTTATTACGACATTTGTTTTATTTAGTACAAGAATTACATCGTCTTCGAAACCAATTTAAAGTCTTGCGACAATAAATTACAATAGTTTAGTATTATTCTACAAAACAAGTTGTGTAAATAAGAATAAGTCATAGCTAGCACAACGTTTACAACTTTTAACTTTCAAGGTAAGGAACACAGTCCTTTCTAGTTCTATGTTCTAAATTAAAGTTGCTTTTAACTCCATCAAACTAATACTACCACTTATAACATTCAAGCGAACGACTACGCATAATCACAGAAAATTAATTCCATTCATTCAATTCAAAATAAAAAATAACAAAGCATTATCGTGAACGTGCTTAAAAATTAAATTAAAAACATTGTCACATGTTTACCTCTAAAGTCTGTCCCTTAGATCCGGATTGTGCCACCACTAATCAAAAAAGAAAATAAAACTCCACACGAACACACAACACAGTTTACAAACACAAAAAAAAGTTTGTTTATCACACTTTTTTCGAAAACAGGGCGTGGAACGTGTTTCGTAAGTCCGTTGGCGGGAAAACGCGTGCGTTCGAGAGCGCGCGCGCGAACCGACTGACTCGACCACCGGCCGCTGTTCAACAAGACGCACCGAGATAATCACTGCATTCTGCCATCGGTATTAGAAAACGAATAAATCGCATAGATACGGTGTATTTGCTAATGCTGCGCTGTTGCTGTTCGACTGAATGCGCTTGGCAAACGCAATATGAGGTCGGCCTGAAAGCAACGCAAAAGAAACGATTTACAGTTGTTTTAAACTTTAACTGAAGAGAGATTTATGTGCTAATTACAGCTTAACAACTTGTTGTTCCGCTTTTGAGCCAAATATAAGTAGGTAAGGAGATATCATATATTATGTGCACCAAAAGACGCAGCGTTGAAAGGACTCCTACAAGATGGACCGATGGCCTGGTGAGGGTTGAGGGAATCCGATGGATACTGCACAGGGCCGTTCATTGTGCGATACTTGGGAGAGGCCCATGTATACACAGTGGGGTCTTTCGGTTGAAATAATAATGCTGGAAATATACTATACTAATTGTGATTATTCACTGCACAGCATTTTCGGCCCCGAATGAACGTGATCTTTTCATTCCAGTCGTTACAAAAATCAAATGTAGGTAAGCATCTGTCCTACCCTTGCAATATACGTGGTACTAAAAGAATAATTGAGCAATGACACTTAGCATTCAAACTACAACATTATGAACCTGTAGAAGGCCTTTGACTCCGTCGTTTACAGCTGTCTTTATAAGTCACTGCGGCAAAGGTTTTCTAAGACTAAAGATTCATAAACGTTAATAGTACCTAATAACCTTCCACAATACATCACTCAGTATTGTCGCTCATAACGGTACAAAAGTTTGTCATTTGAAAGTTGGAGTCTCTCAAGGTTCTTATTTAGGACCATTGTTGTGCAACATAATTATATATGATTCTCGGAGACTAAGGACACAATACAGATCTTCGAAATTTATAGTTAGTTATGTTATAGTTTAAGCAACAGTTTCCTTGTTTTCAGTCAAAACACGTATTAGAAAACCTAAATAAAACTCAACAAACTACTTTTTTAGGGAAGCGATGTATTTCGGGTTCACAACAAAAACAAATGATATCATCTTCAATTCATTTAATCACAATCTTTTGTTTACACTATTTGTACAATAATACGATTAAAAATGAAATAAATTACGAAATTGTATCAATGTAGACAAAATGACATAAAACATACACGGAGTTAGAAAAAAAATACAATTAAAACACAATACCACAATATTCACATCAAAATCATCAAGTAAAATATAATATGTCAATTAATAAATAATTAAAACTAGAAGACAATAATTTAGTCACATTACATTATTGGAAATAAAAAGCACTCGATTTCATGTTAAACAAAAAACGTACGCACATGGTAACTTCGTATTGTGAAATATCTTACTTATGGAAATGAAACTTAACGTTGGCGTAGATTTTTACATTAATGAGACATAGCACTGGTTTTTAGCTAGCTCAGAGACCGGGGCCGGCATGATGGATCACGACCCAGTCTCTCTCCTAGAGAAGAGACCCGAGTCTCAGCAATGGGAACATTATAAGGCCCTTTTATGCTTAAATAGGCAGACGCCAGAACTTCAAATATCTTTGTCTCATCTGTTTTTATACCAATAAAAATATTAACAAACACATTACAACCAAAAACACTGAAATGTAATAAATCACATTTCCAATATTATCTACGCCAATTCATAAAAGATTCATGCCTAAAACTACACTACTTCCAAAAAAAAATTGCAACAAATCGTAATAGATACAGTCAAACGCAAATAAATGCACTACGCACTTGCAAAAATCACCTTTAATGCTAAGATATACATACATATGGGCAATATCAACGAGTCGTCACTTATATGTCGTTGACTGTACCTAGGTTCTGAGTCATTTTGATACCAATTCCATGATACCCTAACCTGTACCTTGTAAAAATACATTCAGCCAATAAGGCTGCTATCAATTTTCCTAATTAAAATTCGCTACATTCAAAATCCATAAAGAGACTCACAAATTACTAAAATGAATCATAAAATATTACATAAAATGTTTATAAAATTGTACATCGTTAGCAAAATATTCGTTTAAAATGTATATAAATATATAATCTGTCAATATTTTAATAAGGCAACATTGAAAGGAGTTCATTGGGAAAGGGGCAGAATTGCGTTTGCCCAGCAGTGGGATTCATGAGGATAGGCTTGCATAGCCTCAAATGTGTTTTAGGCGCCTTAATAAAATTACAAGGATACATAATGTTTACGTATAAATAAATGATATAATGATAAGAAAATCCTAGTCCCTGGTCATCATTTAAAATCATTGCCTAATCCTCTAAGGACCCTAAGAGTCAGATCTTAAATCACAAAACAGATGTCAAATAAAATAAATTTAATAAATAGAGATTCCTCGTTTCTTTGTATAAACCAGTTCATATATGATGGAGTTCTGATGTATAATCATTAAAAAAAAAATTGAGGATCTCCTCCAATTTAAGTCAGTTAAATTTTTTTTTTTTTTTGTATAAATCGGTTCATAAATAACGGAGTTCTGAGGTAACAAACATTAAAAAACAAATGAGAACTTCCTCCTGTTTTTGAAGTTACTTATAAAGTACCTAACCCTTACCAATCTCATTTTTTTTTACTGGTAGAAATAGTCAAATCGTTACCTGCCATTGGTTTTTATTCCAGATAAATACGGTACTTGTCTCCACGAGAGTGAAGACTATTAATAAACAAATACATAAATAAAAAAAAAACAAATGACTTATTAGAAAAAGATAGCGGTACTAACCAACAGACTATGTCCTGTCCAAAACTTAAAAAATTGAGAATTAAAGAATTCAATTGTATTGTCAAACCATCTAGGGACCTAGTCAAATTTATCTATTTGGGTGATTTTGTGTGGGTCCCAAATTGTTTTGATGTTGTTTATGAGTTAGGTAACAAAAACACGTACAGAAGAATTATTATATCATATTATAAAGATATAAATAATATTAAAACAACACACGTCATCTCTATTTGTACTTTCATTAGTATTACATAGTCGGTCGCAACCTCAATTGAGTTTCGAAACGACCACAAAACGGCTCCGTCAGTTTATTCTGAGAATTATTAAAGAATTCTAAGAAACTAACATGTTAATGACCATGAATAAAATGTGATGTTTATTTCTGACCGAATGAAAGAAATGGTCTGAATTTTAATGCTGAACTCTCACCCTACCTTTTTTCTTTTCGCGGGTATTAACGGAAAGTTATTAGTCTATAAAACTTTTTATTAACGTTCTTGGATAAATATCAAAACACCCTATAAACAAAAATGCTCAAATATTGTACATTCTACATATTTAAAAAAAATTGGCAACGGCGCGTGGCGCGAAATCATGCCGCGAGCGCCGGCGCTCGCTTGGGTGTCGATGTATTAACTTATAGGTCATGTATAGTAGTTGCATTTTAGCATGACAATAGCCTCTACATGTATAATTTATTAATTGTTCAGAAAACCTTATTAAAATTGTTTACGATAGGAGAACAATCTACACTAATATAATAAAGAGGTAAAGTTTGTTTTTTTGTTTGTAGGAGGTAATCTCTGGAACTACTGGTCCGATTGGAAAATTTTTAGCAACAATAGAAAGCTGCTTTACTCTTGAGTGACATAGGCTATATTTTATGTACGCGGGCGAAGCCGCTGACAAAAGCTAGTAGGTACATAAGTTTATTGTGAGGATTTCTACGAAGATATGTTAGAAAGCTATGGTTAGTATTGCTATGCTAAAACGAAACTACCATATCTGTATTTATATGGAAAATTACCGAATAATTTTTAATAATTTCATTTTTTGTTTGGTAGCCACATCCAAATAGTTTAAAATCATTCTAAAACAATTGAGGCACTTGTTAAACCCCAATGGAACGGTTTGATGTTACCACTACAATAAAATATTATTATCTAAACACACTGGTAAAATTACTAAACAATACAATTACACTAACATTGTAAAACTAAAACACACAACATTTACGTAATAAAATGTACAATAATAACTTTGGTTGGGTTTGTACTGGTTCAGTTGAGATGTACCAGGGTAGCATATATCCTAGAAAGTCTATTCATACTAGGATTTAAAGACGGACAATATTGTTAGTGTAAAGTAAATAATATATATTACCTATAGAAATACAATAGGCTACATTTACCATCAGTGTCAGCAAAAGTAGAATTATATGTATAGTTGTCCAGATTCTATCAGATTCAGCAAACATACTCACAGAAAGCTAACACTGTTTAAAAACTTCTTACATTCTGGCATAAAGTACACCTATTACATGAACTAATACAATAGATTAGAAAGTCACAGCACAGCGGCATCTTTCTATCAGAAATTACTCCTAAAATATTTTTTGGGTACGGTACCCATCAGACCGATGCCATCGTTTTACATTTCCGCTTAAGAGTAGAACGTCAGGACCGCGGCGTGGTTGCCTCTCACTAGTAGCGTCCTCTCCGCTGCCGTGGAGATGGCGTGCAACCACGCGAGGTACAGCGCCGGCGGCACGACGTTCCTCCGCCGCGGCATGGGCAGCGTGACGCACACCAGGCGGGCCGAGCGCGACTGGGACATGATCAGCTCGCGGAGGCGCAGGTGGCGGTGCGTACGATCTTGAGCTGCTAGTAAGTCCGCTTCGGTTATGCCCGCTGGAAAAACAAATAACATTAGGACTGTATCACCCCAAATGGTTTCTATAGGTGGCCAAATGGTGGTCTAATGTTAATAAATAGAAGGGCAAGA
Source organism: Mythimna loreyi (assembly GCA_029852875.1). Classification (NCBI taxonomy): domain Eukaryota; kingdom Metazoa; phylum Arthropoda; class Insecta; order Lepidoptera; family Noctuidae; genus Mythimna; species Mythimna loreyi. The sequence continues at coordinate 20,667,079 of CM056789.1, read as the reverse complement.
CAATAAACGGAAGAACTCGAGATATACCTATCAAGGTACCGGGCTCTGTTTTCTTAGACATTCATTGTAATAGTGTAAAAACATGACCGTACAGTAAAAAAAAAAAACGTAATCTGAAGTCAAAAGCGCCATGTAAATGAAACGTTTATTAAGAGTCGATTATTTTAATTCATAAGTGAGTATACAAAATTGCAGTGGTGTGGAAAATGGCTTATTTTTTCAACAAATTTACATTTTCAACCTTAAATTTTGAAAAATAATATTTTAAAATGAAATGCTTACTATTATCATCATCGGCACACTTGAAGGGCGCGACCAGCTTGTCGAAGTACGCGAGCGTGGAGTCCTTGGGCCTCCGCGTGATGTCGGCCACCATCTTCAGCGCTGAGTAGTCTATCCGGAACTTGGACAGTAAGGAAGCCATGCTGCGGACAAGATTTTCATTTTATACAAGATTTTCATTATCCTGCTATAGAAACCAATATACGAGTGAAAGGACGACAAATTTGAACAAGACCGCAAATTCATACCTTAAAAAAGTTAAGTATGGTTATAGCTACCCAAAAATCTTTCTTTCTTTAAAAAAAAAATAACTTTACAAAAAAAACACTAGGAATTACTCCTGTTTCGTGGGTGCGTTCACAGACATGTAAAGTGATACCCAAATACCCACCACAAGATACCCAGACCCGGAACACCTATCTGTAAGCCATACAAATATTTGTTCCATGCGGGAATCCTGCAATCCTAACTTATTCATTCAAAAGGGGCTACGCTGCGTATAGCAGGAGCCTGCTCGATCCCATACTGCAGTACTCGCGATGTCGAGTCAGTGTAGAAGTACAACAGGCCTATCACAATCACTGTCCTCGAACGCAGTTTTCCGCAACGCTACGTTGTGTCCGCCAAAAAACCAACAACAGACGGAGCACAGTCGTGCACCAACCATACATTAAAAGTGCGACCGGTCAAAGCTTATAAGTAAATCCACACTGCACGAATTTGTGTTCGGTTTGTGTTTCACTTGGTTAGCTTATACCCACGTAAAAAATAAATTTACTAAACCCTTACTTGGAAACCCGCTCTTAACCCACCGCTTACTGGCATGCAATGGGCTGTTTTCAGCACTAGTGCGGAAAAGTGCGCGTGGTCTCCACCAACAAAATTTTATTATAATAAAATAGTACATATCGTACCAGGCGAAGCGGATGTCAACCCCCACGAGTCGCGAGTGTATTGAAAAACGTTTGACACACGTGCAAATTTGTCACTGCAACCCTCGGCTCCATAAAACATTCGCCTACAGCTCGTGCCAATTCCATCTCGGTCGCAGTTACAAACTTTCTGCACTTATATCAAAAATTAAAGAAATAACTACAGTTTGTGTACTTACTTTCGCTCCTCAATTTCCAGTTCGGTGTTCTTATTGGCCAGCGTGAACACTCGCAGGGGACACGAGGACCACGCGCGTCGCGTCGACAAGATGTAAGGCAAGAGTAGAGTTAGACCTGCGATCAAATATAATGAAGTCAGCACCATTAACCACTGGATCAACATGCCAGTTAAATCCAAAACGTCAATAGTGTATGAATTCACCCCTTCTTCAATCCGAATGTAATGAGTATAAATTACACAAAATCAAAGGAAGGGTAAAATTGGGGAATACGGATTCAATTTATGTAATTACTTTGCCAAACCGATACCGTGGAAACACTGCATTATTATCGTTTCATAGGTAGAACTTTCACTGAAGTATTATCTGTCGAATACAACTTTTACCATGAGACCAGCCCAAAAATCACGAATCACTAAAAAAACCCGCTGCCTCAAACATTTTGTCGAGTTATGTGTATATCAATGTATGGAGCAGCGGGTTTTTTTTTCGAGATTTTTGTTTTGGTCTCACAGTACAAGTTGTTCACATATATTGGTGTGTACTATGATCCTTTTTTAGGAAAGCCGATATATAACGCCGGTATAGTGTTTAGAATATTCAGTTCCTTTATACCGGACCAGGAGTAGATAATGACAGATGGTGGAGCTTACCTCCGTCATCATACAGCCACCAGACGTCCACCGTGCCCGCCTGTCTCTTGGTGAACTGCTCCACGGACGTGAACGACGACGTGCGCCTCGCTGCCGACGCGCCCAGCGCTCGACGCACTGCGCTGCCGATGCCTTTACCGAGCCCACTTGAGAATAAAACAGAAAATATATGAATAGGACCACATATAAAACTTTCCAATAGATTACATTTCGAGCCAAAGTATCCATATTGCGAAAACTAAAAATTTCCTCGTGATTATCATCTGAATTGAAAAATTCTGTCTTCACAAGGTTCTGCAATAGTTCGGTTACATTGCAAGGAAAACAACCTCGAAGTGCTCATTGTTATCGGCAAAATAGATGGAAAAGAACCCTTTGGACGCAGCCCAATTCGTTGGTACGACCAAACCCGCACCGCTCTTAACTCAACGGTAAATGGGGCCCTTCACTCCGCCATAGACAGGAATAGATGGAGAAACCTCATAAGAACAAAAGTGATGAAGAAGGATGGTCACGATTCTCAATATTGAGGAATACGACGCAAGGAGGAGGACAGAACTTTCTACTCCTTCTCATTATGAATTCCGCCGTAAATTTTACTTCTTACTAATATTATAAATGCGAAAGTTACGATGTTTCGATGTTTGTTACTCAATCACGCTAAAAAGGCTGGACGGATCTGGATAAAATTTGGCACAGGCATAGGATACACTCCGGAATAGGACATGGCTACTTTTTATCCCGGAAACCCCAACCCCAACCTCAATACCACGCGGGCGAAGCCGCGGGCAAAAGCTAGTACCCAATAAAATAATTGGTATAAACCTCACCTTTCCTTTTCCTCGGTCTTGGGCGCATGTTCCTTGTTGAGCGCCGCAGGGTCGGCGGAGACGGCGCGACCCAGCTGAGGCGAGCCCAGCGACACGTCTGACATACTGCTACCTATTCACGGAACATATATGTTGAAACTTATGTTATGTATGGTAAACTGTAGGGCAACAAAATAATCTTACTTTGAACTTAATGAAAATACCACTCAGGTATTGGCGCAGTTAAAGCCAAAATGTTGTAGATATTATTCGATATCTTCTCACACATATACCTACACCATTTTCCAGTTAAAAATCATCCAAACGACTCCTTCAGCTATGGGAGCTCCAGATATTTATTCACAAAAACCGATTTGTTTTCCTCCAATTGCCCTTTGCGTTCCACAGCCATGATAACTCTTTCGAACTTTCCTGTAACCCTAGCAAGCATGGGCATTAGCGCACGCTCAGTCAACGTTTCCGACTCCTCTTTGAGGCGCGCATAGAGTTCCACACTAGTTCTATCTTTACTGGTGAACGAGCTAACTATTTCTCGACGTCTATTCACACAGATATACCTTAGCAGATGAAATTTTAGTTCCCGCTTATCTTTTAGATGGGAATCATCTAATCACTTCATGTATTGACTCCCACCCTAAAGTGGATGTCAGACTTCTATTGCCCATAACGTTCTAAGAAGACGGGTTTCCTTTTCAGCAACTGTAATGGCCCTATTAGGTATTGGCCCTACAGTAACAGCGCCCCTACAGTTTTGTTGACATTTAGTTAACCCTTTTGCGAGCCACTTTTTAAACAAAACTATTGTGTGACAACAAAAAAACGCATTGGTAATGAAAAACTAACAAATTCAATCGGGGCATCGGCCAAATAAAAAGTCACGAATGGCAATTGGCTAAAATGTTGCCGTAGCCCAAAAACGGGGGGGCTCAACAAGGGGGGAAATCTATTATTACTGTTATACAAATATTATTTCACAATGTTTAGAATAAATGAAACCAAAATAGGAGCTGTAAATAGTATTGCCCGCGAAAGGGAAGGGTATGGGTTTAGGGCACGCGTGGAGCTATGCGCCGTCGACAAATCGGATTTGATCCTGATAGCTTTGTTCTCCTGGTACCAAATGATGCTGCCGTAAAAACAACCACGTTAATATATATATTTTTTAAATCCTGTTAGTAATAATGCGTCTTCTCAATTTGTGTTGTTTCTTCGCTTGCTATTTACAATCTGGCAGGCGTTCACAGAAATGCTTTCAAAGGATTCCTTATACCTAAATTTTTAGTATTAATAACATAAGTAGCACATCATACAGCAAAAAGTAAGTTGCAATTACACACGATAGGAATTGTAGGAAGTTATTTATAACACTTGTTAAGTGAGTTTAGGAGCAAAAACACACGGTTTTAGTTTATGAATCAAAGAAAAAAACATTTAATCTAAAATTAATAACAATCCAATATTTGTGCATTTGTGCAAATTTGTGCATATAATGTTAAAGTAACTTGGGGCCGTATTATGAATAAAAATATTTTACACTACAAACGATCCTTGATATATAAATTATGTAAACGTATAGTGAAACACCCTTTGTTATTTTTTTTTTAGCTGGAAAATATCTAATAACTTCTCTCGCTCTAAGGTGGAGCCGGCGGAACGAGAAAACGACTTTTATGTTCCTTCATTAGTTTTTTCCGTTCCAGGACCTTGAGTGTATCATTTCCAGAACTTTATGTCTTCATTTGTCTTTTCCGTTCCAGGACCTTGAGTAGGTATATTGTTTTCAGAACCAATACTAATGATCGTACCATCAACTGAGCGAGTCCAATAACCTGTAGATAGTAAGTACACAACAAATGACAACTACCTACTGTATATTCTGTTCATTTCATACTACGGCCCCAGGTACAGCACTACAGTAAATAGAACTATATAAAAATGGCGACTCACCTCTAGAATGCGTGTTGAGACTCTCTGAGGACTTAGATTCCTTGTTATCGCCCATGGAACCTAAACAGAAGCTGATGGTATGGTGGCTGCATGATCACATATACGAGGACATTGGCTGCGGAAAATACATCGTGACGAACGAAAGGAGCCCGGTCAAAAATTAAACACTGAAAAGCGCTTTTGGATAAACCCATGCGCGAAAACGTTTTGAGAACACATTCATCTGCGTGGCATATCCGATCTGTACTCGGACTCCTTCGGCCAAGGTTGGATAAGCAATTCCTTGACCCCAGTAGGCTTCGACCCTTCTGCAGGGTCCCTACGAACTGCCCCACACTTACAATTATTGCTCTACTGCTATCGTGGGTGATGACAAATATGTGAACTTATGTGCACAAGACACCCAGATCCGGAACTACTACCGATCCAATCTGGAATCAAATCCACGATATGCAGCGCAACAACCAATGACAATATTTTGTTGGTACCTAACATCACAGATGTATTTTTCGCAGCAAATGTAAAAAGAGTGATTAATCAACAAAATGGAAACTACAGTCGAAGATTATGAGTTAATGCCGATGAAGAATCGATTCGTTAGTCAATATAATTCATTTTCTAACACCCATCAAAATTAATCACTGAAAAGCGGAAAATATCAAGTAATACACCAAAAAAAAATGGATTAAGGCCCCTGGTCAACGGCGACTTTTTGTTGCTATACTGTTGCGCGGTTAAAAGATGCCCACGCGCTTATTCATCGCGACTGTATCGATGCAAACGCGCGTAAAAAGTCGCCATGGGCGAGAGGCCTTAGAGAATTACATTCGGTACAGTTTCCATTCCAATGTAATAATTGTTTTGAATAAGGTTGAAGTAGGCCTACGACCACGTTGCAAGATCATTTGTCTCGGTTCAGGCATATTTAGATAAATTAGTATAGGTTGTGAACTTTTGTCGTTTCTCAATCGGTACGATTTGTATCGTACTGAGCAGAAAGAATAAATAATTTTATTTAGCAATATCTTCCTTCAGTTTATTTAAAATTTAAACAAAGCGCGATTTAAGTAATCGTTGTTGAGAGCGTGACAAGAGCTAAAGCGCGGTCAACGTCTGACCTGGAAAAGGAGATGCGCTTGCAATTGATTGCTAAATATGAAAAATTTTGTCGATTTATTAAAAAATGGATCTAATACCAATTCTGATTAACCCGTTATATCCCAATGGGCGAAGACGTTTCACATGTCCATCATCGGCCATTGTGGACTAAACCCCCCGGTAAGAGGCAAGGTCATTTTTTCACCTTTGTCTTGGTCCTCCCGCGATAGAAGTCAGTAAGTGGCTCTTTTAGCCCATAACTCATTTGACATGCTATAGACATGTCCGGACTATGCTCAAAAGAGTACTATCAAAAATGGGTTATGTTAACTAGATAGATCTATAGTTTATCTATGTATAACCACGATAGATCTGTAGTTTTTTTCAAACGTGTTATGGAATCAACTAAGTTCTCGGAAATATGTAGGTACGTCAGGATTGAGGTAATTGGTCCTCGACCACAAACTTAATAGATTCGACATTTTGTTTTATGAAAAATTGCCCCAACTAGTTTCAATTTCGGAGTTCCGAAAACAAGTCGGATATTCTTATTATTAGATAAGTCTGGACACTAAAAGAAAACCAATCCTTGACTTATGAAGTTACGAGACATAATAACATCAGCTTTATTAGTATAAACCCACAGAAGAAATATTTTCTACCCTACTATTCTTATTCCCCATTAAAATAAGAAGATTCCCATAAAAACCAAAAGCTTTGTAGAAATTAACACTGCTACAACTACACGAGTACCACATATTGTATCTACAATATGTAATCAGAATAATGCATACCCTTATACTCCCTGATAAAAACAATACATAATATAGTTCGCGGAAAATAATTTCAAAAAATTCGCTATGGTTACGTGCAGCCTTACTTCGATTGAGACTCGAAAATCGGTAACTGTTATCTATTTGCTAGTGGCGTAACTATATCACCTGAGGCCCGTGGGTTTATTGGATGGTGCCCCAAAAAAATCATCTCATTGTGTTTGAATTTTACCTAAGAAAATTTGTAATTTTGGTTTACTTCTTCTGACTGCGTGGCTTCTTAGACTGGGAGCTCCGTCATACCGGCGGGGGCCCGTGACATTATGCTAGCCCTCTAGCCTTACCACTCTATAGTTACGCCACTGATATTTGCCGTGTAACTATATACTTGGTTTGGTCTATATACTGGTTTGGTAGGGTGAGCAAAACAAGATTTTTAAGTAATATTTATTTACTGTCATAATCATGAACGAAAAATTTTAAAAATTATCGTCCATGATTTCAATTTCACTCACCGCTGCATCACTGTGTGAAATGTCTAAGTAGGTAGTTGCGAAAGGAAGACGAAACCAAAGTGTTTCTCTTTTTACTTATGACTTAATTTTTTAATACATTTAGCTAATTTATTATTTACATTAAGCTAATATTTGACAAAAAAAATCGTTATTAATACGCATTTTTTTTCGCAAACTATAATTTTAAAGTATTCTTACTTGAAACTGGTTATATTTAGTAGCCGATTTTGCAAATATATTGTTGGCTCGAGCGACTCACTTTGAATTCCTCGCTACGCTCAGAATTATACTAAAGAATCCCTCGCTACACTCAGGATTCTACTCTAGAATCCCTCACTTCGCTCTGGTTTAAAAAAAGCGCCCTCGCCATAAAAATATTATTTTGCTCCCTTATAAAACAATCTACTATTTCAGGGTGTCCCCTTATTACGTTACATTTTGTACCTATATCAAGACAGAATCTTTATCTAATCTGTCGTTACCATGACCGTTTGAAGCTATACTCACGCGAGAAAGCGGACAAGTCCTTCAAGTTGACATCAGCGAGATACGCTTGCACGTCATCATCTAGTGCGTCCGTGGTGTACTGACCTCCCTCCACGCGCAGGAGTGCGATAGCCATGTGCACGTCCAGGGCTTTGCTGGAAACATAAACATGGTTGAAGGACAGCCGACATTTAGAAAACGTAGGTGAGTGCTCGCTAATGCTCATTTGATGACTCGAAAAAATGCCGAAGTGTAAAAAGAGAAACGGAGACAGATCAACCAACAAGTAAACAAATGTCCTGCTTAAATATGTCTGATAAAATATAATTAGATTTATGTTGTCGCGGAAATTGAATCCCTTACGATTGTATCACTGCTTATCAAGCAGGTGGGATCGCAGTCAAGTGCTAATTTATCTTGTAGCGACATCTATGGCGTCACAAAGGAACTATCCTACATTGCGCAATTAAAGTTCTCCGCGCGATTTGAATAGATACAACTGCCCGAAATCATCTATCGGGCATTGGCCCCAGAGACATAACACCCTTCTCTTGTCGGAGGATTCTCCCTTTTCAAAGGTGTTCACTCTCTGTTCCGCATAGCTCCAATATTAAATTAAATAAGGATTTACTGTACGCCTATCTCTTCTTGAAATAATAGCGTGATGATAAATTCATGAATGACATGGTAACTTACTGCATGACTTCAACGTAGTCGACGATTTCGTTTCTTTCGCTCGTTTGCCAATTCTCCTTGAAACCCATCAGTAGAATGTTCGGCTTCAGCTTGCCGATACCACTAGCCTGCAATAAACAATCTTATTCAATAAATAAAAAAAACAATATTAGATACTACCCGGCAAATAAGTTGAACCTTTTGCTATTGTTACGCGCAGCCCTCCACTTCGATTGAGATCCGAAAATCGGTTATAATCCTTGTCACGTAAGTTGAACCAACACGTCAGTCGACCTTGAATGCACAGTAACAGACTTTCGAGTCCCAATCTAAGAGCGCAATCATAGCAAAAAGTTCAGCTTATATGCCGCAGGATGCGTACACACGGCTTAGTACACAGTAGTATAATTATGGCAGCTCCAGATTAGTGACTTGAATTCACGTCATGAATAAATCGCACAAGTCGTACCCCGCGAAACTATAGCGTTCACGCCTGTTTACGGAACTTCACGGCAGTAATAGGAGCCGCCTATGGACAATTACGCGTGAAGGTCAGTGAAATAAACTCCTTGTGTTAAAACTCATTCACTATACGTGAAACGAAACGTCATGATAAACGTCAACGTCAAACGAAACGTCAAAGTCAAAAATCGATCCCACAAACGTCACTTGCGGGCACTTGTCTCGTGAGTTAGGTTATATGGCGTTATTAAAATTTCTTAATCGTAATTTTGTGAGTATCTCTTTCCCCGTTTTAACTGCTACGTTCATTTATTTCGACTGGAACCACACCAGAAAGTGGAAGTTTCAGCAGAAAGAACTGCTCGGTGCTAAAGTGGCAAACTAACTGTCAATAACAAACTGTTGTGTAATCTACCTGTAAGTAGACTTTTTATGTGTATAACGAAACTATTTTGTTAAAACCTTTTTGTAAATAAGTTGATAACGCATAATCTAAGGTTCTATTGTTTTTATGAGCGTAAAAACCGTAGTAAAATGAACAAATTATTACTGGCCAATGAAACTATTATTGGATATAGCTAAGACTGAATTTGTACGTCAATATTAATATGATTTTGGCGAAAAATTCACATCATTTTTCCTTGCTTTAATCTTTTTTACCCGACTATTCTTATATCAGCCTTTATGAAACATTAGAAGTCAGTAAATGATTTGAATTACTTATTTCCTATTGATAACAACCTCAAGTAATTTAATAATAAAAATAAATGTAGATTAATAAATTGTCTCAATTGAAGCCTTCAAGTTCATATAGCCATTTTTTTTACTCTATCATCAAATAGAATAAAAAATATGTATGTTGTTTGTGAATACCTGTATTTTTTACAATTTTGTAACATTTCTTTCCAGAACTAAAATGGCTGTCTTCGGCATCACCACACGTTACGTTTGGTTCGCTGTCCCATTCACGGGTTACTTCATAGGCAAGTACTTGGATGACCAAGAAACCCTGAGGATGACGTCCTACAGGGATAAGTCGGCTCTCTACGGAGGAAAGAGAGACCAGCCCTCATGGCCTTGAAGATGTAGTGGTCTTGTTAAATGTAAATAAAGTGTAGTGTTCTGATTAAATGATCCTAAATTAATTGCTTTTGTTTTATAATTTACTGATATGCAGCAACTCATCTACAAAAAAGACATAATAATGGTTTCCTTAGAACACTACAATTCACTAAGCCCCAAGACGACACCGGTATTTTAAACTCTTTGAGACCCATGCAAACGCCACCGCTCAAACACCTATTGTCTTTAATTACAGTATTCTAAAGGTTAATTGTGTCTGTAATTACTGTAGTTGAAAGGTCAGCAACAAACCAGCAAGGTCACAAACAGCATGATATTTGGTCATGCTGCAGAAGTGCAGATATATTTCTGTTTTGATGTATGAATCAAGATGTACATGCATAATCAGGCTAAAATACTTCTATTGATCAAACAAAAGCCTTCTCTCTGTGCATTACAAAATGTCCCATTAAAAATGATCATGTAGCGCCATCTATAGCGTCATGTAAGAACTAATCATGCATCAAAGTTCTCCACACAATTTGAATGTACCTATAGTAGAACAGCTCAAAATCATGACAACACAGTAGCCCAGCAGAACTGTCTGATTGGAGGATCCTCCCTTTACTGTTTGTCCTGCATACTTCAAAAATCAGGTTTTTTTATTGTTCAGGGTGGGAAATTATACAATGTCTTCTCTGGGTGCACTAGCCAGAATAGATTTTTTTTACTAAAATCCACCTATACTGCTTCAGTTACCCTTTGCATTCCAGAGCAGTGGTGACTAATCAATCACACAGCAGGTTGCAGGGCTACTGTTATTTTTTGTATTGACAATCACTGCAAATTTCTGTTTTTTTGTTAATTAATTTAATTTGCAGTCTTGTAATACCTCAATTCATTCTATTTTAATATCTTCTGACATTTTCATGTACTTTTCAATTTAATTTATAGGTACCTATTCAATTTTTAATCAGTTTAATGTATCCAATTTAATTTATTAATGTGATTATTATTTTTTATAATTTATAGTAAAAGTGCTGTGCATGCCTCTAAGTGACGAATTCACCATTATTCTTCTACATTTGTAAACCTTCTGTTTTAACCGACTTCTAAAAAAGGAGGAGGTTATCAGTTCGGATGTTTCTATTTTTTTTTTGTTTTTTTTTGTATTAACTAGTAAATGAGTTGTTGGTGTCATTTGCTTTTTTTTTCAATGTAGTTGCCTGGGAGCCTCTTTCTCCTTTTGGTATTAAGACCTTTTCTTTTCACTTAATACATAAAGCTTAAATAAAACGACGACATGAATACGTCGACGTTTGATCGTTGATCGGTTAGTCGACTTGGCTAGCTGTATTTGTTCAGACGCCGTCGGATCCCTTCGTCATTCATAAAGCACGGTTTCCACCACGAGCGGAACTGACTAATTAATGACTTCGTTAAACTCGCAAGCGCAAACTGCATACTTATTCGAATAATACTACTAATAATACTTATTTGTTGGTGGAAATACCAGTATGCAGTTTGCGATTGCGAGTTTAACGAAGTCATTAATGGGTCCGTTCCGCTCTCGGTGGAAACCGTGCTTCAGGCAGAATCGCGGGCGACGATGGCGCATGAAACTAGCGGGGCTGCGCGCCCAACACAAAACAGTCGACAACACGCGCATGCCTTGTTTTTCATCCCTGCATTTTCCTTGGATATACAGTTTAATGTTAAGTAGGTACAACAAAGAATTAAGATAGTCATCTAGACCCAAACCAAGCAGAGCTTATGCTATGAGTACTAGACAACTGTCATACAAAGGTACTTATATATTTCAATATATTTACACTCAAACAGAACAAATCATCATCCTCCTCACACATTTATCCTGGGTGGGAATCGAGCCCACTACATCTGGCATAGCAGTCAGGGCCAGACACCAGCCACTTTGGGTAGTGTGCACGGGAATGAAGTACTATGCGTTCCAAATAAGAATAGGATAGCCATAACATTATATGCTTAAGTAGATAGGTAGGTATAATAAAAAAGAAAAAACAAATTGCTTTGTATGGAGTCCCTTTAAGTTGAATATATTATTATAACTCAATCTGTCAAATATAATCAACATTGAAAAGTACAGTCTGCAGAGAAAACTTATTTGATTTTTTTTATTAGCACAATAACTAAAAAATCCCAATTTTCAATTCATGGCGTAAAAATCGATTCTATTCTTATTTGGAACACATTGTACTGTCGCGGTAATTTCTACTTGATTGCTTAAGAAAAACTTCGCTAGAATCCTGCAGCGCGTCGTCAAACTAAACCTTCGAAGATTTTTTTTTGAGTGTAAGCAAAAATAAACTTGTCAGTGGTCAGGTGGAAGTATCTTCGATGGTACGTGACTCCGTCATCGCCTTTCTACTTTAGGACAACCCGACGTACAGCGAGTGTCTTCCCTTACATTGTTAACACCTCTACGGTCCGGAGTAAGCGATTCGCCTCGTCGTAAATACCGCGTAGGTACATCGAGGAACTGGCACAACTTACCTGCTCCGTTCTTTCCGTCCGATTATAATTTAAATATCTTCAAAGCTCGAGTGACTAGTGCGCTTCATCATCAACGATTGCATCACTGCTTACCATCAGGTACGCAATCAGGCACTACCTAATTCATATCAATTAAAGATAAAAAGTAATTTCAGCAGATATGCTGATGTATGAATATTACCTGTACTAAAGCATTAGCTCCGTCTTTGAACCCAACATCATCCACGATAGAGTAGAAAGCCTTGATCTTCCGCCGAGTGAACCACTGGTAGGCGCGGCTCGCCAGCGCCTCACGGCCGCGGTGGCTCACTTGACCCTAGGGATTAAACATTAAGGACCTCGTAATGTACACCAAAACAACGTATTTAGTAGTAGGTCTCCACCAAGTGTCGCCAAAAGACAGGTCTTGTGGGCCTCCGTCGGATTCTCGCATCGTCGGTGCACATTCTGGAAGGCCGCAACAACGCTGCGTTATCCAGTACATGGTCGCCACTCCAGGGGCCCTACTCTCTTTCTCCGAAAAACGAAGTTTCGATCGAAATTTCAATTGTTTCCTACCATGTGTCACTTTAATTAGACTCGGCGCAAAGGTGGCAACCAACCAAAGTCACTTATGGCTATCGATAGCGACTTAATATACTTTTTCATAAGTATTTTGTATACGACGCGCTACACGTGTCGCCGGTGTCCGCCACTCGCTATATCAGCGTCCGTAACTTGCCGCTTTTGGTCGCTACGGGACACACAAACCAACACTCGCCACCGTCACGCTGCTACACCAAACGAACTGTTAACGATTAGATAGTTCTACATATCGCTCGCGTCACCATGCCAAACCACCATGCGCTAGCAAACTTTCTGTAACAAAGTCTATCGTAAGACTTCGCGGCAGAGAATGGGTTTTACAATGTGGTGGCTTCCAAACGCCAGTGGCTGTCGCTCGTTCTTTGTATCTACTGTTACAAATGTGGCAGTAAATGATAAATGATATTTATTTTGTAAATAGGTTTTAAAATAACACTTTTACACGTCAATATTTTTTTCTTTTCGTCAGTTTAAGCTAGATGAGTCCGGTGTTTCCTAGCTGACTACCCTGAGAAGAAACACCGAAACAAACTCAGGGGTCAAAGTCTCTTTTAAAGTCCATACAGTAACCATGTATTGGTCAAATCATATGAGAACCATGCAGATTAGTGTCTGAGATGGTCTTTTGAGGAAAGAACCATACAGATTAGAGTGGACCTGTCCAGTCAGTGCAAGCATTTGTCAGTATTCGTGTAGCTCAAACTTAGGACTACTAAGGAGCTCAACGACTTGACGATCAATACCAAAGAAAGGACATTTGTGTAGGCCGCATCAAATACTCAAATCTGTCAGACATCATATTAAAATTACGGAAAAGGAAAAGTAATCGACATAGTCCCCACATTCACAATAATAAAAAATAAAAAAAAATACAAAAATGTAACTGCAAAATAAATTATTGCAAGTCCAAAGTTAAAAAAATAAATAAAAATAAAATACAACTACAATAATAGTGCTGGAGCAGGTCAATCCCAAGCCGTCTTATCCTCAAGATACTCCTTAACAGTATAAAAAGCCTTTTGACAAAGTTTTCGCTTTACAAACAATTTAAATTTATTCAGGCTAAGTTCTTGAATGTTACTGGGAAGCTTATTATAAAAGTGTACACATTGGCATCTAAATGAGCCCCCAATTTTTTTGAGCCTGGTTGTAGAAACCACAAATTTATGTTTGTTCCTAGTATTAACGTTATGGATATCACTGTACTTTTTAAACATGTTTTTATTTTTATGCACATACAAAATATTAATTATCAAAGATGTATTGACAAGGCACAGTCAATATATTAATGTTTTTAAATTTATCTCTTAGTGAGTATCTAGGACTTAATTTATAAATAGAACGAATAGCCCTTTTCTGTAATACAAAAATTGTCTGAATATCGGCGGCATTTCCCCACAGTAGAATGCCGTAGGACATGACACTATGAAAATAGCTGAAATAAACTAAACTTTAGGTAACGCGCGATAGTCATCGTTTGCTATAGTAGGTGATCCGTTTGCGCCGAGCCTTAATTTCCGAAATTTCATGACAACGAAATTTCGGAGAAAGAGAGTAGACGTCCAGAATCTTCCGGCCCTGGCGACGATCTGCTTTGCAAGCAATGTGGCGTGACATTATTGTAGATACGACACGATGTATAACAAAGTAAAAATTATATCTAAATAAAACATACAATGAGCGGCCTTATCGCTTTCCGCGATCTCTTCAGGCAACCTGCCTAGACTGTAATTGTCAGAATTAAATTTGGCTATTCTTGAGGTCATGTTGTTAAAACTTGGTTCTCCTGCAAGCATAGCCCTCTCCCCTTTGGGTGACGTTAAAAAAAAGTATAAAAAATTATATATGATTTCTAATCCTCCTGATGATGATGAAAATATGAACGCTCCCAATGGGCCTTATTACGAGCATTCATACTTTCTGAGCTGTATATCATCACTGGCAACACTCACTGGCCATAGACTATTGTATAAAAGTCTTACCTGCATGATATGGCCACAGAGCATGAGTGAATGTCCCTTCGTGAGTAGATACGTGAAGTCCGTCAGAATGGGACGCTCGCCCGGGAAGCCCGTCAACACCAGGATCTGAGGCCTACACACATGTCATAATTATGGAGAATTCACTCAAATTGGGTACCTACCAAAACAGTGGGAAGTGAATACCGTAAGTGGCACAAAGTTGAAATTTTCACAGAACCTATAATAATTGTACGAGCAAACCCGTACAATATCAATTGTATCAACTTTATGCTGACTTCGACGCGCAGCGAACGAATAAAACCACACATTTAAGTAAGCGTTTTAATAGTTGCATAGCATAGTTGAAAGACTCATTCGCCGCGGGTCGATCAGCTATCAGTTTCGGGCAATACATAAGTTTATCCTAAAATCCGTTTATCATTTAAATGTACCTTTACCCCGTACAATAATAATTTTAAGTAATAATAGTTTTAGTTTCTATAGTAGTATACCAAGTTGTATTTTAGAGGGTATGTGTATACTGTTACCTCGACTCCAGAAATAAGGCAAGGAAGGTACGGGGTAGGTTTTTTAGTCAGTAAGAGTCTGACACTGGTCTCCCGCTCCGCCCAAGAGCGGGTTTCGTCATTGGATGATTTTCACCTACCATAAAAAAAAAAAAAAAAAACCAAGTTGTATTTATGTTGTACCTACAATAAAGAGTATATCTATCTATCCTATATAATATTTTTATTTCCGCTACAACAACAAATAATAAAGTTAGGAATAATTAAGTTAGAATACAGTCAGATCTTGGCGAGTCTGAAGATAGGCTATGCGAATGTTAGTGCTTGAAAAATCGTAAAAAATATAAATGGTTTAAGGAAATAAATGCAATCATCATCATCAATTCAGCCGAAAGACGTCCACTGCTGGACATAGGCCTCCCCCAAACGTCGCCACAACGACCGGTCCCGTGCGTCTCGCATCCATCGTATTCCAGCAACCTTGACCAGGTCGTCGGTCCACCTTGTGGGAGGCCTACCAACACTACGTCTTCCGGTACGCGGTCGCCACTCCAGAACCTTTCGGCCCCAGCGGCCATCTGTTCTGCAAAACTCAATAAAAAAAAATCTGATAAATGCAATAAGCAGTTGTTATTACCGTTAAAAACTGTTAGTGACATTTATTTATTTTTAACTTTAATTTTTGTACGAGTTTTCAAGCGTTAAAATTCGCAGAGCCTAACTTTAGACGGCCGACGGCCGTACTGTACGCGTCGTGAGTTCGTACGACTCGCATTTGGTCTGTTTTACTGCATAAGCTTTTCCCCCATATAATACAGTTTATGGCCATCCAAAAAAAAAATGCAGTAGGTACCTATAATTCTTCTCAGGGATGTGCCGTTGCACAGAGGGGGTTCCGGAATGGTCTTTTGAGAGGTAACGGAGCCTCTTCTACGTGCTGATGGTGATCACCGGGGTGGTTTTAGTAAAAATCCCACACTCCCCGGACTTATCCCCAAAGTTCGGGCGCCTTTTGAAGGTTTCCCCTCGATAAAAAAGGTACCTGTAATTCTTAACATGTTCAGTGACGGTGTTGAGATGGTAGACGCCGTTGAGCGCTGCCTTGTACGTCTGCGCCTGCGTCGTCGAGCCCCAGTTCACATCTGCACAAGTTAACACAGTGTTAATTGTACGAAATTTAGTAGTTTATGAATGCAACATATTTTAATATGTTCACAGTTTTTAAAAACAAACATAAGTTTAAAAAATTAACAAAAAAAAATTCTTTATTATTTAACGGCTCGGTTGGCGCAGTGGTTGAGCGATTGACTGCTGCACTGAGGGTCGTGAGTTCGATTCTCGCCCGGAACAAATATTTGTATGGCCTACAGATAGGTGTTCTGGGTCTGGGTATCTTGTGTATGTGACTTCACAGGTTTGTGAACGCACCCACGACATAGGAGTAATTCCTAGTGTGTTTTTCCTAGTTTGTTCCGTTTGGGAATCGAACCCGCGACCCTCAGCGCAGCAGTCAATCGCTCACCTACTGCGCCAGCCGAGCGCTTTTCATTACATTTATGCCATCTTAAGGTTATGTTACCTGGCTTCCTGTAGGAGACGAGGAGGTACAGCGTGAGTAGGAAGCTGAAGGTGACGAGCGCCTGGATCCACGAGATCACGAACATGATCGCCACGCACAGCATCGAGCCCAGCAGCGACAGCCACATGTTGTAGAACTGTGCCACACCACAACACACACGGAGTTAAACATGCACTAGACTCATCACAATGTCTTTGGTTAAAGACATGTAGGCCCAGTAATAATAATAATAATACAACGTGTAACAAAATAACCATATAAATCAAGAAGCGCTAAATTAAGTGGTCAGGTACTAGGCGCTCAGATTTACAGAATGTTCCGAAATATTAGCGAGTCTCGTGGAATGTATTTTACGTTTACGTTTGTTATGATTTGAAATCAAGAATCATGCTATACCAAGAATTTGGTATCAATTTTTTGAAAAATCTATTTCGAGCTGAGACTTCGTGTAGAGATTCTATTCAACTTGTATTCTTCAGCGCTTCTTGATGTATATGGTTATTTTGTTACACGTTGTATATTATTATATTCCACCATTTTCACATAACGCCAACTAGTCTCAAACTAAGCAGAGCTTGTGTTATGAGTACTAGACAACGATCAACTTTCTTATACACCTAGACCCTCCACGGGATTAAAACAATTGAAATTTAGCCGTGTATATTTTTAAACATACATATTTATATGATGGATTGCAGCTTGTACCCTCTCCTAGAGAGGACACTTCAGTCCCAACAGTGGGAACATCATAAAGCTGATCATGTTATGTGACATACCAGTTTTCTTACGGTATTTTCGAGATTCTTACTTTTTTTATCCGCTATAAACTAGTGCTTGACTGCGATCCCACCTGATGGTAAGCAGTGATGCAATCGTTGATGGTAGTTTATTAAGAGCCTATACCCGCTGTCTTCAAGGCTAGAGTGAATCTAGCCTTGAAGACATCTAAATTAAAACAGACTTACCCTGAAAGTAGGCCTCCATCCCACCGGCTTAGCTAAACTGGCGTGGAACGTAGAGAAGTTGATCAGCGCGTACGCAGCCAGGAAGAAGTTGGAGATCAGCGGAGCGATCGTGTTCAGACCACCTGCGGACAAATCATGTGTTAACCTTTTCAATACCGTAATCTACTATTTAAAAATAAGTCGGGTTTTCCTTCCTGACGCTATAACTCCAGAACGCACGAACCGCTGTCCACGGTTTTGCATTCGTTGGAAAGGTCTCGGGCTCCGTGAGGATTTATAGCAAAGAAAATTCAGGAAAAATCGATCATAAAAAAATAAAATAGACAAGAGTTGGGTAGAGTAGGGTAGAATAATCTGTTGCCAGGAGTGAAGCCGCGGGCAAAAGCTAGTTAGAGATATAATAGAAAGACAAAGAATAGGTGTACAAACGCCGGCGTTTGCTTGTGACTCAAAAGTTTAATATGTCATCATCACTTTAAGGGCGAAGTCCCGCGCACCAGTTCATCGGTACACTAGTAATGATACGGACTTAGTTTTTGTTCAAGTCTAAATATGAACGAAAATCGAACGAAGATTTTATTGATGAGGTTATACATTTCTTGATAACAGCAGAGCGGGTTTAATGGCCATAAGTAGTTGTAGGACATTGCGTACTAACTACCTACGGTCATTGAACCTGCTCAGCTGTTCTTTACTTAAATATATACAAGTTTTATTTTACCTTTACAAATCGATAATGTGTTATGTACCGGATCGACCCTCCACGGTATTAAAAGGACCAAAATTTAACGGTGTGTAATATTAAAATAAAAATGTTACCCATGAGTATAAATGCAACAGCGATGACGAAGGTAAGCACGTATCCTCTGACGGGCTCGTTGTTGGGCCCGTAGCCCTTCGCGAAGAAGATCAGGTACGGGTACAACTTGTCTTGACACAGCGCCTGCAAGTGTCAAACAACTTATAATCACAGCTATACATCATGGCCATAACAATGTTCAATATTCATCATAACACAAATAAAAAATAAGCAAAAGACATAATGGCTTTATAGCCTCGATTCATACAGTTTAATTTAAAAAACGTAAAAAAAAAATCATTAAAAAAAAATTAAGAAAAAATCGACGAAAAATTTCACCACTGGGGGATCCAGAATCAAGTACTGGATCAGTGCTATTTGTTTGTGCGACGATGTCAATGTCACCTTGTACATATAATTGTTACAAAAAAGCACACTGATTCTTCAAATCAGAAGTAAAGAGCAAAAATTAACATTTGTGATATAAACTTAGAATCTGTCTTTTCAGTTGGAAAATATAGAATTTTTATAAGTCCCCTGGGTCATATTTTAGCTCTTGAAGACCATTAGAGGTCCGCAGACAACAGGTTGGGAGCCAGTGATGTAGAGGTATGTTGAACAGAAAGATCTTACGTTACAAACTGTATTTATATGGTCCCATTATAATAGATAGACAAATTTTGACACAGCATGCAGTACATCTAACGAAAGGTATCCACAAGCAAAAAAAACACCGACCAAAGTATTTTTATTTTGATCCAAAATAATAAATGGATGCATGGGAATGGGGCACTCAAGAAATTTTGTAAGTATATAAAGCGCTTTTTTTATTATTTATGGATTCGCGCTTGACCGCAATCTCACATGACGGAAAACGATGATGCGGTCGACGATAGAGCGCGCATACCTAGAAGTAACCTATCACTCACTCTTGACTTAAAGATTCCCGGATTGTAGCCATTATTTTGGTGGTCTGAACAATTTGTAAAATTTTGTTCATCTATTTTAATGGGACCCTATATAGTACTAAATTCGTAAACGAAGAATGGTTCGTGTGCACCGCACCTGGAAGACTTTGGGCGCAGAGACGAGCGAGGCGAGCGCGGAGGACAGCGTGGCCGCGAAGCAGCCGCCGTAGATCAGCGGACCGAAGCCCGACACCAGGCGGATCACCTGCAGGGGGCAACACGCATATAAATTAACCCTGGACCGCAAAAGGCAACAAGACAATCACACAAGACATGTGAGAAAGAGAAAGTGTCACTTCCACTTCACTCCAGAACAACAAAAGGTATATAAGTATTTTTTGATCGCGCTCCCCCCCCCCTCACAAAAATAATAGACTTAAATTAAATTGTCTTTTTTGTTATGCTAGGACCACACTAACGTCTAATGTCAATACCAACGCGATATTTACTACGTTTATTTATTTATTTAAATAGAACGGCCGGAGCCAATTACACTATTTAAATTAAAACTAATATTTTGTAACTAATTCATGCATCCTTCTCACATAAATTCAAACATTCCGACATTATCACCTTCCATTCATCCGCAAACACATCAAGACATGTGTTTGAGTTCAGTTAATTATCGCGATAATTTTAACGCGCTAAAATGGGTGGCTACACTTGAAATTTGCTCGAGTTATCGCCTAAAACCAAATGGCAATGTTAATGCCGCTTTCAAATTAAAGCGTTAAATTGTGGCCACACCTACCGTTAACGTCGATTATCGCGATAATTCTCGGCTTTGTCATTAGTGTGGCCCAGACAGTACCTACACAATTTTTCGACGACAAATTATTCAACTTAAATTTTAAATCTCATATAAGTGAATAATTGTAATTAATATGGTTTTTATGAGAAATAAAGATACTTTAAACCTAAACGTTATGTACATATAGGTGGAATATCTACCACGTATGGTGTGGCCAAAACCATTCAGATAGAAACTCACATCATTACTGTTCTGCAGTCCATAAGCACAGGTCCTATTAACGGCGCAGTGGTCCATGGTCCAGGAGCTGATGTCGGCGACGTCCCCTGAAGCGTCGCGCAGCACGGTCCAGCCGGCCAGCAGCGCTATCACGAGGTACGAGATCGTCGTCAGCAGGATGGCTAGCAGAGTTCCTTTGGGAATCGACTTTTGGGGATCCTGTAAGGGAAAATGAACTTTGTAGTCAAGTGTTTAAATTTGTTTATAGCGTGTAAAATGTATGGATAAGTAATGTAGACAGCTTTTGTTAAAGCTACATTATTGTTACTTCAGATTTTACAAAGCAATATAAAGCCTGGCAGGCCCAATGCCTTAGTCCTCGTCAGACGGTTCCCCTACAGCATCAGATATCGGCCCTAGCAGGCTGCAGACTTTTTTTTAAGGTGGCAAATCCAAATAGTGTCAGACTCTTACTGACTAAGCAACCCACCCCGTTCCTACGTTGCCTCTATAACAGGGCCTTTTCCTTTCAGACACGTACCCTTGGCCCTAGTTGGCTTCGACCCTTCTGCTGAGTCCCTACGGTTAAGGCTGGCTGCGGGTTCAATTGAGAGACACTAAGCCCATAGAAAACCAAGAAAAACTGAAAGAACACAAATGGATTTTAGTCAATAAAAGTCTGAAACTCTTTCTCAATCCAAGGATGAGAAGTTTATTCAGTTAAGGCACATTTAAGAAGGCCTGAGAGGACGTGTGGTTTTAATTGTCAAAAAATAATTTCATTTTTTAATACCAACATGTTAAAACAATTTTAAACAACAGTCTTCAAAATGTAGAAACTAAAAATAACTTTACCTTCAAATCTCCGGAAATATTAGCGCCAGCCAATATCCCAGTAGCGGCGGGGAAGAATATCGCGAACACGGAGAAGAAGTTATGTTCTACGCCTTCGAAGAACCGGTAATCTGGACCTAAGTTACTTTGTAGCACCGTCCCTGTAAATAAAACACATCATACTATTATGGGCCCTTGACTCGCAACAGTGAACATGAGTGAATTATTTTATTTGCAAAATTAAAGAAAGTTTCAATGAGGCAGGCCTAAAAAGAGGTGGCGGAATGATTTGGACGCATACCGAGACGACGGTTTCGAGACGGCGCGGAACGAAAAGGTTTGGAAGGACTTGGGGGAGACCTTTGCCCAGCCGTTTGACACTTAGGGCCTATTAAAAAAAATTAAATACTTTTTGGCTCTGGTAAAAAAATATGAAATAAAAAAATGTCGTCTTAAAAGCTACTAATAAGAAAGACAAGTTCAGCATGATCTTTGCCGTCACAGGTTATACGCCGCCATATAGGTAAAACGGTATCTTGGCGATAGATACAGATATATTTGTTTAAAATTGTTATATCCCATTTGTTTTAACTAAACGATTATATTTGTTTGGATCAATAGCATATATCCTAACCATTTTCAATCGTACACTCTCAATAAGGTTTTTTTTATGGTGGGAAAATCATTTAATGACGAATCCCGCCCTTGGGCGGGGCGTGAAAGAGTGTCAGACTCTTACTGACTAAACGACCTACACCATTCCTTCTTAGCCCTCACACGGGGGCTTCCCTTCCTTTCAGAAACCGGATCCGTGGCCCCTGTAAGCTTCGGCCCTGTAGTTGGACCTCTACATTTGCTGACAACTCCTTGAGGCGAACAGAGCGTGCCGTCGACGACTTGACTTGGTCTGGACGTACCAGACGGCCGGACGTTGAGCTAACTCTCAATAAGGTTCAATTCCAAAACCAGCGTCAGGTAAATACCACGCAGTTGTAAAACATTTTCACTGAACTTATTTGGATTACGTTAACAGATGCCTCGCCATGCCGCCTCCGCCGGGACCCGGAAAACGAGGAAGGCCTAAGATGCGTTGGATCGACGTCGTAAGGGACGATATGCGTGCCAATGGGCTTACGGCAAAGGACGCGAAAGACCGAGCGAAGTTGAGGCGTGTTTGTTGGAAAGCGGACCCCGGGCACCGAGGTGAAAGCCAAGGGTAGCAACCGGGATTGGCGCTAAGTTGATGATGATGATATTTCTACGCTGTATGTGCCAAACCAAATCCTTTTTTCTCTAACTTTCTTTTTTAATAAAGCTCAAGAACTTACAATTATACCCGACGAATCCCTGCGCCAGCTCGACATCGCTCTTGGGCCCTATGATGGAGCCGATGCAGAAGTCAGCAATAGCCGCGAGCAGGATCACCAGCAGCACTATCTGGGCTTTCGCCTCCCACTCCATGCCCACCATCACGATGCCCGTGAGGAGCACTATTGTGATGCAGCCGTAGATAGCTTGGTCCTGGGACGTGAGAAATGATAACTTGAATTATGTTGCATATTGCTTTTTATAAAGGCTGTACAAGAAAGGAAATCGCTTCCAATTGGGTAGTTTTAAAATAGATAATGTTTTTTAAAGCATTTTTCGCCCACCACAGACTCAAAAAACAAATATTTCTGTTTCCGACTATTTTTAAATGCTTTTGTTTAAAGACATGTATTTTTTAATTCAGTGGCATTTATGTGACAATTAATATAGTAAGTCAAGTTTTTTGTACATTCTTGTCTTGTTTTTCAATATTTTAGTTATTATTTTTGAAAAAAACACTCTATGAACAATATTCTTTATGAATCTCAATTACATTACTCTTAATAAACTTGTATGCGAGACATGTGAGTACATAATTTATTTTCTATGCTATGCGGAAACATATAAGCTAGAACTACATTGGACACACGTGAATGCGTCGTCTCCATACATTTTATATGGCAACTGGGCTTTTAGAGCTACATTAGATTCACGCTACGCGACTCGTCACTTTTTACAAATCAGGCTTCCTCGTATGGTGGTGAGAACGTGTATATTCGCAGACGATATGCTGAGACAGGTGCCTTCTAGTCCTCGTACAGTTCTTTTAATTGTAATCTTTTTTTTGTTTTTTATTTTTTTTATATTTAACTAGCCTACTGCCAGCAGCTTCGCCCGCGTGAAAGTAGCGTTTTCCATACAAACTTTAAGACACCGATTAGACGCTATTTTTTTTAAAAAACCCTTTCTTAATGTTCGCGTAAGTCATAAAAGGAAGCCTTGTGCAAAATTTCACGCTCCTAGTCCCAGTAGTTTAGGGCTACGCGTTAGTATGTCAGACAGTCAGTTTCTCCTTTTATATATTTAGATGATAATGTACATTTTTATTTTTGTGTTATACTGTGCGAGTCTCTAATTAATGTTTTTCTTAATTTCTTTCTTTCCTTCTTAAGCATACATACCCATCCCTTATCCACCATATAAGCAGACTCCGGTATGAGCGTGATGAGCGACTCCCCGAAGCCGACCACGTACATGGCGCAGGCCACGGCGTTGGCCATCGAGAATATCAGCCCGATGGAGCCGCCGAACTCAGGGCCCAGCGAACGGGATATCATGTAGTATGTCCCTCCTAGAAACACGAATATACAGAGAGAATTTTAATTCACTGGGGCCCAGCGAACAGTATATCATGTAGTATGTCCCACCTAGAAACACGAATATACAGAGAGAATTTTAGTTCACTGACGATACTTCAAGGGTGAAAATTGTGAATTTAAAAGAAATTTTCACTTTCAAAAAACACTGCAAAAAATACTGGCCATGGCGACTTGTACCCGACCATCGCTAAGTTCACTTTTGCTTCTAGAAACGAAAACTTCAAAAGTTTGGTTTGATGCCGTGTTGCAAGATGCAAGCGAAATACTGTTTAAGTGATCTGGCAGAAATTACCATTTAAAGAAATCAAGTAAGAAAGTAAGTACTATCTGTATTTTTTTTTTTGTCTCTGATTTCTAAAATAAGCTCTTAGGTAAATAATTTATCTGACTTCTCTCCTCAGAAACTCATCATTCACTAACAGATTTGAAAAATAACTTACAAAATACAAAACATTTTTCTTTCATCTAGATAATAATACAGATGAAATAAAAATGTTTTGTATTTTTTTTTTTTCAGTTGGGAAAATGATGCAATGACATCTCCGCGTCCTTGAGCGGGGTGAGAGATAGTGTCTGTCTTTCTTTGCCTTTCATACCGAACCTTCCAATCTGAATCTGAATCTGAAAACGATCCTTGGTCCCAGGGCTTCAACCCTGCTGGACCCCTACGGAAAGTGTTGTGTATAAGCAAGCTTACCTCCTTTGATAACGCCATTGGTGCTGATGGCGGACATAGAGAGCGCCGTGATGGTAGTCACTACCGACGTTGTGAGGATCAGGACCATTGACTGCGCTGCCGGAAAATAACGCTTTTATTGTCCACATTTACTATTCAATACAATAATTAAATAAAGAGGACTTCAGGTGTTCCTATAAAGTTTTTTTTTTATAATGTAAATATCATAATAATTAATCAATACATAGTATAAAACAAAGTTGCTTACTCCCTATGTATGCTTAGATTTTTAAAAGTACGCAACGGATTTTGAAGCGTTTTTTTTTATAGATAGAGTGATTCAAGAGGAAGGTTTATGTGTATAATATATGCATAATATACTCAATATCAGTACCCGTGCGAAGCTGTGACGGGCCGCTAGTTTATTTATAAAACAGAGTACATTTAAAATAAAATACATCAAAAATAATACAGTCACTTTACTAGAAAAGCTCAACTAAATAAATTTTTGGTCTGTTTTATTTACATACAGCAAATAGGTCTTCTGTCTCAACATAAGATTAAGAAACTTTATCACATAGAACTGGGCCTAAAAAGTAGAAAATCTTTTCTCAAATAACATATTTTGCGGTTGCATTAGAATGGCAAACAATAATGTGTACAAGATAAATGTTTGCCAAAAACTAAGTGTAAAATGGACGGTCTTATCGCACGGGGCAATCTCTTACAGATAATCTTAGGATGGACTTTTTTGCTATAACTTGTGCTTGTCTGCGATCTCAAATGATGGTAAGCAGTGATGCAATCGTTGATGGTGAGGCGCAAGACGCAAAGACTGCAGCCGGCAAACTGTTCCAGTCCCTCGATGTACGCAGTATAAAAGACGAGGCAAAACGCTTAGTCCGGACCTGAAATTTCTCAACAACGTAAGGGTGGATATTTGCTGTACGCCGGGATATCCGATGATAAATTTCAGATGGCGGAATCAAATCGTGCAATTCCCGCGCACAATCTCCATAATGCATCCAAAATCTTAGGATGGATTGAACGAAAGGACTTGTCAATGTTTTCTTTTTTATTTTATTTGTAGTTTATAGAAATACAGTTCTATTTTCATACACGACAAAAGTTATTTGTATAGCAGGTAGCACTGGAGAACGATTGAAACGAAGTTATTTTTGCCGATGAGAAATCATGATGCGCACGGAGATATATAAAGTTTGTAATTCATATATTTTTTAACCGTTGTCGAGCTGTCAGAAATTCAGATCAGCATGTGAAAATGATCGAAAATAGTTTCTTACGCATTTAATAAAAAATATATATTATTTTGGTTTTGATGGTTTTTTTTTATGGTAGGTAAAAATCATCCAATGACGAATCCCACTTTTGGGCGTAGCGGGAAACAGTATCAGACTCTTGCTGACTAAACACGCCACCCCGTTTTGCCTTTCGCACTGAGGCCAAGCCTTCCTTTCAGAAATAGAGCCTGGGCCGCAGTAGGCCTTCCACCCTGTTGCCAAGCCCGATTATGGCAGAGTAAATAGAATTTTAATAAACTAGTGCGTTTTACCATAAAACATTGCTCACTGCTTACCATCTGGTGGGATCGCAGTCAAGCACTACTTATGTCATTAAAAAATCGGATCTTAGCAAGTCGGAAGTTAGGCTCTGCGAATGTTTTTTTTACTTTTTTTTTGTACGAGATTTCAAGCGCTAAAATTCGCAGAGCCTAACTTTAGACTCGCCTAGTTCCGTCGGCCGTACTGTATATAAAGAAACTAGCTTTTGTCAGCGGCTTCGCCCGCGTACATAAAATATAGCCTATGTCACTCAGGAGTAAAGCAGCTTTCTATTGTTGCTAAAATTTTTACAATCGGCCCAGTAGTTCCAGAGATTACCTCCTACAAACAAAAAAACAAACTTTACCTCTTTATTATATTAATGTAGATAACACAATGATACTAACCCACGCCCGCCTGCCCGACGACCCAGGACAGCCGGAGGAACAGCATGACACCCCAAATGTTGAGGAGACATCTCATCAACACCCCCTTGATCCAGCCGAACTTGATGTTGGAGGTCGCGACCGTGGGGCTCGCTAGGTCCTTCTCCAGGGTCTGTGGCTGGAAATGTACGAAGGATTCGATTAGTGCTACTAGGACATCAGAGCCTGTAATGGGTATGGGCACGCTATAATAATGGAGGTTTTTTTTATGGTAGGTGAAAATCATCGAATGACGAAACCCGCTCTTGGGCGGAGCGGGAGACCAGTGTCAGACTCTTACTGACTAAAAAACCTACCCCATTCCTTCCTTGCCTTATTCCTAGAGCTGCGGTAACACTTTCACACCAACCTCTCGGCTCCAGAAGGCTTCGACCCTAAAGGGCCCCTACAGTTTATAATAATGGCGGTAAGTCCCCTATTTGAGGCGTGGCTGGAAAAAGCTCACTCCTCACCTTTCCGCATGACTTATATTCACAACGGCCTTATTCCATTTTTCGTTAACTTATAAATTTGATTCTTTTTCACATCTAAAAGGGACTGCAAACCTGAATATATGTTTTTTTTATTACAACTCGATACGTCCACGCGTTCCCGAGATAATGGGTTTTGATTTTGACAGACGGGCGGGACGGAATTTTGAGTAGTTTTGAGCTTTCGAAATCATAAGAACTTTAGACTGGCCTGTCAGCCTAGTAATTAGTGACCCTGACTGCTACGCCGGAGGTCGTGGGTTCGATTCCCACCCTGGACAAATGTTTGTGTGATGAGCGTGATCATTTGTTCAGTTTCTGGGTGTTATTTATCTATAATATGTATGTATTTAGAAATATATAAGTATGTCTATCAGTTGTCTAGTACTCATAACACAAGCTCTGCTTAGCTTGAGACTAGAAGGCGTTGTGTGGTGGTTGTCGAATATTTAGATTAAAAAAAAAGAAGGCTGCCACAGCCCTGAAATTGATTATTAGCCACCGGTAAGCTCTCCTTCAATTTGCTCGAAATCACCTTGACTGGAAGATCGCGCAATGGTTCATGACCAAAGTCAGTTATTTAAGGAACTAGGAATGCGTTGCGTGTTCTACTACATTATTGAAATAATTCAGTCAGTTTTGATTTATTTACTATTACTAATGTATGTCGACGAAATATTTTGTATGGTGAATCATTCTGAATGATTTCGATCAAGATAAACATAGGACACACATACATCTCATGACAGGCGTTGGGAATATGCAGTATTGAATTTGTTTTATAGCAAAAACCACCGTTGTATTATTGTATAACGATATAAATAAATATTACAATTAACTGCGGAGTTTCATTAGCTTATATACTTTGACAATGTAAGTATTGTTTCCAAGGAATTGGCTAGAAATGTCTCAGAGCTGGATAGGTACAACGGAAGGTATAAAGAGATCTTTGCCCAGAAGTGGGACATATTTTTCTTTATTTTTTTTATTATTCCACGTTGACAGAAAGAGATCGCGGAATTCGATAAGTCCGTTCATTGTAAACTTTAGATGTATTTTTTTCTTTCTTATGTATCGTGTTGTACTCCACGTCTAAAGCGCGTACGCAAAACACGTGGAGTTGCGTAAACCAGCCCGATATACTATACTATCGTTTTGTATTTATGTACAATAAAACATTATTGTATATAATGTAAACAATGGAGAAACTGTTTGACTCGCATAATTATTCACGCATTAAATTTACTTGTTAAATTTTCACGCTGCCAGCAGCGTGAAATTTTATACAAGGTTTGTTTTTATGACAAAAGCGAGCACTAAGTAAGTAGTTTTCCAAATTTCGCCTTCTAAGGGATGAAAGGGGAGACTAAAGTTTGTATGGAGAAACCGATTTCTACGCAGGCGAAGTCGCTGGCAGAAGCTATAGTTACCCATAAACTGGCGCTAAACCAAGGGGACTAATTAATCCCCATAATCTTTTCTAACACCACCCACGCATACTAACAAAACAGTTAATCCTTCACAAGGTTAGAAATAGGTACTATTCGTATAATATCTATGGATATACACATTTCATTTTCGCTTAACTGAAGGAACAAACGTTTTCTCAGTCCCCCCAGATTGGTAGAAATCATTTGATGATAATTATCCTATCTCAAATAAAAAGATATTGTAGGTATATACATAATTATTACAACTACCTTTTGCCCGTGACTTCACTCCCTATCCTACTCTACCTTACCTACCATAGCTTACCTACTTTACGTTACCTACCTACCTACCCTACTTACGCGCCATTTCACTCTACCCAAATTTTCTCACTTTTTGCTTTCATAAGAACCTTCTCCTGACAATAAAAACCAAAACAGGTCCAGCCATTCACTCATTATGGCATGACCAAGGGAAATACGGATTCATTTTCACTCAAAGACAGACAGAAACAACTAATTAACTTATCATCTCCCATCACTAACTAATCATATCAAATCACACTTAACATCTACAATAACAGAACCAATTAACCCACTCATTCCATTACATAAATCGCTAATTACAAATTACGATCCACTACAACTCGTGGACGCATTCATTCATACTTCACTAACGACGGGGTCAGGAGATCAGTGGGTGACAACTGACAGATGCAATAAGTAGCACGTAATGAAGAGCGCACACCTACGGAAGGCCGTAATCCCATGACCAGGGGTTAATGCAATTAATTAATGTAGTTAAACAAGGTCGGGATGCATGAGAAGAGAGGTAGTGGTACTCATATTGAAGGACGTCTTTAACGAATTTTAAAGAGACTACGGAGTTTCTTACAGCGTGGACCCATATCTACCGTGCGGCGCTACCGTGCTGCTGTACGACGCTGTGCCGTTGCACGGTGGCCATCATCACCAATCATCCGAAAAACAATGCAGCGACATCAGCGCCACATCTTACTAATATTATAAATGCGAAAGTTACGATATTTGGATGTTTGTTACTCAATCACACCAAAACGGCTGGACGGATCTGGATGAAATTTGGCACAGGCATAGGATACACTCCAGAATAGGACATAGGCTACTTTTTATCCCGGAAACCCCAACCTCAATACCACGCGGGCGAAGCCAAGGGCAAAAGCTAGTAGGAGCTAAATTACGTTTTGCATCGCACAATCAAGCTAGAACTTTATAAGACCGGCGCACACGTGTGACACGCCTGATTTGTGGCGACGATGTGTGGCGTGGATCTAATGTAGCTATACAAGTTATAATAATAATGTGTTCTACGTACATAATGTGTAAGTTCTCGCTTTAGAGTTCTACGTGATTTGAACGTATATATCAGCGTGAAATCATCTATCGTAATTTTACGAAACGACCTTACACCCAGTTCAACATACCTCCAAATATCTACTGCCGGGTGTAGGTCTCTATTAAACTTCACTTCCACAATCCTATACTTAATCAGCAGACACCTACGGGCTAGGGGCCATAATCTCTTGAACAGAGAGTTATACAGTGAACGGTACCATAATACAGGGTGTCATTGACATGTTAACGCAAACGAATACCATAGATCCAGTACATGATTCTGGACACACCCGTGGTGGAATTTTCCGTTGGTTCTACCACACTCCACTTCGGGAGCTACCACACACATACAGGTCAAAGAACATCTCCGCTGCTGTAGCAAAGGTGTTTTTAACATCGTGCAAATTTTATCACGCATATGGATTTGCTCTGCATACAGAAAGTTTTAAAAGGCAAAAAAACGCGTCCTGTTAGCGAATTGCACTCATTACAATAAATACTTGTATGAAAAGGACATTTGCGGAGGTTGCGCATGCAGAGAAAATTCGAATGCCTGGTGAAATCGGCATGCCTGATGAAATGAGCACGATATTAGAAACACCATAAAGGAGGAAAAAAGGAATAGGTGAAAAGGAAGTATTAGATAGCATAATAAAGACACTTATCCGGAAGGAATTCTTGGTACCAATAATTGTGGAGAGTTTCGGAGAACGCAATAACTTTATCTGTAAGTGATGTTCGAATACTTAATAATAAGTATTCGAACATCACTTAGAGATAACCTGGATCACAATAATATGAAATATATTAATATCAAAGTGGTCATTAGTTGAAGTAGGCTCCGGCGCCGTTTTCAGATTATCTTATGACCCACTCCTCCCTTCCAATACAGGGTTATTTTTAAAACACCAACAACCTTACAGGACAGTATTACTGACATCATTAGCAA
Source organism: Mythimna loreyi (assembly GCA_029852875.1). Taxonomy (NCBI): domain Eukaryota; kingdom Metazoa; phylum Arthropoda; class Insecta; order Lepidoptera; family Noctuidae; genus Mythimna; species Mythimna loreyi. The sequence continues at coordinate 20,635,874 of CM056789.1, read as the reverse complement.
CAACTCTTGTTCTATGATATTTTATAAAACTTAATACTTTTACTAAAAACAAACCTTCAATATTTCGTTGTTCTATCTAACATATTTCAATTCTGTATTTTGGTATGCTACGTCTGTATGACGTGACGCAATTACGCAAAAGCATCAAGCACCCCTACCGCCCCCCGATCCTCGCACCCCTCAGCTTTTGTACTATCGCTTGCTACGAATAGACTCAATTTAAAAAATAATTTTATTTTTGCTAGCTTTTGCCCGCGGCTTCGCCCGCGTGGTATTGGGGTTGGGGTTTCCGGGATAAAAAAAAGCCTGTGTCCTGTTCCGGAGCGTATCCTGTGCCTGTGCCAAATTTCATCCAGATCCGTCCAGCCGTTTTGGCGTGATTGAGTAACAAACATCCAAACATCGTAACTTTCGCATTTATAATATTAGTAAGATAAGATGAAAAATGATAAATTTTTAAAAGTCTTAAAAGAAAAGTTGTTGTTTATGATGTTAGTGTCGCAGCCCAGAGAGGTTGCTGGTGTTGTAGAAATAACCCTGTATAACTCTTCTTACTCCGTCATGGCTTAGTCACTAACCAATAACAATTATTTCGCAAATAACTTGTAAGTATGTCAAAATTACACCCCTTGACAGCCAAGAAAGCCACAACCACAACCCCCCTCTAACCAATAAATATATTAGATAAACCAATCGCAATTACCAGGACAGCATGTTTACCAAGAGGTACGGCATGTGTCTCACAACGTGACCAATTAACTGATGGACGCAATTACCACAATTAGCAACCTGGACAGCTAATTATTATGGGTTAAGGTTCATACTAAGTACTCAGGTGTAGTGGGAAAAGAGAATCAGGTCAATTGATTCAATTAACTCCTATTGGGGTAGGTACTTCCTATCTTAACGTTTATACACTCAGTTAACTATACAACAAACCATAATTATGTATGTCCTGGAGCTTGGATGCATTCTGGTTGAAATACCACCTATATAGAGCGTAACCGAGGGTTGATGCGAAAATGTATTACCGGGGCCCTGGGCTCAAGGCAAGGTAGGAACACGGTAGGTTTTTTAGTCAGTAAGAGTCTGACATTGTTTCCCGCTCCACCCAAGGGCGGGATTTGTCATTGGATGATTTTTACCTACCATAAAAATAAAACCTAAGTATATAGAGCTGACTGAAATAAGGGCCACCATGGGCGACGCACAATGGTCTTCCAAGGACTAAATGAAGAAACCAGACCACAAATATAAGTACGGGAGTATCCAGTCGCAAACTGACCACCCTGGCGAATAAGACGCCAAACACTTGTCCAGACCAATCAGGCGCGGGCGGTTAAAAGGTTAAATAAATAATCAAGCATTTGCCAACGGTCATATCTGTACTTTTTTATATCTCTTGCCCTTATTTATATTTATTAAGTCTTGTGCAACATATCTTCTTCCACACATTCAAAGTCAAAGTCATTTTTTTTTATTTCACATGGGCCTACATGGGCACTTATAAAACGTCAGAAGCTAGTGCACTAATACTTACAAACATCTCAAATGTCATCTATCACATTTATTTATTGTTAGCCTGTTCTGTCCCACTCCTGGGCAAAGGCCTCCTTCCACTCCTTCCATCCATCGCGAGCCCGAGCTTTCTCTTGCCAGTTCAGGAGGAATTTGTCTAGCTCATCGCGCCATCTCCTTCGTGGTCTGTCACATACTCAATTGTTTTTTTTATAATTGTTAGGCTCGCGTTTGACCACAATCTTACCTGATGGTAAGCGATGTCTAGAATCCATCTACGTTAATAGTTGATTACCATATTTATTAATAGATTATATTACACAGGTTCTTGTGTCTGGTGTCCAGTTTACGCGGTTGCCGATCAACCACATTGAATCACTATCATGTTATAGATAGACATAAAGCCTTTAAGATATAAAGTCGCATTTTTATACTGCTCATCTTCCTGCAGGTAAAATGGGCCGATCTGCCCCTTATTCTTTAAATAGGTCTCGAAATCCGAATCCAGAACTTCCAAAACTTTGAAATCAGGGTAATCAGGTATACCCTGATTTCTTTGAATAAATTTCAGCTGACTAGCCAATGACCGAATGTAGATAGTTGTCGGTCGTTGCGTCCTAACTACCTACAGGTCATTGACTCGCTCAGCTGTCAAAAAATATATTTCGTACATGTTTTATTCGGGTTAAAAAAAAGTACTTAATTTTTTAATTGTATCTTTAAAAATCGATAGTAAGTGTTTCATGTATCGGATCGACTCTTCACGTGATTAAAATGATCAATAGATATCAAAATAAATAATAAATAAATATAATATATAATAGCTAATTTTGTTATGTTAGGTATAAACAAACGATATTATCAGGCATTAATGTAAGTTTTCCTGTAAATACTTCCTGTTGTTACTTAACTATGTCAGTTGTAAATCACGCAACACTCATAGTTTCTAATTGCAGCTCCACATTAGTGCCGTGAATTCACCCGCGATTTCACGCCATGAATAAAGTACAAAAGTCGTGCCACACGAATACCCCGCGAAAACCGTCTAAATTCACGTTCACGCCTGTTTAGAGCTTCACGGCACTAATGTGGAGCCGCCATAATATATAGATAGGTAGATTTAACTTTATTGTACACCAAAAAGTAATAGAAATTATACAAAACTTAAATCTATGGGTACAATGACAATGAAAATCAATTACTTATCATCATCGGCCTTTTTAATGTTCCCACTGCAGGGACACAGGCCTTCTCTCTAAGAGAGGAAATGGGCCGTAATCCACCACGCGGGCCCAGTGCGGGTTGGTGGATGTGAAAATCAGTTATAGCACGCGGCAAATAAGGAAAACTAAAATGACCGTCATTGCTATGGTTACTCGTCGCCTCCCTCTGTGTCGCATTTCGATTGAGACCCGAAAATGTGTTACTATTTTTACCTTTTTTTGGTATCGTGTTCGGTTCCTCTAGCGTTGATCCGTTACAGTAACGAGGGTGCCAAAGAGTTAAAGATATAAGACCATTTATGAAGACCCTTACCTTCCTAGATAGTGAAGCGTTGTGCAGCTCATCCAGGGTTGGTCTCGGTGCTGCGTGAAGCGACAAAACATTCCTATAGTTGTCCAGCCTTGGCAGAGCTTCTCTAGTGAAATGTCTGTAAACATAACATTACATCATAAATCACTTTTTGTATTGACTGAAGATCCACGATCAGTTAGTTTTAGTCGACTTTTATGACAAGTGTAAATAAAATAAAACAGATTTATTCGACTTTTGTACATAATTATAAACATAGGCGTAACGTAACTATACAATCTGTCTGACCCTGACTTTTCTATTATGGATGGTGGGCAAAAATCATCCAAACAACAACACCTCCCGGCCTGCGTCCTGACCTTCCTCATGACGCAAGTCCTCACCGGACATGGCAAGTTTCGGGATCCGTGCGGAAGAGACGCCCCGGGTGTCGTCACTGTGTGGACCACCCGGAGGACACGGTGGGGTATACGGTAGAGGCCCCACTTGGGAACTCCATCGCCGTGTCCTCGTGGGAGCGATCGGCGACGGCAATCTCTCGCACCGGGCCTTGATAGAGGCCATGGTCCGGAGCGAGGAGGAGTGGCTAGCGGTCGCCACCTTTTTCAAAGTTTTCAGTAATGCTAGCAAAGGAGGAGGCCGACACAATAAGGCAATAGCGCTCACGCCCCAGACGCCGCAGGGATTCCGATCCCGATTTCCGGCCACAGAAGGCGCTGGCTAGCGGACGGCGAGCAATGGACAGCTCGCCATCCGGTTTTCAACAGTCCGGACCAAGCCAAGTCGTCGACAGCACGCTCTTTTCCCGCGCGCCTCAAAGAGTTGTCAGCAAATGTAGAGTCCTAACTAATACTAATAATAAACAAGGCCGAAACCTACGGGGGCCCGGTCCGGTTTCTGAAAGGAAGGTCCGACCCCGGTATGAAGGCTACGAAGATACGGGGTGGGTTGTTTAGTCAGTAAGAGTCCGACACTGTCTCCCGCTCCGCCCAAGGGCGATATTCATCATTGGATGATTTTTAATTTTAACTTACCATAAAAAACACTCAATATCTTACCTAAAACTTTTCCCATATTTAGTGTCAGTACAAGTGAGAGGATCATCGCTGTCCATCCCGTCGGAGTCTGTAGTTTGCTCTTGGTCATCTTCTGGGTCAACCTCCATCTGCAAACAACAAAAACATTCATCATCATCATTTTAGCCGAAAGACGTTCTCTGTTTGAAGAAAGAAAGAAAAACGTTTATTTGGGCCTCACACAATCATATAAACTTAAAATACTAGAATAAAAAAGTACGAAATCTGTGCGAAGCGAAAAAGGCGTCTAACTCAGCATATGCTGCGTTATTTAAAACGATAAATATCGGAGCGCTGGCATTCTGTTAGGGCCCGCTGTGATGCCACGGACCCACGTTGGACTTGTTGGAAAAAGACCTCCCCCAAGCGTCCATCGGATTCCAGCAAGCCTGAATAATATTCAACTCTATGTAACAAAATCGGCGCTTTATCTGTTCCACTTCGCGGTTAATTTACCTTTTATCTTATCTAGCTTTAGTTAAGTTCGCTATGACTTTGATCTCACATTAATATATCTGTTTTTGCTTATAGTAGTCGTGCTAGTATTTCATTGGCATGCCTCGGATGAATGACACATTTTTTTTTTTGGACCCTTTTGACTTTTGTACCCTTTTTAAAGATAACTTTTATTAACTAAATGATTAAGAGTCACGGTAAAGCTAAAAGTACAGATCGACGCACACGTGTCTTACGCCTGATTTGTACGTCGCGTGGCGTGGATCTAGTGTAGCTCTACAAGTCTAGTTGCCATATATAAAAGCAAAAACTGACTGACTGAAATATAAAATAAAATAATATAACGCACTACTGAAACTACTGATACTAGGAGCGTGAAATTTTGCACAAAGCTTATTTTTATGGCGTAAGCGAGCACTAAGGAAGGATTTCCCAAAATTCACCCCCTAAGTAAATGAAATGGGGGGCAAAAGTTTGTATGGAGAAACCTTTTTACACGCGAGTAAAACCGCTGGCAGAAGGCTAGTAAAATATATGGAGACCGACCCGCTCAGACCGGATATATAAAAAGCTTACATGTGAATGATACGCTATCTAAGACATCTTTCAGCTGGATTCTAAAGATAAATCCCTAGATCCATTCAAAGGTTACAAACTAAAACAAGCATCAACCACTACATAGTAACGGTGTAATGATCTATTCCTATCCTAAACTACACAGCAACATGCAGTACCGTATCCACATCACATGATACATCGCTAAATTGCAATTTTAGCTTTCAATAAACTTGAAAACCAGCTAGAACGGCTAACAATAAATCGTATCTAAATATTTACAGTAGTTTCATGTTAGTCATAGCTACGATTGATCCGTTCACTATCCACTGCTAATGGTAAGGGAGCCCAGGTGCAGATTTTGCGCGTTACTCGAGCGAATCGAATTATATGGAGAGAAACCTTGCACGCTGTAATGTTCCGCTACCCAGAAATGAACTCTTAACATGGTTTAACTGGTTTATTATTTCGATCCAAAACTTGAACGAGTCAGATTAAGACAAGTTCAGTTCTTGCAGAAAAGTGTATATTTCAATAATCTGACAATTTAAACGTGGCATAAGGATATAGGCGAGTCACAAAGTTGTAAAAAAAAACGGCCACCTATTAGTTAATCGTCAGATTAAATCCATCGGTAATCAGAAAGGAAAAACGCGTATACCCTATGAATATCTGACACGCTCGACTATTTCCATGTGACTATTTGCTTTTTTTTTACATTTTTGAAAAACTCTTAAACTCTCCCCCCACTAAAATAAAAACTTGCCATAGACTTTTTTTTTTGTTTTAGAACCTAATCTTCACAATAGACTCTATGGCGCTTTAGCTTCCCGGGCTCCCCTACTATAAATCCTTCAACAAAACACTGTCTAGTTATTGTGGGCAGCACTTTTGTGACGTCATATGATTCCAGATATATTTATACATATACATAAACGTCTGTCTGATAAAGCCGACGGTGCAGGGTAATGGGGACGAGTGATGGTGTCGAAAGGTTAGAGGCCAACGTCGGGTTGTCCGTCACAAATGTATACTGTATAGCTTTATGTTCACCGTAAGAAATGATGGACAAGCCAATTCTATGAACTCTGCAGGGGCTTAGCTATATCTTCTTATTAAAAACCCACCCACGGCACATGAGTAATTCCTAGTGTGGGAAAAGCAAGGTAAAAAATAAAAATGGCGACCGAGCGAGAAAGAAGGATAGAGCTGTACTGAGTGTATACCCCTATATAACTTAAACAGTGCCGTTCAGGTCGTAAAATGGATTTCGTAGTTGGGCCTCTGTACTATCAATTTTGGAGAATCTTATAGTGAATCTAGATGGTCTGTAAATGAATTGGAGTAACTGTGAGATAAGGAACTTGACCGAATTCCATAATATACAGGGTAGAGGGTAAAAATATTTTCTTTTTTTTTCTAAATATATCATTGAGGTTGGTTAAATAACTACTTCATACTGGTAAAATTTCTTTTTTTTTTATGTTTGAAAAATACCGACGAAATATTTCACCTCTGCGGGTCTAGAACCATGCACTGGATCCACGGTATTCGTTTGTGGTACGATCGCAATGACACCCTGTATATCGTTCATTCAACATCGCTATACGAAGGTAGGCGACTACTAACCTACATCAATGTACGCAGGTATTTTTACCCAACTGCGTGACGTAAGGACGAATTATGTGTAGTTTATATGTTTGTTCCAGGGACGTTATGGAACTCCAAAACTGTAACCGAAACTATTGAAATTCGGAATAAAAAAAAAATCCACAACTGAAATCGTTTTCATTTGTTTTTCCTACCCAAACAAAAGATAATCTTCTACTAGAAATAAGTTACATCTTGCTTTGTATTTTAAATATTTTCATCATTTTAAAATTCTACTACTAATTTCAAAACGAAATTGAGCGAAGGCACCCCACTGGCTAGATCCCAAAGACCTAGAGACGCGGTAGGCCCAGAAGGAGATGGCGTGACGTATTGGATTTCTACATAAAGGATTGACCAAAAGTAGAATACAAGAATGGAAGAGAGGCCATTGCTCTACAGTGGAACAAAACAGGATCATAATAATAAGACTACAATGTCCTTAACTGACACTATCCGTAAGGAACGGATAATCCGAAATACTTTGATATCCGTAACCATATTCGAAACCGGTATAAAATTATTCCTATGTTATTCCTATGTGTACGTATCAGTATCCTAATTCGAATTTCATATTTATAACCCATCACATATTTATATACCTGGTTTGTTCTTTTTTTCAGCTCTAAATGTTCAGCCAACTTTTTATGTTCAAGAAACATCTCACAACATCAGGAAATCGGAAAATTTTCGAGGTATTACATGAAAAATGAAAAATCATTTTATTACAGGTTATAAATCAACGAAACTAAATGGGTTTCTTTTTTTGTAAATTTAAATTTTCGCTTCTTTTTCATTTCCAACAGGTCTTGCTAGCTCGGTCTTGCTAGCTAGGTCTTGCTAGCAAGTGGCAAAAAGGAATAATATTAATTATTCTTTTCTTTAGATCGATATAACGGAAGGGAGAGAAATGGCTTATATTCCGAGGCACACCAACTAATAAATGATAAATTATATTTATTTTTGCAAATAGGTTTTCCATAACAATATAATAAAACAACATAGTTTTTCCTAGCTGACCATCCTGAGAAGAAACACCGTAACAAACTCAGGGGTCAAAGGCTCTTTTAAAGATTCACGACGGTGACACCAGTGCACTGGGTGTATCGTGGTCAATAGTCGAGCACACACTTTGCGGAACCAAACGCGTGGGCTGATGTTGTTGATTCTTACGTCAATCGATTTGTCTCAATCGCGCGACTAACATTAAGAATCCATTATAAATCTATACCAACTCAAAATTTTCTAATAATCGATCGCGGTTGTTGTCTTTCTGTTCCGCATTACAATGATTATAGATATTAGATAATGTATATTTTGCACGTATTCAAAAGGAAGGTTTATATGAATAATAATACATATAAACCTTCCTTTTGAATCACTCTATCTATTAAAAAAAAACCGCACCAAAATCCGTTGCGTAATTTTAAAGATCTAAGCATACATAAGGACAGACAGCGGGCAGCGACTTTGTTTTATACCATGTGATTCAATATTACTTGAACTTGAATATTTCTTTTAAGTACGTTCACTACAACATACTCTGCCGACCCAGCCTCGCATAATTGGTGTGAAGGCTATGGTGACGTGCCGTTTTACGTACTACTGTGTTGACCAGGAAAACAAAATATTTGGACATATGCCACATACAGTCAAGCATGACCCGATTATTTTTTATTTTATAGAGTCGATTTAGTTCATGGTCAATGAAGGGTTATGGTGTATCAGACTATAGAGTAGGATAAACGTTATTGTACACCAAAAAGTAATAGAACTTTTAGATAATCTTAAATCTATGGGTACAATCGCTGACAGCGATATCTACCAGACCACCTTATAACGGATCGTAAAAACTTCAAATAATATAGGGAGTATGACATACTTGCTGCTGCCAGCGGCTTCGCCCGCGTATTAGTAGAAATAGTTATCCCAACGGAACATACTTCCGGGATATAAAAGTATCCTATGTGCGGTCCCAGGACATGAGCTTCTCGTGTGTGACACAAGCTTTTGACTTCATGACACGGTTGGAGAGAGAAGAGGAAGAAGTCATCTCCTTTGCAAAAGAGGTCACGGTCACGCCTCGGCCCACACCAGACCACACCAGAGTCTCCGTCCCGGCCACCAAAGACACGGGCTTACAGACAATGCAACAGGTAGTTCGCTAGCCGAAAAGGATCGAAGAAGAAGCTCGGGTCGCCGGCAACTTTTGCGCTCCACGTGCACCTCAAAGACATGTCAGAATGACTGCTCACGTTAGAGCCTATACCTGCCAGGGCTACAGAATGCTCGAAAGAGTAACCGATGTCCTGGACCACAAAGTACTCGCTACAAACAAAAAAGCCAAAAAAAAAACGCACACTTTCCACACGACTTATATAATTCCATACTTTTTACACTAAAGAAAATTAATATTTCTACACGGCTGTGCAAACAGACTAGTAAATGAAACAGAGAACTCCATAACAGCGACTGGCATAAAATAACAAACGCAAGACTTAGAACAATAAAGTACTAGAGTCAGTTTCCAAGTGTATCTATTAGAAACTGACGCTGGACTCGAAACTTGTACTCATAACAAGCCAGATATACTCGTATTTAACGTGAAGAAATTTAACCGATATAACCTATGAGTACGTCATTACGTCACACCGCTTTCGCATGGTTTACGATGTAAATATGAACTTGGCAGCGGTTTCTGGGAAATTATGGAAACAGTCAGTTTAACGACAAATGGTGCAAAGTTTGATGTAGTCTGGCTACCTCAAACTATGATGATGCAGATCCTGCCAAATAATATCATTGCATAATACATATAATGGTCCAAGTATTGCGAATCGAGTTCTTTCCAAAGGGTCAGCGTGCTACTAATGAATCTGAATGAATAATAAAGCTAGAACTACATATTTAGACTAACGCACATGTGTCATTTGTACACATGTCTGATTTGTACATAGAACGACATCGCGTGGCGTGGATCTAATGTAGCTCTACAAGTCTCTGCGAATTTTAGCGCTTAAAAACTCGTACAAAAATAAGGTTTTAAAAAAATAAATGCCAATAACAGTTTTAACAGCAATAACAACTGCCGATCCGACGGCCGTACTGTAGTTCTACCTTATTACATACATACAGCAGTGATTGTGCCAATAGTCGTGACGGCGAATGGATTAATAGCCAAGTGGAAACATCTAAGGAGGTTCTCCTTGGGCAGTCAATCTATAGCACGTATTGTTAGGAGAATTTATTTATTTACTAGCTTTTGCCCGTGGCTTCGCCCGCGTGGTATTGGGGTTGGGGTTGGGGTTTCCGGGATAAAAAGTCATGTCCTATTCCGGAGTGTATCCTATGCCTGTGCCAAATTTCATCCAGATCCGTACAGTCGTTTTGGCGTGATTGAGTAACAAACATCCAAACATCGTAACTTTCGCATTTATCATATTAGTAAGATTAAAACGTTACGCACATAACACTGTATAAAGGCGGACTTAATGCCTTAGGCATTTTCTACCAATCGACCTTAGGGTTCATCCCTGATCATTTCTTAAACCAAAGTTCTGAGATAAAATCGCTATATATAATGTGTTTGTTGTCATTATGTCTACGATTCCACGTGGCCATTACATAAACAGAGATTATTTAAATTTATTTGCATTATGCTTATCAAAAACCTTGAACTGACCGCCGCTATTTCCGTTAAAATGTTCATATATATTTTTAAAGTCTAATGTTCATGTTATTTTTTTGTCGCCTATAAATGTTCTGCGCTGACCGGTAACTGACAGTGGCATAGATAGAAGATTTCTAAGGTCAGTAGTGTCAGTCCATTTCATCATAATTTGAGGCAAAGATCTCATCTATGACTTCCAACTCAGGTTCGCGCCAGTATTGATTTATTGTTTATTTTTTTTAAGCTATAACTAGCGATTCCGTTTGCGTTCTCCTATGTTATCTATCTATATTATCAAAGAAGAACTAACTGACTGACATATCAACGCACAGCCGAAACTGCTGGAACTAGGAGAGTGAAATTTTGCACATGGCTTCCTTTTATGAGGTAGGCGAACATTAAGAAAGGGTTTTTCAAAATTCAGCTCCTAAAGGGGTGTAATCGGGGTCTAAAGTTTGTATGGAGAACCTTACTTTCACGCGGGCGAAGTCGCTGGCAGAAAGCTAGTTTAGTGATAAAATAGCAGTCTACTGGTGAAAGAATTTTTTAAAATCGTTCCAGTATTTTTTGGAGTTTATTTATAACAAACAGACAGACTCGATGACGGTTATTTCATAACATGTAAGCGTTAATTTTAGTTTTGAGTAAATAAAAATAATCTTCTATGTATATTATTTTCCTTTCATGACGTAGGCGTTGGCGTAGGCTTCGTCGTGGAAGAAAAGATTTTCCGAATTCAGCACCTCATCATCATCATTTCAGCCGAAAGACGTCCACTGCTGGACATAGGCCTCCCCCAAGCACCGCCACAAAGACCGGTCCTGTGCGTCTTGCATCCATCGGCTTCCAGCAACCCTGACCAGGTCATCGGTCCACCTTGTGGGAGGCCTTCCAACGCTACGTCTTCTGGTACGCGGTCGCCACTCAAGAACCTATCGGCCCCAGCGGCCATCCGTTCTGCGTGCAATGTGCCCTGCCCATTGCCACTTAAGTTTGGCGATTCTTTTCGCTATGTCGGCAACCTTGGTTCTCTTGCAGATATCCTCATTTCTGATTCTATCACGCAAGGATACTCCTCCTTTCCATTCCAGTTAATTGAGCACCTAAAAGAACAAAATATAGATCCAAAGACTGTACAGAGAAATCTTCCTCCACAGTGGCGAAATCTCTGGCAGAAGCTACTAAAATATAAAAGAGTTATTTATTTAGTTGTAATTCGATCTTTTGTGAAGCCCTTAGCCTTGCATCAATGTCTAATACAACTCATTTTCTTTGCAAAAACTAATCTGGCTATCACAACGATCTGCAGGTTCAAACAGCCCACGATATTCCTCACGAAACTAGTTTGAAAGTTAACTTCTAAACCTACTTCCATACATTAGTTTTACATTGAAAACCAGTTATTTACAAAACAACGAAGGACGAATAGCACCTTTATCTTCACCATGTAATTTACATAGTTTAAAACTCGTAAAACGCTAAAATATAAGTCACGAATCTTCATTTTTTACATAAAATGTTCAATGTATCGTGTTGTATTGATTTAAACAATACTTCCCGCTTCACGTAAGTGTTATGTCTTAATAATAATAGTTTACTTAATCAGTAGACAACAAAAATCGATTAAGTAGATTAGTTCCTAACAATATTCTTCTCCTATGTCAGTACGTAATTATAATCAGCTACAATGCTGCCCTGGTAATCGAGAGGGCAGTAAGTGGAAGGTGGCCTGCTGTTTTACGTAGTAACTAAATTTATCGTACCGTTCTTACTGCTCTTTATCAAATAAGAAAAGGCATTTCTACTTTACGTAGAAATAAAAAACCTAGATAGGAAGAAAGCTCGTTTGACGTACATTCCAAATCGATTATATCGCACACCCAGGCCAATAAAGGCGTAAGTGGAATTCACTAACTTTACAGGGGAGCAAAAAAACTGTTTAACCAAGTATATCTATTTTGTTTTTGACTCTATGATATATTGTTATATATCAAAAAATAGTAAAAAAAACAATAAATTATCTTGGTAATCAGTCTTTATTGTTTAATGTTTTACAGCTGTTTTCCTTATTTCTTTAAGACCAATCCTCAAACGTAATGTTTTTTATTCCAATCATTGCTTTATAAATATTTTTTTAAAGTGAAACTACTCATGCTTACGTCTGTTACGAAGTTCTATACTATGATAAAATACAGAAGTTAAGTACTGCTTAAGCCCTTTTTTGCTTAATTTTATTTTACTTATCGGATTGTATGACACATTTACAGCTTTCTTTGTTAAAAAATAAAACTAAAATATAGTTTTTAATCTAAATACGGCCTTTTTTTAACAGTATGTTCAATTAAACCATAACTGTAAGTAATATATATATATATTTCAGTGGTGTAATAAAAGAGGTTTTTAGAAAATTGCACTTTATTATAATAATAGTCACAACAGAATAAAATAATAGTGATAAAACATAATCAATTTAACAGTGAATTATAATTTAAATTTTGTAATTTAATCAGAACTGTAACTGAATAGAAGTTCTTACTTATTAAGACCTCAAAATATTAAAATTAATAATCACAACAAAAATCTTAAAATTATTTATTACCTATACCAATTACTAAACATTCATACAAAAGAATATTAATATCAGTTTTGAAAAAAATATTTACCTTCAAATTTTAATTAGGTAATCAAAGTCGAGGTAACAGTTTGCCCCACCCTAGGCTCAAGGAGGCTTCGACCCTGAAGGGCCCCTAAAGTTTGCTGACAACTGCTTGAGGCGCGCGGGAACGGTGCGCGCCGTTGACGACTTGGACTCGGTCTTAACAGACGACCGGACGGCGAGCTACCCATTGCTCACCGTCCGCGAGCCAGTGTCTACGGTGGCCGGATATCGGCAGGATCGCGGCGGCGACGGCTACGGCGAGGGCGCTGTTGCCTTTGCCTTATGCGGTCGGCCTCCTCCTTTACAAGCATTACTGCTTCGCAGAAGGAGGCGACCGCCTGCCATTCCTCTTCGCTGTGGACTATGGCCTGAACCAGGGCTCGGCGCGAGAGGTCGCCGCCGCCGATAGATAGATAGATAGTTATACATACTCTTTATTGTAGGTACACCATAAACAAAACTTGGTACATAAGGACACTTAAAAATTACTACGGTGTTACAATGGGCCGATCACCCCCACGAGGACACGGCGATGCTCTTCCCAAGCAGGGCACACCTCCACCGTGTGCTCCACCGTGTCCTCCGGGCTCGCCTCGCAGTGGCGACACCCGGACGTCTCTTCCGCACGAATCCGATGCAGGAATCTCCCGAACTTCCCATGTCCGGTGAGAACCTGCGTCATGCGGAAGGTGAGGACGCCGTGAGGTCTATCCAGCCACGCCTCAAAGAGGGGCACTACCGCTGAGATTACGGTGTGCCCAGCGCTGGGTTGCGACAGTCGCTGTTTCCACTTCACCATGAGATCCCGCCGGAGCTCCTTCCGCCACGCCTCGACATGTTCGGGCAGCGGAGTTTCGCCCCGGCGCGGGCGTTGCATCTCCACGCACTGATCGTGCATGCGTGCAAGGACTGTTGCCTCCAAATCCCATGGTGGTAGGCCAGCAAGGAGGCTCGCCGCCTCGCGGGACACCGTACGGTATCCCCGCACCATCCGGATGGCCATGACCCTCTGGCAGGCGTTCAGCTGGGCCGCCGGGCGTTTACGCAGCGACGGTGCCCACACTGGTGCCCCATAAAGGGCCATGGACCCAACGATGCCGGCGTAGAGCCTCCGGCAGAAGGCGTCTGGACCCCCAAGGTTCGGCAGGAGCCGCTTGAGAGCAGCCCCCGTCCGATTGAGTTTGGGAGCCAGACGTAGGAAGTGCTCCTCGAAATTCCATCGGCTGTCGAGGACAAGTCCTAGGTACTTCATCGTCGACCCGACGCCGATGTGAACTCCTCCTACCGTTAGTTGGGAACCCGTTGGTGGCGCGTTCCGAGGGCCGTGAAAGCACATGGACTCGGACTTGTGCAGTGCCACCTTGAGTCCCAACTGCTGGATCCTCTCAACGACTGTCGCAACCCCTGTCGTCGCGTGTCGCTAGTTCGACCGCCGCCTGGTACGACTCTCCCTGCGCTAGGACCAGCGTGTCCGACGACACAACAGTGACATGGTCTGTCTGACGTGTGCCGTCCTAATGCAACTCCAGGGCAGGGAATTGAAGGCGTTGGCAATGTCCAATGACACCGCCAAGACACACCTGCCCCGGAACACCGCATCCCCCGTCGTGAGGGCTCGCACGCGCATGATGGCGTCCACCGTGGAGCGCCTCCTGCGAAACCCGAACTGGTCGTCCGCGAGATCGGGCCTCTTCAGTGTTAGGTGCTTTACGAAGCGGTCTGCAATGACTCTTTCAAAGAGCTTGCCCACCTCGTCAAGCAGCACAATGGGCCGATACGCGGACGGAGAGTCCGCAGGGCGCCCTGGCTTCGCGACGAGGACCAGTTTTCCCGTCTTCCAGGGAAGTGGGAACTGGCCCCCTCCAAGCATGCGCTAAAGAGCCTCCCCGATCGAGACCCGAGAGCCTCCATGGCCAGGACCCAGGCCTTTCCAGGCAAGCCGTCCGGTCCTGGGACGGTATTCTTCGCACCCATCCTGCGTACCGCCACTCTCATCTCTGCCTCGGTCACTTCCGGAGCATTGGAACTGTCGTCGCTGACGTGGTCCGCGTCAGACACCGCTGGTGGCGGAGCCATGGGCGGGGGGAATGGTCCCCCCGCGCAGGGAACAGAGTGCTCACCACACCCTCCACGATCTGCGGCCGGAGACTTTGCGTCAACGGGGGAGCCCAAGGGTGGAGTTTCTCCCGCACCAACTTGTATGGGCGTCCCCACGGATCAGCGTTGAGCGTACCCAGCCACGCTTTGCAGGCCTCATCTTTGGCCCGCTTTATCTCCGATCGGAGGGTGCGCTTTGCCACCCTGAATCCCTCGAACAGCTCCGCCTCTACGGCCTCCGCATCTGGCGGGCGGATGCGGCGCCTGCGGTGTCTGGTATACCGGTGTCGCGCAGCAGTGCATGCGGCGCGCAGCGTCGCAAGCTCTGGCGACCACCAGTACACCTGGCGCCGGGCGCGTCCTGGGCGGAGACGGGGCATTGCCACATCGCAGATTTGCGACAAGGCCTCCCGGAACCACTCCGCCTCGACGTCGATGTCAGCAGGCCTGACCGGTGCTTGCACCCAGGCCTGCACCGACGCGGCTTCCAGGAAGAGCTCCAGTTCCAGCTGCCTCAGCGCCCAACGCGGACCACATGGGGTCTGTCGGACCGGCGCGGTCGAGGTCTGGGCGGAGACGTCAAACCGGATATACCGGTGGTCCGAGTATGTCTCCACCCCCTCCATGACGCGCCAGTCAACTACACGCGGTGACAGAGCGGGGCTGGCGAACGAAATGTCCACCACGGACTCACCCTGCACCCGCACACACGTGGGGACAGAACCCCGGTTTAGGACGACCAGGCCTATTTCCAGAGCCCAGTCCTCCACCATCCGACCCCGCTGGTTCGTGAGCCGGGAACCCCAAGCCAAGTTCCAGGCGTTGAAGTCCCCGCATAAGACCACGGGGAGGGTACCATACCCAGCGACGACGGTATTCAGCTCCC
This sequence comes from Mythimna loreyi, assembly GCA_029852875.1. Classification (NCBI taxonomy): domain Eukaryota; kingdom Metazoa; phylum Arthropoda; class Insecta; order Lepidoptera; family Noctuidae; genus Mythimna; species Mythimna loreyi. The sequence goes on along the minus strand of CM056789.1, from coordinate 20,619,774 downwards.
TGAGGGAGTCGTGAAGATCGGCGAGAGTTCCTTTCGGGGACAGGTAGACGCCTTCCACTGCAATGTCCCCGAACCGTGCTGCCACGCAACCCCGACCCTTCGTGACGGCCTCGAGGGTAAAAAGGCGTAAGCATGAATATTTCGAAATTGTGTGCGAGTGCAACCGTGAACATAAAAATACGGCTTTTTTTGTTTGATTATTTTTATTTGTGATGGGATGTAATCGGTATTATTTTAAGAAAATCGTTTTTTTGTGAGGCATTATAAAGCATAATACGAGATAATAATTATACGTTTTTATTTTATTTGATGGAACAAAAACCTAAGCATGATTAGGTTTATTTTAATGAAATTTAACGTGCTTATGTTGGTTTATCGACTTTATTATTTGAAAAAAATATTGAAGTTAAATGACGCCAAAATTTTTTTTTTGTTATAAAACCTTAATTTTAAGTCCAAATTGAACGGAAAAAATTGAGCGCATGTATCTTTACTTAAACTATCCAAAACAGCAATAAAAAAATATTGACGTATGTGCACTTACGTCTTTGTTGATCTGGGGGTGCGATATACCTAAAAAAAAATGGCCACCTTCTACTTACTGCCCTCTCGATTACCAGGGCAGAATGGACGTACCACAAATGCTCTAACAAAAGAGCTACCTTGCCTTTCGGCCACAACTCGCAGAATGCGGTTGGGATGTCCACTAAGTCTGCTCAGCAGTGAAGACGCTTTCTTTCGAAGCACAGCGTTAAAACTGTCAGTGCAAGCCTCAACAAGCATTTTTGACGCGCTACAGAACCGAAGCAGACACAACAGCACCCAAAATCCATCGTAGGCCTTTTGGGTGTAATCAAACCAGAGGCTCGAGTAAAGTGATGAAGAACAATAAGCGGTAATACGTAGCAAACTTCCACAAACTTTTCCCGAATATACCAAGGAAACTACAGTTAATAACAATTACAAACCACGCAATAAAGCGTCCAGAAAAAGATCTGAGGCCTTACCAAAACGTATTAAAATGTCAAGCGTGGGAGTGAGAAAGAAAAAGCTATAGGGTGTATACAGCTCCATTCCTTTGGCCGAACAGTTTAGGTCGAGAAATGGATGTCTTATTGCTGCACAAAAGCCTCCCTCCTATCCTTCTAACGATCATGATTTTTTTGCCCATTCTTTTTAATTTTTAAGGAAAACATCTAGATCAGCTGTCCATCTTCCGTCGAAAAAGGATAACATATTATTATGATCTAAATCTTTAATAAGATCTTTAAAACTAAATAACGGATTTTGATACGGTAATGTTTTAATAGAAAGAGTGATTCAAGAAGAAGGTTTACAGGTATAATCTACACTAATCTACACTAATATAATTAAGAGGTAAAGTTTGTTTTTTTATTTTTTTGTTTGTAGGAGGTAATCTCTGGAACTACTGCTCCGATTGGAAAAATTTTAGCAACAATAGAAAGCTGCTTTACTCCTGAGTGACATAGGCTATATTTTATGTACGCGGGCGAAGCCGCGGACAAAAGCTAGTATAATATATTTGATTTCACCATTGCACCCGTGCGAAGTTAGGGCGGGTCGCAGTCTATTAATATATGCAAATATCTAACGAAGGCCAGACATACATTGACTGGACACGTTATTGAAACCGTCTGCCCTTCGACCTTGGCCTTTACAATATCAGAAAAAGGCAATGAAGGTCACGAAGTTCAGGCGAGATATTCTTTTGTTTGTTCCAAATGTCAATCAGGAAGTGAGGCTCTCGTTTAAGCTCTTGAGCCCAATTACGGTATTCGAAAGGTTAATATCGGTATAATAACCACAAATCGTTCAATATGTTCCAAGAAAGAAACGTTGGATGAGAGACGTGTGGAAGATTCTTTGCGAAAAAATATTGTAACTACTAAGAAGATGACTTCTGATGAGAGAGTTTGGTAGCGGTAAAAAAATAGGGACAAGAGAGGTTGAGAGTCTTATTAAACTTCATGTACAGTAGTGGTACATATTCCATGTCTGGTGCATCAAGAGAATGGTAATGAACCACCACGAAAAGCATTACAACAACGCATATTGTTTTATTTATTTATTTAATCTTCAAGTTCAGTAGTGGTACATAGGCGGACTTAATGCTACAAGGCATTCTCTACCAATCAACCTTTGAGTTAAAAAGACAACACTTTGGTGGGTGAGCACCAAAAATAAATAACAGATATTTTAAATAGATAGTAATATAAATGAAGTGACTAAGAGAGTGAGTTAGTCGGTGAGTGTCATTTACTTAATGGCAATAATAAAGGAAGAAAACGTAAATATTTCTATAATCATACATGATATCAATAGGGATGCGAGATTGTTCGAAAGAGTTACCAAGACCTTGGAACTCAAAGAGCAAGCAGAATACAGGTGGGTTTTAGGCAGTAAAATCAGATAACACTCCCACTTGCGTCATTCAGAGGAGGAGGTGCTATTTGAAAATTTCCTGCCTTCAAAAAAATACATGATATTGAAACTACTATATTTGGAAGTATAAACTCTTGAGCCCCACGTGAACGCATACCTATTTTCTTACTATAATGTCTCTAGTAACGGTACTCGAGAAGTTAATGGCTGCAGAATTGAGTCTTCATCAAATCATTCAGGTATATCCCGCTACGAACTGAACAAACCTGGTCTTACTGCTACCATAACTGGAAAATCCCATCAGGATGGCTGTTTACGTCTTATTTGATACACCGCAGCTCTTTATAATTATGTAGAAACAGTCTTAGAACTCAATCAGGGATTTTCTTGTTTTTGTTGCTATACTGTTTTTTACTAACAACACAATTAACTCTAAAATGAGTTCTTTTTCTAATAACAGCATCAAAGTTAGTTATTGAATAAAGCAGCAATTACTATATATAATATATTATTCTTATATTATAAGAATGAATCACAAAATGTGTTGTTAAGCGCAATACTCGAGAATAGCTGAACCGCTTTTTTAAATTACTAAAAAAGCTATGAGCATAAATACGCATGTTAATGCGTTTCATCCCTCATCTTTATACGGTCATACCAAGACAAACGGTTATCTTTTAACTTTTCAGTCACTGGTGCCGCTTTCAAACGTCCTCTAATACACTCATTTCCACCATTAGTATAATTTGTTTTTAGTATATGGGAGGAATATGCTAAAATCGGACATTTAACTTTATTGGCCTGTGTGTCCCCAACCACGGTGACCAAGTTCAGTACTCTAGCTTTCACTTTAACTATAGTCCCAATGTACTAATCCATTACCCAAGCACTCCAAACAACAGCTTGTAAAGTTAAATTAAAATCCTACACAATGAAATAATACGCTGTTCTATGCGTGAGTGCGTGACGAAATTCAATATACCTGCCGCAGAAGTCAGCATAGCACATTAGCTACGGAACTACAGGCAAACAAAACAATGAAAATTTTCGTTTCAATGGCAAATAAATACTTCTAATATAAGCATTAGTTGAATTGTTTAAATTCTCAACCATCTCAACTTACTACTTGTAAGTGCTCTCCTGTCAGTCCTATCGCTGTTCACTTTTCGCAGTCTATTGCGATCGATTCTCTTGCGTCGAACGCCTCCATTTCCATTGTTCTGACATCATCTCAACGTTCAGTTCAGAACAAAGGAATCGGAGGCGTGGTATACTTGAGGCGTTCGATACAAGAGATTCGAAACGAAATGTTTGTTACTTGGCTAGTAAAGCTAATCTTAGTAGGAGTCTTCTAGTAGTAAGGTTCGTTTAGCTCATCTTTTTCTCTAGTAACTACATAGTTCTGGCCTATCTTCTTTTCCGTCATCATCTCAAATCGATGAATTCCGTTTCCCAATGTTTTTGGCCCAAGCAGTAAAAATCATCCAATGACGAGTCCCGCTCTTGGGCGGAGCGGAAAACAAATGTCAGACTCTTACTGACTAAACAACCTACCCCGTTCCTACACTGCCATACATACCAGGGCCAGAGCCTTCCTTTTCAGACGCAAACCCGTGGCCCTGATTGGCTTCGACTCTTCTGCAGGGTCCCTACGGGGCCTAGTAGGTTGCCACGTTCATAGCGGCGTCAGGTACGTTTTTAAGGTCCTCCAGGGTGTAATTGTAAGGTCCTTGTTTGACCTATAGTGTTTGGCGTTGCCCATTACAAAATCCTTCTTGGACCATGAGGTCCAAATATCAAATAAAGTAAAGCATTGTGACAAAGATATTTCTTTCGTACGAAATTTATTTTCCCAACGTTAGGGAACGTAATGACTCACGGTCAGATGAACAATGCCTCATTAAATGATAAATAATTCCAAATTGTTTAATACGGCCCACGTGCCTTTCCGACCACTCGTAACGGTAAACTCCTTTGGTGAGAATTAAAACAAATTAACAACTTTAATATTTGAAAGAGAAATTAAGGTTAAGCTGATTCGTAACCTTTCTCCTAATAATGAAATACTGTTAAATCTGCCTAAAGGTTGTCTGTAAAAAATAGCTTTGAGCGATAAGACTGCCTCTTACACCCTATTAACTTAAAGCTTTTACTGTAATTTTTATGGTGTTCAATAAAGAGTATAGCTATCTATCTACTTATATCTATCTATCTATCTTTATGCTGAGTATAGCTATTCTATCTGACACATCGTTTACTTATTCAGTGACATCATAGAGCTAAGATTAATGACAAGCATCCGTTAACCGTGCATATCACTAAAATTCCGGAAGCTTAAATATGCCCAATCCTTTTTGTGTTGAGAAATCATCAAATAACTTCTACTGCTCTAATCGGAGGGAAGAAAGGAGCATGAGACAAACCATCCGTAATCTTTCAAATGCCCTTTGCGTTCAAGATCGGTCTGAGGGTTGAAATGATACGAGTATATGAAATGTTATCAGACGCTTGTATTACAAGAGTTTTTGAAGAGAGAATTTCTGACCAGCTAAAACACTAGAAAGTCGCAAAGGCCTGTGTTTGACAGACTATAGTAATTTTTGGCACCTAAAACGTGCCAAGTTTGTGCTATACCTTGAAAACGTGACGGAGATACGGCTGCGGTAGATCACGAAGGAGACGGAGAGCATGAACTAGACAGATTTTGCAAGAACTGTCAGTCAGTTTATTCAGTCTAAAAAAAAAAGTGCCGATCGAGAAAAAAAGTATGATAGCTGAAAGCTGAGTTTTCAATGATTTTTTTTGGATTCTGATATTATCTAGAAATGGCATATCTACGCATTAGCAGCTCTAAAATGTCCCCACTGTTTGCGCAGTAAAAAGTCCGTTTTTCTTAAGAGCAGTAAAAATGTAGGTCAAGTGATATGATGACCGTTTTACTCATGGAATATTTTCCACCACACCTAGTTAGATCTCAAGTATTTAATGGCGCAAGCGCAATTTAAACTTGTTCTAGGATTTACGAGAGCCATGTTGTTTAATGTGCTAGATATAACTGCACTAGGTTCTTAAGTTTATCAACTTTATGTGCAGATGCAGATAGATACGGGTACGTCCAGATTTAATGGTACTATTTCTATTCAAAAATTTCTACAGGATTTATGTAGATGATACATTATTTTTCTCACAAGCGAAATTGAATAGCAAACCGCAATATTAACAACATCAGGAAGTTTACATTGGACATCTTCTATCATTCTCTATTTTCATATAAAACTGCAGTAAATTTGAAAGTAACGACATTTTTACGACCTTTCTGTAGCCACTACTAGTGGTAGATCTTCACGTAGCTTGCTGGCTGTAATTTCAGCTTTTGTTTGCTACAATTAGGGTTTAAACTTGATTGTTAAATTGGTTAATTCTAAAATTAGCCTCCGCCTCCAACATCGTGCATAAAGTGAATGGTTCTGTAGCTATTTTTGTCCTTCTTTAAGAGGATGTCTCTTTTATGTGAATCAGTGTGCTGAACTCATTGCAGTGAGATGATTACTGTTTATAAGCTGATGCGATGAACTCCTCGTGACTCAATGCTAATGGAAACATGAGAGGAATTTTCAGCGTCATGTTTTTCAAGAAAACTTCAGTAGTTTGGCCATCATTCAACACACGTGGAACATAATCAGTTCAATGGGGAAACTAAAATAAACAGTGAACACTTTAGTTACAATTGCAACGAGCTACAATATAAACTGGTACTTGTGAAACGATTTATTAGGCTGTGACTGATAACGTTTAAGGTTGTGAAAAGACAGTAACATACTTAAATACACATCGCACGCACGTTACTTGAATACAGACTGGAATCATTACAGTTAAATCGAAAATTAAGTGGCATACCTGCCCATCAAGTGACAGTTGTTTCGTTTTTATTCTCTTGCGGCGAACGCCTCGAGTAAGCCACGCTTCAATTTATTTGTTCTAACCTCGACACTGAGCGTTGAGATGGCGTCAGAACGAAAGAAAGGAATAGGACGCCTTCCTTTGTTCTAAGGTTTTATTCATTCGTTGCGTCGAACGCCTCGAGTTTGAGACGCCTGTCAGACTCGAAGCGTTCGACGCAAGAGAATAGAACCGAAACGATTGTAACTTGGCTAGGGTGGGCAAGAAATCATATAGGTATACCTAGTTCACAAATATAATCAGCCTTGTAATGTCCCTACAGGGTCTCAGATCTTCAAGTCTTCACTCTAGGAGAGGGGAAGAGTAATCCATCCACCAAGTGGGCGCAGACTGTATTAATTAATGGATGTGACCATATCTTCGAAAATTTGTTTCTAGTCCATGCCGGTTTCCTCACGATGTTTTTCTTCGCCGTTTTGAGAGCAGTGCGGGTGAATTAAATTACAAAAAGCAGAGCAGCCAACTAGGTTTGAAACTACGAATTCGTAAGTCGGGGCCACCACGGGGTTACCACTGGAGCTCCCGTCTGTTCCATTTCTAGTACAAGACATAATATTTGGCTCGAGGGAGTGATTGAATAATGCAGTTTTAGCTCGAAAATATAATATCTCGTCTAAAACTTCGTGTACTCTCCTGGTATTTATTTTCACTGCATATGTGAGTTTTATACGACCTTCATAGTCGAGAAGCCAGTGCGTTTTGTTTAACGTTGTTTCACGTACGTACACGTGAGCGGAATCATAAAATGCATTGGAAAAAGTTATTTGTGCCTGAACTACTTTCGGTACTTTGTCATCATCAGGTACGATAACAAAAAGTTAGTCTCTATGTCAAACTGTGTTACAGAATGTTACAGCTAAGAAGACTGCAAGAAAATTAAGTCCTAATCCGACTTTGCTTTCTGCAGTTTTTATATTCCCGTCTGTTGTTTATAGATCTACAACCATATTAACTTCGACTGTAGAAATTTACAGTTCAATAATAATTATATTGTTGATAAACGAATCATTGTTTCCCATTGTGTAGTGATGTTTTTCTATCCACGTGTATATTTTGGGGATGCCCATACTCTGCAGTCTTAGGCGTCATTCAACCATTATGAGAAGTGCACGTGAGAATGATCGTAAAACAGTTAATAAGAAAGACATTAAAATCACGTAATGTAATCATTGATCGTGTATGCTTTTAGCAATAGTATAGTTGGACGCCTTTGGGATTTTCTATACCTACATCATAGATCATGCTTGCACTGAAAGACAGAAGCGATTAATCAAGAAACTTATGATAAACAAACCACTTTTTTCGAAGAACAGCTGCTACTGCTGTTTAAATTTTTTCGAACTGCAAAAATAATTTTAAAAATATGTAAAATTCTAAGAAGAAAATATTATTATAAAATGGATGATGTAGAAGAACGGATTATTCAATGTGAAACCCTACACCTGCGAGTCCTGTGTCTGAAAATAAACGCATTGTACGGTCTGAGTGACATCAAGCCCACTTAGTCTGTACATTTATTACAACTTCCGACTTAACATCCTCTTGGAATGACTCGACAAGTTCTGCTAATTCTAGGGAGCGGACAGATCACCTCCAGGAGTTGTATATAGACATTCCTTGACAATACGTGATATCTGAGAAGTAAAAAAAACATGATATCATGTCTACATTTCCCGATGATATGGGCAGAGGCGTCTACTACAAGATCCTAGTTTTTTGGCCAGTCGAATCTAAGAATTGTCTCAACCAAAAGATTTCCCATCGTTCACAAACGAAGAGTAGTACAGAACACTGAATCATCCACAATCCTTCCGTATTGGCTCTGGAGCAATTGGTCCATTCTTACCGGGGCCCGTAAGACACGGGCACGGACGGAGCAAGAGGAAGCTTGCCGCCGCCCGTGCACTTATCCAATTTGCCGCTATTATGATTTATTGGTAGCGTACAAGTAGGCGCCTATGACCTAGACCGACTGCTTCGCGACCGAGCATGTCAGCGTTCAGTAACGTATTAGAGGGAAGTAAAGGGAATTAGAAGTGCTAGGCCTACTTTACTGTTCATCCGTCGTCGTCTTTAAGCTTAATGATTCAGAAGATTCCGCCTTGATGATAAATTGTTGGCAATGTTCATTCGCGGTTTTAGGGAGAACAAGGAGTTTTGAATAAAACTGGGAAACTGCCAAACGCCACTTGGCGGGAGTTGGTGGTAGAACTTTCCCAGAAACCGGAAGAAATTCTTTAACAAGGGTTTTGTCATCTGTAGTCCATCTGCTAGTTCAGGGTCGTTAAATAGTTCAGTAGCTAATGCAGGTTACTTGTTATACTCTCGATCATTCAGTTATTTCTTTAGGGGGTATGGTTCCCAAATTGTTTTGTTCTGAATATACTGTTAGGCGCAATGGAGCGTAGATATTCGCTTCTAGTCCAGACGCCAGTTCATGAACTCTTAACGGGATCCATGTTAGAGATGGAGCTATTCAAGGTGTCTAGCACCATCCCTCTTTCTCTCTAGCACGTCATGGTAAGGCCCCAACTTTGAAGAACACTCCAGTGTAATCGCCACTAGCTCGAACCGGATTTTATTGATCTGAACTTAGACGGAAGTACGATATACTAGGAATCTCAAGGTCTAGCAGCGCACACAAGAACACGTACCTAACTACTCGATCCTGTTTGTCTACTAAAACAATGTTTAGCCAGAGATACCCAACAATTATGTAGTTGCCGCTACATAAAGCAGTAGTTTAATACTGCATGCAAAATGTAGCTCTGGAACTAATTTTATGGGATGTACCGAATAAAGTGGGGTAACTTTGGCCCTGGGGTATAACTTTAGAACAAGCTTATTATCCAATAGAAACATGTGTAGCTGTTTTTACTTGTTTCTATTGGTTAATAAATTCGGGTCAAAGTTATACCTCAGGGCTAAAGTAGCCCCACTTTACGGTATAATAAATTGCGTCACAATCGTCAAGTTTATTTCGATGGCTGCAACTGAACGAGCTACGAAATAAAATATGATCGCCACTCTAAAGTTGGCATTCTGAATTATTACGCAAATACGCATTACTCGCATTATGATTATGATTCTTAAAAAGAATTTCTGCGCAGCCAATCATTTGATGTTCGAAACGGTCAAGATATTTTTATTTTTGCTTGAAAAAACTACATACAACATACAAGTACACCAAGCCTATCCGTAAGATTGATACGCAACTAAACAACGATAAAGCATGATTATAGCAAATGCATGTCATGAACAGTAACGCATTTTAATGCATACTTTACGTGTCGCAATATTTTTTTTATTAATATTGTTTATTATATTGTCATTATATTGTTGTTTCAGAAATTCAGAACTACGAGTTTGACTATTTGGCATAGCCCAAACCATTTAATTTTCTCACTTTAGGGACTCAGGTCCTCCTCTCTAAGAGAAAGGGTGGTCGTAATGATCTAAGATACATAGAACAAGGATGATCCCTCATATGTTATTCGATTACGGTAAATAATACATGCTAGATAACGCATTTATTAATACTGCGCTGAGGTTGCCTCGCTAAATTTAATGCAAATGATGTTAAATATTAAAGTTTGTTACTACATTTTTGACCAAATTTACCCTCATCTGTTATTTGAAACAAACAAGCATCAGCTGAAAGAATGTGCCCCAAGGAACTAAAAAAATACTGGTTGCCTTCGCAAAAATGATGCGCAATAGTTAGTTGCCTTGATTTAAGATATAAATTTTCTTATGCCCTCACTGTCGTTAAGTAAACATAAAGGCAATTGGTGGTTTTTATTACTTTAAACTATTAGCAACAATACAATTGGATGTGAAAATGTAGAAAAATCAGAAATATTCGCGATTTACGCTAGCTTACGAAATAGGATTTTGATAATGAGACATTTTATTTGATGACTAATTAGAAAGAACCTCATTTAATTCGCTAGGATGTAGCTTAAAAATAATATTGTAAGCAATAGAAGTCCTATTAGAAACGTTTTGAAAAAGTTATGACTTGTTTTGTGTTTATGAAAATAGCTAAACTGACTTTATTAGCAGTCAATGTCCTAAAAACTTTTTCATAAATTAATGTATGTGAAATATTATTATTTTATTCTTAAGAAGAGATAAAAACAAACATTTTGATGTATATATTGTAATGTTTTTATGAAAGAATAAATAAATATGGATTCGGAAAGGGTTACTATAATCTACCACGCGGGCCAAGTGTGGGCACATGTCTTAAAAATTTTGGTTTTGGGACATACCGGTTTCCTCAAGATGTTTCCCTTCACCGTCAGGAGAGCAGTGGTGATGAAATAAATTAAACAAAGTAATGCGCCTCGCTGGGTTTGAATCTGCGACTTGTAAGACGGGGCCGTTACCACTCGGCAACCGATGCTCTTGGCATACTAGTGCTCCAAATAGAGATGATTGAAAAGGAGAAATGAAGGGCTTTTTCCTGAAGCGTCATAACTTATGGGCGCGTCTGCGCGTGCGCCACGCATGCTCATCGCAATTCGTAATCCATCAAAAAGCCTTTTTTATAAGCCTTTAAGAACACTGCTGACAAACTGCTTAAGAATGGCACAAGATCTATCTTAAACTTTTGAATGTACATTTTCCTGAATAAAAATAATCTTCTTTAATCAACAGACGCGTACCGCGACGACTGGTTTTATGGCGACTCCAGATGAATGCCGTGAAGTTCCTTAAATAGGCGTGAACGTGAATGTGGACGGATTTCGAAGAGAGTCACTGGGTACGACTTATGTAGTTTATTCATAGCGTGAATTCGCGGCAATAATGTGGCGCGGGAGCAGAAGGTTTAGAAGGACTTGGGCAAAGCTTTTGCACAGCATTACCTAGGACAATATGAGACTGGCCTATTGGTTTAGCGGTTAGAGGCCCTGACTGCTATGCTGTAGGAGTGTAGGTTGTGGGTTCGATTCCCACCCAGGACAAATGTTTGTGTGATAAACTCTAATCATTTGTTCTGTGTCTGGGTGTAATTTATTTATTATCATCTATTTATATCAGTCATCTAGAACACATAACACAAGCTCTGCTTAGCTTGAGACTAGACGGCGTTGTGTGTGATAGTTATAGAATATCAAATAGGCTAATTTAAAAAATACCTTCATTTATCTCTAAAAAGCTGAAGTACACATACTTTTGTGATAGTATCCGGAGATACCACATTATGTAAAGTCAAAGGACCGTGAATTACATTCAGGTTACACAATAAGGATTTTATCTGAGCATTGTTTTTAATATTGTTTGAAGCCACATTGTTTGTAAATCTGATTTATCTAAATATGAATAGGTCATTCATGGCTCATTTCAATGATTGTGTTGCCCATACAAACTGCACAACTCATGATTTATTTATTATGACAAATGAATGGAACATAATTATTATTTATAAAGTGGAATGGGTCATTAATTGGACGATAAAAAATATTATTTTTTTAATTTGTTATGGCAGCAAACAAGTTATTGGTAATTTTTCCACGAGCGAGTAGTTATTGTGTAATCGTCTGGAAGTTTTATATTGAATTACAAAACTTAATAAATATTGATGTGCGACATCAATTTATCCTAACTAATATTATAAATGCGAAAGTAACTCTGTCTGTCTGTCTGTCTGTCTGTCTGTCTGTCTGTCTGTCTGCTACTCTTTCACGCCAAAACTACTGAACGGATTTGAATGAAATTTGGTATACAGATATTCTAGACCCCGAGATAAAACATAGGCTACTTTTTATCGCGAAAAAGGGGTTGTAAGGGGTTAAAAGGGGGGGGGGAAGTTGTATTAGATTTCATAATTTTCCGCGGACGAAGTCGCGGGCAGAAGCTAGTTTTTTTATAAATGTTCAATTCAAAGAATACTTACATACATTATGTTGATAACAATGAGATTACATTACAATTAATAAATCTTAGCAATTAATATTAAACACTAAATTTGTATGTATGGATGTTTGTTACTATTTCATGCTAAAATTACTGAATGGATTTCAATGAATCTTGGTTCACCAGTAGATCTAATAATAGCACATAGAATATGTTCTAGGAGTATGTTCCTTTGGGATAATTTTCCACTATAACGTGTGTGCTGGCAGCAACTTATATTTCATACAGCTGAATTTAATTCATACTAAGCTAATTGATAAAAGTCTGTTTTATGGTAAAAGTATACCATTAAATAAATAATAAAAAAATGAGATCTTTCTCACCTGAAACCTTGTGGCAGACGGCTGATCCTTGAACCTCGAAGGCTTCTCCACATCTCGGAAGCTGCTCTTAGTAACTGGAGAGCGTGATTGTACTGTCACCGAGCCGTTGGACACCCCCTCCGGTAGCAACCGGTCCTTCTCGCCCGGGTCCCGGGTTTTGAAGTGAAGACCGGCTTCCACGTCCTCGCTCCTCAACGGCAATTCAGCAGCCGTAGGATACTGAATGTTCCCGTTGGTCGCCGCCATAGACTTCGCGGAACTTATCTTCCGAAACCTCCCGATGATAACGTCCTCCTCATCGTTTACCGGTACATTCAACTTCTCCGGCGCAGCACTAGTGGTAGCCTCCGACTTCACAGGGCTCAACTCTATATCCTTCTGTGGCGTACCCATCGTTACAGTCGGTTTAAATTTAACGAACTATTGTATTAGCACATTATTTTTTATTAAACACGCTTTTTCCGATACTATAAAAACACAAGACGCGGATTAGAATTCGTCAGCAAAAAGCGTTGAGCGTATTTTAAAAAACACGCGCGATAACAAATGTCATCAAAACAATGTGGTTTTATGTTAGGAATATTGTAAAATATGTAATCGAAATAAAAGCACACGGACAGCGTGTTGGAGCCGTTTCGAACAAACGCCTGCTTCGCCGTCTATTTGACAACTGAATGAATGATACGCGTTGTCACTGTCAGTGATTGAAACGGTTGAAACTTGAAAGATTCTTTGACAATCGAAGTTCATTCGCCGAGAAATAGAAAACAAAATACTTGTACAAAACTAATAAAATACTTTTTTTGTTTAGGTTGTGATTGTGTGAATCAATTCTTGTCAGGTTTTTTTTGCATTTGTAAAATTGATTGAATTTCTACTTTTAACTAAAAGTTTGCCAATCTAAAAAAATATTTCATTATCAATGTCAATGTCAACAAACAGCACAACTTGGCAATTTCACAGTCAAATGTCAGTTTCATTCAACAAAGGGTGGGGTGTTGTTGTATTTTTTGATGAAATTATTTTTATAATAAGATGGGATTCGATGATGGTCAGATAATTTTGGACAGTGAAAATGGTGCTTATTATGCCGGCCAGACTGTTCGCGGGCGAATGGTTTTTTCCCAGAGTAAAATGAAAACTATTCATGGTATGTGTTTGCGCCTGTTTGAATATCACAGCGTCCAAAAAAAGATCTTCATTTGAATTAACAAAACTTTTACAGTTGCGCTGGTTTTGTGTGTAGGTTATAAATGTTTATTACAGTGCCAACTATGTAATTTTATCTTCCTAATAACGGTCAATTTCCAGGTCCATTGTAATTGACCTAATAAAAAATACTGTTAGGTTAGGTATGCGTCCAAAATCTACTATCATGTGTAGCCATTGTCATGCAAATGTCAAGGACAGGCTATACGATTCATAGAAGTAGATCATTAAATTTCTGACTACCTCCTATTTCAGTGATTTAGAACCGAGTTTTGCCTACTTGTATCATTACCATTTCAGCTGAAAAACGCCCACTGTTGGACATAGGCCTCCCCCAAGTATCACCATAACAACCGGTCCTAACCCCATCAGTCTGGTCTGAATATCGGTAGCATTCATACACTAAAATACTGAATATAAAATTTTAATAATAAACTGAAAAAATAAAAACAATTTTCATTAGCCATCTACATAAAAAAGCCATGATTTAAAAAAAACAACAACAATTAACAATCAGCCTAATTGAGTATACCATAATCCACAGCACCATAGTAGATTGGATAATGAGTGTTTTTTTTTTTGTGTCTTTGTGTTGCTAGCTGACTGACCTTGACCTAGCTTGTATTTATGCCACCATGTGGAACTAGTATATACAGATAGTAATATACAAAGTTTGATTAACTATAAATTTATTTTAACCAAGGACATTAGCAAGTTTATTTTTTAATTTTGCTCATTTTGCCCAAATAATTTAGGCAAAAACAAATATAGATTTAATGCAGTATGTGTTGACTAAATGAGATAACAATTGTAATATGTAGCTACTCATATAAAAGCAATGTGTAAAATTGATGGTAAATAAAGTATTATTCTGAATGTTAAGGAATAACATAGAAGAGCTACTGTCGAACAACATGTTACAGCTAAATTGAAGGCACCCTTATTGCATTGAAGTTCAACTAAACCAGTTTGTTTATATAACATAAAATATTTTAATCATTGAAACTCTAATATTAATATATAAAACCTGTAACAATTAATCTATTGCTGGTTTATCAAGACTTATCATAAAAACTATTATTCATTCATTATTATTTGATAACATTATTAAACACATCACTATGTCTGTTTTTGTAATAAAATATTGCATTTATTTGTTATTAATTGCTATGCAATATAATATTAAATTGTATGTAATAATTTTCCTTAAGCACAGTACAATTTTGTACTATTCCATAGCTTGGCAAACATTTGACCAAGTCTATCCAGATTTTTTTTCCTGCATTCCTTTATACCAACCCTCACATGCATATATTCATTCAGATTATCTTGTTATGTATTGTATTATCTTCCGAAGCTTTATTTATTTATTTATTTATTAAAAATATACTAGTACACAAATATATACTAAGCCTAATCTAATCTTATCAAAACATTATGTCATAACAATACTATGTGACCCATATTACATAATGAAAGAAAAATATCTAATCAACAATTTCAGTACAAAAGATAAAAATTAATATAATAACTTTTGCACTGAATTTCAGCTTTATCCTAGATAAACATGCATTTTTTATCAATTTTATTTAACACTGCAGTGTTTACATACAATAATTACATACATTACATATTATTGTACTATTTTTTTTATTAGAAATAAATAAAAACTTTCCCAAAAATATTATGAACCTGATGTTATTTGTTGTCTTGAGCGTTTCAAAGGTTAAAGGCTATCACAAATATTACCAACTTGACAATGAATTAGCTTTGGAAACCCAAATTATCTTTAATTGCGGATACATGTAACCAATGATAAATATATCTAACTAGCTTCTGCCCGCGACTTTAGCCGCGTAAAATTTGTGAGACAAAAGTTGTGATAGCTCGGTTAATATCCATGTTATATAAATAATTTATAGCCTATGTCACTCAGGAGTAAAGCAGCTTTCTATGAAAGCTTCAATTTTTCCAATCGAACCATTAGTCCCAGAGATTACCTCCTGCAAACAAAAAAACAAACTTTACCTCTTTATTATATTAGTGTAGATAAGTAATTTTAAACCACATTTCAGTACATGCATCCTTATTCTGTTACTTGACAGTTATCTACCATAAGATATTATTATTATTATTGCTAGCCTCTGCTGTCCCACTGCTGGGCAAAGGCCTCCCTCCATTCCTTCCATTTATCTCGGTCGCTCGCCATATCGTTCCAATTCCCAAGGAAGACGTCCAGGTCGTCCCGCCCAACTTAAATGGGACTGGGCAGGACATGTCTGCTGCATGTCTAGCGAGCTGTGGGCCCGTAAAACACAGAATTGGTGCCTTGACGCAGCGACCATAAGATTAAATTCAAAAGTTTTCTTTTTCTATCTGCCTTTATCCCATACTATTTGGGGTCGGCGCATCATTTTGACTGGCCTGTCAGTATAGTAGTTAGTGACCCTGACTGCTAGGCCGGAGGTCATGGGTTCAATTCCCACCCAGGACAAATGTTTGTGTGATAAGCACGATCATTTGTTCTGTGTCTGGGTGTAATTTATCTATAATATGTGTGTATCAAGAAATATATAAGTATGTTTATCAGTTTTCTAGTTCTCATAACACAAGCTCTGCTTAGCTTGAGACTAGACGGCGTTGTGTGATGGTCGTCGAATTAAAAAAAAATACCTTTTTTATTCACTTTATCATGTCACCTTTAACACTTCCTTTTTTTCTTCATATCACTCCTCACACAATCCCTAAATTGGTTCTTTGGCCTTCATCTTCCTTTTTTCATCCATCTACGTGTAAATTCGAACTCTTTTATTAACACGCGGTTCATCCTTCCTCTTCACATGAACATACCAAGACAAACAATTTCTTTTCAGCCACTTTCACACATTCACAAATATACTTATTTCTCACTTTAGTACAGGGATTATATGGTAGCAGGAATTGCAGGAGGCAATCTGTTTTAGTTTTTTTGTACATTGTTTTTTTTTTCAGGGATCTATGTGGATATGAAAGGCTTCTGTAAAGTGCATTGGACGACGTCACGTACCCGGCGCGTGAATGATCGCACGGAGCACTACACGGTGTACCACGATTCTAACGAGGAATATTTTAGAAGCAAACACTTCATGTTTGGCAGTGAAAATGGTATGAATTCGATAATATATTTTCTAGATACTTTTTTTCATATTTTAAAGCAGAGGCGTTCTTCTCAAAACGAAGGTATTCGTCACTCTAAGTTGTTGTGCAGAGAGAGCAGTGGTGGCTTAGTGGTAATTGCCTTGCCTTACAAGTTTTAGGTTTTTTCTTTTTTTTTTTTTTTATGGTAGGTGAAAATCATCCAATGACGAAACCCGCTCTTGGGCGGAGCGGGAGACCAGTGTCAGACTCTTACTGACTAAAAAACCTACCCCGTACCTTCCTTGCCTTATTTCTGGAGTCGAGGTTACAGTTTGCACATACCCTCTAGGCTCCAGGAGGCTTCGACCCTGAAGGGCCCCTGCAGTTTGCTGACAACTCCTTGAGGCGCGCGGGAACGGTGCGCGCCGTTGACGACTTGGACTCGGTCTTACCAGACGATCGGACGGCGAGCTACCCATTGCTCACCGTCCGCGAACAAGTTTTAGGTTGCGTTCTTAATTTTTAATACACGCAACTTCGTCCACGTGAAAGTAGAAAATTATCTCAAGGCAAACTATCCTATTTAATAGATATTCCAGGATATGGTCAACCCATGTGCCAATTTTCATTCAAATCCGTTCGGCCGTTTTAGTATAAAAGAGCAACAAACATACAAACAGCATTCTTTTGTTTTTAGTGTGATTTCTTGTACGGTACGAGTAGATGGCAAATAACTTGACCAAAGATTTTCGTGGTAGGGGAATCTCGAGCATGTCCAAATGTATAGAATTTCAAGCAGGGAAGCTTGAAATTCTAGAATTCACCACAAAGTTTTATAGTTATTTCCCGCCTTCTGAATAACTGTTTTACCTCACAAACAAGTGACCTCGTAGATATTGCACGTACCTAAATAACTAATTTAAAAATCATAACACAAAACTTCCAAAAGTAATAAAAAAAAAAGTATTTTCCTTGAATACGGCCCTTACGTATGCCTTACAAGGAATGCAGCCTGAAAACAAAACCAAAATGGAAACCTGTTTGAGCCTGTTTCATTACATAACAGTCTACCTGCCTCTTACGTTATAAATTTCATAATGCAGACAGCAATTTATTATTGATATACCTACCGTATTGTATAATGTGTTGATGGAAAAATTATTGTCCTCGTCCCATAGTAACATACCTATTCTGGTCAGAACTTCATAATTTATGTTACCGTTAATACAGTTAGTCAAAACTATATTTGACTAGCTTCATTCGAAAGTGTAGTCTTTTAATTGCAAAACTCATTTTTATTATTTTTAAGAGTATAAATCGTTCATGCATTTTATAAGTAACTACTTAAAAACATCTCCTCCCTAGCCTTTTCTTAACTAGTTTGAGGTCGAATTTTAGTATAACTATCCAGTTATGCGTGGCTGTGTTCTACATGGAACACAGACCTTCACAACCCAGTTACTGAGCAACACGATAATCCTTAATTACACTAATGGTCAGAATTTTTGGTGTCTTACTGGCAAAATGTACGAATGACAGCTGGAGCCTCCGGCTTTACGTGATATCCGGGGCACGTAGTGGCAGTAATGTCCTTCTGGTAGATAAACTTAGAAAAGTACATATCCGCTTGTCTGTCCCGGCGAACTCCAGGATCAGAATTGAAAAATTGTTGCCGTTGTTGGTACAACTTGGCGAACTTGAAAACAAACTTTGCGCTTGTGCACTGCAAAAAAAAATGGTTTAAAAAAAAATGCCATTAGCAGTTGTTAATGCTATTGACAATTGTTATTGGCTTTTTTTGAAACCTTTATTTTTGTACGAGTGCACAAGCGCTAAAGTTTGTAGAGCCTAACTTCAAGCTCGCCAAGTTAGAGCGGCCGGCCGTACAGTTCTTGCTAGCTTTCGATCCTGCAACCTCATGCATGAAGATGAAGACGCCTATGCATGCCATCCCATACTATGCCATGAAGATATGATGTGATGAAGGTACCTTAAACTCTTGAGCCCCCAGCGAACGCCGGCGTTCACACCTCATCATCATCATCATCATCCTACCCTTATCCCATATTACTTGGGGTCGGCGCAACATGTTTTTTCCTTCCACTCTGTCCTGTCACCTGTCACACTATCACTAACTCCCTTTTCTTTCATATCACTTCTCACACAATCCATCCATCTCTTCTTCGGCCTCCCTCTTCCTCTCCATCCATCTACGTGTAAACTCAAAACTCTTTTCGTAACATGCGTTTCACACCTATTGTCTTTATATTATGCCTCTTATTACGGTATTCAAAAGATTAATAATGTTTAATACATTGTGGTTCAAAATGATTTTGACAAATTAACAGTATTGACTGTAACATATATAGGCGCAGATTTAATAATAGATCGTTGATAAACATCATTGTACCTTAACAATGAGTAATGATAGTAACTCATGAGCTGCTCACATCTAGATATATTGTATGGGTGTGTTATACCCATTATACTTACAAATGTATTATTAAACGTAATGTGTAAAACAAAATATAAGTAAAAACTCCGTTCCGTCATCGGACCACCAGACGTACGGCGTTGCGCCACCGGTTGCGATCCCACCTGATGGTAAGCAGTGATGCAATCGTGGACATCCCTCATAATTATACGCTCAAAACGTTTTTGGAACACATTCATTGTGCGTACAGCCAAGGAGTGGTATTCCTTGCAGGAGTCTGTGTTTCCTGATGATTACAATCCGGGAATCTGCATCGAAACCGCAATCGCAAACCGCATCGTCGCTTTCCATCAGGTTTTTTTTTTTTTTTTTTTTTTATGGTAGGTGAAAATCATCCAATGACGAAACCCGCTCTTGGGCGGAGCGGGAGACTAGTGTCAGTCTCTTACTGACTAAAAAACCTACCCCGAACCTTCCTTGCCCTATTCCTGGAGTCGAGGTAACAGTTTCCCACCACCCTCTAGACTCCAGGAGGCTTCGACCCTGAAGGGCCCCTGCAGTTTGCTGACAACTCCTTGAGGCGCGCGGGAACGGTGCGCGCCGTTGACGACTAGGACTCGATCTTACAGACGACCGGATGGCGAGCTACCCATTGCTCACCGTCCGCGAGCCAGTGTCTACGGTGGCCGGATATCGGCAGGATCGCGGCGGCGACGGCTACGGCGAGTGCGCCGTTGCCTTTGCCTTATGCGGTCGGCCTCCTCCTTTACGAGCATTACTGCTTCGCAGAAGGAGGCGACCGCTTTCCATCAGGTGAGATAGCGGTCAAGCACGAACCTATAATCAATAAAAAAAAAATGCCGCAAATCTTTTATTTGTAATGGCGGCCCACATTAGTGCTGTGAATTCACGCCATGAATAAACTACACAAGTGGTACTTCACTTGCTAAAACTGTCTACATTCACGTTCACGCCTGTTCGCGGAGCTTCACGGCGTTAATCTAGAGCCGCCAAAACGCTAAAAAGCCCGTAAAATAATCCTCTGCATGCTAAAATCAGTGGAAAGAGTTACCTGCAATTTTATTTTTTCTACTAATTGCAGTAGCTTTCTAAAAATAGCATAGTTCACTACATGCCAAATTATTTCACGTGTTAAAATTTTCTGTAATTTTCTTTTTGCAATAGTGTAGTAATAATATATGTGTTGTTTTCTGGTTCCGTATCGCGGAAATTCATCAGATCGGAGAAAATTTATTATATATATAATTTAATCAGCACCACATTCAAGCTTAGACCGTGTCTTTGGTAGCTTTAGCAGTAGACACTCCTAAAAAAGTAAACCTACAAAACAGTCGCAACTAATTTTTATTCTTTGTCTCTAGGTGAACACCACCTCAAGCCAGGTCAACATGACTTCCAGTTCGAGTTCCACATTCCAGCTAACTGTCCCTCGAGCTTCGAAGGGGAGTACGGCCACATCAGATACCGCGTCAAAGTGGTCATGGTTACTTCCGGGATCTTCTCCATGAATAAGGACAAGTGGGTCCCCATAAAAGTCCACGCACCGTTGGACTTGAACGAGCACCGTGTGTGCAGGGTAAGAATGTTGAGAGTTATTTGATTAATATAGTGTGCAGTGCTTGACTGCGATCCCACCTGATGGTAAGCAGTGATGTCATTGTTGATGGTGAGGCGCACTAGTTTATAGAGTCTATTCACTCTAGCCTTAAAGACACCCAAATTATAATCGGACGAAAAGACCACAGCAGGCAAACGGTTCCAGTCCCTCGATGTACGCGTTATAAACGAGGCAAAACGCTTAGGCCTCACCATCAACGATTGCATCACTGCTTACTATCAGGTGGGATCGCAGTCAAGCACTAGTTTATAGCAATAAAAAAATAATAATAACGTACATAAAAAAAAAATTGGGGCCGAAAGGTTCTGGAGTGGCGACCGCGTACCGGAAGACGTAGTGTTGGTAGTGTTGGTACTCCTCTCACAAGGTGGACGACCTGGTCAAGGTTGCTGGAATTCGATGAATATGAGAGGCACGGGACCGGTGGTTGTGGCGACATTTGGGGGAGGCCTATGTCCAGCAGTGGACGTCTTTCGGCTGAATTGATGATGACATAAAAAAAAAATCAAATGTCAAAATGGGACTTTTATTTTATGACAACTATAGTAGTGAGTGAATATTTAGTGTTAACTAGCGACCCGCCCCAGCTTCGCACGGGTACTGATATTGAATATATTATGCATGTATTATGCATTTAAACCTTCCTCTTGAATCACTCTATCTATTAAAAAAACCGCATCAAAATCCGTTGCGTACTTTTAAAGATTCAAGCATACATAGAGATAGCGCAACTTTGTTTTATACTATGTATTGATATAAATTGTTTGTTTAATCAGGAACCGATGGAATTCGACCTGTCCAGCTCGTATTGCTGCTGGTGCATGAACGCCGGCTTCTCGGAGATCATGGTGCGGATGCCGGTGTCGGGCTACTGCCCCGGGCAGGTCATACCCATGGAGGTGTCCTGCCAGAACGACAGCAACGTCGAGATCGAGGAGATCAAGTTTGCTATTAAAAAGGTAAGGATTAATTTATTACATGTTAGATGTAAATATCGATAGCTCCTTATTTGTCCTAAGTTGAGCTATACGAATGCTTGCACTGACTGGATAGGTCCAATCAATTCTGTATGGTTCTTTCCTCAAAAGACCATCTCAGACACTAATCTACATTGTTCTCATATGATTTGACTATTACATGTTTGCTGTATGGACTTCAAAAGAGACTTTGACCCCTGAGTTTGTTTCGGTTTTTCTTCTCTGGTTAGTCAGCTAGGAAACACCGGACTCATCTAGTTTAAACTGACAAATAAAAAAATGACGTGTAAAAGTGTTGTGAAAAACCTATTTGCAAAAATAAATATCATTAGGGATATACACCGTCAAATTTTGATCGTTTTAATCCCGTGGAGGGTTGATCCAGTACATGAAAAACTATCGATTTGTAAAGAAAATAATAAAATACTTTTTTCTGAATCTCGTATAAATAAACTCAAAAAAATCGATTGGTAAAGATAGAATTAAAAAACAAAAACATTTTTTCAAATATAATTTGAATTAATTTACGCATGTACGAAATTAATTTCTTTGAGTAAACGAGTCAATGACCTTGTTGTCGTTGTCGGTTGTTGTCAACTTACAAGTCATGGAACACACCAAGCTGACGTTTACTTAAAGAAATTAAATTCTTACATGCGTAAATTAATTCGAGTTTTTTTTAATTTCTTTATTTTTTAATTGGATCTTTACGAATCGATAGTTTCATATGGATAGAGTCGACCCTCAACGTGATTAAAACGAACAAAATGTAACTATGTAAATGTGCTAAGCCCTAGATTAGGCGTTCTGCAAGCCATACACCTTTATATTGATGACATTAGTGCAGTTTTGTCGTTCACGCAGTGGAGCGCTGTAAGAGTTGTAAAAAGTTTTGTTAGACGACATAATGCTAATGATGCGCTGCAGCGGAATTTTATATTAACTTTTCAGTACTTTGACAAATAATTTTTATGAACGTACTTGTCCATCGCTAGGATATAAGTCGATGGATGTTACTTAGATTCTCACACATAGGCGCATAGACATTGATTTTAGGCAAAGAGGCTCAAAGCGTATACGGTCTCTTTGCATTATTTACTTTTGACGTAAGCATCATAATTGCCCACCTACACGTGTCTGTCAATGTCCGCTAGAAAATCTAGACACAGACAAGTAATATCTATACATATAATAAAATCGTAGAGAAGTCAAAACTGTACATTGAATATTTTTTCAAAAGAATACTTGGGGCGTGATCTACAATCGATACCGAAGCCAAAAATATAGTTTTTAGAATTTTTGTCTGTGTGTCTGTTTGTCTGTATGTATGTCCGAACTGAACTCAAACGGTACTGCATGGATTTACTTCAAATTTTGCATGAATATAACTAAGAGGCCGGGTCGTGCAATGGGCTACATATTATCACGCTATCACCTACGGGGGAGGAGCGGTGAATCTTTATTTTTCTTACGCATTCTGTGACAGCGTGTAAGCTAACGACTCATAATTAAATGTTGTTTTTGAGTAAGCCATTCTATTATCTAGCCTTACACAATAAAAACTAAGTCATTTAAGTAATAGTCCAGTGCAAATAGCACCGTTAACGATAAAAAGTGGAACAAAATAGTAGTAGAATGAAACCCATTGGAAAAGGAAGATAATATAGCAAAACTTTAAGGAAAAATAAATTACGGTCGATCTGAGGTCGGGAAGTGGATGGGTGTGCGGTTTTAAGGGTAAAAAATGGTTTATCTCGATTTCCGGCAAAACTACTGGTTTTATGGAAAAATGTCTAATGGCAAACTTGTAGGTCATAAAAAGATCTATCACTTTTGTATTTACATTTT
This sequence comes from Mythimna loreyi, assembly GCA_029852875.1. NCBI lineage: Eukaryota > Metazoa > Arthropoda > Insecta > Lepidoptera > Noctuidae > Mythimna > Mythimna loreyi. The sequence goes on along the minus strand of CM056789.1, from coordinate 20,595,942 downwards.
TTCACACAGCCTCAAAATCTATGTGAAAAGTCCAAAAAACCGAGTTTTTGAATTTAATTTTTATCTCATTTAAAAATTACTTTTTTTCACAAAATTTGGTAAAAAGTTTCCTTTTCATGTCCCAAACTTACTATAATTTTTTTTATTTAAAATATTCACAGTTTCTCTTTATTTTGACTTAACATTGAAAAAACAGTCTATTTTTCAATTGAAAAATCTCACGTAAAAATATGTGATTTTTTTTTAAAGTTTGTTGGCTTCTTATTCATTGAAATCTTTACTTTTTGATGGTGTAAAAAAAGTATACATTAATACACTATTTTTTTTTCAGAAAATGCAAAAAACTAAAAAATCTCGAATCAGAATTTACTTTTGTTTAATCATTATTAGCGACCCGCTCCAGCTTCGCGCGGGTGCAAAGGTGATATATTATAGCTATAAACCTTCCTCTGGAATCACTCTATCTATTAAAAAAAAACTGCATCAAAATCCGTTGCGAACTTCTAAAGATCTAAGCATACACAGGGATAAGCAACTTTGTTTTATACTGTGTAATGATGTATCGAGGTGTTTATTAAATTTTTTATAAGATTTAAAGGGGATTTCATGTTGGAAATGTGAATGATTAAAATTGGGGTTATCTGTGACCCCAAAATGCCGGTTAGGCTCAAAGGACAGGTCTATAAGACCATCATTAGGCTGTCCTTTTGTATGGCAGTGAAGCGTGGCCTGTACTTGAACGGCATAAGCAAAGCTTGCGTGTCAAGGAAATGAATATGCTGCGCTGGATGTCAGGAGTTTCACGGAAAGACCGCATTAAAAACTCCCGCATCCGGGGCAGCCTTCAGGTCTGTGACATAGCGGATAAACTGCAGGAGGGCCGCTTACGGTGGTATGGCCACGTTATACGAAAACCGGCAGACTGCGTGGGTAACCGATGCCTCGCCATGCCGCCTCCGCCGAGACCCAGAAAACGAGGAAGGCCTAAAAGGCGTTGGATCGACGTCGTAAGGGACGACATGCGTGCTAATGGGCTTAAGGCAAAGGACGCAAAAGACTGAGCGAAGTGGAGGCGTGTTTCCAGGAAAGCGGACCCCGGGCACCAAGGTGAAAGCCAAGGGTAGCAACCGGGACTGGCGCTTGGTTGATGATGATGAATGATTAAAATTGGACGTTTGGTTTTGAAGTTATGGCGAAATTAAAATATTACGATTTCTGCTGCACGGCCCGTTGCGAAGTGAGCGTCACCAAGGCGCGACTGCGGGAGGGGAATTTAGATCTATGAGTAAGGTAAACAGTAAACCGCAGGTCGGCTTCCTACGCAGCGGTCGTGCGCGAAGTATAATAATTTTGGTGCGATTTTTTTAGATTTCGTTCTTAAAATACACCTATGCAAAAGTTCTTCTCAGAACTAAACAACAGTTCTTCTCAGAGCTAATTAACAGTTCTTTTCAGGGCTAACCAATAGTACTTTTTAGGGGTAAACAACAGTTCTTTTCAGGGCTAACCAACAGCTCTTTTCAGGGCTAAACAATAGTTCTTTTCAGAGCTAGAATATTACATGCTATTAACATTTTTTTAAACTTTTGAAAATGCCAGGTCTCAACTTTCTAAACATAGTTCTCAAGCACGGGCAGCAAAAATACGTCGTATGGGAGAATCTTCACCTGAACGTTCACAACGACTTGCTGAACAAAGTCAGAGAAACTCTCAGGTACGCGTACGAGAGTCGAGAGTCGAGTGTCGAACGTTCGCAACGCCTTGCACAACAAAATCTGAGAACCTCTGAGTTACGTGCACGAGAGTCGAAGCTGGAGCGTTCCCAACGTCTTCATGAACAAAATGTAAGGACGCGCAACTGAGAGAGTTGCGCGAAAGAGAATCGTGCGTGTCGAGCGTTTGCAGCGACTTAGAGCTCAGGCAGAGAGACAACAGTTATCCACAAATAGAGTCCGCAATCGAATTTTAGCCGCCTGCCACTCTTCTTCGCTCCGGATCATGGCTTCTGCCAAACTCCGCCGCGAGTCAAAGCCCACCTAGAGAGAGGTGGACAGGAGGTTCTTCCAAAGTCTCTCGATAGAGTGTTATCCAGCTTAGAGAGAATTCATTTGCTGTGTGTACGGGGACATCAGTCGTTTACCGCACCAGCAGAATTCTATGGTGTGTGGGCGGGCCATTTTGACTTCCAAAAATGATCAGGCTGCAGCAATTAACGAATGCATTCTCTCGGAGATTGAGTGGAAAGCTGAAAGTCGGAGTCCCTATTATGCATCTTCGGAACCTATCTCCTCCAAAGTTGTATAATAAGACCCGTCTTAAAGTCATCTCGCTGCACAGACACACCATTGAGGCAAAAATTCTTACGGGTTGTGGTGTCGGCGAGACAGAATTTGTACCTCATAACTTCCCGTTCCAGTTCAGCGTACAGTTCCCCGTGAATGTTTGCTTCGCGATGACCATCAATAAGTCGCAGGGGCAGACACTGAGTCACAGCGGGTTTCAACTTTAGGACGAGTTGCTTCTTAAGCAGCCAACTGTACGTCGCTTGCTCCGGCGTCACCAGTCCTGACTCTCTTTACTCCTGGCAGCATAACTACCATCGTAGTGTGGTGGCGGAGTGGTAAAGGCTCTGACTTACATGTTGTAAGTCTGGGGTTCAAACCCAGCTAGGCGCATTACTTTATGTTATTTATTTCATAACCACTGCTCTTAAAACAGTGAAGGAAATCATCATGAGGAAACTGTGACTGTGAATGTCTTAGAACCAAAAATTCAAAGACATGTGTCATCCACCAATCCGTACTGGGCCCGCGTGGTGGATTATGGCCCATTCCCTCTCCTAGAAAGGAGGTCTTTGACCCTTTGAGGAACTTTATAAGACTGATGCAAATCTATTTTAAAATTTGTTTACTTATAAAGCTATAGCGACATTGCCATCTTAAGTATTTTTGGTGCAATAGAGCCTTCACGCAGACAACGTCGCGGGCAGCAGCTAGTACTATATAATATATATATATAATATGGTAATATGTCCAATGACCTCCTCTTATACAAAGAAGACGCGAGCTTGTTTTCAAATACAACATTATCTACACTAATATAATAAAGAGGTAAAGTTTGTTTTTTTGTTTCTTTGTTTTTTTGTTTGTAGGAGGTAATCTCTGGAACTACAGGTCCGATTGGAAAAATTTCACCAACAATAGAAAGCTGCTTTACTCCTGAGTGACATAGACTATATTTTATGCACGCGGGCGAAGCCGCGGACAGAAGCTAGTTTTTTCAATATATAAAGTTGATACGACAGATGTCCTTTCCTTAAAACGGACTATTGTACACACCAATATGAACGATAAAAAGTCATGAAAAAAAAGCCGCTACTCCATACATTTTATGAAGCTATGGGAATATGTTCTATAGCACATATTCCCAAAAAAAAACCTTTTTTTTTCGTGATTTTTCGGTTGGTCTCTTAGTAAAAGTTATTCATATTAGTGTTTACAATGATCCTTTTTAAGGAAATCCCATCAGTCGTATCAACTTTGTTTGTGAAACCTGAATATTTATAGTTTGTTCAAAATCAGTAACTGAGTTGATTCCGATAACTTTTGCACCATGTTATATTATTTCCTCAAAATATTTTAAAAAGGTCACAATTGTACACCGCTGACACTAAGTACGACACAGGTTATGGCTTCTGGCAGGTCATAGCGGGCGTTAGGCGCCAGCGCAAAGCTAGTAAGCAGTGGTAACGGCCCGCGGGTTCAAAACCAGCATTAGGTACTTTATTTAATAAATTTCATCACCACTGCTCTCAAAACGGTGAAGGAAAACATCGTGAGAAAACCGGCTAGTGTTAGAACCAAAAATTCAAAGACAAATGACATCCACCAACACGCACTGAGCCCGCGTGGTGGATTACGGCCCATTCCTTCTCTTAGACAGGAGGCTTTAGTCCCAGTAGTGGGAAAATTAAAATGTTGATTAGGACTATGCTCATCATGCAACATTATAAGGTGTGCTGTGCTATAGTTTTTATAGTATTAAAGAGTTCTTTGACAAAAAAACATTAGTGAACTAACTGTATGCACAAAAATTTGCACGCTTAAAATGTTAAGCAAAAACATGTCAGGAGGTAATTTTCAATACTAGCCCAAATCCACAAAACATATAAGTTTTTGACCAGTTTTGAAAATTACCTCCTGATCCTGATGTATGCTCTCTATTTAATCTTTGTACCATCTTTTATACCGTGTTTTTGTGCAAATAAATGTTATTCTATTCTATATTTTTGTGCGTAGGACGTAACGTTCATCGCAGCTTACGAGCCCGACCGCCGTAACGAGCACAGCACGGTGGCCGAGATCGTGAAGGGCCCCATCCCGGGGCGCACGACGCGCAACTGGACGGTCGAGATGGAGGTGCCTGCCTTGGACCTGTACAACGTTAACAATTGCCGCTACATCGATATTGACTACCATTTCAAGGTAAGTAAGGTGGTTTTATTATGCTTACAGCTAAAAACGGAACGTCGTCAGCACTTAAGTTTTTGAAATCCAGACTAAACCTCAAGAATTTCTTAAAAATTCACGCCATGAATAAACTATACAAGTCGTACGCCGAAAACACCCTGCGAAAACCGTCTATATTCACGTTCACTCCTATTTATGGAGCTTCACGCCACTAATCTAAAGTAAAATTGCCTCTATGGGCATAGAAACAGTGAGAACGGAGTCACATTAGGTCACTTTGGAAATGGCCAGCGTATGACGTGTTACAAATTGTTGCGCACTGCAGCCTCTGTGGTCCTTGAGCGTGGTAACATTGTCACAGCGACGACTACGCCCCTGACGATGTTGCAATTGACAACCACCTTTACCATCGCCTCGAAAAAAAAATGAAGATTACATTTCGCCTGTTTGTATTGCTCAGGTATCTACAGAAGTCAGCGGCTGCCACGAGGGTAGTGAAGAAACCCGGCCTATAATGTTTGGCACGGTCCCCTTAGTCGGCTTCCAAGACAACGTACAGAACCCACTGCACGACCAGCTACCTAGGGTGCAAGCCGTCCAGGACGCCAACAGTTACCCTCCCCCGCCAGTTATAAACCAACCATATCCTAACAGCAATGGCTACCCCAGTAACACTCCCTACCCCGGCGGTGCCCCAGGCTACCCCACCACTCCTAATATGGGCGGCAGAACCTCCCCCTATCCTCAGGGTCAACCTTATCCCAACGCTTCTCCTTACCCGCCAAACCAGCCTTACCCGGGTAATGCGCCACCGTATCCTGGCGTTAATTCTCCATACCCAGCCGGGAATGCTCCTTACCCGGGGGCAAATCCTCCGTACCCTGGTGGAAACTCACCTTACCCTCCGGCAAGCTCTCCTTACGCTTCAGAGAAACCTCCTCTAGGGCCTGGCCCGAATTTCCTCCCACCATTCCCGGGGGCTAGTCCTATGCCTCAAGTGACATCTACCACGCCGCTGAAGACTGGAACCATTGGTTTCGGGGTAGCTGAAGGAGATGGAAGTCAAATTCCACTACTACCCCCGGGTGCAGCCGTACCATACGTAAGTTTTTAAATGTAATGTTATTTCTATTTTTTGGGAATGTGTGTTTTTCAGTGAATACTCAGACATAGGTCGCGGTTCAAACCCAGCAAGGCGCATTACTTTGTGTAATTTATTTCATCACCACTGCTCACAAAATGGTGAAGGAAATCTTTGTAAGGAAACCAACATGTCCTAGAACCGAAAAGAGGCCAAGAGACTCAGAGTGGCCAAACTGTATTTTTTTTTAATACTGATCCAATTAAAAAAACACAGCCCTTTTTTAAATAACATCTGTACTTATCGAAAAAAATATAATTAGGCCACTTGGAAGGCATGAAAGTATTTTTTTAAATGGTTATTGAAAAAAGAACTAAGTACTTACTTTTTTTTCAAATAAAATACCTAAGTATATAAAAAAAAAATATAATTTTAAATACTTAGTCAAAAATGCTTTTGATAGTTTTGGCCATGCGACAATAGAAGTTAAGATTTCACACATTCCACCAAGGTCACTCAAGTAATAAACCTGACATTTTGAAATGATAATGCTGAGTTTGGCGCATGAAGTTTTTATAGTAAAATGTTTTTGTTCATGACGTATTAAGTATTAACCGATTCATATTCCAATCTTACGTTAGTTCTGTGTAGATAATTTTATATAAGTGCTTGTTTTTGTCACAGCCAACGAGTCCCGCGTCGAACCCGTACGCTGCCTCCGCCCCTGAGCCTTCCACACCCGGCAATGATGAACGTAAGTTTGTCACGCAAATAATCTATTATTTTTAATATAATAAAAAAAAATCTTTTATTTACAGTCATCAAGGCTCATAGTAAGATAGTACTGACAAAACTTAAATAACTATGTCAGTTGGTCAAAATTAAACAGAAATAGAAATACATAGATAATCACAAAACATAAGCCAAACAGGCGCACTAATTAGAATGGTTTATAGAGCTCTATCCTTGCAACAAGATTTAAACCTCCCCTTTGTAGGCCCATCCAGCCTGTCCGCAATTCAATACCACCCAAATGAAAGTTGTATGTACGAAAGTTATATTTACAAGCCCACGCACACACAGGGCGCGCGCGCACAACTGAGTCGAACTGTCTGTGTAAAGCTGAAAAGATTTTTGTTGAAACACTCTTATCTCTGAAAATAATGATTACAAATTGCAAAATTACGACTCATACACTACTTACCTAACTTTGTTACAGAAAAAGTACCTCTCGATGATAACTCGGACCCCCCGCCATACAACCCAGAGTTTATGCCCAACCCTAACAAGGACAACAAACAGAATAAAGAAGAGAAAGGTGACAAGAAAGAAGAGACAAAAGGTGAGAAGAAAGACGAAAAAGAAACTAAGTAATAAACAAACTACCTCAATTGCTGCCACATCGTGACTTATAAGTACAAATGACTTAATGTTTATTCTGGAAGAAACTTGCAGATAAAGCATAGCTTAGAGTTTTCTGTTACTCGTGCTTACCTAATTGTAACAATCCTAGCTGGGTCTGTCTATAGCCTTGATCACACGTACAGTACACGTACGCTCACGTCACAGCCGTCGCCGCCGTGACTCCGATCCCGATTTTCGGCCACCGTAGACGAGGGCTTGCGGACGGCGAGCCATGGGTAACTCGCTGTTCGCCTATCCGGTAAGTGTCCGGACCGAGCCCAAGTCGTCGACGGCGCGCACTGTTCCCGCGCGCCTCAAGGAGTTGTCAGCAACTGTAGGGGCCCGGCAGCGTTGAAGCCTTCTGGGGCCTAGGATTGATGCGAAAGCGGAACACCGGGGCCCTGGAACTAAGGCAGGAAGGAAAGGTGGGTCGTTTAGTCAGTAGAAGTCTGACACAGTCTCCCGCTCCGCCCAAGAGCGGGATTCGTCATTTGATGATTTTTCCCACCATAAAAAAAAAAAAGTACAGTACGGCCGTCGGATCTTGGCGAGTCTGAATTTAGGCTCTGCAAATTTTAGCACTTGAAAACTCGTAAAAAAATAAATGGTTTAAGAAAATAAATGCAATTTGCAGTTGTTATTGCTGTCAAAAACTGTACGGACGAACGTACTGTACCGAACAAACGCGAGATAGTGCTCTCGACCGAATACTCGGTACGTATATACATAGCGCCGAGTGCTCGTTCTAGTGATTATCTGTACAGCTCGCTTACATCACTGTTTCGGCCGAAAAACATTTTGATATCTCAACGCTTTAGTCAGTGTACGTGTGATCAAGGCATCAGTGTGATTTGTGCTGGTCTCGAAGTCCGTATACGATAATAAATATTAACTTGCATTTTGAAGCTCTTTACAATCTGTACGATAGTATTCATTTATTTCGTCACTACTGTTACTGCAATTATTATTAATCATTTTAAGCAAAACAATTTTGACGGGTTATAAATAACTTTACAATAACATTTTTGAGCATTTATATCGTAAAAAAAGTACAAATGAATGTGGTGCCCTTTGATTCTTAATAATCGAAACTAAAGTGTAACTGCAAAACAAAGTTCAAACAAAAATCAAAGTTTGGCTGAGCCTAATTTACCCCCATTTTCTTGAACGAATATGAATGTAACAAATTGTAAGCTTCCAATACTCCTGTATCAATAATTTAAATAACAGTAAAATAATTTTCGTTAAAAAATCTGGGATCGTTACTAGGGATGTTACGGAGGTGGTTTCATCGGAATCGGAACCGGAGGTGAACTATTGAGTGTTGGGGACAAATCAGAACCTATATTAGGCGGTCACATACACAAAAATACACTGATTTGTGGCTGTGACACACAAAAAAAAAATCCGGTGAGCCGGTATAACCTCCGCTTCAAATGAATCTGAACTGAAGCCGAAACCGAAGGTTTGGAATCAACCGAAAGTTTCGATATATCGGATCCGAAGCCGAAACTCCATAACATCTCTAGTCGTTACCAATGGCCTCATTGAAATGGAAGGTTTTTAGGTACCGGGTAAAATGGGGTGAATAGAAACAATATTTTCATAAGGATTATTACTTTGATTCCATATTTTTAGTTTTAATAAAGCATTTTTGTTTACAATATAGAATTTATAAAAAAAATTAAATGCTGCAAACAATTTTTAAATAACGTGAAAATACAACAAAATGTTTCTATTCACCCCCGATTTACGGTACCATAGGGCTAGTACGAACTAGAATTTAAGAAAAATAAAACGTATTTGTACAAAACGTAACACACAAGACATGTTTACATTACTTTAGTACTTAAGATTACATACTTAAAGGTCTGTTTTAAATGACCCTGCAGCTCTTTTGAGAGGAAATTTAAGATTTGTTTTATGAAAAAGAACGGCATTTCAAAGTTGTCAAAATACATTGATATGAAAGATTTTGTTCATAGTTTTATAGAAATAATGTGCCTAATTAAACAAGAGCCTTTTATGTGCTCACAAGTTTATAAGTAAATTATTGTAATAGCCGCTACATTATGAGGGAGTTCTAAAATTTCACCAGGTGGCAGAACTGAGCGCGTCAGGTCCTAGCACCTGTCAAAACGCTTATTTTAATGACATTATATCAACGTCAAACGTTAGACATCTAACTTCAACGTCATGTATTTTCAAACCCTCATTACGAATTGCGTCAAAAAAGTTATTAAATGTCGCGAATCCAATAAACGAGAACATCACAATTATTACACAATAGCCTTAAACATTTTATAACTATTAGATTTATTTGGATTCTTGATATAATCGCTTTTGGCGCAATTCGGAACGCGGCGCAAAGGAAAAGCCCTGACGACTAAATGACGCCAAGTGGTGGTGTAAATCTTTCTGAACACCCTCATTATAATATTTACTCGTTGCCTTAAAAAAAAAATGTAGTTCTATTATGATATACATTTTTAACCACAGAATATTTATGTAAATGTGGATAGAACCTTCATAGGTATAAAGTTGCAAATGTTTATAATTTAGATGTTTAAGGCTTTAAGCTTAGGTTAAGAGCTTTTTATATATTTTTATTATATTATACTCGTTTAGATTAAAATAATTAAGATGTATTTTACAAATGTTATAATATTTTCAGCATTTAACTTTATACGTACAATTAAGATAAAATGTAATGAAATAAAATTGTTTAATTAATGTTAGAATTTATTATAATTGTCTATTTTAGATTAAGTTTCGACCGAAAATATGAAAATGAATGAGTTAATTACGAAAATATTCTATTTTTATTGTTTTAATGTAGCTTCTTTTGTTCTTTTACCTTTTTCTTTCAGTCTTCTTATGGTGCTTTGATAAAATACAATTAAGGACTTTATTGACTTTGTCTATAGCACAAAAATAGTTACCATATTTGTTATACCTTTATTCTTTGATGATACTTTCATATTTTTTCATAATTTTTATATTACAAGTCATAGTTTTAATATTGTATACTTGATAATGTTTATTCTTACGTAGTGCCTAGTCAATAGAAAAACTGTAAACGTCTTACCGGGATGTGCCTTACTCTCATTTTTTTTTTTTTATACAGTTTTCGCCATGTAAGTTTGCCCGTAAGCGGGAGGACTATAGGGGTAGAGAAAACCATGCCCAACTCTAATACAGTCTAGCACCCACTCCTCTAGCACCAGCTTTTTCTCAAGATGTCCGGCAACCAATTCGAAATTCTATGATCACACTAAAACACTGATAACAACATAAAAATCAGGCGTGACATAAGTCAGGCCCCTCCTGAGAAATAAACCTAAGCACGTCATTGTTAAACATCGTGAGAAAACCGGCATGTCCTAAAACCAAAAATTCGAAGACATGTGACATCCACCAATCCGCACTGGGCCCGCGTGGTGGATTATGGCCCATTCCCTCTATCGAGTGAGAGGAGGCCTGTGTCCCAGCAGTACGATCAAAGGCTGATGATGACGTCATTGTTTGCTGTTCTGAAGTAAGCTAGAAATGACTGTGTAGGTCCACCGGGCAGTTGAGATTAGACATGTTTTTTTTTTTTCAAATAAGTTAATCGATTATTCGTCGCGTCGAGTCCCCGCCAGAGACACTTCACTTTAGACGTATGTGGCAGCTTTATATGTTTGATTTTTTGCGTCTTCTTTAGCACAAGCCCCTCAACCTACTTCTCATACTAATACTAAATCAGTAGTCAGTAGCCCTCGAGGTCATACCAGGTTCATACCATCGGCAATCTTATGTGGCGCCAACTGTACTTTTTTATATTTTAGTAAGTTGAATTGTTGATACGCATTTATTGCTTCCTAATTTCAGTAAAGGATAAAATCCACGCCATTTTAAATGTTCCTGTAACAGTTGAGTATTGAATGCTAAAACTGTTTAATGACAATATTGAAGTAATTAAAGATTCCTTTTATGATATACAGACCATTTCCTTGTTGTCGTAGTTAATCTCGATTTTTTTTTTTCTACCTACCTTGTTTTATTTTTGGATCTAAATAAAGACATGTAATAATTATTTGTTGTTTTTATTTGCATTTTAAATACCAAAGCACCGTGTTCACCGTGAAAACTTAAGTAAAGCTGTTGATCCAGCTAAGATTTTCGACTCTAGCTAGGTTGCTGTTCGAAAAAGCAACTGCAACAAACACAAAGAAAATGCCATTATCAGTTTTATATAACAACTAGCTTTTGCCCGCGGCTTCGCTCCCAGCAACAGATTATTCTACTCTACCCTACCCTATTCTACCCTACTCCACTCTTAATCTACCCTACTCTAAAAAAAAAAAGTATCCTATGTCATTCTCCTGGCTCTAAACTACCTCCCTGCCATTTTTCAGCTAAATCGGTTCAGCCGATCTCGAGTTATAAGTGTTGTAACAAACCCGACTTTCTTTTATATATATAGATAAATAACAACTGCACATTGCATTAATTAGTTTAAGCATTCATTTTTTTTTTTACCTGTTTTCAAGCGCTAAAATTCGCAGAACCTAACTTCAGACTCACCAAAGTCGCCAATCAATCAAAATCCGACGGCCGTACTGTAGACTGCTGCCCCACCCTGAATCCATGACTGGCTACGTGATGCTCACTCAAACGTCTTGTTTATGGTAGGTAACAATCATCGAATGACGAATCCCGCCCATGGGCGCAGCGGGAAATAATGTCAGACTTACTGATTAAGCACCGCACTACCCCGTTCCTTCCTTGCCTTAGTCTCCGAGCCCTGGTGTTACGCTTTCGCATCAACCCCCTTGGCCCCAGGAGGCTTTGCCCTACAGAGCTGCGCAATTGCTGGATCATCAGTTTCCTTTAAAATGGTTGTACTGACCTCTTATTTATTTATTAGAACTTCATACCTACCTAATATTATAAAACAAAGGAAGTCCCCTACTCAGTCTGCATATGAACACGATGAACTCAAAAACTTTCTACTGAATGAAATATCATGCTGTTGTAAGTACCTATTTACTGATTCGAAAAAAAATCTTCGGAGTTTCTTAAGTTTTTTTTTTTTTCAAAAGACCAAATAGCTTCACATCAAGTTTATAAATGTCCGACTTTAAAATTGACTAGAAATGAGTGTCTGTAAATGGGTTAATTGAAATAAATGCGTTCGAGTTGAGCCGAGAAAAACTACACTCGACGAACCTGGCGATGAATCATCTATTTGCCAAGTGGAAACAAATAGCGCCGCCGGCATACCTAGAGAAACAAAGAGAAATTAACAGTACACAAAAATAGCACCAAGCGCGATGAACTGTTAAACTTTACAATCTATGTTGCTAAATAATTCACATACAGACGCTAAGTGAATAATAAATAGGAGCAGAGGCGTAGCGTGGATTAGTTCAGACGTGGGCGAAGGCGCATCACCAAGGCCTTTTTCTTACATTGGCGGCTCCACATTAGTGAATTCACGCCATGAATTCCGGCGTGATCGGGGAACCGGCATTAATTCCGCGAAAACCGTCCACATTCACGTTCACGCCTTTTTACTGAGCTTCACGGCACTAATGTGGAGCCGCTATCATATAAACCAAAAAATGAGACAACGCTCGCAAACCCAACGTTCGACCACATTATCATTTACCTTCAGGTGTAAAAGTGGTCTAAAATAGTTAATATTATTAACATGTTTTTTTAAGCCTTCGTCCTTGAAAAAGCGCCCATTTGGGTGCGAGGCCACTTCGCCCACGACTAGCTATAGTAGCTACGCCACTGAATAGGAGTTAGTATAATCTAAATAAAACCAAGTTAATTCTCACGGTAACAATTCGTACATTTTATTAACCGCTATAAACATCTCAGAAATTATGTTAGCCAGAAAAAACAATATCATAAAAAAAATATCAAAATATAAACTTAGCTCTTATAATTATAACATAGCTAAACTTACTTATAACAATATAGTTTGTGTTTCACACAAAAAACAGGTCTCTATTATTATTGTTGTTGACTTGTACTAAAATATTATAAAATTTAACTTTAAGCCTACCAACTCTTCCAGCGTTCAAAACACATTCAACTTTTTTTTTATTAAATCTCATGTTACCATCAGTGGCGTAGGTAGGACAACGTCTCGAAGGAAAAAAGTGGGGCCTCTTTTTACGAGAGGATTCTTCAATTAGCATAAGTTGTTGGTTTCTTATACAATATGTTAGAGTCAAACTCTTAAACGTTCAAAAGTATTTTTACTGAAAAAATACAAACATCCGAACATAGTACCTCCTCCTTTCTAAGAAGTCGGTAAAAACAGGCAAAAGTACTTTTGACTGAATATGTTGATCAACAGTAGTTTTGGCTGAAAATCTTTAACGGATGGTTATTTTGACTGTAAAGAAATTGTCTCAAATTGTATGAACAAAAAACTATAGTTCATTTCCATTAACATTCAGTAGCTCCATCTATTTTAAAACTAGACAAAACATTCTAATCCTACTATAGGCACTTTCAAACTAAACATTTATATATTTTATTATTGATAATAATAATTGGCATAAAAAGTGAAAATCATTATCATTTAATATTAATTTGATTTATAAATAAACACACAAATATAAAAATTTTACGTGATGTCTTATAGAAACTGTCCTTTATTAATATTTTATTGCTCATTTTAGCTTTAAAATATTTCATTAAAAATATATATATATATTAAAAAAAAAGTAGTAGGTATCCGGTATTGACAGGCAGCAAGACCCAAGTTATTAAATATATTATTATTAAAGATCTAAATTAAAATATACAATTATAAACTCTGTAGGTACTGTAATAAAATGCTGACAAGGCAAATTATATCTGCCCAAACGTCTGAATTATATTTAAGTAGTTACGTATTAACAAGTAGGTAAAATTACATTAACAGTATTATTCAATAAGGTAACATGAACATGGAAAACATTTATTTATTTCATTCTTTACTCACAAAAAAGCAGAGATTCAGCGATTACTTTCACTCCTTACAAGCCAAAAGTGCCAGCCTTGAGCGCAGTCTTACACCCGTATTCACAAACGTTACTATGCGGTCTCACAGTGCTCGCGAGCGCACAGGGGCCCTAAAACTAATTCATAAACAATACTTCAGTGGCGGCTAGCACTATGCGTCCCTTAAAATGAACGCACAGCTAAGGTAGCCTGTGAGCTATTTTAAGCAATGCATAGCTATTGTCAGTCTCTGTGGACAATAGACCACATGTCACGAGGTTCCGAGAAAAAAGGTTCGATTTTACTGTTCGTGATTTTAGCGTCCTTTTACAATGGATTATAATAGGAAGAAGAATTTAATCATTGATATACATTTATATACAATCAAAGGAGCACAATAAATACTACCAGAAAAATGATACGGAATTTCCTAAACCCTTTTGATTATTTTTTATTCTTTAATTTTTTCTTTTGATTGTACGGATGAATTTGTTAGCTTCTCTATTATTATCGTTAAAATTTTATAGATGATTACTGGAGATCTTATATATATGAGACAACCAACAGTATCAATAATTGTGAAAAGGGTCTCTTATTAAAAAAAAAATTGTTCTTGAACACCTGTCACCTTTATGTTTTGAGGTTATTTTATGACAAATTAAATGAACGTCAAGCAGCGACGTGAACTACGCAACACAAACGAACCAATCACAGAGCTCTATTCAATGCTGTGGGTTTGCTTAGTCAAGGGTCGTTTGAGTATTGTTTATGAATTGAAAGGCTTGCCACATGTTACGCAGTGAGAAATGCCATACTTCGCATAGCGTTGCTACTTCACTGAGCTAAGTAAAGTATTGTTTGTGAATACGGGTGTTAGAGCTCTAAGCTCTAAGAGCCGGCCTAGCTACCAAATCCCCTGAGTTTTTTTCGGTGTTTCTTCTCAGGGTTGTCAGCTAGGAAACACCGGACTCGTCTATTTTAAATTGACAAAAAAAAATGAAGTGTAAAAGTGTTGTGAAAAACCTACTTGCAGAAATAAATATCATTTATCATCAAATAGGTAGGTACATTGGATTAACAATCCTATGAATATGACATAGGGTTGACAATCCAATGTTCATATTTCTATTTCAACGCTGCGGCCAGCGCTGCGCTCAAAGCTGTCACCTTGGAGAATAGCGCGGTGTGACCTAGTCAAAGAACTAAGTCACTTTGTTTAGCTTACCTACTTAGATGGATAGCAAACAACAATGAAACTTTTTCTACATTCGATTTTTTGGTTAAATACAAAAATAGAAAATTGCATTTTCTTTTTGCTTAAGGTTATAGAAAATATGGCATTTTAGTGTAGAAATATACATCTACAGTAGATATAGGTAATATCTATATTGTCTTTTGCTAAGAGGCACCTCGAGAAAGTTATAATATTACCATAGTTTCACGAACAACTTCCAGATCGAAAGTAGTTTTTATAGGGTTTTATATCTCTATACCTATTATATTTTATAGTAATCCTGAATAAGGCTTGGTTAGGCACAATGCAATGGTTTGGTACCACGCTGCTGTGATGATGTAATCGGAAAGTGGCCATGAGAACTCAACAACCAAACAAGACAGTACCATCGTATTTGGGTTCATTGTATAAGTGAGGATTCCGGCGACTGGGACCGCGATTAACTCGGACCACGGTCCCAGTTTCTGGATTCATTTAATTTTAACATTTTTCTTTTTAAGGGTGGTCCGAGTCGCCGAAACATGTTAAAATTGAATGAATCCGGCGACTGGGACCGCGGTCCGAGTTAATTGCGGTCCCAGACGCCGGAATCTTCGTATACGTATGGACAAGAGATATTACATTTTAGTTGCAAATAGTAATTAATAACTCGCTTTACCTAAAACATAAGTACCTACTTCATAAGTACAGTTTACATACAAGCACAATATTTATTTTAAGCGCAATATAAGCATATGTACGTATATTTTTATAAAGCAAGTGCAAAAGGCCGATAACTATTTATCATTGTTATAAAAACTTGTAGGTATAATTAACACTTATAATAAATAATTTTACAAATCTCTCCCGCTCATAATCTTACGAATATAAGATACATGTTTATGTGCTGTAAAATGCGATTATGTTTGGAAGTGTGTGAGCCTGGAGATCTGTCATACAGGTCTCTTAACTTAGTTCAGACTCCAGCATGTTGAGTGCGAGTTGTTTTACGTTAACGCAATCGACGCGTTCATGACGTTCGGCGCTCCGATTAGCCCGCTCTAAGCCCTTTAACCAATCAGAGCCGAGCGTTAACGTAAAAACAACTCACACGCACACTGCTCTCACAAGTTTTAGTATTAGGGCGTTGCACGTTGCGGTTAATTTGAAGGCGCTATTTTTTCCATACAAACTTCGGGAGATATTACTGCACTAAAATTAAACTTATTATCGTTTTATCACATTACTAATTTTGTCTGTACGAAAGCAGAAAAGAAGAAAAATGCCATTAAAAGTTTTATGCTCACAAAGTTTCGTTTTTATTGATGATATTAACGTAACTTTGAGTATAAAAAAAGTAATAAAAATAATGTAAAATCAACAAAACAAAACCGGTAAAAAAACCGACAAAGAGCTCTATAAATAAACACGATCTTCCAAAACAATAATCCTATTTTTGAGGCACCGTCTAATGTTGTTTTTGTTCGTAACGGTGTTTGTGTGCTTGCGAACTACACGTTGTGCATATAGACTAGCATCGAACGGTCAGTTCACACCAGGACGCGACGCGACACTGCACGCACAGAGTGACTCAAAATAGAACTTTATTTACTACGCGATAAGATACACATTTCATTGTGAGAATTTAGAATACGTTGCTCCACGCAGCGCTGCGCCTCGTGACGCCTCGCGGCGTAGATCGACGCTGCGGGCGGTGAATCACAGGTCCGTGCAGCGTGATTTTATTACGCGCCTCGCAACGTTACGAAGCGTCTCGCGATGCCGTGCAGTACAGCGCGAATCACTGGCCTCTTCCTGCATCGTTATCGCGTCGCGTCTCGATCTGAACTGACCCTAATTGCTAACTCTATCGGACGCGATGTAAGACGAGACATCGCGTTTTTTGACCGCACCTGAAG
Organism: Mythimna loreyi; assembly: GCA_029852875.1. NCBI lineage: Eukaryota > Metazoa > Arthropoda > Insecta > Lepidoptera > Noctuidae > Mythimna > Mythimna loreyi. The sequence continues at coordinate 20,578,866 of CM056789.1, read as the reverse complement.
TTCGAGCCCGCAACTAGTTCAAACTTAAGGCAGAAATTTATAAATAAACTTGTATTATAAATTATCTTTATGACAAAAATAAAATGATATTTATTGACATCATATTCTGTTTGTTTATACGCTGATAGTTCCTAAACCTTTAAATCGATTATGATGCGGAAGGTTTTTGCGTCACTAGTTGGTATAAGTAGTGGTCGATGGGTATAATTTAAGAAAAATCTTAGCACTAAGTACACAATATTATGTTCTTACACCTATTTTTTATAAAATTTATAAAATGTAATTATAAATGCTTAATAAGTAGAATATTATAGTAAATATGCACCCAGTTTAGTATTTTTCGAGTTATATTCATAAAATCATATAAAACTTTTTTGCGCATCAGTACAATTTGTGTCAAAAATCGAAAATATTGCCTACAATGGCTTATTGAACACTTAAATACAAGTTATCTACACTAATATAATAAAGAGGTAAAGTTTGTTTTTTTGTTAGTTTGTTTTTTTGTTTGTAGGGGGTAATCTCTGGAACTACTGGTCCGATTGGAAAAATTTCAGCAACAACAGAAAGCTGCTTTACTCCTGAGTGACATAGACTATATTTTATGTACGCGGGCGAAGCCGCTGACAAAAGCTAGTATAAGAATATTAATATTCTGGAAGCTTATAGCTCGTATAAATCGATAGCATCCAAGTACAAAGTACTAAGTATAGGACGGGTTTCGTAACTAATACACTGAAATCTGGATAATTGCAATCTGAAGGAATCTAGGATATTGTATCAAGGATGTCATGGCGATTCGTCATCATAGTTACGATTACGGATTCATCAGATAAGTCATACCAGATTTAAAAATAAATACCCGTAATCGTCCAGCAGTGAGACAGTGCAGACTAGGAATAATAATAAAATAATCCGTAATCATAACCGAAGCCTACTTACCTACAAGTTTCGGATAGTTTTAGATAGTGGCGGGGTCTAAATGACTGGTTATCGCATGATTATTGTTTGTTTGTTTTGCCAGATTAAACAAATGATTATCTAGACTGGTAATAAAAGTCCTCCACTATTTTTCTATGCATCACCCAAAGGTGGTAGAAAATGCCTAAGGCACCCCTGACCTCAGTACCTTTATGTGCATGAAGTATAAATACTTAAACAAATAAAGTAAAATTTTAGCTATTTGTATTGCAGTTTTACAAGTTTTACGGAAAACCGAAGCTATCTAAAACGAGCGGATAATGCGAAATCATTTCATATCCGAAACTAGTGTAATATTATCCGAACTTTACTTTTTTTTTAGGGACATTGTCGCAATATGGGAGTCTCGCGAAGGCCTTCGAACGTTTGCACTTTGCAAACCCTGTCCGTCGGACTCCAGAACAATATTTAGAATGTAGACCATTACATTTGTCTTACTAAAAGAGACACAGTGGTTACATTTTGGGAACACATTCATTGTGCGTACGGCTAAGGAGTGAAATACCTTGCCGGATTCTGTTTCCCAATAGCTACAACCTAGGTGTCCAATACAACAAATGGTGAACAATACAATAAGTAAAAGAGGTGTTTTTATAAGTCAGGACCTTATTGTTATAATCAGTAGTAATGATTTCTCTTCAGAGTGAATTTAACCAAGTTTCAGTGAATTTAGGTTAGTTCCACATTATCCTTATTATATTAGTATTTAATATAGTAAGTTATTTAAGTTTTATCTTATATTGGAATAACAAGAAAAAAGATCTGACCTGCAGTAAAGTCTTAAAGAAAACATCCTTAATCGCAACGTTGGCCGTAACGATGAAATCCAAAATTGGTAGATTTGATTAACAATCCTATGTATTGGAACATTGGGTAAACAATACAATGTACCTATTTCGATTTCGTTGTCGCTGCGGCTAACGATGCGCTTAAGGTTGTTTTCTTAAAGAATAGCACGCCTTTTCTGTCTTTTTACAACGCAGTATTAAGATAACGTAGGTACTATTCAAATATCAGTGTAGGTAATGTGTTAACTGTTATCAAACCAAGTCTGGTTTTATACGTGGACTTATCAGCGGCTGGTGCATCAGACCGCTAGTACGATAAATCTCAGAAACCTTGAACTTTGAAAAGCGCTCTTATTACTACGAGATTAGGGCACTATCGTCAACATGAAATGCGCGGTTGACGTTGACAGAACGACCTACTTAGCTGCTTGGGGGCGGAGCGGTAGGCGCATATTCGCCTGAGTTACGTGGTGGTCTACCAATATTACTTCCTGCATTGTTCGCAGGATAAGGAGGGGGATCATCCCTTGAAGCATTAACCGGATAACCGGGCCCACTAGTCGGATAACCGGGCCCACTGGTTGGATAACCGGGCCCACTGGTCGGATAACCTGGCCCGCCAGTGGGATATCCAGGCCCACTGGTAGGATAGCCGGGCCCGCTAGTCGGGTAACCAGGACCGCTAGTAGGATAACCTGGGCCACCAGTTGGGTAACCAGGTCCTCCGGTTGGATACGGCGTATTACCAATAGGTACAACCTCGGGTATTTTGAAACCAATATCAGAACCTTGCAGCGGTCTCGCTTTCATTTCCATTGACACAGGAGTATTTTGTGTAGGATAGCCACCGTTTCCACCTGGATAGGGGTAAGGAGGTGGATTGTTCGAGAACGGGCCTTGAGGTTGGTAGGCTTGAGATTGATTGTACTGGACTCTTTGTAGACTAGTGTTGGATCCCCTGTTGCCTGGGGCGGGGGGCGGGATCAAAAACTCAGTGGTGTTGTTAGGGTTGGGTATGGGCCCCGTAGGCAGGCTGTGGGCTAAGGGGTGAACATACGGAGCGTCTGTGAACACCTGAATTGGGACCTGTCCTAGGCACAGTTCCGCCTCGTCCTGCAGCTCGTCGTTACAGCCTGACAGTTTGATTGTTATCTGAAACAGAAGACATTTTATAACTACCCTTTTCCTCCCGCTTGGCGCCGATGTTAATGGCCAGTCTTGACTTCAGGAAGATAATAATGTTCCTTTCCTATATTAATCAACCCAGTAGCAAGGAAGTGCTCATCCATTTATCGGCAGGTTCAGGTAGGAATATCACTGTATTTATCCCTCAAACTCCTGTAGTGAATACGCACAGCAGTTTCATTTTAAAATGTTGATTTTTCTTTGATACTTAAAATCAGATGATGAATTTATCGAGATATATCGGCTTTACTAAGCTTACCCTAGAACAGTGTTCCACAAACTTTTGGATTCAAGGCACACCTAGGAAATTACAAAATTTTAGAAATAAAAAAATGTTTTTACATTTGAGGAGTGGCTAAAGAGGCATCATGGCTTCCTCACTTTTCGCCTAACACAGGTCTTCACCGGACATGGCCAGTTCTAGAGGTAAATGTTTTTGATCTTGACGAAAAAACGCCCGGTGCATGTTGTATCCTCCGGGGGATCCATCCAGTGGTAACACAACTATAATATTATATAATATTTTCCACAACTATCACACCACGGCGTCTAGTTCCAAGATAAGCAGACCTTGTGATATGGGTACTAGACAACTGATGAACATACTTGTATATTCCTAAATAAATACATATTACAGATAAATTACACCCAGGCACAGAACAAATGATCGTACTCATCACACAAACATTATTCCTGGGTGGGAATCGAACCCACGACCTCCGGTATGGCTGCCAGGGTCACTAACCACTAGACCAACAGGCCAGTCACTGGATGGACCCTCGGGATACGGTGAAGTATACGGCGGTAGTCTGCCTCGCTTGGACGAAGCACCGCCTTGTTCTCGTTTAGCTGGAGAATTGATTTTGAACCCAGTCTATAGGTTTAGGTTAGGTGACATTTTTTTTCAGTTTGTCTTAACTCTTAGTGTCTAAACACACTATGCCGAACGTACGCGACCGAAGTTCCGCGGCTGATTTTACGTTCCAACGTATTCGGTTGATATGACACACCATAAGTGCCGAACTCACGCGGCAGAAATTCAATTGCGCAATTTTGTGTGTATATTCAGTGTTTCGAGCGCTGTCGTGGCGTCGTGTCGTGCTATCTAAACAGCCGGACAGACAAATGCAAAATAAAACTCCGAACTTCGGTCGCGTATAATGTGTGTTCTACAGAATACGTTGCCGCCGAATTTCCGCTGAACTTACGCCCGACTGAAGTTACGTAATTTCGGCATAATGTGTCGCTAGTAATTCAAATAACATTGCAGGCGTAATCATGCCGAACTTCGGTCGCGTATCCTCGGCATAGTGTGTTTAGACACTTAAGGTTAAGAGAGACAGGGAATTTTTCCAAGGTACACCAACTAATGAGCACGGTACACCAGTGTACCTTGCGGATCACTGCTCTAGAATACGCTTTAGAAAATAAAATAAATGGGTCGTAAAACATTATTTAACCAACTTACCCTGAAGAAGTACGCTTTATCAATGATAGTGCAGTGCTCGAGGTTGGGTACTATGATCTCTGGCACAGGCATATCGATCGTGAACTTACGCTGGCTTTTGCCCATTACTGGTCCCTTCTTTAAGACCACCATTACTTTTTCTGGTGGTATATACTCGGATGATGGGTGCTGGCTTCGGTATAGCTCTTTCTGTTAAGGAATTTACAGCAATAAGTTTTAAGGTTTCTATAAAAGAATACGAAAGTAGTTGAGTTTTGTGATGGGAAATATATACAGCGTGTAATTGACAGGTTGGCAAAAACAAAAAGTATGAATTCAGACTGGTATTTATAAAAAAATGCTACAATTTACCCTAACAAACGGAAGTTATCACAAAACTTGTATATTGTGAATTACCAGTTTGATTTCCTCGAACAGTTATTTAAAACCACACAATTATAAACTCATCATAGGTAAAGGAAACCCGTTATGTTAATTAGTAATACCATCTAATTTTAATTGTCTGCTTCTTTGGTTTGATGAGACAGCTGAACCCTGTATTCTACTCTTTATTAGCTTGACACACGATAGCAATAATTTTTCTGTCATTCTGTGGCACATTGCGGCTAATATGAAGGCGCCCTAAGAAACAATTGATAAACATACTTGTATAATTTTACTACCAGGATTTAAAGCATTTATGTGCAACTAGCTGGTACCCGCGACTTCGTCTGAGTCAACCTCTTCATGCCTTTTTTTCGCAATAAAATGTAGCCTATGTCCTTTCTCAGGGCCTAAAGATTGTCTGTGCCAAATTTCATCAAAATCGTTTGAGAGGTTTAAGCGGGAAAGCGTAACAGACAGACAGACAGAGTTTTTCAGACAGACAGAGACTTTCGCATTTATAATATTAAGTATGGAAGTATGGATTCCATGACAATCACAATTTCAAATTATTCAGTTAGTTAAATTCGCTCACTATAATAAGAGTGAAAGAAGAATATGACACTTACCGACAATATTTCGAATATCATCTTGGTGATCTCAACACTGCTTTCGTTGTCCACTTCGATGGACACGGGTATGGCCTGTCCGGGACAGTAGCCGGACACGGGCAATCGCACCCGAATCGTCGCAGGGTTGGACGAGAAACAGAAACAGTCGCATCCATACATCTCTTCGAACTCTAGCTGTATAGGTTCCTGTTTAAATGAAAAGTTCAGGTCAATTTAGGTTTAACGTTGTGCAGTGGCGTAGCTACCTTGGGTGGCATCTGATGCGGAAGTTGGTGGTGTCACCCCCTCGAAAGTAAAAAGCAATAAATTTTACGCCACGTTGTTTTCTTTATAGCAGCAAACCTGTCCTTTCAAAGAATTCTCCCGCTCTAGGGCATTACTGAATACATCCTAAAGGGGGAAGGGCGTGTCAGGCTTGTACTGACTAAAACAAATCCTGTGTTCTTTAGTTGCATTTAACATTCCACAGGTTTCCTTTTTAAAACATACTCCGTGGTCCTATCGCGCCTCACGGAGATATCAGCAACACCATAGTGGCCGAACAGGGTCGAAACGTACCGAGGCCATGGGTTGTGCGAGAACCCTGAGGCCCTGGAACAAAGGAAAAAAAGGAACAGGAGTGGGTTTTAGTCAGTAAAAGTCTGACACGTCCTCCTGCTCCACGCAAAAGTAAGAGAAATCATTGGATGATTTCACACTTCAAAAAAAATCTAAGAAGGTACTACTTACTTTGATCCTGTCGCTTCCTGTATTCAAATCAAACGGTGCTACCACTTCAAAATCCTTTGTGATCACTGCATGTGCATGTATGTTTTCCGGAGTGACCAGATGAGCTGTCATGGAGTAAGATATCTTCCCCTGCTCTCCTTTAAACGTTGATGGAGCCGTAAATGGTACTTGGAACTTAAAAGGAATGACTTGATTACCAACAGGCAATGTGGAGGTACCTGAAATGGATGGCAAAATTTAGTTTGTACATATAAAGTGTGGATGTAAAAGTTAAAATCTTAAATCATAGTAGCATAATAATTCTATGAAAAAATTCCCTGCGCGATTAGACACACACAGGCCGAAATGAACTATTGGGCAGTTGCCAGGACCCGACATAACGCTTGTTGCTTTTTAATGGATCATATTTTTTATCACATCTCAAGTAAAAAATTATTATATTTAACTAATATATAAAGAACATTGAAATGGATCATCTTTGGTTTGCCCACCCTTTTAATCTTATCCAAGCCAGACCTGAGTTGTATCTAAATTTTACAGTGTTTTACAAAGCTAGAACTCAAATATTATATTAATATAATAAATATTTTAAATAATATTATACCTATTCCACCTGCCAGTGTGATGGTGTGATTGAAATATTCCTCTTTGCCTTCATACTTGACTATTCTATGATTTCTGACATTACCAACTTTCTGTATTTCAGTCTCAGTCCACGACACATTAGCTTCTCCAAGGAACTGAATGTAAATTACTGAAAAAAAAAAAACAATTAAGTAATACTTCTTATAATCTTAATCCTAACCTACGGTGCTCAGACCTGGTCACTTACCAAACTACAAAAGTTCCCCCTCGGGGTTTGCCAGAGAGCTATGGAGCGTAGCATTCTTGGGGTAAGACGAACAGACCGAGTGCGAAATGACATGCTGCGCTCCATGACGGGCATAATAGACGTGGGCAAAAAGGCTGCCAGGCTTAAATGGGATTGGGCGGGGCACGTTAGTCGCATGCAGGGGAACCATTGGGCAAGCATCGCCACGCAATGGCCACCTGCAGGAAGAAAGCGTCGTCGAGGCCGACCTAGAAAGAGGTGGCGGGATGACCTAGACGCGTACCGTGTGGACTGGTCCGAGATGGCGCAGGAAAAGAAGACTTGGAAGGACTTGGGGGAGGCCTTTGCCCAGCAGTGGGACAGTAAGGGCTAATAAAAAAATTAAAAAAATACTTATAAATATTATTCTTACTAGCTTCAAATGCAGGATTCTCTACAATATCTTTACACCCTCATTGCATACATTATTAGAGTATAAGTCTATACTCAATTTTTTCAATTTTCATTTTGACAATTTTTTAAAAAATAGTACTCTTACTATTAAAAAAAAAAATTAGAATAAAATAGAATAATACTTTATTAAACACCAAAAAAGTAACAATTTCACAGAAACTTATATGAATGGGTACAAAGGCGGTCTTATCGCAGTGATATCTGCCAGACAACCTTAGCATGGAGTATAAAAACTTGAACTAAAAAATTTAGACATTGAAGTAAACCTTTTTTATTTTTACTATTATGTTCAACCAATTTTCAAGTGATGGAATGACATAATAGCAGCTGTAGTAAATAATTGGTTTTTTCCTTTTAATGCCATCCTTATGCCCTATGGTATAGAAGTTAAAATCGGTTGAACAGTAGAAAAGATTTCTTTAAATGTCTAATCTTAACACAAATCTAAACTAATATAATAAAGAAGTAAAGTTTGGTTTTTTTTTTTGTAGGAAGTAATCTATGGAACTACTGGCCGATTTAAAAAATTTTAGCAACAATAGAAAGCTGCTTTAGTCCTGGGTGACATAGGTTATATTTTATGTATGCGGGCAAAGCTGCTGACAAAAGCTATATAAAGAGGGTGAAGTTTAGAAATATTTTTTGGATATTTTTACTGCTGTCCCTCTAAGCATATACTTCAACTCCTAAATGACAAACTGACCCTATATATCAGCAAACATTTTTTATTCTGGATTTTATTTGTAGGCTGTTGTTCAAATAAAGATATGTGAGTCCTTTATTACACTACGTCTTACTACTAGTACTAATAAACAACTTAACATTTATCACAAATATATATATTTTTTTTCAACAAAATGAATCATTTGTAGATCAAATTTTCTGACTGCATCAGATTTACATTTTGAAAGAATCCTAGAAACACACCACACTTAGTATAATATTTTATTATTATAAAGGTAAAAGCTTGTATGTATGTGTGTATGTTTGTTACTAAACTCGAAACGGCTATACAGATTTAGATAAAACTTAGCACATAGATAGATCTGAACTGGAATAAGACATTTGATTTTTACCTGAGACCATTAATCCTTTGGGATATTTTTTCACTTTTATGTAAATTAAACCACTGACAGAAACTAATGACGCTCCTAAATTAAAAAAGATGTATCAAACATTAGTATTAAGTACTTACCAGAAAAAGTTAATGGATGGTCCAGCTTAAATTGTATTGAACCTGACACAACCTGGCCAGCATAATACACGAATTCTGGAGTCGTATCCACGCATATATTACCATTATTGAAGGCGACAGCCATTATCTTTAATTTGCATAAACAAATCAACACCCAAAACAAAATTTAACTAAAATATTTAATGAAAAATCACACGAACGTTCCGCGAAACCAACCGGAAAGACGATCTATACAGCAAATCAATATTATTTATTATTCATACTGCATTACAGGTTATAGACAAAATAGAACACACACACAAAGTCACAATTCGTTCCAATGAAGAATTTGGGCAACGCCAAACTAACTGAGGATAATAAAAAGAATAATCGGCGAATTGACTATACTTGTTGTCTAGGTTAGAAAATAATAACTCTTATTTTTAAGAGGCCAAAGTTCAATATAGCTTCGCAGCTTTCGTTATCTCTATAATTGCTTTGACCTCGCTTTCAGTGCTGCCAGACGTGTTGAACCCCAAATGGCCTAAATCGGCCCAAATAAATTTCTAAGTAGTCATATCGTAGTATATTGTCAGCATTTAAACAAAAATAGTAAATAGGTAAAGCTAATGCATCATTTGATGCATTCTTATAACCATGGTTTCATATTTCCATAGCACAGACATTGTTTTTTTTTATTACAAATAACTAATTGCAAACCTCGGCATGACCAAATTTAAATTATTAGTTTCCTAAAAGTGTTATGCAACTTGATTTAATTTATATGTAATCTCATAGATGGCGCCGTTGTAAAATTGTCTTTATATTACTTATAATATTCATTAAACTATGTTTCTCTGCCTAAGTTACTTAAATGGAGTAGTTTTTATAGTGTAAAGCTAGACAATAGAATGGCTTACTCAAAAACAACATTTAAATATGCGTCGTTAGATTAGACGCTGTCATAGAATGCGTAAGAAAAATAACCATTCACTGCTCCTTCCCCGTAGGTGATAGCGTGATAATATGTAGCCTATTGCTAGACCCGGCCTCTTAGTTATATTCATGCAAAATTTGAAGTAAATCCATGCAGTACTGTTTGAGTTCAGTTCGGACATATATACAGACAAACAGACAAAAATTCTAAAAACTATATTTTTGGCTTCGGTATCGATTGTAGATCACACCCCAAGTATTCTTAAAAAAAATTCAATGTATAGTTTTGACTTCTCTACGATTTTATTACATGTATAGATTATAGGTAATCATAAAATCAGACTAATTGGCAACCAGTCTTCGAAGATAGATAGATATATAGATTACACTTTAGTGTACACCAAAAAGTAACAGAACTCTTACAAAACTTAAATCTATGGGTACAATGCCTGTCTTATTGCTGTCAGCGATAGCTACAAGACAGCCTCGGGATGGATCGTAAAAACTAAAAAAGGGTTTGAAGGTAATAACGGATCACTCTCCTCAACCAACTCCAGACATTCTTCTGAAACTCCATTACAAATAACAAAAATGACCACAGTCTTACCTAAAATAGTACTCTTTGGTTTTACCTCAGAAAATCAAAAGCGTATCTTCTTTAATACGCCTACTTTACCATTAGTAGCGGTGGGCGTTTCAACAACGGACAGTTTTAAAATACAGTTTTCTGTTCTGTAAATTGTTTTCTTTCTGCTAAGGAAATTAAGCACTTTATTACTACTCATAAACCATCCTCAAACTAATCGAGACAACGAACGTTTTCTGCAACTACTTCACTCAAAGATAGTTTCGACGTTAGAACCAGTCGCTACATTAACAGTTTTCAACAACTGTTTTTATCGTCGCAAGACCATAGTCGTTATGTCGGTCAAAAATTCGATAACGATCCACAACTATCGTTCAGTATAAATGGCGAAATATCGCGTAATCTGGCAACACTGCTTGGCTGGCGCCGCCGCTGGCGCTTATTTTGACGTTTTAATGCAACGCTCATCATCATCATCATCAGCCTAGCGTGTGTCCCGGTTGCTACCTTGGCTTTCACCTCGGTGCCCGGGGTCCGCTTTCCTACCTAGTCGTCTCCACTTCGCTCGGTCTTTTGCGTCCTCTGCCTTAAGCCCATTAGCACGCATATCGTCCCTTACGACGTCGATCCAACGCCTCTTAGGCCTACCTCGTTTACCGGGTCCCGGCAGAGGCGGCATGGCGAGGCATCTGTTACCCACGTAGTCTGCCGGTTTTCGTAAAACGTGGCCATACCAGCGTAAGCGACCCTCCTGCAGTAGACTTGGGCAAAATGTGTCATTGAAAAGAAAAGATAGATATGCATCTTTCAATCACTGGGATATGAATCACTCTTTCATATCTTTATATCAGTAGCTCAGTATGACTCAGTAGCTCATTCAAACTCGCAACTCGTGTGCGGCTCACTCATTCAAGTAGATCATTCAGATATAGTGATAGGTTGGTTGTTTGCATCATTCTGACATATTGAGCAGTTGCGATTGAACAACTTTTTTCTAATTAAAAAAATACTATTCTTATGACTGTAGGTACAACCTACTTCTTTTTCAATATGTTAATTAGTTCAATGAATAGTAAATCGCAATCAAGTATTGAATTACAATTCGGCAAAATTCGGCTTGCTTGACGTTCAACCAATGGCGCGCGACGAAGCTATCCGACGCCACAGATTACTAAATAGTACCCGACGCGATGACCGACGAGTGAGTGAGGTGTAAAGATATACTGAACTACTGACACATTCGGATATGTAAAGATATGAAGAGTGATTGATTCAAATGGAATGATTCATATCATTTGTATCTATCACTCCTGAGTTACCCATCTCTATCCTGCAGTTTATCCGCTATGTCACGGACCTGAAGGCTGCCCCGGCTGTTTCATTCAAACTAATTTTATTCGCTCAGTCTTCGTTCTTTACCTAGAATTTTTTTTAAGAATACTCCACATTATTTTTCTATAACAATTTTGATGTACACAAGACTTAGAATACTGATCATAAAATACTATGTACATAACCTTGGAAATAAAAATATTGTAGCGCCGTCTATGGCGTCACATAAGAACTAGGTACAGGAATAATGCATCGCGCAATCAAAGTTCTAGGCGCGATGTAGGTAGGTACTTGGCTAGGCTAGGCTACTGCCCACCAGTCTATAATACCTGACTGGTCGGAGAATCCTTCCCCCATTTTCAAAGGAGGTACCTAAGTGGGACTTTAGTCTCTGTTTCTCTACCTCCAAACTATTTATACAAAAACCACTTCTTCACATGGTAACTGTGTGTGAGCTCAAATGTGCTACTCTGTCATTCATGATCATGAATTGTTGCGAGAATGGTTACAAATCGAAACGCACACGCAGCTGTTGACGTTGACATTGACAGCTTGCTTTAACACAAACTTTTGACAGTTATTTCTCTTCCTTTCTCATTTCTGTAATCACGTTGTATTTTATTAAATTCAAGACAATTGTAAAATAACCAGATTTTAAAATGGGAAAGCTAGACGTAGCAATGTTGCGTTATTTAACTGCTGAAGACTTCAGAGTTTTGACTGCTGTAAGTGTCTTTTGTTCTATAAACAACCACGTATTAACCTCAAAGTAAAAGTTTTGTTATAAATGATTGTATCGTATCTGTATTCTAGGTGGAAATGGGTATGAAAAACCATGAGCTGGTACCTGGTTCTCTCGTGGCTTCCATAGCAAATCTCCGTCATGGCGGTGTCCACAAACTAATGAAAGAACTTTGTAAACATAGATTGTTGACATATGAACGTGGAAAACATTGTAAGTTTAAACCTGCATCTTTTTATATAAATACCTATTCTATTTCGCGGCATATGTTTTCTCTTACCTCTTGTATACCTTATTTTCAATAGTAACAGAGTATTTGAAGTTTAATTATTTACTTTCTTTTATAAAAGAGAATACCCATACCATATTATGTCACAAGCATTATATTAATACCAAATTAAGGTTTTAGTGTCATGAAATGTATAATGCACAGATTTTTATTTACACACAAGTTAGTATGAAGCCATATACAAAATTGGGCAATATCTTTTCCTACAAATAGAACACATAACATTTTACAATCTATTTAGTTGGTGGCATTCACCTGGTGTATTTACATATTACTGTTATTAAATCTAATCTATGACAAACATTACCATTTATCTTCTTTTTGTAGATGATGGATACCGCCTCACAAATGCTGGTTATGACTACTTGGCTCTAAAAGCACTGACCAATAGAAAAGTGATTGCTTCATTTGGAAACCAAATTGGAGTGGGCAAAGAGTCTAATATTTATACAGTGGCTGATGAAGATCGTAATCCCTTGTGTCTGAAACTGCACAGGTGAACTTTGATTATTACTTGTGCATGACTATAAAACAATAAAAATAGTACAGTTGATATTCACAGGCTAGCTGAACCTATAAATGGGTTTTTTTACAGCAAAGTTTTTTGTAGGCATTGAATGATACTATTAATGATACCCAGCATTCCGAATTGTGTCAAAACTGATTACATCATGAATCCAACCAAATTTAATATTTACAAAATTTATGCACTATTGTGTTATAATTATGACATTGATTGGATTCTCGATATAATCACTTTTGAAGCAATACAGAACAAGGGGTAAAAATGTTTTTGATTCACATACAGGCTGGCTTGATCCTGAATAAGTTCATGATAACCTCTGTTACTGATTCCTATTGAAGATAAAACCACAAAAAAAAACAAACCATCCATTGGAATGAGGTTGAACTAATCTTAATAAATTAGTATGCCACTTCATAAATTAGTAGACAGTACAATGCAACAATCTTTGCTTATAATTTCAGACTGGGCCGCACATGTTTCCGCAACATAAAAGACAAGCGTGATTATCATGCACATCGCAACCGTGCCTCCTGGCTGTACCTGTCACGTATTTCAGCTACCAAGGAGTTTGCTTATATGAAGGCTTTGTACGACAGAGACTTTCCTGTTCCCAAACCTATTGATTTCAACAGGCATTGTGTTGTGATGCAGTTGGTGAGCGGTGGACCATTGTAAGTATGTCTTTTTTTTTTTTTTTATATGATAAAGCTTGGAAGAATTACTGGTCCATAAAAGACCTGTTCAAAGGCGAGGTGCCAATGGTACTTTAACAAATGCTTATGGACATTATTGGACATATATAATATTCTCCCCGTGTTAATCTTTGACACACAGATTGGTCTTTCAATGACATAAATAAATAATATAAAAGGAAAGGATAGGAATATCATTGATTTTATAAATTAAGTGTTCCACAAGGATGTATGTGTGTGGAGCACTCCACACACATTTCACTTTACACCATACATTATAATTTAAAACTAAAACATCTAATTAAAATGTTTATTGGTTTCCATGGCTACAGGACCCACATTTCTTCGGTAGCAGACGCGGAGAGTTTATATGACGAGCTGATGAACTTGATAGTGCGCCTGGGTAACTGCGGTGTCATCCATGGAGATTTCAACGAGTTCAACATCATGATCGATGAGGACAACCATCCCATCATCATCGACTTCCCGCAAATGGTTTCCACCTCGCATCCTAATGCTGAACTGTGAGTTTTGTACATTACAATATCAATTTAGTATTCTTTTGTGATATTTGGTTCAGAAGAAAGATGAGTGTTCTAATCACTATCAGCATCAGTGGCTCAGAAGGAGATGTATAACATCATAATCATGTAAGAGCGGTTGTATGAAAATGTACGTTGGGTTGGCCGCTTCTAATGACGGCTTTGCACTCGAGGAGCACGTGCGCTACAGTTTCCTCTATCTCAATCCGCTTTTACTTATAGTTCGTTTTTTATTTCTAGACTACGATTTGACAACTCAGAATGTCACACTCTAGAAATATGGTCCCGATTTTCTGGAGTCTGACATTTTAAGTTGTCAAATAGTAGTCTAGGATTAAAAAATGAACTATAGTTTAAATTTCCTTTCTTTCAACAGTTACTTCGACCGCGACGTGCGCTGTGTCCGAGAGTTCTTCAAGAAACGCTTCGGGTACGTGAGCGAGGACTACCCCAAGTTCAGTGACCTAGAGCGGGACGACGAGCTCGACACGGAGATCGCGTGCTCCGGGTACAAACGCACCAAGGATGTTGATAATGAACTGCTTGAGGTAAACTCATAGTTGACAACACCAAAATATTTGGCTGTTTTTTTTTTTAATGAATACCAGTATTTAATACCTAGCAAAGAAGTTGACCCATTTGGTGTGGTTTTGCGTGGCCGCCCCATTTAGATTGGGACCCGAAAATCGATTAAGAGGATTATAACTGACTAGCTTTTGTAAGCGGCTTCGCCCGCGTACATGAAAAATAGCCTATGTCACTCAGGAGTAAGCAGCTTTCTATTGTTGCTAAATTTTTTCCAATCTGACCAGTAGTTCCAGATTACCTCCTACAAACAAAAAAAAAAACAAACTTTACCTCTTTATTATATTAGTGTAGATTATTGGGTCTCAGTCGAAGTGGCTGACTGTGAGAAGCCATGGCAGTTAGTTATTTACCACATACTACAACTGGCCGTATTTTGTTAGTATCAATTTTGTTCTCTCCGTCTCTGACTCCGTCATTAGAGTTTGAGGCTTCAAAATGTAAATACATTTTAGTTATCTATACTTATCTTTGGTAACCGTAGGTTTGTAGGTCCCGATACAGTCCTTTACGACACACTAGGCCCTGTTTTTATTTTAATCAAAATTTTGCTGCTGGTTTGTTTTCAGGAAATGGGTATTGGACTTCAAGTAAGTGATGATGAAGTGGAATCTGATGATGATGAAGAGGCAGAAGGCAAGAGCAAGATGACAGAGGAAGACCTAGATGAGCTTAGGAAAGAGGTAATTTAGATCTTTTCTTTCATATTGTATTCTGTTTTTGTCGTACTTAATACTTATTTAATGATGAAGTTGATGTTGATATTCATATCTGATCTACGCGACATATCTTCGTGATAAATTAGAGTTTCGAACCTTCCTATTTTCCCAGGACATGTCCTAGTTTTTGTAGTGTCTTAGGATTATTATTATTATTTATTTATTGTCTTAATTCATAAAAGATTCCCCACAAAACCGTTGCAACGGTTTTGTGGGGCTTAGCTTATAAGTAACGCGTTGCAAGAGTTTGACTGTGGGGTCAATGAGTCTCTAGACATACTTAAATGTAATTATGACTAAACATTATGTCCTGGATAGTTTTAAGCAATGTCCTGGTCTTATTTTAAAATTCGTAACGTTACTCTGTTACTATACTTACGTTATGGGCGGCCTCATGGCTCGCGAGTTTCGCGTTTTAAATAAGTACCAAAATGTATTTTTTTTTTATAAGATTGTTAACATTATTTGAATTACATATTAATGTAACAATTGCAACCAGATTACTGTGTCCTGTTTTTGGACTCTCCTGGTTTTTTCAACTTCAACACCTAGTTTTTAAAAACTTCAGGTTGGCAACCCTATTGTAAACTAATCCGACTCAAAACTTTTAGGTGGACGCCTCAATACAGAACGACGAGCGCCCAGTTCATCAGATCACAAGTAAAACCGTGAACTTAACGATAACAGACAAAGAAGAAACTAACAATAAGAATGAGGAACACGATGAAGAAGTACCAGTACTTATAAACCCAGCAGAAGACAGCAACACAGAACTAGACAAAAACTCTCAAAAGTACAGACTTGCGATGATCGAGAAGGCATTATCAGACGTCAGATCAATGAGAACATACACTTCAGCCAGCACGATAGCCCCAGAAGTAGTCAAGCAACAAGTCAAGAAGAATCTAGAAGTAAGACAGAAGAAGATGGAAAGAAAGAAGGCTATTGCGAAGGGAGAAGCGAGTGCTGTCACGAGGTCGAGGAGAGATAATAAAGAAACTATTCGAGAGAGCCATGGACTCTGGGGGTGGGATGAATAAAGATATTGTATTATATAAATGTTGTTTTAGTTATCTAGATGTCAACAATTATAACATTACCATCGAATAATCTAATAATCCTCAAAATCCCACGTAATCGTTGCCTCGAATTTGTATAGATGTTACTAAATCTTCAAAATCTATTGCTTTTGTATCTGTATTTGTTCTGACGTTTCTAGACGAGATTTACAAATCGCTCTTTCATTTTATTAAGTCGTAATTTATACTTTATTAATTTCTCAATAAGGTTCTTAGTCGAATGAATCAAGTGTTGACCATATATTTGGCCGTCGCTGCCTAAAGCGGGAGCCCGTCGCGTGTCATCGCGCATACACATGCGCGATGACACGCGACGGGCTCCCGCTTTAGGCACTACACAGACTACACAGTTTGCAGTGCTCCGCGGAAAGCGGATTATACCTACACAGAGTCGCTAATTTAACTTTAACAGTGTGCATGTAGTCGTATCAATGGAGAACTTTAATATAGGTATTATTATGTAGCAAAAGTGGCGCGGGGCGCGGCTGTCCGCAACGGGTCACTTTTGTATAGGACCGCACGGGCTCCCACTTTGCGAAGCGTTGACCGGTTGGCCCTCTTAAATTCGAGGTCTAAGAGATATCTACAGGTACATACATAGTTCATATTCCTAAAATTTAAAAGTCTTCATTTTCGACTGTAGTTTGTTGTGTTGTTGGAAGAGAGGTAGTCACTCGCTCATTGGTACTCTTGAACCATTTATGATTCCTCTTGTAAAGCAGTTGCAGGTAGGTTTCTACACAAAATATCTGGAAGAAATGCCGTAGAGGCAGAACAAATTAACTTTTTAACAAAACATCACAATCATCAATTACAGCGTTAAATTGTTGTCGTTTTAATCCCGCGGAGGGTCGAACGGTACATTAAAGATTATCGACTTATAAAGATAAAATTAAAAAATAAAGTACTTTTTTTTTCAATATATCGATTACGACTACAGTTGGGATTTTATCCGAGTAAATACTCAAAATGGATAAAAACGGATATTTACTGAGTCGAAGCCTAATTACAACGAAGCAAAATGTGTTACCCCAAGGATCTTCTAGGTATAGTTTCCTACTTACTTTATGGACTAACTACTTGACTACCTTTTTCTTAAATTTATAGCTTTAGATACTCTGCTTCTTCTGGGGTGCTGAACTGAGCTGATAATAGCTGTTGTTTTTTTTTTTATATTTCTACTAGCTTTTGCCCGCGGCTCCGCCCGCATGGAATTGGGGTTGGGGTTTCCGAGATAAAAAGTAGCCTACCTATGTCCTATTCCGGAGTGTATCCTATGCCTGTGCCAAATTTCATCCAGATCCGTCCAGCCGTTTTGGCGTGTTTGAGTAACAAATATCCAAACATCGTAACTTTCGCATTTATAATATTAGTAAGATGATTCTTTACAAATTCTTACCATTTTATGGTCACGAGAGTAGCCGTCCAATCTAAACGTGAAGCCAAACACACTGGTCGATATTTTAGACTCGAACACGGACACGTAGTTGTCTTCGGTATGGAACGGATAATCTCGTAGCCGATAACGTCCAGCTTGAATGGGACATTTCATTCTGTAAGGGTAATTTTACCAATATAAAATTACCAGCTTTTGTCAGAGGCTTCGCCAGCGTATATCAAATATACTTAGCCTATGTCACTTAGGAGTAAAGCAGCTTTCTATTGCAAAAAAAAAAAATCCAATCGAACGAGTAGTTTCAGAGATTACCTCCTACAAAACAAAGTTTGCCTCTTTATTATATTAGTGTAGATTGGAGCAAACCGTAGCGAGAAATCACTTTAATTGTCGCTGAGATCAAAGAAGCTTATAATAGTAAAGTGGGGTTACTTTTACCCTGGGGTATAACTTTGGCTCAATTTATTAACCAATAGAAACACCGATAAGTACAGTTTCTCATGTTCCTACTTATTTGTTAATAAGCCTGTGACAAAGTTATAACCTAGGGCCAAATTTTGCCACAGCTTCTTTTTATGATGTGCAAGAATCATTCAATGACGAATCCCGCTCTTGGGCGGAGCGGCAAACAGTGTCAGACTCTCACTGACTAAACACCCCACCCCGTTCCTTCTTTGCCTTTCACACTGGGGCCAAGCCTTCCTTTCAGAAAGAGACCCTGGGCCCTAGTACAAAAGACAAAGAATTTATTTGGTACAGCATAAGACACAATAGTTCGGTAACACAAAAGAAAGGAACAAAAAACAAAAAAAAGATAATAATAATAATTAAGTTGTGTGCCTCACGACTGCACCGAAATAGGTTCAGTATGGTTCGGATCTTTTGCAGAGTTCTTACGGAACATAGTCACAGCTCGCTCCCTATAATCTATTTAAAAACCGGCAGGCAAAGTTGTTTACTTTAGTTTGGCATAGTATTCTCACTTTGGAGTAGTAAAATTGAAAAGTGTGCTGTACAAGTTCTGTTCACTTTCATCCGCATCACAACCATTGTTCACTACAAAAAATGACTTGAAGAAGTCGCATGAGTCTTTGTTACGAATATCCACGCACTTCTGCATAGTTGCCTAAAACAGAAAAACGTTTGTTATTACGAAATAATAAGTTTTAACTGTAAATCTATGAAGATCTTTAGAAGGAATTAGGACGTTATGCTTAACAGCCGACGTGCTAGCCCTTCAGGAAACCTGGCTGCTACCGCATGACTTGCCGCTGCTGAATATGATCGACGACGGGTTCGGGTGCACCGGCACGTCTGCGGTCGACACGACGGCGGGTGTGCTTAGCGGGAGGCCCCACGGCGGCGTCGCGCTGTTGTGGCGTAAAAGTGCGTTCAAATCTGTGTCCGTGATTGAGTGTAGGTAGTAACGTGCGGGTCTGTGCGATAAAGATAACCGTACGCGGTAGGTCAGCTGTACTTTTTAGTGTATATATGCCAACTAACTCATATGACAATCTACCCGCATTTACCGCGTGTTTTAGTGCGATTCGGTCGGTGGTTGAAGTTGAGGAGAACAATGGTGTTGAGGCCTTTTATATATTGGGTGACTTTAATGCTCACCCAAATGAGTTATTTTGTAATGAAATGTTGGGTTTCTGTGAGGATTTTGATTGGCTTTGTATAGATTTAAATATGTGCCCTAAAACTACCTATACATTTTATAGTGATGCTCATGGTTGTACTAGGTGGTTGGACCACTGCATCGTTACGGAGTCAGCTCGGGATTCAGTCGTTGGTGTGACTGTACGTCACGACGTGTATTGGTCGGACCACTTTCCTTTGGTAGTGCAATGCAATCTTTATAAACTTAAGCCTAAAGTGAATGATCTGGCAGCGGAAAAAACCGTAAATCGTGTCGTGTGGGGCGAGAGACAGATGCACCAGATTAATAAATATCATGAAATTTGTCATTCACAATTACGGTTGATAGATTTTCCACAGGAGTTGAGTGAGTGTTGTGATGGTTTTTGCGCTAACGGGGACCATCACACAATCCTTGATAAGATATATGAGCAAATTATAGGTATACTGTCTCGCGCGGCCATTCAAACACATAGAAAAAAGTGTCTCAGAAAAGGAGGTTATGTTATTGGATGGAATAAGTACGTGGCGGACTCACATCGGAAGGCGCGGCTTGGGTTTCAATTGTGGAATTTAGCTGGGCGACCAGCAAATGGTCGAATCTTTGACGAAATGTCGGAGGCGAGGAGACATTTTAAAGCAAAATTAAAATGGTGTCAGGACAGACAAGAGCAATTTAAAATGGATCTCCTCGCAACTGATCACTCTTCCAAGGATTTTAAAAGTTTTTGGAAACATACCAACAAAATGAATGTTAGGCCTAGCTTTCCGATGAGTGTCAAGGGTTTTGCTGACCACAAAGACATAGCGGAAGCTTTTAGGGAGCACTTTGCTATACGGTCACCCTTAGGTCCCACATCTGGTGAGGTGAGAGATGGTGAGTCCATTGTGATAGGGCAGAATATAAAGATATCAGCAAAGAGTGTCGGTAAAGTTATCAGCGGAATGCAGCGGGGAAAGTCTCCTGGTCACGATGGGCTCAGTATCGAGCATTTCAAATACGCAGGGGTTCATTTGCCGCGAGTATTGTCCATGTTTTTCAGCCTTTGTGTCGGACACTCGTACTTGCCAGAACCGCTAATGCGAACAATAGTGGTTCCTATAGTAAAAAACAAGACGGGTGATACGTCTGACATAAACAACTATTGACCCATCTCACTCGCCACCACCACAGCAAAGATACTTGACGGTCTGTTGAACAGTCGCCTCGCTGCACAGATTGAGTTGCACGATGCCCAGTTTGGGTTCAAAGCAGGAGTCTCAACAGAGAGTGCTATTCTGAGTCTGAAGCGGACCGTCATGTACTATACTGCCAGGAGGACGCCGGTATATGCGTGTTTCCTTGACTTGTCAAAAGCTTTTGATCTAGTATCATATGATATATTGTGGGGCAAGTTGAGGAACGCGGGTGTGTCGGCAGGGTATACCTCCCTTCTCAAGTACTGGTATTCTAATCAAAAGAACCGGGTGAGGTGGGTAGGTACTCTGTCAGACGAGTACAGACTAGAATGCGGAGTTAGACAAGGGGGGTTAAGCTCGCCTTTGCTATTTAACTTGTATATCAACCAGCTTATCGAGCGACTGAGCAGTACACATGTTGGCTGTCATATTGATGGAACATGTGTCAATAATATAAGTTATGCGGACGATATGGTACTGCTCAGTCCATCGATAGGTGGGTTGAAAAAGTTACTATCTATCTGCGAGGCTTATGCGGAGGAACACGGCTTGGTATATAACTCGAAAAAAAGTGAGCTTCTCGTATTTAAAGCACCAAAGCAACAGCCACGCAGTGTTCCCGTAACTCTCAACGGAATAGCATTAAATCTTGTTGTGTCAGTAGTTTTAAGTACCTTGGCCACGTTGTTACAAGTGACTTAAGGGATGATGGAGATATAGAGAGGGAACGCAGGGCATTGTCTGTGAGAAGCAATATGCTCGTCCGCAGGTTCGCTCGTTGTACTAATAACGTCAAAATAACCCTATTCAAGGCGTTTTGTCAATCGTTTTACACGAGCGGCCTGTGGCTGTCATACACGCAACGAACATACAGTGCCCTGCGTGTCCAATTCAATAATGCCTTCAGGATGCTGTTGGGACTGCCATGGCGCTGCAGCGCGTCGGGAATGTTCGCAGAAGCTCGCACAGATGATTTCTACGCCATAATGCGCAAGAAAGCGGCCTCCTTACTGCGGCGTCTGCATGGTAGTGGCAACAGCATTATGAAGATGATTGCTGCCAGACCGGACTGTCCCTTGCAGAGACACTGGGTGGCTACAGTCATAAATATAAATAAATAGACTGTAAAAACTAACAATACTAACGTAATTATTTAAGTACTCTTGTTACTAATACACTATTACTAACAAAGCTATGGACATCTCGTTTTTGGTCTGAATTAAACAGTTTATTATTATTATTATTACTTTAAAATGGGTGTGAGTGGATTATACCCCGATGTAGCGGTCTAAACGATAGATAGGTAATGATTTTCTTGTTTTTTTTTTAACGTCGCCACATACTAGGGGTCGTCGGGCTGGGGCGTGAAGATGCTCGGTCCCTCACGCGCACGACCTCCTTCTTTGCTAATAGAACTTCGCAGAAAGAAGCAACCGCCTACCATTGCTCCTTACCCCGAACCATAGCTTGAATCAGGGCCCGGCGCGAGAGGTCGCTCCCACCGATTACCGCCTCAAAGGCGGTGCTCCGCTTAAGCTGAGCACACCTCTACCATGTGCTACACCGTGTCTTTCTGGCGGTCCACACAGTGATGACACCCAGACGTCGCTTCCGCACTAATCCGGTGCAGTAACTTCCCGAACATACCTTGTCCGGTGAGGACTTGTGTCACACGGAAGTTGAGGATGCAATGACGCCTCTCCAGTCACTCCTCAATGAGGAAGGTACAAGATGAGAAGACCGATCAGTTATTATAAGGACCTTGAAAAGGCCTTCGTCGAGTACAGTACTGGGGGTCTTTCAAGTAAATGAAGATTTGGGCAGTCAGCAGTAACGTTCTTACGAATGTTGCGGGTAGGTACCAAAGCTTAGCTAAGCTAAAGCAAAGTTAACCATAGTTAAGGCAATGGCCTATAAATACAAACAAGGTAGGTTTTTCTCACTTACCTTTATCTTCCAGCCATTACCAATGTCTTCAGAAATATTAATTATACCACTTAACTTCGAATCATAAGAATGTGTTGTAATGCTAAGTTCAGAGACCTTTCCGATAGTTACTTGCGGTTCGGAGCAGGGCCCAACGCGTGTTATCAATAAATGCGTTGGCGCTCGAGTACTCTCTATCGTAATAAAGTAAGAAATTAAAAGAATTACTATTTGAACGGAAAAATCTGGCTCCATTTCGAATGCCATGGTTGAGTTGGGGAACACCGAAGATTAATAGATCGTGAAGCACCCTTCCTTGTTGGTACCGGATACACATACACCTATGTGTATCCGGTCCATATTGCGATATTATGTGCAATTAATTTTAATGTCTTTATAATGAAAGACTCGCTGACGTGAATATAAAAGTTGATGAGCATTGTAGTAATAGTTAATAGCATAGCAATTTGTTTGTGATGCGAACAACTAATTAGGGCCAAAAATACATTCACGTCATAAAGTGCGTGTATCATGTGCGAAGTGGCGACAGTCCCAATCATGGAAATCTTTACGGGTGTGTGTGCATGTAGTCGTGTCGAACTTAAAATATTATAAAGCAGTAAGGGACCATTTTTTATGGGATAACGCAGTTTCGGCCTTTAGTCTCATTTACTGTTGTCATGTCATTATGAATTTATAAAGATCCCTCTACGTGTAAGTAGGTACTCCACCAAAACAATCAACACCCGGCTTGTCTTCCACCGGCGCCGCGGTGTAACACTTTCTTACCAAAACTGTATTTGCCTTATATTCTGACAAGCAACTCTTTAAGAAACGTAACCACATCATGGTCTGTACCGGACCCTGGTCCGATGGACTTACAGACTATAGCTTGGTATAGTAAAGGCAGGTGGAAGCCTCATACGTGAAGCAGTAATGCTAGTAAAGCGTGCGGAAGCGCCGCACTCATGAGGAAACGAACGTCCTCAGGCATGATTTCCAACCACCGTAGGACGTAGGTGGGTTTGCGGACGAGCAATAGGTAACTCACCGTCCGGCCCTCTAGTAATCATCCGGACCAAGCTCAAGTTGTCGACAGCGCGTCGTGCACCATACGACCCTCAAAGAGATGTCAGCAGAACCATAGAAAGGCAGAAGCTTTCTGGGGCCCTGTGCTGGCCTCCGAATTAAACACTCCTTGCCCCGTCCTAGACCAGGAGAAGCCCTAGGATTTCCCAACTTAAAAAAAAAAATGTACATTTAGACTGTGGTATACACATTACAAATCCTAAATACTGTAATTGTACTTTAATAACGAACTGTTGTATTTGAATACAAATCCAATGAATATTGTAAATTATAATTTGAATGCTAAATATACTGAATTCGAAATCCGTTTATAAAAAGGAAGAGATGTGGTAAACACGTGAAATAATGAGTAGTGAAAAGCCTTGCTATCAGTTCGGAAATAAAATTATTGTCTTTGAATGAACCAGCGATAGCCGATTGCCATATGATGGATGAATGATGATAAGAGTGACAGATAGTACAAATTGTAAACAACAATAAACTTAACCTAAAATTCTTTTTTAATTCAAGAAATGTGTATAATATGTTTGTATATCATACAAAGTGAAACTAAATAACGGGAAATAAATAATTCAATACAATGTCTCACGAAGATAGTAAAATCGATCTAATAAAGGTTTGTAAACTGTTACCATTGTTATCTCACACATGCCGCCGAATAGAAGTCTTTTAAAAAGTGAACAAATATGTGATGTGTAGTTTCTTAGTTTATTTTTACTTTCAGAAAAGAAAAGAGGCTACATTCATAGCCGACGAACTAGATAACAATGCTCCAGTAGATAAAATAATTGAGCAACTAGAAGGTAAACTCAAGAAAAAGAATAACATCTATACATTATACAGTCAAACTGTGAGGCAAAGGCGGACCACAGCGAGCAAGTACCGAGATAATAAGCACTTCCTTCTCGTTGGACACCCTTTGAACGTGTTCAGTGAGGATTGGGACGGAGGTCTGAACTCCGGTTACTTTGAAACATTTTCTCACAAGAGTCTACTGCCTAAAATGATATCACTCATTAGAAATATTGACAAGAAAGATCCTGTAACAGAGTATATGAAGAAGAAAATGGTTTGGCAGGATACTATGCAAGACTATAAGAGAATTATGAGTAAGTTAATTATAGAGCATGTAAATTATTCCAAACTTATAGACTGTGTTCACATTTAGTTCAGATTTTTGCTTATTATTGAGTTTATTACTAAAGCCAACAAGTCTTTAGATTCTGAACAATTATCTGTTGAGGTTCTCTTGGGTTACAGTATGCCCCACAATTCAGTGTACTATTTAAGTCGTCTCTTAATGTCTTTATTACTTTCTGTCCTCAACTTTTCATCCTGCAACTTGTCTCGAGTTTAGATCTGCTGTGAGCTTCATCTTCCCTTCTTTGTGTTATGAACCTCTATCTCTATATATTCTAGTTTATCACTTCTAGTGTACCTACTATTCTCTCAGGACATTGCACCATTAGTCGTGACAAATTTAGTACCTACTAGGTTTTAAATAAATGTTATTTTCACCAGGTCTAATGAGCAGAAAGCGTAAATATGAATGGATCAATGATGAAGTGCTACAATGTCCTAAGCAACTGGTAGAAATAGCAGCATATTATGAACAGAATCCTGACCCATACTTCGAGAGCAGCTACAATTGGTACTATGCTGGCCACGGGAACATGTTGATGATTACTTTAAATGGCCTTGACTATTTATTGCACAGTGAATTTAGTTGTTTATGTAAGTAATATGAACTGTGTGAACTATCATTGGTTAAGTTGTCGAATGCCAGATCCATGTGAGATGCAATGGATTTTTAATTGAGTCTCTAATTACAATTACAGTATATTATGAAAGGTTCAAACTTGTTAGAAAGTAATTTTAGGGCCAACGCTGCGCAAAGCGGGACACCCCTTCGGGCACTCGTCACGAGGTCCCGCGGGTTCACGGACGATTTCCTTGGGCCCGTAACGGGCCCCGTGGCGGACGCAATATAGCTTTACTTATTATTACGAATTAATTAATTTTGTACGAGCCCGCGCAGACTCCCGCAGTACGTAGCGTTTCGGCCTAAATCACCGAGCCATCCCTCACACCTGGCACATGTTCCTTCTGTCATCCTTTGTGTTCCCGAATGTGTAAAAGTGTACCCCATTAAAACTCATATTTATGATAGGGGATTGCATTTTTTTTTAATTTTTGCCTATATTTTCCAATTAGGTACTGTGCAAAAGTCTCCTCTAAATTCTTCAAAGTATTCTTTTCCTTTTCTTAATAGTGAGCTACCTTGAACCAGCCCTTGTACCAGCATAGTTAATTTATTTTTTTTATGCAATTTTCAGATATATCCCACTTCATGAGGTACAATCTGTTGATAGAGGACGACACTGTAGTGAAGTTTGACTGTGGAGAAGACCTCAACATCCTTGAAACAATATCATCTCTGAACATCATAGCTTTGAGAACAAAAAACAAGATATTTGTGTTGAAAATACTGGATACAGATGGTTCCATACAGATAGAAAAACTTAAAGAAATGGAGTCTACATTACCTTTCACTGGTATATCATTTGATGAATATCATAAGAACATTTTATATGTAACTACTTTAGACTACAAACTGACTGTAGTCAACATAGACAGAATGACAGGACGAAGTAGACAGTTACGAGGAAATGTTACAAGCTTGATCGACAATTGGAGCACCGTTCTCGGCTCTGAAAGGGGATACTTCACACATGTCTCGAAAAGTTCTATCACTCTCTATGATAAGAGAACAAATTCTGCTTTTCAGCGCTGGAAAAACTTAAGAAGAATTACTGACGATGTAGCATGCAACGATATTAGTGTTGCCCACCATGCTACAGACAAACGTCTGCTATATTTTGGTACTGACCATCACCTATTCCTAATGGACTTACGTTACAACAAAAAAGAAAAAAACAAACTAAAGGTTGTGCAAAGATGGACTCATGGTATGCAATGTATACCCACTTACATGTCAGTCTGCAAGTTTGACTATAACAAAGAGTTAGTTACGATGAGCAGCCAGTGGTGCGAAGACCTGTGTGTGGTCAGCAATCATGCAGATAGACTGACCAGACACACAGACATCAGTAGCGTTACCATCCCGTACCGCCCACCAAGTATATTCCAAGTTTTAAATGAGGCTAGACAGAAAATGCTTTGCTGTGATCTGAATAATCCTCTAGAAAATAGACTATCTACGTCCATTACTGGGTTATTAGTATTAGAACAAGATGATAAGTATAATTTACTGATGTTAAATTCGCTAGGTGATGTGTCTTATCACACTCTGTGCCCGCAGTATATGACGGCTTTTTTCGACGACACCAGCACAGAACTTCTAAACGAATGGAGTAAAGCTTACAAGAGAAAACCAAAAGACTTAGAAGTATCGTCTGTAGAAGATATCAGTAACATTTGGAAAAAGCTGAAGAGGATTCCCTATGATTTTAAATTAGGTGAAAATATGTTTTATAGGAAAGAAAGTAAGTTCAGTGAAAAGGAAATATCTGATGCAGTTGAAAATGAAGAGATTGATTCTGGACTCGTGGAGATATGGCCAAAGATTGGTTTTGGGGAAACCAGAGACGATTCCTCCTTTAGTTTATTTTTCTGTAATGACGACAGTGAAATAAAACAATAATTTTATTTATAAACAACTATATTTACTACCTATATGACTGAGTTTTTACAAACGACCTTGCATACATCAAATCAACATACAAACATATTCACAATAAAATTAATTCATCAAAATGGCGACGTAGTCTTAAACTTGCGCGTGCGTAATGTACAAGTTTAGAACTACGCCGTCGTAGAAACAAGTTGGGAACTATCAACCATTCATACTAACAATTTAAGTGGTGTTACATTAAGCAAAGTCTACTTACAATGCATGTAAATGCAGAGTTGTGTTAAGCTTAGCTTTTTAACAAAAGAGCGTCAGTAGGTATCCCGCAGAGGTATTGGTTCAGTCTTCGGGTACGTCGTCGAAAACTGGAAAAATAAGCACAGTTGATATCTCCCAACTAGAAGAAACAAGTAGAACAAAACCATAGGAATTTTTTAATAACTTCAATTTACAATTTCATTGTAGAATGCCATAAATCGTTTAGATAATACAAAGATATACATAAAAGTATTGTTATCTTTAAAAAACAAAAAAAAAATGAAGGATATTTACAGGTGAAGTAATGAAGTGATTTGCGAAATATTTAACAGAAGATATTAGGAAAGAATAAACGAGTATAACAATTGAAATATTTAACAGATTTCATTCACCAGATCAAAGTATTTTATTCTTAGCTATATATACTATTACGTGTATTTAGTTTATTATATTTATTGAACAATTTCATTACATAATATATAGACTACATATTGATTAATGTTTAAAGACAGTGTTGGGAACGAGAATAGGACTGTGCATGTAGTCGTATCAATGTACAAATTAGCTTCAATTTTGACAGTTCAAAAGTGCCAGTAAATGGTCTATTTGAAATAAATAATTTTGAGTTTTTTAATGGAGAATTTTATCTATTAGTCAATTAGCGCCTGCGCTGCGAGTTGCGTGACACCTTATACGGGATCGCGCGGGCGTCCGCCTAACACAGTTTTGGCTCTGAGATTTACAATCTGACTCGCTTATGTAAAGAAGGAAGCTCAAATACGTATTACGCACTTCAATCATATTTTAATCCTACAACTTGACTGTCACGAAAATATTACTTGGTGCTTTAACTTTTAGTTTCCACGATAACACAAGTTATGCAGCAATGTTGCAGCAATGTGTTTTACATATAATACGCAGGTAGTTTCCGTCAACACGGCAACTTTATATTACATGTTATGCCCATGACCATGTGCTCTAAAAGAGTGCATGGAAGACACTGGGCCCTCTATGCCAAGAGGTCCATTTCGCATGTCTGCTGTAGACAGCATAAATATGACTGTCCAATCGAAGTTCGATTTAACCTTTAGTCATTTAGCCTTTGGGTTTTTTGATCAAAGCCGAAGTTGCGATCCGACTAAGGCTGGAACTACATTAGACCAAGGCTTGAGTTGTACCTACGTAAAATGCCCATGGCCATGTGCTCTAACAGAGTGCATGGAATACACTGGACCTTCTATGCCAAGAGGTCCATTTCGCATGTCTGTAGGCATAAATATGACTGTCCAACAGAAGTTCGATTTAACCTTTAGTCATTTTGCATTCGGATTTTTTGACCAAAGCCGAAGTTGCGATCCGACTAAGGCTGGAACTACATTAGACCAAGGCTTGAGTTGTACGTAAAATGCCCATGGCCATGTGCTCTAAAAGAGTGCATGGGAGTCATTAGACATTGCATGGCAAGAGGTCTATTTCGCACATCCGCTGTAGACATAAATTTGACTGTCCAACCGAAGTTCGATTTAACTATAGTCATTTAGCCTTTGGGTTTATGGCCCAAAGCTGAAGTTGCGATCGGACTAAGGCAAGAACTACATTAGACCAAGGCCTGAGTTATAAGTAAAACCGCGTCCTGTAGCGCGGGTCTAATGTAGCTCTACAAGTCTAGTTGCCATATAATGTGACTATATATGACTGGTCTGTTGGTCTAGTGGTTAGTGACCCTGACTGCTAAGCTGGAAGTCGTGGATTCGATTCCCACCCAGGACAAATGTTTGTGTGATAAGCACGATCATTTGTTCTGTGTCTGGGTGTAACTTATCTATAATATGTATTTATTTAGAAATATCTAAGTATGTTTATTAGTTGTCTAGTACCCATAACACAAGCTCTGTTTAGCTTGGGACTAGACGACGTTGTGTGACAGTTGTGGAATATATTATAAAATGTAGGGAGACCGATGCGCCTGGATCAGCATACGTGGCCCATGTAGGACTACGTAGATGAGAGGAGGTTATGGTGGGTGGTGTACCTGGGCCGCTAGCGGCGCGTGAAGGTGCGCAGCCAGCTGCTGGTGAGGGGCTGCGCGGGCCCCTTGTTCTCGCGCTCCTTCTCCTCGAGCTGCTCCATGAGCTTGCGCTGGTTCTCGCGGAAGGCGGCGATGGGGTCGTCGAACTGGCTGTAGTACGTCAGCACCTCACGCACGTCGATTACGTCTGACATCGCTATCGCTGTAAGGTAAAATGGTACTATAGTACAAGGCAACTAAATAAAAATTGGACGGGAAGATCAGCAGGCAAATAACCTTTCGAGTACCGTAATTAGAGACATAATAGAAAGGCAATAGGTGTTTTATAAACAGATAGGGCAACATTAATTATGTAGATTTTTGGAAAAATGTGACCTATATTAAAAAGTGCTCTAATTGATCCTGCTCATTGTTCTGAGCAAACTATTTTCAGGGTTTTACGCATCTAAAGTTACACGTTGTACAGTTTCGCTAACTGATTGTAAAAGACGTCGGCATCTTACTCTGTAAAAGGTTGGCCAAGTCCAGGAGTGCGGTGTCTTCGTCTGCGCCCTTCCACTTCTTGAGAATCAAAGAGTTCTGCGGGTGGAACTTTGTAGCTTGCTTGTTCCAGTCAATCACTATAACCTGCAATTACAACAACTATTGGTTTCTGCAACCCACTGACCTCTATTATTTGCCACTGGACAGGCTGGTTTGTATGTTTCACAGCTCATTGTTTTGTATCTATTTGAAGCGAATTTGACTAATACTGTATGCGACGCGTCATTACCAATTTTAGTACCGTAGACACTCGCTACAGTCACTGTGGCTGACGGCGCCAATATGGCGAATATGAAATGGGGACAAAAGAGCTGGCAACCCATACAGGGTGATATATTAATATAGGTCAGTGGTTGCAAATGACAGACCTTACACCTTACGCTAGCTATATTTTTCTGCTTCCATACTTGAGTATGACTAATCAGTCACAGCATTGAAAAAAAAAAAATTTTTTTTCATAATGTATTATGAAAAAAAAAAATATACAAGGCAAACAGCGTCACAAATCCGTTGCGTAGTAATAAAGATCTAAGCATACATAGGGACAGACAGCGGGAAGCGACTTTGTTTTATACACAGAAGATACAGTGAGCCGCTCGGCAGTTTAGACGTTTGTGCTTCCCACGGAACTTTGACTTCCAGAAGGCCCATTGAAGTACTGATTAATGATATTTATTTAGCTAATGAATTTTTTAAAAACACTTATACATGTTTGTTTCATCAGTTTAAACTAGATACTGTCCTTGGTAGGTATTTCTTGTTTTGACCTTGAGAAGAAACGCCGAAACAAAATTAGGGATGACCTTATCTCTTAAAAATCGCAAATATGTATGTCAAAGCATAGGACCTAGATATTTAATTTAACTGTATCTTACTTAGTCAAATACTTCATAGGAGAGAAAAAAAATATACCTTTGAAAGATCCCGATTAAGTCCTTCTAGATTCTTGACATGAACACCGTCAATGAAATGCGTGGAGTCTCTGAAGAGTCTGTACGTGATGAACTTGTTCTCAGGGTCTAGTTTGTCCAACACCGGCCATATCATGAAGGCGTTCTCCGAGGTGAAGATCACCACCTCGTAGTTTGAGCTGGCGACCGTCTGCAGGAACTGGTCGACTCCTGGACGTTTCTTGAACCTGTTGAGGTAATACTATATTTTGATACAACGGCAGAAATTTTAAATTGCGACCAGGTGTATCAAAGGAAGTTTTTCAATACTCTTAGGAAGAAATAAATAAATGAGAGTTGATCTGCGACTCGCAGGGGTCGCGTTGTGCCCATTATTACACGATATAATTGTAGCGGGGGCGAGTTCGTGCAATTATCTGCACTAGTGTGAGAAACAGTAAGTATATTGTTGCCTTATTAAAGGTATTGATAAAGAAGTATCATAATGATAAAGATTATACACTTTTGCTCAGCCTTTTAATCGGTAACTTCACGTACAGTAGCGGTACATAGGCGGACTTAATGCTACAAGGCATTCTCTACCAGTCAACCTTTGGGGTAAAAAAGACAACACTGTGGTAGGTGTGCACAATAAATACACAACAGATACCTATTTTAAATAATATAAATTAAGTGACTTATAATAATAAAATACGTATATAATTATTATGTTCTTTATTCATTGAGGCAGACAGAAGGACATACCTCCATCCAGTTTGGTAGGACCAGTCGGGATGTACCAGGACGTCAGTAAACTCGAGCACCAGCGTGTAGGTAGGCTGGTACGGGGGCGGCAACGGGTCCGGCAGCAGCTTCTCACGGGACGGCTCCTTTATCATCTGTACACCGATAACATAATTCAAGTCACTATCTTCGGCGCTCATGCCCCAGACGCCGCCGCTAGTCTCAGTAGTTTCGGCTGTGCGTTGATATATCAGTCAGTTTCTTCTTTTCTTAAAGATAAGTATGAATTCTACATTTGATTGTATTTAGTTCCATACTCATTATTTTGAAATGAATATATTACGTATATAAATAATTTATTTATTTAATTTCAAGGAACACTGTGGAACACACAACTGCGCGCAGCTGGAGTGCAGTTTAGTAAATCTAGTTACTAAAGAGAAGTAATGGATAATAGAACAACCAAATTATTCTGATTACAGTACAGCCGTCGGTTCTTGAAAATTAGTACAAAAATAAAGACAAAAAAATGCCAATAACAGTTTTTAACAGCAATCATCATCATCAGCCTTTTAATGTTCCCACTGCAGGGACACAGGCCTCCTCTCTCTAGGAGAGGGAATGGGCCATAATCCACCACGCGGGCCCAGTGCGGATTGGTGGATGTCACATGTCTTCGAATTTTTGGTTCTAGGACATGCCGGTTTCCTCACGATGTTTTCCTTCACCGTTTTGAGAGCAGTGGTGATGAAATAAATTACACAAAGTAATGCGCCTGGCTGGGTTTGAACCCGCGACCTACAACTCGTATGTCGGGGCGTTTACCACTCGGCCACCACTGCTCTCAGCAAACAACAGCAATAAAAACTGCTAATTGATTTTTTGTTTAAACCATTTATTTTTTTACTAGTTTTCAAGAAAAATACGCAAAGCCTAACTTCTGACTCCCCAAGATCCGACAGCGGACGGCCGTACTGTAATACGTTGTTAAATAAAGACGCGACTACATCACAGACTCTTTGATCTTTTATTGTAAACCTCCCTCAGACTCTCCTCTTTCACGGTCCTGTTACCTTTTCATAAAAGGTGAGTTCCTTCCACGTGCGCCGCAGATACTGCAGCACGATGGGCATATGTGAGAACTCATCCTCGAGGATCTCGCCGTTGTCGCCGCGGCGAGGGGCCCCCATTTCCACCACCAGGCAGCTGCCCATAACCGTCATAGCGCCGCCGAATACTGCAAACCTGTGGTGAGGAGGTATGTAGATGATTAGGGTCGTAGCTACCGCCATATCTGCTGTATCAATGACTTAGGCAAAAATTAACAACATGTTATCCACAACCAAGTATTTGTAAATGAGTACCATTTTTTTATACAGTGGGAATTTTAATATGGGGCCTCTGTGGGATTAGCTATGCCATTGCAGTAATAATGTACCCTCATCCTTATAGAAAACGAATACGCGATTGTCGCGTTCATTTGTTCGGAATTCGTCAAAATGTTATCTCGTCCACAGAGAGCGCTTTTTGTTTTGCCAAAGTCCTTAATTAACGTGAGGACAGTAAAACAAAAACACAATATTGCCCCAATGAAGTAAGTTAATAGCTTCTCTCGAATTTAATGGCATAGGGAGATGCACTTGCTTCTGAGGTTTTTTAACTACCGATGTAGGCAGCAAATAGAAATAAATTATTTTGAATTTTAATATGACAACTCTGTGTTTATTTTTTTTAGAGTTGAGCTATAGCAATATCCGGCAACACAAAAAAAAACTCATTGAGTCGAAGGGGAAAATGATTGTACACAGTGGCATTGATGAGGTGGTCCTAGACTCTTGTATCTTATCTCTCTCTGGTCAAATTGTCGTTCTATCTGATTATGAGACTAAAGAAATAAAGAGCACACCTGTTTGTGCACACGCTTATGCATACTATAAGTTCTGTCCAAAAAGATTTAAAAGCATTTTCATGTCATACCCCATCTTCATCCGTCTCCAACTCTTCTCATTTTCTTCGGTCTTCTCCTTATTCTCCTGCTCAAATTTCTCTTGTTCCTTTTTAATGGCCTGTGCATCTTCTGTGGACAATGGGGACTGTGGGAAAAAGCGGCCCAAGATATCTGGCTTCTCTGCCTCGTTTTTATTTTCTGAAATTTAAGGATAAAAAAAATAAACAAAGAAATAAAATAAAAATATGAAAGTATGTTAAATTCGCGAAATAGGATTTTCGCTTGCGTAACAATTGCCCTAACCTTAAGAGGTAGCAATGGCTTCTATAACGAGCCATTCTGCAATTGTTTGGAATTAGAATGATTCACTTCCTAAGTCAGTTTTTTGGAATTGAATCAAGGCTCAATAATCTTGCTACCCTCGTGATTAGCTCTGATTTGCTTAACCCAAATATGTTAAAGAATTGGAATTCTAATTATCAATAAACACCAATTTTTAAGAGAAAACTTTATAGCTTTCATACAACCATCCTGTCCTCCCAGCTCTGTTATAATTTGGCTCTGACTTGGATTTGTATGCACTCCTGTTTTTTTGGCCAAAATTCTGAATGTGGCCTAGAAGAGTATCCCTCCTTCCTCTTAGTATCCTTCCTTCTCCTTCTCTTCGGTTGTCATTGAAAATAAACTTGTATTTCTCCTGCCCTCATTTAACAATTCCCCTTAACGACTTACTCCCTCCTGATACTCCCTGCCCAGTTAACATTCCTTTCCTTTTATCTTTATCTCATACCTCTGCACTAAAATTTATACTCATTATCACAGTATAAATAGACATGAGAAATTAAAGCTTCTGAAGGATTCCAGGCTTTCTATACTGAGGATGGATGACCATATATTTTTTTAAACTATACCTACACTAATTATGTATTATATTGGATAGTAATATTTAAAAAAAATACTTTATTATACTTTTCTAAATGATTTTATAATAAAACTGAGTTGCAGTGCTGTAGTTGGGTTGGCTGGGAACAGGCCAGTGGCTAAAAGAACAAACAAACAAAGCCCCTTTTTCTAAATAGGAAATCATCCAATAACCTCTCTTGCTCTGAATCAGTAGGGACTGTCTGATAAATAGCAATCTATTTTATTTTTTTATTTAATATTGAAGGTGGTTGAATTTTTTCATGGTCCAATAAGAGCTAGGCTAGAGCTCAGGCTTTGAGGGCCCCGCCTTGCTCTTCGGTAGCTACGACAGTGCTGGAGATGGTTCAAGCATGTGACAAGGTTATACAGATGTCTTATGTTAGAAATAAATTTTAGACTTTTATGAAACAACCAAGGGCTTCTGAAGTTTCTACGTGGGATAGAAAATGTTGGTTTATTTTTCGATTAAGTATTAGTTAACCCTTGAATACCCCTAGTTTCACAATGATATCTCGTTTTAAATCACACAGTTCTATGATTAAAAGAACATATTAATGACAATACCAATTGATATTATTGTCCGAAATTATTTAATTATATTTAACAGAACATGATTACTTCAATAAATACTTTATTGATTCAATATTTGCCGGGTGTAAGGCCGAAAAATTAATACTAACCTATATTTTTTGTACTGTACAATTTGGGCGCGTTGGCAGAAAGTAACCATATATTCTGCCTTACAAAATTACTTGACTGCAAATTTGCTACCTTACAACACGCAGTTCTTGTTAGAAAAAGCACTTTTCTGAGAGACATTATTTCATTTGAAAAAATCACATTCACAACAAATGAAGAAACGTCATTGAACTGTCAGATTTTTTTATGTCTAGTGATGCTATTTGAAAATATTTCTCATCCCATGTTTATACGGACTGAATATTCGTGTCGTTGAGTTGTTGTCTACATTGGCGATCAATCGCATTTTGGACTTTGAAGTGATTGGCTGCTGACATAAGTTTTGCTATTCAACACTAGTTCGTTAAATATTGAAACTTGCTTGCTACCACATTTGGCGCGATATCCCTAATTTTCACCGAATACTTGTCGTCGCTCTTAAACCGCTAGTGTAATAATGCCCTAAAGATCATACATTTCATTTCGCATTCGCAATCGCAAAGCATTCCAATCTGTATAATTAATATTTTTAACATATAGTGGAGGGAAAGTTTTAATCTGACAGCGGTTTGACACTGACAGTAATAGTACTGGAACGTCTGTGAATTTTGAAAATAAAGTTGATTTTATGAAATAACACAAAATTGGAAATTCTTTGCAATGTTAAATGAAGAGAGAAGTTATTAGTAATTAAAAAGATGTCATCTACAAGCAAGCAATCCTCTTTGATGAGTTTCATCAAGAAAACTGCTGGAAATTCGAGTTCAAATGATACAAATACAAGGTAGAATAACTTTTATGTACCTACTGTTTTTATGATTTCGTTATTTTATTTTTTGCTTTTACCTCACAACTTGAGGTAGCAAGTAATAATTGGTTCTTTGTCTGGTGTTAAAATTTAATAATATTAATAATAATAATAATAATATAATAATAATATATTCGACAACTATCACACAAAACAAATATTAAAACAAATATTTAAAAAAGTTAAAATATGTTAACTTTACCTAATTTAAAACCTTGTTTATATATCAATAAACATCACAATTCAGTCTTTATCATCAATTTTAAGGCATAGGAAGAGATATGACATGTACTGCCCAAGTCTTTAGAATAATGTTAAGGAACCCTAAGGCACCCAATATATGGACATGCAAGCGTCAATAATTTCCATTAGTTATGATCAATGATTTTCATCAGTCAGTACTCTGCTATGTCAATCATTGCATTATACATTAGTCATGTGCATCAGTCAAAAATTTGCCTGTGGCAAAATTGACAGCAAAACGTACTACGTAATAGATTACCCACAGCCCCAAAGCTCATCACATGTTTGCTTGTTGATTATAAACATTATAGAAATAACAAGTTACAACATATTCTGAGCAGAACACCATACAGGGAAACCTTTTATAGGCAGGATCCTAAGAATTGGTACCAATCATAGATATTTTAATAAAAAATCACTGTAGACAGATTTAAATGTAATGTTCAAGTATGTGTAATGGGGCCTTTTATTTTAGAGATTTCTGAGAGGATTCTTTGGTTTCGATTCTGTGACCATGGGGTCCTGACACATATGAAGACTTAAAAAATAAAATTGTTTTCAGGGATTAATGAAAAAATTTAAAAAGACTTTAAAACTCATTTCATAATTGTGATGGTTCTCAGTTACACTTATTTAATAAAATTTTTTTGGCTTTTTTTTACAGTGGTATCAAAAATGAGCAGGCCTCAGAGAAGAAATCCAGATTTGTATTTAAATCGAAGTCCTCAAGTAGTGCAGCTAATTGTAAGTATTAGAAACATCGTAGTTGTTCTATTATTTATTTTTTTATTTAGTCAAGCCACAAGCAAGCACGATGTCTTTTTATTGTGTCTTTAAAGAATTAAAATACTAAAGGAGTTATGAGTATACATATAGATGGATCGAGAGGCAGGTCAAAGAAAGATCGTTGAATTTTGTGAGGAGTGATATGAATGAGAAGGGAGTTAGTGTAGCATGACTGGTGATAAGACAGAATGGAGGAAAACAAATTGTTGCACCAACCCCAAGTAATATAGCAAAGGCAGGAAGAAGAAATATAGGTATTTATTTCTTAAAATAGCTTCCAATGAACCACTGTTATAGGAATTTAGTTTTTTTTAATTAATTAAAAAAAAATACTTTTAATACATTTTAGAGTTAAAATATTATAGATAGTGTTTTTTATGATGTTACATTTTCTATTTGCAGTTACACCACCATTTAAAAAGACTACAGATGATCGACCACAAACAACGGTGTGTATCAATAATGATAATAATGTAAAAAAAACAATCAAATATTTTTTTAGTTTCTTCTTCAGAGTATTTTTTAAAATTTGTATTTATAAGAATTGCTAATATTATATTTTAATAAATCAACTGTCAAGACAGACAAAAAAGTTTTCATGAAATAAAAATTAAAAAAATATTTTTAATTCTATTTTAGACCTCGAAAATCTCAAATGGATATAAAGAGTCACCTCCAGTCCTACCTCCACAAAAGGTGACCAAAGTGTCCAGTAATGGAGTCAGTCCGTTCACTCACAATACAAAAGATGATAATCAGAGTAATGATATGTTTGATATGGATGTGGTAAGTCACCTGATGCTAAGTTTTTAGAACAAACATTGATTTATTAAAATTTTTCGAACTATATCAAATGCGCAATAACTGTTTATAATTTTTTTACGCTCCATTCCGTTATTACGTAAATTCAATTTTAGACTAGGTTTTTCCCTATCAATTTTATTAAATAAGCATAGGCTGACTCTTCCCCCCTGACGTCCCCTGGGACGTAAGAATCTAAAGGAAAAAAATAATTTACATTTAATTTCTATGTTTATTTTTAACAAGTGTGTCGTTCATGCAAACTAGTAACGTCTACTCGTATTTCGCTAGCCGCGAGATCCAGTGTGGGTGGCGCATATAAACATTGCCATAGAAATACACAACTTCACTTGCGCTGTTGCCAGAGCTTTTTCAAATCTTAACGTATTTTTGTGGTCTTATAGGTATCAAGAACTCACGCCCTTGTGAGAAAAAATAAGATTTGATTGACTCCCCTCCATCTTAAGTCGTCATAAAATAAATGAATTGGCCCCTAAATTTTGTTTAACTTGCTATTATTCAGAATGCCAGGGTATTATGAATAATGACCTAATTTATTCATCCTCATCATAATTTCAGCCGAAAGACGTCCACTGTTGGACATAGGCCTCCCCCAAACGTCGCCACAACGACCAGTTTATTACTTTACCTAAAACTTAAAAGCAATAAATTGGGTCCATATCACTCCCTAATCCCTATAACAAGACCAGTTTAAAAAACTTGCTCATAGTTTGTTTCTATTATACCTACTAGAGTTTTTTTTATAATGCACCCGCTGTGTAGAGTGGATCGCTCTTTGAATTCTAATATACCTACAAGAGTTTTTTTTTATAATGAACACGCTGTATAGAGTGGATCGCGCTTTAAATTCATAGCTCAATTAAAGTTCGCGGCTATATCGAGATTTGTTAGACATGATTAAAATACAATGAGTATGGTCATTGCAAAATAACTCTAAACATCTAACGATTTCAGGACGATATTCAAGACTTCCCAATAGCGTTTCGCAAAAAGTCTCGAACTCCTGAGAAACCTAACAGATCAATTAGAATAAGCTCAACTCCTACCCCACCAAAAACTAAACATGGGACTCAATCGA
The DNA here is from genome assembly GCA_029852875.1 of Mythimna loreyi. Lineage (NCBI taxonomy): Eukaryota > Metazoa > Arthropoda > Insecta > Lepidoptera > Noctuidae > Mythimna > Mythimna loreyi. The sequence continues at coordinate 20,539,599 of CM056789.1, read as the reverse complement.
GTAATAAGAAGATTCTCAAAACTCCTGAAAAACAGCCTCTCAGAGACAAGGACCCTCTGAAGAATATAATGGTGGATGAGTCTATCTCAGGGTTCTTGGAGAAAGTGGCTAAACATCCTGCCATGACGAGTCATAAGGTATGTAAATAATTTTATGAATTGCCCCCCTTCGGGGTGTCGTACAAGTAAAGTAATTGCCTAGGTTTTTGTTTAAAAATGGCTTTTATTTTATCAAACCTATTTGAGACGTAACCGACTGTACTAAATAAAATATGATTCTTGTAAAGAAGACTGTTGCTGAAAATAGTTTTCGGTTTCGGTCGTAAAAACCAGTTTTCGTCGGACACTTAATAAATACAACAACAGGCCAAATACATGTTTTGTGACGATGTTTATATTTAATGTTTTAGGATACAATAGAACCTGGAGACAAAGACCAGTGTAAAGAACTTTACATAGACTTATTAGAAAAAATATTTTACGCCTTTGACAAAATACCAAATTGTATAAAGGAGAAATTCCCAGGGTATGACCGACGAATATATGCTAAAGTAAAACAGTTACAATATAAACTGAAGAAAACAATAGCTAAACCTCATAGAAGAATAGAAGATAAGAAGAGAGAAGATAGTGCAGTAGTATCACAGAGTGGAACAGACAGTAGGTTAAGCAATGGTGATCATAAACTGAATGGTAGTCATAGTCCGTCTTTGCTCAGTAAATACGATGATGATATTGATGACTTTGACCTAGCATCTAGTGGAGTACATAAAAGAATAACGGAATGCCTTAAAAAAGCTGACAATCCTAGTACAGCAACATCGACACCTGATTTTGTTTTCAATAAAGCACCTCGAAATGAATTGCCAAAAAAATCTTTGTCATTCGACGCGTTCTCACCGTTGAATAATTCATCTAAATTGGAGACGAGTTGTCAATCTGAATCGGAGAATACAAGTACATCTGAACAAGTTAAGGGTAAAGGCAAGTTTGTATTCAAAAAGCCTTCAAGACTTACGATAGAGGAAAACAAATCAACGCCTAACAAAGACATACCTTCATCTACTGCGGAAAGAATTAGGAATGCTTCGGAAAGACTGAAGCCTTTGACTACGCCTGAAGCACCTAAGTGTGTACCGGTAGCGCAAAGCTCTGTGGAGTTCCAACCACCGCAGTTGAGCAAAAACTCCTTACTAAACCTCGCTAGACCTAGCACAGACTCTGTCAATGAAGAAGACAGTGAACCGATGGATGAGTATGAAGTGCCTATAGACATGGATGACGTCACAGATATAATGCCTGAAGCGAGTCAAGCTAGCGTCATTAACATCAGCGATTCTGTCGCTAGTACCAGTAATGCAGAAGCCAAGAACAGTGTTATAGACATACCAATTGACGAAGACGGCTGGCCTGAATATAGGCCTGAAGACTTTGAAGAGAATCTGGAAGATGTTGGTAATCAGGAACGAGTGGTCAATCTGATGGATGATTCGGTTGTGAAGGAAAAGCCTAAGTATGAAGGGATGGGTGACTTCCACGCCGGCACGCAGAACGATGGTATCACTGGTGAGTTGTAGCTTTCTTAGATACATTAAGTGTTCACTTCATACTCATTGTCATATAACTATCGCTCCAAAGTAATGAAACAAGTTATAGTTAGTAGCAAATAAGTTGAACAAGTTGCTATGATTACGCGCAGGCGCTCGTTTCGATTGAGACCCGATAATTTAGACGTTTTTAGGGTTTTTTACCCTAGGGGTGGAAACGGAACCCTATTGCTAAAACTTCTGTCCGTTTGTCTGTCACGTGTCTGTGTATTATATACCGTGATAACTAGTTAAAATTTTCACAGATGATGTATATCTGTTGCCACTAACAACAAAATCAGAATAATAAAGTAAATATTTTAGTGGGATTCTTATTTATAAAAAATGTGTTTTTTTTTCAATGGACGATACGTGTGTGAGTCCGATTCGCTCTTGGCCAATTTTTTTAACCGAAGTTATCAAGTATTGCTTGTTTTACAGGCGAGTTCGACGGCTTGGACTACCCGCACTCGGCGCTGATGATGGAGGTGTTCCACGAGCGGTTCGGGCTCCGGTCCTTCCGGCCGAACCAGCTGCAGGTCATCAACGCCACGCTGCTGGGGCACGACTGCTTCGTGCTCATGCCCACTGGAGGCGGTAACTTACCATTCTGTGCCATGTTAGCTAACTCTACAGACGTCGCTTTGTCAAAAGCTATTGGATTTATATTCTTTTGGTATTTTTAGTTTTTTAAACATGTGACATCCACAAACCCGCACTGGGCCCGCGTGGTGGATGACTGCCCATTGCCTCTTCTAGAGTGGAGACTTGATTCCCAGAAGCGGAATCAATATGAAGCTAATGCTATGCTATGTAGCGACGTTTATGGCGCCACATAAAAACTAAAAATATTGAATCCTGCATCGCGCAATTAGAGTTCTCCGCGATATTTGAACGTATACAATAGTCCAAAATCATATCTCGGATGAGATTTTAACTTCTGTCTTCTCAAAAGATTCTTTTTTATCACAAAGATATGAGAGGCTTTAGACTCTGTTCCACATACCTTTGAACATAGTAATACGAAGGTTTCTAAACAAAATGGAGATTTATGATAAATGTTTGCAGGTAAATCGCTATGCTATCAACTGCCAGCGATACTGATGCCCGGCGTCACCGTCGTGATATCCCCACTCAAGTCCCTCATCCTCGACCAAGTCAACAAACTGCTCTCGCTTGATGTAAGTCCTAATTAAATTGGTTGTTTATTACTGTGTGTGATTTCTGTTAAAGTTGTTTAAATCGGGGATTTATTATTGAAGTAAGGATTCTTTTTAGTGGAAATGCAGCTTGATTTTTATATGTTACCATCTTCTCCGAGGATGTACAGAGAAATACCAAATTAGCTGGAGAAACATCCGAACCAGTTACCTGTCCAGCTCACATTACCAGACTAAAAAACACACACACAAACACATAAAAACACATTATGAGACAGACTCGGCAGTTTGTGACCCATTTGTATTAGTATGAAGGATACTTTTAATGACAAATATAACTCCACAACAAACCGAGCAGACGCGTTGAATGAAGAATTCCGTTCATTCATCGCGTCTGTTCATAGTCGGAAGAACTGATTGTATGATATACCTTAAAAAAAATCGTCTTCTCCGACTGATTGGTTAGGCAGTATCAGTATTATTATCAGTCGTATCGTCTAGATCCCCGCAGCGCACATGTCAGGCGACGTGTCGCTAGCCACGATGGACGAGATCTATCACAAGCTGTCCCTGCGCGAGCCTGCTATCAAGCTGCTGTACGTCACGCCCGAGAAGATCAGCAACTCGTCCAAGTTCCAGTCTATGCTGAGCATGCTCTACTCGCGCGGGAAACTTGCTAGGTAATGTATAGTTCGTTTTTTAATTTTAGACTACGATTTGACAACTCAGAATGTCACACTCTAGAAATATGTTCCCAATTTTCTGGAGTTTCACATTTTATGTTGTCAAATTGTAGTTTAGGATTAAAAAACGAATTATAGACTATGCTGGAATGTAGAGAATGATGTAATACAAAAGGCTGTTGATTTAATCGGAAATTTTAATTCCTTACTATTGGTTGCTTGTTGACTATCATGCAGTGACTCTCATACATCTCAACTCATACAAACATTAAAAAAAACACTAGCAATCCGGCTCGAAGGACCGTTGACGTGAGAAGTATCAAAGTTTAATTGCGGTCACAACATCAAACAATTTTGCGCTGCTCTTTAACGGTTTAAATAAAGTATTGTGGGCTAAGGTTCGTGATCGACGAAGCGCACTGCGTGTCGCAGTGGGGCCACGACTTCCGGCCCGACTACAAGCGGCTGTCGGTGCTGCGCACGCAGTTCCCGGAGACCAGCATCGTGGCGCTGACGGCCACGGCCACGCCGCGCGTGCGCACCGACATCCTGCACCAGCTGCAGGTGCGCTCCTGCAAGTGGTTCCTCAGCAGCTTCAACAGGCCCAACCTTGCCTACAGGATATTGGAGAAGAAACCCAAGTCTGTGAATCAGGAAATTGCCACGCTTATCAAGGAGAAGTTTTTCAGGTATGTCTCAAATTCTTCTATCGGTTATCTAGTGGCTTGTGAAATTTGTGATTAAAATTTCTTACTAAAATGTAACTTCTGAATCCCTTGTCCCCTTAACCAAGTTACGATCGTGTCATTTTGTCGAACGCCTTGAGTAGGCCACGCCTCCGATTTCTTTGTTCTGAGCACGTGACGGAGCTTTGAGATGACGTCAGAATAAAGAAATAGGAGACGTGGCTGACTCAAGGCGTTCGACCGAAGAGAATCGAAACGAAACGGTCATAACTTGGCAAAAAAATCTACACTGCATCACCCCCTATGATGCAGTGTAGATTTTTTTTTCAGTTAGTAAATAAGGGGTAATTCATTAAAGGGTTGCACAATTTATTTTCCATTTTATGTATTTTTTTTCTCTCATTTGTATTGTAATTTGCATTTAGTTTGTACTAGCTGTCTCCGCGAACTTTGTTTTGTCTTAGAGGCAATAAATGAGCAGATTTTTTTTTAGATTTAGTAACCCATGTCATTCTCCTGGTTAGGGAGTTAGTGATAGTGTGACGGATGACAGGACAGAGTGGAAGAAAAAAACATGTTGCACCGACCCCAAGTAAAATGGGATAAGGGTAGGATGATGATGATGATGATGTCATTCTCCTGGTTCATAGCTACCTCCCTACTAATTTTCAGCTAAATCGGTTCAGTCGACACACGACTTTTTTATATGTATAGATTTCTGGGCATATGGATTTCATCCAAAATGGTTTACAGGGTATCAGGCATAGTGTACTGCCTATCACGGAAGGAGTGTGAGAGTTTATCAGCGGACCTGCGCAAGGCAGGCATCCAGTCGGCGCCCTACCACGCCGGGCTCAGCGACAAGAAGCGCGAGGAGGTGCAGGCCGGCTGGGTCGCCGACAGGTATAATGTGGTGAGTGAACTGATGCTGAAGGGATTCAAGGTCAGGGGTTCGGTGCTCAAAATTAATTTTGGTGATTTTAATGTCAATATATGTCCATGTGTATGTCCAGTCTGTTTCTACTTGTGCGGCTTTCAGACGACAAGCTATAGGTAGCTCGCTGTCTGGCCGTCCGGTAGCCATGCGGACCGAGCTTGAGTCGTCGACGGCACGTAGTGTTCCACGTGTACCTCCAAGAGAGTTCAGCAAAATCGTAGTGGCTTAGGAGGGTCGAAGTCTAATAGAACCATGGATTAGCTTCCGAATCCAGCAACCCAGGATCTTGGAACGGAAGGTAAAGAAGGAACATAGGAACATAGGAATGTGGTTTAGTTGTTTGCTTTATTACCCGACTGCCAAAGAAGGAGGGTAATGTTTTTCGAGTGTATGTAAGTATGTATGTATGTCTTTTCCTTTGTGACCTCCTGTAGCCTAAACGGCTTGATGGATTTTGATGTATGAGGTATCGTTAGATTTGTCTTGATTACGGGAGTGTCATAGGATACATTTTATCCTAAAAGTCCCACGGGATAAAGACATAATAATATTTTTTCTAAATTTCCCTTTAAAAACAGCTAAAAAGTTATAAATAAAAAAATTATTATTAAAAAAACAAAATACCCGACTGCACACTAAAAAAAGAGTAAAACAAGCCCCACAATACAAATTTACTGAATATAATTTATAAATGTTGATGGAAAGCATCGCAGGCGGGGACCACCTTGACCGCCACCAACGAAAATTCTGCTAAATGGTGCACAACAGAAATGACTATAAATAAGCCTCTGTTGGTCCCCGCCTGCGATGCTTTCCATCAACATTTATAAATTATATTCAGTAAATTTGTATTGTGGGGCTTGTTTTACTCTTTTTTTAGTGTGCAGTCGGGTATTTTGTTTTTTTAATAATATTTTTTTTTTCCGTGTATTTTGTAACCGTTGTGCTGTGTCTGTATCGAATAAATCTATTTCAATTCTTATTCTACACGTAACCATAACAACGGGTTCAACTTATTTGCGGCGATATACTTCCAGAAATATTGTTAGTTTTGTAATGAAGGGTTCTGTGTTCAGATCTGCGCGACGATCGCGTTCGGCATGGGCGTGGACAAGGCGGACGTGCGCTACGTGATCCACCACAGCATGCCCAAGTCCGTGGAGGGCTACTACCAGGAGGCGGGCCGCGCCGGCCGCGACGGGGAGGTCGCCACCTGTCTGCTCTACTACTCATACTCTGACGTCGTCAGATATAGAAGATTGCTTGAAAGTACGTTCAAGTTCAAGCTTTTATTATATTACCGTGCATTCGGGTTTTCATGTTTTTTGGCAGCATCCATATTAAAAAGAAATGTGCGTTTTTACGGAAACATTTTTCAGCTTTTTACAAAAAACATGAGCATGAAGAAGTCATCTATTTTCGTCAACAAGTAGCGAAATAAGTAAGCTTTCTTATAAGGTATATTACATAGGTGTTAAAATTACTTTGGAATAAAGGCTCATTTTTTGACCTCTTCTTTATGTGTTTTTGTGTTTAAAAAGTCGATATGTGGTAAAGTGGAACTAGAATGTTTAAATAAAGAAATTCTCTTGAGCAAGTGTGATGATCAATTTCCATGCCTACTTTATATCAGAAGACGTTGTACTTTGAATGTATGATATTATTTGAAGTTATTTATAGTATTATTATAAAGCTGCAAGAGTTTGTTTGTTTAGTTGAACGCGCTCATTTCAGGAATTACTGGTCGATGTTTAGTTGAACGTGCTTATTATTATTACAGGTCGATTTGAAAAAATATTTCAGTGTAGGATAGCCCTTTCATTGAGTAAGGCTATGGACTATATAACATTACGCTACAACCTTCGAGAGCACGGCAGTAATATTATAAGCAGTAATTACTGTAGGTACTATTTTACAGTGGAACGGAACACGACGGCGGAGGCGCGCGGCGTGCACATCGCGAACCTGCTGCACATGGTGGAGGTGTGCGAGAGTGTGAGCGAGTGCCGGCGCGCGCAGGTGCTGGCCTACCTGGGCGAGCGGTTCAACCGCGACGACTGCGTCAAGGACCGCGCCACTGCATGCGACAACTGCCTCAATGCACACGACTATAAGGTAATAAATCCACTTTTGCGCTTTTTACCGACTTCATAAAAAGGAGGAGGTACTATGTTCGGATGTTTGTATTTTTTTTTGTATGTTTGTTCATCGATTACTCCGCCAATTATCGACGGATTTTCAAAATTCTGTTTTTGTTCGAAAGTAGATAGTTCTGAGGGGGCCCCATTGTCACCAAGTTAAGATCTGATGATGGGATCCATGAGGAATCGAGGGAATTCCTTAAATATTATAGGCAAACATATGGTGATTTTGGTATTTTTCTGCTCGTCCGATTCATCGCGACTGCGGTTCCGATCCGATGCGGTTCAGTTATTCGACGCGACACAGCTTTGTCTTATGTGCGCTCGTAACTGTTGCTTTAGCCGACATTCATATAAAAGAAGAAAAGAAGTCGCCGCACCACCAGAGTTTCCATAAAAATATCTAACCAGCTAAATACGAACGCTTCGATTCGCTAAACGTCACATCGCTTCGCTAATCGCTGCATCGCACCCTCGTGCTTGATACTCGATTGATACTCTAATGTGGTAGCATAATTAACCGATCATGCCACCATATTAGAGTATCAATTGTTTGTTCCGAGGCCAGAACTTACGACAACTGGTTAATGTGAAAACGGGTTTCTTATTTACTATGATCTGATTTATCAAGGGGTGTGGCTGAGATGAATGACAACGATGAGTCACTATTTTCTTAACATGATTACACTTTAGCTCTTTCTTCCTCATTCAAAAGTCAAGTGTTTTATTTGATTGAATTCGGTATCATATCGGGATAAACAAATAATATTTCTGAATTTTGTCCACCAGCTGAAGATACTTTTCTTCAGCTGGTGGACATGGTTTGGTTTAGTTGTCAAGATTTTTGTTGTAGCGTGCATTTGTTGTTACGTGTTTTGGATTAGTAAACATACGGGAAGGTGTTACTGGAGGTAACACTTTTCGGTATCATGTAAATACTCTTTGTTTGGTAACCTTTTTTATAATAATTGTAGCCAGTGGATGTCACGGAAGACTGCAAGGTGATAGCGCGCTGCATCCGCGAGAGCTGCAGCGGCCCCCGAGCCTCCTTCACTCTGCTGCACGTCGCGGACGCACTGCGCGGCTCCAATCAGGCGCGGCTGCAGGCGCTGCAGAACACGCCGCTACACGGACGGTGAGTTGTATGTAGCTGTGAGGAACAGAAGACTGCCAGGTGATGGCACTGCATCCGGAGAGCTGCAGCGGCCCCCGAGCCTCCTTCACTCTGCTGCACGTCGCGGACGCACTGCGCGGCTCCAATCAGGCGCGGCTGCAGGCGCTGCAGAACACGCCGCTACACGGACGGTGAGTTGTATGTAGCTGTGAGGAACAGAAGACTGCCAGGTGATGGCACTGCATCCGGAGAGCTGCAGCGGCCCCCGAGCCTCCTTCACTCTGCTGCACGTCGCGGACGCACTGCGCGGCTCCAATCAGGCGCGGCTGCAGGCGCTGCAGAACACGCCGCTACACGGACGGTGAGTTGTATGTAGCTGTGAGGAACAGAAGACTGCCAGGTGATGGCACTGCATCCGGAGAGCTGCAGCGGCCCCCGAGCCTCCTTCACTCTGCTGCACGTCGCGGACGCACTGCGCGGCTCCAATCAGGCGCGGCTGCAGGCGCTGCAGAACACGCCGCTACACGGACGGTGAGTTGTATGTAGCTGTGAGGAACAGAAGACTGCCAGGTGATGGCACTGCATCCGGAGAGCTGCAGCGGCCCCCGAGCCTCCTTCACTCTGCTGCACGTCGCGGACGCACTGCGCGGCTCCAATCAGGCGCGGCTGCAGGCGCTGCAGAACACGCCGCTACACGGACGGTGAGTTGTATGTAGCTGTGAGGAACAGAAGACTGCCAGGTGATGGCACTGCATCCGGAGAGCTGCAGCGGCCCCCGAGCCTCCTTCACTCTGCTGCACGTCGCGGACGCACTGCGCGGCTCCAATCAGGCGCGGCTGCAGGCGCTGCAGAACACGCCGCTACACGGACGGTGAGTTGTATGTAGCTGTGAGGAACAGAAGACTGCCAGGTGATGGCACTGCATCCGGAGAGCTGCAGCGGCCCCCGAGCCTCCTTCACTCTGCTGCACGTCGCGGACGCACTGCGCGGCTCCAATCAGGCGCGGCTGCAGGCGCTGCAGAACACGCCGCTACACGGACGGTGAGTTGTATGTAGCTGTGAGGAACAGAAGACTGCCAGGTGATGGCACTGCATCCGGAGAGCTGCAGCGGCCCCCGAGCCTCCTTCACTCTGCTGCACGTCGCGGACGCACTGCGCGGCTCCAATCAGGCGCGGCTGCAGGCGCTGCAGAACACGCCGCTACACGGACGGTGAGTTGTATGTAGCTGTGAGGAACAGAAGACTGCCAGGTGATGGCACTGCATCCGGAGAGCTGCAGCGGCCCCCGAGCCTCCTTCACTCTGCTGCACGTCGCGGACGCACTGCGCGGCTCCAATCAGGCGCGGCTGCAGGCGCTGCAGAACACGCCGCTACACGGACGGTGAGTTGTATGTAGCTGTGAGGAACAGAAGACTGCCAGGTGATGGCACTGCATCCGGAGAGCTGCAGCGGCCCCCGAGCCTCCTTCACTCTGCTGCACGTCGCGGACGCACTGCGCGGCTCCAATCAGGCGCGGCTGCAGGCGCTGCAGAACACGCCGCTACACGGACGGTGAGTTGTATGTAGCTGTGAGGAACAGAAGACTGCCAGGTGATGGCACTGCATCCGGAGAGCTGCAGCGGCCCCCGAGCCTCCTTCACTCTGCTGCACGTCGCGGACGCACTGCGCGGCTCCAATCAGGCGCGGCTGCAGGCGCTGCAGAACACGCCGCTACACGGACGGTGAGTTGTATGTAGCTGTGAGGAACAGAAGACTGCCAGGTGATGGCACTGCATCCGGAGAGCTGCAGCGGCCCCCGAGCCTCCTTCACTCTGCTGCACGTCGCGGACGCACTGCGCGGCTCCAATCAGGCGCGGCTGCAGGCGCTGCAGAACACGCCGCTACACGGACGGTGAGTTGTATGTAGCTGTGAGGAACAGAAGACTGCCAGGTGATGGCACTGCATCCGGAGAGCTGCAGCGGCCCCCGAGCCTCCTTCACTCTGCTGCACGTCGCGGACGCACTGCGCGGCTCCAATCAGGCGCGGCTGCAGGCGCTGCAGAACACGCCGCTACACGGACGGTGAGTTGTATGTAGCTGTGAGGAACAGAAGACTGCCAGGTGATGGCACTGCATCCGGAGAGCTGCAGCGGCCCCCGAGCCTCCTTCACTCTGCTGCACGTCGCGGACGCACTGCGCGGCTCCAATCAGGCGCGGCTGCAGGCGCTGCAGAACACGCCGCTACACGGACGGTGAGTTGTATGTAGCTGTGAGGAACAGAAGACTGCCAGGTGATGGCACTGCATCCGGAGAGCTGCAGCGGCCCCCGAGCCTCCTTCACTCTGCTGCACGTCGCGGACGCACTGCGCGGCTCCAATCAGGCGCGGCTGCAGGCGCTGCAGAACACGCCGCTACACGGACGGTGAGTTGTATGTAGCTGTGAGGAACAGAAGACTGCCAGGTGATGGCACTGCATCCGGAGAGCTGCAGCGGCCCCCGAGCCTCCTTCATGTCTATTAAGTCTGTCATGTAGTCGTGACCGTGGCGTGCTGGACACATTTTTGTCATGTGTGACACTGTAGTGATAACATAATTTGTTTCTACGCGAAGCCAGGAAGAGTTAGCAGTTTTCATATAACATGTAATGTTCTAGCTGCAAGTCGTGGCACCGCGGTGACCCCATGCGGCTGCTGCGGCAGCTGGTGGTGCGCGGGCTGCTGGCCGAGCGGCTCGTCGTCACCAACGACATCGCCAGCGCCTACGTCGTGCTGGGGCCTAAGATTGAACAGTAAGTATTCTGCTGAACACCTTATAAAAAAATTTCACGAAAAAAAAAACATAACCGTAATATACGTTACTCTTTTGTGGAGAAAAAAAATGCGTGCTCATATGAAAACAGATATAATTATTTACAGTCATGTAAAAAAAGTAATCCTGTTTTAGTAAAAGTTATTATTTTTTGTCACAAGTGTAATGAAAAACATCATTTGATACACGTGCAAATTTATAACTACAGCCTTCAGCTTTATAACATACTCGTTTACGACTCATACGAATTCTGCTTCGGTCGCAGTGACAAATTTTCTGCACTGGTCAAAATGTACTACTACATATTAACACAGTCATAATCTTTGATAGACTTGTGTTTGGGTTCAAGCCTGTGTAAAAGATGGAGGTGGAAATGAGTGGACTGTATTTTGAGATGCTGGTATTTTGCTGTTATTCCAATATTCTTAGAAAATACAATGATCCCGGACAAACAGTCATCTTACTAATATTATAAATGCGAAAGTTTGGATGTTTGAATGTTTGTTACTCAATCACGCCAAAACGGCTGGACGGATCTGGATAAAATTTGGCACGGGCATAGGATACACTGCGGAATAGGACATAGGCTACTTTTTATCCCGGAAACCCCAACCCCAATACCACGCGGGCGTAACCGCGGGCAAAAGCTAGTTGTTGTATATTTCGAGAGGTATCGTCCGTCGCGGCGGACCGAATCTCAGCACCTGTATAAAATGTATGTGTGTGTGCGCAGGTTGATGCGCGGCGGGCTGCGCATCGTGTTCCCCATGAAGGTGTCGCGCGCCGCGCCCGCCGCGCCCGCCGCCCCCGCCGCCCCGCGCGACAACTCGCCCGTGGCCGCGCTGCTCAAGAGACTCGAGGAACGCTGCTACGCCGACCTGGTGGAAGCCTGCCGGTAAGCAACCCAACATACCACTGTTTTTCTTTATTAACTAGCGTTGCGCCCCAACTTCGCACGAGTGCCAATATTAAAAATATTTGGCATGTATTATACAAGGTGTCATTGACATGCTAACGCAAACGAATACCATAGATCCAGTACATGATTCTAGACCCCCCAGTGGTGGAATTTTTTGTCGGTATATCTTTTTTTTATGAATTTTTAACGTTTTTTAAATTAAACAGTATAAAATCGCACTTTTAACATGTTTTGCGACAAAAATTAGTAAATTACATTCCAAATTAAAAATGTCATCGGGTTTGATTAGAATAATGACTTTATTTGCCTTGATGATTTATTTTTATATTTTTTTTCCTTTTTTTCCAAAAATATCATTGGGATTGGTTAGAATAACGATTTTATACAGGTAAAATATAAAAAATCAGTTTTTCAAAAATTTGAAAAAAAAAACCGACTAAATATTCCACCACTGGAGTGGCCACAATTGTGTACTGGATCTATGGTATTCATTTGCGTTAACATGTCAATGGCACCCTGTATATAAACCTTCCTCTTGAATTATCTGTTAAAAAAACCGTATCAAGATCCGTTGTGCAGTTTTGAAGATCTAAGCATACACCGGGATAAACAGCCTGAAGCGACTTTGTTTTATACTATGTTATTAATAAAAAAAAAGTTCTGTAAAAATAGACAAATATTCTCAAAAAACGTTACCATTCCGAGATTTATCAGAGAATGTTTAATATGAAAATGTATTGTTTCATGCAGTGAGATGGCTTCAGCCAGAGGCGTGTCGTTAGCGACAGTGCTACCACAAGCAGCGCTGAAGGCCATGGCGGCGCGCCTGCCCGAGCTGCAGGAGCACATGCTGGCGCTGCCCTACGTCACGCGCGCCAACTACCACAAGTACGGCGAGCAGCTGCTCAACATCACCAGCGCATACGCCATCGAGAAGATGGGTGAGTCACACACCGCACAAACATCATCATCTCAGCGCCAGTCCCGGTTGCACACCTTGACTTTCACCTCGGTGCCCGGAGTCCGCTTTCCCACAAAGTCGTCTCCACTTCGCTCGGTCTTTCGCGTCCTTTGCCTTAAGCCCATTAGCACGCATATCGTCCCTTACGACGTCGATCCAACGCCTCTTAGGCCTTCCTCGTTTTAGCCACACACCATACAATGCGTTCCAAATGAGAATAGGACCGATTGCCATGTTGTGACGTCAAGATTTACTGTCAAATCGAAGCAAGATATTTCAAAAATACAGTTTATTTAAAAAAAAAATTAGTTTATTTACGAACTGTGAACGAAATTACTTTCAGAATCCAGATTTTCAATTTTACTCATCACTGAGTTCTTCAATTTTGCAAAAGTATCTTTAATTTGACAGTACGGCGTGACGTCACATCCTGTCAATCGATCCTATTCTTATTTGGAACGCATAGTACAACATACACACATAATTACATGTCAGACAACAATCTACTTGAGAGCGGCCAACCCGACATACATTTTCATACAACCGCTCTTATGTGATTATGAAGTTATTACACATCTTTCTTCAGATATTTTGGATAGACAGATATCTTGTGGGTATTATCTAGGATTTTTTAGAAATCGAAACGTAAATTTGTGTAAGAGTAATCCAGTAGACCTCTGAAAATCGGCTATTTTAACTTTAACTCTCCATAATATAGTAGGACTACATTATTAAAAAAACATACAAACATCCGAACGTAGTACCTCCTCCTTTTTATGAGTCGGTAAAAATATAAAAAAGTACTTCTATAGAAGCCTAGCGCATTTAATCCAGATTCTAAATGATGTAATTTTTTTCAAAAATCCTTAACGATCTTATTAATAAACCTCGACTAGACCAAGAGTAACTTTACTCTAAGTGTTAGGTTTGGAGTAAATTAATTTAGTATTAATAAATGCGGAGTAAGGAGAGAGTAAGCTTATCCAAGCTAACTCTTGGAATAAAAGTTAATCATTAGCGCTACACAGTTTAACGATTGACTGAAGCCGCGTTTCCACTAGGCAACAATTGACGCGTAAGATGTTGTATAACAAGTTGCCTAACATGTTAAAAGTCAGCGCGGAACTTTTGTCTAGAAAATACCTACATAATAAAGAAAATGTCACAATGCTCTTTAAACAAACAACAAGCCGCGCGTCATGTTGCGCGCAAGCTGGCAACGTCGCGCGCTGTTGTGCAGCGTTGCCGTACATGTTGAGCGTCACGTATCGCGCGTCAAATGTTGCCTAGTGGAAACACGGCTTAAGCATCTACCGTCATGTACGAGTACCGTCTATTTTAACGTTTTTTTTTTTATATTTTACCTAAGTATTTTGTGATCATCGCTCATTTGTACATCTTTCACGCCTGTTATTAAAATTTGTGCATAAAAAATGGAAAAAAAATATTTTATTGATGATTTGAGAGTGTTAGATGAAATAAATGAGGTTAAAATTGTGCTGTCTTGACATAGACATAACTTGATATATTTTTAATATTTTTACATCGGCAACGGTAGTGTATGTGAAACTATTTTTATTAATAAGATCCTGTATGCACCATATACTAACAAATAAATAAATAATTATTATTATTACTGTATTGGTGAGACGTGTTAAATTGTATATAATACGAAAGAATCCACTGGAAGAACTTCATGAAACTGAGTTTAAGTGCAAGTACCGATTTTCTCGGTCCACTGCAGTGTTCATAATAGACATAATAGACAAAACAATCTTAAGATGAAAGTAAATCATATAAATAATTAAACAAAATTAAATTATATTAATTATTGTTTATTTAATAAAAGTTCGTACTCCTTCTCCAATATTTCTCTTTGTAATATTGCAGATTTTAAATTTTCTCTTCGTATTTCCATATTGATTGCATGTTCTTCCCTTCGTATTTCCATGTTGATTGCATGTTCTTTCCTTCGTATTTCCATGTTGATTGCATGTTGTTCTTCAGCCATTTCCATTCGTCTCATATGCTCCTTATCCTTGAGCATTTTACTATGGCTTATCATGCTATTTACATAGTCCGCCTGTAATTAACAAATAGTTATATTGAATATTTTAAGGTTAAAAATAAACAGCAGTAGATACTGGGTAATTTTTTAACCACTGCGTAATTTGTTTTTGGTGGCTCAGTGTAAGCAATAAAAAATACCTGTTTATTAAAATGTATTCAAGTTTATTATGTCTAAATTTGCGCACTGGTTAAAAAAATCCTGTATAAAATATGTATCACCATTTTTGAATTCATATCACAGTTCATGATATTATTTAAATTTATTTTTTGTTTGGCCACCTAGAAAAAATAATTAAATAATTAGATGCAGTGAAAACTTATAAGTTATCAGGTAATAATTAGAGAGGGCCAAACTGAAGTTACTTTTTAACTACATCCTGTATACAGAAATTCAATCTTTAAAAAATAATTACATTAATTTTATCACAAATTAATGTTGTTTTAACTATCATAATTACAGACACAATTTTTTTTCTACAACTATCACACAACGCCATCTAGTCCCAAGCTAAGCAGAGCTTGTGTTATGGGTACTAGACAACTGATAAACATACTTATATATTTCTAAATACATACATATTTATAGATAAATATCACCCAGACACAATACAAATGATCGTGCTCATCACACAAACATTTATTCTGGGTGGGAATCGAACCTACGACCTCCGGCATAGCAGTCAGGGCGACTAACCATTAGACCAACAGGCCAGTCACAGCCAGTCTATTCATCATATGAAAAAAATATCATTTTTGATATAATTTTACAAATTTTAATGGTATAATATTTTTAATATTTATTCTCAATAATTTGAGCGTGTTCTTTATAAACTATACGAAATAAATGCTAAAACAGAAAAGACATTGAAATATAACACAACAACGGTAAACATAAATAAATACCACGCGTTAAACATAAAATCAACAAGATTTACCTTTTCTTCTTTGTCCCAGTTCGTGGATCGAATTCGTTTTTGGCTCATTTTTTAATATGTTGTAAATTAGAATGGAATATAATATAGATTAATAAGTATGTTATTTTTTCACCGGGAAATCAACACGTAGCAAACAAAAACAAACAGCGTCTTGTGATGAATGATGACACACTGGCAGATGCACAAGAGTGCTAGCCACAACAATCTCCTGTCTATGGAACGGGGGAAAAATTACACATTATGTCTGTCAGGTTGACAGTTCTGTCATTCATTTCTTTTTCGATTACATTCAATAGTTCACTCTTTTTACTTTTAAAATGTGTTGCCATAACATGCGTTATAACTTATTGTATTGGTTTAATGTGCAAAAGTTGTTTACATTATACAATTGGATCTCAGTGTACACGTTTGTAGATAGTTACCCGGGAAAGATCTAATGCCTAAGGTACAGGCTCGGGCTAGTTTAGGTGTTACTGGTCATTCGAATTTTGTTCAATTGCAGAATTGTACCTACTGTATAGCAAAATCAACTAAAATATTTTTGTGTCAATAAAGCTTTTTTATTTTATTTGTTTTTATTAACTCCGATGTAAGGAATGTATTGTTAATCCGAGGTTACTCTATGTTTATTAATAACGTTTAATTTACAAAGATAATACTTTGTTACCTCGGAGTAACTACTCCAAATGTAACGTCGGAATATCTTTGGAATAGGCGATTTTTATTAACAAGACGTAGGTTTAATGAAAACACGTATTTCCTGGGAAGAGTTTTGTGAAACATTCGAATAAATCGTAGAATTACCGAATGCCAACAGAGTTTTCAGGTGTTATATCTCTTTTTTCGCTTTACTTTTCATCAAAAATCACTTTGGATTGTGTTAAATGAAGCAACAAGCTTTTAAACCATGCTCGACGTGGATGATAGGCGAGTCGGGAAGGCCCACCTTAAAAACATAAATTATTTTTCCTATAGAGGTCGCTATTGCATTAAGGAAGGGTTTGCTTTGAATGTTGGGTCATTTTTGCTAATCGGAAATCTTATGCATTGTGTACGAAACATATTACAAAAATATTGTATCACCACCAGGTCTCCTCATGCAGTACCAGGATGAGTTAGAAGAGGAAGAGTCGAAGGTTGCGGAAGAAGAACCCGGCTCGGACTCGGACACGGACTGGAGCCGCGCGGCGCAAGACACCAGCACGCCCAGCAGTCAGCGCGGGAGGCGAGGGGGGCGGGGGAGGACCTACCGCGGCGGAGTGCGCAAGAGGTTACTAGCCCTTACATTTTATTAATATTAGTTTTGGTGTTTGCGAAACTATCAATATTCATGATCAACGATTGCATCACTGCTTACCATCAGGTGGGATCGCAGTCAAGCATTAGTTTATAGCACATAAAGAGATATGTCTTATTTATTTATTTATACTTTATTGTACACCGCATTACAAATATATAGGACAAACATTATTAAAAAAAATTAAGGGTACAATGGGCGGTTTTATCGCACAAGGTAATCTCTTACAGACAACTTTTGGATGGACTGCGCAAAAGGAGAATATATATTTTGTTTAAAAGAATTGATGTACAAAATATCATAACTTTATCATGAAAAATCATATTGCCTGGTTGTCCGCACAAATTCATGGTCATCGTGCCATCCAGGCGACTGAAGGGTTGTTTTGCTTTTGCTCTCAACTTTGTGCTTACTGTTAATGCTCGCTATGACCTACAGTGAGCTGTGTTATACTTAGTATTGGTGATGTTGCAGCTGTTATAAGATATTTAGAGGAGACCTATGACCAGCACTTGGGCTACCATGACGTGTTAAAACGTTAGTTGAGCGAGCGAGGTTGATGGATAGAGTTATTCACCCTATTTATCTCCATTCCTTTAATAGCTCGTTAAAGGAAGTCGGTCGTAAAATGAATAGTTGATGGCTCGTAGCATCAAATCAACATTCAGGCAAACATTATTGATGATGACTAATTTATTATGCCAAAACCAAGCTACAGATTTCTTTATAACTCAAAAGGGCCTGTTAACGCACACGTTAACACTTCAAACACACACATGCGTCATCAAGCAGAGGGGTGCGGGCGGCATGGTGGCGCAGCGGTTCGGCGGCAGCTTGCGCGCTTTCCACACACTCCTGTAAAACAACACGACTACGATCGCATGATTTTTAATTGAATTTTTTGCCCTTTTATTTGGCCACCTGGGCCTAGCGTCTGCCATGTGTATGCTATATGCAATATGTCTCATTATCATACTATCTGCTTTAATGTTTCAAGGTACAAACGTAAGGGCACATCGTCAGCCAAGAAGAAGGCGGCTCGCGGAGCCTTCGCAGCCCGGCGCGGCGCGAGGGGAGCAAACGCTTCTACATCCACCGGTTAGTACTAATTTCTCCCTGGTATCCTCAGACGTTGCTTTCAAAACGGTGAAGGAAAACATCGTGAGGAATCAATTTTACCATCGGATATCCCGGCGTACGGCAAATATCCACCTTTACGTTGTTGAGATTACGGTCCGGACTAAGCGTTTTGCCTCGTCGTTTATACCGCGTACATCGAGGGACTGGAACAGTTTGCCGGCCGCAGTGTTTCCGTCCGAATATAATTTAGGTGTCTTCAAGGCTAGAGTGAAAAGGCTCTTAATAAATTAGTGCGCCTCACCATCAACGATTGCATCAATGCTTACCATCAGGTGGAATCGCAGTCAAGCACTAGTTTATAGCAATTAAAAAAACTCCCCTGTAAACATTGACCCCTATTTATTGTATTATTTTAAAAGTGTTATTTTAAAACCTATTTATAAAATAAATATCATTTATCATAAATAACATTTTCTTTTTTATGCACCTATCATATTGTCTCTTCACCACGCTTAGTTGACTGGTAGAGAATGCCTAATACATTAAGTCCACCTTTGTACCTTGTGTTGCATGAAGGATAAATAAATATCTGTATGATGTGTGTGTGTGTGTGTGTGTCTGTGTTGCAGGAACCCGTCTGGGCAGCATGCCGGTGCCGCGCGGCACGTCGGCGCAGCTCAACACGCGCCCTGGAGTCTTCAACCCGTCGCGGCTTAACCTTATATGAGGTGACATTACGCTCACAAACCTCATAAGTTAGACTTTAGGTGAAAACTACGGGTCCGAGTGCAGTCGTACTCGCTAGATGGCGTTGTGCTCAATATTCTTCATTTATTTTGTTTTTAGTACCTGGGAGCAATATTAAGGCTTGGCCACAGCCACCGGTGGCCAGCGACGGCGACTTAACACACTTTTTAATATATTTTGCAGCGGTAGCGAGTGGCCGCCACCGGATACACTTGTGCGGCGCGTCTATATACAAATATATTAAAAAGTGTGTTAAGTCGCCGTCGCTGGCCACCGGTGGCTGTGGTCGATGGCCCTTTTGCGACGAGCCTAAGTCATGGAAATGGAATTTGCTAAAACCGGACATTCTGCAGTATTGTACTTAGTCAAATTATTGCCTCAATATCCTTCTAATTGCGACTTCATGTCTTTAAATATATTGTTTAGTTACATATATGAATATTTACAATAGGTTTTAGTGCTATAATTTGACTTAGTTGATTTTAGCAAATGCCATTTCTTTGATTGAGAATCGAAACATTAAGAGCGGTTCGAATTGTGGACATTTCCGCGTAAGACGTAACTATGCGTGTAAATGAAACAAACAATTCCATTCTTCAACCCCCGTTCAACCGATTTTTACTTTTATTGCGTTGGTATGTTAAATGGCAGATGAAGAAGAAGAGGCAGACAATAAACAGTTTTTACTATACTTAACCATTTTTTTTGCGTTTAAACTTTGAGACCCAAGCGAACACACATATTTTTCTTCCTTGTGTTTGTAATTACCAAAGTCGAAAGATTAATGCCATCCTTATACCTACGGAAAGAAGTCAAAGTTGGTCGTATGAACAATAAAAACAATTTGGTTTAAATGTCTTATTTTAAATGGAGTATTAAGTCGACGACGCGGAAACGATTACGAAGATTTCCCTTCTCGCCCCAGTTTGAACACTACACTCAAGTTAGTTAATGTAATGAGCGTATTTGCAGTACAAATCGTCATTTTCTCCAGAGCTTTAAGAGCCGTTTACACGAGTCAACTTTCTCGTTTATGAGTCCCACACTGAATTCTCGTCTCTTGACATTCGAGAAACATTGCGTGTAAACGAGTCTCAAAAATGATCTTACTTTTATTAATTCTTAAAAAACCTCAATAAAATTACAATTAAACTTAATTAATTTTAAAATAATCCAATGTGCCTATTCTATTTTTTTATACTGTAAATAAATGTTGAATTTCGTGTTACTGTGTTGTTTTATTCAGTTCCTTAATACACCGTAATTTTTGATCGTTTTAATTCCGTGGAGAGCCGATCCGGTATATAAACTAAAAACTAACACACTATCGATTTGTAAAGATAAAATTAAAAATAAAGTATTTTTAGAAAACTCGAATTAATATACGCATGAACAAAATTAATTTATCTAAGTAAACATCAGCTGAGCGAGTCCAATGACCAGTAGGTTATGTTTTATGTATCGAATCGAACCTCCACTAGATTAAAACGATCAAAAGGACATGTCCAAAAATGTATGGACCAAAAACCCAGAATCGACAGGAATGAAATGTATACCAGTTGATTGACATTAAATAAGAAAAAAAATCTTTTAAAACAATAATAAAATAAGTTTAAGTCATATTGTGGCTTAATATGACGTTTTAATGTTGTATCACTTGTGATAATTATCATCAACACATTTCACAAGCAATAACAACATAATAACAACATCATATTAAATCACAACATAACAAACACTCAGTTTTTTGTATATTTTTTTTCTTTTGGCCCATATATACTACAATCGTTACAGTACTGTGTGTATTATTGGTAATTCTGTGGCTAAGGGTCAACTCACATCGAAAGAGCCGCGTACATGTTTTTAGTTCGTGTATAGTTCCAAACTGTATTTTCTTTTATTATTTGGGCAATAAAGTTTTTATGACAATAATTGTTGATTTTTTTTTTTATCCAAAGCAACATAATTAGAAAAGATATATAATTAGAAAGAATTTTGTACTTATTTTATTTTGCTCTTGGCTCCTATACTACAACGATTTCAGGGTTGCCGCTTTGGCAACATTATAACGCCAATCCATTGGTACACAGTTAATTTCTGTCGATTCTGGGTCATTTTTTGGACATGATCTTTAGCGATGTATATAGCAGTTATTATTTTAATTTTTACTTGTAGTTTTAATGAGTGTAGTAGAGCGCCTTCAAATTCAACAAGGGGTCGTGCGACAGTAGCGCTGCTGCTACACCCCTTTGTTATTCCAAGGAGCCATAAGTTCACTAGGGGAAAAAAAACAGTGGAATTTCTGTTTCGATTTTGTGCCGACATCGACTTTCGAAACTAAATCTCTAAAAGCCCAAACCTCTAAGCTGTTATACTCCATCTTAAGGTGGTCTGGCAGATATCGCTATTAGCGATAAGACCGTTTATATAAGAACATTTGTTACTTTTTTTGTGTGTGATGTGATGTTTGTCGGTTAGTATCACGTTCCATTAAAAGAGTCTAAGTTTCTACGAGTTGACTTCGGCACCTCATACGCCTTTAAAAGGTCCAGAACATGGGTCCTGATATAACAAAATACGTACATCGAGGGACTGGAACAGTTTGCCGGCTGCAGTCTTTCCGTCCGTTTATAATTTAGGTGTCTTCAAGGCTAGAGTGAATAGGCTCTTAATAAACTAGTGCGCCTTACCATCAACGATTGTAGCACTGCTTACTGCAATCAGGCGGGATTGCAGTGAAGCACTAGTTCATTGCAGTTAAAAAAAAGTACTGAAAATAATAATAAAATTTGTCGAAATAATAGACAATAACTTGTGTACATGTATAATGATCTTCATAGCGTTTCCTGACTTGGCGAGGTCGAGCGCCTCCTTGGTCTTCTGCAGCGGGAAGTGGTCTGTGATGAACTTCTTGAGGTTGATCGCTCCGGATGACACTGCTGCTAGCGCAGGCGGGTATCTGCGAAGAATAAAATAAAACTGTAAAACGTGAACAGTGGTGGCCGAGTGGTAATGGGCTAGATTTATGAGTTGTAGGTCACGGGTTGCAACCCAGCCAGACACATTATTTTGTGTAATTTATTTCATCATCACTGCTCACAACATCGCGAAGAAACCGACATGTTCCAGAATAAAAAATTCAAAGACATTGTGGCAGTGCAGTGGCATTGACTGTTAAACTGGAGGTCATCGGTTCGATTCTCACTTGGGACACAAATATTTGTGCTATGAGTAAGATCATTAGTGTAATTTATTTGTAATACGTGTATATTTAGAAATATATATTCGTAAGTATGTTTATCAGATGTCTAGTACTCATAACACAAGCTCTGCTTAGTTTGATCGTAATGATTAGATGGCGTTGTGTGATATAAAAAAAAAGAATGGGTGAACCTACTAAATATACGTATGTGCATAACCCATAAAGGCTATAATTGCCTGAAAAGTGTGAAGTTAGCTGTGAGACTTACGTGTTGACGATCCTGTAGGAGCCTCGCACGTCGACCTCTCTGATCAGCGCCTGCGTGAGGGGCACCTCTACCTTGCTGTCACCGATGCCCACCACAAGCACTACGCCCGCCGTCTTCGTTACCTGCCATTATATACATGTTATTAAAATATTTATAAACAAACTACAAAGCATTTTATTAAACATGTAGTGACACAGTACCTGTCACATATACCTTACCTCCGACCACATACCACCGTACCACACCAGTTACCAGTTACCAATACCTCATACAACCTGTTACCATTACCTCAAAACCAATTACCATGTTTTCGACAAATCTCCGTTAAGAAATATTGAAGCAGGCGTTTCTGATAAGAAACAGTTTTTCGACTCAACTCTGTTAAGAAACAGGAAGTACACGTTTTTCGACCTTATCCGCACAGAAATAAGAAGCAACATGTTTTTCGACATCATCCGCACAGAAACAGGATAGCAGTCAGCATAAGCAGAAGCTCCAGCACTCTTCGTCTTGATTTCGAACTTCGCAGCCGCGCCGATGAACCACGTGAGCTTGCGCAGCGGACATGTTGACTCGACGACGTTCTTCCGGCGAAAAGGATCGCGAACCGCGCGCAGCTTGTATTTATACTTTCGCGACAATAATACTCCGCGCCCCGCGCATGCGCACTCCGCGCGTGGCTCATTCACTGCGTCTACGTCTGGCGCGCCCCCTACCGAGGAGTCGCGACTTACTATTGTAAATATATTAGCCTAACCACTACTTGAACCAATCAAAATGTAAATATAATTAGGGTGAAATTGTACAGAAATATACATTACTTGTTCCGACATCAAGAGATCAACACGACTTTCATTTCTCAACACGCAACCCTTAAAAACATTTACAGGCATTTTTTGTGTCACCAACAATGTCAAAAAGTCAGAAAAATGAATCACAATTGAATGAGAATAATGTTAAAAATATTAATATATGAGAGACGAGAAGCGAATAAGATTATTTATCAGCAAATCAAATCCTCTCGAAACTTAAAGCGGATAGCACCACCGATCGAGAGAGCAATCTCAATATCAGAAAAATCGAAGATGCTGAAGTCCTGTTCACTGGCACCGACCAATTAAACCAGAACATAGAATCGCTACGAAGCGGCGGCGGCGGGAACGGTTGGGGTGTGCGCAAATTAATTCTGTACCAGGATTCAGGCTCATGGTAGCGCTCTTACATCTACTGACCACAGACGCTTAGCTTCATGCTTCATAGACGCCTAATTCGCATGCGTAAAGCATACATACAACAAAACTATGAAACTGTCGACGAAGTAGCAACGACACGACGTGCATGAGTTTGCCGTTTTTAGTACACCAAGCGTATGATGACAAATGTCTTACTAATATTATAAATGCGAAAGTTACGATGTTTGGATGTTTATAACTCAATCGCGCCAAAACGGCTGGACGGATCTGGATGAAATTTGGAACAGGCATAGGATACACTCTGGAATAGGACATAGGCTACTTTTTATCCCGGAAACTCCAACCCCAACCCCAATACCGCTCGGGCGAAGCCGCGGGCAAAAGCTAGTGCGTCTATAAAGTTAGTCGTCCGTAAACTTTAAGTTTTATTTAGGAGTTAGTAGGAGTCTAAAATAAACATCCGTTTCCTCCAAATGGAGTAATTCCATGAGGACATCCTCCACAAAATACAAAATTGTGACATGTTACCAGCATAGCGACTCTCTGAGCGGAGGCATAGGCGCAGGCGTCTATGGTGACGTCGGGCTGGCCGCCCAGCCGCGCCACGATGCCGTCCACCATCTCCTGGTCCGAGGTGTCTCTCTTCACCAGCAGGGTGTAGTCCGCGCCCAGCTCCCGCGCCGTGTCCAGTCGGGACTGTACCACGTCTGAGAACAATTTAAATGATTTAGTCTATAATATCATTTCTGTATTCTCTAGTTGGAGGACATGTAATAGGATGTTTCAACATTTATGCTTGACCCGTTCCCAGTAATATTATCCACATGGGACCAATAGTGAATTTTTAGTAGTTGTGTCTAGTTGTACCATAAACCATCCAATTGTGGATCAATAATCCTATTGCGGGGTTGTACAAAATTGTTGATTTGTTAAATATTTCCCCATTTTAGGAAATACATTCTATGTCGTGGGTGCGTTCAGAAAAATGTAAATCCACATACACAAGACATTCAGACCCGGAACACCTATTAGTAGGCCGTATAAATATTTGTTCGTTGCGGGAATAGAACCAGCGACACACATCACGGCAGTCCGATATCATGTCATTAATAATAATAGTATAATAATACATATATCACCCACAGCACTACTCAACACGACAGGTTTTACTCAGAAAGGCTAAGATTTAATCTTCCCATCTCACTCTCATTGCAGTCAATAGCTCTACATATATGGTAATTCAACACAGCACAAAATAAGTGTGCTTTTAATCCAGATTGTTATTTAGTCACTAGTTTTCTGCCAGCGGCTTCGCCCGCGTATAAGTAGGGTTCTCCATACAAACTTTAGACCCCCATTACATTCCTTTAGGAGCCAAATTTTGAAAAACCCTTTCTTAGTGTTCCCCTACGTCATAAAAGGAAGCCTTGTGCAAAATTTCACGCTCCTAGGCCCAGTAGTTTTAGCTGTGCGTCGATATGTCAGTTTCTCCTTTTATATATATAGATAATAATATAATATATTCCACAACTATCACACAACGCCGTCTAGTCCCAAGCTAAGCAGAGCTTGTGTTATGAGTACTAAACAACTAATAAACATATACTTATATATTTCTAAATACATACATATTATAGATAAATTACACCCAGACACAGAACAAATGATCGAGCTCATCACACAAACATTTGTCCTGGGTGGGAATCGTACCCACGACCTCCGGCGTAGCAGTCAGGGTCACTAACTACTAGGCTGACAGGCCAGTCGTGTCACTCTCGCCTCAAGATATGTTCTACAAACAAACGCTTCGAACTAATCTTCCTATCTTGCTCTCATTGCCGTCAATAAACTCTATATGGTAAGGCGGAAGAGCACAAATGAAGTGTGCCTTTAATCCAGTTGGTTATATGTCGGTCAAGTTTCGTAGAACTATTTTTGTAAAGAAAAGTCGTGATGTTGCCAAATTACCGGTCATAAGTATAGCGCTGGCGCCCATGGCCCGCGCGGTCATGGCACACAAGATGCCGATGGGGCCCGCGCCCAGGATGAGCACGCGCTGCCCCAGGCGGATGCCGGCGCGGTTGCACGCGTGCATGGCGATCGCCAGCGGCTGCACTGCGGCTCCTTCCTCCATGCTCAAGTTGTCTGGCATCCTTGTGGGAGAAACAGTATGTTTTATTATTCATCATTTTCTTAATCACCATCTATCAGGCAATTACAAACGTTTGTACCTATAATTATGGTCCCTCTTTATATCTACACGAACTACGCACTACATCTGCAGGCCATACACCTTTACATTGATGACTTTAGTGCAGTTTTGACAAAGCCGTGTGAGAGCGGTGTAAGTTTTGAAAGTTTTGCCGCAAAAAAGCGACCGCAGAGGACCTTGTATTACATATTAGTATTTTGACAAATAATTTCTACTAACGTACTTGTCTATCGCTAGCATATAAGTCGATGTTATGCTCAAATCACTCGGAAAACACTGCATGATGCAGGATTTTTTAAACGCTCAGAGCACTGAGAACCCCACCTAATCTATTGAACATTCATCTATTTGGAAATTCATAATTGTTTTATTAGATATTTAAACTAATGCTTGACTGCGATCCCACCTGATGGTAAATAGTCATGCAATCGTTGATGGTGAGGCGCAATAGATTATTAAGAACTTATTCACTCTAGCCTTGAAGACACCTGAATTATAAACGGGTGGGAAGACTGCAGCAGGCAAAGGCAGATTGTACCAGTTCTTCCAGTAATTATAGATTCCAACAGATAATAGAACTTACTTGTGACAGAAGTCAGCGACATGCTTGTAGTAGTGGCAGAGATTTCCGGAGGCGCCCGTGGTGGAGCAGTAGCGCGGCGCCGCGCACAGGTTGTAGCGGCCCAGCTTGCAGTACTCGCAGCGACGGCACGGCTGCGTCGGCTCGATGGACACGCGGTCGCCCACCTCCAGGGAGCTCACGCGGGACCCTATCTGGTGGAAGAATAAAAATCTCTTAAAAGCAGGATGCTCCAAAGTAGCCAATAAGGTTTAAAATGGGCCTGCGCGCTGACGATGATTCGACCTGTCGAGTAGCCTACCGACTGGATTCCGAACAGCAAGAACCGGCAACGCGGTAGGCCCAGAAGGAGATGCCGTGACGATTTGGACTCCTACCTAAAGGATTGGTCAGAAGTGGCTAAGAACCGAAAAGATTAGAATAACAGAAGGGAGGCCTTTGCCCTGCAGTGGCACACCGCAGGCTCATAATAATAATTGATATTTTAAAATAATGGGCCTTTGTGCTGCCGATGATTCGACCTTATTTATAGCATTCGAGATTCATCGATTTCATGTAGGTACTGAGACGCCTCGAGTCCTCCGGAGAGGCGCCCCAGTTTCAGGGTCGTGGTAACAGCAGTAAAACCACGATTTAAGTCTTATACTTTTTTCTATATTTTTTCTCTTACGGTTGACGTACAATCTTTCATATCTGTATAATGCGAAATAATATTTACACACATTCATTTGTGGTGGTCGAGAAATGTTCGGTATCCTAACATTTCTATTCATAAAGGGAGCCACCCCTTTATGAATAGAAATGTTAGGATACCGAACATTTCTCGACCACCACAAATGAATGTATGTGATATCTATAAAGAGATCACATGCCTCACGAGTTAGCGCACTGGCTTGTAAGACGTTCGCAGACTGTTCGTAGTTTGAAGTTTAAATTATTCTAAAGAAAAAAGAATATGTTGTAATTATACAGATATGAAAGATTGTACGTCGAAAAAAGTATAAGACTTAAATCGTGGTTTTATTGCTGTTACCACGACCCTGAAACTGGGGAGCCTCTCGAGAGGACTCGAGGCGTCTCAGTACTGTCGAGCAACCTTTTCAAGCAAATGTTATTCGAGCAATCGTCATTCGATTTCAAATAGGGAACCCAAAAAAAAAAAATGGATGGACACGCTGCCCCGACCTGGACAGTCCACGGGGGAATTGTGGTGCTGAAAAATTTCAATGAAAAGACTTCACTTTTCACTGCTTTTCTCAGTTGCACTCCGTGCCCTCATTTAAGGCTGTAATTAAAACAAATATAGAAAACTTATTTCCTAGTTCACTTACTTTGACAATAACGCCGGCGCCCTCATGGCCGAGCACGATGGGCTCCGAGACGACCTCCGCTCCACAGGCCCCGGTGGTGTACATCTTCACATCGGAACCACAAATGCCCACACAGTCCATCTTTACTAGCACCTCTGAAACAAAAATGAAACTTGATTGAGATGGCAGATATGGATCGATATGAGACGCCAACCAATCAGTGTGGGTCCCCTTACTTTTAGGGTCAATGGTTACGGTTGCTGACAACCCATTAAGATGTGCGGGAACAGAATGCGCTGTTGACGACTTGGGCTCGATCCATACAGTTACCGAATGGTCGGACGGCGAGCTACCCATTGCTTGCCGTCTGCTTGCCCGCGTCTACGGTGGCTGGAAATCGTGATCGAAATCCCGACGGCGGCTGGGGCACCAGTCATTGTGATGACTAGCCTGTCTTTCGGCTGTACTGATGATAAGATAGCATAGCATTCAGACCCCAGTTCCTGCTGCTGGGATACAGATCTCTACCACCCAGACACCATCCTGGAAGACACAGAAACGCAAACTCAGTGCATTTTTGGATCATAGTATGCCTTTTCCTTAAATATTTTCTTTTACCTATTTTTTTAGAGTTTTTTGGTGTTTATTAACCTTGCCCCACACTAGGAATTCCTTCTGTATCCTAGGTGCATTCATAACCATGTATCTCTGCTCACATACCCGGAACAACTATCTCCAGGCTATATAAATACTTGTTACGTACGGGAATCGAACTCGTGACGTGACACACAGCGCAGCAGTTAATCTTTCATCCACCACAATGGTGACCATCATAAGTTACACATACCTAAATTAGGTTCGAAGTTGAAACCCAAGACTTATTAGTAGGTATAACGATAGGATCCTGTCCAAAGCATGGAATGGAAATTGAGAGGTTACTGAAATTGGAATGGTGAAGCAGCAATCTGCCATTTCAATTCTACAATCGGACAACCGGTACAGCGAATATCCACCCTTACGTTGTTGAGACGTCTACGGTTCGGACTAAGCGTTATGCTTCGTTGTTCGAGCATTATATCGAGGGACTAGAACAGTTTGTCTGCTGCGGTTTTCCTTTCGATTGTAATTTAGGTGTATTCAGGGCTAGAGTGAATAGGCTCTTAATAAACTAGTGCGCCTCACCCTCAACGATCACAGATCACTTCTTACCATCAGGTGGGATCGCAGTCAAGCATTGATTTATAGCAATTAAGTAAAAAATAACCGAGATATAACGCGCGTGCCTTCTCTGTATGAGACATCGATCACTGCAACACATACCTAAATAACTTTTTTTTAGTGATTTATCAGTGATCGATGGTAGAAGACTAGAACTCTTGTCTGTGTCTCTTAATTTTAGGAAAAAATTGAAGAAATTACTTACCGTCATTGGCAATTTCTGGCACCGGAATATCTTCCTGAAAGAAGATGCAATTATCAATAAAGTTTCATAACAGATTACATTCTGGTTAAAGTTCAATTAATAATAAACAGGCAATTTCTGGCACCGGAATATCTTCCTGAAAGAAGATGCAATTATCAATAAAGTTTCATAAAAGATTAGGTACATTCTGGTTAAAGTTCAATTAATAATAAACAAAAGATAATTGGTACAAGACACGTGTTCTTAAGTATACCTACCTACCCTATTCGCGGTAAGATAGACATTTAAAGACAATTTTCTACTGTCTGTGCAATCGATTTTAACTCCTATTCCGTAGGCAAAAAGATGGCATAATTAAACTAAATCGTTAAAAAACCCACTATTTTAATAGGTACTAAGTACCAGTACGTTAACACTATCTACTTATTACGTTTTTGTTAGCATGTAGGCTCATGTAGATTAACAACGAGTCTTGTTATTCTTTTTAAGAGAATATCTTATCAATCAATCAATCAAAAGCTACTTGGGACCCTGTAAAAATAAAAAAGTACCCACACAGAATAGTTTAATAATCTGGTATATCGGGCTTGTGGTCCACATTTGTTTTCGCTGAGTGTAGGTAACTATGGGTTTTGGGGCACACTCACGGCACACTGGACAGGAAAGTAGAAGACACAGGTATGGCCTGCTGTGCACATAGTCGTATCGTCAATTTCAATTTACGCATTTTTCGTTCATAGACTTTCAAGTGGATATTTTACAAGATATAAAGACAACATACCGCTTAGTTTTACACTGAAAGGTCCTACGTTTATTTAAAAAGCTCAATATAGGGCCCAAACACAAAACTACGATGCGTTGTCGCATCGTAAAAATCTACGACGTCACACAACCTATCGCAAAAACTTACGAATTGATTCGTTTCGCACTTTGTATGATCACCTGAAGCAAAGTTTTGCCGCACAAAATCGCATCGCAGTTTTATGTGGAAGCCATAAGTCTACCAATAAATACACTTCTAAATTAAAAAATGAGCGATCATTTTTGTCAAAACTCACAATTCTGACATCGTAAGGTCCATGTAGGACCGCAGCGATGTTCGCGGCCATTTTCGTCGGCTTCTCGATGCACAGTGTTCCAATCGCTTAAATTATATAATAAGTATTGTGTTGTTTAACGTTTCTCGTAAGATAATTAAAGTAATCGTGATAACATGACACTAAAAGGTCTAGTTTGTTATTTGTTAGTTTGTACTAAATCATAATATCCTTCCGAATTATATGGTCTGTGACGATCTATGGCCAATCTCAACGTATGGAGACGCAAGACACAGAACCAAGTAGGAGAAATTATGAATTTCGAGGCACGGTGGCATCGTACAACTAATTTCTAAACCCATAGGCATACTACAGAGTAATTCTTTATAGAAAAATCCTATAGCAGTCTTTACTCAATGGAAATGGCGAGTCTGAAGTTAGGCACTGCGAAATTTAACGTTTGAAAACTCGTAAAAAATAAATGCAATGTGCACTTGTTATTGCTGTTAAAAATTGTTATTTATTTATTTATTTATAAAAACTTTATGCACATAATAAGTACAAAGGCGGACTTAATGCCATAGGCATTTTCTACCAGTCGACCGAGTCGAGTGTGTTATTGGCATTTTTTTTTTTTAAATCTTTATATTTTTTTACGAGTTTAAAACACCCGGGGCGAAAGTCTAGGTAGTTAGATGTACATGTATACTATTATGTGGTGAATTATTATTTCCATATTTCAATTTATTTTCGTTATCGTTATTTTAAAATGATGTATTGTGTATATTTAAATTAAATTGTGTTTGCATATTACTATGACTATGTATTGCTAAATTATGTCAGATACTACACATAGAACCAAGTAGGTACTCAGCTGCGTATTTTTAATGCTGCTCTTGCGCGCAGAAGAAATTATTGGCTTTGCGTAATTTTCGAGGCATCGCTCGGTGTGTCGTACATTTTTTTTCAATACACTCGAAAACTGCCTCTTATCGCACTCCTATTAGGTTCAATATAGCATGTATATCACCCAAGTGTTTTTTTGAGTTTATCACAACAAGGGCTTTTTTATTCCTTCCTTATCGTCACGGTCACGGGTGATTATTTTGTTTTACTTAGTTTATCGAATCAGGCGCGAGGCGTCCCCCAGAGTCGCTGGACGACCCCACGAAATTAGAAACAGACCAAAGCAGATTTGAATGCTATATTTCTTATATTTCTACTGTATGTTTGAGATACGATTAAACATTTTTTCTTTCTTTCTTTATTTCACAAGTCGTAAGTGTATTGATAAACGTCGTTTGATACACGTGCAGATTTGTCATTGCAGCCCTCGGCTCCATAACACACTCGCCTACGGCTCGTGTGAATTTCGCATCGATCGCAATGACAAACTTCCTGCACTTGTATCAAAATGTACTATACTTCTATACTCCGGGATACTACAGAGTAACTCCTTATGGGAAAATCCAACAGCCGTCTTTGCTCCACCCGGGAATCGAACTCAGTACCCCACACGAAGATTCAAGGTTCAGTTCTTATAGCAGGTTTAACCAATCGTGACAAATTGAATCGAATCGAAAAGCAAATTAGCTTCAATTTTGACATTTCAAAAGTGCCTGTAAATGTCTATTTGAAATAAATAATCTTGAGTTTGTGTTTGAAAGGATCAACCTACCTGTCAAATTTTAAGTTTGTAGATGTTATAGTTTCTGAGATTTCGTGATTAATCAGTGAGTGGTATTTCACTTTTTTTAAATAGTCTTTAGAATTTTTTTTAGGTAAGTAGGTATAGGTATGTCTAAGTCCAGCAGTGGACTTCTTTTAGCAAAAAGTGTGATTATTGAAGAGAGATCTTGTGGTCCAAGAGCCCAGGGCCGATATATACAAAAATTATCACTCTGTACAATAAAGCTTATAATAAATAAATAATAATAAAAATGATCACTCAGACTTTAAAAAAGTGAGAGATTTTTTTATTTACCTTTAGTACCGGGTACCTGTAAATTGGCCGCCGGGCCAAGCTAGCAGGTTTGTATACCTTCAGAGTATACGCCAGCACTAGGTATTCTGTACGATACATTTTGTTTCTCAGAAAATAAGTAACGTCTAGCGGCCCTGGGCTCTTGCTCTATTTGAAATTATCTTTTTTATTATCTTCTTAAATCTAGAAGTGGAAAATAATAACACCGCAGCTTTCAGAAAACATAAATCTTTATTTAATATAAAAATATTTTATTTTCATTTGTACTTCATCTTTTTGTTCCTGTTATTTGATACAATATCATTTAAATTACGTACTTCAGGATGAAGTGTTTCCGTGTCACATATTTACATAACAAGATAACAATCTTTTGAAACTTAATCTTAATTACAAAGCCTGTTTTTTCCTAGAAAAACAATTTCTAGATACAATTCATAGTACATATACCTAACCACTTGGTCAGTAGGTAATCAAACAACTTAATATATTGATATCTTAAAAAACTACCCCTTCCCCTAGCCAAGTTACAATCGTTTCGTTAACGTCGAACGCTTCGAGTTGGCAACACCCCAATATCTTTGTTCTGTCCTCATCTCAATGTCGTCAGAAGAAAGGTATTGAAGGCATGACTTGTTCCAAGTGTTCGACTTTAACGAAACGATAGTAACTTGGCTAGCGGGGCAACATGTAACATAGTAAGTAGTCAACAACTGGAATACATACTCGACACTACAAGTTTCCAATCGGCTACATTCGTTAAACACGATCGCGTCCGAAGTGACTTGAGTCGATCGTGACCGACAGGGTCTACGAGTACTAGCTTAATCATGTGCGACGTGAAAATAAGGTTAGTTTTGTTCGTGTAATTATTCATACTAAGCCTTTTTAGCTTCGAACAGCCAATATCACATGTGTGTTATTATCTAACAACACTGCTCTTGTCAAAAATTGGTACTATGCGTTCCAAATAAGAATAGGATCGATTGATAGGATGTGATGTCACGCCGTACTGTCAAATCGAAGATATTTTTGTTAAATTGAACAACTCAGAGATGAGTAAAATTTAAAAACTGGATTCTAATTAAACTTTTTTCGTTCACAGTTCGTGAATAAATTAAATAAAATTGAATTTTAAAAATATCATGCCTCGATTTGACAGTAAATCGTGACGACACAACATGGCAATCGTTCCTATTCTCATTTGGAACGCAATGTAAAGGCGAGAGCCATGTGATCATCCACGCGTTCCGAATTGTGTCAAAAGCGATTATATCGCGAATCCGACCAAATTGAATAGTCATAAAATATAGGAGTATTATTTTTAACGTTGTGCGTTGGTTGGATTCGCGAAATAAACACTTTTGACGCAATTCGAAACGAGGGGTCTATCGCAATCCTATTGAAGATATAAACTAAACTGTAAAAGGGTCGAAGTGAATAGGGTGTACAGCTGTCTCGCTCGCACGCCTGAAAAAACCATTCCCAGGGTATGTATTAATAACACGCCGTGGGAAGGCCTAAGTTTTGAAAAGCATTGAATACAACTCTATTACGGATCGAACGCACGTAAGGGAAGTTTGCGCCGCATCGCGTTGAATTCGCGTAAACCACATTAGTTCGCCAAGTGCGCCTATAGCGATATTGTATCAGCATTGCATCCGTGCGGATCGCTAGTAAATAATAATTTACATCTATTTACATAAACAGAAGGGAAAAAAAAGTTAATAACCAAAAACAGACGAGCGAGCGAGAAAGAGATGAAGAACTTTACATAGCTCCATCTCTTTTTTATATACAACGAGTAACAAAATAACTATTTACATCAAGGTAGCCAGGTACTAGGCGCTCAGATTTACAGAATGTTTCGTAATATTAGCGAGTGTCGTGGAATGTTATTTACCCCCGTAGTGTCGTGACACGTTTATTATGAATTGAAAAATTTATTTTGTGCTGAAACTTCGTGTAGAGATTCTATTCAACCTGTATTCTTCAGCGCTTCTTGATGTATATGGTTATTTTGTTACACATTGTATAAAAACTAGCTCTTTGATTTTAGAGTTTAAGTCTTCAAATTGATCGTGTTAAGGCCTCTGTTCGTAAGTCAAAGTAAGTTAGAACTTGACGGGGTTATTAGCGTCCCTTGGCTGCACGTGGATCATGACCTTGATGCCGAGCCCCTGGCGCGCCACCTCGTACGCCTCCAGGGTCTGCTCCATGCTGAAGTGGTGCGACACCAGCGGCTTCACGTTGATCTTGCCGCTTGCTACCATGTTCAGCGCGATTGGGTACCTGGAGACATGAAAAATACATTAGTAGAGTAGAGATTAAGGCTAGTGTGCCTCCTAGCTCCTTATAAACTAGTACACCTTAATATTGGGAATTACATTATTTTACTCCGCTTAAGTAATCTGCATACTAATTATACACTTTTACATTGATGACATAAGTGCAGTTTTGACGTATCAGAGCTGTAAGTCTTGAAATTTTTGATAGACGAAAGTTTTAATGAAGCGCTACAGAGAACTTTTGTATCACTAGCTATATAAATCGATGATTGCCATGTCATAGTTGACAAATATTCGAATAAAAAAATAAGTTGACAGAGTCAAAAACTAACGGCACATTCCTTCTCATCACATCCTACATTTTAGTGACTTTTAAAATCGTTTTCTCAAACAAAAAATTTCAATTCTCTACATGACTATCACGAAAAAAGAAAAACAATTTAGGAACCCTAACAAACGATTTTTGGTTCTAAAAATTCGCTATTTCTGATGCAAGATGAAATGCAACAAGCTGTTTCGGCTCTAGGTACAGCGCGTCAAAAAATATACATAAGTACATAGGGGCTGTCGGCTAAAAAGGCTATAAAGGCCTTTAGACTAAGTTCGATCAGTAATTACACCGTTTTTAGACCGTTTTAATCGTATGGAGGTTCAATTCGATAGACGTGTAGTGACATCTATGACGCCACATAAGAACTACAAGAATCCTGCATCGCACAATGAAAGTTCTCCGCGCGATTAGAACATATACAACACCCCGAAGTCAACTATCGGGCAATAGCCCACCAGACTATAACACCTGTCTGGTCGGAGGATCCTCCCTTTTCAACGGAGGTATGTGGGACTTTACTCTCTGTTCCGCATACCCCCCAAAGATGAACGATTTGTAAATACACTGGTGTGAATACTTACTCGTTGACATATCGGAAGATGCCGCGGATGTCGACCTCGCGGGCGAGCGCGCCGGCCAGCGGTACGGTCTGCTCCACCGCGCCCATCCCCACTAGAACGGCCACGCCGCCAGACTTCGTCGCCTGCACACACACATACAAATTAGCTTTAATCTGTAATGTTCTTCAGTAAGTATATTGTTTTTTAATTATCTCACAAAGGGTGTAAAAATAGAGCTAGATGCTCTAATCTACACGAGGATAAATCTGTCTTTTTTTTGGGCGGCTTGAATTCTTTACTTCACGCAGGTTTCTATATTAACTCCGTCGCAGTGCTCGGGCTTATATCCCTTACTGTGCTCGGGTTTCAAATTTAGCAACCTTCTATCAAACCTTTAGCAGAGGAGTTATTGCCTTATGATCTTTCATTCTCTTTCTTTTATCGTTAAAAGATTGGTTTTATTGTTGTGAATAATTTAAAAAGAAAAAGAAGAAGGTTACGAAACGATTTTTAGACACTTCTTTATCCTCAACTAACTGTTGCCCGCGACTTCGTTTGCGTCCTTTTTTTCGCAATAAAAGGTAGCCTATGTCCTTTCTCAGGGTCTAAAGATTGTCTGTGCCAAATTTCATCAAAATCGTTTGAGAGGTTTAAGCGTAATAGACAGACAGACAGATAGACAGACAGACAGAGTTACTTTCGCATTTATAATATTAGTATGGATTACGTAATCTGCTATAATGGGTATATCTATCGTTATTTCCTGTCATGCCACTCACCAACATGGCGGCTCGGACGGTGGCCTGCGCTCCGCTAGCATCGAACGACACGTCGGGTTGGCAGCCGAGCAGCTCGTGTATCTTCGCTACCACTTCATCTTCTTTGGAGTCACGCGTCACCAGGAGTGTGTGGTCGGCGCCCAGCGTCTTCGCGAAGTCTAAGCGGGACTGGAGTATGTCTGTGGAAGAATCGAGATAAATATTAAAGATTAGAAACTTTCAAGCCTTCTTAACAATCTTCGCTAATAACATGTTTAATTTAAATTGTACTGATTCGCGATTTCTAATTCAAATTCTTTATGGAATTTTTTAAATTAAGAATCAGTTTGCTTCTGTTTAAAAAAAATTGAATGTCTTGGTTTTTTATTTTCACGTGAACTGTTGCGGTGCGGCTACTTGTTCTATTATAAACGTTATTAATTTATCCAAAGCACCGTTAAAGGTAGCCTTTCGAACTAAGCTTCACAGACGCCGCGTTTATAGCGTCTATGTTTACGTCATACAATGTACGACATACAATGCCGGTAATTGAGAAATAACGAGTAAATGGCCAGCATTGTATGACGTATAATAGACGCTGCGTTTTTAACGCTTAGTTCGAAAGGCTACCTTTAGTGTTACCCACGTAGAACAGTGCCATGTCGCGTTGAATCTGAGTGAACTACCACTTCGCCTATTAAGGACGCCGCGTAAACAAATAAATGCGATCGCTTCGCTTTGCTCATCATCGTACCGCACGTCGCACCTACGTACGTTTCATCGGTCATGAAATGTCGCCCGTGCGTCACAGCTGGGTGTCAACTGAAAACCAGCGTTGGGTGTCTGACGCCCAGCAAATGTTGAGGTTGTCACTCTTTCGGTGCGGGCACGCTCAGCGTACTATGTACTTTTGTCCTTTTTTGCTCTGTGTTTGTAACCGTTGTGTTGTGTCAATAAAGTGTTAATTAACTGTTTGTTCCTTTCGCGTCGCGTAGCTTCGCGATGGCATGGTCGTGTGTCTGCCGATCTGGTCTTTAACAATTTACAATGTTTACCAAGACGTACCTGTGATAAGCACGGAGCTGGCGCCCATGGCCTTGGCGGAGAGCATGGTGAGCAGGCCGATGGGGCCGGCGCCCAGCACCAGCACCACGTGGCCGCCCGTGAGCCCGGCGCGCCGGCATGCGTGGATGCCCACCGACAGCGGCTCCAGCAGCGCGCCCTCCTCCATCGACACGTGGTCCGGCAGTCTGGGGAACAAGGGAGAAAGAGGTACCATGAAAATCTTTTTCCAGTTTTCTTCTACCTCATCATCATGCCTCCCGGAGCTGAGGGTTGATGCGAAAGCGTTACACCGGGGCTCTGGGAATAAGGCAAGGAAGGTACGGGGTAGGTTCTTTAGTTAGTAAGAGTCTGACACTGTTTCCCACTCCGCCCAAGAGTGGGATTCGTCATTCGATGACATTTACCTACCATAAAAAAAACCTCATCATCGTCATGATTTCAGTCGAAAGACGTCCACTGCTGGACTAGGTCTCCCCCAAGCGTTTGTGGCACACCTGTGTTTGTGGGTGTGTCTGTGTCTACAACTAACTACATACGTCTATAGACAACACACCTCCAGCACAATTTCAACACTAAATACTTGGCCTATTATAGGAGGGGAACCAAGATGGGGGTTTTGCACGTGTAATGTATCATCATCATAATTTCAGCCAGCGTCTCGCATCCATCGGCTTCCAGCAACCCTGACTAGATCATCTTCATCATCTTTTTTTATGGTAGGTAAAAATCATCGAATGACGAATCCCGCTCTTGGGAAACAGTGTCGGACTCTTATTGACTAAACAACCTACCCCGTTCCTTCCTTGCCTTGGTCACAGAGCCCTGGTGTAACGCTTTCGTATCAACCCTCGGCCCCAGGAAGCTTCGACTCTGTAAGGCCCCTACAGTTTGCTGACAACTCTCATTTGTGGAAAAATTCCTCAACGGAATTAAACCATCAAAAGTGACATCATCAGCCTTTTTAATGTTCCCACTGCTGGGACACAAGCCTCCTCTATAGGAGAGGGAATGGGCCGTAATCCACCACGCGGGCCCAGTGTGGATTGGTGGATGTCATATGTCTTCGAATTTTTGGTTCTAGCCTTCTAGGACATGCCGGTTTCCTCACGATGTTTTCCTTCACCGTTTTGAGAGTAGTGATGATGAAATAAATTACACAAAGTAATGCGCCTGGCTGGGTTTGAACCCGCGACCTACAAACTCGTAAGTCGGGGCCTTTACCACTCGGCCACCACTGCTCTCACTTACTTTCTACTTATAATCTTTACAAATTAACAGTTTGTTTCAAGTACCGGAAAGACCCTTTACGGGATTAACCTTTTGAATACCGTAATTGTAGACATGATAGAAAGAGAATAGGTGTGCGAACGCCGGCGTTCACTCGGGGCTCAAGACTTTAAAACGATCAAGTTAACGGTCTTTATAAAAGATTTTTTTTTAAAATCTTTATTTAATTTAAGGAGGATTTGATCAGACATGATCATGCCACCCTCATAGGCCTCAAAATGAAAAAAATAATAATATTAAAATTAGGTTACTTTCTACGTTCAATTGCTAATTTAACTAATTTGTAGATAGTTTTTGCTTCATCCGACAGAGGACGAGCAAGGAACAAATTACATATGCCCATTTCCCGCAGATTTACATCATATCTGTTCATCAAGTTGACCCTTTCAGCTTCATTCCGGGAACATTCGGCCACTATGTGATACACATCTTCAACTACGTCACACTCAGTACAATTTGGTGAATTAGACTTAGGTACCCATCAGAAAAGCGAATTTGTTTAGCGGGTCTTCATAAAAGTGATAATACTAACTTGAAGCAGAAGTCAGCAG
Source organism: Mythimna loreyi (assembly GCA_029852875.1). Classification (NCBI taxonomy): domain Eukaryota; kingdom Metazoa; phylum Arthropoda; class Insecta; order Lepidoptera; family Noctuidae; genus Mythimna; species Mythimna loreyi. The sequence continues at coordinate 20,500,451 of CM056789.1, read as the reverse complement.
CGTGCTTGTAGTATCTGACGAGGTTGCCGTGCACGGGCGGCGTGGCGCAGAAGCTCATGTCGGGGCACAGGTGGTAGCGGCCCGTCTTGCAGAACTCGCAGTAGCGGCACGGCACGCCCGGCTCGATGGCCACGCGGTCGCCCACCTTCAGGCTCTTCACTTTGGCACCCAGCTGTGGACGTAACGATATCTTATGTTAGTCATTGCTCATCATCGGTGAAGGCCGTAAGAATCCCACAGCAAAGTCAAAGTCAAAATAATTTTATTCCAAATAAACCATTTACAGGCACTTTTGAAACGTCAAGTCTGTCTGTCCTAAAAAAATGATGCTAATTGAACATTTCAAAGCGTAGATCACTATGGAGAAGAATGTGCAGCTCATCTGTTGTGCAGTTTTACCGCAAACTTTTGCATCAGCATTATAACGTTCCCACTGCTGGGACTAAGGCCCTTTCTCTATGAAAGGAAATGGGTCCCAAACATAGTCTCAACCCACCACGCGGGATCAGTGCAAGTTGGTGGATGCCGCATTACTTTGATTTTTGGTTCTAGGACATGCTGGTTTCCTCACAATGTTTTCCTTCACCGTTTTGAAAGCAGTAGTGATGAAATAAATTACACAAAGTATTGCGCTCGGTTATTACGTTTGGGTAAGGGGAGAAGACGAATCTATTAGGGTTTTTTTGCCCTTGGGCTACGGAACGCTAAAAAACGTACGTACAAAAAATTTTACTTTGAACACAGGTATAGTTTTTGTTGGTTAGATAAGTTAGGTATAGGGTTGCCAGGTGTTAGAATAAAGCAGGACATACGTAGGATTTTTGATTGCTTGTCCGGCCAAAATAAGCGGCATCCGGCCTGTAAGGATTTAGGTAGGATTTTTCAATTTCGAAATTCGCGCGCGGATCGAGATCGAATCACGCCGAAGAAAATAATTTTTGTTTTGTTATAATATAACGACTGATGTTTAAGAGAGTTAGAGACTGATTTGTTTTTGTTTTATTAAAATGCAATCAGAAAATCCCGGATTTCCACTTTTTTTAAGTAACACCAAAATTTTTCAAAAATGTGAGGCGTCCGGATTTTTCGACCGAATGTTAGGACAAAAAAAATTAGTTTTACACTTTTTATAAAAAATGGACAAAAAAAACAAGATATCCGGATTTTTTACCCAAATGTCAGGACAAACTCACAGGTCTGTCCGGCTTTTGCGTCAGAGGACCTGGCAACCCTAGTTAGGTAAGAAGTTTATTCTAAAATGGCAGTGCTAATGGCATTTACAATATAATCGACCTTGTCCGCTGTTAGTGCATTGTGATACGATGTACTACTACAGTTATTCTTGGCGTTCAATTTAGTTCGCTTGTACACATCTTCATTCTTCTCGTCTTATGTCACATTCTAGTGACGCGTGTAGGTCTAGCAATGATTTTTTTTTAAATAATTGAATTCATACCAGCCCATACTAAATGTTGGTCGGACCAAATTTAAGTCAGACTTGAGTCAGACATATTATTATGATTACATATACAATATTATTATTGAACTTTTTTTTTTAATAGCATGTTCTGTCCCACTCCTGGGCAAAGGCCTCCCTCCACTTCTTCCATCCATTGAACTTTTAGATTTACAAAAATATTGAGTTCCATAAATTGCTACTTGGCATTTGGCGACTAATTTGAGGGCGCTCTTAATCTTAGGTGGTTTATTTATTTATTATATTATTGTACCCCAAAAAAGCCCCATCCAAAGGTCTTTTTTTGGTTTCTATGCAATGACGGTTTAATTTTGACTGGCTGGTTGGTCTAGTATTTAGAGGCCCTGACTGCTAAGCCGGAGGTCGTGGGTTCGATTCCCACCCAGGACAAAATATTTGTGTGATAAGCACGAACATTTGTTCTGTATCTGGGTCTACTTTACTCTACCTTACTCTACCCTTCTTTACCCCACTCTATACCCTACTTTACTCTATTTTTTCTTCTTAAGAACCTTCTCCTGACAATAAGAAAAAGTCCAAAAAAAATTGGTCCAGGCGATGTTGAGTTGTGCGCTTATAAATTATTATTTTGGCCGCGGCTTCGTTCCCGGCAACAAATTCTCTACTCCACTCTACCGTGCTCTACCCTACTAAATACCCTATTTTTAAAAACCCTTCTCTTGATAATAACCATCATCATCATCATCTCAGCGCTAGTCCCGGTTGCTTCCTTGGCTTTCACCTCGGTGCCCGGGGTCCGCTTTCCAACTCAAACACCTCCACTTCGCTCGGTCTTTCGCGTCCTTTGCCGTAAGCCCATTGGCACGCATATCATCTCTTACGACGTCGATCCAACGCCTCTTAGGCTTTCCTCGTTTTCCGGGTCCCGGCGGAGGTGGCATGGCGAGGTATCTGTTACCCACGTAGTCTGCCGGTTTTCGTAATACGTGGCCATACCAGCGTAGGCGACCCTCCTGCAGTTTATCCGCTATGTCACGGACCTGAAGGCTGCCTCAGATGCGGGAGTTTTTAATGCGGTCTTTCCGCGACACTCCCGACATCCAGCGCAGCGTATTCATTTCCGTGACACGCAGGCTCTGCTTGTGCCGCTCAAGTACAGGCCATGCTTCACTGCCATACAAAAGGACAGGCCTAATGATGGTCTTATAGACCTGTCCTTTGAGCCTAACCGGCATTTTGGGGTCACAGATAACCCCCGCCACCTCACGCCATTTCGCCCAGGCCGCAGAGATACGTGACTCGACGTCGCAATCGACGTCCCCGGACTCGTGGAGCACCGATCCCAAGTACCTGACCTGTTCCGTGCGCTCGACTGTGTCTTCGCCAATGCGAACATGAGCAGCGTTTGTTGTGTTACAGGCCAAGTACTCGGTCTTCGCCGCATTAATTTTCAGACCGCCGTTTTCCAGCGATTCCTTCCACGCTGTCACACGTCGAACCAAGCGCCCACTGTCCGAGTCCGCCAGCGCGATGTCGTCTGCATACATGAGCAGCCATGGCGGCTGCTCGTGTAAGTCCCTGATGTTTGAGGACAGGACGTCCAGCACCACACTGAACAGAAACGGACTAAGGACAGAACCCTGGTGAACTCCGACGGTGATGGGGAAGGGTTTCGTATCGCCAACAGCGGTCCGAACCACAGAACCGAAGTCTCGGTACATATCTCGGATGATGTCAACATAGGTCTCGGGCACTCCTTTGGATCTCAGCGCCCACCAGATCACATCACGGGGGACACAGTCGAAGGCCTTCTGCATGTCAAGGAACAAGAGGTGCAGAGCGGTATTCTTTGATCTGTATCCCTCCATGGTAACCCTTAGGGCAAAGATGGGATCCATGGCGTCATGGCCTGGTCGAAACCCATATTGACATCCCGAGACGGTGCACTCCTGTCGGATCCGAGAGTCAATCACCCGCTCGAAGAGCTTCATGGTATGGGACATAACCTTAATCCCCCGGTAGTCGCCACACTCCTGCACTGATCCCTTGCCTTTGAAGACTGGAGCGATAATACTCAGTCTCCATTGACTCGGGATCTTTCCGGTGAGGAACATGCGGTTAAATAGGTGGGTTAAAATGCCCACACCACGAGGACCCATCGCCTTCCAGGCTTCAATGGGGACTCCATCGGCACCGACAGCTTTCCGGTTCTTCATGCGGCGAAGAGCCACATACACTTCTTCAGGCGTAACCAGGGGCACAAGTCCCTGATTTGGAGGGAGAACAGACAACACAACGGAGACAGCACCTCTTTGTGCTGCTTGTTCAGCAGCTCGTGGAAGTACGAGCGCCATCTCTCCTTCACCACGAGGTCCTCGCATAACAGATTGCCGTCAGGGTCTCTTACACAGCGGCACTTAGTGATATTCAGTGCCGCTTTGACCCTGGAACGTGCCAACTTATAAATGAACTTCTGCCCCTCAGACGATTCCAACTTATCATAAAGTGGCTGTGAGTGGTCTCGTCTGGCTCTGGCTACGGCCCTCTTGGCGGCACGTTTTGCAGCTCTGTATGCGTCGCGGTCTTCGGGAGATTTGGGAAGCTTGCCACGTTTTGAAGAGAGCTTTCTTCTCTCTGATCTCTCTCTGGACTGTGTCATCCCACCACCAAGTTTCCTTGTCACACTTGCGGCCGCCCCTGGACAAGCCGAGCACCGACTTTGCCGCCTCGGTGATGGCAGCCTGAATCCTGTCTCAGTGGCTTTGCACAGGTTCGCCATCGGTACCATCGCACTTATCGCCGATGGCCGACGCGAACGACTGGGACTCTTGATAATAACCAACACAGCAAAAAAAAGAATTAGCGAAATCGGTTCAGCTGTTCTCGAGTTTTGAGCTTACCAACACATTTTGCGATTCATTTTTATATTGTAGATAGATTATATTATAATGATATCTTTGTTTCTAGGCAGCTTACATAAGCAGTTTCGTTATTTACGCGTATGGCAATCTTAGAAAGCAAAATAGTTACCAAGGATAAGAACTAACTCGTTGGATGTTATCGTCTTATCTTGTGATATTTAATTACATGATATGTTATTGTGCTTATCATATCAGGCTATTAAACCGTTAAGTACGTTATAATGATTTTATCACCATGATTCGCTGGAAAAGCAAATAAATAACTCCCCAATGGTATGTACCTACTGTTTTTGTTAGGAATCAGTTTACCAAACATGCAGCATTATTTATTTATTTATCATCTTTAGTCTACACTAATCTAATATAATAAAGAGGTAAAGTTTGTTTTTTTGTTTGTAGGAGATAATCTCTGAAACTACTGGTCCGATTGGAAAAATTTTAGCAGCAATAGAAAGCTGCTTTACTCCTGAGTGACATAGGCTATATTTTATGTACGCGGGCGAAGCCGCTGACAAAAGCTAGTATTATATATACACCTACTCAGTGGAGTAGCTAGTCCCATCAGGGCCCCGTGTCAAAAAAAAAAAAACCGGCCAAGATCGTATCCGACCACGCTCAGTGTTGGATTCCGTAGTTTACCGTCCGTTACAAATTTCTCACAATGTAACAGAACTCTTAAACTACAACTTAACAGCGCGCAGTAGCCCATGTATAAATTAGTTAAAATCAAAATCAAAAAGGTTTTTATTTCATATAGGCCTACAAGGGCACTTATAAAACGTCAGAAGCTAGTGCACGGTTCCAAATTGGTCGTTTCCTATGGAGAAGAACCGGCAAGAAACTCCATGGTTACTCTTTTAAAAAAAATGATTTCTTACAATAATTCGTTGTTACAGTACTTATATCATTATGTAAGAACAGTGTAGACCAGTCAATATTGTATTAAAAGCACAATAAAAATAATCATAATAATAAAAAATAAAAGGTGAATCGTAATAGGATTTACTAAGTCTACAGTGCTCTTACTTTACAACGTGAATTGTAAAAAAAATATTGTATATAAAAAAAAAATTAAAAAAGTATGAGAAAAAAAAAATACATCAATCACTACAACAGTTACACTGCGGGGTGCTAACAAAATTAATTATAATTGAATTAAAATTTTTTTTTGGTCTTAATAATATAAATATTGCAGAAGCAATGTGTCAAGAAAAAAAAAAATGTGTATATGGAAACAAAGATGGAGCAGTTAATAGACACAATTACACAATATGAATAAGTTACCAGGGAGCCACATGTGCAGGAGCAGTCATTGCCAAACAAGCTTGTCTTCTACATAATCCTTAACCCTATAATATGCTTTTTTGGTTAGGACCCGCTTAATGTGATTTTTGAACTTTCCCTCACTAAGTTCGGTTACCGCTTCTGGCAGTTACCCAATGCCCCGAGAGATGGCGCTGTACCTGTGTGGTAATTTTGGATTGCGTGAACCGATTTTGTTTTTTTAAAGAACTTACGTTCAAGATAATAAAATATATAAACTAAGTTAAAAAAAATGCTTGTATATACGGTTAAATTATAAATTTAGTTGACAAATTATTTCGTATTTTTTTCAAAAACTGTTCGTCTTGTGAAGTTCAAATAATTTTCCAAGATAGACTGTTCTACATTTGAGCTTTTTTTCATATTTTCTAACTTACGGTTCAAAAGTTAGGCATCTAACGCGCATGAAGTCGCAGGCACGAGCTAGTATAAACACTTATATAATAAATTAAATTGTGATGAAGAAGGCAAACAACAACACAGACTACAATAATATTATTTTTACACTTTTTGAATAGAATTGCAGAAAAAAAACACAAATTACTTACAGTATAATTACGTACAAGTACCTACTAGGTACACCAGTCTGAATTATTAGGTACGATAGAAATAATTTCCTTTAACAGTTGGTACGTGCCTAAGTGCGCGAGCTACAACAATACAGATTATTGTATGTTAATAACATCCCGTCATCATACAAACACCAATTTACTTAAGTATCTAAATTCTAAGGTTTTTTATTCAAACAAAGATCCTATTTTATAACATTATGGCGTCACCACATTAGTGTTGTAAATTCACGCCATGAATTCCGGCGTGACAGGTGAGGGGGGATAGGCAAAACGCGCGTGAATCCCGCGGAAGCCGTCTGTTCAGGCTTGATTATAGAACTTCACGGCACCCATGTGGAGCGGCTATACTGCTTGGGCGTTAGACTGACTTGTTGACTGCAGATTATCTAGTAAATGTAAGAACTTTAAACATTTTTATTCTCATGAAAAATGAGTCTCAAAAATGGTCTTCATAAGCATACGATTTGCACACCTGAAACTTACGGCCCCATCGGCTTGGATGGATAGCCTGGATGGATGATAATTGAATATCAGAGTAAAGCTATTTTTTTCACTATTTGTCTATTGTTTATCGCTCTATGGACCAAACAACGCGGATGAAGGTCAAACAACATGCTTGTGTGTTGATAAACCGAAGGGTGATAGTGCACTGACGTTCGTAGGTATTATTTACATATTTATTTATCGCATGATAATATAATAATCATTGTTATTGCCCTGTCGCAGAGTTTAACGAAGAACATTCGCGATACCTATGGGATCCCGCCGTTAGAACTTCAAAGGTTATAATACAAAGTTAATACGACAGATGGGCTTTCCTTAAACGACGGATGGGCTTCCCTTAAAGAAATAATATGCACAACTTTTACTAAATAATAATAATAATACCATTTAAGCACAAAAATGACAAATAAATTAAAAATTGAAATTACATTATCAAATCAAATTAGAATTATATAAATTATTTGAATTAAAATAAAATTTATAATGAGATGAGGTTAGTCTTAAAATACGTCTTAACATTTTTATGTTAAGACGTGTGTGCGTGTGTGTTGTTTGTTTATTTTTATGTTATTTTTAGTGATTTTTGGGTTTAAGGAAAGCCCAACGTATTGTTACGCCGTGAAAATAGAACACGCCGTTTCTTCGACAAAGTTAAGAGTATCACCGAATAATTAAAACGCATTGCTAATCGAAACCTCCAGAATAGAAGTACGTACCAGGGCCTAGCAAATTCTAGAAAAATCTGTCACGCGATACGTAGGTACTCAGTAATTCTGAGAACTTTTGTAGGTACTTAAGTAACCTGGTAAAGGAATTTATACCTTCAGTCTTTTGCTATAGAGTCGAAGTTCGTATGAGTCGTGGGGTAGGTACCTACATACCTACTCGTAATAAAAATGATTTATTGCTTCGCGGAAACGGTTTCTTTTGTTCTGGTGTGGCCTCGAACCTTCGGTATCTAGAATTTTCTTGGCTCTGAGTATAAATACGTGTTCGCTGGCCGGACGGGAGTCAGTTTGATTTCGACTGCGAACGAGTGCGAACTACCCAAGTCAAGTGAAGAACGTTTTCATCCATACGACGACCTAAGCGATATTTCTACGGATCTCTAGAGTGCATTACGAAGTGGTTTATTGGCGATTGGACTAAGTTTGTGTTTTGTTTGTGGACAATAAATCTCTCTATTAGTAAACCGGCATTTGATTACTCACGTTCGTAACAACTGGTGTCAGAAGTGAGATGCCATTACTACAGAGGGACGACGAACAGCGACCACGAACAAGGAGACAAACGGAGATGGATGCTGCGCGTCACCGACTGGAGGAAGAAGATCCGGCTGGTGTCGGAGCAACGGCAGCTGCTGAGATGCCAACAGGACCAACTTCAGAAATGAGCCTCGCTGCGGTGTTGGCTGCCATGCAAGCTAGTATGGAAGCCGTTCGCCGCGAACAAGAAACCGCTCGCCGCGAACAGGAAGCTAACCAGCGCCAGCTCCAGGACCTAATCGCGGCTAACCAGGAAGAAGCTCGCCGCGAACAGGAAGCCGCTCGCCGCGAACAGGAAGCCGCTCGCCGCGAACAGGAAGCCGCTCGCCGCGATCAAGAGGCTAAGCAGAACCTTATCCTCGAGAAAATCGATCACGGCCTCGTCACGCTGGGCGAGAAAGTAAAGAATCTCACCTTAGAGGTCAAGGAGGTTTCCGCCCGAACTGATACTTTGGAAACCCGAATAGATGGCCATGAAGATCGCCTGCTGGACATCAATAGAAAAATTGTCAAGCTGGAAGCACGCGAACCCATTGCCATTGGCTCATCAGCGCACACCCACTGTACGTCGGCCGCAAAGTTTGATGTGCCACGTTTTGACGGCACGTCGTCATGGACTGCCTTCAAATACCAATTCGAAACGTTGGTGAAGACAAACCGCTGGGATGATGAGCAGTCTTTCGCGGCGTTAACCTTAGCTCTACGTGGGGACGCCCTACTGGTCCTAGAGAACCTTCCTTCGGACGGTAGGACCTTGGAGCGTCTAATGGAAGGGTTAGACACCCGCTACGGTGACAAGCACCTCGAGCACGTATTCCGCGCGCAGCTTCGCGAGAGAACACAAAAGCCCAACGAGAGCCTCCAACAGTGGGGTGTCGAGGTTGAACGGCTGGTGCGGCGCGCATACGTGTCGATGACACCGGAGACCGTGGAAGTATATCTGGTGCAGGCATTCATCGACGGTCTACGGGATACTGAAGTAAGAGCTACGGTGCGACTTGGACACCACCAAACTCTGAAGAGTGCGATGGCTCACGCTTTGGAAGTGGAAGCCGTACGACAGGATTCACGCACGCACAGAGTTCGAGAAGTGGTGGTCTCGCCTTCAGTGCAGCCGCGCCAACGAGAAGGGGTAGTTTCTTCTTCGGCAAAGTCCCGATATATTCCGACGTGCTACGGGTGCGGAGAAAAAGGGCACATTCGTACCGATTGCCCCAAAAGAAAGAGGGGAAGTGTGGACTCCGGAACCCAAGTTAACGAAGAGTCGTTAAACTAAATGTCGCCAGGGCCGCGGGGCGGGTGCTGGCTGGTCAACTTAAGGCCCCAACCATAACCATCAATCAAGTCCACAACGGAAATAGTTTGACCATAGAAGGAATACTGAATGAAAGAGCTTGCAATTTCACCGTTGACACCGGGGCGTCACGGACTATTATAAGACCTGAGTTGCTGAAACGCACGATCTTGTGGCAAAGAAAGTTTCCATCCTGCCGACTACAGACAGCAACCGGCCAGCCAGTCTCCGTCCTCGGTGATACAGATATAGAGTTAAAAATCGGTGATCAAGTGTACACCCATTCTGTTTTAATTGCGAATATTACCGATGATTGCATTCTGGGTCTGGACTTCTTGCAGAAGTACCGATGTGTTTTAGATATTGATAGGGGAGTATTGAAGTTCCCAGACCAAGAAGTGTTCCTGCGAGGAGTAAACACATGTAACCTCTATTGTTTAAAAGATACGACATTGGCCCCGAGAACAGAAACTTTAGTCGAAGTAAAATTCCCCAAGAAAAACAGGCAACAAAGATGCGTAATAGTTGAGGATACTGGCCGGCACCCGGAACTCATCACTGCGAGGACATTAGTAATGACGAAGGGAAAATCTAAAGTGCGAATTGTAAATCTTGGGAAAAAGGAGGTCCACTTGAAGAAAAACAGTGTTGTTGGGAGATGTGAAGAGGTGAAGTATCTCCGCCAAATCAACACATCTCCAGTGAAGCAGGACTCAACGAGAGATGAACCTGATCACATCCAGCAACTTCTGGAAAGTTCTAAGAAGAATTTATCGACCTCAGAACTACAGCAAGCCAGGGAATTTCTGCTACGGTTTCAGGATATTTTTGCAACGGGAAAGGACTGCGGAAGAACAGGTCTTGTCAAGCATGAAATAGACACAGGTGATGCTAGACCAATTAAACAGAGACCGCGCCGCATACCCTGGGCTAAAGAAACTGAAGTGGCAGAAATGGTAAAGGACATGGCTGATAGTGGAATAATTGAACCTTCTACGAGCCCATGGTCTTCTCCTGTCGTTCTTGTAAAGAAAAAGGACGGTAGTACAAGATTCTGTGTCGACTACAGAATGCTGAATAATGTCACGAAGAAGGACAGTTACCCCTTGCCGAGGATCGACGATACGCTGGATATGCTCAGTGGTATGAGGTGGTTTTCAACCATTGATTTGAAAAGTGGCTACTGGCAAGTGGAAATCAGCGAGAAGGATAAAGAAAAGACAGCGTTCAGTACGGGCATTGGCAATGGCCTGTGGCAATTTAACGTCATGCCTTTTGGGTTGTGCAATGCTCCAGCAACCTTTGAACGCCTCATGGAACGAGTCATGGTTGGTCTTCTTGGTGACGTCTGTCTAGTATATTTGGATGACGTCATTATAATGGGCCGCACTTTTAAGGAAAACCTAAGGAACATGGAAAAAGTGTTCACCAGAATACGAGGGGCTAACCTAAAACTAAGCCCAAAGAAGTGTGCCCTGTTCAAGAAGGAGGTCAGCTACCTAGGACATGTGATTTCCGCTGATGGAGTGAGAACCGACCCTGAGAAGATAAAGGCTGTGCAACAGTGGCCAGTTCCAAAGAATAAAACAGAAGTACGTGCATTTCTAGGGCTATGCACATACTACAGAAGGTTTGTTATGAGTTTTTCTGACATTGCAAAACCTCTACATCAACTGACTGAGGATAAAAGAGAATTTATCTGGGACAACAACTGTGAGTCAGCGTTCAACGAGCTGAAGCAGCGGCTATGTGAAGCACCTATACTGGGGTATCCGAGCAGAGATGGAAGATTTGTCGTTGACACAGATGCCAGCAATACGGGAATTGGTGGCGTATTGTCACAGGTGCAAGATGACCGACAGATCGTGATCGCTTACTTCAGTAAGGCACTTTCAAAGCCCGAGAGGAACTACTGTGTTACTCGACGAGAACTGCTGGCTGTAGTAAAAACCTTGCAGCACTTCCATAAGTACCTCATAGGAAGGCAGTTCACGTTAAGGACCGACCACGCTGCACTGAAATGGCTGCTACAGTTTAAAAACCCGGAGGGTCAAGTTGCAAGATGGCTCGAGCAGCTGCAGGAGTTCAATTTCGTGACGGAACATCGGAGTGGAAAAGGGCATAACAATGCTGATGCCCTGTCGCGACGTCCGTGTGATGAAGACTGCAGACATTGCCAGCAAAACGAAGCCAGAGAACACGTGAACTTGATTAGAACTGAAGGCAACTTCAAGAAATCCCAGGAAGAAGATGACGATATTCGACCGGTACTGGACTGGTTGCGTAGTGGAGCTAGGCCCCAATGGAGTGAAGTATCGTCACTTAGTCCCGTCACAAAGAGCTACTGGGCGCAGTGGGACAGTTTAGTCCTGGAGAATGATGTGCTCTGTAGGAAATGGGAATCGAATGATGGCAAGGAGGTGACTACACAAGTGATAGTACCACGAAGTGAAGTGGTCCCCCTACTACAGGAAATACACGATGGTGCTTCTGGTGGACACCTGGGGATCAAGAAAACTCTACTGAAAGTGAGACAGCGGTATTACTGGCTCAATTGTAGAGATGACATAGAGCAGTGGTGTCGGAAATGTACAGCGTGTGCATCTGTGAAAGGACCACAGACTAGAAGCAGGGGCAAGCTTCAGCTGTATAACGTGGGAGCCCCTTGGGAACGAATTGCCATCGACGTCGCTGGACCATTTCCAATTACAAATGACGGAAACAAATACATATTGGTGATCCAGGACTATTTCACAAAGTGGCCCGAAGTTTTCGCCATACCCAACCAGGAAGCGACGACAGTGGCAAAGAAGGTGGTTGAAGAAGTAGTGTGTCGGTATGGCGTACCTTTGGAGATCCATTCCGATCAAGGCCGAAACTTCGAATCTGCGCTGTTCCAGGAAATGTGTACCCTTCTGGGGATTTACAAAACACGCACAACACCTGCGCATCCACAGTCGGACGGAATGGTGGAAAGATTTAACCAAACCCTGGAGAATCACCTGGCTAAGGTTGTCGATGACCATCAGAAGGACTGGGACCGGTACATTCCACTATTTCTGATGTCTTATCGATCGGCAGTGCACGATAGCACGGGACATACTCCAGCAAGAGTGAATTTCGGCAGAGAGATGAGACTTCCAGTAGATGCCATAACTGGCGTGCCACCTGACAAGAACAAGCCAGTTACGGACTACGTCAGTGACCTTCAGGACCAATTGGATGAAGTGCATAAACGAGTACGTGAAAATAGCATGAACACCAGCTCCAAAATGAAAACTAGGTACGACCGTAATGCCAATACCAAGGGGTTTGAGGAAGGTTCACTAGTCTGGCTTCACAACCCGCTCCGACGAAAAGGGAAGTCGCCGAAACTTCAAGCTCGATGGGAGGGACCTTACACCGTGATGAAAAGGATTAACGACGTAACCTACCGCATCAAGAAAGGGCTGAGAGGGAAGCCTAAGGTGGTCCACGTGGATAGACTGGCGCCGTATCAAGGATCTAATAATGCTCGGGACGAGCATGACTAAGAGGGGGGCACTGTTACGCCGTGAAAATAGAACACGCCGTTTCTTCGACAAAGTTAAGAGTATCACCGAATAATTAAAACGCATTGCTAATCGAAACCTCCAGAATAGAAGTACGTACCAGGGCCTAGCAAATTCTAGAAAAATCTGTCACGCGATACGTAGGTACTCAGTAATTCTGAGAACTTTTGTAGGTACTTAAGTAACCTGGTAAAGGAATTTATACCTTCAGTCTTTTGCTATAGAGTCGAAGTTCGTATGAGTCGTGGGGTAGGTACCTACATACCTACTCGTAATAAAAATGATTTATTGCTTCGCGGAAACGGTTTCTTTTGTTCTGGTGTGGCCTCGAACCTTCGGTATCTAGAATTTTCTTGGCTCTGAGTATAAATACGTGTTCGCTGGCCGGACGGGAGTCAGTTTGATTTCGACTGCGAACGAGTGCGAACTACCCAAGTCAAGTGAAGAACGTTTTCATCCATACGACGACCTAAGCGATATTTCTACGGATCTCTAGAGTGCATTACGAAGTGGTTTATTGGCGATTGGACTAAGTTTGTGTTTTGTTTGTGGACAATAAATCTCTCTATTAGTAAACCGGCATTTGATTACTCACGTTCGTAACAGTATTATCGTATCAACTTAGGTAAAGTTGATTTTTCGAACGGCTGCAAAACAATCTAGATTATTTTTTAATAACAAGGCAAGACTGTGAAGTTCATGGCCATTACCGTCGCCCACAGAAGTATAAATAGCCGACAGCGACACACCTGTGTTTGTGGGTGTGTCTGTGTCTACAACTAACTACGTCTTTAGACAACACACCTCCAGCACATATTAATTATAGTTCGTTTTTTTAATCCTAGACAACGATTTGACAACTTAAAATGTCAAACTCCAGAAAATTGGGAACATATTTCTAGAGTGTAACATTCTGAGTTGTCAAATCGTAGTCTAGAATCAAAAACGAACTATACTAAATTCTTGTCCTATTATAGGCAGGGAGATGGAGATTTTGCGCTTTACTCGAGCGCATCTTAAAATCATATGGAGAGAAACTTTGCACCCTGTAATGTAGGAACCCCTCATCATCATCATTTCAGCCGTCCATTGCTGGACATAGGCCTCCCCCAAGCGCCGCCACAAACACCGGTCCTGTACGTCTAACATCCATCGGCTTCCAGCAACCCTGACCCGGTCATCGGTCTACCTTGTGGGATGCCTTTCAATGATGCTTCATCCGGTATGCCGTCGCCACTCCAGAACCTTTCGGCCCAAGCGTACCCCTACCAGATATGAACCCTTAATATTTGGGGCGTTGTAGACAAGACAAGGTTAGTTGAGTACATGCAGAAAAGTGTATCATGCAGAAAAGTGTATATTTCAATAATCTGACCATTTGAGCAAGGCATAAGGAAATGAGTGAGTCACAAAGTTGTAAAAAAAACAGCCATGGCCACCCCTGATAGTTAATCGTCAGATTAATATCCATCGGTTATTAGAAAGGCAAAGAGCGTATACGCTATAAATATCTAACGCGCTCGAGTATTACCATGTGCCTATTTGTTTTTTTTTTACGTTTTTGACTAATTCCTACATGCTCTCCCCATCTTCATGCTTTTTCTGCTTATCATCATCTCTTATGCTTTTACTGGGGAATTGACCTAATCTTCCTTCACAATCTTATAGGTCAAGATTCAAAGGATTTATTTCAAATAAACCTTTACAGGCCCTTTTGAAATGTCAAAAAGTCAGCCTGTCAGAAAAAAAATGACGCTAGGTGCACATTCCAAACAGTGGATCTCTATGGAGAAGAATGTGCAGGAAACTCCATGGTCCCCATGGCGCTTTAGTAACTGCAAATTTAGCATCCAGGGCTCTCCACCTATTAATATTCTTCTGTCACAAAACCAGTATTTTATTTAGAATGCTAACCGGACTTGTGTAAAATGAAGTCGGCCTTGGGCAAATGTTTTGGCCCATGTGTGGCAGTGTTTGCAGATTAAAATTAATATCGTCGCCATAAGTGTGCTGGCGATAACAACATATAACATAAGTTATTCGTTACGCAATATACGTCAAACTGATAATTATAATGTAACAGTTTGACGTTTAGTTAATATAGGATAATATAATAATATATAGGTATAGTTTTAAAGATCTAAGCATACATAGGGACAGAGCAACTTTGTTTTATACTATGTAATGATGATTTATGACTACAACGGCAGGTGGTTTATAGTTTTTTAATTACTCATACTCAGAAAGCAGGTGTGAAGTTGCCTTTGGAGTGGGTTGAAAGTAGTACTTTTCATCCTTGAGGAGAATTACTTTCAACTGACAGCTATCAAATTATTAAAAAAAAAAACTAGTTCTAGTTTTATATTGCTACTAGCTTTTACCCGCGGCTTCGCCCGCGTGGTATTGGGGTTGGGGTTTACGGGATAAAAAGTAGCCTATGTCCTATTCCGGAGTGTATCCTATGCCCGTGCCAAATTTCATCCAGATCCGTCCAGCCGTTTTGGCGTGATTGAGTAACAAACATCCAAACATCGTAACTTTCGCGTTTATAATATTAGTAAGATTGAACCGTGTCCCAACTTTGTATACAGCCAGTATAATTGAAATAGCATAAAGATAAAATGAATTTATTTTCACCCCTAGGGTAACAATGTACTTTTTCCTGCTTGTATAGGAAAACGCGTCAGAGACAGAGAAGTAGGTATCTATTATTATTAGAGGATATCAGATTGAAAAAGAAGAATTTCGTTACCTTAGCGACGACCCCAGAGGCCTCGTGGCCCATGATCATGGGCTCCTTGAGGAGGAAGTGTCCGCAGGCGCCGCTCTGCCAGTAGTGCACGTCCGAGCCGCATATGCCCACGCAGTCCATCCGGAGAAGCACCTCTGTACAGTCAAAACATTGGATTGGAGGTAATTGGCCAAGAGCATGTCAGGCTACGCTCAGTTTAGGTTTCCTTAGTTTAACCCAATATAACAAAACCCTTAAACTATTTTTTAAATTGAAAACTTTGAGATATTTTTCATATTTTCTAAACTTATGGTTCAAAAGTTTTTTATTATTCATTTTGGAACGATTGTTTCCCGAAAATATTAATATTATTCAAAAAAATATTTAACGGACCCATAATCATTTTTAAATACCTATCCAACAATATATCACACGTAAGGGTAAAAAAATCACTCTACACTTTACGTGTAGGAGAGGTACCCTAATAAAACATTTTTTCCACTTTGTCGGCGTAATTGATGAACATATTGCTTTTTAGTGCTAACGGTCGCTAAGATTATCCGCGAACAGACAGACAGACTTGGCGAAACTATAAGGGTTCATTGTTGACTACGGAACTCTAAAAAGTAAAGACATAGACCACTGGAGAAATTAAATAAAGAATTGTGAGCAGCGGCTTTATGACTGAAACAACAGATAGACATAAGTGGAAAATCTTGGAAGAGGCCCTTACTCAAATTTGATTTAAAAAAAAAAACAACAACAAGTCAAAACTTCAAACAATAAGATAAAGCAACTATAAAAAAAGTATAAGTTGAATATTCATTTGTTTTGTAATATACAAGGCGTCATCGCAAACGAATACCATAGTTCCAGTACATGATTCTGGACACCCCAGTGGTGGAATTTTTCGTCGGTTTTTTTTCCAAAATTTTTGAAAAACAGTTTTGTTTTTTATTTATTTTTTACCTGTATAAAATCGTTATTCTAACCAATCCCAATGGTATTCTTAGAAAAAAAAAGTGATTAATTTTTTAAAAAGTAATTTATTAAAAAATAAAATTAATAAAAAAATCATCGAGGCAAATAAAGTCGTTATTCTAATCAAATCCGATGACATTTTTAGTTTGGAATGTAGTTCATTCAGTTTTTTCGCAAAAAATGTTAATATGACGTTTTTATAAAGTTTAATTTAAAAAAAAAAACGTAAAAAAAAATCCGACAACAATTCCACCACTGGGGGGTTTACAATCATGTACTGGATCTATGGTATTCATTTGCGTTAACATGTCAATGACACCCTGTATACTGGGGGCCCCCTATAAAGGATTCGAGGACTCGTTTATTATTTTTTTCAGTAGTTTGTGGTGTGAAAGCCATCTCAACCAATGGAGACCTTCTTCGAAGGAGAGTTTTGTTAGTCTAAGGGTGTCGTGTATCAACGATTTCGTGGAAGGACCTTGCAGAGTGACACGATACCGCTATTTCGTTATTGTTATGGTTTTTCATACGTATAGTTACATTGTAAGACTTTGTGCATTTTATTTATGGGGGATTCAGTTACCAGATAAAAAAGGACTACCTACCTAATATTAATAATGCGAATAGTGGTGGCCACGTGGTAAAGGCTTCGTCTTACGAGTCACGGGTTTAAACCCAGCCAGGCGCATTACTTTGTGTTATTTATTACATCACCAATGCTCTCAAAACGGTGAAGGAAAACATCGTAAGGAAACCGACATTTCCTAGAACCAAAAATTCGAAGACGTGTGACATCCCCATTTTTCCATTTCTCCATTATTGGATTATGGCCCATTCCCTGTCGTAGAGAGAAGGCCTGTGTTCCAGTAGTGGGTGGAGACATTTCACATCACATTCATTTTCATTCTTTTTTTTTAATTTTTTTGGTGAAATGTGTGTTATCCTCCATGTTGCAATATTTGCATGAATGCAATTATGCGACCTGTCCTAATTGCTGACACTTCAGTTTGATAAGGCGATGCAGTGTTTGTTTACGATAATCCAATCTGTAGATCTGTAGATAACATCCTTATTGGATAACATATTAAAATATATACTCATTATGTAATTCAAAGTTCTCCCAGACTATTCAAATTTGCTTTAAGACGGGCTTTCCTCACTCGCCTATCGTTAAAGTCTTGCATGGTTTTAAAGCTTGTTGCTATTTTTTATTATTATACATAGGATCGCGTTTGAACACAATCTCACCTGATGGTAAGCAATGATGTGGCTGACGATAGAGCACGCTTCCTAGAAGTAACCTATTCACTCTTGACTTAAAGACCTCTAAGTTGTAGCTATCAGGAAACACAGACTCTAGGGCAGAGAAATGCGAAATGTAACGCAATCCATTGAGATGTTTGATGAAAGGCAACGCAAAAAAAGAGGTAACGCCTGAAAACTACAGAGTTTTCAGGCGTTACCTCTTTTTTTGCGTAACTAGTACTCACGAAGGTAACTCACGAAATTACCTAATACCAACAGTGGTATTAGGTAATTTCGTGAGTTACCATTTAAACGGGGTGAATAGAAACAAATCGGGGGTGAAAAGAAACAACATTTTGTTGTTTTTTCACGTTATTTAAACATTTTGGCAGCATATAAATATTTTTAGTTAAAAAAAAAAATTCTTTATTAAAATTAAAAATATGAAATCAAAGAAATACTCCTAATAAAAAATATATTTCTATTCACCCCTTCAGTTTCTATTCACCCCATTTTACCCGGTACTCGAATATTTTACACTACTTGTTCCAGGAAATACGTGTTTTTTTAAACGCATAGCTAGTTTTTAAGATATATTGTCGTAATTCAGAATCTCTATTAAATGTGCAAGGCTTCTATAGACGTACTTATACATATATTTTTAATATAATTACGTATGTACATTATGGAAAGGCAAAGTTCACATAAAAAAGCAGATTTTCAGAAGTCTTTAAGGATTAGTTTTACACAAATTTATGTTTTAATTTCTATAGAACCCTAGATAGAGTCAACAAGATATCTGTCTATACAAAATATCTTAAGAAAGACATGTAATAACTTCATAATCACGTAAAAGCGGCTCTTAAATGTAGTTCAGCTTCAGCTAGTAAAACGAATTTATTTTTTGCTGTTACTTTATCTTTTGAACTTTTATCTAAATACATACAATACACTTTAGTATGTTTTTTTTTTATTTTTTATCTTAATATAAATTCTATCTCTTATGGTTTTACTGATAACTTGATACGTATTATGAAGAAACGTAGCTTAACTTGGCTAAATTATTAGCCTATAAAATTAAAAACCATTTGATTCTTAATAAATGTAAAGCCAAAAAGGAAACTTAAAAAAAATAGCGTTTCCTGTGGAAATTTGCTCTCAAAATAATACATTTATACAAAACTAGCGACCTGCTCCAGCTTCGCACGGGTAGGTACCTACTGATATTGAATATATTATGTATGTAATACACATAAACCTTCCTCTTGAATCACTCTATCTATTAAAAAAACCGAACCAAAATCCGTGGCATACTTTTAAAGATTTAAGCATACATAGGGAACGGTAACTTTGTTTTATACTATGTAATGAAGATAATTATATTACCAACAAAATTTTATTTTCTGTCACATGAACGTAATTATTCTAACAATAATGCATTCCTTTGTAGCGTTATGATTTTTTAATTTGTAACAGTAATAAGGTCGTGCTATGGTAAATTGTATAGCCACTAAAAAATATATGAAGTAAGAAGTGGACTAAAGTAATTGCAATAGAATTGCGTTAATGGCGGCAAACAGTCATATCGACAAAAATATGCAGATAACTAAGTATTTATAAAAGGTAAACTTGTAGCCATTAACCCTTTGTCACCTTCAGCATTAGAGCAGGTTACATAACATTAGGTAAGGTCGCGGGATCAACCCCACCCAGGAGCCTTATTTTGAGTTTGTATAATTTATTTCATCACCTTAGGTTTGGTCTAATCAAAAATCTTTATGTCATAGAACCAAAAATTCGAAGATATGTGACATCAACCAACCCTCACTAGAACCGTGTGGTGGATTATGGGTCTTTACCTATGTAAATAAATAACACTTAGTAATGCGCCTGACTAGGATTGAAGGCACGACCTAAAACTCGTTAGCCGCGGCCTTTACCACTCGGTCACCGCTGTTATGGATAAGATCCATATCAATGATGGACGACCTCACAAAAACAAAACATCATTCAACTCACCATCATCAGCTATTTGTGGTATCGGAGTTTGTACCTGAGAACATGAAATACATTGGTCAGGAACAGTCAGGATATCATCATGTTGCAGACCGAAACCGGTCCACCTGGACCAGAGGTTTGTCCACCAAATCTCGCTATATCAAGCAGTCCAGGGGGCTTAGACAAAGTCACATTCTCACTAACGATAACGAAATTCGAAACTCCGAAATGTATGGAACTGACATATGCCTACGAAAAGTCCCGTGGTCAAACGTTTTCGATTCGCTAATTGTTAGTAGTTGTTTATAAGTCAAATTTGACGTTTTAATTCGATAACTATAGCCAAGAAGTTGTTATTTTATCGAATCAACACTTCGACTTATCGATATGTTAGTCGATGTCACTTTGTCTACCATTTTGTGGTCGACATCGTTAAGGCGAAATCGAACTTAGAAATGGATTCGACACGGAGCGATTGCCACTTGTCTAGGGCCCCTGTAGATTCCCGGATTCCCTATCGACTTCGGTGCACCTTCTATAATACTTAGAAATTAATATAGGTGTATGTTAAATATGGAAATAATAAACATTTCGTGAATAAAGATTATAATTATATAAGGTTTAATTAGTACTTAAAAAAGTGTTTTTTTTTTCTTATTTTTTGTTTGTATTTTGTCAATATTAGTCGTTAAAATCGTAATTAAACATATTTTTGTTAATATTTGTATGCCACATACAGAACACAGAGATAATTTAATTTTTAAATAGCTATATTGTACCTGTGTGCCCAAATAAACGTTTTGACTTTGACTTTAGAAACAAAACTACAGTGCCGTAACTAGAATGGTTTTTTTTTTTTATGGCGGCTAAAAATCATCCAATGACAAATCCCGCCCTCGAGTGTAGCTGGAAACAAAGCCAGACTTTTACTGACTAAACATCCTACCCCGTTCATACGATGCCATATACACCGTGAAATTTAAATGGTTGTTTTCCCGCGGCAGAATGACTTGCCATAAGGAGTACTTTTGAAGCATACAGTAAAAATAAAAAAATTAAAAAGTTTTTTTTTATAAATAATTATTAAAAATATTTATCAACTCAAAAAATCGAAAACAATAGTAACATTAGACGTAATTTGTAGGTACTACTAGAGTCGCATGAGCAGCCCGCCGTCAAAGGAAACCGATTCATTAAATATTTAAACCAAAATAAGCTCTCGCACGTTGTGATATGTCATAATTAGCTTGCACTCTACAGGTCCATTTTTTGTTTTTAATATTTTATTTTTTTATCAAACGTTTGTATTACCAAGACACAACCATTTCGCTGAGGGAAAACAATCATTAAAATTTCACGGTGTACCATACCAGAAACCAGAGCCACAGTCTTCCTTTCAGACGTGAACCCTTGGCCCTTCGTCTTGGCCAGTTGGCTTCGTCAGTTTTATAATTTATAAGTAAGAAAAGCAGGATAAGGATTATAAGCTTCAAACAAGATCATAGGCTTTTGATTGATTTTAAGTACCTCTTTAATGGTTTGATTAGAGGTATTTATGTGAAATGTAAGATATAAGACAATTCATTGGTTCTTAGTATCACCAATGCGTGGACCGTCTGAAGTACATGGTGGAGGTGAGCCCCATTAGGGCGGAGTATCGCCGCGTCCTTTGAGGCGATCGACAGTGGCGATCTGTCACGTCTGACCTTGATTCAGCTCATGATACGGAGGAAGTGGGAGGACGGACATCATCATGTCCCCGCCACAGAGAAGGGACACACATGAGGGCATTGAGAGTTCCAGGGTGGTCCTTGGACTCCCGACGCCTTCATGTGTGCGAGGTGCGAGTTCCATTTGCACCAGCTAAACTTTGGCCCTAGAAAGGGCATTGGCCTTACTGGAGCCAGGCCTCAGTCGGCCATTTCTCCATAGGGGACTATGTAGGGCCACGATTTTGCTGTCATTTCTTCAAGGTGCACTTTGAACCAGCGCCTACATGGCAGCCGAGGATTACCCTGCGACACCCCATACATGGAGGCGTCTCCTGCAAGGGCGGCCGGCCTATATGCCCTGTGGTGTTGGCCCTACTAGGACCTAGCAGAGCCAATGCTCTCGACGCCCTCAGGGACTTTCTAAAAGGGATATCGTTGTACTGGAATGCAAAGGGCAACTGAAAGTGGACAGGTGGATTTTAATCAGTAAAAGTTTGACTCGCCCTCTCCATCCACCCTAGACCGAGAGGAGTCAGTTCATTTACCACACCGAAAAAACTGGTTTTGTAATTTTTGAACTGGTCAAGTCAACTTTAAAAACTGGTAGATATTCGCGTATAGGGAAATAAAGGAGCATATTCCTAAAGAAAACAACCTTTGAAAAACATTTACATAACAAGTAAATTGAATTGAGTAATTTGAATACAGTTAATAAGGTAACTAAAATTTTCCTTTTGCTTGGCAGCAACATAAATATTAAATTTGCAAAAACATACTGTTGTTATTTAATGGATAAGCCATTAATCCAACTATTGAATAATAATTTTATCTACTTCTAGCGTACCTATAATAAAAGATAACGTTAAGTAAACACTGCTAGTATCTTAACTATTAATCCAATAATAGTAAGTAAGAAATATTCCGTTGGCAAAGATGATAATGTACGTGTCTTTGGCAGAAATATCGATCGTCAAGCTAAACACCATTTTAAAACCGTATTAAGATTAAATTAAATCCATTTTCATTTCACACTTCATGTATTTTGAACGGACGACTCAAAGTTATTTAAATATATCCAATCAATTATATAAGATAACCAATTCTAATTCCGTTATTAATTTAATTCTTTAGTTTTCATTTTATAAAGACTAGATATTTATTATTGACTTACCAGAACCAAATCCTTGGGTTTATTGAGAAGAGCGGTTAAATTATCTGTGGCCATTTTGGACGTGCGTTTGGCTTGGCTCTCACTGAACGACTGGTGAGGAATGGAATGAGGGGCCGGACCGAATAATGAAGCAAGTTGAATGGGGCAATGCGCCAAATATACATGAGTGAGCGGAGGTGTGTCCGTCTGTGTGTAAATTTGCAATGTTGTAGTAAATCACTCGTACAATGAGGATAAGTGAATGATGAATGAGTTCAATGACTGACCGTAAATCGCAAGGTCGTGAGTGACGACCTTACCGATTTTATTTTTATTAACTCACTTTCATATTTATGTAACAAATTCTCTGCCTGATTGTCATTTAGAGAATTTGTATTGATATAAGATTCTAAAATATAAATCACCGAATTTTACTGGTTGTTAGTGATTTATAATAGTGGGTCTACATTTCTATAGTAGGTATTTGAATGAATGAAAATATAAAAATTGTATTATACAGCTGACAATTAGTTTTTTTTTTGTTTGAACGCTCTAATCTCAGGAACTACGAGCTTAACAACTTTAACAACAATGTCGCCTTGTTGTCAAGGAGCCGATTACATTTGCAATTGTGGTTGCAATGACAAGTAAGTTTTTCCACTTACCTATGTCCAAATGTTCCGCTAAATGTAAAGAAGTGCTAAGTACCTACTTGAAGTTATTTTATTTACTAGATAAAATATGTCACTATCTCTATTTTGTTATGAACAGTGGTATAAAGTTTATTACTAAGATACATTATTTACCGACGTTACTTTATTGTCATATAAATTATTACGTCACATTGTTTAATTGACACAGGTAACGTATTATATAATTTTATTTTATTTGTCGCCTTTTAGTGACTGTAGCAAGGATTTTTAAAAAAAAAAAAAAACGTCGAAATGCACGTCGTGGCCAGATCACAGAAATTGATCAAAGTCAAATGTCAAAATCTTTTTAATTCACATAGGCCTAAATAGGCACTTGTAAAACGGATCACGTCATGATATGGCCCTTATGATTCATAGTGCTCTGAAATACGTAAATGTTATTCACAGTTTTTTTTTTATGGTAGGTAAAAATCATCCAATGACGAGTCCCGCTCTTGGGTGGAGCGGAAAACAAGTGTCAGACTCTTACTGACTAGATGCGGTGTCCCAGGGCAGGTGTGTCGTGGCGGTGTCCTTAGACATTGCCAACGCCTTTAATTCTCTGCCCTGGAGTAGCATAGGGAGGGCACTCCGGTATCACCGGGTGCCCGAGTACCTCTGTCATGTGATCGAGGCCTACCTGTCAGACAGGTACATTATCTACCCCGGTCACCAGGGAGAGTGGAGTCGGCGAGAGATGTCGTGCGGTGTTCCGCAGGGATCGGTACTGGGACCACCCTTGTGGAACATCGGGTACGACTACGTGCTGCGCGGCGACTTCCCTGACGGGGTCAGCGTGGTCTGCTACGCAGACGACACGCTGGTCCTAGCGCAGGGAGAGTCTCACCAGGCGGCGGTCGAACTAGCGACACGTGGGGTTGCAATAGCAGTTGGAAGGATCCAGCAGTTGGGACTCGAGGTGGCGCTGCACAAAGCTGAGGCCATGTGTTTTCATGGCCCTCGGAGCACGCTGCCGCCGAATTCCCAGCTAACGGTAGGGGGGGTTCACATCGGCGTCGGGTTGACGATGAAGTACCTAGGACTCGTCCTCGACAGCCGGTGGAATTTCAAGGAACATTTCCGTCGTCTGGCTCCCAAGCTGAATCGTACTGGGGCTGCCCTCAAGCGGCTCCTGCCGAACCTTGGGGGTCCAGACGCCCCCTGCCGGAAGCTCTACGCAGGAATCGTTCGGTCCATGGCCCTTTACGGGGCGCCAGTGTGGGCGCCGTCGTTGCAGCAGCAACCGAGGGCCCAGCTGAACGCATGCCAGAGGGTCATGGCAATACGCGTGATCCGGGGGTACCGAACGATTTCCCGTGAAGCGGCGAGCCTTCTTGCTGGCCTGCCACCATGAGATCTGGAGGCAACAGTCCTTGCACGCATGCACGATCTGCGCATGGAAGTGCAACGCCGGGGCGAAATTCCGCTGCCTGAACATGTCAAGGCGTGGCGGAAAGAGCTGCGGCGGGATCTCGTGATGGTGAAATGGCGTCAGCGGCTATCGCAACCCAGTGCTGGGCACGCCATAATAATGGCGGTAATGCCCCTCCTTGAGGCGTGGCTGGAAAGAACTCACGGCATTCTCACTTTCCGCATGTCGCAGGTCCTCACCGGACATGGTAAGTTCGGGAGGTACCTGCATCGGATTCGTGCGGAAGAGACGCCAGGGTGTCGCCACTGTGTGGACCGCCCGGAGGACACGGTGGAGCACACAGTCGAGGTGTGCCCCGCTTGGGCAAAGCATCGCCGTGTCCTCGTGGGGGCGATCGGTGGCGGCGATCTCTCGCGCCGGGCCTTGGTCGAGGCCATGGTCCGGAGCGAGGAGGAGTGGCAGGCGGTCGCCTCCTTTTGCGAAGCAGTAATGCTAGCAAAGGAGGAAGCCGACCGCTTAAGGCAACGGCGCTCACGCCCGAGACGCCGCCGAGATTCCGATCCCGATTTCCGGCCACCGTAGGCGCGGGCTTGTGGATGGCGAGCAATGGGTAGCTCGCCGTCCAATCGTCTGGTAACCGTCCAGACCAAGCCCAGTCGTCAACGGCGCGCACTGTTCCCGCGCGCCTCAAGGAGTTGTCAGCAAACCGTAGGGCTGCAGAAGGGTCGAAGCCAACTGGGGCCATGGGTTCGCGTCTGAAAGGAAGGCTCTGGCCCTGGTGTATATGGCAACGTTGGAATGGGGTAGGTTGTTTAGTCAATAAGAGTCTGACACTTGTTTCCCGCTCCGCCCAAGGGCGGGACTCGTCATTGTATGATTTTTACCTACCTAAAAAAAAAAAAAAGACTGACTGACTAAACAACCTACCCCGTTCCTACATCGCCATACATACCAGGGCCAGAGCCTTCCTTTTCAGACACAAACCCGTGGGTAGTAACTATTTAGTAATCTGTGCCGTGGCCCTGATTGGCTTCGAACCTTCTGCAGGGTCCCTACGTTATTCACAGTGATGTCCGAGTGGTAACAGCCCCAACTTACGGGTAATAGGTTGCGGGTTCAAACTCAGACAGGCTCAATACTTTGTGTAATTTATTGGTGAAGGAAAACATCGTGAGGAAACTGGCATGTTCTATACCCAAAACTTCGAAGACATGTGACATCTATCAAGTTGCATTGCAGGAGGTCTGAGTCCCAGCAATGGGAAAATTATAAGGCTGATGTCATGCTGATGCTATGCTATGTTTTCTCTTTTTTTCCAGACTTTAGTCGTAATATGCTGTGCTACCGCTATGCTATATTATGCTGAGAGAAGAGAAATTATCTACAATCTGTGTTGTGCAAAGTACGTTATTAGGCTCTCATTATAGTATCATTAGAAAATAATTATCCGTAACACTAAATATTACGCTTTGTAAAAAGAGAAATCAGACTTTAAATCTTGAAGATAAAGTCCAAAGTCGCATGGAAGATCAATCGTAGAATATTATTTTATTATTGTTACAGATTCTAATATAGTGTTGCATAACATAAAGCGGATATAGGAATCATACGGTTACGGAATATTAAATTATATGGGAATATCCGCTAGTTTTAAATAATTTTCAATGTAAAAAATAAAATAAAATATTGAGATAGTAATAGTAATACAATATGTCCACAACTATCACACAACGCCATCTAGTCCCAAGCTAAGCAGAGCTTGTGTTATGGGTACTAGACAACTGATAAACATAGGTACTTATATATATCTAAATAAGTACATACATATTATGGATAAATTACACCCAGACACAGGACAAATGATCGTGCTCATCACACAAACATTTGTCCTGGGTGGGAATCGAACCCACGACCTCACGCATAGCAGTCAGGGTCACTGACTACTATGCTGACAGGCCAGTCAGAAATGTTTATATCGTATTCGTTACGGATATTATTTGTTTCGAATATCCGATAATTTATTTTTGAACAACATAACATCACTGGTAGGTACCACAACTCCATAATCATGTGCATCCAATTTAGAAAACTGATTGAGTTATAATAATGTTTCTAAACGTCGATTTACCTCATGATTTAGTAGCAAGGTACTAGGCGATCATAAATGCTATGTGCTATCAAATAGTTCCACTACTATTCTGCATATCTTTGGCAGCTTGTGCCATGGCCCCGACTCACTTGCTGGTGACGAGGGCTGGGCCCTGCTATGGTATCGGAAAGACGCCTATCACCGTTTCCGAGTTGAGTCTGTCCACACAGATATACAATTCGTTGCTCAGTGGAGAGTTCAATGTATCTGAGGATATTGCTAACGGCTGGAAGGTTAAGGTGAATGTTTGAAGTCAGCATTTGCATTTTGAAACGTGTTATTGGTACAAAAGGAAATGGTACTGGTTTCGTTAACATGATCGGAACAATTACTGTGTTCAGAGGACAAAGTGGAACACACGCAGAGCATCGCCGTGAATTCGTGGGGGCGATCGGCGGCAGCGATCTCTCGCGCTGGGCCTTGATATAGACTATATAGTCCGTAGCGAGGAGGAGTGGCAGGCGCTGCGAAGCAATAATGCTAGCAAAGGAGGAGGCTTCACGCAAAAGGCATCAGCCCTCACGCCCCAGCCGCTGTCGAGATTCGGATCCCGATTTCCAGTCAACGTAAGCGCGGGCTTGCGGACGGCGAGCAATGGGTTACTCGCCGTCCGGTCGTTCTGTAATATTCCGTACCAAGTCAAGTCGATGACGGCGCGCTGTGTTCCCGCAACTCAAGGTGTTGTCAGCAAATGTAGAGGACCAACTGCTGAAGCTTACTGAGGCCTTGTTCCAGTCTCTGAAAGACAGGTCCGACCCCGGTATGAAAACTAAGAAGGATTGGGGTGGGTCGTTCAATCAGTAAGAATCTGACACTGTTTTTTGCTCCGCCCAAGTGCAGGATTCGCCATTAGATTTTTCCCACAATAAAAAAAAACGACTGACTAAACGACGCATTCCGTTCCTTCTTAGCCTTCATACATACACATTGATCGTCGTCACCGATCCCCCCACGAGGACATTCTTGTCAAGGGTTCCCTGGCTATGATTATAACTGAGGTTAAGCCGCTAAGTCTTTTTCTGGAAGAACTGATTTAAAAGATTCTCTAATATTGCTTGGAGCTGCAACACAAAGAAATTGTCTCGTTGATAGTTGTCTGGAGCGATCTCCATGTTCCAGGCCACGATGCAGAAATGCGTGGACATCCGCAACATGGACTCGTGCGATTTCTTCCGCTCCTTCTTCGTGGTGAAGAACGGCTGCAGCGGCGAGGACGAGGAACAGCAGGAGACGTACAGCAACATGCTGTACCACTACGCGCACCCAAGGTGAGGGCTACAAGTACCTATAATATAATATAGTATATATAATATAATATATTCCATAGTATATATAATATAATATATTCCACAACTATCACACAACGTCGTCTAGTCCCAAGCTAAGCAGAGCTTGTGTTATGGGTACTAGACAACTGATAAACATGCTTATATATTTCTAAATACATACATATTATAGATAAATTACAACCAGACACAGAACAAATGATCGTGCTCATCACACAAACATTTGTCCTAGGTGGGAATCGAACCCACGACCTCCAGCATAGCAGTCAGGGTCGCTAACTACTAGACTGACAGGCCAGTCAGTGCTAAAAAAAGTGCTTTAAACTCTTGAGCCTCAATTGAACACCAGCGTTCGCACACCTATATTGTCTTTATGTAAGAAAGAAAGAAAGAAGAAAGAAAGAAAACATGTTTATTTGGCACTTCATGAGCATTACAATAAAATAAACAATTACAATCTAATGTTAACATAAAAAATAAAAAAAAAAATAGAATGAAAAATAAAAAGAAATAAAATTAACAATATTAATGTCTCACGGGTGTGCCAAACAGGTCCAGTTCAGCATAATGCCAGACAACTACGTAGCAGTTGCCTGACGCTGGTTTTCAACTGGACCTTATTGTCATTTCTTGATACCCATAACACAAGTACAATCTTAAGGTGGTGGTGGTGATTTGGAGTAGTGGTCGAACAATTACTGACATTCGATTTGTTACAGTACGGCCGTCGGATCTTGGCAAGTCTAAAGTTAAACTGAAAATTTTAACGCTTGAAAACTCGTACAATAATAAAGGTTTTAAAAAAAAATGCCAATAACAATTTTTCAATACACTTACTCGAAAACTGCCTCTTATCGCACTACTATTAGGTTCAATATATCACCCAAGTGCTTTTTTGAGTTTATCACAACAAGGGCTTTTTTATTCCTTCCTTATCGTCACGGTCAACGGTGATTTTCTTTTTTTTACTTAGTTTATTGAATCAGGCGCGAGGCGTCCCCCACAAAATTACAAACTGTTCAGAGCAGATTTGAATGCTATCACTATTGTATATATTTCTACTGTATGTTTGAGATACGATTAAACGTTTTTTCTTTCTTTCTTTATTTCACAAGTCGTAAGTGTATTGAAAAACGTCGTTTGACACACGTGCAGATTTGTCATTGCAGCCCTCGGCTCCATAACACACTCGCCTACGGCTCGTGCGCATTTCGCCTCGGTCGCAATGACAAACTTCCTGCACTTGTATCAAAATGTACTATTTAACAGTAATATAACAACGGCAAATTGCATTCATTTGTTTAAACCTTTTATTTTTGTAGGTACGAGTTTTCAAGTGCTAAAATTCGCAGAGGCTAACTTCAGACTCACCAAGATGCAATTGCCGTACTGTACTCTGGTTTATGGGGTCAAAGTTTTTACGAACGAATGCGAACGCAGTCGGGTAAAAACTGCTGATTAATAAAGACCTTTTTATATAAAATCAATTATTACTCCAATAAACAAAACTTACGTAAATGCTTATTGATTTCTGTGACCCACTGTTATCACGGTTTTATCATTATTATGTAAACATTATACGTAGTAGGTATATACTGGAGCCAATATAATAAAAATTATAATTACCGAAGACAATTTTGATAGTTTATCGACGCACTCAAGTACATCATCTTTGTTTCTAAAGAAACGTTGTCACTTGTCCCACACTAGGAATTACTCCTGTATCATGGGTGCGTTCACAAACATGTAAAGTCATACATACACAAGATACCCAGACCCGGAACACCTTTCTGCAGGCCATACAAGTATTTTAAGTACAACCCGTTCCAAATGAGAATAGGTTCGATGGCCATGTTGTGACGTCACGTCGAACTGTCAAATCGAAGAAATTAGGTAGAGTGAACAAAAAGATATTTAAAAAAACTAATTTACGTACGAATCGTGAATGAAAAAAGTTTAATCAGAATACAATTTTTCAATTTTGTTTATCTCTGTTTCACTGTGTGATGAGTCTGAGTAGTGGTAAATAGAAGAAAAAGGCGAATTGTTTCTAACAATGAAAATAAGAAAGAAAATAGTTTTTCTTGTAAACTATTTATGACTTATAACAATATATTTGGTAAATTTATATTAAACCCTAACTTTTTTAATTCAACTAGAATTAACTAAAAAATAGTAATAAAAAGCAAAAAAACTTTTTATTGATACGCAAATAAGATTTTTTTGCAAACCGTATTTTTCACTCAAAATTTTACAGATCGAGGTTATTGACTTTCCTGTTCTTATTTGGAACGCATAATACAAGCTTTGTGCTTGTTTACACAGACGAGGTGCGATGGGTGACGCGTTGGTTGTTCGTCGTACATTATATCAGCGGGCCGCGTCATCGCATGCCCAAACACAACTGATACCCGTCAGGCTAACAATCAATACCGGTATAATTAAGGTTCGTTTTTTAATTCTAGACTACGATTTGACAACTCAGAATGTCACACTCTAGAAATATGTTCCCAATTTTCTGGAGTTTGGCATTTTATGTTGTCAAATCGTATTCTAGGAAAAAACTGAACTATACAATTCAATTCAAACATTTATTTGATAGAATATGGTACATAAGGTGTTTCAGCATATCCTGCCATAACATGGCGTGCAAATGTCAAAATAAGTTTTATCAATGTATTTGCTAATCTTTTTTTTTTTTTATGGTAGGTGAAAATCATCAAATGACGAAACCCGCTCTTGGGCGGAGCGGGAGACCAGTGTCAGACTCTTACTGACTAAAAAACCTACCCCGTACCTTCCTTGCCTTATTCCTGGAGTCGAGGTAACAGTTTTCCACCACCCTCTAGGCTCCAGGAGGCTTCGACCCTGAAGGGCCCCTGCAGTTTGCTGACAACTCCTTGAGGCGCGCGGGAACGGTGCGCGCCGTTGACGACTTGGACTCGGTCTTACCAGACGACCGGACGGCGAGCTACCCATTGCTCACCGTCCGCGAGCCAGTGTCTACGGTGGCCGGATATCGGCAGGATCGCGGCGGCGACGGCTACGGCGAGGGCGCTGTTGCCTTTGCCTTATGCGGTCGGCCTCCTCCTTTACGAGCATTACTGCTTCGCAGAAGGAGGCGACCGCCTGCCATTCTTCTTCGCTGCGGACCATGGCCTGAACCAGGGCCCGGCGCGAGAGGTCGCCGCCGCCGATCACCCCCACGAGGACACGGCGATGCTCTTCCCAAGCAGGGCACACCTCCACCGTGTGCTCCACCGTGTCCTCCGGGCTCGCCTCACAGTGGCGACACCCGGACGTCTCTTCCGCACGAATCCGGTGCAGGAATCTCCCGAACTTCCCATGTCCGGTGAGAACCTGCGTCATGCGGAAGGTGAGGACGCCGTGAGGTCTATCCAGCCACGCCTCAAAGAGGGGTACTACCGCTGAGATTACGGTGTGCCCAGCGCTGGGTTGCGACAGTCGCTGTTTCCACTTCACCATGAATGTATTTGCTAATCTAAGTTACAAATTTCAGAATCTATTGTCTTGTCATCTAGATAGTCCTTAATGTTACAAGCTCTGGAAGAAATTCGCAAGTATAAATACGTATCTCTCTATTTTGTTGTGTTGTGTTTCACAGATTGGAATGTCCAATAAAAGCGGGCCGCTACAAGCTGATAGACTACCCGTTCTTCACTGAGGACAACTACCTGGTGGTGCCTGAATCCAAGATCTCCAGCAGCGTGTTTGGATACACTTTCCGATTAGACGGCATTACTAAAAAACGGCGCCAGGTTAGACACTTTTAACACCTTTTCAATACCGTAATTAAAAAGATAAGTAATATTTTATTTATTTATTTATACTTTATTGTACACCGCATTTACTATAAATATTCATAGGACAAACATTATTAAACTCCGCCAAAATGGCCATAACTTACCATAACAATTTTATTTTTATTAATATTTCTTTATTTGATTATAATTCAAATAATATACATTTAATTTTATTATACTAATAATAACCTAAGGTTAATAAACTAAAAATACTAATAAAGACATATTATATTTACAATGTCAGTTTCGGTTTGTAAATCTAATTAGAAACAAATAATTAATAAGTTTTGATTAACAAACTTGCAGATATTCTGCGTGGAAGCACTGTTGCAGCTGATGTACACGCGGAAACACAACTGGGTGGAGGACACCCACATCAGAAACTTCAAAGAGACGACGGTTACCACTCCCAGTACACCCGCCATTGTCAGCAGAGAAGGGGAGGAGTAACACAGGTAGACCTTCAGCTAGACGCAGATCCTCACCGGCCAGTTCGAGAGGTTCTAGAACGTGATACGTGCCAAAGAATCGCTCGGGTGTCATTATTGAACGGATCATCGACTTACATATATTTCCTAGCGATAGACAAGCACGTTCATACAAACTACATATATGTTAAAATATTGAAACAGTTTTTTTTAACAAATAAACCTTCATTTAATAATACATTAAATATCTTTAACCTTAAAACTACATAACCCTAATTAACTTAACTAAAAATAATAAGCATTGCCATACAGCGTGGCAATGCGGCCAGTCTTTTGGGCACTTTTTATGGTAGGTAAAAATCATCGAATGACGAATGACTCTTGGGCGGAGCGGGAAACAGTGTCAGACTCTTACTAACTAAAGAACCTACCCCGTATCTTCCTTGCCTTATTCCCAGAGCCCCGGTGTAACGCTTTCGCACCAACCCTCAGCTCTGAGAGGCTTCGACACTATAGGGCCCCTACGGGCCAATCGACACCGATGCGGAAGAGGTTTTTGACGCTTTATTAGATTAGGTATTTCTAGTATGAAAAGTTAATACTGAATAGTTAATACGATGTGTCAAGTCGTCGAGTTGGATTTGTTTACTACCAGTCTGGTTGTTCGTATGGTATG
The DNA here is from genome assembly GCA_029852875.1 of Mythimna loreyi. NCBI lineage: Eukaryota > Metazoa > Arthropoda > Insecta > Lepidoptera > Noctuidae > Mythimna > Mythimna loreyi. Next base: position 20,467,339 of record CM056789.1, on the reverse strand, counting down.
TGTGTAGTGTAGGGAGTCACTGGGTAAGTGGTGAATAAAAGAAAGTCCTTGCAGCATCTCGAGTTGTAATTTCTTCCACACACAACCTAACAAGTAAGTATATTATGTATGTATGTGTAAATATCATTACATAGTATAAAAAAAAGTAGCTTCCTGTCTATCTGTCTTTAGAGCTCCGCAACGGATTTAGATGCGGTTTGTTTATTAAAACAAACCGCATCTAAATCCGTTGCGGAGCTCTAAAGACAGAAACCTTCCTCTTAAACCACTCTGTCTATTAAGACAGAGTGGTTTAAGAGGAAGGTTTATATGTATAAAACATCAAAACATGCATAATAATATATTCAATATCAACATTGCACCCGGACGAAGCTGGGGCGGGTCGCTAGTAAAATTAGTGTTCAGAGCAGTTTACATCTCTCAAAGCTGAAAGCGCACTCGCTTGGCGGCAGGTTCTTCGGCTGCGTCGGCTGCGTTCGCGCCTGCTCCGGCCGCGCCCGCACCTGCTCCGGCCGCGTCGTCGCCAGGCGCATCCTGCACCCGCACAGCAAACAATATGCACAGCTCACCACTCAGCAGTCTAGGTGACATAGATAGATATAATAATAATAATAATTTATTTATTTTTTTTATTCGCAGACCTGTGATTTCCACCAACCCGCACTGGGCCCGCGTGGTGAATTATGGCCCATTTCCTCTTCTAGAGAGGAGGCCTGTGTCCCAGCAGTGGGAACATTAAAAATGCTGATTATGATGATGATTTATTTGTATAACTATAGAAAAGAGATTTCCTACACAATCCCAATGCTCCTCAATACCTTCGTGAGCGCTTTGAGTACCTCGTTCCGAAGGGTAAACTCTGTCGCACTACCAAGTCTCTTCTCCTTCGTACTCCGCGTCACACTTCCAGCCGTTATGGCGGCTCCTTCTCCGTAACTGCAGTTCGTCTTTGGAACTCTCTTCCACATTCCCTTCGCGACAGCCCTTCTCTGGACATTTTTAAGAGGAAAATTAAAGAGCACTTCCTTTCTCAATTGACATAATATTAGTATGTATTAGTATGTAAATTATAACTACGTATTTATGTATACATATATATATTAGACGTATTTATGTAAGTTTATATTGTACACTGGTTTCTACCGTCTAATGTAATCTCTCTCTGTTACTTGAAGGTTTGCTGGGAGAAAACTCATTGTTGAGTTAAGCTCGCCTTTGTACATGAAATGTCAAACAAGTGTATCCATGTTATGTTGTTGTGTACAATAAAGAATTAAATTAATTAAATTAAAAATTATAGAAAAAAAACACTTTTTTTACTACCAAAAATAATATACAATACAATTAAGTACTAGTTTTAATGGTTGAAATGTTATTAATTAAATAAACTTTTCCTTCATAAGTATATTGAAAAACGACATAAAATATAATATACGTGAGTATTTAATGGTTACCGTACTTGGCTCTCCGACTTTTACTGACTAAAAACCCATCTCACTCACCCATTACTTCTTAGCCCTTCATACCGGGGTCGGAACTTCCTTTCAGAAGCTGATTCACGGCCTTAGTAGGCCTCGGCCCCCTCACTTTTGGTTGGAGTTCAAGTATGGCCTCAGCGGTAATCACCAACACAATGTACTATTAATGGTCCTGACTGATCGGTTCCATTAACTTTAAACATGTAGAGTTATGCGGAACAGAAGGTAAAGGCCCATATAATTATGTTCCTCCAGTGAAAAGGGAGGATCCTCCGACCAGACGGATGTTATATCTGGTGGGCTACTGCCCAATAGATGATTTTGGGTTGTTCTATATAATTATTATGTTTATAGTTGTGTTGTAAAAGTTTGATGCGGGATTAGTTCTTATGTGACGCCATAGATGGCGCTACAAACCTATCACTATTCCAATGTTATACAAAGACGTAACTAGAAATGACTGAGGACATTGTACTTTTTTGTAATGAATTCATTATCACGTTATAATTATTAGTTCCTCTAAAAAAAGTTGGATAAGTCGACTTTTTCTTCATCTTTGACATAGCATTTAATTATCAAAAATTGATGATGACATTAGGCAAACCACGCATGGTTTGCCTAATGTCATCATCAGCCTTTTTAATGTTCCCACTGCAGAGACACAGGTCTCTTCTCTTAGAGAGGGAATGAGCCGTAATCCACCACGCGGGCCCAGTGCGGATTGGTGGATGTCACATGTCTTCGAATTTTTGGTTCTAGGACATGCCGGTTTCCTCACGATGTTTTCCTTCACCGTTTTGAGAGCAGTGGTGATGAAATAAATTACCCAAAGTAATGCGCAAGTAATGTGGTTCGCCTAATGTAAGTGGTCCCTATTTCCATCAATTGTATTTGACATTTGACTTACTTGTCAGCTTTAGGGCCGACTCTGACGTAGGTGTTGGGGTTGTTTTCGTTGTCGCTGAGCTCGTCGGCCAGGAACCCTCGCACCACCAGCTGCCGCAGGAGCCGCATCACGTCCGCTCGGCTCCACGAACGTAGCCTGCACGACAACAAACGCTATCATCATCATCAGCCTTTTTAATGTTCACACTGAAAGAGAACTGAATCACAACACACACACTGAATTATAACATCTGATGCATGCTGACATTTCTATTTTGTAACGTATGTACTGCACTCATGTTTGAGCAAATAAATTATTATCTTATCTTATCTTGCTGCTGGGACACAGGCCTCCTCTCTAGGAAAGGGAATGGGCCATAATCCACCACGCGGGCCCAGTGATGATTGGTAAATGTCACATGTCTTCGAATTTTTGGTTCTAGGACATGCTGGTTTCCTCACGATGTTTTCCTTCACCGTTTTGAGAGCAGTGGTGATGAAATAAATTACACAAAGTAATGCGCCTGGCTGGGTTTGAACCCGTGACCTACAATTCGTAAGTCGAGGCCTTTACCACTCGGCCACCACCAATATCTATTGAAATAAAAACGAACTCCTGTTTTTACTCCACAAAAGTTCATGCCATTACCTACTATTTTATAAAATTATATTAGGTACAATAGATTTTATTAGCTATAAAGAAAAAAAAAATATTTATGTCATTTTTAATTTGATTTTTGATTTTCCTTTTTGTAAGACCAACTGTTAATAGGTACATCATGAACGACCATAATGTACCTATTAACTTTAAGTTTCCGAAGAGCAAAGTGCGTACACAGGCGAATTTGTCTTAAACGTCACTTCAACAACTATATATATTACGTAGTACTATTTTGTAAAATGAAATAAATTATTTGTATTTGTACTCCACTAATACTAATAGTTTTTAAGACTATTCTGCAATAGTCTTAAAAACTTCTTTCCTTTCTTTACGTTTGAATTATAATATAATAATACATATATTGTTTCTTCACCACCATAGGTTGACTGGTAGAGAATGCCTAAGGGATTAAGGCCGCCTTGTACCTTGTATTGCATGAAGGTTAAACAAATAAATGGATGTAGCTCACCGTCCGTGTAAGGGCGAGTTGTGCAGCGCCTGCAGTCGCGCCTGCAAGGAACCACGCAGGGCCTCAGCGATCTGCAGCAGCGTGAATATTACGCTGTAGTTCTGCCGGATGCAGTCCACGATCAGCTTGCTCACCTCCGACATGTCCACCTGCTGGAAATCGTACATAGAAAATTAATCTATACATCTAAAAGGAGAAACTGACTGAATGACATATTATTTCTTGCACTGACTGGACAGGTCTACTCAAATTTGTATGGATCTTTCTTCAAAAGACCATCTCAGACAAATCTGCATGGTTCTTATGTGATTTGACCAATACATGTTTTCTGTATGAACTTTAAAAGAGACTTTGACCCCTGAGGCTGTTTCGGTGTTTCTTCTCAGGGTAGTCAGCTAGGAAACATCGGACTCATCTAGCATAAAAAAAAATGATGTGTAATAGTACATTGTTATACGAGGGATGAAAGTTAGTTATTTAGTCCCGAGAAATTTCTTGGCGACCGAGCGACAGCGAGGTCGCTAATAGTTCGAGGGACTAAATAACTCTTTAACCCGAGGTAAACACTGTGCTTTTCATTACGAATACGAGGAAAATAAAAATAATAATAAAAACCTGAATAGTCGTGAAATGTCTTCGTATGTTTTTAGGTAGGTATATTTCTAGCGGTATTAGTCCCGGTTGCCAACCTTGGCTTTCGCCTCGGTGCCCGGGGTCCGCTTTCCTGCAAGCACGCCTCCACTTCGCTCGGTCTTTTGCGTCCTTTGCCGTAAGCCCATTGGCACGCATATCGTCCCTTACGACGTCGATCCAACGCCTCTTAGGCCTTCCTCGTTTACCGGGTCCCGGCGGAGGCGGCATGTCGAGGCATCTGTTACCCACGTAGTCTGCCGGTTTTCGTAAAACGTGGCCATACCAACGTAAGCGACCCTCCTGCAGTTTATCCGCTATGTCACGGACCTGAAGGCTGCCCCGGATGCGGGAGTTTTTAATGCGGTCTTTCCGCGACACTCCCGAAAACCAGCGCAGCATATTCATTTCCGTGACACGCAGGCTTTGCTTATGCCGCTCAAGTACAGGCCACGCTTCACTGCCATACAAAAGGACAGGCCTAATGATGGTCTTATAGACCTGTCCTTTGAGCCTAACCGGCATTTTGGGGTCACAGATAACCCCCGCCACCTCACGCCATTTCGCCCAGGCCGCCGAGATACGAGACTCAACGTCGCAATCGACGTCCCCGGACTCGTGGATTTCTTTTGATTTAGGCGGTAAGCGGTTTTCTCCTCAAAGAATCTTGCGTTAAATTTATAACTGAAGCTGATGAACTTATCGTGTTAATACAAATTTCTTATAACAGAGATTTAGCAAAATGTAAACAAATCTCTACACCTCGAAAAAAAAATCAAGAAAGACCAAATCGGCCACAGATTATAGAGAGACTTTACCCGCCATTATTTATTTTTTTAGTCGTCATCTGGCTATTCAGTCAATATTTTTCATTTTATCATTGTAAAAATTGGTCAGGTCAACATTTTTCTCAAATATAATATTAGTTTTAATGAAATAGTTGAAAGTAAATTAAAATAAAGTCATTAAAAAAAGTATTCTTAAATTATTTCTACACTCAGCGGCACGGAAAGTGGCCCAAGTGCGTTATGTTGTTTATTATCAAAATGAAAAGCGAAACAGGGTTTTTTTGTTGTTGTAAAATTTTTATGTTTATTCAGATCTTATATGCTAACGATTAATTAACAAAAAATGAGGTAAATTTAATAAAAATAAAATAAAATTTTATAAAACCAGAAAAGGCGAAAAAGCTCGAAGTTTAAAAAAATTGTTTTTAAATTAAATTTACAAATTAAAGCTATGGTACTTAAAATTAATAGCGGGTATTTCCACCTCTGGCCCTGATGACAGTCTGCATGCGGTCAGGCATGCTGTGGATTGTGTTTTTAATGTCCACTTGGGGTAATTCGTCCCAGGCCGCCACCAGAGCGGTTTTCAACTGACCGATAGTCTCTGGAGGGTTGGGAGTGGATCGGATACGTCTTTTAGGCATGTCCCAGACATGTTCTATGGGATTCAGGTCTGGGCTTCTTACTGGCCACTCCAATTTCGTGATTCTCACCTCAGACTGGTAATCATCAATACAACGAGCTGCATGAGGTCGGGCATTGTCTTGCATTAAAATGAAATCTTCGCTACCGAGGAACGCCACGAATGGTAAAATGGGTTCTAGGAGGATCCCTTGAATGTATCGTGCTGCTGTTAGACGACCTGGTACGACTACCAACTCTGTGCGTGCGTCTGAACAGATCCCTCTCCAAACAATAACTGATCCACCATGGAAACTAACGGTTTGTGTGGTCGTAATCGCTAGAAACCTCTCCCCGTGCCTTCTCCACACACGTTTGCGGCCATCTGGAGCTCTTAAGGCCACTCTACATTCATCTGTCCACAGAAATTTGCTTCACCGCTCGTGAGTCCAATTGGCGTGTTCGCGAGCAAATCGAAGTCGAGCTACACGATGGTGCCGGAGCAGTTCTAGACCTCGACCTGGTCTTTGAGCACGCAGATTCTGTTCCTCCATTCTCCTTCTTATTGCCCGCTCACTTACGTTGACCCCTCTTGCCGTTTGTAGTCGCTGCCGTATTTTAACCGCAGTAAGGAACCAATTTCTCAAAATTGCGAGTGCGATAAATCGGTCGTTTCGTGCTGATGTACACCTAAAACTGTCACTTCCTGATCTCCTTGTGTATAGGCCGGTCTGATCGTACCTTTTTAAGGCATACCTCACTTCTGTATGCGGTACATTTAAATTTTCAGCAATCTCTCGCTGAGTTCGCCCCTGACTCCGAAGCAACACAGCTTGACCAACTTGAGCTGAAGTTAGGGGCATTATGTTCCAGTTCTGGAAGCATTCATTACTGTAGATTAATTAAAAAATTAAATCAATAAAGATTAAAAGCACGATCATTTGAATATCGAAGTTTAACTTACCCGTGTTCTTTGCGTTTCAGTAACAAACTAGCGTTAAGCGTCACAGAAAGTAAACAAATGAATCGTTTTGTGCTTACCGTCTTAAATTAACAATAGCATTAATGTCCTGACAAACTGCCACTTGAAATTCCCATACACGATAGCAAAATCGCCTGTTATCGGTCTGTTTATGTTTGGGCCACATTCCGTGCCGCTAAGTGTATCTCTATGTCATTTTAATTGTACTGGCAGTATAAAAATTCGGATCACGGTTCAATAGAAATGTCAAAATAGAACTAGTTTTTTTTTTAATATTTGCTGTCTAAATATTAAAAAAACAACTGTCAGTTGTAAAGTAAAACTCCCTAGGGAGTAAAAGTACTTCTTCCAACCCTGTCCGCAGGCAACTTTACACCTACTTTCAGAGTATGAGTAATGAAAAAGTGTTTTTTAAACCTACTTACAAAATTAAGATCATTCATCAACTCACAGCCGAAACTACTGGGCCTAGGGGAGTGAAATTTTGCGCAAGGCTTCCTTTTATGACGTAGGCGAACACTAAGAAAGGATTCTCCAAAATTCACCCTCTAAAGGGATGAAACGCGTGTCCAAAGTTTGGGTAAAAGCCCATTATCACGCGGGCGCTGGCAGAAAGCTAGTTTAAAAATATTTAGCCTACACTGCAATTGCTATAGGATGGTGTACCAGTAAATTCAAACTCAAAATTATTTATTTCAAATAGACCATTTACAGGCACTTTTGAACTGTCAAAATTGAAGCTAACTAGGACGACGAGCGTGAAATTTTGCATAAGGCTTCCTTTTATGACGTAGGCGAATACTAAGAAAGGGTTTTTCAAAATTTAGCTCCTAAAGGGATGTAATGGGGGTCTAAAGTTTGTATGGAGAACCCTACTTACACGCGGGCAAAACCGCTGGCTAGGCTAGTATTATCTTACTAATATTATAAATGCGAAAGTTACGATGTTTGGATATTTGGATGTTTGGATGTTTGTTACTCAATCACGCCAAAACGGCTGGACGGATCTGGATGAAATTTGGCACAGGCATAGGATACACTCCGGAATAGGACATAGGCTACTTTTTATCCCGGAAAAACTTAAAGTTCCTGTGGGATTTCACTTTTTGTTTGATCAAGTGTAAAATTTTATAGGACAACCGCAATACCACGCGGGCAAAAGCTAGTAGTTTATAGTTTATATTATATAAGTATAAACCTCGTAGCAGTCTTCGTCGAGGCAGTTGTCGCAGGCGGTGGCGCGGCGCGCGGCGCAGAGGGCGCGGCGGTAGCGCTCGCCGAGGTAGCCCAGCACCAGCTCACGCCGGCACTCCGTCTCGCCCTCGCACACCTCCACCATGCTCATCAGGTTCCTCATGTGCATGCTAGTGGTTTCCGCCGTTCTGTTACGCTGCACTATAACATTTGACAAAATTACTTTATTGGGTTGGAGTGTAGCCTTAGGCGCGCGAGGACTTCCCATGAAGTCCCCCCTTTTTTTCCGCTTTTCTGCACTGCTCGTAGTACCCCTAAGCGTATACTACGAAGTCCAAAAAAAATTCTCTGCTAGGCCCTACTCAAGGTGAGAGTAAGGAAAAATTTTTGATGTCCAAAAATTTGTATGTTAAAATATATATTTTTTTGCTTTTCTGCACTGCTCCTAGTAGGTACCCCTAAGCGTATACGCCCAAATTTAAAAAAAAAAAAATTTGTGAATATTTTCCAAAAAAAAATTTTATCGTTTTCTTTGCTTCTCATAGTACCCCTAAGCGTATACTCCAACTCCTAAAAATCCGCCCCTAAGACTACCTACTGACCCTTTAGTCATTATCCGACAACAATAATAATAATATCCGACAACTATCACACAACGCCGTCTAGTCTCAAGCTAAGCAGAGCTTGTGTTATGAACGAAACGTTGTTGCACTGGTCGACTGGATAACGTTACTATTTTCAAAAGCGAATACTCTACAGCCTGAGCCTGAGTATAGACTGAGCGAGTTTTTGTGGCAGTGTCTTAAGGCTGCCTGTCCACCGGAGCGGAGCTAGGCTGCGGAGTGGAGAAACTGAGAAATATTAACCAATAGGATTGCACAAAATCTCCGCTCCTGGCTGGTATTGGTTAATATTTCTCAGTTTCTCCACTCCGCAACCTAGCTCCTCACCGGTGGACAGGCAGCCTAAAAATAATGATAACACTTGTCTTAAACTCACTGTAAATCATGCGCTTGTATCGAAGGACATCGGAGTAGGAGTAGTACAGCAGGCAGATGGCAACATCGCCGTCGCGACCTGCGCGGCCCGTCTCCTGGTAGTAGCCCTCCACGGACTTGGGCATGCTGTGGTGGATCACGTAGCGCACGTCCGCCTTGTCCACGCCCATGCCGAACGCGATCGTCGCGCAGATCTGAATACAGGGAACATTTGTCTCGTATTGGACATAAATAAAAGCCCTCGGATGTGTTTTAGTTTATATTCAACAGTAATTTAATTTTTTACAGTGAATTTGTACGAAGCGAAATGTCTATCGAAAGTTAGTTTTTTATATATTCTATTGTAGGTAGGCGTACTAACATAATTTAAAAAATTATGAACTCCTACATAAATTGACACCGAGAGTTTGTACGTGACTGCTTGCTATCGATGTGATGTAGGCGTCAACAACATTAACACACGAGTGTTGCAGCAACATGATGATTAAGCCTCGTATCCACTAGGCAACATTTGGCGCGCGACACGTGAATCTCAACATGTACGGCAACGCTGCACAACAGCGCGCGACGTTGCCAGCTGCCGCGCAACACGACGCGCGGTTTGTTGTTTGTATGTAATACGTTGTTAAACAAATGTTTCGCGTCAACATTCAACAAGTTGCGAAACATGTTGAGCAACATGTCGCGCGTCAAATGTTGCCTAGTGGATACGAGGCTTTATTTAAGGGCCGAAACACACCGGAATAAAAGTGAAATAATATTAAACTTTATCTTTATACTTAAAGGATCAGTATCGTGTGAACAGTTCGAAAAGGTCGCGAGACTGACCGCGGTAACGCGAGCGGCCTCGCGTCGCCGCGGGCAGAACCGCCTACAAAATACACGCGGTACAGGTTTTTCAAATCTAAGAACTAAAGTTAAAAATTATTTCACACTGAAAGTGCTCGATGCGTCACTGCCGGCCGCTGCTACTTCGATGTGACGGCCATCATTATTTAAATGATGATGATGTAAAATATATACTGTTACGGACGTGAGTAATCAAATGCCGGTTTACTAATAGAGAGATTTATTTTCCACAAACAAAACACCAATTTAGTCCAATCGCCAATAAACCACTTCGTAATGCACTCTAGAGATCCGTAGAAATATCGCTTAGGTCGTCGTATGGATGAAAACGTTCTTCACTTGACTTGGATAGTTCGCACTGATCGCTGTCGAAATCAAAACTGACTCCCGTCCGGCCAGCGAACACGTATTTATACTCAGAGCCAAGAAAATTCTAGATACCGAAGGTTCGAGGCCACACCAGAACAAAAGAAACCGTTTCCGCGAAGCAATAAATCATTTTTATTACGAGTAGGTAGGTAGGTACCTACCCCACGACTCGTACGAACTTCGACTCTATAGCAAAAGACTGAAGGTACAAATTCCTTTACCAGGTTACTTAAGTACCTACAAAAGTTCTCAGAATTATTGAGTACCTACGTATCGCGTGACAGATTTTTCTAGAATTTGCTAGGCCCTGGTACGTACTTCTATTCTGGAGGTTTCGATTAGCAATGCGTTTTAATTATTCGGTGATACTCTTAACTTTGTCGAAGAAACGGCGTGTTCTATTTTCACGGCGTAACAATACATATATATATTTTTAAAGAGTAACTATCGAGTTTCTTAGCGGTTATTCTTTATGGGAAACGGTACACTATAGCTATATAAAAACATGCCCATGTCAGTCTATGTGAAATAAAAAAAAATTAAATATGGTTTTTTTTTTAAACTATAATAAGACTAGGTACACAATTATTGTTCTACGAACAAATCATGTAAACAATAAAAGAAAGGGGGTGGGGGTAGGAGTGCTATAGATAGCCTACTCTCTAAGTACTTATTTGATTTAAAAAAAACACAAAAATCAGGCATCAAGGCAGGAGGAGGAGTTCGATGTCAAACGCCAATTAAATTATCTGTATCTATTATATTTTTCTATTATTTAGAAGATGTAAGTGACGCATACCACACATGTTATAAAAAAGGTTGAGTATACATGTGACAGATGGAGAGGAGAGAGACGCCAAAGAAAAGGTGGATGGATTATGTGAGGAGTGTTGTTCGCAACGAACACTCCATGGAGCGACTCGTTGTCCAGGGGCAGTGGAGGGGAAGCAGTCTCGTGGGCGCTCACTTACGCGTTGGACAGACCTCATTAGAGCTGCAACACAAGCTTCCATGGTCTAGAGTTACCGAGACGCCGTAAACCGTGCCAAATGGAGACGCATCGCGGGAGCCTCACTAACCAACGAAAATGCAACATGATCAACCACGACCACTCTGTCAAGTGTGAACGACTAAGGAGGATATTCAATGAACAAAAAGGAAGTTGTGATAGCAGGACGGGTGACAGGAAAACGTGTTGCGCCTACGCCAAATAACATGTAAAAAGGGCAGGAAAATGATGTAAGTGACACGTACCACCTGGAACTTATCAGCGAGCCAAGCAGCCTGCGTCAGGGCCCGCAAGTTGTCGCTGAGCCCGCCGTGGTAGTGGGCGGCCTTCACGCCCGCCGTGCGCAACTCCGACGACAACTTCTCACAGTCTCTTCGTGACAAGCAATATACTATGCCAGACAATCTGTGAAACAAGTTTTCAATATAAATATAACAAAAAAAAATTGTTTCACTCCTGGGCAAAGGCCTCCACTCCTTTCATCCATCGCGGGCCCGCGCTTCCTCTTACCAGTCCGGGAGGAATTTGTCTAGCTCATCGCGTAATCTCCTTCGTGTCTCAGGGCACCAACTTTGTGTAACTTTGGCCCACAGTTTGTCGGGCATGTGGCAGACGTGTCTTGCCCAGTCACATTTCAGCTGGGCAGCCTTTTGAGCCACATCCAAGATTTTGGTTTTGGAGCGCAGTGTGGTGTTTCTAACTCGATCCGTTAATTTAACGCCAAGTATACTGCATTCCATTGCTCGTTGGCAAACCTTGAGTTTTGGAGTGGTAACGGCCCCGACTAACGAGTTGTCGCGGTCGCGGGCTCAAACCCAGCCAGGCGCATTTTTGTGTAATTTATTTCATCACCACTGCTCTCAAAACGGTGAAGGAAAATATCGTGAGGAAACCGGCATGTCCTAGAACCAAAAATTTGAAAACATGTGACATCCGCCATGGCCCGCGTGGTGGATTATGGCCTATTCCCACTCCTAGAGAGGGGCTTTTGGCCCAGCAGTGGGAATATTAAAAAGGCTGATGATGAATAAATGATGAATTTTTAAACCTGATACGTTTCTGTTGGACAAGATTACAAAGAACTTTATTTGTAGATTGTGCTACTAACCCAGCGAACTGTTCTTTGATAACTGTAACCAGCTCTTGATTAATACCGGGTTTCTTCTCCAGTATCCTGTAGGCAAGGTTGGGCCTGTCGAAGCTGCTGAGGAACCACTTGCAGGAGCGCACCTGCAGCTGGTGCAGGATGTCGGTGCGCACGCGCGGCGTGGCCGTGGCCGTCAGCGCCACGATGCTGGTCTCCGGGAACTGCGTGCGCAGCACAGACAGGCGCTTGTAGTCGGGCCGGAAGTCGTGGCCCCACTGCGACACGCAGTGCGCTTCGTCGATCACGAACCTGAGCCACAAATTATATAGGTACAGATGTCAATCTACGTACAAAGCGCGCTCGAGCAACGCACACATAGACACCGTTCACCGACGCGAAAACCGGGCTCAACGAGGATCACTACGCCCGCGAGGGTGTCACGTTGGAGACGCGCGTTTGTGAAATTTTGCAACTACCACGATTATTTTGTTGTGCATAATCCAGTTGACAACCCTAGCGCGCGCGACCGCCGTGCGTAGGTATGAAAAGTGAAGTACATACATGAGATTGACTTCTGTACCTTTTTATTTTGTGCCTGAGCACAAAATAAATTTAATTTGACATTTCTATAGTACGCCGCATATAAGTTAAACCATCTGCTATATTAGGTACGTATATACATTTGGTACGAGCAACTTCCTACTTTTTGCGCATCATCTCTCCACCAACCCGGTTCGGTTCGGTCCGGTTGCATTTCGGGGAGTGTGCGTCGGAATTACATAATTTAATTCCGCCTAGCCCGTTCCATCATCGGACCACCAGACGTACGGCATTGCGCCACCGGTACATGGTGGATATCCCACATATACGTACAAAACGTTTTGGGAACACATTCATTATGCGTACAGCCAAGGAGTGGAATTCCTTGCCGGAGTCGGTGTTTCCTGATAGCTACAATCCGGGTATCTTTAAGTCAAGAGTGAATAGGTTACTTCTAGGTAAGCGCGTTCCATCGTCGACTGCATCGTCGCTTTCCATCAGGTGAGATAGTGGTCAAGCGCGAACCTATAATCAATAAAAAAAAAAAAAAAAAAAAAAACCCGTGGATGCACCAACTCGCACTGGGCCCGCGTGGTGGATTACATCCCATTACCTTCTAGAAAAACTTCTAGAGAGTCCCAGCAGTGGGAGAATTAAAAAGGCTGATAATGAATTAAGTAGATACTAGTACGTGTCGCGTCTACAGTATACACATACATACACTAACACATAGAGTCGTCTGCTCTACCGCAGTCACCGCCTACATGGGAACTCCAACGACGGGTATGATCAGCTAGGCTATTCTTTTAAGAGAACCACCTTGAGCGCAACGTTGGTCGTAGCGACGAAATCAAAATAGGTACATTGTATTTTTAACCCAATGTTCCAACACATAGGATTGTTAATCAAATCTACCTATTTGGACTTCGTCGTTGTGCGTTGCGCCTAAGGATGTTTTCTTACAGAATAGCACTGCAGCAACGAGAAGTACACATAAACATACATACCTACACATATACATACATACATACATTACCTAGCGAGTTTCCCACGCCTGTAGAGGTCACTGAGCATGGACTTTAAAGGAGTAGAGCTGCTGGTCTTCTCCGGAGTGACGTACAGCAGCTTGATGGCTGGCTCGTGCAGCGACAGTTTCTGGTAGATTTCATCATAAGTATTCTGCGATAAATCGCCAGACAGATGCGCCACTGGGATCTACACAACACGTTGATTATCAACATAAATCGACACAACACACATAAACAATATGGCACCCCATAAGAACTACAAGAATCTTGCATCGCGCAATCACAGTTCTCTGCGCGATTAGAACATATACGACTGCCCGAAATCAACTATCGGGCAGTAGCCCGCCAGATATAACAACTGTCTGGTCGGAGGATCCTCCCTTTTCAAAGGAGGTATCACGGGACTTTAGTTTCTGTTCCCTTAATGAATCAAGATAGCACTGATTTTGGGGTGTTAATTGAAGCACCACGTACTATACCAAAATACTGAGGTTAGGAAAGCCTCCGCTTCCTGCAAAATTCCTAATTCTTCTGTTACTTACATCAAGCGACCGCAGTTTGTTGACTTGGTCCAGGATGAGCGACTTGAGCGGAGAAACCACGACGGTCACGCCGGGCACCAGCAGAGCCGGGAGCTGGTAGCACAGCGATTTACCTGCGGACATCAACCATGTACAAATACACCGAGCCGCCAAATAATTCTAGTCACCAATAAAAATGTGATACCGCTTCCAGGGGCGTCGACTCCGTGGGTGCTCGGGGACTCGAGCGCTCATCATTACATAGTATAAAACAAAGTTGCTAGGTCCCTATGTATGCTTAGATCTTTAAAAGTACGCAACGGATTTTGATGCAATTTTCTTTAATAGATTGAGTGATTCTAGAAGAAGGTTTATGTGTATAATAGATGCATAATATATTAAACATCAGTACCCGTGCGAAGCTGGGGCGGATCGCTAGTGAGAAATAAAGTAAGCGCTGAGCACCCCTGAGAATAGATATCAAGGAACAGATCAGTAATAGCATTTTAGAGATGGCCGTTTTTTCATTACCCAACGACCCATTTAGCGCAGTGATTTAGAGCAATTCTGGTTCGATTCCCGCACTAACACAAATCTAATTGTATACCTACCTATTTAATTTTATTAGCAACGCATATAACCATGAACTATGATGATAAAATGTAACATTGAAAAGTCCTATTGAGGAAAATCCTACAGCGATTACTCATTAGTTTGATAGTGTAGCGGTTCACAACGCCGTTGTTCCGTGACATTGAATATTATTATTTTATTGTTCGTTACAGATGTTAAGGAAATAGATCATACCTTTTATTTTGTAGTTAATTTTATATTGTCCTTTTTTCCGATTTGGACCAGAAGATGTCGCTGTACGTATATAAATCACATTGATACGTTATTTAAGATTAGGTTGCGTTGTAAAAAAATATGTTTTAGACCGTTGGAATAAGATATTTAGTACAAACAAGGGCGGGATTCGTCATTCGATGATTTTTCCCACCATAAAAAAGCCACAAGTTGTGTGAAGGGGTTGTAACATGGAGTGATAACCAGCGCCATTTAGTAATTTAAACCACTATACCAAACTTTTTTGTGACGCTGACAAAAGCTAGTAATGTATAAATGACTTAGAATGACTTAACTCACCGCTACCGGTGGGCATGAGCACGAAGCAGTCGTGGCCCAGCAGCGTGGCGTTGATGACCTGCAGCTGGTTCGGCCGGAAGGACCGGAGCCCGAACCGCTCGTGGAACACCTCCATCATCAGCGCCGAGTGCGGGTAGTCCAAGCCGTCGAACTCGCCTGCAACATAAACGGTCATGAATTTGTAGCACCAGCGTTATCGGAAAACGAGGAAGGCCTAAGAGGCGTTGGATCGACGTCGTAAGGGACGATATGCGTGCTAATGGGCTTAAGGCAGAGGACGCAAAAGACCGAGCGAAGTGGAGGCGTGTTTGTTGGAAAGCGGACCCCGGGCACCGAGGTGAAAGCAAAGGGTAGCAACCGAGACTGGCGCTAAGTTGATGATGATGAATAGCACCAGCGTTATGGGTTGACAAACCAACGTCACAAGCAGTTTACAAGGCTTCCTTGATAATGGAAATGTAATAGTATTTTTTTGTCGAATTCCATAATTATATATTCCACAACTATCACACAACATCGTCTAGTCCCAAGCTAAGCAGAGCTTGAGTAATGGGTAGTAAACAGCTAATAAACATCATCATCATCATCAGCCTTTCAATGTTACCACTGCTGGGACACAGGCCTCCTCTCTAGGAGAGGGAATGGGCCATAATCCACCAAGCGGGCCCAGTGCGGATTGGTGGATGTCACATGTCTTCGAATTTTTTTTTTTGGTTCTAGGACATGCCGGTATCCTCACGATGTTTTCCTTCACCGTTTTGAGAGCAGTGGTGATGAAATAAATTACACAAAGTAATGCGCCTGGCTGGGTTCGAACCCGCGACCTACAACTTGTAAGTCGGGGCCGTTACCACTCGGCCACCACTGCTCTGATAAACATACTTATAATATATGTATATAATCTACACTAATATAATAAAGAGGTAAAGTTTGTTTTTTTGTTTTTTTATTTTTTTGTTTTTTTGTTTGTAGGAGGTAATCTCTGGAACTACTGGTCCGATTGGAAAAAAATTAGCAACAATAGAAAGCTGCTTTACTCCTGAGTGACATAGGCTATATTTTATGTACGCGGGCGAAGCTGCGGGCAAAAGCTAGTAATAATATATAACACTAGCTTCTGCCCGCGACTTCGTCCGCGGAAAATTTTGTGAGACAAAAGGTGTGATAGCTCGGTTAATATCCATGTTATATAAACAATTTATAGCCTATGTCACTCAGGAGTAAAGCAGCTTTCTATTATAGCTTCAATTTTTCCAATCGAACCATTAGTTCCAGAGATTACCCCCTACAAACAAAAAAACAAAAAAACAAACTTTACCTCTTTATTATATTAGTGTAGATGTAGATAACATTTGTCCTGAGTGGGAATGGAACCTACGAACTACGACATAACAGTCAGGGCTACTAACAACTAGACCAACAGGGCATACAAAAAATTGATAATGATATAGAGTAAGAGTCAATAAACTCAATATATATTATGCTGACATCATACATAAAAATACGTGCGCTTAGTGGACAAAATCATTGCTGGTCAGATAACCGAAATCAATGAAACTTTGGCTGTTAGATGAGTTGTACACTCATTTAACAGCCGGTGATCCTATAAGTAACACTTACCAGTAATTGCATCGTTCTGTATGCTAGCAAGGTTTTGAGAGTCTTCGGAATTCTCTATTACGTTGCTCAGCTGTGGCTCCTCGTTGATTTTAATATTTTCTTCAAAGTCTTCAGGCCGATATTCTGGCCAACCATCTTCATCAATATGTATGTCTACAAGCCTGTTCATTATATCTGCTTTGCTGTCAGCGATAGCATCACTAGAGTAAGCAATCGCTTTGACCGCTTCCAGGATACGAGTATCTATTATTTTGTAGTCATCAATTGGTTTACTATCTTCAGTATTGTCTTTAACAGTATCTTTGTTAGGTCTGCTACTACACAGTAATTGTGGTGACAGAAAACTTTTGGAACTGTTTACTTCTTGATTATTTTTTGTCGCTTCTGTAGCTAGTAAAGGTTTCAGATTTTCTAAGACATTCCTTAACGTCTCAGCGGTAGATGATGGTAAGTCTTTATTAGAATCTAACATAGTATTTGTTTTTTCTGTCTCAAAGTCCTCCACTCTGTATCGTTGCCAACCATTTTCATCAACAAACTTCTCAAAAAATCTGGCCCATTCTCTTGTGGTAACAGAAACGCCCTTATTATGGGCTGTCGCTGACGTTGATGGAATATTTGCGTCGTTATTGTTGTTTATTGGCATATCATGGTCATGCCTCGGTGTGATATTGTCTTTATTTCCAGTTATCCCGCTTTTCTGCAGAGATTTTTTTCTATGTTGTGATGGCTGCGATTGCATGGAGTTTAACGCTAATGGTGCACTTGTCGATGTTTCTATCGCATTCAAAGGTTTCAGTGTTCCCGGAGAACTGCTTATGGTCTCAGTAGTATGTAGAGGTACATCTTTGTTACAGTTAATTGTAACACAGGGCGGTTTTCTGAATAAAAACTTATTTTTTCCTTTGACGTGCTCATGTGCATTTTTATTTTTAGTTTCTTTATTGCTCAAAACTTCTGCTCTGTATCGTTGCCAGCCATTTTCATCAACATCTATAAACATAACATCATCGTCATTCTCCTCTTCAATATGTCTGCTACTAGCTACTGAAACGTCGTTTTTATTAACTCTAGCTGCTACTGACTTTATATTGCTCATGTCAAATGACACATTAGTGCTAGGTCTTTTGCTATTTAGCAACTGTGGTGGTGGAAACTGTACGGAGCTATTTGCTACTGGTGCACATTTTGGCTCTTGTGTTCCTGTTGAAAGTTCCATTGTTTCCAAAGCATTTTTAAGTGTCGTCTCAGAGAAAGATCTGCTTGGCAGAGAATTTATACTTTGTTGAGGTGGCTGAAACTGCGTAGAGCTTCGCCCTATCGGTGCACATTTTGATGTTTTTTTCGTTCGAGGTTTGAATATTCCTGGAAATTTTCTTCTACCATGTTCATCAGTTACTACACTACCATCGCTAATGTTGTTATTATTAACTGTAGTTATTTCTGGTCTAATGTTTGCATCTTTATTTTTGTAATTGTTTATCAACCCAGGAATGTTGCTGATAAGCTGAGAATTTTTACTATGTTGTGGTGACTGTAAATGCATGGAGCTTCCCGCTACTGGTGTATATTTCGATGCTTCTGTCGCAGACAATGTTTTAATTATTCCCCGAGCATTGTTTGTTGTCTCAGCAGTAGATGGAGGGATGTCTCTATTCGACTCAATTGTGGTACTAGGCGGCTTTCTGAACAAAACCTTATTTTGTCCTTTACTTTGTTCAGTTGCATTTTTGTTTTCCTTATCTGTTTGTAAGTTTTTTTGTGGTAACGTTAAATAGTCGACGAGAGTTTTCACATCAGATGTACCCACTTTAGCCATTTGCTGCTTGCCGAGGGCTTTACCGTTTTTTTCAAAATCTTCTTCTCTGTTGGGCTTATATTGTTCAAAAAAATTAGCTAAAATAGTTTTCAGTTTGTCCTCTCTTATTTTAATATTTTCTGTATTTCTTTTAAGCAAGTCTGAGCTAAGCTGTGGCACATGTAACTCTTCAGGCTTTTGTGCTTTTGATGCATATTTTTGTGGTGATGTCTTCAAAGGTTCCTGAATTTCCGGAGGATTCCTTATCCTCTCAGTAGTAGATAATGGTACACTTCTTTTAGGCGTCGATTTGATATCTTGTATTGTGAAACAAGGAGGTTTATTAGATAAACTGTTATTCTGTTGAGATGTCGTCGATTGTAGCATAGACTTTGTAGTTCCTGAATTATGAGCTTCATTTTTAATACACAAAGAATGCGGTATAGATTCTTTATCAACCTCATTTTTACTGTCAGCTTTACTGAGTCCGTTTTCGTTAAAACTCTGTGATGGATGTACAGTGCCACCATCAAGTTCAGCTAAGGTTTGCTTTAGTTTAACTAGTAGCATTTTTACTTTCTCATAAATTTGCCCATCAAATCCCGGTATGTTTTGTTTTAGACTGTTTGGAATATTGTCGAAGGAATCAAATACTTTTTCTAATAATTTTATATACAGCTTACAGAACAGCTCCTTGAGTTCAGGCGCTGTGGCATCCTAAAACATATTTTAACTTGAATCATTCTAGCATATTACACAAAATATTTATTGAATGTTATTTTAATCAAATTGTATTATGCCTTCTTTTTATTACATTTATTTCAAAATGGATCCGTAGTTGATGTAGGCTAAATTTTCATATTGCAAAAGAGCAAACCAGGTTGTTCATAAAATGGGTCCTCGCGAGTTCCTCAGAAATAAATTAAAACAGAAATAAATCGAACGACGAATCCCGCTCTTGGGCGGAGCGGGAAACAGTGTAAGACTCTTACTGACTAAAAAACCTACCCCATCTCTTCCCTGCCTTATTCCCAGGCCCAAAACAACCGTAGCTTCGACATAGTCTCTAAATATAAGATTAGAGACAGTAGTTCCAGTGTCTGACAAGTTTTTGTGTTAGTTTTTTTTTACTATTTTGGTGTAGATATGTACAACAAGAAATGAGATCTTCCTTCATTTGTAATCCAAACGTGTTGATGATTCTTACTCAAAATAAATTATAGAAAATGTTCTTTTGTTAGTCTAATCTTATATTTAGAGACTATGTCGAAGCTACGGTGGTTTTGGTTACGGTTGTTTGGCAATGACAGCTGCTGCACATGTGGCCGCCTGGTCTCTGGCCATCTTTGTTTTAATGTATGACATGTATTTTTTTTATACATTGCTTTTGCAATATTTTTTATATTATTAAGACTTTTTAACAGGAGACCTCTGGCCCGTTCTACTAAATTGGCCCGGGCAAATTTACCCCACAGACATTTTAAAAAGTTCACTTTTGGCCCGCAGGCCAGTTTTCTCGAAGGCGAGATGGCCCACAACCCCACTATTTCTATCCTCAAGCCATTTTGCATTGATTACATTACTGAAAAACAGCATTTTGATGCTTAAAACAGTATTTCGTATAATTTAATTTTGTTCATAGTAAAAACTATAATTAAACTATAATTTAGTGAAAATCAATTTAATACTGGTAACCCGATACCCTCGACAAATCGGGTGACACGCCAAATTTTTACTTATAATGACGTCATGTGTACAAAAGTTTTAAGTATGTTTAGATACTGAAATGAAATACTTACCGCGTTATTAGTCAGCGCTGGATGTTTGGCCACAGCTTCTACGAACGCTGATAGTGACTCATCCATTGTTTGCGCTGCACTTTTTCAATTATAAAAATCTGCTCGTTGTACTCTCATTTTTGAGTTTTGGTATATAATGTGGCCTGTTATAGTGTATATTAACAAAACGAATAGTAAAATAAATATTAGTTTTTTTTTACTGATATGACAATATACATTTAATTATTATACTAATAATAACCTAAATAAACTAAAATGCCCTGGAAGTTGGGTAGGCCTTTGGTGTGGGATGCAACATGTATCGACACATTTGCGCCATCCCATCTTCTCAGTACGGCAGGTTGTGCTGGGGCGGCTGCTGCAATTGGTCTTTTGTTCTTGTGCAGAAAACCTCAAACGGAGTAATTATAATAACCTTATCGGAAGTTATATATTTGAGCCGTTTGAGGTTGAAACACTAGGTCCGAGCGCTCATCGAGTTGTGTGATATCAGCAAACAGCTGGTCGACTCTTCGCGTGACCAGAGGGCTGGACTTTATGTCTGTCAACGAATCAGCATTGCCATCCAGCGTGGCAATGCTGCCAGCGTTCTGGGCACTTTTCCTATTGATATCGATGTAAATGAATTTTTTGATGCCCATTTGTAAATTGTATTTTTAGTTTATTTAGGTTATTATTAGTATACCTAATATCAGTTAGCTTATAGATAATATACTTAAATTATCAGGGGAATTACCATGACGCGTCGCGAGCGAGAAAGAAGATTGCAGTTTATATTTTGGTCGTAGTAGCACTGGTGGCGATTCTGCAAATTTGGTGCGGGTTACTAACTGAATATTAAACGTGTAGGACTACGTGCTGTGACTACAATATGAACACTTTGTAATGATTATTGTTTCCACTTTAGTCGAGTGCGTTATCTATTAATATCACATATATTTATATCACAGCGTAATCTGCACATCATACTTAGACGGTGCATTCTGAAAGTTTATAACAAACAAACGGAAAGATGGAACGGAGTGGGTTTTTAATCTGTTAAAGTCTGGCGCTATATTCCACTTCGCCTAAGGGCGGGAAGATTTTTGAGCACTAAAAAAAATCCTAACCGGTTTAGCCTAGCGTGGGGCCAAAAACGAATTCTATAAATTTTAATCCGTTATAATTAAAAATGATTTAGTCTCCCTGTCAAGGTCTACTACTTGGACTCAAATAAAAAGCAGTGGACATGCATGCCAAGAAAACAGAGAATAACTTACAGGGCGCGTGCGTGGTCGGCCGTTCTTGCTGGTGAAGTGAGGTGGGAGGGCGGAGAGTGACGAAGGGATCCGACGGCGCCCGAACACTCCCTAAATCATTTTAAATTATAAATAACCAGCCTTCTACCAGCGGCTTCGCCAGCTTAGGGTTATCCATACAAACTTTAGACCCCCATTACATCCCTTTAGAAGCTGAATTTTTAAAAACCCTTTCTTAGTGTTCGCCAACGCCATAAAAGGAAACCTTGTGCAAAATTTCACGCTTCTAGGCCCAGTAGTTTTGACTGTGCGTTGATATGTCAGTCAGTCAGTTTCTTCTTTTATATATACAGATTAGCTTTTGCCCACGGCTTCGCACCCGGCAACAGCTGGGATTGTGTTTGTGGTGGTGTTGTAGTGATTGGATCACCTTTGGTTGATCCAATTAACCTATTGTCATAAATACTAGAATCGTTTAAAAAAACAAGATATCCTTCTTACACATGTTTCTGTCTCAATCAAATCATAGAATAGTTATTATTCTTTAGAATTTTGTATCCAAAGGGTCTAAACGGAACCATATAAAAAACGCTTTCAACAGTTTCAACTATTCGCCCGAGAGCAGTGGTGGCCGAGTGGTAGCGTCCCCGACTTATGAGTAGTTGGTCGTGGGTTCAAACGTCAAACCCAAACCTTTGTGTAATTTATTTAATCACCACTGCTCTCAAAACGGTGAAGGAAAATATCGTGAGGAAACCGGGATGTCCTTCAACCAAAAATTCGAAGACATGTGACATCCATCAACCCGAACTGGGCCCGCGTGGTGGATCACTGCTCATTCCTTCTCCTATCTAAGAGGCTGATGATGATTATGATGATTCGTCCGTCTTTTTCTCTGTTACAGTAGCATAAACGTTGATATAGTTATTAATTGATGGGGTATCATTTGTTAGAGTTTATAACATTAAAAAATAAAGTAATGTCAATTCATTAGCATACAGAATCAATAAAAAAGATAGGTAACATATGGATAATAACGTTATAAATTACATAATATTTACTTTAGCTTTGTTTTCCCGAAGAAAGCATCACATAATATAAAACAAAGTTGCGCGTCCCTATGTATGCTTATATCTTTAAAAGTACGCAACGGATTTTGATGCGGTGTTTTTTTAATAGATAGATTGATTCAAGAGGAAAGTTTATATGTATAATACATGCATAATATCTTCAATACCAGTACCCGTGCGAAGCTGGGGCGCGTCGCTAGTAGCGTTATAAGTTACTTAAATACTTTTTAACTTTGTTTTCCCAAATAAATCTACACTTAATATAATAAAGAGGTAAAGTTTGTTTTTTTGTATGTAAGAGGTAATCTCTGGAACTACTGTCCCGATTGGAAAAATTTTAGCAATAATAGAAAGCTGCTTTACTCCTGAGTGACATAGGCTATATTTTATGTAAGCGGGCGAAGCCGCTGACAAAAGCTAGTAAATAAATAAATCAAGTAGGTACTTACATTTTTTTTTAATTAAAATAAGTCATACTTATGGGGCCGTCAGTCAACCTCATGACCAAACTTCAAACGTTCAATTATTCGAAAGGTTATGGTGCTATTCGGACCTCGACTGCAGGCTGCGGGTGCAAGCAGCACACACGATGGCAGCCGCGCTTACTACTACATAGACAACCTGCCGAGCCTCGGCTGCGAGAGCTGCCGCAACCTCCAGCCACAGCCATTGGCACATAGCATTGGATTACGTTGAACCAATAAGCTTTTAAACCATGCTCAAGTTGACGATCATCATCGTCATCAGCCTTATTAATGTTCCCACTGCTGGGACACAGGTCTCCTTCGAATTTTTGGTTCTAGGACATACCGGTTTCCTCACGATGTTTTCCTTCACTGTTTTGAGAGCAGTGGTGATGAAATAAATTACACAAAGTAATGCGCCTGGCTGGGTTTGAACCCGCGACTGGCATCCACCGCATTCCCGTGACTCGCATAGACATATTTAATGTTATTATGCGTTTTCATCTTGATATCATCATTATCCTTGGCTTTTTTCTAAGTTTTTCATATTGCCTAAGTCTAGACCATCGGTGCACCTTGTGTGGGAGGCCTTCCAATGCTGCGGTTTCCGGCGGCGCACTCTAGGACCTTTTGGCGTCATGGTCTATCCTTTCGACAACTAGGTAATGTGCCCTGTCCAAAGCTACTTAAGTTAGATGATTCTTCTGACTATGAAGGCGACCTTAGTTCTTGGGCGGGAAATAAATAGTGTCAGACTTTTATGACTAAAAACCTACTAATATTCCTTCTTTGCCTTTCATGCCAGGGTCGGTTTTCCTTTCAGAAGAGAACTCATGGCCCCCAGTAGACTTCAGTCCTGCTGAGTCCTTAGAGTTTGCTGACATCTCCTTGAGGTGCGCACATGGTGCGCATGAAACAATATGCACCGTTGATGACTTGGGTTCGGTCTGGACGGTCGGACGGCGAGCTACCCATTGTTGCTGGTTGTCCGCAGGGCCGCACCTACGTTAGCTGAAAATCGGGATCGGAATCCCAAGGGCGTTGCAGGTCATGGTTTATAACTATTGTCTACACTAGAATCTATATAGTTAGGTCCAAGTAGGGTTACCATATCTCAGGATTTGTCCTGAGATCTCAGGATTTTTGTACTCGGGATTTCAGCCGGATTTTGCAAATCTCAATAAATCTCAGGATTATTAGAATTGTCAATAAAATATACTTAGTTCGTTTTTTAATCCTAGAATACGATTTGACAACTTAAAATGTCAAGCTCCAGAAATATTATATTGAAAAAATATTATTAAAAAAAAATCACAAACTAATGCAGTGTATGAAAACCATATAATATTATTGTACCTACTCGTCAAATAACTTGAACTAAAAACGTGACCATTGCTATGGTTACGCGCCAACTCCCGTAGTGCCGCACTTCGATTGAGACCCGAAAATCTGTTACTGCGCATCGAAGGTTCAACTTACGTGCCACCTTTGGGAACTCAAAAACAAATCTCAGGATTTTTCGATGAGAATTAGGCATTTTATGGGCGGAGCCGAAAACAGTATCAGACTCTTACAGACTAAACTCCCCACCCCGAAAAGCAAAGACTGAATCTTTGCTTTTCGCACTGGGGCTAAGCCTTACCTTCAGAAAGAGACCCTGGGTCCCAGTCACTCCCAGTATGGTAACCTAAGCACGAGTACGTAATTCACTCGCACTTATCATATTACAAACTAAGGTGACTCATTAAGTGCTTATTTATTCATTACTACATTGTACTGCATATTTCTATTTTGTCTGCTACTTGTGTCGATAAGTCTATTCCTAACTTCCTGTATTGTCCTTAAACACTGAAAATAAACAATATCGACTCAAAGATTCAAAGCATTTTTTTTAAAGTCAAGGCGCGTGTTGTTTGTACGGTGAGGTGATTAAAGGAAAAAGTACTTTGATGAAATTCCGATTCTGCAATACTTCGTTATTACTAACTACGTAGGTACAGGCAGGGCGGTGTGACGTACGCGACTGGCGAGCCGAACGCCCGCGCTCCCATGTTCCGTCAAAAATGCAACTCAGCAAATTGCGGTTACTAAATCGCCACAGTTACAAATATTTTGTCACGGCTATGATGTGAGAACAACAAAAAAAAATTCTAGATTAATAAACATTAATTAGAGGAAGCGTATAAATGTAAATATGTGGAGCTACAGCGTATGGAAATAAGTTATATTTGAAGTGAATAATATGTTTTCAGAGTTGGTGTCCCAAAAATCTCAGCAAAATCTAAAAAATTGTTTTTAACACACAGCTCTTGAGAATATTAGATCGCAAAGCGCTTTCATGTCAGCACAAAACTCTTGCGATTGGGAGTAAAAATGACGATATTAATAAGGATAATAGGTATCCTTAACCTATAACAGCATATTATATTATAATATGCATATAATCTTACTAATATAATAAATGCGAAAGTTACGATATTTGGATGTTTGTTACTCAATCACGCCAAAACGGCTGGACGGATCTGGATGAAATTTGGCACAGGTATAGGATACATTCCGAAATAGGACATAGGCTACTTTTATATCCCGGAAACCCCAACCCCAATACCACGCGGGCAAAAGCTAGTATTATAATATGCTGTTGCGTCCAACCACCGATGCAAGTGTCACAGCATATTCATGATGTTAGTTTTTTACTGATACTGAGGCTTTAGAATAAATTGTTAGGTCAAGTACTCACCAGAAACTGGGAGACGGATGATCAACCACACTGGATAGCTGCTGTTTCCACGTTAATTTCAGACTTTTTTAAACTCCGCGCGAGAGTTCTGCCGGGCAGCGCGTTATGTGAATTCGAACTGTAGTGTCGTTTCCGCGTTCAGATAGCGGTGCGATTAGGGTTGCCAGGTCCTCAGACGCAAAAGCCGGACAGACCTGTGAGTTTGTCCTGACATTTGGGTAAAAAATCCGGACATCTTGTTTTTTTGTCCATTTTTTTATAAAAAGTGTAAAACTTTTTTTTTGTCCTAACATTCGGTCGAAAAATCCGGACGCCTCACATTTTTAAAAAATTTTGGTGTTACTTAAAAAAAATTGAAATCCGGGATTTTCTGATTGCATTTTAATAAAACAAAAGCAAAATCAAGCTAATATTTCTTTATTATAAATCAGTCTCTAATTCTCTTAATCATCAGACGTTATATTATAACAAAACAAAAATTATTTTCTTCGGCGTGATTCGATCTCGATCCGCGCGCGAATTTCGAAATTGAAAAATCCTACCTAAATCCTAACAGGCCGGATGCCGCTTATTTTGGCCGGACAAGCAATCAAAAATCCTACGTATGTCCTGCTTTATTCTAACACCTGGCAACCCTAGGTGCGATGCGTGCTCGAATGGCGGGGAATTTGAATAAAGAATAGACAGGAGGGATTTAAGGTAATTATCCCAAAGCCTGTTCATATCCCCTCACTTGAAATAGACTGGAGATTTCATTTTGACAATTTTTTTAACTTTAGGAGCGATTATTTCCGAAAATATTAACATTATCAAACAATGATTTGTAGTAAACCCGTATTCATTGTTAAATAAATACCTATTCAACAATATATCACACGTTAAAGTTGGAACGAAGAAAAAATTCAATCCCCACTTTACGTCTTGGGGTGTAAACAAAAAGTGGAAAAACATTTTTCTCCACTTTTGTTTGTGTCATACTCTCCAGCAGGACCACTTAAAAAAAACGCTTATTTCACGCTGATTATGCACAGCCCATAATATAAACAAATGTATATTTATTGTATATCAAGATAACATCTACAATTTTAGATAAATACTTGCCGATTTTTAGTAATATGTAAATGTTTTATTACCGGAAAGCGCCTGCTAGATATATATTTATTTACGACTAGCTTTTGTCATTGGCTGTTATTTGCTAAGAAATTCATAGCAGGCGCTTTCCGATAAAACATTTACATATTACTAAAAATCGGCAAGTATTTATCTAAAATTGTAGATGTTATCTTGATATACAATAAATATACATTTGTTTATATTATGGGCTGTGCATAATCAGCGTGAAATAAGCGTTTTTTTTAAGTGGTCCTGCTGGAGAGTATGCTCTGTGGCATGACCACTTTGAATTGATATTTTCCAAGAAACTAACAATATACAAATTTTGATATTAAGCTACAAAAATATAGACATTATCTACATTTTGTCCTGTAATTTGTATATAATGTAGTCAAAGTGGTTCTGCTGCGGAGTATGACACTTTTGTTTCTGCACTTTGCCGGCGTGATTATATACGAAACTGTGTAATTAACAATGAAATATTTTAACTTTTACTGCATCAGCTGACGGTGTTTCCATCGCTAACCAAGCAGCTAACTGTTGTTTTCGTACTTTTATTAATTTGAAGAATCACCGAGTTATTGGATTTCTAACAGTTCCAACATTTCCGATTCATTTCCATATCCTTACAGCTGCAGATAGGACTGGATCGTGTTACTCCCCAAAAGTTAAAATAATTACACATCTTTTTTTTTAAACTTATATATTTTGTAAATAAATAAACAATACCGAATAAATTTAATAAAACAACAAATTTTGCAGTCACTTTTTTAGAAAAATAATAAATCACTTTGATTAAAAATACCGACACTCGATATCAAATATTATTTATGATACTTTTACAAGAACAATAAGAACATACATACTACCTATAAACTAACATGAGAATAATGCATTTAATAGTATTTAAAATAAAAATAAAACATACGAACAAAAAAGTAATGGAAGGCTATTGAAATGTTTTGATGCAATTGCGCAATATTAGTTTCAAGACTCTTAAATGCGATACAGCATTTCGGGAAAAGATAGTGCCGCGAATACAGTAAACACCAAAATTGAATAAACTGTTACTAATACATCTCTTTTCATTTTCATAATCGGATCAAAGTCTGTTTTGAAACGAAATTTGTCGTTATCTGCTTTACTAACAGTTTTAATCCTCACTTTTTCAAAGGATTCTTTGATTTTTTTACGCGACTTAATTTCGTTTGACGATTTCATGATTTGATTATCAGCATCATAAAAATCTAGAGATTTTTTAGTTCCTCTTGTAATTAAAATATGTGGAGTATTTATAACTCTTTTATGATCTGACGGTGCAGCGTTTGTTGCGAGTACCGAGTCTACTGAAGGGCATTCCGCAAAGAGCATCGATTGTATGGACGGCTTGCTGACTCGCCTGACCAGCGGTCGCGTGGCGTCTATACTGTGACTGATGCCCGGTGGTAGCAGCTGTGAAGGAACATCCGTCACTTTATTGACAGCCTCTCTGACGTCCGCACCAACTTCTTTATCAACATAAATCCGTTTGGGACACCACAGTTCGTTAGTGTAATTTGGTATTATTTCCGTTGGGAAATTCAATTGACTAGGACGCCTTTCAGAACCTTCACTATCGGATATATAGAACGAGTATAGACTTGGGTTGGACTCCAGCTGCCGAAGTCTGTCTAAAGACGTTAAAGAAACTACGTCGCAACGGCTACTTTTTAAGGAATTTTCTTCCAGTGTAGCGGCTTCATTTATCAGAATAGTTTCCAACATCTTACTTTGCTGTTTCTTCGACGGTATTTTGTCATCTTTAGTCATTTGTGTTTGACATGATGAAATATTTTGAATTTCGTTCAGAAGTCCGACTAATATATCTAAGGACGTTGTATAATCGATTTCTTCAGGTTTATTTGCAACAGACTTTTGTTTCTTCCCTACAATATTACGGGTTTGTGTCTGTTTTCCATTTAACTTATCTTCGACTGTTTTATTTTGATTTCTATCTATGGAAAAGCGCGTAGATGGTTCGTTGGTAGCATTATCTTGTTTTATTTCTCGCTTTTTAACCGATTCCTTGACAAGAGTGGAACTTGTACTTATCCCTATAGTGACTAATGTAGCAGCGGTTAGAAAGTCAACCTGAGCAGCTTGCTCGAAGCGAAGAGCAGGCTGTGCGTTTTTGGAAGTGTGATTATCTTTATCACTTTTATGTTTAGTGAGTAGCTTATCCTCCTTAGTTTCCTTAGTGATTTCCTCTGGAACCTCGTCAGCTAATTGAATAAGAGAATTAGAACTGCGCTTAACTGAGTTATAGTCTGGGAATGCATATCCTACCGTTGAAATCTTCATAGGGAAATTGTTAAAATTCCAATCTAAATGAGACTTTGATAATATGGGCAAAACGGTTAATTCAGAAAAGTTTTCAGAATTCTTGTTTTTCGTGTTTTGTACGATTGGAGTTTGGACCACGACAGAGCTTGCATCTCCAGATTGTAGAACGAATATATTCTTCTTTGATTGTTTCGGGGTCACAATCAAGTTTTTGATCCGTAACCGTTTCTGAAAGCTACCCGCTGGGATATGGCTACATAAGGCGTTTTCTAACTTCTCCAACTCTACGACTGATCTAATAGTTTGTACCTCGTTTTGGAGTGCGTCTGTCTTTTCTTTTTCAGTATTTTCAACTGACGTTTTTACATTATTATCATTCAATACGTCTATGACGTAATCAGAACAGGAAGATGGAACTTTGGCAGCCGACAAATTTTCAACGACTGAAGTGCTTTCGTGACCTTCAGGTAGTACCTCCAATCCTTGTGTAATGGAAGTCTTCATGATGGAGTTTATAATGTTGTGTAACCTGCTTCCCAGCTCGGTAGACTCTTGGAACGAGGTCAGCGCAGATGAAGTTGATGAAGCTATAAGAAGACCATACTCGTAAGTTGTAGCAATTGCATATTACAAGTAAATTTCTAATATAAAACCTAGCAATTAAGTTATGGTACGTACCTAGCTCGATGTCAATCGGCAAAAGAGGAACGCGTGACTTCAGGACAGGGTCGTCGACGACGGGCGACAAAGTCCGTACGCGTCCATAATGATTTTTCACATACGATTCAACTGCCACCATTTTTTTCATTCTGCGTAAATGTTTAATTATGAGTTTAGCATAACAGGTACTAAACTAATACCCTATCTTATATAAAGAACCGAAACAATTTTACTTTGTTGTGTTACATATTTACAACGACAATACCATACATTTTCTCAATTTAGCAATATTTAGTCAAATTTAGGGACTTTTTTTTAACATTCCCATCAAAATCCTTCAATTTGTCATTACAGCTTACGCCATTGGCCTTGTCATATTAGGTGATAATGATATGATATTGTGAGACTATTTATTTATTTATACAATTTCTCATCGTCATCATCGACACAATTGTCATCATCATCGATCATTTTCGACAATTATATCACGGCAATATTGGTGGAAGCGCATGATCGTTATAGTTACTAATGGAAAGTGGAAGGCGACTAGGTACTCGAGACTGCTCGGTGGCATAACGCAAAATGTTGGTTAATGTAATCACGACATCGTCAAATAAATGAAACCAGCAGCCTGATAATGCCGTTATAGTTATCGATGAATGTGAAAACTGCAAAGCAGAGGCTGCCATTGCTGAAGTTCTCAAATGATTTACTTACAATCCTTGTGGCGTTTCCGGCGCGCTGACTTGTTTGAAGGATGATCCTGTCACTTGGTTCAGCCTGTCCTTAGCTTCAGGGCTGCTGCTACGAGACTGACGCTTTCTAAACACTCGCTCTAAAAAAATAATAGACTGCTGATAAGTCAAATTACTCGTAAAAAAATCTTTTTATTTGATTAGTCAGTAACTTGAATTACAATTTAAAAAAAAATCATTCATATAGTTTATATCAAGCTTAGTTATCAGTCACGTTTACAAAATTCGGATCGAATTTATGGCCAAAATTTTCTTAGTTAAAAAACTTAAGGTTTCGTAAAATATTTGAGTGAGTGATGGAATTGTTAAATACCAACAAAGCGTTCATTCGTTCTCTTTTTCAACCTTGCTCCCTTATCAAACACTCCATTAGATTGCATTGGATGAAACTACAAGCTTTTAAACAATGATCATGTTGATAGACGAATTTAAAAGGACCCTTTTGAAGGAGATACTTTACCGCACTTGCTAAATAAAAAACACAAAGCCTAAATTGTCATTTCAAGAAATCAAATAAAATTCACCTTTACACACCTGAGGGTGGCACAGGCGAGACTGACTTCACTGCGCCTGCAGCTGGCACCGGCTCCATTCCACTTCGCTTCGCTTTGGTTCTAGTGTTCCCGGACCCTGTAGGTCTATCCAGGGAATGTGGAGTGGCTGCCAATCTATGCAGTCTATCTGCCATTAAATTTCTACCATATTTCGTGTGATACTCCTCACTGTGAGCCTGGACGTATGATTTCTTGGGCTGTGCGAGCGAATTCAATCTAGAACTATATAATTTGGAGGGTCCTCGAACAGCTTCGCCTCTGGCTTCTTTGGCTTCGTCTAATATGTCTATTATTTTCTTTCTTGGTGGTTTCTCTGTGTGCTTATCATCAACAGGAGTTTGCTGGTACGGATTTTTTGACGAATCAAGCTCTTTATGATGTCTAGGTTTTTTTTCTTTTGGTGTTGATACACGTACGCTTTTATCCGCCTCAGACTCAGTGTGTTGGTCAAGTCGTGAGCGCCGTTTAAGAGGGCTTTTTCGCAGCGCACTTCTACCACTTTTCCCATCAGATGTGGATACCACGTCAATTTTCTTGGTAACCTTTTGTTCAGCATTTGGCTTTTGTCTATTTTTTTGTACATTTTCAAATTCATGTAAAAGTTGTGATATGGCTTTTAAAGGATTATCTGATATTTTTTTAGTAGGACTAGTGACAGATTTCCTGCGATTTTTTCGATTATTCTCTGTATCAGTTATTGGGGTCGGGGATTTTGAGCTGATAATAACTTTAGGTACTACAGGTGACAAACTCCCTGGTTTTTTATTGTGAGTATTATTGAGTTTTTCGATGTTACTTTTATCAAAGCTAAAAGAACTGGGATTAGATGATACTGTATGATGCTTCAAGCTTGTTCCACTTTCACTGCCCTGACACGTAGAGCTCATTCGGCCTTCTTTTACATCAACTTTTTTGGGAATACTTAGAACAAACTTACTTTTTGTCGGCTTATGTTCAGTCTCTTGAACTTTTTTCAATGTATTCATCAAGGTATATATTTTGTCTATACTTTTTTTACATTCGACTGAACCGTTAAGTTTCTTCGTGTCAGTATTTGTTTGCTCATTCGAAATTTTCGGGGAGTTTTCCGGAACTTTAAGTACGCTTTCACATTTTACCAACTCCTTTGAAGTACTCTTATTCTTAGTATCATCGGCTGTCGTAGTATTCAACCTGTCAATATAAATAGGTTAGTCAAGACCAGGAGAGTGACTAAAGATAAAAAATACATAAAAAGTACGCCTTCAACGTAAGTAATCATTGTATTGTTTACAATGGCAATAGCACTACATGTTAGCTCGTAATATGGTGCTAGCCAACATCTAGTGCTGTCGCTGTTGTAAACAGGAGGTACTTACGGTTTCTCTTTATCCGGATATATTTCATCGTCGGCAATATTAAGTTCGCTTTTAGACGGACCAATAAGCTGGGAAAGATAATTTAAGTTATTTCGGAAAACATTGGAAATAACTGAAGTAGATGTGGAACATAAATCTTTTGCATCACTTTCATTTCGTTTCATATTAATATACATCATTTCCGTATCGGCGTCATCTAAGTAATAGCTCCTGTTGATATATTTCTTGCTGTTATCTGGCGTTGACACCACCGACACGTCGTGCTCGCCCTCATTATCATCCATATCTATATCTAAAGCATCTCGCCTGCCTCCCTTTCGGTTTTTTCCTTTCTCTTGTTTACTAGGATCTCCGTTTGCTTGTCCGTAGATAGAATTATAGAAAGACTTATTGGATATTGATAACTTTGTAACGGAGCTAGCCGACTGAGGCAGTGAATTGCCTTTAACGTACTTATGCTTAGTAATCTTGCAGTTTTCGGCTAGCGCCATTTTCTTCTTTTCTCGTTTCTCTCGTATTTCTAATAGTTTTCGTCGTTTCTTTTCTTCCATAATAAAAGATTGGTTTTCGTATGGTGACTTTATTCTGACTCGCGTTGGCGATTTTCTCTTCTTAGAAGTTGACAGTGATATCTCTTCTCCGCTTTCTTCCGTCAGAGCACTCTGCATGGTTAATTTCCGCATAGTCAAACGCAAATCATCAGGAAATACCTCACCAGATGCTTCCCTTTTTGCAGCCTTAAATTTGCTATGTAAAATGTTTTTTAATGCATCATTCGAGTCACTCGATTCCTGAAAGCTGCTGTTCTTCAATGACGAGGCATTTTCACTATCGCTGCATGTATACTCAAGACCATCCAGATAAGAACCTTCAATTGGATTGTTGATGGAATGTGTGCTGCCCTCAGAGACTACGGACACTTCATGTACCGTTTCATCACACGTTGTCGGTTCCAATTCTATTATCTTAAGCTTATTTTCTGAAAGGTATTGGTTATTAGTTTCTTCTGTATAAGGCATATTAGCTTCATCTATATAAGGCATATTAGCTTCTTGTATATAAGGCATGTTAGCTTGTTCTGAACAAGGTAAGGGCTGCACTTCTGATCCTAGTGTATCTGAAAAATTGGAAAATATTGACAGTCAATTCTTTTTCAATTAGGCTAACGACTTAATCCTTAATGCTTTAAAAGTTATTACCACGTTCAACAGGTGCAGATTGCAGAATCATGATTGAGTTGATGTTGCTGATAACTTGTCCAGTCTCAGAACGTTGTAACTGGAGCACCACATCCACTCTTTCTTCAACGGCTCGCTTATCTTTCTTGCAAGTAATGATAAGATTTTCAGCACAACATTTACTCAGAAGTTTATAAGATCCACATAGTATTTTCGGTACTTCCACAACAATTTTCTTTTCAAGAATTTTTGATAATGATCTTACATCGACCGCCGAGTGAACGATGTCATCCCAAGTAGACTTTCCCCCACTAATCTTTCGCTCCACATGTAACGGTATGCTGGTAGACGTTGCTAGGACTTTAGTGTTCTCGGGGAGATCTTCCGCAGTTCGAATAACTTCGCGCCACTTCTCCTTGGCTTTCTCAGTTAAATAATCACCGTTGCTGATACGTTTTAGCTGGTCTATCGTA
Organism: Mythimna loreyi; assembly: GCA_029852875.1. Taxonomy (NCBI): domain Eukaryota; kingdom Metazoa; phylum Arthropoda; class Insecta; order Lepidoptera; family Noctuidae; genus Mythimna; species Mythimna loreyi. Next base: position 20,432,942 of record CM056789.1, on the reverse strand, counting down.
TTCTTAACATAGCGTATTATATTGTCCATATAAAAGTTATAATTATCTTCCAGACGTTTACAACAAATGTAGTCAAGCAGTGAAGCTGGAAGTACGGCGCCTTCGAAATCACATGATTTGTTCATTTCTTTTAAATTTTTGAGCTGTTCATTTATATACGGATCTTTGAATAGGAAGTGTTTGTCGTAGTCGGTGGCGAGGTTGGAGGTTTGCATCTTGAGGTTGCCTAGTTTGTGGCAGAGGGTGTTCTCCGCGGAGGACGCGTTGAGGAGGTCGAAGCGGTCGTCATTGATTAGGTCAAGGCGCTCGTCATTGATGCGGAACACACTGCGCAGCTCCTCGCTACTGAAGCGCTCGCTCAAGTCAGAGTCCGACTCGTCGTTGTACACGATGTTCTCCACGCGTTGGTTTGGCTTTTTCCGCTTCAGTTCGTTAGCATTTGACATGAGCTTTGTACCCAAATCAATGTTCTTGTATAGAAGCACTAAATCTCTGGTGGTTAACTTGTCAACATCTGAATAAAGTGTCAATAATTAATTAACTACAATTTTTTTTATACTTAAGTATAACGTCGAATTATTTGATCAAGTCGTTTCTCCAACCAGCAGATGATACGGAGTGATGAGGCGAGCATTAACCATCTTCTATCAGCTAAGATTAGAAGAACCGTCGTAGATTATACATCCTTCTGATCTTCCTAGTACGTCATCCGCCCTACTCTTTCTTTACTTTCCACAACATTGCTAAACAAAGACTAAAGGTGTGCTAAATTAAAAAACAATATACGGCTAATGCGGATTACTTCTCTTCCGTATTAGATATTATATGAACTAGCCTAATTTTGAGGAAGCTGAATAAATACAGACTTGCCCTGCCGTTTCATTAATAGAACTAGAAAATAAGGCAATTTCATTTACTTATTTAAATCTCTTAGCCAGTAAAACAAAAATTGTTAACAGACGCAACTGCTTCTAATTACGTCCATATCTTAAAGTGATGATGTAATTAGCGATTAAATACTGTAGTCTGTTGATAGGAGGTTGGAACTTAATACAGAAACACACTTATACGATCCGACTACATACAGAAAGTAGCAGGTAGGTTTTTTAGTCAGTAAGAGTCTGACACAGTTTCCCGCTCCGTCCAAGGGTGGGATTCGTCATTGGATGATTTTTACCTACCATAAAAAAGATAGCTTTCTGCGAACCAAGGGTTCTGATAGGAGTGGTTTCTCTGAACAAAGTTTTCGGCAAAGAATTACTATCTATGAACAGAGATTTCCGTGAACAGTGCTTCCTATGGACCGAGATATCTACCTACAATACTTTCTATCAACAAAGTTTTCAGCGAAACGTGCTGTCTAGGAATAGAGATTTCTATTAACTCTGCTTTCCGTAGGTATGTAGTCGTATCGTACAAACGTGTTTCTGTATTAGATTCCACACTCTGTTGATAGAGGTGTATTGACGGTAACTAAAATAGTAAAAGGTAGACCACACGGTTGCAATCTAACGTTCCAACCAAGGTCACCTTGGTTTGTGTTGCGGCTAGATGGTTGTAAACCACGCTAGAACACGTTCGAAATTCAATCACCCCGGTTGGGAAAACGCGCCTCCCAACCAAGGGCGTTGAAGGTCATGGTTTATAACTTTTGTTTACACGCATTGAAACTAGCAAGGTCACCTTGGTTGAAATACTGGTTTACAACAATCTGTGTGCCGAGTGTGAGTTTTTTTTACGTTAACGTGATCGAAAAGTTTAGGGCCTTTGGCTCTCTGATTGGTTAAACAACTTGCAGCAGACCAATCGGCGAACGTCATAACGTGTCGATCGCGTTAGCGTAAAACAAACTCGCACTAGGAACTCTGGTCAACACTTAACGTCTTTAAGTACGTAAGAACAATATAAGTTGCAGTGTACTTACCAGTGGTGTCAAAGGTTTGGTTTTTCGCCATGAGCTCGAAGAGTTCATTAGCCGTCTGGTAGTCATGGGAATCCTGCGCGTCCTGTTCGGAAACTGCGACACTTTCCCCTTTAGCTCCGTCATTGTCAGGTATCTTACTTATTAACATGTCTGCTATCACATAGATTTTGATCCTAACGCTTTTACTAGCAAAACTAACAACTGCTTCAAAAGATATACGATATACAATACAATAAAGCTTGTAAAAACACAATTGACAAAACCGTTACTATTGTTGTAAATTTTTGGTATCATTTTAAAAATATACACATTGAAAAAGAATTTGTGTCATTGTTTTGAATTTCGAAATGTAACGCCTTTTTTTATCGGCCAGCGTCAAGTTGACAGTTGCTGATGAACAAAAAGTTAACATGAAAAATCCAATTTCACAAGTCGAGACTTCTTGATTTATGTGTTTGTCTTTTTTATTATGAAATTCAGAACGCCTAGTGTGAGTTCGTATTAAGCATTTATTTATTATTATTTATTCTTCATGCAACGTGACGTTCGGTGCTCCGAATCGGTTTGGCAATGACATAGTAGGTAGTCATGGTCAGCTCTATACAATGCTCGGTGACCCCAGTAGAGCTTCCTAAAGCGTGGGACTTAAATGAACATGAAAAAACCAAAGTTATGATTAACATCCATGTAGCACCCACCCCTATCAAGATCGGAGACTCTACACTCGATGTAGTAGTCGACTATGTTTACTTTGGACAGACAATCCAGTTGGGTAGGTCTAACTTTGAGAAAGAGGTCAATCGTCGAATCTGACTCAGCTGGGCAGCGTTCGTAAAGTTACGCGGCGTCTTCTCGTCTAATACCACAATGTCTCAAAACGAAATACTATGACCAGTGTGTGTGTGGGAGACAGTGTCAGACTTCTACTGACTAAACGACCCTCCGTTCCTTCTTGCCTTAGTTCCAGGGCCCCGGTGATTCGCTTTCGCATCAACCCTTGGGCCTTCTGGGGCCTGGGGCTTCGACCCTGCTATGTATGTAGCTGACAACTCCTTAAGGCGCGCGGGAACTGTGCGCGCCGTCAACGACTTGGGCTCGGTCCGGACTGTCACCGGATATGCGAACAGCGAGCTACAATGGGTAGCTAGCGAGCTACCCATTGTAGCTAGGCTTTCGGACGGCGAGCAGCGGCTCGCCGTCCGAAAGCCTAATAAAGCAAGTGTAACAACTGATTAGTAACGATGGGAGCTGAGATTGACAAATAAAACAATTATATTAACATATTAATAACATTTATTATAAAATACAACAATTAAATATTAAGTACCTTCATTATGCAAAATAAAATACTGTAATAGAAATTGGAATGTTAACTTGATGAACGATTACATTTCATTAGTTTAATGCATTATATCAGTCTTAATAAATAAATAGCTCTAAGATACTTGAAATTTTGATATATTGTTCTATTTATTCGAGTGTCCGTAGTTCCCTATTGACCATTATTTTAATACTATACATGTTCCTAGAACAGGGCGCGTACCGTGGCGTGTTAAACTAACAGGCGTTTTTTTTTATGGTAGGTAAATATCCAATGACGAATCCCGCTCTTGGGCGGAGCGGGATACAGTGTCAGACTCATTCTGACTACACAAACTACTCCGTTTCTCCCTTGCGATATTCCCAGAGCCCCGGTATAACGCTTTCGCACCAATCCCTCTCTCAAGAAAAAGGCATGCAGTTATACAATCACCTTATACAAGGTGTCATTGATATCATCTTAGACTACAAATATGAGACGAAGTGAGACAGTACGGACAAATTATTTTTGTTAATTGATAGAAAATATGTGGAATAGCGAAAAAAATTAAAAGTAATCTCGAGCCCAATTTGATTATTTTTTTAACCAATTCTGACATTTTTATTATTATTTGCCACCGTAGGCGCGGGCTTGCGAACGGCGAGCAATGAGTAGCTCGCCGTCCGGTCGTCTGGTAATCGTCCAGAACAAAATCTAGTCGTCGACTGCGCGCACTGTTCCCGCGCGCCTCAAGGAGTTGTCAGTAACCGTAGGGACCCTGCAGAAGGGTCGAAGCCAATCGGGGCCACGGGTTTGTGTCTGAAAAGGAAGGCTCTGGCCCTGGTATGTATGGCGATGTAGGAACGGGGTAGGTTGTTTAGTCAGTAAGAGTCTGACACTTGTTTTCCGCTCCGCCCAAGAGCGGGACTCGTCATTGGATGATTTTTACCTACCATAAAAAAAAAAAAGCCCAATTTGATTTTTTTTAACCAATTCTGTCATTTTTATTATTTATTTATTTGATGATAACCTGTGTTTTATTTTGTTTTTTTTTTTTATTAAATTGTGATAACATTATTGTAATCATATAACGCTATGTTTATTTTTTTCGCCAATATCAAATAATACCTATGAAGATTAGAAAATCTCTATGTGGAGTATTTCTATGTGGAGCTATATTTTAATAGAATACAGTTATTTTGTTATCTTATTATTAGTTAATTATTATTGGCTATAAGAAACTTTTTTTAATATTATTGGATTTGATTTTGTATAAAGCGTGTCAATAAGATATTATTTTTTATTTATTTATTTCATACATAATTGTAACCTTACGATAAGTGAGTAAATAAATTATTTTATTCGAACCTACATACAGACTAACGCTTTTATTTGATAAAAACATTATCTGAAGTCTAAAAACACATTTCATTATAAAATAAGTACCATCTCATTACAAATGAGTCTTAAATTTCGAGCCAATGTTTGTATACAGAACTAAACTTCGACTCTTAAATTTATAAAACAAATACTATAAGGAATTACATTAAATTAGCTAGCATAACTTCATATTCGACTGTGAACTGGAAATTGGTCCTATAAGAAAAAGAAAGAAAGAAAAAAATATATTTGCGCAAGAGTATGGTTCATACCAAATATGTACATATAAAAAACAACAAATAACTATAGAAAGTAGTGCAACCCGCACTAAATGGCCAGTGCTCAGTAAAAAGCTGGTGCTCTTGTGTTAAACATAACCTCAGGGCTGAGTGATCACATATTTTTTTTTTTTAAGATTTCACTTTTTAATACCATACAACTTTTACTAGCTTCAATTTCTTTTGTTGGTTTACAATAATGTCCTATCTCGGGTTTATTGCATTATTAAGCATTTTGTGTTTTAATGAGTTGAAAAAAAAACACGTATTTTAATTCAATATACCAGATGCTATATTAATGACTTAATTTTTTTTCTTCATCCTGTAAAATTGACCAAATTGAGATAGATACCAGTTGCCAGTTCACAGCTGAGAAATAAATAATAATAAAAGTTATTTGCTTAAAATAACAGTTAAGTACAAAATGAATTCTAACTTTGGTCCAAGCTTAAATAAGGGATTAGTTAGCAATATTGGCTTTTAGTCGAAATAAAGTTCAAATACACGAATCTGTATTTGCTCTGAGCTTCCAGCCTTGATAAAAAGGCCTAGTGTCCACGAACGTAAGGATCAGTTCATATCGAGTCGCGACGCGAAGCGTATTCGTCATTTACGCGTATTGTACGCCTGCGTGAAGCTTGTATATGTCGTGGCCGGATCAAAAAACTGATCGCTTCATGATATGGCCTAGTAAAACTGGCCAGATCGTTTTAAACGTAAAATTTTGATGATATTTGAATCCTCGTTTGGCCTACTTTCTTTAGACTTTTTAATCTATATATGTAAAAGGAGAAACTGACATAGGTATGAATGCATAGCCAAAACTACTGGGACTAGAAGCGTGAAATTTTGCACAAGGCTTCCTTTTATGACGTAGGCGAACACTACGAAAGGGTTTTTCATAACTGAGGTCCTAAAGGGATGTAATGGGCGCCTAAAGTTTGTATGCAGAACCCTACTTTCACGCAGGCGAAGCCGATGGCAGAAGGCTAGTATGATAGAAATTCTTCATCAATGATATGATCAAATATTTATTCAAATATCGTCAAATGTTAGCGTTTCAACGGTCTGGTCAATTAGTTGGCCATATTATGAAGCGATTGATTCCTATGATCTGGCCACAACATATACAAAACTATGAAACTCTGTCGCTGTTTACCATCAGGTGGGATCGTAGTCAAGCATTAGTTTATATAAAAAAATAAATACACACGGTAGCGTCGGTGTTCATCGAAAGGGTTTGGTAGCTTCACGCCGGCGTGCACCAGGCGTAAATGACGAATACGCGTCTATGAAGCCACGCGGCCGTGGACAACAGGCCGAAGAGATCAGTAGAGAGGTTGTGTCTACGCCGGTGTCCTGAACAGCGACTCTAGTAGTTCGGGCTCCGTCAAGTCTTTCTTGTACTGCTGAGCCAACTCCTGGATGAGGTGGCGACGACGAACGTGCGGAGGTTGGTACCTGAAACGTCAAAGTCAAAATCATTTTATTCCAAATAAACCATTTAGGCATTTTTGAAACGTCAAGTCTGTCTGTCCTAAAAAAAAAAAGATGCTAATTGCACATTCCAAAATCATGGGAAGTGTTACAAATATCTCGGTTACATGTTTCTTGTCGATACTAATATATGAGAACAATGTAAATAATGATAATAAATTAAAAAAATCGAAATATAGATACTAAGACAGCCATATATAGAGCATAGCCAGTTCACGAGACAGTATTACAAAACTGAAATGCTTTTCTTAATAAAAATAAAATTGTTACTGAGTTAATGATTACTCAATAACAACATTAGTTTTTTTGTTGAAAAGCAATATCTTCCACATGATTATTAATTAAATCAATGTAGAAGATACTGGTATTGTACTGGATATAAAAATAATTTAAAAATTTAATTTACTAGTACATAAATATACACTTTACTTAATATATAGATAGGATGGCAAAAACTTAAACAATGACTTTGCTCAGGGAAGAAATTCCGAACAGTAAACAGTTTAAAACAAGTTTTGTGAAACAACAACAGTTTTGTGAAATAAATATTTTACAAGTCTATCAAATTTTAAGGGGCGTGGCCCACACAGTTAATATACTGGTCTTACCCAACTGGACTTAACCAACACAATATGAAATATACTAGCCAGAGGCGTGGCCCACACATTTAACAAGACTTAACCAACACATGAAATATACTAGCTAGAGGCGTGGCCCACACATTTAACAAGACTTAACCAACACAATATGAAATATACTAGCCAGAAGCGTGGCCCACACATTTAACAAGACTTAACCAACACAATACGAAATATACTAGCCAGAGGCGTGACCCACACATTTAACAAGACTTAACCAACACAATATGAAATATACTAGCCAGAAGCGTGGCCCACACATTTAACAAGACTTAACCAACACATGAAATATATCAGCTAGAGACGAAGTCTACACAATTAACACATTGACACATGAAATATACCAGCTTGAGACGTGGGCCACACAATATACCAGCTTGAAGCGTGGCCCACGCATGTGATATAATGGCTTACGTCTTAGCCAATATTAGTGTACGTGTGCGACACTTACAGGTCAGTGTTGAGCCGAGTGCGCCTGGCAGCGTCGAGCGCGGCGCGGCGCAGGCAGTCGGGCAGCAGGCGCGGCGCCAGCAGCGCGCCGTCCGCCAGCACGCCGGCCGCCGGCGTGGCGCGCACGCGCACGAGCCCGCAGCGCCGCGCCGACACGCATAGCGTGGCCACCTCGTGGCGCCGCCACGGCAGCCCTGTCTCGCAGTATGGGAGTAGGTCGTCTGAAAAACAACAAGTCAACATCCATTTTTAACTCAAATTAATTGTAGCGGCTCATACTTACAGACACAGGCACACAGGGAAAGCATTATTTGCGGAGGCGAACATGTCTGCGGCCTTTGGTGAAACCATTGTGTATGACTTTAATTTATCGACCTAATAGCACAAGTGAACACCATACTCGCGTATACATGATTAAATTTTGATCGTTTTAAGCCCGTAGAGGATCGATCTGGTACATGAAACACTGTTCATTTCTTCAAGCAAACATCAGCTAAGCGAGTCAATGACCTTTCAGAAGTTGTCGGTCACTGCGCACTAACTACTTACAGGTCATTGACTCGCTCAGCTGATGTTAACTTCAACAAATTAATTTCGTACATTCGTAAATTAATTCGAGTTAAAATAGTACTTTGTTTTTTAATATCATGTTTACAAATTGCATTTTGCGAGAACCAATACTTAAAACCGAAAAATAAAACACTAACAAAAACAACTTTCAGAAAACAAGCCCTGTTGAATCGTGTTTTAATGGTTATGTTATATTGTGAGAAATTTGCGACGGACAGGAAACTAAGGAACTCTACACTGAGCGTGATCCAACACGCTGCGGCGGTTTTTCTTTATATTGTATGAAGTTGCAAATAATTATCGACTTTGTTGTATCGTGTAAAGTCAAAAATTAACGAAGTTTTAAATAATAGAGTCCTTAAACTTCCAAACCAAATTAAGAAACTTGAGAAGTCGGTTGTACTTTTTTTGAAAAAAGCTTTTTTAATTTATAGCTTTCTACTATACCATTAAGCACTCACCAATAGGTAAATTCAAGTGATCTTCGAAGTCTTCTAGCCAAATGATAAGGATTTTCGTCGTATAATCCCGATTACGCCTTCCGCTGCCTGGATTAAAACAAAATACATAGTTTTTACCACTAACAACCAGACACTTGCCGCATACAGCTTCAATTATTCTGGGCGTACAAAACAATTAGGCTGCCAATTCATCATTATGTTAAGTTAGAAATAATTCAAAGTTTGTGAAAGTGAAAATAATCAAGTAACAGGAAAAGGACACCTAAACTGAAATGTGACATTATCACCATTAGTTAACGCGCTCACAAAAGAGATAGATGTTTAATCCCATTACATCCCTACTGTTCCTGATACCAATATTTGAAATGTTACCGGTGAGCTGCATGCTCACACTGCGGCGCACGTGCCTGTTGCGTGTGGTGCACACTCACCGGTGAGCTGCGCGGCGGGCTGCTTGTCGAGGTCGAGCGAGAGCGCGCGCAGCTTGTCGTGCAGCTTGCCGGCCGCCGCGCCGCCGCCGCCCCCCGCCCCCGCGCGCTCCGACTCGCTCACACTGCGCGAGTACGTGCCTGTTGCGCTGCTGCCTCCGGACACGTCCCAACAAGAGCCCACGCCCTTATCAGATCTGGTATAAAAAAGCAAAATGCAAAAACTGCCAACGTCCTTATCGTAAAGGACGTTGGCAGTTTTTGGTCGTTTTTACGAGTTGTAGGTCACGGGTTCAAACCCAGCCAAGCGCATTACTTTGTGTAATTTATTTAATCACCACTGCTCTCAAAACGGTGAAGGAAAACATCGTGAGGAAACCGGCATGTCCTAGAAATAAAAATTCGAAGACATGTGACATCCACCAATTGGCATTGGACCCGCGTCGTGAATTATGAACCATTCCCTCTCCTAAAGAGAAGGCCTGTGTCCCAGCAGTGGGAACATTAATAAGGCTGATGATGATGATGGGTTCAATATATACACAGGATGCTAATCACAATGGAAATCCTTTCCAGAGACCATATTTTCTGGGCAAAGAGATAACAAGCAATAAAAAAAAATATTCCAGACCAAGCAACTAATTTATTATAATATAATATTTAGATATTAACTTCTCAACGAACCGTGAGACAGCCCCAGACAATGTTGTTCACACAGCAGCCAACAAAGGAAAGAGCCCCGCGCGTGGAAGATCGAGACACCCCCACCCGGGGGCGTGGCAAACGGCGAGAGCATTCACCCTTAGACCTCTGTCCTTACATAATATATCCCTATATATCAATACTGTATTTTGGAAATATTGTGCGACAAACCATTTTTTATTAAAGAGTAGAGTTGGATGGAGTTTTAGCCGGTTCTTCTCCATAGGAAACGACTAAATTGGAACCATGCTTTAGCTTCTGATGTTTTATAAATGCTGGCTTGCGGTCTGGCTCGTTGCCTCTTGCCTCTTATTGGCGTGATTTGCTGGACGCATATATTTATTATTACACACACACACACGTGTGTAATAGGGCTAGCTATGTGAAATAGCGTCGTGACGTGCTTACAGTGCCCTGCGTTTTTGTGACCTTTTTACTTTTATCTGTTCAGCCTGCGCAAACATCAACCAGGAATCTGTCAAAGTGACGTATGACGTCAACATTACTGCTCGTTCATTCGTTCCTTTTTTATGGTGGGCAAAAATTGGACGTAGTTCCTGAAAAACGTTCCAACCCACAATCATCTGATTGTGGGTTGGAACGTTTTTCAGGAACTACGTCCAATTATCCAATGATGAATACTGCTCTTGGGCGGAGCGCGAAACAGTGTCAGACTCTTACTGACTAAACACCCCACCCCGTTTCCTCTTTGTCTTTCGCACTGAGGCCAAGCTTTCCTTTCAAAAAGAGACCCTGGGCCCCAGTAGGCTTCAACCCTTTTGCAGAGTTTAAGTTGCCGACTTCACCGGCATGTAGATGCAATCAATTATGTACAGTTAAAATTATGAAATAATTAAAAGTGGCCCATACCTATCATCAAAGAAAAAATCAATCAAATTATATATGTAATACATTCACCGATTGAACAAACTATACCCGTCGACGTCAGATTTGATGTTATCAAAATAAACACTGTTGCCTTGAGCATAGAGTTCATTTTACAAGTTCTTCTTTTTTAACGAGAACATATATCAACTTACCGATTGGACAGGCAAGAGCCGTCGACGTCGGACTTGATGCTATCATTCCTGTCCTCGCTGTCCGTGGGTTCGCGTCCGGACGGTACTACGAAGGCTATCTCGTTCGTCGAGTCCGACCAGTAAAGTACCTGAGAAAGATATATTATAATAGAATATCTATCATTTCTATTTTTTTTAATTACTTTTTTTTTTACATTTCATTAGATACTACTACGTCGTGCTCACATAATAGAAACAAAAATAAATTTGTAATCAAGATTATATGTAACTCATAAGATGATTTAAAAGAATATCCATGGAGTTTCTTCTAGAGGGTATGTGAAAATTGTAACCTCGACTCCAGAAATAAGGCAAGGAAGGTACGGGGTAGGTTTTTTAGTCAGTAAGAGTCTGACACTGGTCTCCCGCTCCGCCCAAGAGCGGGTTTCGTCATTGGATGATTTTCACCTACCATAAAAAAAAAAAAAAAAAATGGAGTTTCTTGCACATTATTCTCCATAGAGGATCTACGCTTTGGAATGTGCAAATAAGCTTCACTTTTTTTTTTTGATCAACTGACATTTAGACAATTAAGTGTCTGTAAATGGTCTATTTGAAATAAATTAGTTTGAGTTTTAATAAAGTCTGACACTGCCTCTCGCTCAAAGCAGTGCCAGGCGCATTGCTTTGTGTAATTTATTTCCTCACCACTGCTTTTAAAACGTTGAAGGAAAACATCGTGAGGAAACCGGCATATCCTAGAACCAAAAATTCGAAGACATGTGACATCCACCAATCCGCACTGGGCCCGCGTGGTAGATTATGGCCCATTCCTTTTCCTAGAGAGGAGGCCTGTGTCCCAGTAGTGGGAACATTAAAAAGGGTGATGATGATGATGATGATGACTGCCTCTCGCTATACCCAGAGCTGGGAGGACTTATATGAGGATGGCCCAGGTGAAATGACCGCAGTGCATTTTTTAAACAAGTGGAGGAACCAAGTATTTTTGCGACATTTTTCCATACAAAAAGAAATCTGCCTGATACGACACTTTATAAGGATGTACAGTACCTGTTCCCTGGCGTCGTATATAGCGGGCGCGTGCTCGGCGTGCGGCGGCGCGGGCTGCGCGCGCGCGTCGTAGCTGGTGTCCACGTGCCCCGCCCAGCCCGGGTGCCCGCGCACCAGCACCGGCGTGCCCAGGCTGCACACATATGGACTCAGTAAGAAATCTGGAGTTGGATTTGTTTTATTTCACTTTTTGTTTTAACAACTTTTGGTCCACATTATGTGATAGTATTATTTATATTAGTTCAGAATGTCACTATTATTTTACAATCCGATATTATTACAATTAGACAAATTACATAATCATTATGTTAAATTACAATTGTCTCTAAATGTCATAAAAATTAATTAAAATGTCAATAAAATTACGTCATGGAAAAAAAATGTTACAAAATGGATTGTCTCGGAATAAAAAAATTAATATTACTAAATTAAATGTATAAGTAACGACGATGAACGACTAATTGTGGCGGGCGTGAGCTTACACTTTTTCACATTAGTACGAAAAACAGCAAGTTAATTGCCTGAAAGCGGGTGGATGGGGTGGCGTCTTTTCAAGTTAGTTCCTTTTGGAACTGACTGAAGTAGGACAGAAATGAAAATAAAAACATTTTTTTTTTAATTTAATAAAGTATTTTATTTGTCTAATTTTGAGATCGGGTGAACACTTACCCCCTGAGCATGCGCACGAAGGCAGGCGGCACCGTGCTCATGCTGCGCGCGTTGCTGACGATGTCGTGCGCGCTGAGCTGCCCCGCGCGCGCACAGAACACGTGCACCGTGACGCAGGCGCGCGCGCCGCACGCGTCCACTCGCCGCAGAGCACTCGCGAAGCCTGGCGCACTGTCGTCCAGGGCTACCAGCCGAGGTAGCGCGCCCTGGAGACGTACATACATTCATACAGGTAGCGATCACTAGCAGCATGACAATCACACCCACTGCTGCCCTGCAGGCGATGTTGGGGCTGCCCCCATTGCATTTAATAGTGCAGGAAGAGGCTGCCCTAGCAGCTTTCAGGCTCAGCATATCAGACACCCTAAATAGAGACTCCCGAATCAAACACATACGCATAATGGAAGACGCTATTAAACGACAGCCGATGATGGCATCACCTAGCGACAAAGCTCCAAAGGCGTATAATTTCCAAAAGAACTTTAACATTAATTCAACAGAGGAATTGTATGATTATTCAAGTCCAACCGAACTGAGGATCTACACAAATGGATCAAAGACTGATACTGGCACTGGGGTTGGAGTCTTCTCCAACGACCTCAATATTAAAATATCCAGACCGTAAATTCAACACCGTCTATCAGGCGGAATGTGTTGGCATAATCCTAGCAGCCCACGCCATAGAAAATAGAAATGTAACGGACATGCACATCCAGATACTCTCCGACAGTGCCTCAGTCCTGCAATCACTAAATAATAACTCTTATACCTCGAGAATCATACAAGAATGCCACTCTGTACTGGAAAGAATCACGGTGCCAAAACGTAACACTGTGACGCTACAGTGGATTAAAGGACATAGCGACTCGCTGGGTAACGACGCAGCGGATGAACTGGCCAGGAGGGGATCTGGTGCGGTGGTGTTCGGACCCGAACCCATCGTGCCGGTCCCCTTCGGTCAGCTGCGTGGTTGGCTACGCGAATACACACAGATCCAAGCAGAACACTGGTGGTCCTCGACACCAGGTTGCAGGCAAACGAACGAAGTCATGCCACACCTGAACAAAGCCCTCACTAAAAATCTCATACGACTAGACAGAGGCAGCGCCTAGTGGCGGGGACTATCACTGGACACTGTACACTGAATAAACATCTTCACACGATAGGCATCACGGACAGCCCCCTGTGCAGAGCGTGCATGTAGGAGGAGGAAACAAATGCCCACGTGCTCCTGGACTGCACAGGTGTTACTGACATACGCACACGAACCATAGGCACACCGAACTCCCTTATTGACGCCCTGAAAAATCTAAAAGGCCTAATCAGCTTCTGCAGAGAAGTGGGCTGGTTAGAATAAGCCCACAAAGTTTATGGCCGCTATGGCTCACGTACAATGGTCTACACAAGACTAAGTGCGGAAACCATACTCAGACATAACATTCATACAGGACGCGCGATGAATTAAGATCGCTCAGTGAAAGTGGTAGGGGCAATCGGTACATGTGTACAATCGTGCACAGAAATCATTTGCATGTTTTTAGGCGATTTTTATTTTACTTTTTTAATTCGATGTTTGAACCTTAGTAACTTACCATATAATAACACTAGTTTTTGCTTGTAATTTATCTTGCAAGAAAAAAAATAGAGGAATTCAAGCCACCCAAGACAGCGAGAGCTTTATCATCAGGTTCGATAATCTATTTTTTACACCATATTAGATAGTTACAAAACTGCTTACTAAAACAAGATATTAATAATAATAAAATAATTATAATTTTTACACTTTAGAGAAATATAAATATTATTTATTATTTTGTATGTCTCTAAAAAAAAAGTTTTTTTTTAAACACGTATATTTACTACATATAACTTAAAGTTCTAAAAATTAAAAATAATTTTGTCGAAACATTATATAGTTACCTTTTTATCGCCCCCAATGTTCAGATATCCGAAATGTGACAGGAACAATCTTGCTGTCTGGAATTCTGTTACTGGCTCGGGAGGGATGTACTCTTCGGGAACCTAAAGTTTAAATAATCGTAAGTAAAACATCTTGGTGTCAAGAGTCAAATTTATTAGGTACAAATTATTTTCCGCATACAATATTTTTGCTCATTTAGAATATATAAAACCGCCCGAAAAGAATTATCAGGCAGTTGCCTGGACCAGACATAAAACCCTCCCTTTTCATAGGTGGTTTGGGGGACTTAACACTCTGCCCCGCAAACTACTAAACTGGTGACCCTCGACAATGAACGGCTGCGTACCCTTCATGTAGTTATTACATCGTGACGTCTTCATCACTTTTTATAGTACGCGACAAATAAGTTGAACCCGTTGTTATGGTTACGCGCAACCCCATATTGCGATTGGGACCCGAAAACTAAGCACTCAAGTTAAAAACACCAACATGGTTCAAATTATATGCCGCGTATTGTAATTTCTCAAGCAACGAGCCTAACAAATAGTGCTAAATTTAAAAAAAAATATTCTAGAGTCTTCATATACGAATCCGGTAATAGGGTTTGTAACCTAAGTTACCTAACCAACCCCTTTAATAGCTTTTCAAAGGCCAGTGTGTGTACGGCTCAGAGGTAGGTTACTTATAGTTGGATGGCGAGTTGACGGAAACCACAGAATTCACAATAATTACGAATATTGTCAAAGTTAAGTACACTTGTTAAAGATAGATGCCAATCCGCGGTTATAGCGCTACGGCAGCTATTGGTCAACTAAATCTACATCTACACTAATATAATAAAGAGGTAACGTTTGTTTTTTTGTTTTTCTATTTTTTTGTTTGTAGGAGGTAATCTCTGGAACTAATGGTTCGATTGGAAAAAATGAAGCTATAATAGAAAGCTGCTTTACTCCTGAGTGACATAGGCTATAAATTATTTATATAACATGGATATTAACCGAGCTATCACAACTTTTGTCTCACAAATTTTCTGCGGACGAAGTTGCGGGCAGAAGCTAGTTAAATTATAATTAAATTACAAAAGTAAACAAAAGTAGGTTGCGGCGTCAGCGATTTGCCTGTACGTGAACCGTACAGGATGGGTTGGGTAGCTCAAGACACAGATTATACTTAGTTTACTTACAACGTTATCTTCGCTTTCTTTGACTTTTTTCTCGATAATAGCCTGTTGTTCTAGTAGTTTGAACAACGTCGGAGCTTCCGGGTCGTTCAGTTGCCGTAATACAGCTTCTAGACTTGGAAATGCCGAGTCTCTGTAAAAGATAAAATTGTTGATAATATTATGAACGAACTGGTAATTAATTTTAAAGGGCCTTTTAAAATGTTAATTGGCCTTGGATTTGTAATGCGTTTCTCATAAAAAAAATATCACGTGTAACGTTGCGACTACCATTTGGCGAAATAGGGTTTTATAGATCCGTCGGATACTCAATGTGTTTATGGTACCCCTGTACAGAACATGAGTAACACATTCAAATGACTCAAGTGTACAGTACGGTAGTCGGATCTTGGCAAGACTTGTTGAGTCTAAAGTTAGGCTTTGCGAATTTTAGTGTTTGAAAACTAGTAAAAAATAAATGAATGGCTCGAGCCACATTGTGTCTGCCTTTTGGAAAGCAATTAATGAGTGCCGCCGATACTGCAGCGAACATAGTTATTTTTTAGACCCAGTTTGACAAGTTTACTATCGATTCGAAAAGAATAAAAAGAAACAAGTAATTAAATTTATCAAATTAGCTTTACCTACTGAGTGTAATCATTTTATCAGTTAGCAAATTCATTTCCAATATAAATTTTATTTATTTGCATACCATTGTGATATCGGTTTACAATACCTAGGCCGATTTTTGAAAGACCGTGACTAAAACTTGTTTTTTGAGGGTAGAATCTGGCCTCAATACTTACAGTGCGCATGGCGGAGCATGCGGCAGCGGGCGACACACGGGCGCCGCGGCAGGGCGCGAGTCACGCATGTCTACCGGGCGCGCGCACGCGCCGCCGCAGCCGCGCCCCGCCGAGCGCGCCGCGCCGCGCGCGCTCAGCGACCACGCGTAGCGACCCCAGCCGCAACGGATGATTACTGCGAGGACATACAAAACCAATCAAAATACTGAATACAAAATGAAGACGATGATATAATAACTAACGTAAACCCTCACAATACAGCTCACAGAAACCTTTTTACTCAACTGCGAGTGAACCAAAAGGAAGGGTTATAACTTTAGCAATCTATGTTACAGCAGTTGAAATGAAACTAACAACTGAAGACGACTGACGTGACAATCTATTCGATATTTCAGCCCGAGTGGCATCGACTATATTTTAGAAAAGAATACAATAAACATTATAATTGAAGATATGCAGAAAAGAGAATAAAAGCCCCCTAACCTCCAATAAGAAGAAAGGATCCTCCGACCAGACAGGTATTACGTCTAGTAGGCTACTGCCCGATAGTTGATTTCGAACTGTTCTATATACCTATTCAAATCGCAAAACTGTATTTTCGCTAAACAGCATTAATTCTTATATGACGCCATAGATGGCACTACAGATGTTATATCACAAAAATTTTGAAGATAACAATACAACTTGTATTGCCAGTATTTTCACATAATGCCGTATCGTGGTCTGCATATCCTTTATCTAATGCTAATTTCTGTAACTTTGAGAAGACGAGCCACCACCAGCTACCAGGACAGCATGACTCACCAATAAGTGTGGGCTGCGGTTCCTGACTGTTGCTAAGCGGCTCCTCCAACAAGGACAGCAGGATGTTCCCGTCGGCCACGAAGTGCCGCAGGCGACCGTGGCCCAGCGCCGCCAGCCAGCGCTCGTCGAGGCGGCACCAAGACGACCCATTGCCGCCGTTGCCTATTTGCTGATTTGCAGAAGACAGATTGTTTACAGTTGAAAAAATAAATATTATAAATGCGAAAGTAACTCTGTCTGTCACGCTTTCTCGCTTAAACCTCTCAAACGATTTTGATGAAATTTGGTACAGACAATCTTTAGACCCTGAGAAAAGACATAGGCTACCTTTTATTGCAAAAAAAAAAGAAGTCGCAGATACCAGCTAGTAGACTATATTCTGACATGGAAGCTTGGGAAATAGAGAATAAGGTTCAAACGCGTCGACCAGGTTTACCCAAAGTTAGCATAACTATTGTTTTTTTTTTTAATATATAAAATTAAACATTTTCAGGCCAGAATCTGTTACTAAATAATGGAAATTGCGACGTTTTATGAGAAAGCAGCAAGACCGAACACGAAAATATATTCATTTTTATTTTATTTTGTTTTTAGTGTATAATGCTGTCAAAATATTTGAAAACAACTTTACCTGTTCCAAAATTAACATCAGTAGAGACTCAGCAGCATCTCTCACTCTCATGGATACAGGCTTCAATTCCTTCTCATCTTTCATTTTTGGCGGCTCGCCAGGTTTTCCTGTAATAATATGAATATACTGAACTATTTTATAGATAGCTCATACTAACTTTTAAACTTATTTTACCCTTTAGGGAATGGATATCCAGAAATATGTTTTTTTTCGATTAAATTTATTTTTTAATACAGTTTTATGGGTAAGCAGAACAAGGTGTAAAGTCTCACATATATTTGTTGAAAAGGGAGGATCCTCCGATCAGATGGTTGTTATATCTGAACCAAGCAACTACCAAAGAGATGGTTCCGGGCAGTTGTATATTATGTTATGTTGAAATCATATTTTTTTGTAGTTCTTATGTGGCGCCAAAGATATCGCTACACTGTTTATTGCAGTACCCTGCTACTAAATCATTACAAGAGATAGTCATGTAGTGTCGCTATAATCTCTCGGTCGGATTCAGTACCAGGCTGTCACAAAAGTAAAGAGGTCACCTTGACTCTTGCTGCCCGAGATGCCGAGCTCGACGACCTCGAGCAGCGTGGCGATGCAGTCCTGGTCGGCGAGCAGCGCGGGGCACAGCCAGGCGGCCAGGCACGTGTAGGCGGCCACGACGCACGAGTGCAGGTCGCGCGAGTGCGCCTGCGGGGGGCGGCTGCACTGCACCGTGATGTAGTCGCAGATCCAGCGCACGGCGCGCTTGCGCTCAATCGCCTCTGAGTTGCAACCAGTATAACGTACCATTAGATACCTCCTAAGTAAATTCTTAACATATTTATTTAGTACACTTGTGTTAAAACATGTACAATACGCTGCGTATAAGTTGAACCAAAATGGCGATCGACTATAATGCAGTGCTATGCGTTCCAAATAAGAATAGGACCAATGGACAGGATGTGACGTCACGCCGTACTGTCAAACGGAAGATATTTTTGCAAAATTGAAGAACTTAGAGATGAGTGAAATTGAAAAACTGGATTCTGATATAACTTTTGTCGTTCACAGTTCGTAAATAAATTATTTTTTTCATAATTAAACTGAATATTAAAAATATCTTAATCTCAATTTGACAATAAATCGTGACGTCACAACATGGCAATTGATCCAAATCTCATTTGGAACGCATTGTACAGTTGGGGACGGCGCGTAACCATAGCAACGAGGCCTACTTTAGTTTAACTCTTTTACCGCACAAAAAAATAATTATTTACCACTACTCTCTTCTGTATTTAGCATCTAGTAAGTTACTGTCTTACTGTACTCGTTAAACTGATTATAAATTACATAATGCATATACATAAGCGCTAACTAAAAAAACATTAAACGATACGATTGTAATTTGTCTAGGGGGGGCTGAAGTTAAAAAATGAGTTGCGTCAAGTCGCCTAGGAACAAGATTAGGGGTAGGAAGATGACGACAAAAAGTTCTAATAGAAGTGGCAATTTTAAATAGGAAGCTTTTAAAATTAAATAGACTGATACATAACATTATTAAGTTCTCATGCTATAGTAGAGTTTGACTTGAAAACCAAAGAAAACATTTTTACTTATTTTATGTAGAATGGACTAAATTCGTGGTTTACAGACTTACCGATTACAAATTCTAGACAGCATGCAAAATACAATACATAGATATTAATTAAATACTCCTGTCATAAAAAATAACACGAATCTCACTCAAAAAGGGAACATTTACCATATTTTTAGGTTTACTACATTAAATTCGAGCTAAAGTATATTCGCTTTAAGGAAATAATGATTCATCAGTGTTACTGCAAAGTAAAGGTTTATTAATACTGAGGTAAAAATGAAACCATTGATATGTAAGCATTTTTTTTTATTACACAGTATTTTAAAATATTAAGTTATAAATGTTATTATTTTAAAATTTAATCAAAATAGTCAGAAACTTCACTTTTATTCTTATGAATAAGTGAGGTTATCTTTTTGACAAAAGCGGCGTCCGAAGTCTCTGAAGGGCTAACTTCAATTGGTCAATGTGAACTCGCCTTTTTAATTTACTATGATTTAATTAGTCTAAGGGTAAGGCTAAGCTGAATGATAACGATGAGTCACTATTTTCTTAACGCGAATGTACTCTAGTAAAAGGTGTTACGACGCTTCAAGTTACACGTACTTCATAATTATATACAACAAAAATTGTAACCAACCTGGCTTCGATGAGTGCAGCTTGGCGAGTCCAGAGAGCAGCTCCAAGGCAGCCAGGGAGACCTGCAGGTCGCCCTTCCACGAGGAGATGAGGCGGTGGCACACGAGGTACGTGGCGCGCACCACCAGCGCCGCACCTGGCGGGACTCGCACGTGACAATACATCGAACTACACTTTTTTATGGTGGGTAATAATCATCCAACGACAAATCCCGCTCTTGGGCGGAGCGGGAAACATGTCAGACTCTTACTGACTAAACACCCCACCCCATTCCTTCTTTGCCCTTCGCACTGGGGCGAAGCCTTCCTTACAGAAAGAGACCCTGGGCCCCAGTAGGAACCAATTTACAGGTTAAAAAGTGAGAGCACGTAAATGAGTTTCATTTGAATATTCTTGTTATTGTCGGTCGAGTTATTCTCTTGGTGTAAACAAGGCTTTATAACAATGATTTAATTGACATAGATTACTGAATGCCCTGTATGGTGTATAATTAGGCAGACTTTCCTTATTCTAAACATTTATAAAACATACAATTTATACAATATAACTCAATACACTTACAAAACTTATTTGAATAAAATTAGTCATCGAATGTGCCAGATAAATTAAAATTCATTAACAAAAATCATGTTCAAAAATGAAATGTGCTGTGAAATCACGAAATAAAGGCAAGCAAAACAGTAACACATACAACAAGCGTTGATTTGCACACTGTAAACTTAAACCTCAATGTTTTAATTGTAGAGAAAACACGTACTGGTTACAGTAGATATCGCTAATCAGTTGAAACTCTTATTTAGCTTTAGTTATTTATAAGTACATACCTAAAATTACCACAAAATGACTACAAAAAAATCTAATAATGTATTTTTTTAATCCAAGAACTTTCTTTGTTATTAGTACAAAAAAAGTTCTTGGATACAGTACACCTTCTTTTTTAACCAAAACCTGATTAAAAAATGTATAAGATTTATGTTAGTTAAGATTTCGTTTATATTAACATGCTTAAGTTTACAGTGTGCTTGTAGAAAGGGCAATATATTAACATTACACTCAATTTGTAAACAATAATCTAGATAGATATATTAATTTTTTTCTTTGTGTTCATTAATAATAAGTTAAGTATATACAGGGTGTTTGGTGCATCGTTTGCCAAATTGATTTGGCCGACAGGATAGATCATTTGCTATATCTTCAGCCCCAATAAATCATTCCTTGCCACACCGGTTTTTTTTAAACATGTTTTTAACTTTTCTTCTGAAAAACACCGGATTTCAGCATTTAAGCTTACATAAATAAAAAAGTTATTAGTCTATCCAACAAAATTTATTTTTATATTTAAGTGTACTGTTGTAAGGTTCTATGAAATCCAAAATTACTTGCTAGTAACGTGTAGTTTTTCTATAAAAAACCTACAAAGTGTATGGAATATGACAAAATAATTTTAAAACTCAACTTTAAATTTCTATAAAAAAAAAACTAAAAGCGTTGGAGATCTTCGAATTTCTCAAAAAGTTCTCTAGTTAATGCCCTTTCCAATGGTGTGCAATATGCTAAAAAAAACCTTTTATTAACTTCACTAACTGGCTAAATGTGCACTCAAATCACAAAAGGCTGATATTTTATATTACGGTAAATGCACTAAGAAGTTAAAGAAAAAAAAATAACTTGCTCTAAGTAGGTAGATATTGATATCTCATTTTTACGCACATTATTTTTTTTTTTTTACAAAGGGTATTAACTTTCCTCAAACTTGAAATAAAAATTTATTTCACAAGCAGGTACTAAAATCACAAATCTTGTTCAAATTGGGTGCCATTGTTTCGTATACATGCGCGACTTCTTTCTCCTATCTCGAGTTGTAGTTCGAAGACGAATTTCTGCTTTAACGGTCACATCATCATCAGCCTTTTAATGTTCCCACTGCTGAGACACAAGCCTGCTCTCTAGGAGAGGGAATGGGCCATGACCCACCACGCGGCCCCAGTGCGGGTTGGTGGATGTCACATGTCTTTGAATTTTTAGTTCTAGAACATGCCGGTTTCCTCACGATGTTTTCCTTCACCATTTTGAGAGCAGTGGTGATGAAATAAATTACACAAAGTAATGCGCCTGGCTGAGTTTGAACCCGCGACCTACAAACTCGTAAGTCGGGGCCGTTACCACTCGGCCACCACTGCTCCGTTTAACGATCACAAAAGCCGCCTCAATACGTTACACTTAATCATCTCTCGTGTCAACTTCCGTCGCATAAACCAGTTCTTTGGCCCGACTCCCGACGTAAAAGTCCAGCGGAGTTAGGTCTGGTGAACGTGGAGGTCATGGAATAGGGCCATCTCTCCCAATCCACGAATCTGGAAATGCGTCATTTAGGAATTGCCTTACAGTTCATCGCCAGTAAGCGGGACAACCGTCATGTTGAAAGACAAAAGCCCTATCTTCATTGAAAATTGGCAGCTCAGATAACAATAAGGGCAGCTCTGTTTGAAGAAATTCAAGATAATTATCCCCGTTGAGGTTATCAGGTAAATAGTGCGGTCCAACCACATGATTTGCAATTACTCCTGCCCAAACGTTCACACTGAATCGTCTCTGAAATGACCTCTGTCTTTTTACATTTAG
The DNA here is from genome assembly GCA_029852875.1 of Mythimna loreyi. Lineage (NCBI taxonomy): Eukaryota > Metazoa > Arthropoda > Insecta > Lepidoptera > Noctuidae > Mythimna > Mythimna loreyi. Next base: position 20,410,397 of record CM056789.1, on the reverse strand, counting down.
CCAATTAGTGAAGTCAATAAAAGGTTTTTTTTTAGCATATTGCACACCATTGGAAAGGGCATTAACTAGAGAACTTTTTGAGAAATTCGAAGATCTCCAACGCTTTTAGTTTTTTTTTTATAGAAATTTAAAGTTGAGTTTTAAAATTATTTTGTCATGTCCCATACACTTTGTAGGTTTTTTTATAGAAAAACTACACGTTACTAGCAAGTAATTTTGGATTTCATAGAACCATACAACAGTACACTTAAATATAAAAATAAATTTTGTTGGAGAGACTAATAACTTTTTTATTTATGTAAGCTTAAATGCTGAAATCCGGTGTTTTTCAGAATAAAAGTTAAAAACATGTTTAAAAAAAACCGGTGTGGCAAGGAATGATTTATTGGGGCTGAAGATATAGCAAATGATCTATCCTATCGGCCAAATCAATTTGGCAAACGATGCACCAAACACCCTGTATAACAAATTGCACAACATTGTTTTAGCATCATTTAAAGTTGCAGACGTTCAAACGGTCCTACCTTTACCTAATAAAAATTAGTACCCTAAGTTACCAAACCCACCCCTTTAATAGCTTTTCAAAGGGGTGGCTTAGGTAGCTCACGGCTCAGACTGTACATATTTTTCGTGTCAGAGTCAAGGTGATAATGAGGGTGTTCTAAAATGTCGTTCACCAGGTGGCAACAGGTCAGGTCCAGGCACCTGTCAAAACACTTCTGTTACTGACATTAGCTAGACATCAACGTCAACGTCAAACGTTAGACGTCAGCGTCATGTATAAGTTTTCAAAGGAAAATACCTGAAGGCTAAGTGGCGCTAACTGGTGGTGTGAAAATTCCTAAACACCCTCATTAGGGTGTTTTGAACGTCTGTTTTAAGTTGTCAGCATATTGCCCTTTAGGTCGCAAATAAAAAGGTGTGTAATTACCGAAAACAGGCGAGGATGGGTCTAGCTCCCTAACGTCAGCGGCGAAGTCGTCGAGAGAGTGTCCCTCGGCGCTGCCGGCCGCGCTGCCGCTGTCCGAGCGCGCTACAACACCGCGCCAACCCACCCGTCATCATTCAACTGTACTTTACATCTTATTTATTTAAAACTAGCGACCCGCCCCTGCTTCAAACGGGTGCACAACATGGTAATATCAAATATATTGTGCCTGTATTACTACACATATAAACCTATGTCTTGAACCACTCTAATTATTAAAAAAAAACCGCATCAAAATCTGTTGCGGAGTTTTAAAGATCTAAGCATACATAGGGACAGACAGCTGGAAGCGACTTTGTTTTATACTATACTAGAGATCCGCCCCTGCTTCACAGGGGCCCAATAGTGATATTAAATATATTATGCATGTATTACACATATAAACCTTCCTCTTGAACCACTCTATCTATTCAAACCGCATCAAAATCTGTTGTGGAGTTTTAAAGATCTAAGCATACATAGGGACAAACAGCGGGAAGCGACTTTGTTTTATACTATCTAGTGTTTTCTGTACAGTACATGGACAAATGCAACAAGGCATTCTCTATCAGTCAACTTTTCGGCTAAAAGACTACACTGTGGAAGGAAAAATAAGTAAATAATTTTTAATTCATTACTATTGTTCTTTAATTGTGTCTGTAATTAAGGTAGTCAAAAGGCTAAATTCTATTATTGTTTCCGATCCTTAGTCATTATACCTTTGACTGTATAGCATAACATTGAATACTTCACTGAAGGTTTCATCGAATCATTGATCAACAGTTCTTCAGCCATTGAAGACCAAATAGACGTTCAATACCACGTCACAGGGCTAGCAGACCCCAGGTACCGAACTATGACGAGTTTGACCCACTGTGGACACTATGGAAACGAGGCGTGTTAAGCGATCGTCGTACATTACCATGCCTGTGTTTGCGAGTGTGTAGACGCGCTACAATGCATGATGAACGCCTAACGCGCTGCGTAACGCGACGTGTCTCCGTCATATCTATCAATCTATGGCTTTTATAGCTCCCAATCCGGTAAGAGGTCCTATTGATCTTCTTTGAAGTGATTAATTGAATGATTTGATTAATTATATTATCTTTTATTTTCTTTTAGCCAGGTTTACTTGACAAATATTTTTTTACCTGTATAGTGTATCTTTGTGATGTATTTTTTGGCAAAACTAATAAATTCTAGGTAAAATAACACTTAGACTAGCGGCTTACAATGGAGTTCTTAGTTTTTGAGATATATGTACCGAAATATTTCGGATTATATCGATGTTAGCTCGCAAAATAAATGTAGCGTGTATGTGTGTGCGTCATCGTGATTATTGCACATGTGTGTGATAGCAGTGGTATAAAAATAAAGAAAGATATTCAACTTTCCTTCTTTCTCTTTAGCATGAAACAGGTGATATTAACGAAAGCTATCTCTTATGGAATAATTTTGAAAAATAACCGTTGAGGCTATTCGAAAGTAAACAATCGCCATCTACATATCGACAAGACGATTCGTCCTCAAGAATTCATATTTTCGACGTATTTTTTATTACGATTTTGTTTAGGAACTGGACTTTATAAACTACTTAAAATACGAGTCATAGATAGAGAACAAAAAGATTTGTCGATTTGCAGATGTTGCAACATGTGAAAAAGCTCATTTGTTGGTGGTTTTCAATATTTAAATAACTTTTATCTGAAGAACAATAATTGCGCTGGAACGGTTTTTTTATAAAAAAAATATGTAAAAAAAAAGTTCAGCTGGTTTCACACTGGTGAACTTTAAAAAATATGATGGCAATTACGACAACACCAAAGATCAGCCAAATAGATAAATAGGTTTTCCTACGATGTTTAGTACATGTAATAATTGATTTTTAATACAATACAAATAATTATGTTGAGCCGCATATATTTTTCTTCAGTTAAAAATTATCAAACCATCGAAAACTCATTGCAGAATCTGAAAAAGCTAGAGTAGTCATAATTATAGTCCATATTCACGACAAGAAAATAGTGATGCATCAGTGTCACTACAAAACAAAGGTGTATCTATACATAGTGGGATAAAGTACACTTTTTGTTACACAGTTTGACAAAATAGAATTGTTAAGTAATATTTGTCAAACTGAATCATATTCGTCAGAATATACAGTTTTACTTTTACGAATTGATGACATAATTTTGAAAATTGACAAAAGACGCGTCCGTACTCTCAGAAGGGCTTACGTCAACTGGTTAATTTGTATATATGGCTTTCTAATTTTCTGTAATCTAATTGGTCAAGTAGCGTGGCTAAGCTGAGGAACAAGGATGAGTCACTATTTACTCAACGCGCACGGACTATAGTTACGCTTTACTTACCTTTGTAATCCGTGCTGTGCGAAAGCGTAGAGCCGGGCGGCGCGCTGTGCGCCTTGCCGGGTGCGGCGTGCGCGTTGTGGCGCACGCACAGGTACAGCGCGCTCAGCAGCGGCACAGCCAGCGCGTCCGACGTCTCCACTTGCACCGCCGACACGCAGATCAGGGATATCTTGCCACGAGTGAAGTCGCCTAATGTCATGCCGGCACTGCAATGTAATATAAAGCTTAGATAAAAGGTAATAAGGCTCTGTTTAGTTTGGCAATCGATGTTATAGTGATGGCGCATTTTGTGCGTATTTATTACAGAATAATGTACATCACAGTATAAATAAAAAACTTATACTGTCGCCTAATGTATATGTGAGCGCTGCAAACGAAAATAAACTTTATCATTTTGAGATAAGGTTCAATTTTGGTTAGTAATCAATGAGGTGTGTGTTCGCGGCGTCGCACCATACAGACCATACTTGTACTAATAACTACTTACTATTCATTACATCCTGGAAACTCAGGAACAGGCAATCCTTTATAATGGTAAGGGAAGGCGACCAGAGACAGTAGAGCGCTGATGGCCGCTTTACGCAGCTCTCTCTTGTCTATGGAACCGCACTCCAACTTCGGCTCTCTTTCAGACAGAATCTGATCTAAGGCGGTCACGAAGTCTGGAACTAGGACTAGTACGCCATCTAGATCCAGTCTGGAAAAGAAACATTAGCCTAAGAAATAAAAATTAAAAACAAAAACAGCTGCATCTATTTGACTAATTCTGTTTTTGTTTTGTTTGTCATAACAAAGTTAGTGTGACAGGAAATTGGAAGATCACAGTAATTGTGCGTACAGCTAAGGAGTGAAATTCTCCGTTAGATTCTGTGTCTCCTGATAGCTACAACCTGAGAATCCTTAAGCTAAAATTTAATCGGTTATTTCTAGGCAAGTGTGCTTCATCGTCGCTTCCATCGAGTGAGATAGTAGTCAAACGGGAGCCATTCAATAAAAAAAGAAGAGATAGATCTACGAACCGATCTCACAAAACGTTGCTTAACCACGAATACATACCCGTGCCACTATTATGAATTAACCATGAGTTCCTCCCCAATACATTTAATAAATCAAAAAATAAATCAAGCCCCGAGAAGAGTCGAAGCCTACTAGAGCAAGGGTTATATCGCTCAACATAAATTTTACTGTAGCAATTTAACAGTGAGTGACAAGATATTTTAAAGAACGAAGAAATGAAATTTGTCAGGAATTTAATTGCAGAATCTTCTTGGATTATATTCGGAAATAGATAGATATACTCTTTATTGTAGGTACACCATAAACACAGCTTGGTACATTAGGAGCTTAAAATAAAAAACATAATATAATTGCAGCAAGGGTTCAATTGCTATATATTGCAACAAAAATTGTCAATAAATTTTTATAGCCAGTTTACAAGGGTCGTAAGGGTTTACCTGACCGGCATGTCCTAGAACCAAACATTCGAAGACATGTGACATCCACCAATCCGCAATGGGCCCGCGTGGTGGATTATGACTCATTCCCTCTCCTAGAGAGGAGGCCTGTGTCCCTGCAGTGGGAACATTAAAAGGCTGATGATGATGAAGGGTGTACCTGAATATGTCGGGCGCGTTGTACACGACGGCGGCGGCGGTGGCGGGGTCGCGCAGGCCGCGGTGCAGCGCCGCGTAGCAGCGCGCCAGGTACGGCGCCAGCACCTCCTCGCGGCACTGCTTGGAGCACAGCACGCGGCACAGCGTGCCCAGCGCCTCGGCACGACCTGCCCACGGATACAACTACCTCATCATCTTCATCATTATAATTAAAATCGCTCTAGAACGCATAAAATTATTGAATGTCCCATTTTGTCCCACTGCAGCTCGTTGCACCCAAATATTAAAAAAAACCAGTCCTGCAAACCAACGATAAAAATATAACAATACATAAAGGAACATACACTTAACTATATATGAAATAAAAACGTACCCGGTTGATAGCTGACCATGTTCAATTTATACGCAGCGTCAGACAATGACGGAGGAGGCGGCGTGCCCTCAGTGCGCTCTGAAACAATTTGAAGTTTTAGTAAAAGTTGTTCGTTATCAAGACTACTCACGTGTTCAAGTATCGGTCACTAATTACCAGTCACCCTGTATAAAAACGATATTAGTTTTTATATGTTTGACTAGCCTTCTGCCAGCGGCTTCGCCCACGTGAAAGTAGGGACCTTCATACAAACTTTAATGTAAGTCCATCAGTTTCTCCATCTATATAATATATAAAAGGAAAAACTGATTGACTGACATATCAACGCACAGCCAAAACTACTGGGCTTAGGGCGTGAAATTTTGCACAAGGCTATCTTTTATAACGTAAGCGAATACTAAGAAAGAATTTTACAAAACTCAGCTCCTATGGGGAAGTAATGGGGGTCTAAAGTTTGTATGGAGAACCCTACTTTCACGCGGGCAAAGCCGCTGACAGAAGGCTAGTTTGTATATATAGTAAGGACAGTAGACATACTCACGTTGATTATTATAAGCTGGCGTAGTACCTATGAGTGCTGCCTCAAACAACCACTCTCCGAACAGGTGGAAGATCGAGTTCACTTTCGGACGAAGCGGCGTTAGAGGCGGCTTCTCAGATTCACCCACTGGAATATAAGTCATTAGTCTATGATGTAGATAGATCGTTATAATAATTATTTAATCGTTTATTTATAAAAATGGGACCTGAATACAGTAAAGTACAATAAATATTAAAAATAACACAGTTTCTTATTTGCTGAACTAGGGTGACCCTGTGTTTCAGGCTAGAGTGAGAGCTTAAATACAAACTAATAAATTAACACCAAATACAACTATTTTAAAAACTTAACTAATTTTAAAAATATAGTGTGTTTTATTTACAAACAGTAAGTAGGTTTTCTGTCTTTATAGATATTTAGGTATAATCTTTATTGTACCATTGACGATACTTCCTTAAATAGTAAAGGCAATTGCCCAATATTGGGCCCTGCTTGTTACAGGAATAAAAACTATTGGGAAAAAATCCTTATGTTTTAATAAACCAAAATAACGAAAAACATATATAAATTACAGAGGATAAATAAAAAAAAAAACATTTTTTGAAATAATATATTTTCTCCAACTGAAATCAGTCATTCTGACAGGATATAGCTCAAAAGGCGCTAAGTCAAACTCAAAACCAAAAGTCAGTGTCAAATAAATACGTTAATCTATGACTTATTGTTTTCATTTTAATATACTTGCTTATCCAATCTACTTTTGACGTTGGCAGAATAGTCGACACCGGCTCTACTTGCCATTAAAAAAAATAGAATAGGATAGACTTATTGTTTGTTGTCATTCGCTCTGTGTTGTTACGCGCGGTGAATGTATCCTTTTGCGCGTGGAATACCCCAAAGACTACTACTTAGTACACACGCACCATTTATTGTTTATTATTAGATAGTTGAAACGGGATTTTATATTGGACTGTAGGTAGATACGTTAGTGATGACAATCTTTTGGTCATACTCTAATGGTAAGTGTTTAATTATACTCTGGCTGGCAGTATTAGTAGTTCCATTGTTACTAGATTGTTATTATTATGAAAATAATCTTCAACTAATTAAAATAACAATATAACCTAACCTAACCTAACCGTATACTCAAGAGCCTTTATCTCAAATATGCTACTGGCAATCAAATTGAAATTGAAGGAGCAAAAAGCTAATATAAAGACTTAATAAATGAAACCAATTTGGAACTTGTAACGGCACATCAAATTCTGGGCCCAACGATGTATGGCAGATGGGCAGTCTTCTTTATAAACACTACCTCTTTCTCGTTGTCTTGCGGAACATTTTTCTCTTTTTGCTTATAAATGAAACATATGAACCTAGTGGTAATGAAAATAAAGAACACTTTAGCGTTTGTAATATTGCTTCGTAATTAATCCACTTTGTAGGATACGTAAGATCTTTGGATTTATTAAATTTCAATTAAAATGAGAAAATACAAAAGAAATGTTCTCATTCAAAGCCTCAAAGCGGAGTTCTCACTGGATCAAAAGGTAGTTAAGAGAAATTATGTTGGCGAAGTTATCAGGTAGAGCTGTGATGGGGAAGCTATCGGGTCGCTGTGTTGGAGGAAGCTGTGACGGAAAAAATATTGATAAGTATAAAAAAAAAATCATATTTACCTTGAGATGAGATGGAGTTGGGCGGCGTGGTAGGCACCACGCTGGGCGGACGACTGCTCGTCAGACCAATGAGCGATGTGCGCGGAGTACCTGCGTATACATACAATATTACTATAGAGACGTTTTCTACATTTATTATACACTATTATAAGTGTTTAAAAAAATGTGAATTTATAAATATTAATAATTTTATGATTTATCTATTTTGTTTATTTATTGCTATGAAAATAATTCAAAATTCATTTATTGGTGTGATTTAAACCAAAAAAATAAAATTGTAACATTTAAAAAGGACTGGTTATAATTTTTAGACTACTAATACGAAAAACTTTAGCATTAAACTAAAACAAAAAAACCAAATCAGTTAATATGAAAAAAAAAAACAACCCAACTCAAAAAGGGCACTCAAACTAAAGGAATTTGAAAAAAGCAGTAGATATTAGACAACAGAAAATAAAACGCACCAAGAAAAGTGCTCGTATAAAACAAGTGCAAGAAAAAATCTAATAATACACCTTCACTATCTTATAAAAATAAATGTAACCTTACAACCAAACACTCCATTTGAAAGAAGATTAGACACAAAAACAAACCTTTTTCACTGTACGTTCAACCGACTTTGACTTCTATTGCGTAGGTAACATGACCACTGGTAGCTGCAGCAAGCAATTGGTAATGTAACCATTTTCTTTGCTTTTGATTGCATCTTTATGACTACGTAGTAGAAATCAAAATCGGTTGGACAGACACTAAAATGATTTGTTTAAATGTCTAATTCTGTATGTGTGTGTTACTTAAACTACAACTTATAGCTTTTAAAAACTAATTTCTTTTTTTACATGTTTTTTTTTTTAAATATCTAAAATAAAACTTACTTTTTTCTAGGTTCTTGTACAGTACTGTGCTAATTGATATGGGAACCGTTTAGTTTTAAACATAAGCTAACGCTAAATTAAAGTTTCGCATTTTACGGACACGTTAACACTTTAAAATGTTTCCGCAGCTCTAACAGGCATCGGCTTTTGTAGGTCTTCATTTTTCCTTACATATCTTTGAGGTGCCGTGGATGTGCCAATGACTCGGACTGGGTTGTCACCGGACGGCTGGCTACTAACCGGGGATCGCACTTCCACCACAGGACTCCCAACGCCCGGGACGCCTTCTTGGGCAGCGATTGGGGTATGATGATGTTCTCTCCCTTATAACCATACGCGGATATCTCCTTCGCTCTTTATTTCTGTTTTACAGAAGGAAGAAGGAATGGCCCGTGAATTTGAGCCGGACGGAAGGCCACCATAAGCGATCGCCTTCACGAGGAAACGGGGCAGTGTTCCCCCGATGCCGATGCAGGCCACGATGAGGCATACCTCACCGTGGCCTGCATCGGAGGACATATGCATATGAGGACCTGCGTCAGGGGGAAAATGAGGAAGCCATGGCACTTCTCCTCAAAGAGGAGACTTAAGCCACAAATGTGGCGTGCCAAGTGCTAGGTTGCGAACGTCGATGTTTTCATATCGCTATAAGATCCCACCGGAACTCTGTCCGATTTGTCACGGCGATTTGTCGGCGGTTTAGGAGTCACAATGTCTTTTGGCTGAAAAAAAAATGATAGCAAACAAAACGGTTCCCACATCGTGACGTGTTCTTACTTCGCTCCGGCAGCTTGTCGCGTGGCCTGGCCGCCGACACGCTGAAGGACTTGGCGAGGCGGCGGTGCGCGGGCGGCGTGAGCTCGTCGTCCGGCTCGGCCGCCCCCCCCGCGCCCGCCCCGCCGCCGCCCGCCCACCAGCGCTCCGAGCCGCGCCCTGAACCCCACGTACACTACTTATGGTACACTACAGTGCTACACATGCCTTACAGTAGAAGTCCTGGTGAATTACTCTGGATCGTTAGCCCGTATTTCGGGTTTGTGTGTCTCAAATCTTAATCATTTTCGTATTGCAATATACATGGTGTCATTGACATGTTCAGATCAGTGCATGATTCTAGACACCCCAGTGGTGGAATTTTTCGTTGGTTTTTTTTTTTAATTTTTTGAAAAAAGAGTTTTGTTTTTTTTATTTTTTACCTGTATAAAATCGTTATTCTAACCAATCCCAATGATATTTTTAGAAAAAAAAGAAAAGAGAAAATTTACAAATAAAAAAAATAATAATTAAAAAATCATCGAGGCAAATAAAGTCGTTATTCTAATCAAACTCGATGACATTTTTAATTTGGAATGTAATTCACTCATTTTTTTCGCAAAAAATGTTAAAATTAAGTTTTTATACAGTTTATTTAAATTTAAAAAAACGTAAAAAAAAAATAAGAAAAACCGATAAAAAATTCCACCACTGGGGTGTCTAGAATCATGTACTGGATCCATAGTAATCGTTTGCGTTAACATGTCAATGACACACTGTATATTTGAACAAACGTTTGATAACTGTGGAATTATAAAGTGCTTTAAGAAAATCAATCCCCACCAGAATAGAAAAAGAAAAATATCCAGTTTCCAGAAGATAGCATTATGTTTACATATTGGAACTCACCTTAACAAATGTTCATAATATTTGCAGCAATTGTCTACAAGCTGGCTACTTGGCAAATGTGCTCACTAATATACACTCTATAGTGCAACCCAAAATACTTGTGCATAACCCAGTTTAAAAAAAAAAAAAAACAATTTCTAAAGACCGGAGATTAACTTGAAAGTCTGTATTTTAGAACGAATCTAACTATATGACTACCAATAAAAAAATAGTTGACAAACATGCAATTTATGAATACTGTCTTTGAAACTGAAAGCGGTACGTTCTAGAATACGGGTCTTAGGCACTTCAGCCACGGCGACTTTTTGTACTAACGCGCGTTAGATAGATAGATATACTCTTTATTGTTGGTACACCATAAACACAACTTGGTACATTATGACATTTAAACTTAATACGATGTTACAATGGACGGTCAGTCGCATTTGTAACGCGCTACAGCGTCGCGACTGTATCGATGCGAACGCGCTACAGCATCGCTACAAAAAGTCGCCGTGCGTAAGGGGGCCCTAAATTTCAGGAAATTAATATCTAGTGCTTGTTTACGGAGACGATAGGCGTTGAGCATCGCATGCATTGTGGCGTCTCGCGGCACTTCGGGAGCTTCCAGAGTCGCGCCATCGCACGTGCACACAAAAACATCGTCATCTTCATTATCAGCCTTTGTAATGTTCCCACTGCTGGGACACAGGCCTCCTCTCTAGGCGAGGGAATGGGCCGTAATCCACCACGCAGGCCCAGTGCGGTTTGGTGGACGTCACACGTCTTCGAATTTTTGGTACTAGGACATTTGAGTTTCCTCACGATGTTTTCCTCCACCGTTTTGAGAGCAGTGGTGATGAAATAAATAATACATAGTAATGCAATTCGTAAGTCGGAGCCGTTACCACTCGGCCACCACTGCTCTTCTCTCACACACAAACATAATAATATACAATATTGTTTATGGTAGCGTTGCCATCAGAAGGCACCACCGTGTACGACGCGCGATACCATTCGCGTACACCGCCTATATTTCAAACAAACACCTGTAAAAACGTCTCTTCGAAAACACTCTCGTACATCATCATAATCAATGTGGCCACAGACTTCACACCGTTTCCGTAAACCAGCACTTACTATGAAGCCCAAAGCGATAACAGAAGGATTTGATCCCCGTCTAATTATGGTACTGATCAATAAGAAGCCAGTAAAGCAGAATGTCTACTCTTCCTGTGACAGCTCAACTATACAAATTGACGTAGTATCGGCGATGACATCTGTCAAAAAAACCCTAGTAGAGCCAATAATTGCTAAGGTTGCGTAAAAGTTTGAAAGAGTTAAAACCGAGGTGGATCTGTCTTGCGTGCAACGCGAAGTCACCGATTCAGTTGCCATTTATATAAAAAAGGCATCCCACTGCAGGAGTTCGCGCGAGTAATGGGTTAATATAATTTTATTTTATACTTATTCAATACAATTTTTACTGTTATAAATGAATATTTGCCGGCTGCTGTCTTCTCGTCTGATTATAATTTGGGTGTCTGCCTTGAAGGCTAGATTAAATAGGCTTTTAATAGACTAGTGCGCCTCACCATCAACGATTACATCACTGCTTACCATCAGGTGGGATCGTAGTCAAGCAATAGTTTATAGCAATTAAAAGAAAAAATCGGCTTCGCTTTACTCATCGCGGCACCGCACCCACGTGCAGTTGGTCACGTAAACCACCGCAAAAACTATCAACTGTTTATGCCAGGCTCATACCGCAACATTGAAGAGACCGAAGCTTTATGAGATCCTCTGGTCCCTTAATTCTGACACGGGACTCTGGACACTAAAGCATATCCTTCAATACTCTTAAACAAGATGAGATAGACATCAGGTGAGATAGTGGTCAAACGTTAATCATATCCTGAATAAAAAAAAGCTAAGATATTAGCCACCTCATTATTCACGACAAACAGTATTTTTTCCGAATTTAAGATTTCACAGCCGTGAAGTCAAGTTTTTCAAATGTTTTGGGAGGTTGTATAGTGCAGCCGTCAGATATTAGCGAGTCTGAAGTTAGGCTTTGCGAATTTTAGCGCTTGAAACATCGTACAAAAATAAAGGTTTTAAAAAAAAGTTCAATAACAGTTTTTAACAGCAATAACAACTAAAAATTGCAATTATTTGTTTAAACCGTTTATTTTTAACATCAGACTCGCCAAGATCCGACGGCCGTACTGTAATTTATGTTTCCGATAAAAAGAATGAGAGGCTTTTTTATGGGGAGTAAAAATCATTCAATGGCGAATCCCGCCCTTGGCCGGAGCGGGAAACAATGTCAGACTCTTCCTGACTAAACAATCCACCCCGTTCCTACGTTGCCCTTGGCCCCAGTTAGCTTCGACCCTTCTGCAGGATCCCTACGAAAAGAATGAGGGGCTGATGATCAGTTAAGCAATCACAGGAAGAGAGTCCTACATGTCATGCTGTGCAGTAAGATCTACGGCAGCCCACACCCACACGAGCACACTAGAAGTCGTACGTACCGAGGAAGGCGTCGACGTGCGCCGCGATGCCCTTCATGGCCTTGTGGAAGATGGAGGGCAGCGCCTGCAGGCACGGGTGCTGGCTCGGCTCGCGGCTACCCTCGTCTTGGGTTATTGAGTACTGTGAGGGAAAAAATTATAAACATTTACAAATATAATACTTGGTAAGTAAAATAATAAATACAAAAGAAATAATACAAGTACAAAAGCGCATGACTAGGCAGGCTAATCGTATAATTTTAAGAACACCAAGAACAAATTATGGTAGAAGGACTATCACATATTAGGGGAGAACTGTATATGAACTGTATAACCAGTTGCCTAAAGACATTAAGGAATCGAAATCAATTCCAACTCTTAAAAGGCTATTAAAACACCATATTTTAAATGCTATTCAGTGTTAAGTTTACATTAATTATTTTGCCTTTATATAGATAGATAGATATGTTGCACCGACCCCATATAAAAATAATAAGGGTAGGATGATGATGATGATAGATAGATAGATAGATATATTCTTTATTGCACACCAAAAATAAAAATAATAACAATAGGAACTTAAAATTAATAGGGTGTCACAATGGTTTAGTGTTTTCTTTCTGCAATACCGTCGCTAAACTTATCTTTAGTTTATTTTTGTTTTCCTCGTAGAAGTGAATATGTTATTCTTTTTCAGCTCATAAAGTTTCTTTAACCACATTATTTTAATGGTACCATTCAAAGAAAAACAATTACATCATCATGCCTGCCATCAAGATAGAATTTGCAGAAATGGACAGCAAAGATAAAGAATCTCAAGAAAAGTATATGATATGATCTCTTACTAGACCACACACTACTTTTAGATGATGTGGGCACAATAAAAGATGGTAACATAATTTAAATGATTGTATTTTTCCAAAAGCAAATTGAGCCAATGAACTGATGTGTCTGAAATGAGTGACACATGGCTCTTGTTGGCTTTAATGAGATCGTCCAGCTTGATGGCTTGACGCGAACTGGTAACTATTCTAAGGTAAAATGACCGCGAGACGCTAACTGCAGTATATGCGGTTGCACCATACAAAAAGGTTGAATTATTATTAATCAATATTTTTTGCAATATACAACGTTTTAACGTCCTTACATTAAGTAGTAAAGGTAAAGAATGTCGATGTAATTTAGTATGTATTACAGACACATCACTTTTCAAATGAAATCAAAACATTTATTTCAAATAATATACAAGGCATTTTAAAATTGTTTTCTTGAGTTGTAAGAAGCGTAGACCTTTGTGGAAATGAAGTGGAAGTAACTCCATTTTTTCATTGATATGTCTTTATAAAGCGTGTACCCGATATAACTGGAAAGAATGGAGGGAGGCCTTTGCCCAGCAGTGGGACAGCACAGGTTAGCTATAATATAAAAGTAAAAATGTCTATAAAGAAAAAAAAATGTTATTTTGCCGTGTCATTTTTCTTAGAGATCTTAATCTGGGCCATTTATTTTTGAAATTTCATTTTTTTACAAATAAGTAGATTTTCGTTATCTATATAATCATGTTCGCGGGGTAAACTTGGCCGGAGATCGCCCAAGACAGAGAAATTTTGAAGCAGAAAGGAGAGGCCTCTGCCCAGCAGTGGGATACAAAGTAGGCTATAAAAAATAAGTAGATGTTGTAGTGTGCACCTGCAGGAAGTCAGGCGTCTGGCTGATGACGTGCGGGCGGCACAGGTCCACGGGGTTGCCGATAGTGTGCAGCATGCGGTACCAGCTCTGCATCACAGCCTCCGCGCTCATGTCGGCGGGAATCAGGTTGGCGTCCTCTTCACCTGAACAAATAAATACAATTTACAATTTTTTTTTCAACCTTCATGACTCTACCCTGACTTAAAATTTAGTATTTTTAAAACTTTAGTTTTAGCGAAAAGACTTTAATTAATGCCAAAATCTGACACCGTTTAACACGTCCTCAAATTCAAATACTCAATTCACAAGCATTATTAAGTAAGGACGGGTTTCGAAATTGAGCGATTTAAATTAAAAACGGGTCAATACTTATTTTGAAAGTCAAACTTTGACTCAGGTTATAAGTTAAAGATGAGTATCAAAACTTCAAAAGTTTTAGTCAGAAATCGGAGAAAGGCAAATCAAATTACTCATCATCCGAAATCATCCTACCTGGTCGGAGAAATCTCATTTTCACCCACGTGAGTTTGATCACGTAAGCACCAACAATAAATATCAATTGTTTGTTGTACCACGCCGCATCGCTTAGTGATCGCACGCGCGTCGCTTTGCATCACATACGTAGGAACTTGCGTAAGTTTTGAAGAATAGAATAGAATAGTATAATACTTTATTGTACACCAAAAATGTAACAATTTCACAGAAACTTATATGAATGGGTAGAAAGGCGGTCTTATTGCTGACAGCGATATCTACCAGACCAGACCAGACCAGACCTTGTGAAGCTGGTGCTACTTACTGATAGGCATGACGGGGAACAGCGGGCCGTACATGTGCTTGAGCAGCCTCGCGGTGAGCGCCAGCGACGCGCGCGTCCACTGCTCCGTGAGCGGCGCGCGGTGCCGCCAGCGCACGCACTGCTCGCGCAGTGTACGCCACAGCGGCGGCACCGGGAAGCATCTGTGGGGGTTACGTGAGCATTGGCAGGATTCATCGGTTCCGTTGTAGCGACATCTATGACGTGACATAGGAACTAATTGAATTTTAATTGCTATGTAACATCATAGATGTCGCTGACTTGGAACGACAGAGGCGTAGTATAGCATGTCAGAGTAACATGTTGGCTAGACGCTTTTTCAGTGCTCCACACAAGTTAAAAGAAATCTGTTCAAAGCTGACTGTCAGTCGTTCTACAGCAGTCGGTGAATACAAAGACTTGTTTTTTCGTATACAATATAGTAACGCCTTTAGAGCCATGCTTAAAAACCAAAAAGACATTGCCAATCTTTGTACGGCAGTTGGACCAACTGCTGCCCAGAATGAACACATAGTGAATTTTGTTCCTCAAGCCAACACCAATCAGTAAACTGAAGCGCTCCAAAATCTGTCCCGGAGTAAAGAGAACAAAATGTTTTGTTATAAATTATTTATTTTAGAAAAATAGCTTAGTAATTGTTTTTAGCGTGATTGATACTTATTACTTACTATAAAACTAATATATTTGTACTCCAGTTGCATTGGTAGGACATAGAGCACGACTGAAATATTTACATAAGACCTTTATTCCTATGTTCAAATAAAGATTGATTGACTATTTTTAAGATTTTTTTTTTTAATTTTTACCCACTCTTACCTGTGACAGGCCAGTATCCAGACTTCAAACAGGACACACAACACTCTCTCACACAGCTGCTCAGCAGCGGAGTGATGCGGCGCAGGCGGCGATAGCAAGGCAGACGCGGCCGCCAGTAGCAGGAGCAGCAATGATTTCCACTCCCGCGCCCCCAGGGCTCCGCCATCGGCCAGTGCGCGGGCCAAGCGCAGCACCCGGTGGCACAGGACGGCCTGCTTGCTGATCAGGTCGCCACCTGACAAATTTACACTTTTTGAGCTAGAGGACACGAATTTAAACTAAGATCAGAGTGCTCTTAACGTAATCTGTTTCTCGACCTAAATTGAACCGTTACACTGTTACAGGCATAAAGCTATACACCGCTAAATTTTATCTATTTAACCTTTTGAATAACGTAATTAGATACGTAACAGAAAGACAATATTCGCGAACGCGGGCGTTCGCTTGGGGCTCAAGAGTTTAATTCTGTGCAGAGTCAATCCGGTACATAAAACACTATCGATTTGTAAAGATAACATTAAAAATAAAGTACTTTTTAAACTCGAATTAATTTTCGCATTTACGAAATTAATGAGTCAGCTGAACGAGTGAACGACCTGTAGGTAGTTGTCGGTCGTTACTTACTAACTACGATCAAAATTTTGCGGTGTATAGCGTGTATAACTTTGTTAAGATATTATCTGTACTGTAAAATCTAGAATAAATTTATCATTGTGAGGAGAAATAAAGATTTTTTCATTTAGTTCCCTTTTTTCCGCTCGCACGCCTGACATTTTAATTTTAAGACGTCATGGTAAGGTTACGCGGTGCTTTGTGGCTGAGTTAGAGGCACCGGTAATATCAAAATTTGACAAGGTTTCAGAGTCTGACCAGTATTCAACTTTAAATTCTTAACTCAGTATTATCATCATTGAGCTGAAAGACGGGGGGCTGCGCTGAGCCGTGGCGAATGGCTTTTTTTTATGGATTATAGGTTCGCGCTTGACCGCTATCTCACCTGATGGAAAGCGACGATGCGGTCGACGATGATTCAAATTATTCGCCGCGTACTAATAACAATATGTATTACATTTGAGTCAAATTTTTGTCAACCTAGCGGAATGCTTGGGAGAGACCTATAAGTCCAAGCATTCCTGCAAACTCGGCAAATTAGTTTTTTAACTAAATCTTTTTCACACAACTTACCCAGTTCCATTTGGTATATGAATGCGAGAGCTTGTAAAATAAATGTAATATTTATATTCTTTCTTTATATACTTTCTTATCTATCCTCTATCAGTGATTAGATAAATATAGGTACAGTTTCTCTTTTTATATAGGTATTTCTCATATATGAAAGGAGAAACTGACTTAGTGACATGAACGCACAGCCGAAACAGGGCCTAAATAGCTTCCTCCAAGACGTAAGCGTGAACTTAGGTTTATGGAAATTCAACTTTTAAGGGGCAAAGTGGGAAATTTCGTTTGCTTATATACATTTCAATTCAATTTTCAATGATCGACTTAGATCGAACTGCACGTTTAGTTTGCAGTTCTATTGCAGTCGTACCAACTGCACTCAAACTGCAACCGAACTGCAATTTGCAGTTTAGATGTAGTTGAAATGCAACCGAACTGCAATTTGCAGTTTAGATGTAGTTGAAATGCAACCGAACTGCAATTTGCAGTTTGGATGCAGTTGAAATGCAGTCCGTCTGTCTAGAGCCTTAATTTTTAATTTCCAACTGCCCAGTTGAAAATTCAACCATTTAATATTATGATTAGACAAATATTTAGCTATGTAAAATAATAACATTCTCACATGTACAGGTGACAAGTAACCAGATGAAAAATTGGACTTGGTCTGAGGAGAGACGCCGCATAAACACTGAAGATCGGAGCCATCCGAGAACCTACAACGGCTACAACTGTGGCCGTTATCTTTACAACCGTCGATCTGATTAAGAATTTGATCGATCCTGGTACCGCATATTCAGGTGAAAAACTCTCAGATGACTAGATGAAATATTCAAATAGTATCTAAGCATAGCAATAGTATATAAGCATATTCCTCAGATTTCTGAATTAAGAATTTGAAGTTGGACATTTCTCAAACTCTACTTTCGCCCGAAAACTTAAAAAAAAATTGGCTTTAAAGTAGGGTTCGAGGCATTGTTAACACATAATACTCAATTCAGAAGTTCCCTAGGCACGTGCATCACGGGGAAGCCATGGCGACGCTACCAGTTCGCACAGCCAAGAAAATATATACAGCTGTGCACCAAGGTATATAGTTGTGCACCTAACCTAGCCACTGTATTTTTTAAGATACATTTTCTTTGACGTCATGACCTGGCTACGTCACTATGGCGCTCCCAGTGAGGCACGGCCCTCAGCATTTGCCATTGTTCATGAAACGTGTATCAGTTTGTCAGTCAGATGGTAAGCCAAACTGAACAATAAAGATATACTCACTCTCATTAGGTCTAGGCACGAACAAATTATGCAAGTGCCTGAGTATCTTCCTGGCGTACTTGTGGGGGGCGGCGGCCACGGGGGGCGGTAGCGCGGGGGGCGGCGGCATGGCGGGCGGCGCGGGCGGCAGCAGCGGCGCCAGCCACGCGCAGCACACGCGCACGCAGTCGCGCAGCGCCTCGTGCTCCACCAGCGGGAGCGACAGCCCGAAGCGGATCACTTCCAGTACCCATTCCACCTGTATACATAAGTATTAAGGTGTGAAGGCTACCAATGGGCAAACTAGCTTTTCTCATTACTACACGAAAACATTACTTACAAGGTGCAAGTAATGCTTTCACAAAAAATCCTTGTTGATGTAAAACCAACATAGCAAAATATTAGGATTAGTGTTGTTTCTCCTAGTAAGGACACGTACCTCAGCGTCAGTGGTGAGGGGACTGGGCTCGTGCGAGGCTAGCTGCTTGACCACGGCCAGCACCACGTCCCGCCCACCCACCGCGCCCAGCACGCCGCGCCCCCCGCCCTCCAGCGGCAGAGAACTCCACTCGGAATACATGCCGCCGCTATCTTTATTCTGAGAAAGGCAAAGATATAAAAATTAAGCTTAAATTATTTTATAAAAATAAAATATACTTTTTTGTTTTTTCTGTCAACAAAAGACATTTAATTGCCTCCACTATTGTTATTATACAATTTTTTTTTACATTTTCTAACTATGATAATGACTGTTTTTTTTTTAAATTAGTTACTTATACAGGACAAACTTACTCAGACATAACATGGCTACAAACAGATAGGTTGATAGGTATAGCAGTTTAAGTGAATCTTTTTTTTTTAGCTGATAAAATCTAGTGCTTGACTGCGATCCCTTCATCAGTATTTATTTATTTAGGGTTGTCTTACAGCCAACAAGTTAAGGCAAATACAAGTACTTAACAAAGAGCAACCATTAAACCTGCATAGATAGGCCTTTGACTTGTATTTTTAAGAGAAAACTTTGTACAAGCTTAAAATAAGTTCTACAAATTACATAATTCTATGTAATTATTTTAACAATACTCAGTGGGTTATAGTGCCAACCACATACACAACTCCCCAAAGCCTCTAATGTTTTTTCGCCCTATGATGAGTTCCCTGACAGTTCATTTTTTTCCATGGCACGCATACTACTGTACACTAAAAAAAAATAAACTGGCAAAATAATTACAAATTGAATGATAAAAAAATACTGCCTTTTGTAAATTACAAAGTAAATTATCGTTATTATAATTTAAGTACATAAAATTAAGTAGATAAAATAAAAAAGTATAAATTTAGAAAATGTGTAATGTGTTGAACGGAACTTCTGACTATAGAGATTGACACTACTTAATCGACACTCATCATCTTCCTGCCCTTGTCCCGTTTTATTTGGGGTCGGCGCAATATGTTTTTTTCTTCCATTCTGTCCTGTCACCCGTCACGCTATCACTAACTCCTCTGTTTTCCATATCATTTCTCACACAATCCATCCATATCTTCTTTGGTCTCCCTCTCCCTCTCCATCCATCCACATTCATACTCACATATACTACTTAATCGACACTAATCGACAAAAAATTTATGAATCGGAATGGCCATCTTGCAATCGCGACTGCGTCGCGTCAGTACGAGTGCGTCTGCCTTGTATCCTTCCGATATGGATATATTACTCTGCTAGAATACTGTGATATAAAAGCTACATATATTACTGTACAATTTTATCAAAATCTGTACAGTAATTTTTGCGTGGAAGAGTAACAATCATCCTCATACACATCCATCCACAAACTTTCACATTTATAACATTAGGATATTAGTAGGAAAAAAAAATCGAAAATTAGCAATCCGATTCCACTTTCTTTGCCAACTGAATAGATATTATAAAAAAATCGATTAAATTTCGTTAGGTCACATCACTGTAATTGTCAGACAGGAACTGTCAAGGAACTCATCATAGGATGAAAACATATTAGTGTCTAGTGATATTTATCGCACAGTCAGGGTTGTAGTAAATAAATACCCCTAGACACATTCCTGTGTGTACTCTCTAACCAACAGTTGGTGAAGGATCTTGAAATCCCATAGCCCGGAAAATCATATATCTGTATTGTGAACTCTGGCACCTCGCATGTCACCACGGCTTACCTACTCATACTTTATTATGTTGTGTACTGCTGTCCGTGTTAAACAATATCTAGTCTACACAATAGCTCAGAGTTTTCTTTATATAAAGTAAACAAACATAAAAAGCACCTAGAATTACACAGAATTTATACAGAATTCTAGAATTTTACAGAATTCGAGTAAATTGGGGATTTAGCTATCACTTGAATTACTGTAAAATGTTAGGAAGTGTTGAAAGAAAATTAAATAAATAAAGGAATATATTTGTAGATTAGAATCATTCATACCTGACTTTCAGGATTGGATCCAGATAGAGAAAATGTTGAATTGATAATGTTACACACTAGGAAGCTAAGGAAAATGTATAAACAAGCAAAACTTACTTGGTTGTTGACTCTATTGAAGATGCTTACATTCATAAATAACACTTAACGGTACCCTTTATAACGGGTCACTAACATCCACCAATAAAAAATCACAAAAGCATTATAGTTAGCAGACACTGTTAGAATTCAACCAATATGATAATTATTATATCTTTTACAACGAAATAATAAAAATCTAAATATTTTCCTCAGTCCTCAAACAACTGTGAAAACGTAATTTTGTGAAACAGATATATAAAATATCAATAAGTAAGAATGAGAGAGTAAACCATAAAATGAGAGGCGTATTTTACCCAGTACGTCATCTGTCACTGTCAAAATACCGGACCCTTACTTTGGTTTTGTCTCGGTTTTTTAAACGTATCTGACAGAGAGAGCCTTTTTTTTTGTGCTTAACATAGAAGATTTTGTGTTCTGAAACGCACTAATTAATTTATGACATTACTCATTTCGTTCAGAAATACAGTGTTAAAAATTCTAAAGAAAAATATTTCTACAATCTAACTGCACCCAAAGACATGTAAAACACTAGGTAATATCCTAGCTGCTAAGACTTTGAGGCAGCTCTTTACAATCATATGCTAATGAAAAGGCTAGTCAAAATTGGTCCAGCCATTTCGGAGATTAGCCGGACCAAACAGATACGAGCTATATTTTGTTATACATATTGAATATACTTTTCGAATTTCGATGCAGTGCATGCAAGCATTTTCAAGGCTGCACGGGACCATAATACTTTTTCTAAAATACGTAAAGTTAGGTAATAAGTTGAACCAGTGAATGTCTTGACAAAATCGAGCAGCCGCCTCGGAGATAAGCCGGAACCAATAGACAAACATTTTGAAAATTGCAATTTTACTAAAAAATATGATTTCAATTATCTATCTATGAACTATCTCTAGTCTGTTGGTTCCCATATAGATTATTTGGTCACACACTCACACCTGATATGGTAGTGTAATAATCGACGCCCTAATCTCAGGGCTTAGATAGGCTTAGGTATAAATAAATTTGTTTAAGCAGTAACAAATGATACCACATTTTTTTTTAACATTTTTATTGTATTATACAACTTTATTATTCACTGAACACTTTAATTAAATTAGTATAAAAAAGCATATAAAAAAAACTCAGTCATGTTGGGTACATAAACATGTTTATAGTAAATTAAAATTATTACTTAATAATACAAAAATAATATCTTGACAAAAACCCAAACCAGGCCAAAAAGATCTCTCAGCATACTAGAATTAAAACAAATTATTCTAAATTATTAAGTGCATATTATGTCAATTTATGGCATTGTTTTAAACAGCCTTTACAGTCTATAAATTTATTTTTATCAAGCCCTAAACCTTTTATAATCATACATAATTTACAAAAATCTTGATACTTTGATCTTATATTTTGATATTTTTATTATTCTTATTTACAAGACTAGAAACTCAATATAAACAGAAGAATTTTGGCACTAATGCTGGCCTGACTTGACAACTGTACCACAATGCAACAAGAAATTTTATTTTTAACAAGATAATGACTCAATGGATAAATTTAATATTCTGTTAATTGTACACTAAATGAAATTATAAGCAAAATTTTTATGGACAGAAAAAGTGTAATATTTACATTTATACAATAAAATACATGTAATACAAACAACATATCTATATACATAATTATAATTTATGAGAGAAGAGAAATATGTAAGTACATGTTCAATAGAAGGGGTAGTGATCTTTGAATGCAGCAGTTTTGAGTAGTAGGTGATAGATATCTACCACTTCACATGGACAATGCTATAAGTCAGCTGCATGCATGGTACAGGTGTATGTGACTGACTGTGGTGAACTGAAACCATATCTGACATGTAAGATCACAACAACTGTCTTTAGCTGTTTTTTTTATTTATTTTTTTTATTAAAAAAAATGAAACTGTTTTTAGCTGTTGTGATCTTACATCTCAGACATGGTCTCAGTTAACCAGCACACCTATAACTTTAGACTATTAAGGGTGAAATATTCAGACCAACATAGCATGCATAGCTACATGTGCCTTGAATACATTTGTAAGATTTCCATAGGTCAATTGTCATTATTTTGATGTACAAAATGCTATTATTACTACATTATAATCTCAAAAAATATGTTTGTTCTTAATTCAAAAAGATATTGCTTAGTAATTTTATGATCATTATTTTTTTTTTATTAGTGTTTTCATCTTCAGCACCAATATGAATTAATACAATAAATATGTAACTGATAGTAAGCAAAGTCTAGATTATTGAGGATAAGAATTTTTAAAAGCCCTTTTAACATGATTATTTTTTGATAAATCTTGATATAATAGGAAACAATGTTTTTAAATGTTAGTAAGGTAATACAACAATGTTATTGATAAGCTGTTCCAGATAAGCTAAACCTGTTCAATATGATGCAATTTTATGTTTAGTTTGATCATAATAATCTCTTCTTTCACAAATTTATCCTCGCACTCCATTATCCTTAGCATCCCTAGCTTCAATATATCTTGTTCTCCATTTTCCGCATTCTTCTTCCAGTTCATTATACCTCTGCTCATTCTCATTTAGCAATTTCTGTGCCTCCTCCAGTTTCCTTTTGTATTCTTGTGCCAGCGGATTGTTCTCCAACTTGTCTGATGAATGAGCTAAGACTGTACTCTTAGCTTGCTTCACAGTAGCTTCAGCCTCTTTTATTATCTTCTCAGCTTTCTTGCTCAGTTCATCTTGAATAATAAGCATGTTGACTAGTCTGCGAATAACAAAAGCTAAGAAAATAGCAAAGCCAGTTATGTAGAAGTTTCTCTGAGCTCGGAAAAGCTTCACACTGCCTTTCATTTCACTTGCCAAGTGAGTATGAGATCCTGGGTCCGTACTGGAATACTTTCTCATTTCTCTTATAGCGTCAATCAGGAACAGACTTAGTACACCTAACAATACATAGAAGTATGCTGCAGCGTGTTCTTGGAACATCGAAAATATCCGAGACTTGAAGAATAGGTTCCATCTCCTGGGGCTGAATATTGGTAATATCATGATGATGACGATGGCTATCTCGACGTAGAGATAGCCAGCAATAAATGTCCATTGAATCGACATTATTCTGTTGTCAGCCGGCCGGTTTTGTTAAAAGTTATTTAAGTACACTTATCTATCGAATGAAACAATATTCCTTTAGTTTTACGGTGCACAAGAGTTTTTTTTACTATTCTCTTTATACATACGCACTTATTTTTAATAGTAAACGTATGATTTCATTGATTTCACCAATTTTATTTTCAGTTTACGAAAATAACTTTGACATTTGACTCGTTCATTGACAGTCCAAAAGTTTTTCATTCTAACTTCATATTTCTATCTCGTTTAGGTTCAAGTAGACTCAGTATATATGTATAATCTATGCAAATTGCAAGTAGATAAAGAGGAATAGCTATACAATCAGTAGAGATTTCTAGATCCCTTTCGGTATCGATGTTCTGATTGGCCCACATCATAACCAGGTACCAGTGGTGTGTGAAGTTCGGACCATAAACTTCTGAAATATTTACAGTTTCTCTAAGTAAAGGATTACCTTCATGCTGTATTTTCTTAGCGTATTTTAGATTGATTTTGTTTATATGTTTTGCTTAATATAAACAAGTCAGTGAGAGGTTTTTCTTTGTTGTTTTTAAACTCGACTAAAAGTTATACATTTAATTAGTTGTAAGTTTATTATGAAGTGTTGCCAAGTTATAATTTGCTGTGGGCAAACGTGAAAAAGAAATAAGCATCTGTCAATTTGTCATGTCATTTGCAGTCATTTGATCAATGTTAAGAAAATTGATAGAAATTTTATTTTAATCGCAAATTCCACAACACAATGGCTAGTATAGAACTAGATATATGGCGAGGCGAATGGGGACTCGCCTCGATTGATTTAGAATGTCTGAAAGTCTTAGTAAGTGCATTTCTTTATAACCTAAAACCCGAAACTATGCCGGTATATTTTTCGGTATTTATTCTTTATCGCATTGTTCGCAGACTTATATGAAATTTATTGGAGTGCCCGTGAGAGTTCGAGAAGCGAACAACCCGTTTTTTACCCCTAAAGGAAGGCTCCCTGTCATGAAGGATGGCCGCAATCTACTTTCAAATTTCGAGGAAGTTGTGGAACATTTAAAATCTCTGGTAAATCTAGTGCTTATTTTTTTCTCTAAAGGCTTGCTTTCTATCATTTTAAAATAATAGTTGTACTTGTTTGCTATGTGTTTTTTACAATTTTGTTAATTTTAAGTAATATTACATCATATTTACCTAATGTAACCTTTGGTTTATTACATTAAATTGTTTATTCATATCTTTACAGCATTACAGCACAGATGTACATTTAAACACAAAGCAGGCTGCAGAAGCCAGTGCGTTTACACAATACTTACGAGAGAAATTGTACCCAGCGTACCAGTATGCATGGTGGGTTGATGAGAAGAATTACTGTGATTTAACCAGACCAACATATGCCAAAGCTCTGTGTCTCCCGTTCAACTTTTACTATCCATCACATTACCAGAATGCAGCTAAAGAAATGGTTGATGCTTTATATGGAGAACATACAGATTTAAGGGAAATTGAAAAGACAGTAAGTAAGAATTAAAGCTATTTTTATCTATACTAATATTAGAATAGAAGGTATTAAAGTTTTTCTGTTCCCTGTGTAACAAACTTAAACATTTCATCTTTTTCATAACCTCTGAAACTACTTACTTTAATATTTTTTTATCATTTACCACTGCTCCTTTACCACTGTTTGGTGTAGTCATATATTTTCTACTTTATTAATTGAAATTTCGCTTTATGTATCATTTATTTATCTAAGAATAAATATATAATCTATTGATGAAAAACAAGTGTTTTTGCTTTATAATAATAGAAAGTGCTGAGAGAATCAAATTACTATTCAATTGGTGGTTACATTGCATAAAATAATCCAAACATGCTGTTGTTTTGTATACACATCAAGTTCAAAGTTCATATTAGGCAGGTACTGACTGTTTTAAAGAACTGTGTACACTATGAAACACACTACAGCTTTATTTATTTCCTACAATTAATTAATTTCTTAATTATATTTTATATCTATCTGTAACTTATTTATATATTGAATACCTAATAATATATTTGATGCACAAAACAGTCTATAAAGGCAGATATTTCACTTTCTGGTAAGGATTGACTGCTAACCCTAATATTAGGAAATTTCATTGATTTTTTTTTATGTGGCTGGAACCTACAACTCCATATTCAAAGCCTTTCTGAGACTTTTTAATAAAATAGTTTAAATAAAGTTTATCCATTTTTTTTTTATTAAATATTTAAAATGATTGAATTTTAAAAAAAAAATATTATTAAAAAAACAAAATACCCGACTGCACACTAAAAAAAGAGTAAAACAAGCCCCACAATACAAATTTACTGAATATAATTTATAAATGTTGATGGAAAGCATCTCAGGCGGGGACCAACAGAGGCTTATTTATAGTCATTTCTGTTGTGCACCATTTAGCAGAATTTTCGTTGGTGGCGGTCAAGGTGGTCCCCGCCTGCGATGCTTTCCATCAACATTTATAAATTATATTCAGTAAATTTGTATTGTGGGGCTTGTTTTACTCTTTTTTTAGTGTGCAGTCGGGTATTTTGTTTTTTTAATAATAATTTTTTTATTTATAACTTTTTAGCTGTTTTTATTTAACGAAAATGTTGTAGATGTAGAAGACTATGTATATGTAAGTACCATTTTAAATTATTTCGACGACATTTGGCTTTAGATTACGAGTACATATTTTTTTAAAGGGAAATTTAGAAAAAATATTATTATGTCTTTATCCCGTGGGACTTTTAGGATAAAATGTATCCTATGACACTCCCGTAATCAAGACAAATCTAACGATACCTCATACATCAAAATCCATCAAGCCGTTTAGGCTACAGGAGGTCACAAAGGAACAGACATACATACATACTTACATACACTCGAAAAACATTACCCTCCTTCTTTGGCAGTCGGGTAATTAAATATTAATTTATTTGATATTCAATTTAGTTTTCCTTCCATTTCAGATATACAATGAAGCTGAGAAATGCCTTAAAACGCTATCAGACAGGCTGGGCGAAAGTGAATACTTCTTTGGCAACCGACCCTCTTCCTTTGATGCAACAGTATTTGCGTACCTTGCACCACTGATAAAGGCGCCATTCCCTAACCCTACGCTAGCCAATCATGTGAAAGGAATAGCAAACCTCTCCAGATTTGTTGCAAGGATCAACCAAAAGAATTTTAGACATGTAACAGATGGTAAGTTACTGGGAAAAGCATTTGTTATACATAAGCATATACTTTAGGTCATATACACAATTCATATATCATAGACTAATATTTTCTTAGTGCTTATGTGGCCTGAAGCTTGATTTGCCCCTATGGTCTGTAGCTTAGATTTGCTCCTGTGGCCTGTAGCTAAGATTTGCTTCTGTGGCCTGTTGCTCAGATGTGCCCTTGTATTCTGTAGCTCAGACATGCTCCTGTGGCCTTTGTCTTGTTTTTATTTCCTCTTGTGGCTCGATTTTGCTCCTGGGGGCCGTGTTTGCTCCTGCGAATTATAATTATAATTAATCTGTGCTTTATATTGCCAGTTAAATCATGATATATAAAATGTAGACTTAATCTATAATTAGCATTTAACAACACCATCATGAATACAAGCAGGATTTACGAGTACAATTAAATGCTAATGAAGAATGTCCATTTAAAACCTTCACTTACATTTGACAGAATACAACAGACTGAACTCCAAAAAACAATCAACGGGCACGCAATCGGAGCGTGAAGCAGCGAACTTCCCGAACCAGACGCGCAACAAGATCCTCGCGGCGCTGTTCGCGGCCGTCGCCATGACAGGCTACGCCGTCGCCAACGGGATGTTCCAGGTCAGTAGGCAGGGCCTAGCGCAAGCAACAAAGCCTATGTATACATATGAATTTATATAGATATTTGGGATATTAAGCATGCTTTCGCTCTCTCTCACACGCTTTTGGAATAATACTCTTTTCTTGACTGCAAATTCGGAGAGGCGTTTGTGGCTGTCACAGTTCTAGATATCTCAATTTTATATGGCATGATACATGATATGTCACTTCGAATTTACAGCCTTACAAGATGTTTTGCTAAATGATTTGCATGTTGTATTTATGCCTTTTGACTGTAAATGTAAACAACTCGAATAAATTTCAATGTACTGAATAATTTGAACATTAAAATCTACACAGAAACCTTGTGCAGTGAATCTGCCATTAAAAATTCGTTACTTGTTTACATTATTGCAGACCTTGAAAAATGCATGTTGTATTTAGTGTTTGCCTAAGTTGTGTTCTTATTCATTCTCACAACATATCATTTTGTTTGTTTAGGACTTCAAAGAGTTTGAAAATACGCGAGAGTACAACGACATGTTTGAGAATGATGAAGACGACAACTGACGCTGACTGCCGCCCGGGAGCGCCCCCCCGCCCCCCGCCCGCCGCCGTCGTGGCCCCTCGCGCCCCGCCGCCAACATTGTCCACACACTGGCCACTGTTTCATCGCTTTTGTATTGCGTCCGATCTGAATACAAGAAAAGTATGTATATGACTGATCACGTGTACGCATAGTGCGGATGTTTTGGCCCGTGATTTCTCTGCTTTGGATCGCACGCAATACACTCAAGTATACTATAAAGATTCCATTTTAAAGATACAGTATATCCACAAAAGTTAAAGCTACAAGTTGTAGTGTTGTAGTATTCACACAATGTTGGCGGTTCATGTAAAATTATCCTAATATTTCGGCTAGTCTAGAGATAGTCGTGGCTTTTAGTGACTGTTTGTAGAGACTGTTATGTTCCTGTTTTATTGACGAAACGTTGAATTATACATTATTGTTAAATGCTAATGAAATTATTATTGAATGGAAGATTTTATGATTTTAGCTGCGGTCACAGAATGTTTGTAAAGTCACTGGTAGTCTCAAATAATATGTGTATGATAACATATCTGTTGCATTTAGTACTTGGTTTTTAAGATTTAACATATATATGATGTGTCTTGATATTTGGTTTGTGCCTCTGATTGCTGGTTTTAGGTTTTGTATGAAACAACATATGTATTTTCAAGGTTATTTCTTTGTGGATTTAATGAAATATTATTTTATTTTCTGGAATATTATTGATTGTCATACCTCTTTAAGTTAAAGTGATAAGAAACATCATAAAAAAATATCTTTATCTTTGATTTAGTACATATGCTATACACACTAGTATATCTGGTTGATTGTAAGACTTTATTACTAAGTATTAGAGGCGGTTTTACTATGCTTCACACTATCACTATCTTCCCACTATTACTATCTTCTATACCAGTGGTTCTCAACCTTTGGTTCACAAGAGCCAAAATATAGTTTACGAAATGTATCAAAATTTCAAACTTTCCAAGTAAAAAATAACGTGTTTTGTATGATAATGCTTGTAACTGTTGATTTTACAATACTAAAAGTTTTGAATTTGTAAAAACGTACTTAAGTTTTCCTTTAGAGGCCGTGATAAAAAAAACTAATGTTTCCTGGTCAAAAAAGGGTTGTAAACCATTTATGAAACAATTTTTTTTTTTTGTGAAGCAATCAGAGGCACTAGCGCCAACAATTCAGACATTTCGTCTATATACTTGGGTTACATTTTATCAGATAACAATACTTACCTACAAGTAGATTTTGGTTTTATGAATGAGAATTAATTTGTTGGTTGTTTAACTTATTCCGTTAAGCATGAATAAAATGTGGTTCGTTGATGTTGCATGTTTTATTTAATTATTTAGTTTTATGTTAAAATCTACATCATCTCATTACAACAGAGCTTTTTTGAGTCTACCTACCTAGACAGTCAAATAATCGGACAGCATCATTGTTTATTTATTTTTTAAATACTTATTATACTTACACACAAGTACAGATGCGACTTTCTGGCTTAGGCATTGTCTATTAGCCAAACTTTTTGCTGATACAAAAACAAAAGCATAAAAATAGAAAAATGGTGACTAGGTACATTTTAACAAGGATCTCCTATGCAGCCCCGGATCTTCAATTTTTTTTAGGCGGGGCAAAAACTGAATAATGCCGCCCCACCTACCTATTTATGTTTATTTTTACCTTGATCATCCATATAATTTCAGCCATCAATATTTTTTTTATGGTAGGTGAAAATCACCCAATGACGAATCCCGCTCTTGGGCGGAGCGGGAGACAGTGACAGACTCTTACTGACTAAAAAACCTACCCCATTCCTTCCTTGCCTTATCCCCAGATCCGCGGTAACACTTTCGCACCAACCCTCGGCTCCAGAAGGCTTCGACCATGAAGGGCCCCTACAGTTTGCTAACAGCTCCTTGAGGCGCGCGGGAACAATGCGCGCCGTTGACGACTTGGACTCGGTCTGGACAGTTACCAGACGACCGGACGGCGAGCTACCCATTGCTTACCGTCCGCTAACCAGTGTCTACGGTGGCCGGATATCGGCGGGATCGCGGCGGCGACGGCTACGGCGAGGGCGCTGTTGCCTTTGCCTTATGCGGTCGGCCTCCTGCTTTACAAGCATTACTGCTTCGCAGAAGGAAGCGACCGCCTGCCATTCCTCTTCGCTGCAGACCATGGACTGAACCAAGGCCCGGCGCGAGAGGTCGCCGCCGCCGATCACCCTCACGAGGACACGACGATGCTCTTCCCAAGCAGGGCACACCTCCACCGGGTGCTCCACCGTGTCCTCCGGGCTTGCCATACAGTGGCGACACCCGGGCGTCTCTTCCGAATCCGGTGCAGGAATCTCCCGAACTTCCCATGTCCGGTGAAAACCTGCGTCATGCGGAAGGTGAGGACGCCGTGAGGTCTACCTAGCCACGCCTCAAAGAGGGGACTTACCGCCGAGTTTAAGGCCTGGGTTGCGACAGTAGCTGTTTCCACTTCACCATGTGATCCCACCGGAGCTCTTTTCGCCACACCTCGACATGTTCAGGCAGCGGAGTTTCGCCCTGGCGTTGCATCTACACGCGCAGATCGTGCATGCCTGCAAGGAATGTTGCCTCCAAATCCTATGGTGGTAGGCCAGCAAGGAGGCTCGCCGCCTCGCGGGACACCGTGCGGTATCCCCGCACCATCCGGACGGCCATGACCATCAAGGGTTGGGGTACCGGCGGCGGCCGACGAGATAAGGATCACCGAGCCGCTCAGGTCCTGAACCCAGTCAGCTCTGGGCAGGACAAAGTATGGCTTGAAGACCACGGTGACGTTTATCGATCACCGCGCCATGCTCTGGAGTAACAGATCCTGAGCGGGGGCGCAGTGGTTGACATTCGCCTGGAGGAGACGAAATGACGCCGTAATTGGCAGTCCATTGTCTCCTCGCGAGCCCTCTTTGAGGGCACTGCCGCAGTGGTAGCGGCTGCGGCGGTGGCGGTGGTGGTGGCGGGCCGACGGAGTCAGGCCTTGAAACAAAACACTGTCGTGGAGAGAGATCGACGAGGAAGTTTTCGAATATAGCTTTATCTCTTTCACACTCACGGTAACCAGACGCCTGCAGCGATCTGCGATTTCTGCAGGCGAGCGGGAGCCGGGCGCGTATTTTGAACTATGCCTACGCGCCTCGCGAATAATAAATGTTCGTGCAGTCGTGCAGCATATCGCACTCCGCGCTCAGGGTATCGGTCAAGTTGATATGGCCATAAAATTGCTGTACTTGTGCTATTATTTATTCCGTGGTCAAAGTCAAATAAATGATGAGTTGTCCATTGGTCTGTGAAGTGTGAATTTGGCCGCCCCCTGATTTTGCCGCCCGGGGCATGGGCCCCGGCTTGCCCCCCCCTAGATCCGGGGCTGCTCCTATGAACAAACGTACATAAAAACAAAAACCAATTATGCATATTTTGGACCAACTCTGCAGGTTATTCTACAAAGCTATTATACCTACTTTTTAATGATATTTATTGAAGCTATTGCTATATTTTCCTAGTACCTAAAATTGGTGGAACACTTATAACTATGCTACAGGCGCTTCCATATTATTCTTCAACATGTATGAACTCTGGATGATCTTCTGTGCGGCGTTGCTTTTAGTGAAGGCTATATAAATACGTAAAAGCGTTCTGCCGCAGGTGTGAATAAAATAGAATATTGATTTATTTGCTTAGAATGCAGGTAATTACAATACACCTTATTGTAATTACAAAGCAATAATAATAATATTAAAGTGTCCTTATACATTCTATCATTTTGGCATGCAAACATTGATGCAAGTTCATCAACAAACTTATAAGAATACTAGCTTTTGCCCGCGGCTTCGCCCGCGTACATAAAATATAGCCTATGTCACTCAGGAGTAAAGCAGCTTTCTATTGTTGCTAAAATTTTTCCAATCGGACCAGTAGTTCCAGAGATTACCTCCTACAAACAAAAAAATAAAAAAACAAACTTTCCCTCTTTATTAAATTAGTGTAGATATTACAGCTAGAAAGTCCGAAACGGAGTAAATACATTTATTTAATAGAAATGCAGTTAGTTTCTTTTTGAAAATTGTTACTGGTTCTTATTATATAGAATTAGGAATTTGGTTAAAAATAGCCGGTGTCATTCCAAAAACACTTTTCCTTAACAGTGTTCTGTGTTAAGACCTTTACGCCAAAGGAAATATGCTGTGTGTAAGTACCTATGCTGATTGATACTGCTCTACATGAGAACATGCTTATTCCTTGCAGCAGGCGCGTGTTCAAAAAAGGAACTAATTCCGCCTTATTGTTTTTATCAATAGTACATTTTGATCGCAAAAAGTACCTATGTCATATGTATGTAAAGAAGAGCCTTGGTTCCAGTAGGCTTCGACCCTGCATTCGACAGACGGTGCGTGCCTTCGACGAGTTGGACTCGGTCCAAGTCGTCGATTCGGCTCGACTCGGTCGATTACCGGATGATCGGGCAGCGAGGTAGCCATTGCTCACCGTCCGCAAGCCTGCTTCTAAATTGGCGGGAAATTGGTATCGGAATCGCGGCGTCGGTTGGGATCGTTTCCTTTGGGTTGAAATATCTTTGTAACTGTACATTGTCGTACTAACATTTATTCGTAAGTTTCTTTTTTTATACATTTTTACTAACACTATATGGACACTAGTATGAGAATAAAGATGTTGAATTGAATTGTACAATGTAATATTATTATTTTTGTAAATCCAACAGCAGTGGGCATCTTGGAGCTGGCAGAGGACAATGCTGATAAACAGGCTCCGCATCGCCAAGAAACATTTTGACAAAATTACCAAATTAAAAGCTGCTAAAGAAGCCGAAGACTCCAAACCTGCTTAGTATTCTATTTTTTATTGTACACAGTGTGACCATGTAGGTAGGTAGATAACTGTTAGGACATTTTATACTTAAACTAGCGACCCGTCCCAGCTTCGCACGGGTGCAGTGGTGACATTAAATATATTGTATTATACATATAAACTTTCCTCTTGAATCACTGTATCGATTAAAAAGCCGCATCAAAATCCGTTGCGTACTTTTAAAGATATAAGCATACATAAGGCATAAGCAACTTTGTTTTATACTATGTAATGATTCTTAAGCCCCAAGCGAACACAAGCGTTCGCACACCTATTGTCTTTCTATTATGTCTCTTTTTTAATTACTGTATTCAAAAGATTAATTTACCAATTCTTTTGGAAGCCATATCCTATTGATATACAACGTAATTCGCTCCTCATGGTTTCAACAACTATCTAATACTCCTTGAATCTCTTAGCTGCCTACAAGAACTTTTCTAATTCAGTCTCGTTACAATTTTTCCCATAAGTAGGTACATAACTATGTCCAGCCCTCCTAGCTGAGTTACAATCGTATCGTTTAGAGTTAGCGCTTGTAGATAGCCACGCCCCCAATTCCTTTGTTGAGATGACGTCCGAACAACTTAAATTGGGGGCGTGGTCAGCTACAAGCTTTGGATTTCTATGCATTATTACCACATTAGTGACGAAAATGCGAAGTCCATTTCCAAATAGATAACTCGGAATGGTCGGTACCTATCGAGTTTCAATTATCTTGTCAACCTCGTGATTTGCGTTGCCTTTATATAGGGTGTTGGAATTCCCATGGCAAATAACTTGAACTTTAGAGAGAAAAATAGTGCTTCTTTCCAACCAAAAAATCCATCTAGATGTTGGTTCTGAAAACTTGTGTATACTTATGTACTCAAATTTATTTTGTTTTCTTTTATGTATTTCTATTACTGTACTGTGTTGTCTTGTCTTAGTATTGTGATCACCGGATATGCCATAGCTATCCAATACTAATCAACAATAAAATTACCTGAAATAAACCATTGCCATCTCAGGTCTCTGAATTGGGAAAATTATCAAACGTTGACGGATGGAACTTACCTTAAAAATTTTATTGAAAGATAAAGCAATTTTACGAAATTATAATGTATGTGTAAGGGTCTATTTATACTAGCGCAGAGTCGAAGCGCATCGAAACGTCAATTCTGAAGCATGCGAGCGACTTTTTTGAATTTCAGAAGTAATGTGCGCGTTACGCTGTGGAGATAAGGTTTAATTTGTTATGTTCTGTTTTGGATAGACGCTTCGATGTGCTTCGACTCTGCGCTAGCATGAATTGACCCTAAGGCGATTCTCACACTGCCCCGCATGATGCAGCGTGGCGCGTGGATGCGTGCTCTTTCGTTGCTTGTAAGTATCTCCGTTTGTACGGAAAACACGCACAGTCCAACACACTGAAAATGCATCCACAAACAACCAAACATGCACCCCCGCGCGTGGGTGCGGGGCGAGACGCAAGGTATGGCACACCGAATCCCGCAGTGCCGCGCGTGATTTTGAATGGGCGTGACGTGTGTGTTTGTTTTTGTGTGTGTATTTGTGACCGTACAAAAACCAAACAGTTAGTATAATGGCAGCGTCCCGAATGAGTTCCACACTATTAACCATTTCTATCAAAACGATCGTGATGCTCAGTACTGCACGTCCACCATAGAGAACGGCGAATAAATGAGAGCCGCCGTGCGTGAATCTACAAAACGCACCTACGCGCGTGTGTGCGTATAAAACACGCACGATGATGCAAATTTGCACTCCCGCAAGTAGGCGCGTAGACACGTTTAAACGCAACATGCAGCATGATGCCGGGCAGTGGGTGAACCGCCTAAGGCTATAGCGCACACCGCTGGAGGCACGGCGGAGCGCAATTGAAGACAACAATTTAATATAAACCTTAACTACCTTAACATACGGTCTACAAAAGAATAAATGCGGCGCTCGGAGCGCCTTCAAGCTACTACAAGGGCATGCGCGCGAGTGTTTGTAGACCGTATGTCAAGGTGGTTAAGGTTTATATTAAATTGTTGTCCTCAATTGTGCTTCGCCGCGCCTCCAGCGGTGTGCGCTGAGCTTTAGATGTGTGTATTTTCAATGTGTAAGAAGTGTGCCTAACTGTTAGAGATGTGCGTAGAAAAGGTAGTTGCAATATTGTGTTCGTGATTAATTCATATTTTCAAGTCGTTTGTTAGATATTAGTAATATTTTATGTTTAAAGTAAAGAGAGTTTAACTTTTTTGAGTGAGATTTTAAAAGACTTTAGTTATAAGAATTTAATGACGATAAAATAAAATATTGTTAATTAATGTTGTGCTGTTGAAAATAAAGAATAGAATGATGTGCAAATAAAACAGAAAATTTCTCGTAACTTCTTTATTCCTCACATTTGAACATTGTGTAACAGGTACACTTACAATTTGGTACGAATCATTTCAACATACGATTTGGACTGCACTGGGCTACATGATATCTATTACTACACTGATTAATTCTGATATACAGTGATATTTTATTACACGGTTAGAAGACGAGATGGCACAAATTTCCGGGATAGGCAGAGACGTGGCTTACATTAAAAATGACGTCAAAAAGTGATGAATCGTAAATGGAAGTAATTGCAGTCTTAAATTACTACGTGGCTACATTATCAAAGTCACTATTTCAATCATGTTAAAAATCGACTAAACTAAAATGTACCATGCATCCCATCTCTTTAGTACAAAACTACCCGCCCTTGCGACGATGAAATTGAAATCAAAACGACAAAAGAGTCGTTCTTTATCAGTTTTTAACAGTTCATAAACTTATAAATTACATAAATATTTGCTTCTAAACAATAAAGTTAATTATACTTACAATGTTACAACAATACTGCTTGTTTGTTCCAACTTGGTCAAGTTAGGTAAGGCCGTGTTGCCACTCGAGAAATATGTTCGCGTTTGACTTCGAGCGCTAACTTTATTTTTATTTGAATTGTTTATACGGTAACACGACCGAAACGATTAGGTCTCTGATTGGTTAAGAGCTTGTGCTCCCATTGGCTCGCTGGCTACCGGGAGCGGCTAACGTCATAATCATGTCAATCGTGGTAACATTGAAACAAACTCATATTAGTCACTCTGTACGCAAGACAATTCCCCGCGTGGCCACAGCATAACATGCAGTTAATATTTCAATAAGGTAACAAGAACAGAGGACGACCAACGCGTCAAAATATGTGATGTTGGACATTTTGCAACATATCAAAAATCAGAAACTCCTACTGTTAAAAATGTATGTACATAATACGTGCCATTTACAATGTTTGTTCGCAAACAAGTATTTTTTTTTATTATGTCTTCTCTCGGCCAGTCTTATTAAAGTTTCTGACTTTTCAAGGCCATTTTTGGGCCCCTTTACTCAACGTCTCATCTCCCCTGTCGTTTCACAGGTTAGTTTAGTTTTCAATGTTTCAATTGCCCCAATACTTTATGTATGAAGAAAAGTGGTAACTTTAGAAAATTATGTTTTATTTTGCACAAAATTATTAATTGAAGTTTACCTTATTAAGTTATGTAAAACTTTCAGGATGCCAATTTAGTTTACCAGATTATTCGATTGCTTAGATTTAATTAATGGAGATTTTTTGCTATTTTTATTTGAACCTGTAATGAAATTGGCTTCTCATAAATTCTTGTAGCGCCATCTATGGCGTTACATAAGAACTAAGCCTGCATCGTGCAATCAAAGTTGAACCGCCTGAAATCATCTATGTGGCTATGTGGTCAGAGGATCCTTTTTTTCAAAGGAGGTATGGGGGAGTTTACTCTCTGTTCCGCTTACCTCCTTTTTTTTTGGCCAGTATTTGACCACCTATACGGCTTTATTATCAGCCTCGTATAGACCCTGAACAGGAGGTGGTTCTACAATATGGGCAGCATAGCAATTAGCAGCTAACGCATGTCCCGCACAGTCTCACATATTGGGGCTATTTGAAGCATTAAAACATTTTCTCCTCCAGTCATTATAATCTCTCTAAGAAATAAAAATCGCATAAGGCTTGTACTGTTAAAAAATATAAGTGAATACATTGTATTCAACGGATTAACTATACCACGACTATGTTAGTTAAAATTGATGGACATTTATAAGTATACATTAATATTAACATAATTATCAGTTCCATGCTACAGCTGAACGAAGTTATTACATAAAATTATTGTTAAACCTTTAGGGTCAACTCACGCCAAAAGAGCGGCGAAGGGCAACGAAACGGAACGCAGTTTTAATGTCACATGAATTTTAACTTTTATTTTCATTAATATAATATTTATTTTCTCATGAGAAACTACGTTTATGGAATTCCCCGCAAAAACGAGTTTCTTGTGCGATAATAAATATTATACTAATGAAAATGAAGTTAAAATTCATATGACATTGAAACTGCGTTCCGCTTCGTTGCCCTTCGCCGCTCTTTTGGTGTGAGTTGACTCTTAACTGCTTGCGTCGGATTATACCGACAGATGTTTTTGTGTTATATTCGCCAGAGTTGTGTGTTTTCGACAGTGTACTCCATCTCTTATCTCTTCGATCCCCATAGATGATAGAAGAGCTCAAGAGATGGGATATTTGGCCATAGCTCTGCAATCCTGGTAGAATAAACGCGTGTCCCATATATCCGACGCAGGAGTTTAAAGGGTTAAAATTACAATTATAAGGAAATAAATATTAAAATAATAACAAAGTACTTAAGTAAGCGTTGAAGCTGCCATATTTACAACATAATCATTGAATTATTATTACTATACATAAGTTAGATTTGGTTTTGTATACATCTCAGTTATTAGAATAGTTTCGTCGAAAGTCTCTCTCCATTCGCAATAGGATTAGCCATTTTAACAAACTTGTTTCACCGTCTGTTCAACCGATTTTGAACTCTATTGCAAAAAAAGTTTGTATTGTAACTGTCTTTTTGCTTTAAATACCATCTTTATATCTACGGAATAGAAGTCAAAATCAGTTGAATTAACACTAAACCTTCGTTTAAATGGCTAATCTTATTGCGAATTCAATTTAGATAAGTAATAAAGTTTACTATTGCGCTGTGTCATCGGCTAATAATACGGTTAAGTAATGGTAACAAAATACTTATTTATACATATTAGAGAAAATGCTTCAAGGTACCCCGTAATTCAAAATTTTCTTGAGTATTTTACAAGACTGAAGGTCTGGTTCCATGTCCTTTGAAATAGTTATTTTTTAATTCCTATAAACTAGTGCTTGATTGCGATCTCACCTGATGGTAAGCAGTGATGCAATCGTTGATGATGAGGCGCACTAGTTAGTAGTAAATATGTTGGTAGTGAGCAGTAAATATGATTTGAAACCGTAACAAATATAGCTTTACGTAATTACAATATTTAAAATGACCATTACAATCCAATCAATTCCTCTTACTCTATATATTGTATGACTTTTTCATGAAATAGCCATTTAATAATAGGTTAAAAGAATGGAGAGAGTTGTACTAATGATTTTGTATGAGCGTAACCAATCATATTTTAAACTTTTGAGCCCCAAGCGTCGCCGGCGTTTGCACACCTATTGTGCTCTAATTGTGTCTGTAATTACGGTACTCGAAAGGTTAATCAACACGCAATTAAAGCACAGGTATATTTATTCTATTTAACATTGTTTTGTAGTATTGTTTCTCATTTTTTTTTTGTGTGAGTCCTACATAAATGTTTTTTCTTTCAACATGCAAAAAACTTAAAAAATATATATATTTATTTTACGGATTACCTTCAAGCATTCTCCATAAGCGGCCTGTTCACTATCCTACATGTTACAATATACTTGTAGCTATTAATAAAACTATAAAATCCTGCATCGCGAAATTAAAGTTCTTCGCGCAATTTAAACATTTATACAACAGTCTGGAATAGATATTACAGCCGTCGGAGGAAACCATCTTTTTATCATAGGTATGTATGTATGACTACACACACCTTTTAAAACTTTTGATAACAGATTTTTATATTAATGGCCGCTGTATACGTGACGGGATAATACCTCGGACGGGACGTGAACGGGACGTGACTGCCTCGTTCAAGACGAGAACGTGTTCTTAATGCATACGTAAACACCGTAAACAGTGATTCGAATCGACGTATCATCGACGCTGATGCAAACGTCCAATATTAATTTTCTCTCCGGAACGAACGGAGTCTAAACATGGTTGGCGACGATATTTTTCCCGCCCCGTCAGTGCCACGTTCCCGTGCCGTCCGTGTCCCCGTGACATATGTGCTTCCATATACATTTTGTATGAAACGATATTGCCACAATTTCCCGTTCCGTCCCGTCCTTGAAAAAACCCGTCACGTATGGAGCGGCCTTTACTTTTCAGTATTTTGACAAATAGTTTTTATGAATGTGCTTGTCTATCGCTAGGCTATAATTCGATAATTAGGACAGTGAATAGACAACTTTTTTATGAATACTAATAACAACGATAAGCTCTGTTAGTAAAAAGCGGAAATAGAAAATAATTAATTCAATCTGTTACAATGGAATTATTCAGGAATGGCCCAATCGTGTCTGCGTTACCCAAACGCGTAGACAAAGTATAATTTCGAATAATTTTAATGGTCACACCATAAAACGATTGATTATAAAAATATAACTATTATTTTTAAATGGAATATACATTTCTCAATCAATTCCTTCTTACAGGGAACTTATAAAAATATGTTTTAACCTTTTAACTGTCTACGTTGAATATATCCGACATACACCGCCAGGGTCGCATATACACGACTAAATAATCCATGTTGTCAGCCTATTCTTCTGTTACAATGCGTTCCAAAGGAGGATAGGATCGATTGCCATGTAGTGACGTCACCATTTACTGTCAAATCGAGGCAAGATATTTTTAAAATTCACGAACTAACTTATTTACGAACTGTGAACGAAGAAACTTTAATCAGAATCCACTATTTCAATTTTACTCATCTCAGAGTTCTTCAAATTTGCAAAATATCTTCGATTTGACAGTACGGCTTGACGTCACGTCCTGTCAATCGATCCTATTCTTATTTGGCACGCAAAGTACCTATTGGGATTGGAGAGCTATACGAGACGGAGTACTTATAGTTCGTTTTTTAATACTAGACTACGATTGGACAACTTAAAATGTCAGACTCCATAAAATTGGGAACATATTTCTACAGTGTGACATTCTGAGTTGTCAAATCGTAGTCTAGAATTGAAAAACGAACTATAGTCGCAAAAACACGACCCGGCGCGTATATACTTGTCGGATAATTCTGACACAGGCGGTTAAAAGATTAAAAGAGAAAACGACGTTACACCACAACTATATACAACTTAATTATTATGTACGTCTTACCAACATGAATATATTAACTTGTAATTTACCTAATACTCCTTATGATGGCTGCGGCGTTAACACTATGAGCCTTGTTCGATTTATTGACTTGTTCTAGATAAACTGCTAGTGAACGGTTTGTTGTTAAACATTATCTGTTGCGGCCTATAAGTTGAACTAAAATGGCGATTATCTTGCAATACACAGCCCAATTCATCTACGGCGCGCACTGTTCCCCGCGCGCCTCAAGGAGTTATCAGCAAACTGTAGGGTTCCAGCAGGGTTAAAGCCTCCTGGGGCCATGGGTTGATGCTGGGATTAATTCAAAGAAGGAAAAGGGTAGGTCGTTTAGTCAGTAAGAGTCTGACACTGTTTTCCGCTCTCAAGAGCGGAATTCGTCATAGGATGATTTTTCCCACCTTAAAAAAACCTTCAATGCGTAGTAACAGATTTTCTGGTCTCAATCGAAGTGCGGCACAGCAGGCGACTGCATATAACCATAGCAACGACGGTCATTTTAGTTCAATTTATTTGCCACGTACTATACAACATTAAGAAGACAGCTTGTCTATAAATCTATTAGCGAAGATTACAGACAAAAATGAACGGTTAATTTTCACAACCGGTCTTTTTTAAAACCTTCAAATTATTATATTCTATTGTTGATAGTTTCGCGTCTGTGTCACTTGATAGTAAGGATGTAGTCGACGATGGAGCACGCTTAAACACCCTAAGAGACTAATTGACTTAAAGACTCCTAGCTTGTATCTATCACGAAACATATTCTTTGTTTTAATTTAAGAAATAAGCTTATTTCTTTACAAATTCACTAACTAATCTACCATTTAACACAAAAAAGTCGTTCGCAACAGATTTAACAACAACAACAAACCGCTCACCGAAGGCAATATGTACACGTCGCAAGCAAACAAACTACTATCAACTAAAAACAACTATTCAGCGTAAGCGACACTACGTAGACATTTAACATTCAACCTTACCACATGAACATAAGTGTCAGGATCGCTTGCGACGCTTGTTTGACCTTAATCGGGAGCATTGAGAAGGGACTGTGATTCTACGAGTTGACTAGCGTCTATGAGGCTGACTTGCATGGAGTCTAGGCTGCCGGTGATGACGTCAGAGCGGCCCACGCTGAACGGATAGAACCTGGAGACTGGTGGTCGCTGCT
Organism: Mythimna loreyi; assembly: GCA_029852875.1. NCBI lineage: Eukaryota > Metazoa > Arthropoda > Insecta > Lepidoptera > Noctuidae > Mythimna > Mythimna loreyi. The sequence continues at coordinate 20,368,503 of CM056789.1, read as the reverse complement.
GAGGGTCTGATGGTTCTTCGCCGTTGGAGTGCCGCGACAGGATCGACAGCGACGGCAACTTCTCTTTTATTTGGTGGATCTATTGGAGAACAAGTAGGTTTTTAAATTATTAATTAGAATCTGATGGATGTGAGACGCACAGGCCCGGTCATTATAGCGACACTTGAGGAAGGCCTATGTCCCACATTGGACGTCTTTCGGCTTAAATGATGAGGATGCTGATTCCTGGTCAAAAATGTCAGTTATCAAGGAAGACGCTAGGCTGATAGCTCATGGTATGCCAGATAAAATACAAGTATGAATATGTCCAGACTTTCCGCTTTAGTTACATAATATTTAAACCGTAAATACCAGGATAACATGCGCGTGCTATAGTAGATTAAAATTAAGTCAGTAAACAAACCACAAATCCATTAGGTATGAATTAAAACTGACGTCATTTTCCTTAATTTTATACTGTAGGGAGCAGCTGTTGGTGACACTAGAGTTACCAGGATCACATGAGCCCACTGTAGTACCAAGTTCCTTGAGTCAGTGTTAGTAGTTCGCGCAAAATACGCGCGTAAATTTAGACTAGATGGAGCTTCGCAATATAGTGTATTTTTATTATATTTACTTGACTACTCGTGCCAACATAATTTATGAGGACATGCGCGGTACGAGGCTTACATGAACGCTTTGTAGTTTACTCCCCAACCTAAGATGTCACACGTTATAAACGGTACCAATCTCAGATTTTGTTGAGGTGAGGATATAATCTTGAAATTGTGTATTTAGTAAATTAAAAAAAAAAAATGTTTTTCGGTTTCGCTGTCTAAGCACTTGTGATTTATACTGACATATTTGTGAAATACCTTTAAAAACTTATGTATTAGACATAAGGTATGTTTTTGTTTAGCATATATTTTAGCTGGTGCGCCCATGTGTCATTCTAGTTATTGTGGTTATACAACTGAGAGTTTTTTTTTTGACACTATTGACATTTAAGTACCAGGATAACATAAGGTTCTTGCAGTTTACAGAGAACGCATCGTCATGAAGTAGTCATGATTTATTATGCTCGTATTATAGTTATGGTCATTGTCAAAATTTTAGTGTCAGAGTTATATAAATCCTCTGTAAATCTCTGTATTGCCAATTTAACTTTTTTAGACAAAAGGAAAGAATATTAATTTATTACAGAGTTCCGGTGAGTACGTTTAGGCTTCATCATCATATCAGTTCCATATATATATAGTCATCAACTAACTACACGAAAAAAAAATCCTCACAGAATCTTAACAAAACTATTGTAAATTGCTCTTTACAAAAGTTTTGTTAAGATTCTGTGAGGATTTTCGATCCATATTCCTTCGAAGTTCATCATCAGCTCACAACAATATTTCTATGACCAATTAGGGAGTAAAATCGTTCAATTAAAAAAATTCAAAGTCGATCCACAATTGACCAAAAAACCGGTGAACCAACATAAAAAACACGTAAACAGACATGTGACATCCAACAACTCGCACTAGGCCCGCGTGGTAGATTATGGCCCATTCCCTCTCCTACAGAGGAGGCCTAGGTCCCAGCAGTGAGAACATTAAAAAGGCTGATGATGACATAAAAAAAAAACATACAGCTAAAGTGAATAGGCTCTTAATAAACTAGTGCGCCTTACCATGAACGATTGCATCACTGCTTACCATCAGGTGGGATCGCAGTCAAGCACTAGTTTATTGCAAGTAAAAAAAATAATAATTTAAATCTTCTATATTTTAGTTCTTTTTTTTGTAGCCGGTGAAAAAGATTATATGCACACAGAAATAATGTATCGTGAAGATTAATGTGGATTAGTATATTTTAGCATTTGACGCATCCTACTTATTGTCGTATTACAGTTGTCACTGACAGCTTTATAGTTTTATAGTACCAGGGTAATATAAATCAGGGTATAATCTATTAGTTTGGTAAAGGGAAGTAAGTAAACTGACTGTGACACATTCATTAACTCAACCGCAATATGGTTATGTCATTGGATATGTTATAGTACTAGGGTAATATAAATCCCCAATAATATTCTTTAATGGTTCGGTAAAGGAAAGTAAGCATACTTGACACTGACGCACTCATTAACCTATCAAGTGTATTATGGTTATGTCATTGCCAGTATTATAGTACCAGGGCAATATAAATCTTGTGCAGTAACGAGTAAGTGAAGAGAATGTATACTCTGACATACATTGTAGTACGATCCACGTTTTTTTTTGACATTGTTGTCATGACATAAACGACATTTAAGTACCAGGGCTACATAAACCTGTAGCAGTACACTAAGTTTTTGTAGCGCAACTTATTTGCACATAGTTCTGTATGGTACTAAACGTTAATTTGAAAAGTGTTAAAAATTAAAATTATTAAAAGAAGACTTTATTCAATTGATAAGAACCCGTAATTTATTTTGCTTATATTTTGACGAAAACTCTGGACGCCATGAAGCCAGCAGGTCATGTAAATAAATGCACTAACATTAAAAATTAAGACACTTTTTCAGTTTACGTGGCCCTATGACGTATTCGATACTGGTTATGGTTTCGCTTACATAAATTAAAAAGTACACTAAAAAGTGAAAACTTTGAAATTAATTATGTTATTTTATGAACTAAAATGAACATTTACTGACCGCTTTTTAACTAGGCTATCTCAATTGTCTATTTCTAGATTTTTTCTCACACACAATAAAATACCCTATTCCGGTTTAAGTACCAGGGCTACATAAGTCTGCAGCAGTATACTGACCTTCTGTAGCGCGGCGTAGTTGTGCACGTGGTACTGTATAGTCCCGGAGAGCGGGGAGTCCAGTGGCGCCAGCCATCGCTCGTAGCATTGTGACCACAGTTCCATACCAGCTACTGACGTGCAAGGTTGTAATCGATTCAGTTCGGTTACCGACTTGCTTGGAAGGGACGATTGTGCTGTGGAAGAATTAACAATTTTAAAAATTTTCGGAGTTCCCCAAATAATTATTTGTCCTGTATCAATTGCTCAATTCAGGACTATAGAGGACAATAGAGAGCTCAGTAAACATTTGACAGGCCTGATATCCTGGTGGTCGTAGGGTTTATTCCCACCCAGGACAAAAAAGTTTGTGTGATAAGGATGATCGTTTGTTCTATATCTGAGTGTATCTATAATTTGTACGTATTTGAAAACTTCTCAGTTGTCAGTACTCATAGCACAAGCTCTGCTTAATATGGGACTAGATGGCGTTGTGTGAAAGTTGTGGTATATTATAATTTTTATCTGCATAAGTATATAAAATTATTATTATAAAAGCGATCCGCCCCAGCTTCGCACGGGTACTGATATTGAATATATTATGCATAAATCTTCCTCTTTAATCACTCTATCTATTACCGCATCAAAATCCGTTGCGAACTTTTAAAGATCTAAGCATACATAGGGACAGTCGTTAACAATTTTTTTATACTATGTAATGATTATAGTGAAAAATTATTATTATAGCGGATATACTCACATAACCTCTGCGAGTGCATCGTGTTGGGTTTGACGCCGTACAGCGGGTTGTAGAACAACGCCTTGTCTTGTTCCGAGAACTGCTCACCCCAGTCCCACACCGGCCTTTGTACAAAGTTCTGCAAAACAGTAACAAAATATTTCATTTACAAAAAAAAGAAAAGGGTCAAATCCTTCCTTCCCAAAATAAAATATCGAAAATTCTCGGTTTCTTCAGTATGATTAAATAAATAAAATAAAAAAAATACGTACAGATTGGTCTGCGGCCACCTCTGAGCCATCACGCCATATTTGCCCATATTGACTTTTCAGTTCCTAAATCTCAAATGGGCCTCATCAGAAGGTTAAAGTCGCCCAAAGAGTAATAGCTAGGCTATGCTCGGAGTTTCCTCTTCCGCATGAACACATAAGAAATAGAGGAAGATATCAGCAGGAGAACAAAGTTTACCGCAAAGCTCGAAAAATTAAAGCGGTAGTGAGCAGGGCATATTGCTAGCAGAACCGATGGTCAATGGGGCCAAAAGGTTCTGGAGTGGTATCTATATATTGGAAGACGCAGCGTTGGAAGGCCTCCCACAAGATGGGGATAGTATCGGATCCTATAGATGCGAGACGCACAAAACCGAATGTCTGTTTTATTTTCTTTTTTGTAAATTTTTTTTTTATATAAAAAAAATGTCTAACCCTAGGTAAACTCATATACACAACACACCCAGACCCGGAACACCTATCTGTAAGCCACACAAATATTTGTTGTGTGTGTGAAACGAGCGACCCGCAGCATAGCAGCCAATCGCTCAACCGTGCCGACTATATCAAACAGTGACCGTCTTATGGCTGAAATATCCAATTCTTACCTTAGAAACAGCTAGTTCACGATCTCTCGCACAATTAAACAGAAACGTGTCGAAGATATGATTATGTGCGCAGTCCCATAGCGTCGTGAGATACGTCTCGGTGAACTGGAAGTCGGCCGGGAACTGTTGTAGGAGCTGCCACACGCAGTCCAGGTACAGGAGCAGCACGGGCGCGGTCTGAGCCGAACTGGTGTCTTTAGAGATCGTGTCTTTTGGGTTGCCTGGACGGGGCAGACCGAATCTGGAGAAAAGAAATTGTTAAGTCAGTGTGTTAAAGGATATGCTATGTCTGAGTAAGGTTTTCTATGCGGGTCTTTGTACCTGGTACTATCGCGGTTACTTTCGCGATACTTTATATAACATATATATATATAGTTAGTAAGCAACGACCGACAATTACCTTCAGATCATTGCACTCGATAAGCTGATATTTAATGTCTTAATTGGAGTTTAAAATAAAAAGTTTATTTTTTAATTTTAAATCGATAGTGATCCCTGTAGGTACTGGATCTACCCTCCGCGGGATTAAAACGATAAAAAAAGCGGTGTATATTATTTTGATAGCAAATATGATTTAAAACTATTATAGTAACACTTACCCTACACTATACCGTAAATAAATAATGATAAGGTAAAATATTCATTATCATAAAAAGCACGACGGTTTCCCGTAACATGCCACAACTCATAAGCTATTACGGAAAGTCATATTATTTAATCACATACTATTATTAGACGTGTAATCATTTTGAAATTTCCTGGTTTACAATTTTGTTAAATTTACCAATCGAAATATAGGCAAATTAATTTTCCCATAAGGAAAACACAGAGTAGACAGTGGTTCTTTATAAACACTTTTTTTTTTCCTCATTATCTAAATGAGGTCATAATGTGTTGAAGTGACGTCATGCATAGCAGAATGTCAGCCTTATGTTCCCACAGCCGGGACTCAGGCCTCCTCTAGGAGAGGCAATGAGACGTAATGGACAACGCAGGTCACATGTCTTCGATTTTTTTAGTTCAGGGACATTTTTTTTTATGGTAGGTAAAAATCATCCGATGACGAGTCCCGCTCGTGGGCGGAGCGGGAAACAGTGTCAGACTCTTACTGACTAAAGAACCTACCCCGTTCCTTCCTTGCCCGGTAAAACGCTTTCGCACCAACCCTTGGCTCCAGGAGGCTTCGACCCTGAAGGGCCCCTACAGTTTTAGTTCTAGGACATGCAGGTTTTCTCAGGATGTTTTACTTCTCTTTTCTTGAAACCAGCGGTGATGAAAAAAATTACAGTGTCATCATGGCCCAGTGATAGAAGCTTCCACCTCTCATACAAGAGAATAAACGAAAACGGGCAAGTACCCACGTGAATATTTCAATTCACATGTACCTACAGATCGGGCATCGGATAAACATATTCCCTTTTTCACTCCCTTGATGGTTAAATTCGCAAAAATAGCGGTCAAGCGCAAACCTTTCAACAATCACAAAAACCTCTCAGTATTCACACCTACATCACAAAAGAAAGCCTTTTGCAAAATTACGTGTAGTCCTATTAGTTAACAGAAAACATAGGATAGTATAACAAGTGAAATTATTCGATACAAAGAAATGGCATAAATATAAAAATTATTTCGGGCTGTTGGAAAAGACCAAATAACTCAATACTGTTCTGTCAATTTTTCCTGTGTATTATTTTGTAAAACCACAGACAGATACATGAACTACTAGGAACACATAAATACATGATAGTACTGCATTTTACATTTGAATGGTTTTTTGCAAAAGGATGAGACCGAACGACATAACAAGAAAAATATACGTAATTATAGTATAAAATATATGTGTGTAAACGAAGTAATATAATTATGTAACAAGTTCATACAACGTACCAGGAGCATATAAATATGAAGGAGTACTCACCTATCACAGAACGGGTGTCCGAGCGCAATCCATTCCTTTTGAATGAGGGATTGGAAGCCGGATATCGTTCTGAAGTATGGGTCGACTAGCAATTGAGTAAGGCATGACACCACCGAACAATAGTCTACGCCGTCACCTGAAAAAATTGCAAAAATATGTGTTTAGTAACTGAAAATAAAAATGATTTTTAGCTAGAATTATTTACAAAAAAGGTGTTTGAAGCAATTATGTACTAGGAAACCAGTAAATTCCAAGAGTTAGTTTTATTTGAGGTTAAACGCATACATACAATTTGAAGACCTTCTGTGGTGTGCGATTTTCGTAAATAACTAAATATGCACATGTCCACAAATATGTGTGCGTAGAGGATGCTTTTAGACATATTATGCGCAGCGTCGTTGGTGATTACAATTTGTAGTTGGAGCCACCGGTCCAATTGGAATTGAGTAGTACTAGGAGTTGAGCATATTTGCGGAGGTGACACTTACCTTCTTGTAAGACAATAGTGACGTTACCAGGACAGATGTTTCGCAACGTTTTCGGTAAACGATGTAGTTGGCAACATAACGTACCCACCGACTCACGTCCAGGATTCAGTTGTACTAGGAGTGGAGCATCTATATGGAGGTGTCAGTTACCTTCTTGCAATACGACAGTGACGTTGCTAGACAGATGTTTCGCAGCATCGTCGGTAAACGTGAAGTAGCTGGCAACATAGCGGAGCCATCGACTCGCGTCCAGGATTAAATAGTACTAGGAGTGGAGCAATTATATGGAGGTGTCAATTAACTTCTTGTAAGACAACAGTGACGTTACTGGACAGATGTTGTGCAGCGTTGTCGGTAAACGCGATGTAGTTGACACCATAGTGGAGCTGTCGACTCGTGTCCAGGATTATATAGTACTAGAAGTGGAGCATTTATGTGGAGGTGTCAATTACCTTCTTGTAAGACAACAGCGACGTTATTGGACAATGTTGTTCAACGTCGTCGGTAAACGTGATGTAGTTTGCAACATGGTGAAGCCGTCGACTCGTGTCTGGGATTTAATAGTACTAGGAGTAGAGCATCTATGTGGAGGTGACAGTTACCTTCTTGTAAGACAACAGCGACGTTATTGGACAATGTTGTTCAACGTCGTCGGTAAACGTGATGTAGTTGGCAACATGGTGAAGCCGTCGACTCGTGTCTGGGATTTAATAGTACTAGGAGTAGAGCATCTATGTGGCGGTGACAGTTACCTTCTTGTAAGACAACAGTGACGTTATTAGACAAATGTTTCGCAGCGTTGTCGGCGAACGTGATGCAGTAGGCGACGTAGCGAAGCCACCGGCTCGCGTCCAGGATAGAGTAGTACTGGGAGTCTTGCATCTGTAACGAAAACAAAGAAATTTGAATGGAGGTAGAGGTAGATAGTTGAAGAGAGAAGCACAATATAGACAAAAACAAAAAATAACCAGACAATACATAGTGTCTCTAAAGTTTATCTAATTCAAGTCATGTCAGACTATCTAAGAATATTCTGCATAGAAGCCAAAATATTAGTAAGTCAGCTAGGCTAGAATACCCACTCTAGACGGACATACATTTCAGTTCTCGCAAGTGCTGGTGAAGTACTGTGATTCAAATGAACTATCATAATAGGAAACCACATTAAAAACTGGTTTATACAACTTATATTAAAAGTGAAAAAAAAAATTAAGTCCTAGCTAGTATTTTACTATTAGAGTCTAGTAAAATAGGAGGTTAGAACTTAAATTCAATTCAACACAAGTTAAACCATTATGGCGGTCGACCTTGAATGCACAGTAACCGATTTTCGGGTCTCAAGCGAAGCACACTGAGGGTACAACTACTGGAGTCGCACCGCAACGTCAATTTCAAGGCGTTCGTAGTGCGAGTCCCGAACAGTTTTCTGCCCGTCGTGTTGAAGGAAGACTTTTGGCCGCAGGGCGTGGTGTTTCGTCGCTTCCGCGGAACTGTGCCACCGAACAGCACAAAATGACTCAGTGCAGTGAAAGTGCTACTAACATAGTCATAAGTTTTATTTACTAACGATAAACTGTATTTACTATATATATGTTAGTCTATAAGGTATATATCGATGGGCCAAGATGCCTGAAAATAAATGATTTATTATTATTTTATTTTTTTTATTATTATAGCAACGGGTTTAACTTATTTGCCGCGAATTACAATGCGCTCCTTTGCCGTAAAACACAAATCGCTGGCCAAATCGAACTCAGAAACTAGAATAATATAAATATACCTTAGTACCTTATCAAAACAAAAACAAATAAACCACATTTAACAAATCCATGAAGTGTTTCATTCATAAAACTATTAATAATAAAACAGGAAAACTATAAAACCCTTATTTATTGGTGAAGTAACCGCAACGTTTTTCAAACTGTGTGATTTTTATAGTGAGTAATGAATAATTAAGATTTATACTTGGAATAGTCTAACAAAACATAGCCAGTAAAATATTAGCTATTTTTATTTATTGTCTTCAAAGGCTGTGGAATTGCTTTTAAAAGCGGCCAACCCAACATTTTCGTACATTACTTCTTACGTAATTATGATGTTATTACACATTTTTTTTCAAATATATTGGAATCCCAGATATGTTGTGGATATTATCTAGGCTTAAAAATCAAATCATTTTGTGTAACATAATCCAGTAAAGACCTCTGAAAATCAGCTATGTTGCATTCATTTTGGACCATCATAATCATTACATAGTATAAAACAAAGTAGCTTCCCGCTGTCTGACCATATGTATGCTTAGATCTTTAAAAGTACGCAACTGATTTCGACACGTTTTTTTTAATAGATAGAATGATGCAAGAGGAAGGTTTGTTTGTATAATACCTACAAACATGCATTTAATATCACCATCCGTAGGAATCTGGAGCGGGTAGCTAGTATACTCATAAATTAAAAAAATATGCCTGTAGAATCCTGGCATGTTTCATCGAGATTTTAAATGTCGAATTTAATAATTGTAAAAAATATACGTATTTCCTGGTACAAGTTTTGTAAAATATTCGAGTAAATAGCGGAACTACCGAACGCCAACAGAGTTTTCAGCTGTTATTTCTCTATTTTTGCGTCAACACCAGTTATAGAAAGGTTCATGTTCACTGTTCGTAAACCGTCGTCTCTATCGCTCATAACCGTGTGTGTCAGCCTGTTTTATACATTTCAGCACCTACCTTACATTTATGTGTTCCTGGTAGCTTATGTATCTCTTATTTATCCTATAAAATGTTAGTCATACGAAATAACACACAGGAAAATGTAATTCCAGTGTGTCCTGATTTTGTTTTGTCGTTTCCTAATACCAAAAAAAGGATTTTTTATTAATTACATATTTTAAGATAATTCTGCTTCTGGACGTATGACGTCAATACGTACTGTTATTGTATATAAAGAAGTTTTGGATATATAAGGATAAACATCAAACTATTTATCTGATTAATAAAAACTCAAGTTACAGTGTCATGAAGTCTCAGTTTCATTAAATCCCGGGAAACTGCACATCAGCTTGACTTCTGGTTTAACCAGATGCAGCATTTTACATGGAAAACTCCATGAACCATGACCTGACAATAGAACCCAGAAACTGGGTAAAACATCCCCTGGGTAGACCGGTGTCTAGCTATTCGTAACAACTGTTAAAAAGAAAGCTACCTGACTTTGGCTATTAAGGATACCGAGTTGGTCTAGGTTTGTAATGGATGGTCACCCATCCACGGCCCGACCTCTCTTAGCATTGCTTAACTTCATACATAAAGTTAAGTAATGGTAACAGAGGTCGGGACCAACAGATACATCTGTTGTAATTTATTTCGGACTAGCTTTTGCTTGCGGCTTCACCCGCGTCTGTGGTTACTGCTCCGCCCCCATAGGTCATAGCGTGATGTTATATAGCCTATAAACTTCTTCGAAAAATGTACTATCTAACACATAAACAAGTTTTCAATTCGTAACTGTAGTTCTAGACATTACCCCCTACATACAAACTTACAAATTTTACCTCTTTATAATTAACTAGCGACCCGTCCCATCTTTGCACGGGTACTGATATTGAATATATTATGCACTAGTTTTTGTCCGCGGCTTCGCCCGCGTACATAAAATATAGCCTATGTCCACTCAGGAGTGAAGTATCTTTCTATTGTTGCTGAAATTTTTCCAATCGGACCAGTAGTTCCAGAGATTACCTCCTACAAACAAAAAACAAAAAAATAAAAAAACAAACACCTCTTTATTATATTAGTGTAGATGTATTATACACAAAAACCTTTGTCTTGAATCACTCTACCTATTAAAAAAAAAAACTACATCAAATTCCGTTGCGTACTTTTAAAGATCTAAGCATACATAGGGACAGCGGTAAGCAACATTGTTTTATACTATGTAATGATATGTATGTATTTAGAAATATATATGTCTAGTATAAGTTGTCTAGTACTCTTCACCTCTGCTTGACTTGAGAAAAAAAGACAAAAAATAAATCTGTTGAAAATTGCTTGCATAAAAAAAGACAAAAAATAAATCTGTTGTAAATAATTTCGGATGATATAATTCATGTGACTTACCCAAAACTGTCCAAGTGTGGTCGGTGTGCACAGCTCGACGAGTTTCTTGTACGAAGTCTGTAACGTGCCCAGCGGAGGCAGTATGTCGGGGCCGCCGGCGTTCGTGAACGAGTTGCCGCAGAGGTACAGCACGTGCGGCGGCGTCAGCTTCGGGTGGGAGCGGCGCACCTGCCATTTAGACATTATGTTAGTGGGATAATATGGTAGCTCGCCGTCCGCAAGTCCGGACAGGACTTATAAGTCGCCGATAGTTCGTAGTGTTCAAAGCGCGCCTCAAAGAGATGTCAGCAAAAATGCATGTTCGATGCTTTCGGCTACAGAGAATTTCTGACGAGGACAACCACGGTCCTAGAGCGCAAAGGTCAACTGAGGAGAATAATGTTAGCTCATCGCCCACATGTTCGGTGAGAACCGAAATGGCTGGAGGCTATCAACTACTCGATAGTCGATAGCCTCAAAGAGATGTCGGCAAAAATATAGACACCCAGCAGGGTCACTGCTTGCTAGAACTACAGGAGATTTCTGAAAAGGACACCCCTTGTCTTAGAATGTAAAGGTCAAAAGAAGGGCACAGGTATGATTATAGTCAGGTCTGATACACCCTCCCGCTAAACCGTAGACTGAGGTAAGAGTACGATTTGAAAAAAAAAAGTACGACAATATGACAAATATGACTGCTTGAGTGTTTGTTGGTAGAAAAGATGCGCTACATTGTTGAGTTTTTTTTTGTTGATTTCAGTAGGTATCTTGTATTTTTTTTTTGCATTACGTCGTATCTTTATTATAAAAAAAAGAGCAGTAGATATTGTGTATAGCGCCATTCATGAAATCCTTCGTCTCGTCAGAGCTACGTCATACGTCTACGAGTTCAACAACTTTAACACCTTTATTGTTTATTTTCCGTATTTGATGACAAATGCTTACATAGATAGTGCGAGTAGTGATATGAAAGAACAGAGGCCTTACTATGACGTATCAAAATTTCAAGCGTGCGAGCGAAAAATAAGGATATGGAGCTGTACACCCTAAACAGAGTGACTGGTAATTAGGCACCGATACTTCATCATCATCAGCCTTATTAATTTTCCCAATGCTGGGACACGGGCCTCCTCTCTAGGAGAGGGAATGGGCCGTAATCCACCACGGGCCCAGTGCGAATTGGTGGATGTCACATGTCTTAGAATCGCGGAAACATGTCCTAGAACCAAAAATTCTAAGATCGATACTTATCACAGTATATTGGTTTTTTGCATAAATCGTATCTTTATTGCCTGAATTATTGGACGGCGATAAAAAAAAATAGCGATAGATGTCATATATGACTGGTAACTAGTAAACGATATTTAAACCAAACCTGAAATCGCAAAAAAACCAATAAGTTCAGTAGGTACATTTTGACCAGTAGTTGTTAACAGTAATAACAACTTGTATAGTTCAGTTGATTTTGACCAGTAACTGTTGACAGCAATAACAACTGATAATCCATTTATTTGTTTAAATAATTATTTTGTACGAATACACAAGCGCTTAAGTTCGCAGAGCCTAAGTTAAGCTCGCCAACTTAGAACGGCCGTACTGTACGGCGCTTCAGTAATCGATCTCACCTCTAAAACATTTCGTGCTCAACTAATGTAAAAAGAAAATAATCTTGACCACGATTCAATGAAACTGATTTAACTTTTGACTGTTTTGCAGATTAGATACACTTTTTGTAGTCGCTTCTCAACTTGCTTTCTAACTTGGCACTTCATGATTTGCGTAAAGAACTGTTAATGCTACTGTCTGTAAGTTTACGTGATAACCTTAGATCTTTCTCCGAAGTCCAGATTCTACGAACTGTGGTCAATTTTGACTATTGTGCATGAATCAGCAGGATTGTTCGAAAGAGTTACCGTGGCCCTGGAACGCGGGCATTAAGGAACATGAGTAGGTTTTAGTCAGTAAAAATCTGACACTGCCTTGCGTTTCACCCAAAGGTTTTTTTGGGCTAGGATCAACCAGAAAAAAAACCTTTATCTAGATCTTTCCATCAAACAACTCATCCTGTGTTTCTTGGGTTGGTTGTTTATTGGTTTCCATACTCTTAGAAATACATACAATTTCTATAAATATTTATTGATTTTTCTAATTTCTTTTTCTTTACATAATATATCGCTGCAAATATACAGTGTCCTGATTCATTTAATGATTTCTCAAAAAAGGCTGAATGAATGCCACTTCGACGTCCGAAAACCACTGAGTCTATTTGGCTATGTGACAGTTTCAACATTTAATAAGCTATGTTCAACTGTTTTTTTGTTGTTGTAAGAGATATACATAACTAGCTTTTGTCGCGGCTTCGCCCGCGAGGTATTGGGGTTGGGGTTTCCGGGATAAAAAATAGCCTATGTCCTATTCCGGAGTGTATCCTATGCCTGTGCCTAATTTCATCCAGATCCGTCCAGCCATTTTGGCGTGATTGAGTAACAAACATCCAAACATGTAACTTTCATATTTATTATATTAGTAAGATTATATTTATTTATACCCGCTAGTTACAAACATCAATTTGGTTCAACATACCTGTTCCAACAACACACTCTCCGCCGTCGCCGACTGCTCAGTACTCAACAGCTCGCCGCTCCTCAGCAAGGCAGCCCCTTCCGGCCTCCCCCACACCCATATCGGCACCCTCCCCGACCGGAAATGTCGCGCTGACTCCATCAGATTATAGTCAAGAACAGAACTGGGTACTATTAGTGTCTCTCCAGCCGTAAGCATGAAGGCATCAGACGTTCCATTTATACAAGTTATCCTCCAATGAGGGCATTCGCATCGTTCTAGTTCCCTCTTCCAGTCTCCTGGCCGCTGGAACATGTTCATGTCGGAGGGCAGAGTGGGGTAGTAAGGCTCTCGGTACTCGAAGGCGAAGAGGAGATCATGCCTCTTCGGAAAGGCGTGGTGCATTAGTGCGAGCGCTATCTTTCGGCCGTTGTCGATTGGGGAGTTCGCGAAACTGAATGTTAACACCTTCATATTCTGGAATAGAAATTGTACACATATTAGTTTGCTTTGTGGTCAAAAATTGGTGTTCAATTGTGTTGTCACTGTATTTTTTTAACGTTTCAGAAACAGGCTTGCTCATAGGCCCCTGAAGCCCTTATACGAGTTGTCAACGCGATCCATTTGACGACCTAAACTGAATTGTTAAAAGGACGGAACTATATATATATATAAGGTGTATAGCTCTATGTCTCTTTCTCGCTCACATCTTAATACTGTTAGTTAGGCTCTGAGAATTCTGGCGCTTTTGCAGTTGTTATTGCTGTTAAAAACTGTTGTTATTAGCATTTATTTTTTTCAAACCTTTATTTTTGTAGCAGTTTTCAAGCGCTATAATTCGCAGAGCCTAATTTAGACTCGCCAAGATCCGACGGCCGTACTGTATCTTGTGTCAAACTAAATAAATGAAGTTTTTTTTTCATTTTATTTCGAAAATAACAATATTCTTTTTTGCGAAAGTAGGAATTGTTTAACATTTTTTTAATGTAAAAAAATCAGTACACATAAATTAAACACTATTTTAAGTATTAATATATGTAGGTACTTGACACATAGGTATGGGCATTCTCTTTTATCCGCCAAGCATTAACTGTAAAACTTTCCTTACAACAGCGAACATATTTAATTTAACTAAACTATTTAACAAGTATAGATGATATTCGTCACTTATCCATTCGCTGTGACATTGAGTCACGCGCTAATCTGATTAGATAGTGACCCGAACAGATTGCTGTAACGCATCTGCACGAAATATGCGTACTATCTGTGTACCCAGCACATATCTATGTTACATGTAAATGTACGTAACGCTGTGTTTGTGTATTAACATTCTTTTGGTTGTATTGGCTTAACGAGAATGGATATAGCACAGATGTTTTTTACCTTTTGGTAATGTTAGGATAGTCACTATTTATTAGTAATTAACATGTTAGGTACGTTTTTGTGGGTAGGAAATTATTTTAATGACATTTCCGCGCTCTTAGGCGGAGCGGGAGATACTGTCGGATTTTTACTGACCTAAAAAGTAACATACCGGGGCCAAATCTTTCTTTCAAACCCAGACCTTTAGCCCTTGGTTTCAACCCTGCAGGGTTGAAACCAAGTTATGATCATTTTGAGCCCAGGGCCCTGGGCTCAAAATGATCATAACTCGTATAATTAATTTCAGAGGCAGTAAAGCTAGTGAAGGAGGAGGCCGACCGCATAAGGCAAAGGCAACACCGTCCTCGCCATAGGCGTCGACGCCCGATCATGCCGATATCCGGCTACCGTAGGCGCGGGTTTGATGCAAAAGCGTTACATCGGGGCTCTGGGACTAAGGCAAGGAAGGAACGGGGTTGGTTGTTTAGTCAGTAAGAGTCTGACACTGTTTGGATTAGTCATTCGATAATTTTTACCTACCATAAAAAAACCCTGAACCTCTATTTCTCGATTTCTGAATAAAGAATTTGAGAAGAATTATGTTGAGAAGTTATCAATAATCTACTTTAGAAAAATTAAAATTGTTGTTGTTTGTTTATTGTCGTTAGTTGTTGTTGTCCGGCTTTATACCCATTCGTCTAAGTTTCTATGAAATTGTTACTATTTTGGTGTACAATAAAGTTTTATTCTATTCTATAATTAAATAATAAAATTGTTCCATAATATTAAAAATTGCTTTAATTAATTAACCGGTAGCTAAGCACTAAAGACTGATGATTTTTTATTTTATTTTAAGAAAGGTTATGAAAGGGCATAGTCGTGATGGCCGATTGGTAACAGGCCTGACTTACTAGATGTAGGTCGCGGATTCAAACCGAGTCAGTCAGACAATTTATTTCATTACAACTACTGTCAAAACGGTGAGGGAAAACGTCATGTTCTAGAACCAAAAATTCGAAGCCATATGTAACACTAGATGTTACATATGGCTTGGCAAAATAAAAACCCGCACTGGGCCTGCGTGGTGAATTACTGCCCGTTCTCTCTCCTAGATAGGAAGCCTGAATCCCAGTGATGGGAACATTATAAAGCCTTATTATTCTGTGATAGATGGAAGGGGGAGGTTTAATTGACAGGTTATAGACGTGCCTGTTTGATATCATTCAGTAGTTTGACATCAAGCTGTTTATTCAGCTGCAAAGTGCAAACAAGATAAATATCTGATACCTAATATGTACCACGGTTAAGTTATAACTCATAATTTATTAGCTGACAAATTTGTTGTCCTGCTATATAAGTTAGTAAAATAAAATGGGGGGTACAAAAGTAAACCAGTTTTTAAAAGTATTTTTTTCATAGCAAGCTTTTTTAGCGCGGTATATGCCTATAAAATTAAAATTCGTCAAGACAAATCACACGAGCCCAAACTTCATGGGGTTGCGTCTTTCAATTACAGTGTTCCTATGGCCATCTTCCGATTCCATCATCAGAACAACTTAACGAAACAAAAAATTTTCTTTGTCATCAGATTTACACATGCATGCAAAATTTTATCTCAAGCGGTAACCAATTTAACCGTTCGAGTATCGTAATTACAGACACAATTAAACGATAATAGGTTAGCGGACACCGGTGTCCTCTTGCAGAAATAACGTCTTCGACTACTTCAATACATAGTATAAAACAAAGTTGCTTACCCCTGTCCCTGTGTAAGTTTAGATCTATAAAACTAAGCAACGGATTTCGATGTGTTTTTTTTTATTAAATAGATTGATTCAAGAGAAAGGTTTATATGTATAATACATGCATAATTTATCAACATTGCACCCGTGCGAAGGTGCGGCGGGTCGCTTGTAATAAATAAATAACACATTTTCTGTAAATATAGAATAACAGACCACTTTTATTGATTGTTTTCAGAAATCGGTCCAAATATAGCATACAATAGTTGTTAATATTTAACTAAAATCTGACTAATAGTTCTACGTAAGTAACATAGCAATATTAACATTAAGGGGAACTGAACACGCCACTTCAAAGAATTGTAAGATCAATACTAATTGTTGACAAAGCTGTACACTGGTTTTAGTTGTTTTGTTTTTGTGTTATTCCTAACGTTTGTTTTTCTTTACTGTAAAAGATACTCGGATACCCAGTGGCGTAACTATATCAGCTGAGGCCTGTGGCAAATTTATTGGATGGGGCCCCAAAAAAATCACCTCATTCTGTTTGAAAGTACCCTAATAAATTTTGTAATTTTTTTGGTTACTTGATCTGTGCCCATGGCTTCTTAGACTAGGGGCCCTGTTCATTCCGGGGGCCCGTGGCATTTTGATTCGTCTTTCATTTATTTATCTTTCATCAATGCTTCCAAGTCGATTCCTAGAATGAATGCCTAGCGTAGTTACCAACCAGTTATTTAAAGTAGACGAAATTGTTTTGATAACCAACATGATGGTGGTGCCATGGCAGAATATAAACCATACGTTGAAGTGCATCAAATGTATACACCTGCCCTCCTAGCCAAGTTACTGTCGTTTTGTTAACGTCGAACGCTTGGAATAGGCCTTGGAGGAAGCGTTCCAATTACTCTGTTCTGACTACGTAACTGAGCGTTGAGATGAAGTCAGAACAAAGGAATTGGGGGCGTGGCCAACTCTAAGCGTTCGAAGTTAGCGATAGGATCGTAACTTGGCTAGGAGGGGGGTTGAAGGACTTAATTAACGCCACTGGTGCTGCAATTAATGCACCAACTAACCTAAAGCGGAGCACGACTGGAGCTTAAATGCGTATAGTGTATAAACCGACTCGAAACGAACCGAACACGACCGAAACTACCCGAATTTGAGCTGGGCTCGAATTCAGCACCTCTACAGCAGATCCAGCTAAATCCTAGAGCTGGATCTGCTTTTTTATTTTAGATTGGCTCGAATTTGACATCTATCTTAAGTGATGCTAAATCCTAGAGCTGGATCTGCTGTAGAGGACCCATCGCCTTTAAAAGAAGCCCAATATTTGTAAAGCACGTAATAAGTACCCACCTTACATATAACCTGTAGCCCCTTCACCTTCCCGGGCGTGTCGCCGTAGGGCATGAGGCGCCGGCGCCGCTGCGGCCCGCCGTCCGTCAGCCACACGGCGCCCACGCCCGTCAGCGGCACGTCGTACGCGCCCAGCAAGTAGTTCCGTTGGCAGTACTCCTGGATTAACACATTTTGATTTATATAGAAAATTCGGTTATACCTTTAGTTTTGTATTCCATAATTTATAGGCTATAGCACTCAGGAATAATGTACCTTTCTATCAGTGAAAAACATTTTTCGAATTGGATCATTAGTACCAGAGATTACCCCCTACATACAAACTTTACCTCTTTATAATAGTAGTATAGATTCGCAATCATTACATAGTATAAAACAAAGTTGCTTAGTCCCTATGTATGCTTAGATCTTTAAAAGATCGATTCGATGCGATTTTTTTTTAATAGAGTGATTCAAGAGGAAGGTTTATGTGTATAATACATGCATAATAAATTCAATATCAGTACCCGTGCGAAGCTGAAGCGGGTCGCTAGTAAGATTATAAACAAAACAGACTGCTGCAAACTTTTTTTACAGCCAGTTTAACTAATTTTATTTCTATTCCGTAGTAATAAGGATGACATCAAAAGAAAAAACGTGGTTACAATACCAACTATTTACTGCTGCCGCCATTAGTCTTACCTCTAACGTAATATAAGTCAAAATCCTTTGAGCGGAGAGTAAAAAAAGATTTGTTTAAATGTCTAATCTTATTGCGAATGCAGGATATTAGTCGCTTATACCGAAGTCGATAATACTCTCGATAAATTAATAAGCTATGCATGTTTGTTTTTTTTTTTGTTTTTATTTGATATAAACTAGTGCTTGAATGCAATCCCATCTGATGGTAATCAGTAATGCAATCATTGGTGGTGAGGCGCACTAGTTTATTAGAGCCTATTCACTCTAGCCTTAAAAACACCTTGATTTAATTCTACTTGGAAGATATGCCAATTCCCTCTCCTTGCGAGGAGGCCTGTGTCCCAGTAGTGGGAACATTAAAAAGGCTGACGATAATGGAAGATATACCTAAATAAGGTGGTGAAAACCATTATGAGCTTACATAATTTTTAGCTTGCTCTCAATATTTTCCTCCAAATGAAATCTCATCATCAAAGTAATTAAACCGCAGCAGGAACTAATTACTACAATACGGGAAATGCGATCTGTCGGTTTTCAGACCAATATAAGGAAGTTCAGTACCAAGGCCGCATAAGCCGCGAGAGCAAAGAAATCGTTCCTATTGTTGACCTATGAACGTTAGTCATCACAAAAGGAGATTTCAAAGTAAGCAATTTAATCTACCGGTTGACAACCAAGAGCGTGAACGATCTAAAATATTTTATTCAATTTTTTAGATAGGCTCGCGTTTGAGAAGCGACGAGGATTACCCAGTAAAGAAGGCCCTAGCGATCCCAGAAATGAGAAAAGGAAGAGGGCGCCCCCTAGCTACGTGGTGGAACTTAGCTGGACGCAGAGACATCCCAGGATAGACTACCCTAACCTGTCGCCTAAAGACGAGGAGAGCCGACCCCGTATGAATGGGTAAAATAAGGAAGAAGAAAAAGATAGGCTCGCGTTTGAGACTATCTCAAATGACGGTAAGCAATGATGTTGTCGACGATGGCCACGCTTGCCTAGAAGTGACCTATCTCGTCGTAACTTAAATACCACTAGGTTGTGGCTATCAGAAAACACAGTACACAGCTACTTCTTAGCGGTACGCACAATAAATGTGTTCCCAAAAACTTTTGTGTGTATGAATGGGATGTCCACTATGTAATTTGGAACGGGCTTGGCGGAATTTAATTGTGCAATTCCAATGCACACTCCCCAAAAAGTAAACGATAGAAAACACGACAGGCTGGCAACCAGCAAGCGCTTCGGCGTATCTTTTGTACATCGATCAGTTCTTTATTAGTGATCGATGCTTTTATAGAGTAATTATTAGGGTTCCGTAGTCAGAAACTACGGAACCCAACACTGAGCGTGGCCCGACCGATGCTCTAAGCCGGTTTTTTTTTTTGCTTTTCTGTGTGAGTATGCCATCGTACTTTTCTAATATTTTACCAAAAAAAAAACGGGTATTCACTTATACCTGTATCTTTTGCGAAAAAATAATAGTAATGTTTAGTTTTTTCTCAAACATCTAACTACGTTTGGGAAACTTCTTACAGGGAAGAACCTAGCCCAGATAAACGTCATCAAAGAAGTTCATTCCTAAGATGTGAGTAAGGGTCAGGTTCATTAGTTTATTGTCAGAATTTCCTTGATCAACTGCTATTGCTTACTTCGTCATAATGTGTACTCTAAGTATTGATATTTGTTTTATTTTTAAATGACTGTAACCAGTACAACGATTTGTGTAAATACAACCCTTGAGGATTCTTTTTACAGGTTTTCGTCAAAATGTATGCAGTGAGTTCTGGTGTTGGCGCGGAAAAATATGTACATAGATACCACGAACAGATATAGATTCCAAGAGAGGTCCAAGAGAGTATTGAATGTTGGACAAATATTTGAATATTTGCTCCAATCCTCAGTCTTTTCAATCAATACTCACATCATTAGTTGAGTTCTCCAAGGGCACGAAGGAGAGTTTATAGTTGGTGATGAAGAGCGAGCCGAAGCGGCCACGGTCCCACTCGCTCAGTGGTGTCAGCATCACCACGCTGTGAGCCGCGCCTGTCACCAGCTCGCCTGAGAACAAACAAGATTATACCTTAATAATATGTCAATATAATTCCAGTCGACGGAAGACCCAGTCCCAGAAGAGCTCCCGCAAGGTGGACGATGAAGAACTGGTAAAGGTTGCGGGAGTCTGCTCAATGGAAGACGCACAGGAGAACCGGTCAAAATGGCGAAACTAAGGGGAGGTTAGGTTAGATGTCCGGCAGTAGAAGTCTGCTGAAATTATGATAACAGGGTCTTGTTTCTGGGGTTATTTAAAAAACTAAGCTTTTTTCATCCAGTTAGGGCATCATAGCATTTCTTAGATTACGTTTGATTGTAGTTGATTGTAACTTTGGTGTGTAAATAAGGATCTTCATTTCCGCTTCATATGTGGAATTTCAGGTCGAATTTCCAGTAAAGTTGCTGTCCAAACGGCGTGTGCTAGATGGCCTATTTAGCTGTGAAGTGTTCTCCAATTTAAGCAGTCACTGTGTTTCGTAGTCGTTTATCGAATAAGTATTGATCTAATCTGCATACTGTGAGCTATAAAAGTAATAAAAAATATACTTCAAGTCTCTTTTCTTTTAGTAAGTACTGTTAGTAGTACTGAAGTTCGATTTGTTGAAAAGAGCTGTTGTTTGGTTAACTGAAACGATAGAAAAGTCAAGGCGAACTAAATGTCAGTTGAAAGGGCGCGGATTAAATTTACCCTGCGCTATAGTTTGTGAACATAGAATACATATAGCACACCCCGCAACACAGCATTACTAGCCGGCCAGCGGTTTCGCCCGCTGATAAGTCGGTTTCTCCATACAAACTTCTAACCCCCGTTTTACCGTCTTAGGGGCAGAATTTCGTAAAATCGGTTAAATCTTAGTGGTGGCCTACACCCTATAAGGAACCTACATGCGGCATTATTTTTTTTAGTTTATATGCGGAGTCATAAACGTTGTTACGAGTCTTCTCTCTCCTAAAGAGCCCTGTGTCCCAGCACTGGGAACATTAAAAGGCTGATAATGGAAGAAGGCTTGGCCCCAGTGCGAAGGGCAGAGGAGCGGAATGGGGTATTTAGTCGGTAAGAGTCTGACACTGTCGCCCGTTCTTTCATGAGCGGGATTCGTCATTGGATGAATTTGCCCACCGATAAAAAAAAAGAACCCGTAGACGATGACGAAGCTAATGCGTTTACGGTCGAGGGTAAAAACTAAGACCTGTTTACCAGTTATGTGGTCAGAACAATCATTTATTCTTTCTTATTTTCTCTTCGTTATGTAAACAGATGTTGAAACGAGAACGAATGAGTCAAAGGGGATTTTTGTAACGATGAAAGATCTCTACGGTTTTTTTGTTACGTCCATCGCCGTCATCATGCGTGTTCTCAAGGTGACGAGCGCTGACGTCGAACTTGCACAATAATGATCTAATCGCGATGTTTTACCTAATTTCTGTTTTATGCAGTAAATAGTGTATCTTTAGCTAACTACAAAGCAAATTCTACAGTGCAGCTTATTTTCAACATAGGCCTTAGGCCCGCTCCGCTGCGCCTCCAGCGGTGTGCGCTGGGCCATTGTGCTTGTTTACCCGGCGCGTTGGGCTTTGTCGTACATTACCACATGTTTGTTTGCACGTGTGATGACGCAACCCACTGCTGCAAAATACGAAGAAGTGTCTCCATATCTTCAGATTAGTCGCAGTGCTGAGCAACAGCAGCGCGGCTGCAGCGCTAACGCCGCGTTGCTTTGTTGTTCGCGCGTTTTTATTTATCCATAACTAATATTATAAATGCGAAAGTAACTCTGTCTGTCTGTTACGCTTTCCCGCTTAAACCTCTCAAACGATTTTGATGAAATTTACCACAGACAATCTTTAGATCCTGAGAAAGAACATAGGCTACCTTTTATTGCGAAAAAAAAAAGACGCAGACGAAGTCGCGGGTACCAGCTAGTAGATATGAAATAAAAACGCACGAATGCCGCGCTACAGCCGTGAGCTGGGCCCTAGCCTCTGGGGACTCAAGAAAGGAACGTCTTTCAGCTGAAATGATGATGATGATGCAAGTTTTCCCGTTTTTGGACAACTCTCCGGCGTCAGTATCCAGTTTATTTGTGACAGAAATCTAATCTATCTAATTGATTATATTAGCAATTGCCAGACAACTGCAAATGACTAAATATCATAGGTACTTTTAACTTTTTTTAATATAAACAAACACTTTATCTATAAAAAAGCGGCAACGACCTACTCACCATGGAATGAGTCATGCGTTAACTTTAATGTATAAATATTGCGTTACGTAAATCGCGCTCTGATTAACAAGTTATATTATGGAGTTTGTATTGTTTTTATTGAACTACTTTTCTTCCAACTTTTTATCATCTCTCTGCTCTAGTTCCATGTTACTTGGGGTAGGCGCAAAACGTTTTTTTCAATACACTTACTCGAAAACCCGCTCTTATCGCACCGCATCCAGGCACGTCATGGACTGTTTTCCGCACTAGCATGTAAAAAGTGCGTGCTCGCCCCTAATACAATTAGTATTGTTATAAAAATGTTTGTTGTATTAGACTGGGCGATCCCCACGAGGCGCGGGTATTGAAAAACGTCGTTTGGTACGCGTGCACATTTGTCACGGCTCCATAAAACAACCGTCACGCTATCACTAACTCCCTTTTCTTTCATATCGCTCCTCACACAATCCGTCCATCTTTTCTTTCTCTCTCTTTTCGTCCAATACAAACTTAGTTCTCACATTACTAAAAATTAAACTAGTGGTACTTATCAATTTAATAAATGGAAGTAAATTGACTACAAACCTGAAAATGGAATTTAGAAAACTCATTTCGAAATATGGTAAATAAAAATTATTGGACCGAAGGAAACTCGTTATTCGGGCACTTGTTAAAATTTTGCTGCAAACTTGTTACCACAAAATAATTATTTTAATACGTAACTGGCTTTTTTTATGGTAGGTAAAAATTATCCAATGACGAGTCCCGCTCTTGGGCGGAACGGAAAACAAGTGTCAGACTCTTACTGACTAAACAACCTACCCCGTTCCTACATCGCCATACATACCAGGCCCAGAGCCTTCCTTTCAGACACAAACCCTTGGCCCTGATTGGCTTCGACCCTTCTGCAGGGTCCCTACGGTTGCTGACAACTCCTTGAGGCGCGCGGGAACAGTGCGCGCCGTCGACGACTGGGCTTGGTCCGGACGATTACCAAACGACCGGATGGCAAGCTACCCAATGCTCACCGTCCGCAAGCCCGCATACGTAGCTGGTTTGATCATGGTGACATATAAAGGAATACACATGCTTTAGTGTTTTTCTATTGGAAGAAATAATATCTTCTGTGGTTCTAATTTACGAAGAGGGTGTTAAAATTTGGACAGATGTAGTTTTAAACTACTCGTACAAGATTACATCATGATTAGATAATGTTTTTGTAAAAACAAATATAGGCTGGCCCATTAATTATCCATACTTTCATGAATATGTATTACTTCCTTGTGCAGCTCCAGATTAGTGTCGTGAAGCACCGTAAACAGGCGTGAACGTGAAAAATTCACGCCATGAATGAACTAAACATATAAATACCACATTTATATGTTTAGTTCATTCATGGCGTGAATTCGCAGCACTAATGCAGAGTGGCCATTGAAGTTAACAATTGGCAAAAATTAACTACGAATAATTAAAGATTCCAAGTAATTTGACGTGTAATTGGCAAGACAATTTGTAAATCGGAGATGAACCAAGTACTAGGCTGTTAAAGAATCGAAGAGGTTGTTTCGAATCGAACAACAACAAGGGACCTTGCGAGGAGAAACATATTGGCCGTCAAAACAAAACTGGTACTAGGATGTCATAACAACTAAGGATGTTAGCGTGTGCAAGACAATACAGCGAAATGTTTTCATATTGGTATCGGTTGAGATTGAGTTTTCTAGTGGCCTTCACACTCCGCGATCTGGACCATACTTTTTTATCGCGATTTGTCGAAGGAAATAAGAACGATTTGCGCAATACGCGCTGACCGTGAACGTTGTCTTTGACTCATGCGGTATCGTGGAACGAAAATATTTGCAGTATTGTATGTATTTTGGCGGTTTACTTTTTATCATTGGTCATTTTGGTATTTCAAGGAAACTTGAACGTATCATCGCCGGTTTTAGTCTTTGGGGAAGAAATCTTAAGTTGCAAATTGTCTGTTGTTTTAACGCTACATGTTATCATCAGTTTAGCTGAAAGACCCCCACTGGGGCCCTCCCCTAGTATATTCACTGTCCACATCAACCATAACAACCAGTATAGTAACGTAGTAGTATTTATACGCAGTCTTGTCAGGTTTTCATCTATAGTAATGCCACAGTCCACCTTGTGGGAAGCCTACCAACGCTGCATTTTCGGGAATGCGGTCGTCACTGCAGAAGCTTGCGGCATCATAGACCATCTGTTCTGCGAGCCCACTACCACTTAAGTTTGACCATTCTTCAGGTGTAGGTATATCTCAATTCCTGATTTGCTCACGAAATGTGCGTTACCACTACAGTTAAAGACATAGCTACTAGCTATTATTTTGACCGCCTCGCCAGTAGCTATGATACCTTCTTTGAAATCTTGTCTCCTTATTTGAATTTCGGGTTTTATGACTTCCGCAAGATTCGATGTGTGGAACATTTTTTTATAATTGAGTTTTGAAACATAGCTTGGGTAATTTCAAAATAGAATTAGTTAAGGTTTCGTTTATGTACAGTCCACAGTATAAAGTATACAGTATGAACAGTTCATAGTCAAAATTGTCGTTATAAAGTTCATTGCAGTTGTGCAGAGTACATACCTACTACAACCACAGGAATGCAAACCCTACATATCACATTGTTTACAAATAAAATGTAAATTGTAAATAAATTATTGTGACATATTTTTACACCGTCAGAATGATAAATTATACTTTCGATAAGCACACTGGACAAGGTCATAGTTATCACATGCATCAAATTAATTAGATAGATACCAGGACATCATAACAGCCGTGAAATTATAGAATCAATTAGAAATATTAAACGTACCTTTCCTCAGAACACCCATTGCGAATGACAATGCGCCATCAACTGGAGTATAGGACACCATTTCCTATCACTGCTGTGGCTCGAGTTACCAGGCATGCATATATGGCTATACAGTTACGCGTACGTTACGCATACATAATGATTATTATTGTAATTTGCATTATGGCCCTACTTGAGCGAAATGAAATGATGGGCATAAACACAGGTTAAATTGTTTTGTCCTTGTATGGGTGTAATTAAGACAAAATGTTATGTGTCGTTAACCTTTCGTACCTAACTTTGCAGATTGTCGCGCAGTGACGTAGTTACCTACCTAAATAACCATGTAACTTTTTAAAGGAAACTATGTTTATGGTTTATCCTTTATCCTGTGTGTAGATAAAAATCAATTTAAATATTTCCTTAATTTTATTTCCTGTTATTATATTATATTACTTTATTAGGTTAGTAAGTACATCAATTTAATTTTACAATACAAAACTAGGTACTAGGAAATTTGATCTTCAGTCATTTGGAAAAACACCTAAAATTAATAAAACAATGAATAATTTAATTTCAATTTGTTTTGTTTTGCAACATTAGGATGATCAATCTCAGGTTTTGTTATCAGCCAATTTAAAAAAAGAAAATAATCTAATAAACTCGCAGATTCTGCTATCTTTGAAATCAAGTGCAGGACTGAGATCACTCTTAGGTGATCTCTTACTCATCTCAGTCATAGACTAGCAAAAAAAAACATACTTTTTTTTTAACTACCTATTGCTTGTGATCCTACCTGATAGTATCAGCTGATAGCAACTTCTTATCGAAAAAGCTATTGTGTTTAGGGATATATATTTTCAATAAACCCTTGTACAAGCAACACTATTTACATTACACCTCCGATTTTAGTTTTATTTAATATAAACATTGCAAAATAATATTTGTAAAACAATTTCAGAACACTTAGCCTTTTTTTATGGGCTATGGCTATATTTTTGCCAATGGCGGCTTGTAACTTTATTTGGCGAAGCAGTTGCTAATACCCCGCTTGAATTTGTCTATTTTTCATTGCCAATGCCTTGTTTTCACACAATATGTAAGTTTACTTTAAAAAGTGGTTTGGGAATTAATTTGCCAAAGGGTTAAAGAAAGAAGAAAAAGCTGTTCATTTCATAAGTAGTTTTTCATCCTGTCTAGATCTGAGCAGGCTAATAAAATAGGTTTGTGGAATATTATGTTCCATTCTTTGGGGTCAATACTGCTGATAGCTTGAATCCTGTTTTCGGATTTGAGTGGGAATTAAAGTTTTTAAATGTTTTTGTTTATCAGTTTTGTTTATACAATTGTTAGAAATATGAATACATTTTTTTCAGTGAATGCATCCTTTAGTTGAGTTATATCATCATTTCTGTAGTCAATAATTTTTTAATAAAAATCCAAGTTCATCATAAGACTATCTTATTATTTGAAGCCCCTAGATATGTCTGATATAATTTATTAATTAAAAGTTTATGCATTAGTAAGAAACACTAAACAAAGGCAGACTTCATACCTTCATAGGTACCTATTTTTATTTTTTTCTAGTCAATTAACCTTTTGAATACTATAATTAGCGTCATAATGGAAGGACAATCGGTATGCAAATGCTGGAATTCACTTAGGGCTCAAAAGTTTAATATTATCCAATTAATTAGTTTTCATAACAAATATTTAAAATGTATAACATAATATGTTAAGAAATTCAATAAACAATATAATATTAATTCTTTTATATTGCTTGTTTTTCAGTAAGATAATATTACAGTTATAAATAAACATGACTTGTAAGATAAAACAAGATTATTTTTGGATAAGAATTATGGAGATTCATAGACAATAGAGCATTTAACACTCTTTATTAAAAAATATATATTGAAACTATTTTTGTATCAAGTGGTTGTTATCCTACCAAATTAATTATGCAAAGGTTGCATTCAATTGTGTTGATTAATGTTAAATCATTCCATGACATAATCATGTCTTGTAAGGGTTACTTAACAAATAATCATTAGTAAAATAAATGTTCCGATATATATAACTCCCAATTGTGTGTTATAAAACCCAATTGTGGGTTAAGCCCGCCTGTGTACATCACCTGTTCTATTTTTTTTTTTTTTTTTTTGTAATTTGATAATATTTTCTGTGTACACTAAAGAATATAAGAACACTTTATGTTACAATTATATTAATTTGTTTTATTGGACACCATAAGACTTACCTAATAAATACATATATTTTTGCCATATAGCCAAAGTTGGCAGTTGTTATAATTATAGTGATGGTATAAATAAGTCTTGGTTTTATTTTCAACTTACCATTTAAAAGCTTAGGTTTCACTTCTTGCAGTGATCCATTTTTTTCTTCTTTACCCTGAAACAAAGTTGAACAACATTGATAACTTTTTATTGTCAATTAATTCATTGGAGTGTTGTTTGTTTAGCATAATGTTGCAGGCTTATCTAAATTCATGTGATAGTGAGCTTTAGAGTGCCATAAAATTAAAATTATATATACACGGTCTTTTTACTCGTCAAGTAATGAATTGGTATGCTTCAATATTTCTGATAGGAAGAACTTTCTAACCTCTACCAAAATAAATAACAACACAGCAAAATTGAAATGGTTGAAAGACTAAGATCTCGATTGTAAATATAAAATATATAGATACTGTAATTACTTACCGGAGGAGAAACATTGATGTAACTCCTGAAGTTTTGAACCAACTTTTTCTCATTCATTGTAATCAAATAATACCAACACTGCGTTGACCCACTTTGGTCGATTTCAACTATGTTTTTTAACCTATATATAAATAGATTCTTATATTAGGTTGAATAGAAGGTGATAATTGATTAAATTAACAGTTATCCACATGATTCTACTTATTTAACATATTTTTGATAACAATCATCCGCGCAAACACTGTACTATCTGGTTACAAATTATTCATTAACACATTGGTCTATATAAGGTAAAACTATTCGGCGATTCAAACTAAACATAATTGACACGAAAATTAGCTCGAGATGATGTTATATTCATGTTGAAAGTAAAATTTTTATAATTTTAAACTATATGACCCACAGCAACACGCAAACGACCAGCGACGGATAAATTGGTATTGCAAGAGTTTAAAATTTATAATTTTATTTACGTTGTAATGTTGTAATAATTACAATATGCGATATAAAAAATAATAAAGGCGCAAAAATGTGGAAATATTTTTAGGGGATTTGAACTTAAATTAGGTGTGAAGGTATTGAATAATCTATGAAAAAATAATAATCTCTGCAACATAATGATGGAAATCTTAGTTTAGATATCTCTGTAAGAAAAGAATCCGTTTTTGCATAATATTTATTACAAATAAAATTCTTCGTTTGGTGCTCCACAAAAATTAGGAAGAGGAACCAGTTATGTTCAAAAGAAAACTTTACTCAAAAGATCAATTCAATCTTCGACGGTCGCGTCGCCGTCGTCGCCGTCGTTGTCATATTATCGTGGGAGTGGGATCGATATGATTAACATAGACAAGAATTGGCTTTAAAGTTTTTGTTATCTGTATCGTTGCATCATCTGTGATTTTTTATTGAAAAAAAAAACCCGTACCATAGACTGTGCATGTCTTATAAAAAAATGGCGATTGTTAAATTTTTGTTAAGAGTTTGAAAGCACAATCCTCAAGCACGTATTTAAAACTTTAAATATCTGTTGGTGAAACTGTGAATATATATTCTGAAAATGGCGGACGCTTTGGTAGAGCGGAGACCCACCGCTCGGTTTTTCTGCCACAGGTGTAACATTGAATTCGAAGATGTTTTGCAGGTAAAAATCAATAGTTTTGGTTATATTTCCCATTATATGGTCTATCCTTATGTGTATTACGTGTAAAGATGGTAGATAGTTCTACTGTTTAACGTTAGGAGTTGGTTTTATAGATATGTACATAGAGGGCGAGATTTCCGTGGCCAATTTCCATTGAGGCTATTGGTTCAGCCGGTCGGTTCACAATACTGCGTGACATTTCTTTGAGAAAATTGTTCTGGGGTCAGGATTGACGGAAATTGTCAATTTCACGCAGTTACATCATTTGCATTATGTGGCGCTTTGAATTGTGAACCCTGCCCTTTGCATATTTTTATGTACTTGGATATCTACGTGCATACATCCCACAATAGCCCCTGGAATGTCATTGATGTTAATAGATTCTAGTTAGACAAAACAGACCACCAAGGATAAAGTTTCTTGACTGGTTCATACATGCAATATTTTATAAGTCATCATTTAAAAGCTTTAAATCAACAATGTATCAACATCCATCTTTACAATTAAAATATGAGTACTCTGTTGAGAGTGTCTACCTCGCTTTATGGCCCAAAAAAATATTATGTCTACTATTCCAGGATTATACATGCCCATACTGCGCAAGCGGTTTCATTGAACAGCTTGAAAACGAGACCGAGGGGCTGGCGCTGTCAGGTGACGACTTCAGTGATGCTGACATGAGCAATATTGATGATATGAGCAATATCGATGACATGAGCAACCTGGACGACTCGGATGATATCCACCACTTGTCACAAGTATGTTATCTACACTCGCGAGCAACCAAATCGACTCAAACTTTCATTGCGCACATATACATCAATTTTACAAAATCTACACGTGGTATTCATAACTGCAATATGCCATTTGAAAGCTTAAGATGTCAGCTTTCCAATGCGCATCAATACCTTTTTAAAAAAAAAAACCCTATTCACTTACGCAATTTAATTGAGCGATACAGTAAATTTGTTCAATAGCTTACCCACGACTTGCGCTAATTAACCTGCTGTGAAAGCCCTCCGCAACCCGCTATCCTCATCAGTCGCTTATCACAAGTTGACAGGTACACTTCTCCTTAAATTACATTCATATTTTGTACAAGAACATGGATACCACACCTGAAGAAGCCGCTCAAGCTGTTGCTCTGTTGCAACAAGGGCTTAGTCAGCGAGCAGTGGCTACCCAACTTCACTTGAGTCAGTCTGCTGTATCCAGTATATACAGACGATATCAAGAGACAGGTGCCTTTACTCGGAGACCAAGGACCAGCCGCCACCGATGCACTTCCGAAAGAGACGACCGTTTCATAGTGTAACCTCGTTGCGCAATCGCCATTTAACGGGTGTTGATGTGCAACAAGAACTGAGACGTGTATGAGGGGTGGCTGTTAGCGAGTGGACAGTAAGAATACGCTTGAAGGAAGCCAATTTAACTCCAAAAAGGCCTGCGACAGGCCCCAAATTGACTGCTGGTCACCGTTAAGCGCGGCTGCAGTTTGCTCGAGAACGTGTCGATTGGGACATGTGCAATGGCGGTCAGTCTTGTTCACTGACGAGTGCAGAATGTGTCTACATGGAAGTGACAGAAGAGGCCGGGTCTACAGACGTCCGGGTGACCGATTTGCACAATGTTGTTTCGCTGAAACAGTTACATATGGAGGAGGTTCTTGCATGATGTGAGCTGGGATCTCCTTAGAAGGAGAAACCGAGCTTGTTTTTGTGCCAGGGGAGGCCGTGGGGGCAGGCTAACGGCTGACCGGTATATCACCGTCATATTGCAGGACCATGTTATTCCCTACGCAGGGTTTATTGGCGAAGACTTCGTTTTAATGTACGACAACGCCCGTTGTCCCACGTCGCGGATCACTCGACAGTTTCTTGAAGAAGTCGAAATACGTACAATGGACTGGCCTGCATTCAGTCCAGACATGAATCCCATTGAGCACTTATGGGATGTGCTCAAACGAGGAGTATGGGCTAGAAATCCAGTACCTTCAAGCGTGGAAGAACTTAAAACAGCGTTATTAAAGGAGTGGCACGGCATTCCTCAAGAGACCGTCACAAAATTAATATGGTCGATGAAAAACTGGCTGCAGGCTGTAATTAGAGCTAGGAGAGGCAATACCGAATATTGATTAAATAACTTTTTTATGTTTTTCCAACATTTTTTGTTTTATTTGTAAAACACTAGACGCCAACCATTTGTCTTAAATTTCCCTTTTTGCCTAAACTTACATTTTTTACATTATTAATTTTATTTATTTTTTAAATATTGACATTAAATTAAAGCTGACATCTTAAGCTTTCAAATGGCATATTGCAGTCATGAATACCACGTCTAGATTTTGTAAAATTGATGAATATGTGCGCAATGAAAGTTTGAGTCGATTTGGTTGCTCACGAGTGTAGTACTTACAATATCAAAATAATAACAATAAAGTATAAACCTTACTGAAGAGTGTGTACTATTACACTGTTAAACATAAGAAATAATTGATACATGAACCGAACTATTGTTAAACCACAAGCTATTTTTATAAATAATAAGTATAAAAATATTATCATTGTGGTATAGATTACAAAAACAAATGCTGTATATAAAATCTTGCCACTAGCACTGAGTTTTATACAAACAAATCACCTGGAGCTATTTTCTAGACTCCCATCTGATTACCTTTAAAAGCTGACATAAGTAGAATTGCAGTAATTTGTCATTATAAAAAAAGCTTATGCTCAAATAATATCAAGATTATTAATTTGATATAATTGTGGAGTATATTATGGCCTTGTTTTTTGCACATATAAAGAGATTTACCATATTACAAAATATAATATTTATGCTAAATTACTGCAATCAGAAAATTACTTGAAGATAATAATCACCTTAAAAAAATTGAAATTCCACCTTCCTACATTTCTGTGGGGATTTTTGATAAGTATACTTATGCCTTTAGAATGCAAAGGGCAACTGAAGGACACATATGCAGTTTTATTTAGTAACATCATTGGAGTATTTTGCACCATAAAAAAAAATCGTCTTGTATTTATGTTGCTATATTCGGTTTATGGTCAGCGCCAAGTTGAAACATGAATTTTAAACTGTCATTGAGATCACAATGTTGCCTGCCCAATGAACTGTGAACAAGTATGTAGTAAATAATCAGTTAACCGCATGAGTCATGTGGATATTTAGCCATCACAGCTTATAGTGCAATTTTGCATGAGTACCTGATTAAGATACAGTTTTTCTTGATTATGTTTTAAAGATAAGATATGCTTTAAATTGGAATTTGTTAAATCATCATTAATACAAAGTCTTCTTTTTCCGTCATTCCTCTAGTTTGAAAGACCTTACTAGGCAATCATAGCACATGATTGTATATGTTAGTTCCATTTAACTTGTAAAATGGTTTTTTTTTGTGAGGTGAGAAATCATACAATAACTTTCTCACTCTAGAATGGAGCGATAGGGTGTATGAAACTGTTACTGTCTAAAAATACTCTTATTTCCAGTTACCCTATGCATTTTTAGGACAGCGGGTTACTTGTCAGGGTGGTTGGTGAGCTACCCGTTGCTCATTTCCGCTTGCCCAATTTGTAAAATGGGTTGTTTTTTCATTCGAATTCTTGCTGGAAATATCAAGAGAGTTATTTACTCATGTGAATATGCTAAGATTTATCAGTTGTTAAATTTAAGGGTATGAATGTTTCATACAGTGTTTACATGTAAACAGTTGTGTGTTTTGGTTCCTTATCATCATAATTTTCTGATAGCTAAGTTTAATGTTATTGTTTGATGCAGTTTTCTTTATGTACCTTTACAAAAGTTTTAGCAACTGAACCTGGGAAGAACCTGAATTCGGAATTCAGAGATAAAATAAATTTTATCAACTTAAATTGCTTGTTTACGGAAACGCGACGCGTTGGGTGACACGTTGGACGTTCGTCGTAACAACTAACACGCAACAATTAACAATTTTTGTTTTGTTTTTCTATTCTGTCCCACTCCTGGGCAAAGGCCTCCCTCTACTGCTTCCATCCATCGCAAGCCCACATTTCCTCTTGCCAGTTCGGGAGGAATCTGTCTAGCTCATCGCGCCATCTCCTTCGTGCACTGCCGCGACCACGTCGCACTGTCTCAGGGCACCAACTTTGTGTTACTTTGGCCCACAGTTTGTCGGGCATGCGGCGACTAGGAGCATGAAATTTTGTACAAGGCTTTCTGTTATGACGTAGGCGAACGTGACGATTTTTCGAAATTCAGCTTCTAAAGGGATGTAATGGGGGTCTAAAGTTTGCATGGAGAACCCTACATTAAAGCTGGCGAAGCCGCTGGCAGAAGGCTAGTTTCATTATATTTTCAAATTGAAAAATTCCATGTTCCATTTAGAATTGTTTCGGCCGAGTCCCACATGTTTTCGACCACACAAATAAGTGTGTCAAGACTCCCGCGGGATGTGGCCGTGCTAATTCGACGTCGGTGCACGTTATCGCGTGCGGTCGCGTCACGCGTCACGCTAAGTTTGAGCGTGCACGTGACTTGACGTGACGCGTGATAGCGAATGTTTTGATCGTCCCACTGTCTGTTTGCCACCACTCTCCGTCCGCTTGGCGACCCACGTGGCCACGTATTAATAGATCAGATTGATTATGCGCATTTGTTTCGGCTGTAATACTGGCTAGTGTTTATCAATGTCTTCTTATTGCCCTCGCTGAAACGCTGATAAGAATGTTGTTAGAATTTTTGCGAAATTTCTAGACGTTTGTTTATTTAATTTTTTTTTTGTTATCGATGTAACGTGTAGAATGTCTACAGAGGAATTTGTTTTTTATTACTTGGAGATTTTTTTTGTCACATTCTACGAATAACTTCTGTATCGGGGGTTACAGACATGTAAAGTCACATACACATGACCCTATGGATCTTTGAGTATATATTATAGCCAAATTTGTTCCGTACGGGAATCAAACCCGCGACACGCAGCGCTAACCGTGCCGTTCATTTTACAGAAAGTTTGAGTTCACTTAGGTAATTTTGTCGCTATAATTAATTGCCTGCTTTTAAGTGTTATAAAATTAAAAAATATTCCACAATATTATTTCTAAGAAGGAAGAAGGTTCCATGAGTTTCTGACTACGTAACATATGAATTGCAAATAAATACGTAAATGTCAGTCGTTGATGACGTCATTTCATTGTTATGCTCAGCTCAGTGTGCATCGTCTAGATCAATAAGACGAAACGGTCCGAATATCCGTCAAGTTCACGCGATCGAAGGTCGAATGCTTGAGTTTTTGTTGGGATTTTCTGGGAGAGTCTAGAAACAAAGCTTTACTTGCTATAACTAATGAAACATGCAACTAAAGCGTAATAAAATAAAACCAATGAAAAATATAAAAATAAGTAGAGCAGTGGTGACCAACCAACCCGCACTAGGCCCGCGTGGTGGATTACGGCCAATTCCCTCTCTTAGAAAGTAGGCTTGTGTTTCAGCAATAGGAACATTAAAAGGCTGGTTATGGTATGCTTGACGTTAGTCGTGGCTGGCTGGTGAAGGAGCCGACTTACGACTGTCGTGGGTTCAAACCCACCCAGGCTCATTGCTTTGTGTAGTTTCATCATCACTGCCCTCAAAACGGTGAAGGATCTTGAGGATACCGGCATGTCCTAAAAACAAAAACTCGAAGACGTGACATTCACCAAACTGCTCTCCGCGTGGTTGATTACAGCCCATTCCCTCCTAGAAAGGAGGCCTGCGTCCCAGCAGTGGGAACAATAAAGCCTGATGATGTTACACCAATTTTAAAGTAAAAGAAACGAGTAATACATTTTTTTTTCCTGATTTCAGGGCACCCCTCCCATGTTGAACGACCTAGCATTTTTAATGTCTGGCGGCCGGTTACGGTAAGTTGCAATATAATTTTCCAATCATTTTTCAAATAAATGTAGAATATATTATGGGCGTGGTTCTTTCCTCAAATGACCATCTCAGACACCACTCTGCATGAATCTCATATGATTTGACCTTTACATGTTTGCTGTATAGACTTTAAAAGAGACTTTGACCCATCTCTTTAAATATGTACTACGCATTCAATTAGACGTACCGTACAGTCACTTTATTTGACTTAGGTGATCTGCAGGCCATACACCTTTACATTGATGACAATAGGGCAGTTTTGACGTTTACGCAGTGTGAAAGCGCTGTAAGGTTTAGAAGTTTAGACGATATAATGCTAACGAAGCGCTTCAGAATTTTTCAGTATTTGGACAAATAGTGTCTATGAACTTGCTTGTTTAACACTAGAATAGAAGTCGATGCCTTGACTTGGTTTCGGTGTTTCTTCTCAGGGTAATCAGCAATGAAGCATCGGCCTCATCTAGTTTCATTTGACGAAAGAATTGACTTGTAAAAGTGTTTTTTAAAACCTATTTGCGAAATAAATATTATTTATCCACTCTTCAGCGTCTCAATCTGCATTTTCTGGTATTAGGCCTTGACAAAAACTGATTATGAAAAACTGAATACCTAGTTAATTTAAAAGTATTCTTTTCAAAACTGATTCTTGTACGTGTACCATCGTAGTCACTTCCGCCTGACCACCACTAAGTTCATTTTTGCTAGCACTCAAAACGTAAACTTCAAAGGTTTAGTTTGACACCGCGCCTCAGGTTACAAGCGAATTTTTTATTTACTAATCAGGCTGAAATGACCGCGATAGTACGTGCGTACAAAGTCATGACCTTGTAGCGCACGCACCTTCGTGCAATTACGCTCTGGGGTGCAAGATGGCTTGATGGTGTGTCTAGCGCCTATTACGGGTAAAATAATAACTACCATGTTGTTTAAATTAAATTCAAATGGCCTATTCATACCGAAATTGCAGTGAAACGGGCACTTTTAAAGTGAAATTGAAGAAGTAAATTCTGATTAAACATTTTCGTTCATGATTCGTAAATAAATTTAATTTTAAAACTATGTTTGCTCACGTACCGCGTACCTGACTAGAATTGACATTTATGACGTCACAACATGGCGGTTACTCGATCCTACCCTCATTTGAATCACATTGTACATCCCTACAAGACTTTGGAGATATGAGGGACAGAGAATAAAATCCTACATACCTCCGTTGAAAAGGAAGGATCCACGGACCAAACCAGAATAGGTAGCTGCCCGATAGATGATCTCGGGTTGTTCTATAAGTTCAAGTGCGGAGAACTTTGACTGCGTGATGCAGGATTAGTTCTTATGTGACGCCAAAGATGGCGCTATAAGAGCGATGTCGCTTGCAAGGATCAAAAAGGGTGCAGTCATGTAGTCAAGCTACAAGAAGATGGCACCAGTAAGAGATCAGTGTTGGCACTTACGTTTAGATAATTGTATACTACTAGCCACCTGCCCCAGCTTTGCACGGCTGCAATGGTGACATGAAACATATTATGCACGTATTATTATACATATAAACTTTTCTCTTGAATCATTCTACCATTAAAATAACCGTATCAAAATCCGTTGCGTAGCTTTAAAGATCTAAGCATACAATATAGGGACAGACAGTTGGAAGCAACTTTGTTTTATACTATGTAGTGACGTGGCAAATAAGTTGAACCATGTGCAGGCCCCCCAACTTATTCGCCGCGCACTATGCATGCATGCAAGCTACCTGTGACATTGTGCTAGTGTGGCACTGATCAGAGACTTGCTCAGGGGTCTACCGAGCTCCTGTAAGTGTATGACCTCCTGGTACCTGTCAGCAGAGGCCAGGGCCGGCGCGAGACGCTGATGGAGCAGCTGGTGTGGATGATCGGGGGCGCGCGCCCCGCCACCGGTGCTGTCACCGCGGGCGCGCCCTTCGTGCTCGTCGGAGCGCCCGGGGACTACGTGTTTGGAGGTGAAGGTAACTTACGTTTTTGTGAATGTGATCTAATGTCTGAAAGTAATCAGTTTCAAGGTTGTTTATATATACTTCTTTTCAAAGTCATTATGATACAAATAATTACCAGATTACCAAGTATGGTTTGTACTCGCACAATGAGGGTTACGTACAAAGTTACCTATTTAATAATAAGGAAATAAGGAATTATTTATTAGGCTCACCAATAATTGTTAACACTTAAAATTATTACAAAACCTCAACTTAAATCTCTAGTGTTAATTTTTATTATACGTAAGCACCACATATGCTAAAAAGTACAAAATGATTATTATTAGGATAAACATAGTTTTAAGACATAAATAATTTAATTATAACCTCTCCAAAGCTATGCAAAAGTGTGACGCCAACAAAAAGGCGCGTAATTCTCTTTGACGCTAGTGCAGGGACGATATTGTTCCTCGACAGTTAAGGATACGCTCATCCATCGACTTTTAGTGTGATAGTTAATAGTTCAATTCCCGAATGGAGTCTAAAATTTTCAATACTCAATTTCACCCCTCAATAATTTTGATTACCTTGAGAATGTCGGAATATACGTTGTTTTGTGACATAAAAAGGCGTATCTTATTTTTTCATTAGCTTCAATGGCCCGCAAACTTATGGTTTTAAATTTCTCTCGGTACCTCCACGATTTCCCTAGATAAAAGGTCTTGATATACAGCCGATGGATGCAAGACGCACAGGACCGGTCTTTGTGGCGGCGCTTGGGGGAGGCCTATGTCCAGCAGTGGACGTCTTTCGGCTGAAATGATGATGATACAGACAAATAGACAACAACCTCGAGCAGACATGCTCATTTTATTTAACAATAATGTTCTGAGTTCTATTTGTCATCTTTTAATTTCAGGCCTAGACGCAGTAGTAACACAGTTGTTAGGTCAACTAGAAAACGCGGGGCCTCCGCCCTTACCACGGGACCAGATAGCGGCCCTGCCGTCAGTACAGGTCACTGAGGAGCAGGCGGCCGCCAACACATCTTGTTCAGTCTGCTGGGAGAACTTCAACACTGGTGAGTTACACCTCTTGCTTATCATAGTCGCCTGGTACTTACGGTTCCCTAAGGACAACCTTACTGCCAGACTTATGTTATGGTTCCTTGTTTGTTAGTGTTTCTGGTTTGTATGCTAAGTTTTTTAAGACATGTCTTTGTATAAATAACTAGCTTTTGCCCGCAGCTTCGCCCGCGTACATAAAATATAGCCTATGTCACTCAGGAGTAAAGCAACTTTCTATTGTTGCTTAAATTTTTCCAATCGGACCAGTAGTTCCAGAGATTACCCCCTACAAACAAAAAAACAAACTTTACCTCTTTATTATATTAGTGTAGATTTACCATTAGCATATGGATGTACAAATTTTAACTAAAGATTATTCTTTAGTATTCTAGGAAAACTTCGAGGACCAGTTTACTATTTTCATTACTCTTGTTGAAAATGGTAACCTGTTAGGTTTGTCATTTCTCAAGAACAATAAATACTGCCAGCGCTTACATAAAGATTTCAAGCCTATGAATACCCGACAACTATTTGATTAGTTACACTTCTTCAAAGGTATGTTAGCATGGTATTAGAAGCAAAAGATGATGTCCTTTTGCTTACTGAACAAGCAATAAACTGTTTGTAGAAATCCCCCAATGATAGCTTTACTACTATAAAACAATCCCAAAAAATAATATATAAGTATTTTTTATGCCTTTTTTAGTGTTTGCCTGTGATCTCACCTGATAGCAAGCAGTGATACAATCAAATATGTTCTAAATACTTGTCTGATACAAATTCCAGGCGAGTCAGTATCTCGGTTAGAGTGCGATCACATCTTCCACGCGAACTGCATCACTCCGTGGCTGCAGCTGCACGCGACGTGTCCCATCTGCCGGCGCTCGCTGCTGCCCGAGGAGGCCCCGGAGGCCCCCGCGGCCCCGCCGGTCCCCACCACCGACACGGCGGCCCCCACCACCGGCACCAGCACGCCCGCCCCCAACACCGACACCTCTGCCAGCCAGTACCGTGAGTCCTTATGTAAGACTGCACTGCACCTTCATGCGATCCTAGTAAGGATACGAATCACCTAACGCCTTTCATCTACTAACAAACTAACTAATATGAAAAACTTAACATATTTTTATAACGAAAACCTACAAAGTGGATTTTAAATGAAAGTTGAAAGTTATAAACTTTCATATAAAATCCACTTTATATTTTCTAAGGTTAAAATTACTTATGCTCAGGTGACTGATAGTGATTTATTAAGACTTTGCTCAGCTGACTGACAATGATTTAATAAGTAGTAATTCTATCAATACTGCTCAATTTTTAAACTGGAAATGCAAGATTAGAGGTTGGGAAACATTCTCAGAGCCGAATAATGTACCAAGTAACATTTATTTACTTTGACCTGTGAAGACAAAATATTATTGTATGTGTTATTTCAAATTCTCTAAAACTATATAGGTTATTTCTATTCTTATTTTGATCGCATAAGACCTGTAAATAAGACATCTCGATTAGGTACATTTTTTTAATATACTACAGCATTGCACCATGCAAAATTTTTATTTTATTGTAAAAAATATTTATTTACTCTACATATTTTCATCTGTCACAAACTGCAGTTACTGAAGGTATACCTTGTGCTGCATTATTTACTGAAGACTGAGGTAGTATGTGGATCTTTTTGGTTATCACATTGAGGTTGATGGTATGTATCGAAAATTATATGAAAACAAAAACTATTATATAATGGGGTCTGTGTTTTTGTATTGATATTATATAAGCTTATACGCTTGGTGGGGCCTGCGCAATGGTTTGGTCGGTTCGGTGATGTCATGTTGGCGTGTATTGCAGCGTCGCTGACGCAGCTGCTGGTGCGGCGCCTGCCGCGGCGCGCGGGCGGCGGTAGCGGCGGCTCGACTGGTGCGGGCGGCGCGGCGTGGGCGGCGCTGGGGTCGTCGGGCAGCTCGTCGGGCAGCATGTCGACGTCGTCGTCGGTGACGGCGGGCGGCGTGTGGGTGCCGCAGTCGCGCTCCAACACCAACTCCACGAGCTCCAACTCCACGTCGTCGCTCAACTCCACGGAGCGCGAGCGCCAGTACAACATGGACATAGACTTCGACTAGGCGCACACTCCGGTTTCTGCCGCCCTGGTACTCGCTCGACAGTGACGTTTGCTCGGCAATGGTTGTGTTGGTGAAGTGTTATGTTGTGATGTGCTCGTGATACGACGTTGGATAGTAAGTTGAATCGTTTATTTTTTTATTTATGACAAATTGATTATATTTTTTCATAATGTATCACATGAATACGACCATTGTACGAGGTGTATGTATAAAATATATTGTTGATACCATTACTTAACATTCTTACTTTAGATAAAAGGTCATGTGAATGATCACTTGAAGTTGTGTGCCTTTGATTTGTATTTGCAGTGTAGTTATAATACTTTCATATGAGATGACACAGTCATAATGTATTGTTAATGTTGCATGCTATGGTAAGAAACACTGTGACCTATGGTAAACAAGCGTGAACATTTAAAACACATTGTAACTTGGGAGTAAATTATTTTGCTGCTGTGAAGTTAATTTAATAAGTTATTGTTTGCAAAATATTTAGTTTTTCAATTTTGTACAAATTTTTCTGAGTGGGTATCAACTTCATGTTTGTTACACGCAATATTCTTATTGCATCAATTTTTTTTCTTTTGTAAATTTTGTAAATATGCATGTAAGTTTAAGAACTTTTGCTATAAGCTGTAGTATATCTAATACTCAGGTAAATAGCCGAAATATATTTCGCCAAATGAAGTGAATTAAATTGGGTTTTATTGAGATAAGGGGATCCTTTTACTACATATTTCTATAATCGTCTAGTAATCCAAATAAATTAGACTTATAGGAATATTCCATCTGTATGTTGTCAATGCAAGAATCTTTGAATTGAGTAAGCACATATTTTTTGTATATACTGTATGAGTTTTAAAGAATAATATGTTTTATTTTCTGCTTTTGGAAAAGAGTTTTTTTTTTGTAGTGGTGACCTTTTTATATAAACCGCTTTTTATTTTGGGGAATGCTCGTTACAGAGGATTTAGTGAGTGTATATGCAAATATTAGGATAGATGTATAGTCAAATATATTGGTTGGTATGAGTTGGAGTGTGATGTGAAGAGAGTCGCCGTCGCGGCGACTGTGGCGCGG
The DNA here is from genome assembly GCA_029852875.1 of Mythimna loreyi. Lineage (NCBI taxonomy): Eukaryota > Metazoa > Arthropoda > Insecta > Lepidoptera > Noctuidae > Mythimna > Mythimna loreyi. The sequence goes on along the minus strand of CM056789.1, from coordinate 20,326,836 downwards.
CCCCGGGTCCTAGACTTGTATCAGATATAGCGGGGCTTGTAACTGAATGGCTACATTAAATTATTTTACTATTACAATATCTTTTTTTTCGACTGAGTGCTGTATAAATATTATTCGCGGTACGTAAGTTGAACTAAGACCTTCTATGCGCAGTAACAGATTATACGGGTCTCTACCGAAGTTTGGCACCGCAAGAAGCAGCTTATAACCGTAGCAACGATCGCCATTTTAGTTCAACTTACATTCCGCCTAAAATACTGTTCTGTTTGTGGTTTGCTCAAGTGTACAATGATAAACAATGGGATTGAAGATATCATTAAAAACTACTAACGCATAAGTTTACGTCCTGACTAAAACGTTATAGTTCATGCTACAATATGATAATATTTCGAGTTAATGTGTGATCTAATCAATATCTAGATGTCGTGTTATCTTCGTAATTTTGTAATATATTCGGGGGATGACATTCCTGGTGGAGTTTGAGTTGTCAATATCATTTATTCCACATAGAGAATAGGAATGGCAGTTTTCTCATTAGATGATAGCAATACGATATCGTGGGTAGTCATACATTTTGTAATTAATGATGATCTAAGATACTGGTATGTCTAGGTACAGTAAACCGTTTTAACTTGGTGAGTCTGAAATTAGGATCTATGAACTTTAGCTATGTTCACTCGTACATCATTACATAGTATAAAACAAAGTCGCTTCCTCCCTATGTATGCTTAAATCTTTAAAACTACGCAACGGATTTTGATGCGGTTTTTTTAATAGATAGAGTGATTCAAGAGGAAGGTTTATGGGCATAATATATTCAATGTCAGTACCCGTGCGAAACTGGGCGGGTCGCTAGTATAATATAAATAACAATAACTGACAGTTAACATCAATAACAACAGCTTCTTCCGCATTTCAGTCCTATGTAGAGCATTGTACGTGAATAACAACTGCTATTGAGATTTACTTTTTACGAGTGCACAAGTGCTAAAGTTCGCAGAGACTAACTTCAGGCTCGCCAACTTAGAACGGCCGTACTGTACTTGAAACTGCTCGGCGGCATAACACATAAAGACGGTTAAGAAACAATAGTGTCTATCTCACAAAAGACAAATTTAAAGTAGATAACAAAAGTATTGTTTTGCTTGAGATGATAAGTTACTAGAAAGTACACAAACAGCAAAGATGTAAATTGTTTTAAGGAGAGAAAGACCATATTGGCAGAAAAAATTACGCGTTCCTAACATAGGTGATATTTCTATGGCAAATAATTTAAGAAATATTGTGAATATTGAGATAAACATTATTGATTCTTAACCGTCGATAAGCTGTTAGTTAATATCAACCCAACATCGTCAGGTAAATGAATTTGTCAGACCCACGATATCGTCTCGCTTTCGCCCAATGAGAAAACGGCCAGAGGAGTGAAGATTTTTAGTGAGAATATTTTTTTGATAGTGAACCGGCTATATTGTCTATGTCTTGACTTTAATCGAGTTTATTGGGTATATTTGTAAATAGTGCGGTGTCTAATATAATGGGCTTACTATACACAAGTTTCACTGCAGTGTTACTAATAACTATAGTCACTCAACTACTCTCCAGTCCTCAAGCATCTCAGGATATGTTGCACTCTTTTTGATACGTCACTTCGTGCTAGCGACAGTTTTTGGGGGCCCATTTACTGAGTGTGCAGGTCATCTTCTTCCTTTTGTCGATGGATATATAACATTGTTCAGGCAGGGGCCATACCACTCCAGTAAGATTCCAAAAGCCCTAGCCCTATTATCTTTGGTTTTCCATATGTTGCAATAGTTTATGATCAACCGGGGGTTGCCCTTGGATGCACTAGCATAGCGCGTACAGGGATAATCGTTAGTTGGTTCCATAAAAATTATCTTAAGTTCGCACTATATTGTCTTGGTGCTATCCTATGGTACTTATTCGTGTAAGCGACGGTACTCCACACCCTGTGGCTCTCATATCAAGGTGTTTTGCTTTCGCAGGCTGGTTTGTCATCACCATCATCATCATTTCAGCCGAAAGACGTCCATTGTTGGACAAAAGCCTTCTCTAAATGTTACAAAACCGTTCCTACGCATCTCGCATCCATCTAATTCCCACGACCCTAACCACATCTTCGGTCCATCTTGTGGGAGGCCTACGCTGCGTCTTCCGGTACGTGGTCGTATATAAAACTGCTGCTGATGAGGCTAGAGCCTGTTCAGGCAAAACTGTGGTGAACTTGCGTGTGGTGGGCCCATAAGTAAACAGCTCCTAACGATACTTACTAACATAGCTGGTACACGATACTCAATGTTCCTATCCAACTTAGAGCCAACATACCAGCGGAATGTCGCCAACGGTGGAGATAACTGCAGCCGTCGACACTCCGTCGACATTCCAGCGAATAAAAATCAACGGCATCCGTCGTATTTGTCACTAGGTCGACGGGTGACGTCGATATGTCGACAACTGCGTTCGCCGCCTCTTTTTGGTGGCTACAGTTACCTCCGCTAGTGGCAGGCCGCGTGTGTATGAACTCTTAGGTTACTAACTAGCGTTGATTGGACGGATGTGTCACCAGGCCCGACTAAATTCCTAACTGGCGCTTCAATCGAACTAGATACGCGAGTTCTATAACATGATATACTAAACTATATCTCGCCTAATTATTATAATAAATAAAGTAGACATCATCAACATATTTCTAGGCTCTTGGTGATTCATGTGTCTCAAAATATGCATTTCAAATTTTAGATCCAGTTAATCTGGATCTTAAGACTGATCTCTTAAGTGATAATACTTAAGTTAATAAAATTTGAAATTGTATTTTTGTATAATCATCACTTATTCGTAGAATAGGCCTAAACATTCAGAGGGTTACATTGACAGAGGGTTTGTACGTGATGCAAAATCTGTGCCCAAAAATGTTTCTGCTTCTTTTCTTTCTTCTTTTTTATATACAACATGTAACTTGAATAATGCACATTAACGCCCCAATTTGAATATAAGTCCCAATTAAATACCAAAAGTTTACTTAAGATTTTAATCTCTCAGGTACCAGTGTTTTAAGTTCCTAATGTACCAAGTTGTATTTATGGTATACCTACAATAAAGAGTATATCTATCGATCAGTGTACCGAATTCGGTACACCTCATATCGGTAACCCAAAATCTTATTACGTAAAAATAAGGTTTAAACCTTTCAGGCACAAATGCACCGAATTTGGTACACTTCGGTACCATACCAGCTAGACTTATTTTTACGTTATAAAGTCTAGAAGTATCTGTTATGAGGTGTACCATATTTGGTACACTGGTGCCAAAGAGGTTAAATGCAACTTAGTAGTGTTTTTTTTTAATTGTTGTCGCTATTTTACAGTACACTGTTAACGCATTGGTATTGATATCTACGTACGCACATGTAAACACTAGTGACATCATCAAGCTCTATTAAAACAGGTGTTTTTACCATAAAATAATCAAGAATATTTTACGACGTTTAAAAAATGTCAGGCAAGAAAGAGGGGTAGAGCTATACACCCTATAATAGCTCCATTTCTTTAACAATTTAGTTTAGGTCGTAAACTGAATCGCATTACGAGGTCGTGGCTTCCAGAATGTGCGTTTTTATGTTACATGTTGTAGTTCTTTTGTTGTAAAGAAAGGCACATGTTTTAAGTATTTATACCCGGTTCATATTTATTAATGGTTAGGTCGAAACACGCCAGTTTCAAGCAAATTACGGTTGGAAACAATTAATTTGATATGGAACTTTGTGTAGGCGCGCTATCTGGGTCGATGTCGCAGGCAGGTGTTTGAAGTGAAAACACATTAGGATTGTTGATCGCTTTTATCGATAAGTGCATTGCTGTACTTACGAGTATCGAATCGAATAAATAATAAATGTGAATGTTATCAAAATAGACGTGAGTCATGTTTGACTAAGTTTCAATAAAAAATAACGGACTTTTTTTGTGTAAATGAGTAACTTTACTTTTGAAAGAAAAGAAAGAAAAAGAGTTTATTTGCGTTAAACAGCGCATACCTTACATGATAAAAAATAACAACTCTATATTGGGGTAGATAATAATATGCCATAATATATAATGTATATTTTTCTTTCAATCAACAAAAAATATCGATATCGCAATCCACTGCCGGTCATGCTTTTTGAGTAGTATCATAATCATAATATTCTCATACATAGCTGATAGAAATAAATACCCTCACTATACCTTAGGATACCACATAAAATAGTTCAAATACACGTAATGTAAACATTATCTTAAACAATTCAATAAAAATACAGTATTCTACATTTACCTGTCTTTTATTACTATTATTTTGCCCAACGTGTTTACTGTTGCCTCACAAGTTACTTGCAAATGTCCAATGTGGATTGATAGCTCCAAGAATATTCACATATTTGTGTACAAATGTACTCCACTGGCACGAATCTTCAGCGCTTTGCGAAAGACCGGGGATAGCTTTGCGTATCATACATAAATCGGCGAATTAATCACTGTACAAAGATTGTACTCCTCGACCCGTAGAATAGAATAGAAAATTATTTATTTGAGTCAGACACAGCACAACTTGAAGAGAGATTAGAAAAAAATCACTTCTGCGAAAGTGAAAGTTAGCGCTCAAGATCTGTGCCGGTGTCTTATAACTGAAGTAACTGAAAATCCAAAAAGGTGTCATGAACATTCTTTTTGATATTGGGTCAACCCTGAATTCGCAAAACAATGGGCTGTTTCAAACATAATGTACAGAATGTTTGTAGAGAGCTGATTCAATGTAATATTTCGAATATGATTATGTATGAATGAACATTCGTATTCAATTGACTATTGCAAGTAGCTTGTGTCAGTTTTAGACACTATAACAAGATTTTTACTCTGTATAATAGAACTTTTGTAAAATTAATTCTAGGTTGGTGTTGTCTATTCCATATTATTATATAAAATAGTAAATAGTAGCCATTAAAATGTAAGTTTTGCAAAGTTCTATATCAAATTAGGAACTTGATACATGTATAAAGGCAGTCTTAGAGGTTTGTATAAACGATAAAACAAATAAGGAATGTAAAATAACATTAAATTTTAATGTAAAGTTTGAAAATAAATGCAAGTATATTGAATTCAGTGTTGTTATTTTAATAATAAATCATTTATTTTCAGGCATCTTGCCCCATAGATAGACCTTATAGACTAACATAATATAAAGTAAATACAGTTTATCGTTAGTAAATAACACTTATGACTATGTTAGTAGCACTGTCACACACAGGGACACATTAAGATATACAGTTTCATCATAATTGGTTAAGCCGTTTAGGAGTTGGCCACAAAACGTACAGAAGAATTATAAAATAAAATTCGTGTAAATGACAGCTATTTTTTTGATAAAAACCAATACTTGACTGCAATCCAACCTGATGGTAAGCAGAGACGCAATCGTTGATAATTGCAGTCAAATAGTTTTGTTTTGTAATTAATTTGTTTTATTTGATGTCTTATCCATGTTATGACATGGTGAATGACGTGTAAGAATGTTTTTTTTAAACCTACTTGCAAAATAAAGATCATTTATCAACCAATTACAACGGTTTTTTCTCTTTGTTATCCTAGCTTGATTCCTTATTATTTGCTCTACAATAGTATAATATCAACTAAACCGGTTTCAGTTTCTTAGACTTTTTTGTTAAAATGTGCACAATAAAGTTCTATAACAATATGATTTCTAGGAAGATGATCTTGTCAAATCTTGCCCTTGAACTATACAAATCTCAGTTATAATAATAGCGCTATTTTGATTGAGCTAGTGTGTGAGGATTACAATTAAACCCGTTTTAAGTTACGTAACATTAGGAAGTTTGAAGGGCATTACAATTATACCAATTTGTCGTCCTATTCAAACTATTATGCCTAGTAATATTGACAGAGTTTTTTTTGGAAAAGAGATTTTTTTTTTACTGTCCCTACAGTACATCCAAAGGATAGACCCTAATTTTTTTACAATCTAGTCTTATATAGACTAATAAGTAATTTAAATAATTGTCTTTACTAAGAATGTGTCCAATAGCACTTTTCTTATGTCTCTATTATGGCGAATAAACTTCGTTCTTGTATTTATTAGTTAGCAATTTGTAAAAAAAGAGGTGAGAAGACAAACTTATACGGGTTTCCTATTAGTCTGCGAAACTTAATGATTTGATTTTTATTATATTGAACAAAAGTGTTGTTAATTCAGTTGCACGATGTTTTATGCCATCGATGCCTTATTGGTGCGATGTAACGTTTGTGAGAAAAACCCTACTGCGATTGCTCATTAGTTCGATAGTATGTCGATCAAAAACGCCTATTCTTCCGTGACACTTATTAATAAAGATATAAATTCCTTATTGATATAATAAAAATCGAATCAATAAGTTTTGCAGACAAATAGGGAACTCTGTTTTATACCGAGCTGGTTATGTTGCACTTTTCTGAACTCTTTGCGAACAATAATAAGGTTGAAAATAAAACGACTTCTGTGTTCTGATCTACATGGAGAAACGTATTTTTTAACATCTGGTTATATTCAAACGTTTGTAACGAAACCATAGCGATGTATAAAATGACCTTAATGCCATCTATCGAGCGAAATAGTACTAAATGATAAAAACAAAATATAATTATCATCCACGAAATAAAAAAGGTCTGTTATTCAATAAAATAACTTCTTTTAATCCAAATTAATGCATATTATGTGAAGCGAGGAGGGGTTGAGCAGGTAACGCAGGTCAATTAATTATGAAGTACCAGGAGAGCAGATGTGCGGACACGTGCGCCGGAGCGCGGGCGCCGGTCGGGCGGTCACTAGAGCCCCGATGATTTGTGTCTATGGTGTAATTTGGAACATGGTCCTTTTAGGTGGGATTATAAGTAGAAAGGGAATTTGTTAAGTAGGTAGGATATTGCAGGTGCATCTATGTTGGAGAAACTGATTGATATATCAACGCACAGGGGAGTGAAATTATGATCAAGGTTTCGTTTGTGACGACGATTCGATGACGTATAGGCGGGAACTAATAGAAAATTTTACAAAAAGTCATTCCCTGCTAAAGAGATGAAATAGGAGACCGAAGTTTCCATGGAGAAACCTATTTAAACTCGGGCAAAGCCGCTGACAGGATCTAGTGATTTTCAAGGTATGTAACAGTCTGAAAACTTGTTTCTAAATAGGTACCTACATTATTTTCAACGTACGTGGTTCTGAACAGATGCAGATAAATAAAGTAATTACATATTTACTGTTACTACAGCCGCTATGCTAGCTTAATCTTTAGTAGATAGGTAATAATATTGTGATCAAAGTATATAAAATAATAAACACACAAAGATTTGCTTTATTGTAGGCCGTCATATAGATAGTTGAAAGGTGTGGGCACATGATTCTAGAACGTAAAGGGTAATTAAAAGAATATAGGTGTGATTTTAAGTCAGTAGGTCACGCTCTCCTCCTCCGCCCTAAAACGAGAGAAATCATAAGATGTATTCCAACTTAAAAAAAAATATCCATCGACTTTTCTTAAAACAGAAGGATTCTAAAAAGAGTACCTAGAAACAAAGAGTCAAAGTAACCACCACCACCTAGCTAAGAAAACGGATTGATTCAAAATTAAATATTTCAACTATCATAATGCTTGAAAAGATGTTTTAGTTATAAAAATATCTTTTAATTATCAAATATTGAAGTGAAAGCCTTATGTAGACTTTTTTTCAGGCATGGAAAAAAGTGTACAGAGGTAGAGTAAGTAAATAATAATAAACGCCTGCAAAAAACTGATGAGCTAGTTTTCATCTACACGCATGTTGAGTACTGTTCGCAGCTTAAGGCGCAGTATTTAAAAAAATGTAAATGTACATGATGCTGTTGTCTTTCAACTTCAAGCTTACCTAGAAGTAACCACGAACACAAATTGTTTAAATTGATATAAACTAGTGCTTGACTGCAATCCTACCTAATGGTAAGCATCCGGGTGTCGCCACTGTGAGGCGAGCCCGGAGGACACGGTGGAGCACACGGTGGAAGTGTGCCCTGCTTGGGAAGAGCATCGCCGTGTCCTCGTGGGGGTGATCGGCGGCGGCGACCTCTCGCGGCGGGCCTTGGTTCAGGCCATGGTCCTCAGCGAAGAGGAATGGCAGGCGGTCGCCTCCTTCTGCGAAGCAGTAATGCTCGTAAAGGAGGAGGCCGACCGCATAAGGCAAAGGCAACGGCGCCCTCGCCGTAGCCGTCGCCGCCGCGATCCTGCCGATATCCGGCCACCGTAGACACTGGCTCGCGGACGGTGAGCAATGAGTAGCTCGCCGTCCGGTCGTCTGGTAACTGTCCAGACTGAGTCCAAGTCGTCAACGGCGCGCACCGTTCTCGCGCGCCTCAAGGAGCTGTCAGCAAACTGTAGGGGCCCTTCAAGGTCGAAGCCTCCTGGAACCTCGGGTGGTGAGAAACTGTTACCACGACTCTAGGAATAAGGCAAGGAAGGTACGGGGTAGGTTTTTTAGTCAGTAAGAGTCTGACACTGGTCTCCCGCTCCGCCCAAGAGCGGGTTTCGTCATTCGAAGATTTTCACCTACCATAAAAAAAACCTAATGGTAAGCAGTGATGCAATTGTTGCATTTCATCATCTCTCTAGCTTTTTCCTAACTAGCTAGGGATCGGATTACAGTTTAACCGGATGTGGCTGAATACTCGTGTTTTACATGAAGACTGTCTATCAGACCTACACAACCTGGCAACAAATTTGGTATTTTTTGGATAGACTGATGGTCAGACTTTCTAGTGTCTACTACCTGTAAAGACTGTTAACGATATACAAATGACAACTTTAACTTGACAACCTTTTTTTTTCTCGTGGTGGAAATCCTCATGGATGTCCTCCACCCTGGGGTAGGTGGAGGGGTCTGTTAGACTTTTACTGACTTTACTGACTAAAACCCCGGTGTTCCCTCGTACACTTTTGTCGGTGGCTACGTGTGCAGTTTGACTTCCGCTGCACCAGCACTAGTGCTGACCCAAACCACATGATTCTCCTCACAAATTGGAGAGAGCTCTCCTATACGTCTAAGAGAGGCGCGCGTGGAACACTACGCGCCACCATCTCGGGTAACATGACAACTTAGGCTAACCAAACCGTATTAGGCCTGTGTGATGGAGCTCCAGTAGTGGAATAATATACTATTCTACGCATTGAAGTATGATATAACTTATAAGTACACTTTCTTTTAAAAAAGAAAGAAAAAAAGTGGCACTTTATTCGTCGATCTCTGATTCAGTTACGTTGTTAAACATCGCCCTTCTTGATGTTTATTAGGTTGGCATTCTTTTCTCAACGGGGAGTGCAATAATGGGATTTATTAGTGTAAACATCTTTATAGTACACGGCCGCCATATATTGTTCCAGGAACAAGTATTTTGTTTGTAAGTACTAGTATATTGCCCGGTTGATGAGTCAAGGACCTTTTAACGCCCCTTGGAGAAGCAGCTGCGAACTGAGTCCCAAGAATGATTAACAGGTGGGAAAAACATTATAAAATGCATAAAAATCGAGTTATTTATAGTTTTGGAATGCTGGACTGTTTAGGCATGCAGTTTTAACCTTCCGAATACCGTGATTAGAGACATAATAGAAAGGCAATAGGTGTTTTTTTATGGTAGGTAAAAATCATCCAATGACCAATCCCGCTCTTGGGCGGAGCGAGAGACAGTGTCAGACTCTTATTACTGACTAAAAAACTTACCCCATTCCTTCTTTGCCTTATTCCCAGGCCCTGGTGTTACGCTTTCACATCAACCCTTGACCCAGGAAAGGCAAAGTCAATAGGTGCACGAAAGCCGGTGTACGCTTGGGGCTCAAGATTTTAATGGGCAGGGACCTGGTTAATGTACGAGTATGATTAGAATTGTGTTTAAAACAAAGCTATTGACGTAACCAAAGGTCCGGAATCTCTTTTGTGTGTATTTTTTTTAACTTTCGAAATTATCAAACGACTTCTTTCTGTCTGGGCGAATCTAGAGGGATTATATTTGCGAGGGGAGTTACCGTAGTAACTCATTCACAAACCGCAGCCCTGGCAGGCATCGGCCGTAACTGAACCCGTAAATTTTGCTAATATTTCTTTGAGGTGTATGTGGAACAAAATGTGACAGATGACGAGTTAACCATTGCTCGCCATCCGCTAGCCCGCGGTGGCCTAGCCTAGTGACTGTCGTTGCTGTGGGCGTTTTGTCATAATGGTCTGAAATTTTGGAAATTGAAATTTACATTAATTCCTAGGAATGCCTCGTGTATCGTGGCTGCGTTCACAAACATGTAAATTCAAATACTTACACAAGACACTCAGAATCGGAACACCTAAGTCTTAAGTATTATATACTATATATATTTGTTCACTGCGGGATTCGAACCCACGATCCGCAGCTAAGCGCTCAACCACTGCGCTAACACAAAACATATTTGTACATTAAATTTTTGAAATAAATCAATAAAAATTACGCTTAAACTACTCTGTCAAACCGCCACCGCTGCATGGGGTGTTAGTATCGTATTCAATAATATGTGCTACACCCCTACCGAGCACTTTAGTGGTTACTACCGTAACGGTAGGATAATTGAACTACTGGTATTACGGTTCATTAACCTCTCTTCACACAGCATAAGGTGCGTCACATTTGGGGAAACCGGTGATGCATCTGAACAGTGTCTAACGGTGGTTCCGCTCATGTGAGACGCCTAAGAAGGATGGCAAAACTTGGCAGCGAAAACTACAATGTGTTCCAAATAAGAAGGTCGATTGCTATGTTGTGACGTCACGTCGTACTGTCAAATCGAAAGAATTGGGTAGGGTGAGCAAAACATAAACTTTAAAATTTTAATTTAATTTTGCTCAACTAATGCGTCATTGTGTGAAGTGTGTGGATAGTGACAAATTTCACCTTTCAATTAATTCATTACGCCCTAAGGGGACACCAGTGTCCGCTTAACTATTATCTTTTAATTGCGTCTGTAAACACGGTATTCGAAATATATATTACTCACTTGTTTTTTTTTACTTCGCATTTGATTTTTATAATTCGCTCTTAATTTACTCTTATTTCAGTTTTTGACTAGTTTTAGTAACTGTATTTTATTTGACACTTCTGTCTTCACCTTTGCTTCCAATTCGGTACCGATTCAAACAATCCTAAAAAAAAGTTCTGTTACATCTATAGTAAGAATCTACTGTTTAATATTGGAAGACTAGATAAATATGTAAAGAAACTATTACACTATTTATTTATTACTCTTTATTATTACACTATATTAGTCATAATCATTGCATGCATGGTATAATCAATTCTAACAGCTGTTTCTTATCGTCTAACGTAAACGAACGTTTAACGTGGCCGTAAGTTATCACAGTCATAACTTATAAAACATCATACACGTATATTTTATCGCTGCTTATATTTAATTTAAAGGCGAGTGGCCGGCACGGTGGAAGGCACGCCGGTCCGCCACAAAACGATACAAAACTGATCGGTGGAGCGGCGGCGCGGGCGGCGAGGACGAGGTAAACAAAACGAACGCGGGCGCAATGCAATTATTACAAAGGTGCGTGCGCGCAGCTGACACCGCACCTGCCACCATCTTTAACATTTCTTTAAGTTTTTTTTCGCCATCGGAGTTATTGGCCTATTTTTTATGGCGCAAGCTGTCCCGGCCGCGGCAGCTGACAGCGCATGTGTGGATAAAGGCTTTGTTGCAGTTGACTGGCAGGACAAGGATTCCTTAAGGCGGTATCTAGGATAATAAGGCCGATGCCAGCTGCTCAGATTGAAAGGTTTGAATCTTCGCCAGCTGTGGGTGCTTCTCCGTCACACGTGGATAACTTTAACTTTTTTTTTTCGCCGCCTATTGTTGTCTTGTCGTTTTATTTGGATTTGAAAAAAAAGTTGATTGTGACTTTTTGTTGATTTTGGCTTCCCGTGCGTGCGACCATGGGAATATGTTATCGTAATAAGATAACTGTCTGGACTGTTTAAACCCGTACACTATTTTTAAAAGAATTATATTAAGATCCAAGAGCGAATATATACGATATTGCAATCCTAATGGATGGCCTCACATGAAGACATGAACTGAATATCCTTGATTATTATGTTCCAAGAAATGGTATATTTTATATTGTACTAATTGCACACCGTATCATTTTAATGTTAGGTAGGTGTGTAGTAAAACAGTAAAATGTATATAAGTAGGTATCCGTATTTAGGTGTAGATTAATTTTTCACACTTTTTTTTGAATTGGGAAATGTGGAGAGAATATTGGAAGTCATGTCAGATTTTACTGACAAATCCACCTGTGTTCATTCAGTTCTCCTTTGAGCTCCAAAGCCGCATTAACTCTTCGAACATTCCAACAGCTTCTTATGGTACTTTAAGCTAAATATTTCATCGCTAACATTAAGTTAGTTTAGTTGAAAAGGTTCCTAGGTATTTACACCTAAGTAATTATTTCCTTTGACGAAAACGCCCAAAGAAACGATTAGTAATACGTGAAATTCCTCATGTTGTGTTCATGATGATTGTAGGAGCTGGTCGTTGAATGTGACTCAGTAGGGTCTACGACCTAGCACCACGCAATAAGTCTGACAAGAGCGATATACGTGTTTGTGTACAAGTCGCTTGGCCACATTATTATGTGGCTCTTGCACTAACTTTTGTTCGTCCACCTGCTTGATGCACTTTTCTGTAATTAGCTAAAAAATATCGAGGACAATGGAAAGGGGAAAGGTTGCTGTGGTCTCATTACGACCTACTTATCATAATTAGAATTGACGATGTGTGTTTAGTGGTTTTTTTTTATGGCAGGTAAAAAATGATCCAATGACGAATCCCATCCTTGTGCGGTGCGGGAAACAGTGTCAGACTGTTACTGACTAAACAACTTACCCCGTTCCTACTTGCCATATATACCAGGGACCTTAAATGCCGGGACCTTTATTAAGGGCCGGTTGTAGTCACAGAGTATTTTGTACGAACTCGATTCTATGACGACTTTATTTTTATAAAAAAAAAAACTATTCAAGATTTATTTTTTATTTAATTATTTTTTTGTAACTGACATACACGTCTGCATACATAAGTTAAAGTCAGATTCGCGGTTTCTTTTATCGAGCCTTCTAATTTTAATTAATAAAATAATTTGTCATGGCTTTTTCTTTTATAATTGTTTATTTCCACTGTATTAAAAAGTTCAAAATTAGTAGAACCTAGAATTAAAGGTACATTAACACTCTTGGTTTTATTTTAAATCGATTATATTTAGAGTGTACCTAACTATATATACAAAAAGCATCAAATACTTACCAAGTATTTTTGACGACCCTTTTTTCTATCTCCTCCAATAAACGAACAGTATTTACCTACTTTTGATTCCAAGCGTTACATAGAATTTTTCCCATGGCATTACCGTATCAGCAGGTCTCCCATGGATCGATGGTGCACACCGGTAGAGAAGCACCCTTCACGAAACTAGGTCATGTTCCCCCATAGCGGGCACCCTTGTTACCAGGATACTAGGACAACACAGGAGATCGACTTTTGAATCCACTAGAATAGATAAAGTTCTTTTTTTTAAAGTATCGCAGTTACATACGTTATAGTTCGTTTTTTAATTTTACTACGATTTGACAACTTAAAATGTCAAACTCCAGAAAACTGGGAACATATTTCTAAAGTGTGACATTCCGAGTTTTTTTATAATTTTTAATTATAAAACGAACTATACATCCTTATTGATTTACAAAGAACTGTAAAATAATAAGTTTATTGACTTATAGTCAATTAATTTAATAATCATGCTCTACTTCGGGTATTGAAAGTGGAAAGGGACTGTATTGTCTTGCACGCCGCTACTCTGTATTTAGCAACGATTTTAAATCCTTTTATTACACGTCAATTATATATAAATAGGGTAATAATGTAAGCTTTTGTTTTGTGACGCACAAACTCAATAATTAACCGACTGCAGCGGTCGATGACATTTACTGAATTGAATAAAGTTCAGATGCATTTTTTGATCGTTCAAATTGATTTCTGCTAAATTTCTTAGCCATTGGACAGAGTTGAGACAGAATATAGGAAGAGAGGCAATGGCTTAAAAATGGATAGGTTATAACATAACAACTAAACCCTTAGTAGATTTGAGGCCAAATTCTCCAATAAAACTGATCGCTATTATTTAAAACAAAACACAGTTTCAGCGTTTAATCGAATCGATATTATACCTATACATGTATATAATACCTTCATTTTCCGTTCCCAACAAAAGACTCTTTGTGTTTTGTTGCTTTGAAGCTATAATCTCTACGCTTTTAATTTAAATATTTGAGATTAGTTGCATTGGTGAATTTGGCCCTAAGTTAACTAACTTTAAACTTGGTCGTAGGGACTTTGCAAAAGGGTCGAAGCCTACTGGGGCCCAGGGTATCTTTTTAAAAGAAAGGCTTGGGCCCCAGCCCAGTGCGAATGACAAAAAATGAACAGGTGAGGTGTTTATTCAGCAAGAGTCTGACACTGTTCGGAACACCATTCGTCATTGGATGATTTTCGCCCACCATAATTAAAAAAAAATCTTAAACTGGATTAAATCGTTGGTCAAAGCTAAAGTGTAACTTTTCATACTTGTGTGTAAGCCGCAAACTAGACTTTGTAGTCACCAGTGGTGTGACAAATTAGCCGTCTTGGTCTACAACTGGCTGACAAGGTTATTGAGTTGAGTGTGGTATACGCAGGAATAAGTGCAGTGTATTTGGAATACCATTTCGTTTTAAGGGAATCATATTGAGACCAAAAGTGTTAGCTTATTAAATACTAGCTTTTGGCCGCGGCTTCGCCCGCGTACATAAAATATAGCCTATGTCACTCAGGAGTGAAGCAGCTTTCTATTGTTGCTAAAATTTTTCCAATCGGACCAGTAGTTCCAGAGATTACCTCATACAAACAAAAAAATAAAAAAACAAACTTTACCTCTTTATTATATTAGTGTAGACTAGCTTTTGTCCGCGGCTTCGCCCGCGTACATAAAATATAGCCTATGTCACTCAGGAGTGAAGCAGCTTTCTATTCTATTGTTGCTAAAATTTTTCCAATCGGACCAGTAGTTCCAGAGATTACCTCATACAAACAAAAAAAATAAAAAAACAAACTTTACCTCTTTATTATATTAGTGTAAATGTAGATAGATTACTTTAATTTATTGGAAGATCAATAAACTTTAATAATACAAGCCAGGGGCTCCGGCTTTTAAAATACCTCATGAGTAGTTATACTTTTTTGATGATCGACAGATAAATAAATGTCATACTTGCATACTACGTACTTAATTACTAATTTTGTTTTAATAAAAAATATAATTAGATTTGTATTGGTGCGGGAATCGGACCCGCGACTTTGCGTTTCAACCGGCGCTCTAATCTAATGCGCTAAACATGTCGGACGGAGCGCGAAACAGTGTCAGACTCTTACTGACTAAACAACCTATACCATTCCGTCCTTGCCTTGATCCCAAGGTTACCGGGACCCTGGGATCAAGGCACATCATACGCTTTCGCATCAACCCTTTGTCTCAGGAGGCAGAGGCAGATATGATTAGATCCCATTTATGCCTTGCCTTTCTTCTTCAATGACGCACGAGGCTTCACTTATTAAAAAAAAAATGGTTGCCTGTAAAGTCGGTTTTACGGGCGAAGATTTTACGTGACAACGTCCTAATTCTCTAGTGCTGCGCGCGCGGCAGACCGATCATAGTTGAGTGGGAGAGAGACGCAAGGCATTCGGCGGGCCTCTCTCTCGTTCGGTGACTCATCGTAACGTTACCGAGCGTTACACTTTTTCATAAGTGACTCCCAGCCGCAACCTAATTTAAGACGTTGTCACGTCAAAACAAATGCCATTAGCAGTTGTTATTGCTAGTAACAACGGTTAATTATTGGCATTTATTTTTTAAAAGCCTTTAATTTTGTATTAGTGCGCAAGTGCTAAATTTCGCAGAGCCTAAATTCAAATTCGTCAAGATAAAACGGCCGTACTGTACCTAGTGTTAAACGTAAACCTTTGATTCATTTAGTCGGTTCTTGCTTGTCATTTAACTGAGACCAAGGCAACTGTATTCTGCCTAGTGTCTATGGTCATCATCATCAGCCTTTTTAAATGTTCCCACTGCAGGGACACAGGCCTCCTCTCTCTAGGAGAGGGAATGGGCCATAATCCACCACGCGGGCCCAGTGCGGATTGGTGGATGTCACATGTCTTCGAATAGTGTCTATGGTGCCATTCAGTAATACCTGGTTCACACTTGACTGACTAATTGTTGTATTATGTGCGTCTATTTTGGGCAAAATAAACATTGTTTTCTTTCTTTCTTTTCTTGCACCATTTCTAGTTGCAAAACAAAAACATGGAACAACAAAACAAAGCCTGCCGTTAATTTTGCTGATATTTTGTCTTCCCCCGTTTTATATGTTATTCCATTTAGGTTAATATCCCCGTTAATATGCTCCCTTTTATCCCTTTTATGACGAATTGTTGGAGACAAAATTGTTTTCGGCTTTCGGATTTTATCGATCAATAAGCTAATGGGTATTTTATTACGTTGTTAATTGATTTTGATTTGATAAGGAAGGGATGCTTGTACTTTACGAAACGACCGGGAAACTGCCATTCAGTGCCATGAAAGTAGGAACTTGAAGACTGGTGACGTTTCTTGAAGGAAACGCCGGCGTTCGCGCTGGCTTGCTAATTTTCCATATTTAAATTTATTTGGCAGTATTACTATAATCTTTGATTGCGACCGAGGCGAAATTCGCACGAGCCGTAGGCGAGTGTGTTATGGAGCCGAGGGCTGCAATGACAAATCTGCACGTGTGTCAAACGACGTTTTTCAATACACTTACGACTTGTGAAATAAAGAAAGAAAGAATAAATTTTTAATCGTATCTCAAACATACAGTAGAAATATAAGAAATATATAAATATAGCATTCAATTCTGCTCTGGTCTGTTTCTAATTTCGTGGGGTCGTCCAGCGACTCTGGGGGACGCCTCGCGCCTGATTCGATAAACTAAGTAAAACAAAATAATCACCCGTGACCGTGACGATAAGGAAGGAATAAAAAAGCCCTTGTTGTGATAAACTCAAAAAAGCACTTGGGTGTTATACATGCTATATTGAACCTAATAGGTGTGCGATAAGAGGCAGTTTTCGAGTAAGTGTATTGAAAAATACTTAAATCATTACATAGTATAAAATAAAGTCACTGGCTGTCCCTATGTAGGTATGCTTAGGTAGATCTTTAAAATTACGCAACAGATTTTGATGCGGTTTTAAATAGATAGAGTGATTGAAGAGGAAGGTTTATATGTATAATACGTACCTAATATATTTAAAATCACCACTGCACTCGTGTGAAGTCGGGGCGGGTCGCTAGTACCCTATAAAAAAATGCTCAATATTTTATAATCTATGCGAACGCTTGTTGTCGCAACCGAATGGTGTGAAATCAGAATCGAATCGAATGCGTGTTCGAGCGGGAATCAAAAGGTAAAAACTAAAAACTTTTCGCGGCTGTGGCACTCTTCAAAGAGATTTCTAACATTCTTGAAAACGCATAGAATAACATAGCATCAGCCTTCTAATTACCGCGGCTCCAGGAATAAGGCAAGGAAGGAATGGTGTAGGTTTTTTAGTCAGTAAGACACTGGTCTCCCGCTCCGCCCAAGAGCGGGTTTGGTCATTCGATGATTTTCACCTACCATAAAAAAAACAAAAAAAATTATACGCCTTATAATATTCCCTATGCTGGGATTCAGGCCTCCTCTCTACGAAAGAGCCGTAATCTACCACGCGGGCCCAGTGCTGATTGGTACTGGGTCGCACCGAATAGTAATAAAATTAAAAAAAAAATCGATTCATCATACGTATAATTAGATTTGAACTCACTAGACCTAGGCATGAAGACAAATTAACAAAAGCTACGTATAACAATGACTCGTGGGGGTGAGTTGTAGGCTCATGATCAAGTTATTGTATGTTCTGAAAGTAATCAAAAGAGAAATCGTTTCGTGAATCAGCTTTCTTGACAAGAATGCTTAGTAACCTCAAATGTGATTGCAGAGTTCCTGGGTTCGATATTATTGTTATTATTATAGCTATCCTGTGCTGTCCCACTGCTGGACAAAGGCCTCCTTCCATTCCATTCCAGTTACCTCGGTTACTCGCGATATAGTTTCAATTCTCAAGGAAGACATCCAGGTCGTCCCGCCATCTCCTTCGTGGTCTGCCGCGGTCCCGTGTCGCTGTGTCGGGGCACCAATCCTGTGTTTTTAGGGATCACAGCTCGCTGGTCATGCAGCAGACTTGTCCTGCCCAGTCCCATTTAAGTTGGGCTGCCTTTTGAGCCACATCAACGACGGGTTTGATATAGCATGATACCATTTTTTTTCTTTTATTATAGACCGCTCTATCTTTTCGTCTTTTAACTAAAATCTTATAAGTGTGTTTGTGATTTTTGAGACAGTTTTTTTATGGTAGGTAAAATATCATCCAATGACGAATCCCGCCCTTGGTCGGAGTGGGAGAGAGTGTCAGACTCATATTGACTAAACAACCTACCCCGTTCCTATCGCATTAACCCTTGTTCCCAGGAGTAGCTGGACAAGTAGATACTTATTTATTCCCTATAGAAACAGATACCTAGACATTTCACTTCTTTATTTATTACTTAAATTAAGTTTTAAAATAACTGAGACTTGCAGTTCGCTAGCGAAGTGAACTTAAAACCAACTTCCGTAGTCATAAATATGTCGCAAATTCGGCTGCAGAAACAAAAACGATCAAATTATGTCTTGGCTTTAGTCCAGAAAATACTATAGACTACAGTACAAGAGAATTAATTGTATGTATGTATATTTAATGGGAGTGATAGAATGTGCGCTGTACCTACTAAATCGATATGTTATAGTCAAAATTGCAAGCCATGCGTTACCATGTTGCTCAACCTGCAGAAATACCAGCAGCTTACAGGATTTAGGATACGAGGCTAATATCAGAGCTCCTTCGTGTTAACGGCCCCGGTTTTTTTATGGTAGGTAAAAATCATCCAACGACGAATTCCGCCCTTGGATGGAGCGAGAAACAGTTCAGACTCTTACTGACTTAATAATTACCCCATTCCTGCGTTGCCATATATACCAGGGCCAGAGCCTTCATTACAGACGTGAATTCTTGGCCCCAGTTGGCTTCGACCCTTCTGCAGGATCCCTACGGTGTGCTGACAACTCCTTGGCAGTGATTGGAGGCGCGCGGGAACAGTGCGCGCCGCCAATGACTGGGCTTGGTCCGGACGGTTACCAGACGATTGGACGGCGAGCTACCCATTGCTCGCCATCTGCAAGCCCGCGCCTACGGTGGAACGGCCACGACTTACGAATAGTAAGCCGAGGGTTCAAACCCAGCCAGGGATGAAACGGGAGTCCAAAATTTGTATGAGGAAACTATTTTCAAGTGAAGTAGATGGAAGAAGCTAGTATTTTCCATATGCGAATAAGTCTGTAGGTAGGTTTAATCGGCTATTTATAACACCAGGTAAGTATATGTACTATCGAAAGATACAGGTAGTGCCATAGTACTGTTGGTGTTTAATTGTATTACTCTCGTTTCATGGTGCCCTGGTCGTTGTATGGGGTCACGGAGGGTTGTATCGGGGTCGAGGACTCCGGCACACCCCTGCTTTCACCACAGCGTTACTATGGAGGAGTATATTAATGATTTTAGTCCCTGTTCGTTTGGCAGTCATGGTGAATTAGAACAATAAATAGGTTGGCACAATTATCACAATACTGTATCGGTTACGCTGAATTTTGGTGAAAGGGATCAATCAATCATGTAAATTAATTAGTTAATATTAGATGTGTATGTTGCTGTTCAGTGTTTTATTTATTAATTTAAGAATGTCTGGTAATTCTTCTCTTGTAATGGTGTGGCAATGGCCCTTCAAAAGCAGTTTGAGATGAAAACTATCACGCGGAAACCAAAATGAAAATATGTATCTCAGGGTTCAGGCTTATCATATACACTAATGTAATAAAGAGGTAAAGTTTGTTTTTTTTGTTTTTTTTTGTTTGTAGGAGGTAATCTCTCTAACTAATGGTTCGATTGAAAAAATTGAAGCTATAATAGAAAGCTGCTTTACTCCTGAGTGACATAGGCTATAAATTATTTATATAACATGAATATTAACCGAGCTATCACAACTTTTGTCTCACAAATTTTCCGCAGACGAAGTCGCGGGCAGAAGCTAGTAATTCAATATTATACTGTGTTTATATTTGTCGAAGACATCTTGCTATCTCTTTTGTACACACGTAATCTAATGGCGGTGACGTCACATTTCACTGTATGCATATATTATTAAAATTAATTAATACACGAACGGTTTAGTTCAATATTATGATTTTGAATAAAGTAATTTTTTAAAACAAATAAAATTATTGAGTTAGCAACTCAATTCAGAGTAAAGGTCAGTAAAGAAACGCTTAAAAATAATTTATGGAATGGGCTTTATTAAATTCTTAATTTATTGTTGAGGGCTTGATTATCTTGATATCTACATCTTTATTTAAAGCAAGTAAACAATTCGTCGAGACGACGTCCTCGCTCTCTTAGCCGTCCTACACAAAAACTAGACCACACCAACTATAACAACAAACAATCCCAAAGATTTCGACATGAATGGCGAAAACTTGAATCAACCCTCTTATAATTATAAAACAAGCCTAAATAACGGTAAATACCGTGTTTATTAATAGTCGGAGGCCCAAAGAGGATAATAATAGCGATGTAATTAACAGGAGGGTCAGCGGCCGCACGAATCCTTGGACGGCGAGCGCCGGCCGGTGCAGCGCGGTGTCAACGTGCGTCCTCCAACTGCACTCGATACTAATAAGTACTTTTACTTCGATGTTTGCATGTATTATGTGTTTGTTGTGAGGCTAGAGATGGAAGTACGGCCGTCGAATCTTGGCGAGTTTGAAGTTAGGCTCTGCGAATTTTAGCGTTTGAAAACTCGCAACAAATAAAGGTTTAAAAAATAAATTATGCCAATAACAGTTTTGTAACAGCAATAAGATATGCAAATTGCATTTATTTGTTTACTGTAGGTACCTTATGTTAGGGTTTAAACTCTTGAACTCTGAGCGAAAGCTGACGTTCGTACACCTATTGTCTTTCTATTATGTCTGATTTTTTTATTGCGGTATTCGAATGGCTAATTAATTTTTGTCAGCCAATAGTTGCTTTCACAATACATTTATATTATATTAAAACTAAACTTACATTAGTGAGTGTAGCAATTAATTAAAGGCTAATGTAGCGGACAATAAAAGGCCCCGTGTACTATATTCGGACATACATTTATACATACTGAAAACAATAAGATAAGAATTACCAATTAATACAAGTTATATGAAAGGTAAATTAATAATAATAGATCATTTATTTTATCCCACAATGGTTTTGTTGCAATAAACAGTTTATAACTACATACTAATTGATTGAGCTGGTGCTTGTTACAGATTTCGGAGAAACCTGTGCTACAGTTCCCCAGGACCCACTTTACGGCCTCACACATATTTATAGGCAGGTAACTATAATTCCTTCAAACAACCGCAAGGAAAAAAAATGAAAAATTAACAATAATAAAAAAAAAACACTAGTAAAATTAAGCTCCAGAAAAAAAGGAGAAGAAAGAAAACATTTAAAACAAAGCAGTCAATGGAAGTGTGATGGATGGAGCGAGGTGAATGTGTTGATGATGGAAAGGAACAGTGCATAGTGGTGAATGTGTCGAAGCCTTGTGGGACCATGGGGTTGATGTGAAAGCGTTTTACCAGGGCCTTGGGATCAAGGCAAGGAAGGAACGGGGTAGGTTATTTAGTCAGTAAGACTCTAACACTGTTTCTCGCTCCGCCCGAGGGTATTCGTTATTGGATGATATTTACCTACAATAAAAAAAACTCGGTTAAAGATGCATTCATTTCTTTTCTCCAAGAAAGAGTTAATTAGTCCTGTAACTTGGACCACCTACCTAATAAGCAGGCATTTAATGATCATAATAAGTCACCATTTTGTTGCAGCCAGTGTGACTAGTTCACTAATAATGCGTTATTAGGCCCTTTAGGCTATACTTTTTTATTGTAAACTAGCGACTCGCCCCAGCTTTGCACGGGTACTGATATTGAATATATTATGCATGTATTATACACATAAAACTTCCCTTAAATCTGACACTCTTTTCCGCCTTGCCCAAGGGGGGATTTCGTCTTTAGATGATTTTTCAAAAGATAAAAAAAAAACATCGTGAGGAATCCGGTATGTCCTAGAACCAAAAATTCGAAGACGTGTGACATACACTAATCTGTACTGGGCTCTTTTGGTGGATTACGGCCCATTGTCTGTCCCAACAGTGGAAATATTATTAGGCTGATGCTACGCTATGCTATTTGCCAAAACACGTGTTTTGGTTACTTAGTGATTTCTTTTTAGTTCTGAAAATTATCGAACGCGGACTTCTAATGTAGGGTAAAGGAAGTTAACCACTGTGCTAATATATAAGTAGGCTATAATAACATAAAATCATACCACATAGATTAAATAGAAACGGCGGAACACTCGCCTCTAGCGCGTGGACCGCTGAAATTGTGGCAAATTGTCACGATTTCACATCTATTAGCTCACACGACAGTGCCGGCTCTTATCTCTGTGCTTGTCTATCAGTGACTACGGGTAGTCTAGATGTGTGAATTTCGAGTCCAAGTTTTCAGATTGAGATATTAGCGCGTAAAGTAACTTTCTTTATAATATATCAATCTACCACGACCTTTTAAAGCGATCCATTTGGCGACCTAAACTGAACTCACTCGCCTGACATTTTAACACGTTATGGTAAGGCCCCTTGCACTCTCCTGGAGAGTTTGACAGAGGTGGACCATTAGATGGTATTTAGAATTTGATAATATAAAAAAAAAACATAGTAAGTGAAATCTACCAGGGAACTATGAAAGCGAAGAGTTAATTTTATACCAGTACCCTAATGCTTCTGCTCACCCCTCGACCAAATAATGGGTGCGTCAGATAAGCCAAGAATCTCTTCGGGATGTTTGTCCACTTTATGATATACAATCCCATTTAGGATGGGCTCGCCCCCTGTACTAATATGACATTAGAATAATAGTCTGTTGGAAAGAAGTAAGGGATATATAAGTTACCAACCGTTTTTAAGCAGGTTCGATAAAGAAAAATGTACCTATGGTTGAAATGCACTGTGATATCAAACACTATTTTATTATTAACTAGAGATCCACCCCAGTTTCGCACGAGTGCAAGGCTAATCTACACTAATCTACACTAATATAATAAAGAGGTAAAGTTTGTTTTTTTGTTTTTTTATTTTTTTGTTTGTAGGAGGTAATCTCTGGAACTACTGGTCCGATTGGAAAAATTTTAGCAATAATAGAAAGCTGCTTTACTCCTGAGTGACATAGGCTATATTTTATGTACGCGGGCGAAGCCGCTGACAAAAGCTAGTTTATAATAAAGAGGTAAAGTTTGTTTTTTTGTTTTTTTGTTTGTAGGAGGTAATCTCTTTAACTACTGGTCCGATTGGAAAAATTTAAGCAACAATAGAAAGCTGCTTTACTCTTGAGTGACATAGGCTATATTTTATGTACGCGGGCGAAGCCGCTGACAAAAGCTAGTATTAAATATATTAGGCTCTAGACAGTCCGAGCAGTCCGATTGCAGTCGGCGTGCAGTCGTGTGAACGGTACACCGACGGTTGGTTTGCAGTTCTATTGCAGTCGTGTCAACTGCATTCAAACTGCATCCGAACTGCAAATTTGCAGTTGGATTGCAGTTGAAATGTAGTCCGTCTGTATAGAGCCTTACGCATTCATTATACTTACATACAGACCTTACTCTAAAATAACTCTATCTCTTAAAATAATATAAGAATCATAATACCTATTAAGTAGTGCTTTCCAAGTATGGCACATTTCTCGGTAAAGGGTCAAAAATGCCATAATATGCCAGATTAAAAAATCGTAAAAGACAATAAAATGGCATATTTAATTATGCTATATCAAAAACTCGTAAAAGGCAATAAAATGGTATATTATGCCAGATCAAAAAATCATAACAGGCAATAAAATAGCATATCATATCATAGCAAGATCAAAAAATCATAAAAAGGTGCTAAAATGGTGTGTTTGGTCAAATACCTACCCGCTAACACCTGGCTGACAATTTTTTATGATTAGACCGACATACAAAGAGTTGTAAAACCCGCCAGGTGCACCTCCTGTAGCCGCATGCGTCCCTGGTACTAGGTGTACAGATACAATGATTGCGCACACACATGTCCTAGACAGGTGGCTCTACTTGCATGTTAATGATTCATTAAAATATGACTTTTAAAATAGATATGAAATATTTAATAATATCCTAGAAATAAAAGTTGTAATTATAATTACTCAACTGTTTGGAAAAATACATCTCCTTGTACTGAGTATATATTGTGCAGCTTCTTTTGTGGTTGGAACTCAATGTATGGAATGGAATTTAAAAAAAATGCTTGGTCCCTACTTCCTATCCAACAAGCCAGAAGTCTACTGGGCCCATGATGATGATGAGAGTTCTAGGTCAATGGGAAATCATCATCATCATCATTTCAGCACAAAGACGTCCACTGTTGGACATAGGCCTCCCCAAAATGGGAAATTTCATATGAATTTTGATTCCCTTGAGAGTGTAGGAATATAGTTTCTTTGCGAATAAACGGTCATATCTTTTTATTTCGTTAACTTACAAGTTTGAGTTTTTCACAGCCTCGAGACTGCAGACTTGATCATAGTGTGTTAATTTCAACTTAATACCTCCAAGCATTTCCGAGATAAAGGATCTTGACAGACAGAAAAAACACAAAGTGGTTCTAAAAGTTATCCGTTTTTTCTTTTACAGTTACGGAATCCTAAAAAGAAACCGGTCAAGTGCGAGTCGGCCTCGCGTACGAAGATTTTCTTACCATTATCTGTAAAACGACAAACAAATAACGTTTGTTGTATAGGAACCCTCTTAAATATATATATTTTTTTATTATTTCTTGTTATAGCGGAAAAAGCAATACATCACCTGTGAAATCTTTAACTACTATGAGTGAATCAGAATAAGATCGATTGCCAGGATGTGACGTCACGTCGTACGGTCAAATCGAAGAAATCTTGGCAAAATGAAAGAACTCAGAAGCACTCTGAGATGAGTAAAATTGAAGAACTTTTTATGGTGGCAAAAATCATCAATCGAATGACGAATCCCGCCCTTGAGCGGAACGGGAGACAGTGTTCGACTTCCTCAGACTAAACGACCAGTTCTTTCCTGCCTTACTGCCAGGGCCCCGGTGTTCCGCTTTAGAAAATTGAAGAATTGGATTCTGATTTAACTATTTTCGTTCACAGTTCGTAAATAAACTAAATTAAAAAGCAAACGGCAAATCGGTCCTATTCTCATATGAAACCTATAAAGTGCAATAGGTAAAATTTTGGTGACAGACAGACCGACGAACAGCGGAATCGTAGTAATAGGGTCCAGTTTTAGTCTTTGGGCACAGAACCCTAGATATATATCACACATATACATACAAAACGTTTTGGGAACACTTTCATTGTGCGTACAGAAAAGGAGTGGTATTTCTTGCTGGAGTCTGTGTTACCTGATGGCTACAATCCGGGAATCTTTAAGTCAAGAGTGAATAGGTTACTTCTAGGTAAGCGCGCTCCATCGTCGACCGCATCGTCGCTTTCCATCAGGTGAGATAGCGGTCAATAAAAAATAGTAACAAATTATCCAGCCGTCATTATAATTAAAATACAGTGGCATAAAAATAGCCACAATATGGATAACCTGTTCCTTATCAGTTTAATCCTTGCTCGTATAATTAAACCAACAGAAAAGTTTTAAAGTTCATCAGGGTTATTTGCTCTCTGTTAATTAATATTCATTTTTAATTAATAACCGGCGCATTCCTGAGTCCAATGAGATCATTTGTGGCTGTAGCAACAGTGTGGCTCCATTGAACAATATTGGATTGATCAAATGATAAACTTGTATGTTAACGGTATTGGTACACTATGTTCTACCAGCGGCTTTGCCTGCGTGAAACGGGTGTCCAAAGTTCGCGTGGACAAACTTTGGACGGCTGTTTCACGCGGGCAATCTCCGTTTCATCACCTTTTTTTTTGTGGGAAATCATCCAATGACATCTCCTGTTCTTGGAGCGAGAGAGTTCTCTTCGCCTTCCTTCCAGGGCCTGGAGTTCATTTTCACATAACCCATGTTCTTGCCCCTAAGTAGAATTTTAGGAAATTCTCTTTTAGTACTCGTTTAAAAAAAAGCCTTGTGCATAGTTTCGCGTTTCTAGGTCCAGTAGGTTGGGGTGTGCGTTGATATGTCAGTTAGACAGTTTGTCTTTTTATATGAATACAAATGAGCGATTGCGATTCAATTTAATGTGCAGTGAGTGAGCCAAATCCTTTTATAAAAGTGTTGATTTCTATTTCTGAGGGAGAGCGCGAGGACACGTCAGACTTTTACTGACAAAAACCACACCTGTGTCCTTCAGTAGCCCTGCACTCTGGGACCAAGGGTTTACTTTAAAAAGGTTCTCCGTGGTCTGGTAGGTTACGGGAGTCCGATTGATGTGATTCATACAGGGCCGGTCATTGTGGCGACATTTGGGGGAGTCTTATGTCCAACAGTGGCCGTGTTTGGGTAGAAATGGTGATTTTATACAAAATCTCACATAATGGTAAGCGATCAATGATGTCGATAGAATCTGATTACTTAGAAGTAACCATTTACACTTGAATAAACAAAAGAAGAAGAAGGAACAAAAGAAATACAGACACTTAGACTCAGGTTCAAGTACAGTAAATAAACCAAAAAAGAACTAACCCACCTGCCTATAATGCCTTTCTCTGTAGGGAAAGGTCAAATTGATAACATCGCTTATGCTCAGCTTGTATTGGCAATTTCAGGCCATTTATTGTATTACTAGCTTTTGCCCTCGGCTTCGCCCGCGTGGTATTGGGGTTGGGTTTGGGGTTTCCGGGATAAAAAGTAGCCTATGTCCTATTCCGGAGTGTATCCTATGCCTGTGCCAAATTTCATCCAGATCCGTCCAGCCGTTTTGGCGTGATTCAGTAACAAACATCCAAACATCGTAACTTTCGCATTTATAATTCTAGCTTTTGCCCGCGGCTTCACCCGCGTGGTATTGGGGTTGGGGTTGGGGTTTCCGGGATAAAAAGTAGCGTATGTCCTATTTCGGAGTGTATCCTATGCCTGTGCCAAATTTCATCCAGATCCGTCCAGCCGTTTTGGCGTGATTGAGTAACAAACATCCAAACAACGTAACTTTCGCATTTATATTAATAAGATAAGATACGTACAGAAACTCCACGTTTCTCAAGAAAGTTTTCGACCACCATCTGTCATGTCCAATAATAAATAGATCGTTACTTAGTTCCTTCTGTGGGTATCTATATACCTACCTATCGACACATAGTGAGTGTGTGTCGTCATTTTCTTATTGGCTATTGATCAATCAGACCCTTCGTACATAAATTATAGGCGAGCGGTACGCTCGGCTAGAAAACTGTTTGTACTTTGATTTATTTGTTTTGCCTACTTTACTGTCTTTTAGTATGCGTTAGGGGGTGGTTAGGGTTGAGGGGACATGGAAGAATGTTTACGAGACGTATTTTGACTGGCTATTGTCTTGGTAGGTTTTGATGCTTGGGACCAAAGGGGCATTATTGACATGGACTCTAGCTGGATGATTTTCAGGGTTGTGTTAAAAAATGACCAGAGTAGTGTAGAGTTGTAGCCCAGAGTTATTATTTTATGACTCGAGTAGCTACCCAAGTGACTCCAACTTCGATTAGGGTAGGTTGGAGTAAGCCATTGACAATTGAACTTGACTTTTGCGTTAAAAATGCGGGTTTAGGGTATCTATCCTGTGACGTCATTAGAGTTAACTCCAACATCTTTGATTTCTCTATTTTAGCTTTAAAGTGACCGAACTGTGACCCATGAACGCCCCATCTGCACTGTGCCTAGTGAGGGTCGCGTAAATCTGATGAAAACAACATGCACAGGACCGATCCTTATTACGATTCTAGGGGTTTTTTATGTTAGGTAAAAATCATCATATGACGAATCCCGCCCTTGGGCAGAGCGGAAAACAGTGGCAGACTCTTACTGACTAAACAACCTACCCTGTGCCTTCATTACTTTATTCCCAGAGCCCCGGTGTAACGCTTTCGCAATAACCCTCGGCCCCGGGAGGCTTCGACCCTGTAGGGCCCCTACAGTTTGCTGACAACTCCTTGAGGCGCGCGGGAACAGTGGGCGCTGTCGACGACTTGTGCTTGGTCTGGACTGTTACCAGACGACCGGACGGCGAGCTACCCATTGCTCGCCGTCCGCAAGCCACCGTCTACGGTGGCCGGAACACTAGGGGTAGATCTAAGGCCAGCCGTGGACGTCTTTCGGCTGAAATGATGATGATGACATTCCCTCTCAAATTTTCTCATTAAAACTATCTAATTGGTTGCTTGAGCATTCCCTATTTTCCTCAGAAAGAGTTATTTAATAACTTATCAAGATATCAAAAACTACTTTTAAAAGAGTGACGTCTATATTACGAAGTTTCAAAGTCTTTGTGCTCGCCAGTACAATATAGTCGAATTAATTGTTGGGGAGCCCGCTATTTATCTTCTTCGTGTCTATTAGGCACCCGACGTATCTAGACACCTCGAGATGAGACCTAAGATGTGTCTAGCGGATGGATATTGAGTGATATTGATGGATGTTTACAGTAGGGATGTAACTAAATCGGAACTGGAGTTTTTAAATTTGGTTTATCGGAACCGACATCGAAACCTTTATTGGAATCGAAGTTGAAACCGAAGTCTCGAAATCCTTTGAAGGGATCTTGATTGAATTGAATAAAAAACTTTCATAAATATAGTCATCATCAGCCTTCTCAATGTTCTCTAGGAGAGGAAATGGGCCATAATCCACCACTCGGGCTCAGAGCGAATTGGTGGATATCACATGTCTACGAAATTTTGGTTCTAGGACATGCTGGTTTCCTCACGATGTTTTCATTCACCGTTCTGAGAGGAGTGGTGATGAAAAAATTACACAAAGTAAAGCACCTGGCTGGGTTTGATCCCGCGACCTACAACTCCTAAGTCGGGGCCGTTACCACTCGGCCACCACTGCTCTCATTGCTGCGGAAGGGCGTCACCCTGGTGCGGTCTGCGCTGGGGAGCGCCTGCCGCGTCAGTCCGGTGGCTCGCCAGACGCTGGGGCGGACTCCGCCGAAGAGGCCCGCAGGTCCTTCGGCGAGCTGGTGGTCGCGGCGCTGCGCGACATGGGCCGCAAGAGGGTCGCAAAACGGGCTTCGAAGGAAAAGACCGTTTTGAAGCACGCCACCTCTTTGTCCGAGGCCTTCGATAAGGCCTTGGACAGGAGTGTGGCGAAGCTGCGGGCCGAGCTCCGGGCCGAGCTTCGCGATGAGCTTCGGGCCGGGCCCGCGGGCCCTGGAGCCGTTCGGCGGGAGGCCGTCGGAGGGGGTTCCGGGCAGGGGCAGGGGCAAAGTCGGCCCCAGCCCCAGCCTGAGGCAGGGAGCCAGCTGCTGACGCTGGTGCAGTCGGAGCTGGCTGCCGTCCGGCAGCAGCTGCAGCAGCAGCAGCAGCAGTTCCAGCTGCAGATCCAGCGGCAGCTGTCCCTGCTGGAAGGAATTGTTCTGCGCCCCCCATTGGCGACCTCCGGCCAGCGCCAAGCGGCATCATATGCTGCTGCCGCTGCGGCCACGCCTGCTGCGCCCAGGGCGGGCCCGTTGGGGCAAGCCGGGCGCAGGGCCTCAGCGCCGGAGCCTACGAGGCCAGCCCCGGTGGCTGGGCAGCATCGGGCGCGAGCCGCTCCTCCCACGAGGGGTGGTGTGGCGCCTGCTGCTGCTAGAACAGCGGGCGCTCCCATCGTGGTGGCGGCGACTCAGTCGCGCCTGCCGCCTCCCCCGCCTCAAGAGCCATTGTCTGGCGCCGAGTGGACGGTCGTCGGCGCCAAGAAAAGTGCGGGTAAGGCGCGCAGGGCGGCAAAGAAGCGCGCTAAGCGCCAAGAGCGCAGGAAGCGGGCCATGGCGGCGAGACTTCGCGCCCCGAAATCCGAGGCTGTAGTGATCACACTGCAGCCTGAAGCGGGAAAGAAGGGCGCGAACTACGACTCCGTCATGGAGAAGGCAAGGCGGGCGGTGTTGCCCCACCTTGACGAGCTCGGAGTGCCTGGGGGCTTCTGCATAAGGCAGACCCTAACGGGGGCCCGGATTCTTGAGGTCCCCGGCTCGGCCAGTGTCGCTGACATCCTGGCCGACAAGATTAGGGTGGCCCTCAGTGCGGAGGAGGCCCGAGTGTCCAGGCCCACCAAGTGCATCGACATGCGCATTATGGGCCTGGACGATTCAGTCAAGGTGGACGAGGTGGTGGCCGCCATCGTCAGGGTGGGTGGTTGCACGACCGAACAGGTTCGGGCGGGTACCATCCGCGCTGACAGCACGGGCATGCGAGCCGTAACGGTAAGCTGCCCCGTGCCGGCGGCCAAGGCCATCACTGGTGAGGGCCGACGGCTTCTTGTGGGCTGGGTCTCCGCCCAGGTTAAACTGCTGGAGCCCAGACCTCTGCGGTGCTTCCGCTGCCACGTGGGGCACCACGTGGGGGCCTTCTGTGCCGCGGAGGTGGATCGCAGTGACCACTGCTACCAATGCGGTAAGCCCGGTCACAGGTCTGCTGAGTGCCGGAATGCGCCGCACTGTTACGCATGTGCGGCGGCAGGCAAGCAGGCCGACCACCGGGCTGGGAGCAGGTCCTGCGACCCCCCGGCCAAAGTGAAGGCCAAATTAAGTCGCCCCCCCACCACCACCGCCGCCGCCGCAGCCGCTTCCTCGGCCGCCAGCGCGGCTTCTGTCGTCGCCGCTACCGCTATGGCGGCGCCCTCTCAGAGGGCTAGGGAGGAGACAATGGACTGCCAATAACGGCCCCATTACGTCTCCTCCAGGCGAATATCAACCACTGCGCCCCAGCTCAGGATCTGTTGCTCCAGAGCATGGCGCAGTGGTCGATAAACGTCGCCGTGGTCTCCGAGCCGCACTTTGTCTTGCCCAGAGCTGACTGGGTTCAGGACCTGAGCGGCTCGGTGACCCTTATCTCGTCGGCCGCCGCTGGTACCCCGACCCTCGAGGCCGTCACGAAGGGTCGGGGTTGCGTGGCAGCACGGTTCGGGGACATTGCAGTGGTAGGCGTCTACCTGTCCCCGAACAGAACTCTCGCCGATCTTCACGACTCCCTCAGGGAGCTGAAGACCGTCGTCGCTGGGTATGGTACCCTCCCCGTGGTCGTTTGCGGGGACTTCAACGCCTGGAACATGGCTTGGGGTTCCCGGCTCACGAACCAGCGGGGTCGGTTGGTGGAGGACTGGGCTCTGGAAACAGGCCTGGTCGTCCTAAACCGGGGTTCTGTCCCCACGTGTGTGCGGGTGCAGGGTGAGTCCGTGGTGGACATTTCGTTCGCCAGCCCCGCTCTGACACCGCGTGTAGTTGACTGGCGCGTCATGGAGGGGGTGGAGACATACTCGGACCACCGGTATATCCGGTTTGACGTCTCCGCCCAGACCTCGACCGCGCCGGTCCGACAGACCCCATGTGGTCCGCGTTGGGCGCTGAGGCAGCTGGAACGGGAGCTCTTCCTGGAAGCCGCGGCGGTGCAGGCCTGGGTGCAAGCACCGGTCAGGCCTGCCGACATCGACGTCGAGGCGGAGTGGTTCCGGGAGGCCTTGTCGCAAATTTGCGACGCGGCAATGCCCCGTCTCCGCCCAGGACGCGCCCGACGCCAGGTGTACTGGTGGTCGCCAGAGCTTGCGACGCTGCGCGCCGCATGCAATGCTGCGCGACACCGGTATACCAGACACCGCAGGCGCCGCTTCCGCCCGCCGGATGCGGAGGCCGTAGAGGCGGAGCTGTATGAGGGATTCAGGGTGGCAAAGCGCACCCTCCGATCGGAGATAAAGCGGGCCAAAGACGAGGCCTGCAAAGCGTGGCTGGGGACGCTCAACGCTGATCCGTGGGGACGCCCATACAAGTTGGTGCGAGAGAAACTCCGCCCATGGGCTCCCCCGTTGACGCAGAGTCTCCGGCCACAGATCGTGGAGGGTGTGGTGAGCGCTCTGTTCCCTGCGCGGGGGGACCACTCCCCCCCGCCCATGGCTCCGCCACCAGCGGTGTCTGACGTGGACCAAGTCAGCGACGACGGTACCAATGCTCCGGAAGTGACCGAGGCAGAGATGAGAGTGGCGGTACGCAGGATGGGTGCGAAGAATACCGCCCCAGGACCAGACGGCTTGCCTGGAAAGGCTTGGGTCCTGGCCATGGAGGCTCTCGGTTCTCGATTGGGGGGGCTCTTTAGCGCATGTTTGGAGAGGGGCCAGTTCCCACTTCCCTGGAAGACGGGAAAACTGGTCCTCGTCGCGAAGCCGGGGCGCCCTGCGGACTCTCCGTCCGCGTATCGGCCCATTGTGCTGCTTGACGAGGTGGGCAAGCTCTTTGAAAGAGTCATTGCAGACCGCCTCGTCAAGCACCTAACACTGAAGGGGCCCGATCTCGCGGACGACCAGTTCGGGTTTCGCAGGAGGCGCTCCACGGTGGACGCCATCATGCGCGTGCGAGCCCTCACGACGGGGGATGCGGTGTCCCGGGGCAGGTGTGTCTTGGCGGTGTCGTTGGACATTGCCAACGCCTTTAATTCCCTGCCCTGGAGTTGCATTAGGACGGCACTCCGGTATCACCGGGTGCCCGACTACCTCTGTCGTACAATCGAGGCCTACCTGTCCGACAGGTACATAGTATACCCCGGTCACCAAGGAGATTGGAAACGGCGAGAGATGTCGTGCGGTGTCCCACAGGGATCGGTACTAGGACCGCCCTTGTGGAACATCGGGTACGACTACGTGCTGCGCGCCGACCTCCCCGTAGGGGTCAGCGTGGTCTGCTACGCAGACGACACGCTGGTCCTAGCGCAGGGAAGGTCGTACCAGGCGGCGGTCGAACTAGCGACACGTGGGGTTGCGACAGTCGTTGAGAGGATCCAGCAGTTGGGACTCAAGGTGGCACTGCACAAGTCCGAGGCCATGTGCTTTCACGGCCCTCGGAACGCGCCACCAACGGGTTCCCAACTAACGGTAGAAGGAGTTCACATCGGCGTCGGGTCGACGATGAAGTACTTGGGACTTGTCCTCGACAGCCGATGGAATTTCGAGGAGCACTTCCGACGTCTGGCCCCCAAACTCAATCGGACGGGGGCTGCTCTCAAGCGGCTCCTGCCGAACCTTGGGGGTCCAGACGCCTTCTGCCGGAGGCTCTACGCCGGCATCGTCCGGTCCATGGCCCTTTATGGGGCACCAGTGTGGGCGCCGACGCTGCGTAAACGCCCGGCGGCCCAGCTGAACGCCTGCCAGAGGGTCATGGCCATCCGGATGGTGCGGGGATACCGCACGGTGTCCCGCGAGGCGGCGAGCCTCCTTGCTGGCCTACCACCGTGGGATCTGGAGGCAACAGTCCTTGCACGCATGCACGACCAGCGCGTGGAGGTGCAACGCCGGGGCGAAGATCCGCTGCCCGAACATGTCGAGGCGTTGCGGAAGGAGCTCCGGCGAGATCTCATGGTGAAGTGGAAACAGCGACTGTCGCAACCCAGCGCTGGGCACACCGTAATCTCAGCGGTAGTGCCCCTCTTTGAGGCGTGGCTGGATAGACCTCACGGCGTCCTCACCTTCCGCATGACGCAGGTTCTCACCGGACATGGGAAGTTCGGGAGATTCCTGCACCGGATTCGTGCTGAAGAGACGTCCGGGTGTCGCCACTGTGAGGCGAGCCCGGAGGACACGGTGGAGCACACGGTGGAGGTGTGCCCTGCTTGGGAAGAGCATCGCCGTGTCCTCGTGGGGGTGATCGGCGGCGGCGACCTCTCGCGCCGGGCCCTGGTTCAGGCCATGGTCCGCAGCGAAGAGGAATGGCAGGCGGTCGCCTCCTTCTGCGAAGCAGTAATGCTCGTAAAGGAGGAGGCCGACCGCATAAGGCAAAGGCAACGGCGCACTCGCCGTAGCCGTCGCCGCCGCGATCCTGCCGATATCCGGCCACCGTAGACACTGGCTCGCGGACGGTGAGCAATGGGTAGCTCGCCGTCCGGTCGTCTGTAAGATCGAGTCCTAGTCGTCAACGGCGCGCACCGTTCCCGCGCGCCTCAAGGAGTTGTCAGCAAACTGCAGGGGCCCTTCAGGGTCGAAGCCTCCTGGAGTCTAGAGGGTGGTGGGAAACTGTTACCTCGACTCCAGGAATAGGGCAAGGAAGGTTCGGGGTAGGTTTTTTAGTCAGTAAGAGTCTGACACTAGTCTCCCGCTCCGCCCAAGAGCGGGTTTCGTCATTGGATGATTTTCACCTACCATAAAAAAAAAAAAAAAACCACTGCTCTCATAAACATAAATTAAGAGCGAATTTACAAGATTTTAAATTCAAACAAGGAAAAGAATAATTGACAGTTGAGGTAGGAGGAGGAACACTACAAAGTGATTTAGTGCAGTGGAACTTACATTTATTTAATTTTTTATCTTTTGTTTGTTCAACATAGTAATAAGTGTTATTTACTAACAATAAACTGTATTTACTTCATATATCTCGTCTGTAAGGTTAGTCTGTCCATGGGCTAAGATGCCTGCATATAAATTATTTATTTATAAACTTGTTTGTAGGTACTTTTTATATTGTTAATAGGTTCGCGCTTGACCGCTATCTCACGTCATGGAAAGATCGGAGACGAGACGATGAGGCGGACTTAATGCCTTAGACATTTTGTACCAGTCGACCTTTGGATGCAAAACAAAATTGTGCTAAATCAATTACAAGCTTCGAACTTTAGACTCGAAATCAAAATATCGTAACAGCACTGGTTCGGATCCCAATTTTACGGTCCTACTAACCAATGCTGAGGGGATACTTCAACATTTTGAAAAGTGACGATATATTATAGAGTTCTTGAAAAGTTTTTAAGGTGAGACATCAATTTTGATTTAAAGATGAGAAATGAAAACCCTTTGCTGTTAGTGTGTGTGTTAAATAACCAAGGAAGTTGTGCTTCCTAAAATAACACATTAAACTTATTAAACCTTGTCAATTTTTTCTATTTTGTATGTTAATTTTTTCAACCGAATTTATAGTGTAAGCTGTGCATACCTGTAATAGGCATGCATACCAGTGTAAAGTATTTTCGTATTATTTTATGTGATATACCTGTATGCATTGCTCTTAGTGTGCCAATAAATAAATAAATAAATTATTCCTTCAAAATATACCTTTAAAAATCTTCAAAATATACCTTTCGAATACTGTAATTATAGACACAATCAAAAGACAATAGGTGTGCGGACACTGGTGTCCTCTTGGGGGTTAATAAACAGGATACTCTTAGTAGGTACAATTTAGTAGTTATATTTGAGGTAATGCCCTGCTCGATTGTGGGCTTTCCCATCTGTAAGGTTCTATAGTTTATCCTCAACATTGTTTCCTCATCGAGTTAGTCCTTTATTTTAGATTTTGCACTTCCTTCAGACTCCTAAAACAGCACAATGCGATATCAAGTTACTATTTAAAAAATGTTGTTTTTTGCGTGTAGGTATCCCTAATTCTTATTCTAAAATAAAAGTAGCTTAATTTATTCCTGATAATATCTGCTATCTACAAGTGAAATTCGGTCTAGATTTGTCAGAGATAAGCCGGCAAAAAAAAAAACTGTAGAACAAGATAAAATAAATAAAAAAAAACAATTAAAAATTGCATTTTTGCTATAGGTACCGAATGTACTTTCATAATAGACATTCAGTAAAAAAAAAATGATATAACACACAAAGGCACTTATTTCATTGATACATATATTATGTATAGATTAGTTGTTGTTTGCGGCTTCACCAGAGTGAAAGTAGAAAATACACTTTGAGGCAAAAAAATCAAGGGGCCCAGCACGGTCGAAGCCTTCTGGGGATAAGGGTTGATGCGAAAGCGGAACACCGGGGCCCTAGACCTAAGGCAGGAATTAACGGTGCGTCATTTAGTCAGAAGTAGTCTGACACAGCCTCCCGTTTCGCCCAAGGCAAAAAAGATCATCCAAATCGTACAGCCGTTCGAGTAACAGACAGATTCACAAACTTTCGCACTTCTAATATTAGTGTGAAGTGTGATCTAGGGATAGATTTTACACCACCATGAATATTTTAAGATAAGTAAATTCTTAATTACACACCTTTAAAACAAAAGACCTGTTACTTTTTAACGTCGCAACTACCAGGGCATGAGACAGGGCAAGAGGTATCGTCGTTCACAAGGGAACGGCCCGGAGGCGCATCTGGCAAAGTTTGCACAGCTAACGTTCACTTGGCGGCCCTTTGGTAACCGATAGATTGCAACTTGGCTGCTGTGCTACAAAAACCTGTTGTCCTGTGCAAGCTAATAAAATATCACGCACTATGTACGAGTATATTTTTATTTATTTATTTAATAATTTAAGTTTACGCGTTATTATAATAAAAGAAAAGACGAAGGAAACAGAAAAAATAGATGATGCGTTAATTGATGAATGTTCAATATGTAAATCGTCCCATTACGGGAAAGCCAAAGAGAAAGGTTTTGTTTTAAGTAAACTATAATTTGAGAGCTGTGGTGGCTGAGTGGTAAAGGCCCCGACTTACAAGTTGTATGTCGCGGGTTCAAACTCATCCAGGTGCATAAAATGTAATTTATTTCATCACCACTGCTTTCAAAACGATGAAGGAAA
Source organism: Mythimna loreyi (assembly GCA_029852875.1). NCBI lineage: Eukaryota > Metazoa > Arthropoda > Insecta > Lepidoptera > Noctuidae > Mythimna > Mythimna loreyi. The sequence continues at coordinate 20,289,756 of CM056789.1, read as the reverse complement.
ACATCATGAGGAAACCGGCATATTCTAGAACCAAAAATTCGAAGACATGTGACATCCACCAATTCACACTGAGCCCGCGCGGTGGATTATGGTCCATTCTCTCTCCTAGAGAGGAGGCCTGCATCCCAGCAGTGGGAACATTAATAAGGCTAATGGTGATCATGAAACTATTATTTTATGTAGCTACGTTTCACCAAAATACAATGTCTCAGAAACATTAACCAATTTTTTTCGAATGGTGTCCATCGCGGCGGTATCATGAGACCATGTCATCAATATGTTGGATTCGATTCTCTACTTTGATTGGATTGGATTCGATTTTCACTTATTTTTATAATGTTTGTAACAGCGAATCCAATATTTACTTGTTATATTAGGAAATATCGTATCTCGTAGTGTGGTGCAAGCATTGACCGGTGTGCAGTACAAATATTGGCGGAGCGTCTGCCGCGCCGCCGCCGCTCTGACTCACGACCATATAATGGGAAACTCGAGACAACGCACTAATCGATGCGCTTTTTAATACAACACAAAATTATCGCGGCTGGGAACTCATTCAGATGAGGATTCTTATTAGGAAAAATAGCCATTATAAATTCGTAATATTATAAATTGACATTACTATTGATTGCTATTAATTTTTATTGGTACAATTTTTTATTATAATAAAGCCTCTCCTCTAGTTATTATAATTATCCTTCTTTTGCTGTGCCCGACAGGGTCCAAGATTGTTTCTCTTTGCTAATGTATACCATCTAAGCCTACATTGTGGATTGCAATAAAGAATTGAGTACCTATTGATTCTGAGGAATGTTTAATTGTTCAGAAATAAGATTGTAATTAGTGATGGTTTTGAAGTGTCAAATTGTTATGTATTTAATCATAATAATTTAAACAGAATGGCCGAAGCCAGTTATTCTATCTAAGCACTATAGGTAAGTACATAAAACTCTGAATAATAAAATACAGATCTAAAAAATTAAATTAAAAATAATTAAAAACAGATTTTTTCTGCACAGGACTTCTTGCTTGTATGGGTCACTATTTAATACAATTTTTTAAATTGAATTTTATTTTATTTAATAATAATCTTACTACATACTATGTCTTGTATGCTATATTCATCTCTCCGGCGGGATCTTGTGATGACAAAATGGCATCAAAGACTGTCGCAACCCACCGCTGGGCACGCCATAATTTCGGCGGTAATTCCCGTCTTTGAGGCGTGGCTTGAAAGATCTCACAGCGTCCTCACCTTCCGTATGACGCAGATTTTAACGGGACATGGCTAATTCGGGAGGGAAGGGCATCGCCGTGTTCTCGTGGGAGCGATCGGAGGCGGCGATCTCTCGCGCCGGGCCTTGGTAGAGGCCATGGTCTGGAGCGAGAAAGAGTGGCAGGCGGTCGCGTCCTTCTGCGAAGCAGTAATGCTAGCAAAAGAGAAGGCCGACCGTATCAGGCAAAGCCAAAGGCACTCACGCCGCAGCTGCAACCGCCGTATCTCCGAACCTGATTTCCGGCCACCGTAGGCGCGGGCTTGCGGACGGCGAGCAATGGGTAGCTCGCTGTTCGCCCATCCGGTAACCACCGAGCCCATGTCGTCAACGGCGCGCACTGTTCCCGCGCGCCTCAAGGAGTTGTCAGCAACAGTAGGGGCCCAGCAGGGTCCGACCCTGCTGTCCGACCCTGCTGGGCCCCTTTTTTCGCATCAATCCTTGGGGATTGATGCGAAAGCGGAACACCGGGGCTCCGGAATGAAGGCAGGAAAGTACGGTGGGTCGTTTAGTCAGTAAAAGTCTGACACTGTCTGCCCGCCCAGGGGCGGGATTCGTCATTCGATGATTTTTCCCACCGAAAACACAAAAAAAAATGCTATATTCATCTCATAAAGTTTTATACATCTATCAGTTCTATAATCTCTGTTCTTCTCTAAGAGTGCAAGCGCCGAGAATGTCTGGAGTACATGTGATTTGGAGGACGCAACTGTCCGACACGTGGCAACTGCCAGGAACTAGGATATTTCCTGCTACCAAGTATAGTTGTTTAGTACATACAAATTACCTATAATGTATACAAGTTAGTACTGAGAATCTATAAAATTTTCCTGGATAACGATTTGTCATCATCGTCATTTCAGCTGAAACACGCCTCCACTGCTGGACAAAGGCAAAACTTTTATATTCCTTGAACATAGGCCAGAAGATATCCACAGAACAACCAAAGTCACCAACATAACCTTAAGTTTCGCCAAACGGGCACATTGCTCGCACATCAGATAGTATATCTATAATATGGTCACCACTTGTTCCTTTTTTTGTGTTCTAGAAAGCGTTCTCTCTTTCGGAGGCCAACCCATGGTCCCAGTAAACACTACGCGCCGCTTATAACTCGATTCTGCTCGGTCTGGCGAGCAATCCATTGCTCGCCGTCAGCAAGCCCACGTCTATAGTTGCTGGAAGTCGAGATTGGGATCCCGGCGGCTGGGGAATGAGGATGTCTGTTCCTTCATCTCTTTCGCTAGCATTACTGTTTCGCAGAAGGAGGCGACCACCGTGATTGTCCGTAAATGCTACAACGCTTTCCATTTTAAAAATAACGTTTATATATACCAGTATTTGTTAAATAATTTTGACGATCCTCATCAATGAATAAATAAATTATTCAGTAATCGAGGAAAAATGTCTTAATGGCGATAACATGACAAATGAATTTCGTTACGTCCACATAAATACGCGTATCAACATGTTAAATAACACATTTTTGTATCTGTACATCTTTATATTATAAGACAATGTCTTAACATTGTCATTACATTGTCAAAATTATTGAACAAATTTTCATGCGGTTTTCACTTATGGTAACACAAATGAAAAAAAAACCATTCAATGACATCTCCCGGCCTTGGGCAGAGCAGTAGATAATGTCAGACTTTTACTGACTAAAAGCCCACTTCTGTTCTTCTTTGCATTCGTCCCTGCTTGCCTACTTGCTAGATTATGATTTTTGATGAATTTAAATCCAACATCACGTCTAAACGGCTAATTTGTGGCAAATAGTGTAATTAAACATAATGTTTTGAACAAAATATATGTTTAATTAGACTATATGCCTATGTGCCTTTATTTACATTTTTTTTTTCCTAAGTTTCCAAACACAGACAAAAATGCGAAGATCAAGTGAAAACCATTTGGAATAAATGACTTTTATTCGTATTGTGTTTACTAAATGAAGGACATATTGATGCGCGGGGAGTGACATTAGCTCCTCCTTAGTCGAGAATTTCAAAGTAGAATTCCCGTGCAAAAAAGATATCTGTAGAAGAAAAAACAGCTCGAACATTCTGCTGTGTCGAAACATTAAAATCAACCCCCATATTTGACGATCATTCTAGATCAAACAGTAGCTATAGGTACGGATGGTTAGCTAGATCTGTGGACAGACAGACAGACTGATCCATTTGCACTCCCGGCGATGGCGGTAGACTAGTGAAAAAGCAAATTAAATATTTAATACTCGCAGTGAGGGAGTGTCGGGAGGCGAGATGAGTCTTTTTTTAAACCTCGCTTTGTTTGTTTTTTCACGGACATTTTCAAAGCAGACCTAACGTGGTGAATTTGTAATTTCGATTGATCAGCCTAATGAATTTTTGAAGCACCGATTTTATGTTCCCCTTTGCTGGTTATGTTGCCCTAGTACGTATTGGAATAATATGATTATTTATTTCTTATGTCCGGGCCATACTAACGAAAAATGCTGAGAATTATCGTGATAATCAACGTTAACTGTAGGTGTGACCACGATTTAATGCGATAATTTAATAACGGTATTAACATTGCCGTTTGACGTTAGGCGATAACTCAAGCAAATTTCAAGTGTAACCAAGAAAGAAATAACATTAAATTTATTGGTACCCACTTAAGCGTGTTAAAATTATCGCGATAATTATCGTAGTAAATATCGCGTTAATGGGCTTTCCATCGTAGAAATACTAGCTGTTACACTCGACTCCATTCGAATATTTGTATCACTCTTTTTTTATATGTTCTAGTAAAATATTGCATACTAACGCTGCTAGCGGCTTCGCCTGCGTAGTATTGGAAAATATTATCCCAAGGAACATCTTCCTAGGATAGAAAGTAACCTATATGCTATTTCAGGATATGTTCTACTCGCGTTCCAAGTTTCTTCGAAATCTTGTGAGATTAGTTTGAAACACAGTGTTAGAGATTACCGATGAGACAAGAGTTGTAACTATTACGGGTCTTGCACTTTCGAGGGCCACGGATGGACGTACGAAAACAAGTTAGGATACTTCTTATAACATTTTGATATCCTGGTAAGATATCCATTTAAAGACAATATAAGCAACTGCAGAAAGACTATCGGTGTTTGTCTGGTCCAGCGGCCTGTGAGAGCACATTGGGAGAGTTTTGATTCGTTGTCAATTGACCAACATATTGAGGACCCATAGATAGTATTTGCTACATGCTTCGCACTGTCTCAATCCGGCACAATTGATACATGATTGCTTGTATACACCTTGGTCTAGCAACTTCCAATTAAATGATTACCAGACAAAGTTTTAGTTTTGGTGTAGTAGTGGCACTTTAAAACTATGTCCCGTTATTTTCACGTAGTTTCCCTTTTTCATGTCGGTAATTTTCTGCCTTTTTTTTTAGCCTGTGTGCTGTGATTAAAATATCGCACTGCATTTTTCATCTCACGCATGTTGTAAAACAGAGAATTTAGGTCGTGGTGAGGCTTACACGCGATGAGCTTGCAACCTGATGTGAATTGCACTCTCATAGGGGACTTATTTTAAAAGCTTTTTATTTCATAGACTGTGTTCAAAAGAGTAAATAGGTACATTGTTTTCACGGTTAAGTTACTTAAGGAAACCATATTCTAAAGAGGTAAAAGAGGGTTGAGAGAGTTTAATCTAGCCGGGTGACTAAATTCCGGCGCCAAAACACCTCTCCTTAGGCTTACGAGCCTGGTAACGCGACCATTACGACCAATACGAATAAACACAGGGAAATTCAATTTCGCGATGATATTTCCCAGAGTTGTTTAAAAAAGAGTTGGCTAGGGGAACAAAGAGTAAACAAAACATAACAAAAGTTTGAAATACGCGAGTCAGGTGCGGTGCGGAATGATATTGCGAGCCGAGGGAGGTCCCACTTTGTCGCAAATACAATCTGCGTACTTGCTACTGGCTATGCTTGCTTGGTACTTTTTGAATGCAGTCTGTCTATGATATTTGAATTCTTTGTGCTATAATAGTGAAAGAGCTATAAAATATTGTTGAAAGTCAGTATATTACGCGGCAAATAAGTTGAACCTGTTGCTATGGTTATGCGCATTCAAAACTCAATATTCAACTATTTATTGCAGATATTATAAATTAATTATAGGTCGCTACGATGTTGTGTGTCGTGGATTATTGTTACTATGTTTTTATGTTGTTCTTTTCTTGTTGTTGTTTGTTTTTGGTTACTCAAAATTATTGCTAATGATGTAGATCTATTTCACTGCAGCCTGCCGAGGTTCACTGAAGCAGCACTAAAGTGCATCAAATATATAGGTATCGATTGATTAATATTACCTTGTATATTTTAATTAAGTTGGTTTTGGTATAATACCTAAGCCATTTAATTTTGTTTTTTTTTTGGTATAGCTAATAATATGTAACATCGCATTGGCGTTCAGCAGTAATGTTGTTATTTACATTGCACAGCATTGCATCAGCGTTATAAATTTCCCACTGCTGGGACACAGGCCTCCGCTCTAGGAGAGGGAATGGGCCATAATCCACCACGCGGGCCCAATGCGGATTGGTGGATGTCACATTTCTTCGAATTTTTGTTTCTAGGACATGTTTCACACGGTTTCCTCACGATGTTTTCCTTCACCGTTTTGAGAGCAGTGATGATGAAATAAATTACAGAAAGTAATGCGCCTGGCTGGGTTTGAACCCGCGATCTATGACTCATAAGTCGGAGCCTTTACCACTCGGCCACTACTGCTGTTATTTACTTACAAAATTTTAAATAAATAATAATAAATAAATGTTTGTTAACGATGAGAGTATCTTGTACTAGTTTATTTGATCCATCTCACAGCTGCATTGCAGTATCATTATTTCACCATGAATTGTAGTGAATTGAATTTACCAAAATACTACTGTAGCTCTCTCCATCTTGTGGGAAACAGTAGCGATGTTTAGAGTAACACAAGTGCTTCTGAAAATACCGGCAATATTCACAGCTTACTTACGTACTGAAACTTGAAGGGAATATCATCATCATCAGCCTTTTTAATGTTCCCACTGCTAGGACACAGGCCTCCTCTCTATGAGAGGGAATGGGCCATAATCCACCACGCGGGCCCAGTGCGGATTGGTGGATGTCACATGCCTTCGAATTTTTGGTTCTAGGACATGCCGGTTTCCTCACGATGTTTACCTTCACCGTTTTGAGAGCAGTGGTGATGAAATAAATTACACAAAGTACGCGACCTACAACTTGTAAGTCGAAGCCGTTACCACTCGACTACCAAAAAGAATATAGACCATCAAAATTACCATCTGGCAATTTTTTTTTAAATGACGAATCCCGCCCTTGGGCGGAATGAAATACAGTGTCAGACTCTTACTGACTAAACAACCTACCCCGTTCCTTCCTTACCTTAGTCAGGAGGCTTCGGCCCTGTAGGGCCCAACATCTGGCTGTAGATTGAGTACTATCTTGTGTTTATTTTTTTATACTATTTTATACCAAACAGCAAGTAACATTGAAAATAAATCTTTTTCTGAAAACAGGGTCATTTTTTTATTGTTGATAGGTTTGCGCTTAAACTTACCTGATATAAAGTGACGTTGCGGGAAAGGGGTAGGTTGTTTAGTGAGTAAGAGTCTGACACTGTTTCCCGCTCCGCCCAAGGGCGGGATTCGTCATTGGATGATTTTTACCTACCATAAAAAAAAACCTATGAATAGGTTTTAATATAGGTAAATAAACCAGCAATAAGCTTGTTTTACGGATATTGTATTTAATAGACCGCCTCCAACCCAGTAACAACACAGAAATTAGAATGAAAACTAAAATTTACGGCGCGTCATAAAAATGGGACCTACTTTTCCCTTTATAATTTTTTTGTTTTTATATTGATCAATCAATGTAATATTTGTAACCAAATGAGTTGGAAACGTCACAATAACACGCAAACCTTCAAACGGACGAACATAAATCAGGCTGGGGCCGTTGTACCCGAGCAGGAAGCAAAGTCGATGCACCCCACGCACACAGCCGCGCGCCGCCGTCAATACGGTTAGCTCACCGAGCCTGCGCCTGTGTGCGTGACACGAATACACGAAAACGCGGAAGTACCACATTAACATATATTTTCCACGCACACAAACACACCCGACACAGCGTAGCTACATGTCTTTGACTCACACAGATAAAGATTTTCCTTTGATTCTGCGCGTGTGTGAGTGCCGCCCTGTAGCTACGCGGCCGGGGGTGTGGTTCTCACAGAGACGCTCTGACGGGAACTGGGCGAGTGAGAATGTGTGTGTAGGTGGTGCTGTGTGCGTGACTGAGCTGAGTAAAGTCGATACAGCGTGTATTTATTTAGTTCATAAGTTATTACTGTGATTTTCGGTGAGTTATTTCAATTCATTTATAATGTGAATCACGGCGTCATTTCAAAGAAATATTTTGTTTGGGCTATACTGCGTTGAAATTGATTATTTGCAGCACTTTTAGCCATAGATTATAAGTTTACTTTCCCAGATACAATTAATAAAGTTACAAAAAAAAGATAACTTGCACAGCATTACGCTAACACACCCCCAACACTCACAGATCATAACTCACCACAAAACCTAACCCAACCAGAAATGCAGCACTGCACAAAACCTAACTACGTCATTGGTAGCACCCTGTGTATAGTATACAGGGTGCGGCGGACACGTGTCTACGGCGGCGGGCTGTGGCAGTGTGCAGGGGCGTGGGGGGCGCGGCGCGGGGGCGCGGGGGCCCGGGGCGAGCGCACGGTGCGGCGCGAGCCCGGCGCGCCCCCGTTCACGGCCAGGGGTCGGCGACCGCACCCCGGCTACGGTGTAACCCCGCTACGAAGCTACGGCACTGCTACGGTGCTACGGGCCGTAGCTTCCTCTTTTGTTTTAATTTCTATTTTCGAACTTTGTATGTAATTTGATTGTTTTTTGTAGGGTAATTTTTTGGTTTTGTGATAGTGTTTTTTTGTTATATTGGGATTAATTTCGCTGGTTCATACAGCTGTAGAAAATTTTGAAAAAAAAATTGTTATTATAATTCAATTACTACGAATTAATACAAATTTATAAATATTGTTTTTATTTTTTTATTAATCTGCATTTGCAATGTCTGATTTTAAATTTATTTTCAATTTATTTTCAGTATAGACAGAGTGTCTACACAGAAAAGGAAGAGAAGTTTCATGGGATTTCCTATTTCGAACCCGCCCCGGGGGTGTGTCGGCTAATTAGTTCACTTTAAATAACCTACATACTTTCCAAACATTGTGGAAGTGGCTTTATGTGTGTTTATTATTGATTAGTAAAATAATTTGTAGTTTTTCATGTATTAGTTTTGAGGGTGACTTACAAAGGGTGTTTTGTTTTAAACTGGGTCAAACATTTATAAAACCCCTCTACAAGTATTTTTTTACAATCAATAGTAAAGTACTATATATATGTATAGAGGACATTAAAATATTAACCAACTATTGATAGATATTAAATTTAAAAACGTATATATGTATTAACTAACAATAATAAAATAAATAATAAAGATTTATTTACTAACTCATAACAGAGTTAAACAAACAGACACACCCCCAACGAAAAACGAAGAACTACCCTCTTTATGCTTTGTAAAAAAAAACTAAAATCTACAGCCTTTTCCTGGTCATAAAGAACTTGGCTATAAAATTGGCCACGATTCGCTGACTAGCCTTAATTAATGTCCTGAAATATATCACGCCACGCTTTCAGCAGGGTGGGCAGAAGCGTATGAATTGTAGGTTAAATATAACTACCGCTCAAATCATGAGGGGAGGTAGAAGGATTTTTTTTGTAGGCAAGATCGGACAGGTCATAAATTTGTTCTTTGTGTCAAAGTTTGTTGCCCTACAGGCCGGTTGGGCGGGAAAATACAGCGCTAGAATATATGACGTATCAGTCTAACTAATTTTATTTTTTAAAAAATACGGATAAACAATTAACAAAGTGGTATTAATAAACATATTGTCATCTGAAAGTACCTAATTAAAATAAAGTTCCGCAGACTGCACTCAGCGGAGTGTTCCCGCCACCAGCCGCCGAGCTGACTCCCAACGCATCACTATTCCCCCACCCATCCTTATTTATACGAGGACTGCATAATTACTGCAATCGGGATGCAGCAGAAAAATCAGGAAACGATCACGCAAACCGCGTCACTGTTACATAAGCGCGGGAGGGGGGCGGTTACGCAAGCGGCGGGGCGGGGGGCGCGGCGGTGGAAGGGGGCGCCACAGCGAGGGTCGTCGATCGATGCGCGGCCGTTCACCCGCCTGCAATGCGCCTGGCCGCCTGCACACATCCGCCTCGGCTCCATGGTGCCCTGGTACCTCCGCCAGCGCCCGGTCGTTCGCTTTTGGGGAAAAATGAGGAAATGACGTTTGATATACGGGGTCTCGATTTCAGGTTACCTTTATTACTTCAATCTTTAATTAAAGTCTGAGTCCAATTTCATGTATTTCTCATTTTTTGTTGAACCTTATTTTAATCACTTATCTCTTTATTTTTTTAATCAAATTAGACAAAAGTAACTTAGCGAATTAGAACACAAAAACTTAAATGTCATCATGACGATCATGCCAAAAAATCACAAAACAAAGAACAATGGAAGTTCCGCCAGGAAAAACAGTATCATTAATCAGCCAATTTAAAGTACGATGCTAAAAGGAAAACTAAAGAATTTTCTTCTGCGGTGTAAAAGTTAGAAACAGCTACACTCTGTATCGGGCGTAGACTTGGCTACGTGACGCTACGCGGCGACGTAGCGGCTCTACGCGCGTGCTACGAGTATTTAGACTTGCACGGGATTGATTTTTCCTTATTTCGTATTCTCGCCGCGTTTTTAGATATTTCGTATAATGGCGTACTCTATGGGGCACGGAAGTTTTCTTGCAGAAATTGAATCATAGGCCTTTGTTTACTTTGCACTTATAAAATGAACGAATTTTTGTGTTTTCGCATTCTCACTACGCATTCGTAGTACTTTTATTAACTAGGTATGCATAAACCGAAACAAAATTCACTGGTAGTCCGAAAACAACACTCGAAGTTCCAATAGGAGCGAGCTGGGATGAAATAGGAATTCCATGATTCCATTTGTAACAAAGGCACTTGGAGCTTATGAACGTACGTACGCTTTATGAGTGCCTGGTATCACAGAAAAAATGAATGTTGGAATGCAACAGAGATTTGTTGCCCGGGCAACCATTAATTGGAGGGTTTTACCGGATACAGGAACTATGGTTATAAAACAAGCTGTTGTTGTTTTTAGTATTTTTGTATTGAATTTGTGCTGGCTAACAACAAATCTCTGTTGCATTCCAACATTCATTTTTTGTAAAAACAAGGCTGTTGCTAATTCTTGGTTTAATTATATTTCTGCCAGTAATAAAGAAGATTATTTTATTAATTAGCGGTCTAACATGCAGTATTCATGTAAGTACATTCATTTTCATTCTGTTCCAATTAATTAATTTATGTTGAATCAGTTATAGTGGTAAACTTATAAAAGTTTACAATTGATACTCAGACCAATTATCGTGCTTATCATACAAATATTAATTTGTATTGCTTGGCTGGGAATTGAATCCACGACCGCTGGTATAACAGTCAGAACCACTAACCACTAGATGGACAGGCCAATCAGATAAAAATAAAATTCCGATATTGATATTTTTTATTTTGTTTTGATGTAGTTACGCTGATTTTTTAGATATAATTTCCATGAAATACAGCGAGCAATGGGTAGCCCGCCGTCCTGTCGTCTGATTACAGTTCGGTTGTTTAGTCTTTAAGAGTCTAACAATGTTTCCCGCTCTGCTAAAAAACATATATATAAACCTGCTGTAAATATGCTGAGGTTGGTCATTCTTGCATTATTTGGGCTACTATCATTATTATCATCAACGTTTCAGCCGAAAAACGTCCACTATTGGACATAGGCCTCCCCCAAGCGTCGTGATAGCGACCGGTCTTGTGCGTCTCGTATCCATGGAATTCCCGCGTCTCTCACTCTCGGGTTGATGCGAAAGCTTAATACCGGGGTCCTGGGATCAAGGCAAGGAAGGAACGGGGTAGGTTGTTTAGTCAGTAAGATTCTGACACTCTTCCCTGCTCTGCACCATAAAAAAAAAACTATTATAAACTTAGCAGTGGTCAGGTGGAGGTATCTTTGATGGTACATATGTGCTTTCGGCTTAAGATTATGCTGGTTTTTTCGGTTTGCGCTTGACTGCTATCTCACCTGATGGAAAGCAACGATGCAGTCGACGATGGAGCGCGCTTACCTAGAAGTAACCTATTCACTCTTGTGTTTTAGATTTCCGGATTGTAGCCAACAGGAAACATAGGCTCCGGCAAGGAATTCCACTCCTTGGCTGTACGCACAATGAATGTGTTCCCAAAACGTTTTGTACGTATATGTGGGATATCCACCATGTACCGGTGGCGCAACGCCTTACGTTTGGTTGCCCGATGATGGAACGATTCGACAAAGAGAAAACAGATATTGAATCCTATTAATATTTTCCATTAAATATTATTCATAACCGCAAACCACAGCAAGTAGGTATACAGTACATATGTACAGTCAGCAGCACATCAGAATACAACTAACTGTCAAAATTCTGCAAACGATTTTCAACTCTTAACTATAATATAACAAGGTTCGAAATGTATTGGAGAAATCTGACAGATTTGTATAGTCTTATGTGTTGCTGACTGTACAACAGTACCCAACTATCCAATAAAATTCAACAATCTGTTAATAATGTAGCTACACAAAATATCCGCATAACGCGCGGTACGACCTTTGAGCGCGGCTCTCTGACTAATATCGCACATACTCGGTAGTGTAGTGACCCCTTATTTATTACCCCACTTAATTTTAAGGCTGGGGTTGACAGGACAGCCATTAGAAAGATAAAAAGCATGCAAAGAAAGTTGCTGAATAGGTTTTTTTTCAACATGATTTATTAATCGAAAACCTAAGCTAAGTTCTAAGATCGATCTAAGCTATCTACCGCTTTTAGGCTTCAAATATAGTGGATTTCATACTAGTGTGGGAAAATGCGGTGACCAGGCCCTGACAAAAATTATTACGCCACGCATTTCACTGGACTGTCTCTAGTAGTTGCCGGATAACATCTTTTGGTGAGCGCCACCGAATGATGTTATGATTTTGAAGTTTTACAGTTTTACTTATGATTCTTAAGATAATATATATTATCAGGAGTTCGAGGTTCTTTTTCGCACAAACCTTGGCCCTAGTAGGCTTCAAACCCACTGACGAAGGCTCCTGGGACCAAGGGTTGATGCGAAAGCGTATTACCGGGGCCCTGGGATCAAGGCAAGGGAGGAACGGGGTAGGTTGTTTAGTCAGTAAGAATCTGACTCAGTTTCCTGGTCCACCCATGGGCGGGATACGTCATTCGATGATTTTTACCTACCATAAAAAAGTAGACTTCGAACCCGCTGGCCCTTACGGTATCATTAGTGTGACGTTGCTACTGGTTGCAACCAACAACTACAACAAGAACATCGTGCTCCATCGGTGGTTTACCTGTAGAATACAGTCTTATTGGAAATGAAAACAGACTCCGATTATGCAAGATGTGTTTTAAAAATTTCTCCAGTTATACTTTTTTTTAATTTCTTCAATTATACTTTTAAAGTTTGCTGTAAGAAAATCCAGTTGTGGGTAAAGCTCGTTTATGTACACCACCTGTTCTGTAGTTTTGTAATTTGACAATATCTGTGTACAAGAATATAAGATGTTTAAAGCAGTTTAAAGATTCGTCGCTACGACTGTCAGACTCCGCAGGAAATAGAATGTAGACAAAATTTACTGCTAATGCATATGTTAAGAGTGGACCACCCAAAATACATTTTTATAAATGATTAATAAATTATAAATGATCTTTATTTTATAAGAAGGTTTTTTAAAAACACTTACACGTCATTTTGTTTTTTTTTTATGCTGGATGAGTCCGGTGTTTTCTAGCTAGTCCGCTAGAGAAGAAACACCGAAACAAACTCAGGGGTCAAAGTCTCTTTTAAAGTCCATACAAAAAATATGAATTGGTCAAATCACATAAGAACCATGCAGATTTGTCTGAGATGGTCTTTTGAAGAAAGATCCATACAAATTTGAGTAGACCTGTCCAGTAAGTGCAAGCATTTGTCAGTATTCGCGAAACTCAACTCAGGACTACTAAGGAGCTCAACACGACCCGACGAACAATACCAAGGAAAGGACATTTGAGTAGGCCGTTAAATACTCAAATTGCTAGACATACGCTAAATTTACTGAAGAGACAGAAACAAAAAAAAAAAAAAAACAAAAAAACATATAGCTTAATCCACATAGTCCTCACGTTCACAAAAATAATATATATAGTTTACAAATGTAAAATTGTATAAAATATACAACCGGTTTTACGTGATTATGAAGTTATTACACATCTTCCTCCAGATATTAAAGATCCGAAGTTATCTTGTTGATATAATCAAAGCTTCAGCAACATAAACTTGTGTGAAATTAATCCAGTAAAGAAAATCTGCGATTTTACGTAAATTTTGGACCACCATAATGTACTTATATACATATTAGAATAAAAATATTAAAAGTACACTATAGAGTACAAGTGTGTTGCATGAAGCAGTCAGATCCACGAACTACTAGGCCTGTTGGTCTAGTAGTTAGTGGCTCTGCCTGCCGGCCGGAGGTCGTGGGTTCAATTCCCACCCCGAACAAATGAGTAATGAGCACGATCATTTGTTCTGTGTCTGACTGTAATTTATTTATAATATGCATGAGTTTATTTTATTTTAGTTTAGAAATAACTATATGTTTATTATATATTATGACCTACTCATATCACACACTCTGCTTAGTTTGAGACTAGATGGCGCTGTGTATTATTATAATTATGTATATGTTGAGTCAGCTGTCGGAACATCATCTTCATTTCAGCCGAAAGACGTCCATTGCAGGACATAGGCCAATTGTCGCCATAATTAACGGTCCTGTGCATCTCGCATCCATCGGATATCCACAACCCTTGCCAGGTCACCGGTCCACCTAGTTGGTTTTTTTTTTTGGTTCTTGTTGGAACATGATAAAGTCTGATTATATTGATGCTATAATGAAAGTAAGAAACTTATTATAAATTAAATCATCGATTGTTTCTTTCAACAAACCTAGTTTATGCTCCATCCATTAATAATAATAACTGTAGTAACTAACCGTTTTATCGATATTGAATGGAACCAGTAAACTAGTCTCGTAAACTCACGTCTCACTCTCAAGGTCATAGTTGAATCCATATTTTGCATCGGTATTCTATCTTGGATTGTATTCGTCATAATAATTGTCATATTTTAAGTTCTGTTAATTATAATGATTTGATAATCATCAAATCGTATTTATTAGTTTATAATATCAGCATTATTTACGTATTTTATTATTATAAGTCACTTAAATTATATTACAATCTATTTAAAATATCTGTTATTTACTTATTGTGTACACCTATCACAGTGTTGTCATTTTTAACCCAAAGGTTGACTGGTAGTGTTAAGTCCGCCTATTTACCACTACTGTACATGAAGTTGAATAAATAAATAAATAAAACGATAATGTTTCAAATATTTTTTCTTACACCGAAGAATAGATAATGCCTATGGAATAAAGTCCAACTTTGTACTTTGTGTTGCTTGAAGATTACATAAATAAATAAGTAATAAATAAGGTAAAGTACGAAATTCAGGTACTAGACGAGCTTAAAGTCAATGGGGATGTTATAAAGGGAGGATGTATCAAAAAAGCCTTTTTTTAAATTACCGTTTTAATAAATGGACTTGCGTCGATTAAATATGAATCGAATTTACATTTACAGATTTTTTATGTACATATTCATACGTCAATTTATAGATTCGATTTATATATCAATCAGGGGGAGGGCGGTTAGAGCCGGAAGTGCCACAGCCTGAAATCGTTGCTATAATACATGGAACAATATATCTAGTTATCTATACCATAGTGAAAGCAACATGAAACTTAATGATGAAGGTAGGTATATCACATATAGTATATCTAAACACAAGATAAAGACCAATGATCAAAATAGAACTTTATACAAAAGCATTCAGTCATCATTTACACTGTAAATCCGAACAAAAAGTATTTTCATTATGAAAAGTCATCATCATCCTACCCTTATCCCATATTACTTGGGGTCGGTGCAACATGTTTTTTTCTTCCACTCTATCCTGTCACCTGTCACACTATCACTAACTCCCTTTTCTTTCATATCACTCCTCACACAATCCATCCATCTCTTCTTCGGCTTCCCTCTTCCTCTCCATCCAAACATTCCCATCTCCGCTACATGCAGTCTTTTTTCATCCATCTTCTTAACAGCCCAACATTCTGATCCATACAGAATGACAGGTCTTATCACGGACTTGTAAATTTTACCCTTCAACTTTTTTCATTATGAAAAGTATCGAGAACTAAAACTATAGGATAAAGAAGACGTAGTATAAGTACACTGATCGAGGTATAATTACTACATAAACAACTACCAGTACCTATAGAGATAGTTACAATACAAAATCTGTCAATTAACATGATTAAACGCTACAAAAACCAACAAAAATCCCTAAAAAAAAACAAACAACAGCTTGCTCCAAAGCATCAAAACATCCAATCACGTTGCCACCACCCCAAACGTCAAATAAAACACATTAGTACAGTACAAACAAAACGCATAAAATTGCACCACGTACCTGACCTACCCCTACAGGCGGCGCAATGCGGCGTGCATATACACAGTATAGCCCCACGTAGCCCCGTATAGCTCGCTATAGCCACCTATAGCCCGCCAGACTTACAGCAGCACTAAATTATACACCACTAGGTTTATTGTGGGGGCAGACAACACTGACACTCTAGACTTGGGCGATTTGGACAATGATCGATGGGGTGTATTGATTTGTTGTATTCTTATGGAAAACATCGTCTGATTGCAATATTATAACATCTAGGATCATAACACACATAAACTAATTACAACAAAAACAATACATTACAAATTATACACAAACTAGCTTTTTTCCGCGGCATCGCCCGCGTACATAAAATATATAGCCTATGTCACTCAGGAGTGAAGCAGCTTTCTATTGTTGCTAAAATTTTTCCAATCGGACCAGTAGTTCCAGAGATTACCTCCTACAATAAACAAAAAAATAAAAAAACAAACTTTACCTCTTTATTATATTGGTGTAGATGTAGATAGTGTAGATTAAACAAAAACACGAAATATCTAATTACAGATTCCGATTGTTCAGTAAATGAACCATACAGCAATGGTTCAGGTACTGACAATCGAACCTGTGCGCGAATACCCTCAGGAGGTGCTTTGTTGTTTTTTAATACTCGGACTCTGAAGGACGTCGGTAATTGTAATTGTTGATGTTGGAACAGAGATTTTGTGTCGAATATTTTTTTTTGCTATAAACTAATGCTTGACTGCGATCCCACCTGCTGGTAAGCAGTGATGCAATCGTTGATGGTAAGGCGCACTAGTTTATTAAGAGCTTATTCACTCTAGCCTTGAAGACACCCAAAGTATAATCAGATGAGAAGACCGCAGCAGGCAATTTGTTCCAGTCCTTCAATGTAAGCTTATCAATAACAAAAGAAAACTTTACTGTTAAGTTTATAAATCCTGCTTTAGGCAACATGACTAGGATTCATCTATGCGAAATGAAAGATGAAGCTTAGATGATTGGAATTCATGGAGACATTGGGATGTCAGCTTCGATTATGGCTTGCTGGTAAGATCATGCATGTTGCTGGTATAAGTGAGTACTCGCAACTGCTCGGTGGCAAAACGCACACAGACTATTTGTACATGTCTCGTCAGATAAAGGAAACTACCAGCCCCACGATATCGTGTCGTTTTAGTATTTTATTTTAAACACTAACAGAACTACTGGCGTGATTATCAATCTTTGTGGTCTACTTTCTGCATTAAGTTCCTGGTAAACCATTGTACGTGGGTCATGAGTTGACGGTCCTCAATCCAACCTTTACAAAACTACGTTACACTAAGTCTATCGACATAAAATAATTGCAGCAGTAGCATATGTTTCTGAGAATCGACAAGGCGGCGATATCATTATAATATGTTTTTACAGTCACATTCAGATCTTTAGCCTTAATAAATTCAAGTCATGCGTGAAGCGATAACCTTGTAATAAGGCTTTTTGTACTGTGCACCACAGGACAGAAGAATGTCTTCTGTCTAGTGTCTTCTGTTCTATTTAAATTTCCTCGAAAGACTATCTCAGACACTAATCAACATGGTTCCTCGCCTACTGAGCCTACTAGGGCCCCGGTTCGGTTTCTGAAAGGAAGGTCCAACCCTGGTATGAAGGCTAACAAGGTTTGGGGTGGGTCGTTTAGTCAGTAAGAGTCTGACACTATTTTCCGCTCCGCCCAAGGGTGGGATTCGTCATTAGATGAATTTTCCCACCATAGAAAATAAATATGGTTCTGATATAATTTGACATGACATGTTTACTTTGATACCTGGTAACACTGGCCTTATTTAGTTTAAATTATCGAAAAAAAGTGTGAAGTGAGTGAGTCTAAAACATATGTTACTATAAAAGCTATGTGAGTTTACATGTGGATAGATGGAGAGGGAGAGGGAGGCAAAAGAAAAGGTGTATGGATTGTGTGAGGATGAAAGAAAAGGAAATTAGTGATAGCGTGACCAGCAAATGGAAGAAAAAATATTGTTGCACCCAACCCAAATGAAATGTGACAAGGACAGGAAGATGATGGTGGCAAAAATATAATTGATCTGTGTGGTAACGAAAACTGACCTTAGATGTGGACGTTTAACGGTTTATAGTCTTTATGCATCAGAAGTTGAGCTTAAAAATTGCAGTTGCTATCTCATCACCGCAGATTCCCACGGAATCCAGATTTCCCCAGACCAAAACCAGTTCTGTTTTAAAAGGAACTGCGTGGAAGCTCCAGATGGTACAGTGTACCGGTCGTCAGTTCGTCCTTGAGCGCCGTGCCCAAGTCGCCAGTCGCCGCGGTCGCTCGCCAGACAGCCTCTAGTCTAGACGAGGGGTTCCAAGTGCATTTTTCTGTCTGGACCCCTCTTTCAATGTAAAGCGAACCCCATCGTTTATGCGTGTGCGTTATTTAATTTTAAGCACAAAACTTTTGACGAAACGATTCTTATTACATACGCTAACGGTCCATAATTGTCTGATTTCATTTTATTGGAAACTTCGACGTAGGTAGTGATTGCCTTTGATGTATATTGTACGTCTGTGTTTTCTATTTTTGAGGTGCAATTATTTGTGTGGTCGCTGACAGACTGATTTGTTCAAAGGGTCCTCTTTAATAAATTTTGCTGTTTTCATTAGTGAGAATTGCGTATTTGTAAGTTTTGTTTTGATTTGTATTTACTAGGTTTGTGTATTAAGTCTTTTGATTCAAAAGATTCTTAGCTGAACGCCTTGACAAAAACCATTCTAGATTGGAAAGGCTCTTAATAAACTAGTGTGATTTACTATCAATGAGTGCATCATTGCTCAGTTAGGTGTGTTTGCAATTAATCACTAGTTTCTATCATCCAAATAAATGAGAAATACTTTATCAATCTTACTAATATTATAATTGCGAAAGTTACGATGTTTGGATATTTGTTACTCAATCACGTCGACGGATCTGGATTTTGGCACAGGCATAGGATACACACCGGAATAGGACATAGGCTACTTTTTATCCCGGAAACCCCACCCCCAATACCACGCGGGCGAAGCCGCGGGGTAAAGCTAGTTAATACTATAAAGTTTGTTAGTGCGTGTATTTTTGTTACACGTTTACGTTAAAACTACCGATGGGATTTTATTAAAATTGAGAACATGGGTAGACCATATCAAGGAATAGTACGTAGGATACTGTTTTGTCCCGAGCGAATGTCTCTAGCTATGCTATGCTAGTAAGAATAATACGATTTATGGACTAATTGTCGGTATGTTTCAGATATGTATAAATATTATGTGCTGCCTGCCTTTTGGGTAGATACATATAAATATCTCTTATATCTTTGGGTAATGCTTCACCATTCGACAGCAATAGCCTTACTTTAGATTACTTTTAGTTAGTTCTGACGAGTTTAATTTATTTATGTGTAAACATATATTTCTCCTCACTACTCCTATTAAGATCGGTGACTCTACACTCGAAGTAGTAGACGAATACGTTTACCTTGGACAGACGGTCCAGTTGGGTAGGTCTAACTTTGAGAAAGATGTCAATCGTCGAATCCGACTCGGCTGGGCAGCGTTTGGGAAGCTGCGCGGTGTCTTCTCGTCCAATATACCACAGTGTCTCAAGACGAAAGTCTATGACCAGTGTGTGTTGCCAGAGATGACATATGGCTCCGAAACGTGGTCGCTTACAATGGGCCTTATTAGATAACTCAAAGTCACCCAAAGGGCAATGGAAAGAGCTATGATCGGAGTTTCCTTGCGTGATCGAATCAGAAATGAAGAGATCCGCAAGAGAACCAAGGTTGCTGACATAGCGAAAAGAATCGCCAAACTTAAGTGGCAATGGGCAGGGCACATTGCACGCAGAACAGATGGCCGCTGGGGCCGAAAGGTTCTGGAGTGGCGACCGCGTACCAGAAGACGCAGTGTTGGTAGGCTTCCCACAAGGTGGACCGACGACCTGGTCAAGGTTGCTGGAATTCGATGGATGCGAGACGCACGGGACCAGTCGTTGTGGCGACGTTTGGGGGAGGCCTATGTCCAGCAGTGGACGTCTTTCGGCTGAATTGATGATGATGATGATGATATATTTCTAAGGATAGGTAAGCATATATTATATTCTACTAATCCAAACAATCGTCTTCCAACCTTCCATTAGCTGCACTCTGTATAATACCCAATAACTAGACCCAATTTAGGAAACTAAACAATTTTAACAAAATTTAATATATACCTGCCATCATCATCATAATCATGTCAGCCGAACGACGCCAACTGCTGGGCATAGGCCTTCTCCAAGGATCTCCACAACGATCGGTCCTGTGCTGTCCGCATCCAGCGGCTTCCCACGACCTTTACCAGATCGTCAGTCCTCCTATACACCTGTAAACTCTCCTAATCTCATGAAAGTATGTGAAAATTGGAGAGCGATAAAACAATGTGAGTTGTAAAGTGCATCATGGTACATTACTATACTCTTGTTATACCGAACAGGGAATATGACCATTACGCTCATTAAACATCTCACAAACTCCAGTCACAACAGACTTTATAATAACAGCTATCAGTATTGCAAACACTTACACTAACTTACCACTAGAAAACTACTAACAAAAAATTATCCCACTCAAAAAATCCCAAATTTCCACTATAAAAATGTATGAAATAAAATAAGTGGGCTTATAGGTAACTAGCTTTTGTCAGCGGCTTCGCCAGCATACATAAAATATAGCCTATGTCATTCAGGAGTAAAGCAGCTTTCTATTGCTGCTAATTTTTTTTCCAATCGGACCAGTAGTTCCAGAGATTACCTCCTACAAACAAAACAACAAACTACCTCTTTATTATATTAAGTGTAGATTAGTTTCCTTTCATAATCATTATACAGTTTAAAACAAAGTCACTTCCCCCGTCTGTCCCTGTGTATGCTTACATATTATGGTTTATATGTATAATACATGCATAATATATTTAATACTAGCGACCCGCGCCAGCTTCGCACGGGTGCAATGGTGATATTAAATATATTATGCATGTAATTTACACATACACCTTCCTCTTGAATCACTCTATCTATTAAAAAAAAAAAAACATCAAAATCCGCTATTTATAGGCACGCTCTTGCCGCACCGGGCGGTAGGCCGGTACCGCCGCAAATGCTACGTCCCGCAATTTTTAAATCTGTAATATCTTCAAAAATATTCACTTATATCATACGGTGTAACGGGCCATATAGATCTATATTAAATGAACAATGTATTCAAGGTATTTAATTGGTTAAGGATTAATGCTGTATTGGTTAAAATCACTTCGAAAATTAGCCATTATTTGTCGTAAAAAGTAAATGACAAAAAAAAGTTATTGTGGATTATCCATAAGAGATAGACATATACCATCGCGGACTTTTCTGTAGACCTTTTCAATGTGTACAATACTTAGTACATTATTTTGATAAAACTCGTAGGGTTCAGCCTGCGTTTGCAATGTAAGCGGAAAAAATGTAATTATTTACGACATCACATTAGAAACCTCAAAAATAACAGTACTTCTCCACTATTTAATGGATATTATTATACATATAAACCTTCCTCTTGAATCACTCTATATATTAAAAACCGCATCAAAATCCGTTGCGTAGTTTCAAAGATTTAAGCATTCAAAGGGACATAGGGACAGAGAAAGCGACTTTGTTTTATACTATGTAGTGATAAGCATTTCACCCGTGCTAAGCTGGGACGGGTCGCTAGTAAATTATAAAATTAACAACCAGTTTGGTTTTTTTTATGGTGGGAATAATCATTTAATGACAAATCCCGCGTTCGGGTAGAGCAGCAAACAGTGTCAGACTCTTACTGACTAAACGACCTACCCAGTTCCTTCTTAGCACTCATACCAGGTTCGGACCTTCCTTTCAGGAACCGGACTGGGGCCCCAGTAGGCTTTGGCCCTGCAGTTGGGCCTCTACATTTGCGGACAACTCCTTGAGTTTGCACCATCATCGTCGGTGTTAGATTGATAATAATCAATTATTTTGTGGATTCTATGGTGCTGATTTATACCTGAGTGATTGTTTTTAGTAAGAAATTGAATTAAATGAAAAATAATTTTACAAAACAATTTTTAATGCGTAAAATTTTATTTCCGCTAAAACTAAGAATTTTAGTGGAAAATCCACTAAGTTGGGAACACTGACAGCTATACAGAATGCTTAGCTACATTTCACTCTGTCTAAATACGATTCACTGTCTAGACTAAATCTCCTCTTAAAGACTAGGAATTTATAACCCCCTAGAAGTCTACGCCGCGGGCAAAAGTTAGGGGCACGACGAGGAGGCGAGTTGAGATGGTGACAATGTTTCTCATTGTTGTGGTCTGGAAGGAACCTTGTTTAGCAGTAGTTGGGCTTAGAACAACCTTATTTAAACTTTAACGTGGGGGTTAGTTTTTCTTTCCTTCCGAAGAAAAGTTTGTTGTTTGAAAGTAGCCAGACTTTAGGTAAATTTTACTTTTCTTGCAGGAGTAGGCGTAGGTTTTGTGAAACCCGCTAGCTATAATAAATAAATAAGCTCGTGGGCCTTACTATTAACGATTGCATCAGAGTTCACAATGGGATCTCAGATAAGAAGTAGTTTGTTCAATTTAATACCTTGTTTATTTTAGGCATTATGGGATATAATGAAACTAGAGTTAGAAGAGAGTGGTGTTGTACTTTTTATTTTAAAAGTACTAAGATGATAACTGTTAGGTAAGTAAAAAAATATAGTTATATTAGCTGTACTGTCGCATTAGGCTTTCCTGTAAAGATATCTTAAGTTTGATTTTTTTATCTAGCCTTTACTTTCCCCTGCTGGGCAAAGGCCTCCCCCAACTTTTTCCCAGTAGTTTTCTCTCGGGCTACCTTGAACCAGTTCTTACGGTAGGCGTCTAGGTCATCTCGCCACCTCTTGCCAGGTCAACCTTGGCGTCGTCGCCCATCTTCAGGTACACAAATCGTGGAGACTCTTGCCCAACGGTCAGACTGCACGCGGTTGATGTGACCCGCCCAATCCCAATTTAGCCTGGCAGCCTTTTTCCCGCGCAAGCACTAACTCATATCAGTTAAAAAAAACACTATGGCGATATTGACTCCGAGTCGTGTATTACCACTGCTTTTTTATGGGAAAATCGTCCATAGAGTCATTTTTTTACTGATTAAAAACCCACCCCATTCCTTTGTTACTTTTTACACCAGGGCGGATCTTTTCTTTCAGAAGCCAATCCTTGCCCCGCCGCGGGATTGTTCGAGAAAGTTACCGCGACCGTGGAAAGCAAATGAAGGAAAAAAAATTAATGAATATCGGTGGGTTTTGGTCAGTAAATAACTGACACTATCTTTTGCTCTGCCCGCCCAGAGCAGGCATAGACAACATCGTCTAGGTGGCAAGTTCCAATATACACACGTTGGAAGTGTTGTGGTACCAGTCTGAATATGTCAACAGCGAACAATAATCAAATTTATTACCCGAAAAATAAAACTGATATAATCATTTATTAGCGAATTTGTGTTTAGAAAGAATATCTACGGATTAAAATCTTTACAACTTCCTTAGGTATAGCAGGAGATCAGTTTAATGAGTATTAACTGTTTAGATTAAGATTGACTTAAAAAACAATTCGGTAAAGAGGTGGACTTACATTTTTCTAAAATATTTTTTAAGTAGAGAGAGACAATATACCTTTTGTGATAAAATTTTCCTCTTGTTTTGTGCAGCGTTCCCTTGAGGCCCCTCACTGAAGGGGAACATTAAACAATCCTACTGTGTTACAAAATTGTATCAAATAATTAACACCTAGATAATTGTTATTACTTTGTACAAGTTTTAGCCAAGAATCTTCTTACAGACGGGCAACTAAAGTGCTCTTCGATTTTAAGACGTTGTTGTCTCCAATAACCTGTGAAATTGAAGGTATATAATGAGGGCCGGTACCAGGCAATCACGACTCACGAAGAAGTCGTAGCTCGCAGGTCTAGTAATCGTTTCGATACTGCACATAAAGCGTTATAGGACGCAGCTAGATATGTGCGATACATACATAGCTAGCTCGGAAGTGGCTGCAGGTCGTTGCACATCCCGGCCGACGTAACAGGGGTTTGGGGGCAGAAGCCTCGCCCCCCCTGCCCGGGCAATTGCCCCTCGGTTCATTATCAAAGTTCACTAGTACGGTGCACACATATAGCTCGTTGTATCGACGACGTCGCGGTGCATACACGCCTGCGTGCTGGACCACACTATCGAGAGCTCGCTGACTATAGCCGCGGAAAGGCAGCAAAGCTGTTCAAGCAAATATTGCAGCTCCATGTAAACTGGCCTCCATGTCAGGGGTGTCGAACCGTGCCGACGTTTCACGGAAACAGTCGAACCCCGGGCGGGAGTTTTGACAGCTCGCCCGGAAAATCTGCAGCGAGGAAATGCGCTCACCAACTTAGTTAGGTATTTAATTTGTTAGTTTTAAACCTACTCTTTATTAGAATAAGGGTTATTTGAATAGCTTGAATAGCTAGCTTTTAAAAAGTATTGGTTTCTGTGCAGAACTACGT
The DNA here is from genome assembly GCA_029852875.1 of Mythimna loreyi. Lineage (NCBI taxonomy): Eukaryota > Metazoa > Arthropoda > Insecta > Lepidoptera > Noctuidae > Mythimna > Mythimna loreyi. The sequence continues at coordinate 20,265,046 of CM056789.1, read as the reverse complement.
ACGTGTAAGTAAAATGTATAAGTGATTTCAGTGACCTGGGCAGAGACCTATGATAATCATAGCAAACAAATTAAGAATTTCGCAACTAAACAAATTGTGCAAAAAGTCCATTAACTGACATTAAGGCCCAATATTTTTTCAGTAACCTATGGTATTAGCTACACAGTTATAATAAATAGGTAAAGAGAAACTGTCTAGGCACAAAAATAGTCCATCACAAGTGGGTTGCCATGACGACCGCCGCCGGTAAGCAGTCGCGCGCGCCGTATTACAGAGCTATAGGTACCAGGCTCACATAGTTATGTAGGCGATTCTAATTAGTTCGATAGAGATTTCAAGAAAAACCTACGCATGTTTTTAATAGGATTCCTTTCGAGCACAGGTGAAAAAGCAGCAGCGAATTAAGGCAAGCGTGGTCTGACGTAGATCACATCGCTATACAAAAAAAAAAAAAAATACTGAATATACCGGGACTGTCGACCGGCAGGTCCCGGAACTTAAAATTTGTTTATTTAAACTTAACTTTTTTTTTAACTTTCTTCTTCTTTTTCTTTTAACTTCTTTTAAAATTCGAACATATGTGGCATCCACCAAACCGCACTGGTCCCACGTGGTTTATTGTGGCCCATTCCCTCTCCTATAGAGGAGAGACCTGAGTCTTAGCTGTAGCAAAGTCGTTTTGAAACACTTGTATGGATAAATCTATTTTTTAAATAAACCAGTACTTGACTGTGGTTCCAACTTTATGGTAAGCAGCGATGCTATCGTTGATGGTGAAGCGCAGTAGTTTATTAACCTTTGGAATACCATAATAAGAGACAGAATAGAAAGACAATAGGTGTGCGAACGCCGGCATTCGCATGGAGCTCAAGAGTTTAAGGGCTTAGGCACTATGGATGTCTTTAGGCTGAAATGATGATGACATTTGTTTGTTTTTAAGAATACAGACCCGGACAGATGGGCGAAGATTGTCACTCACTAGACACTTGAAGGAGGTCGACGCCGTCCAGGTCGAACGCGGCAAAGGTGGAGTGACGATCTCATCTTGTTCGCGGGGCAAACTTGGCCGGAGGTCGCCAAAGACAGAGAGGTTTGGAAGGAAAAAGGGGAGGCCTTTGCCAAGCAGTGGGTTATAAAAAAAAGAATATAGCAATTAAACCCTTACGTTAAATACTGTAACTACTTAACAAATGACGGGTGGTGACTGAATTTATATCGTCTTAAATGGTGGCAAAGTGACTTTAATGACCCTCGGGGATGTCGGGAAAGAATACTAATGTTCCAACTATTAAGGGTTCGGACTTTACTGCCGTTAGATTACGTTACAAGTAAGGGGGTGGAGTTTATAGTCAGTTAATTCAGTTTTACTGATTGCTTCTTAAACAATTAGTGCTAGTTTTAACCATCGATATATATAGGGTCCCATTAAAATAGATGGACAAAACTTTACAAAACATTCAGACCACCAAAATAAAGACAAAAATAAGAAAAAAAAAATATTAGCTTCTTTGATGGGAATAGGAAGCATATTCCAGAGTTTTAACCGTGTAGCAAGGTTCATCAAAATTTGTTTCACACTTCTCGGAAACCCGCTCTTTTCCCACCACTTACACGCACGCAATGGACTATTTTCCGCACTATTGCGGAAAAAACTGGCCCACGAGCGTGGATTAACCCCCACGAGTCGTAAGTAAAACGTCTTTTGACACACATGACAATTTTTTTCTGCAGCTCTCGGCTCCATAACACACTCGGCTACGGCTCGTGCGAATTCCGCCTCGGTCGCAATGTCAAACTTTCTGCACTTGTATCAAATTGCGCTAATGCCACACACTTATAACTCGTATTACTCTATATAAACCAATAAATAAAACAGTAAACAATTTGGCAGATTTTCATTGACTATCATGGATGAAGCGTTTCAATTAAATTACCTGGGGTACGCCCCAACCCCATGATTTTTAATATCGGGTCGGAAGCCATAACAGTAAATAGTTTCCATCGAATACGAGCTCAGTTGCGCTCGAATCGCATAATTTTTTAACGGGAATATATTTTTTTACATCAAGATGAAATTGTGATACGAGATTTTCTGAAAAGCTGACAGACTAAATGAAGCCCACGACTTTGTCTATATCTAATCTGTATTTGTTTATAAACGAGATACCACTTACTAGTTAATCACGAAACCTCAGAAACTGGTATGCTACTTATAGGTAGACGTCCGCTAAGAACGGATTTTACGAAACTCCGCCCCTAAAGGGGTGAACCGACTTTCCACGGGCGAAGCCACTAGCAGCAGCTAGTAATAATAATAATATGCCACCACTTTCACACAACGCCATCTAGTCCCAAACTAAGCAGAGCTTGTGCTATGAATACTAGACAACTGATAAACATACTTCTAAATACGTACCTACATAAATTACACCCCATACACCAATTAAAAGCGCGCACAAGTTCGCGCAATTTTTAACACTGGTGTGGAAAAGTTCGGGTGCTAACACCCATCATAATCAATTACATTAATCATATCAGGCTGAGCGCTACAAGACGCGCATCAACCCTCATATATTTATATCTCAACTGTATTGAAAAACGTCGATTGATACATGTGGAAATTCATTATTGCACCACTCAGCTCCCTAACGCTCCTCGTCTGTGTTTTGAGCGAATTCTTCTCCATTTGTATCAAATTTTATTAAAACTACAAATAGTACAAGTAGGTATTGTGTATCGATAGCTACTAGGACAACATAACACATAAACAAGTGATGCGTTGGCAGCCCCGTCTCGGGGCTATTAATTAATTACGGTAATTGCGAGTGAGGATGTGATCCTGTGCGCAGACAAGGGGTGGAACCAGACGCCTATTATAAGTATGACCATGTTTTGATATGTTATACATGTTTATTACATACATATATGTATTTATGTTCGCCCAGACGGATGCCAGTCTGTAAAGGAAAATTAAATTACGTACCTATGCTTTTGTTAATTTTTTAAAAGCCTTTGATGTGATATTGAAAGGGCTCTTTTGTGATCAACTGTGTTTTGACGGCGAGGAAGGTAGGTAAACATTGTTTGCATGTAGGCAAGTTAATTTAGTACTGTCTCGGTCCATTCACTTTGTAGTATCTTCTGCTATTGGATTTTCAAGCGTAGAGGTTATAAAATTGTCATACTTTTAGGGTATCGTATAAGATCACTTTATGGTCTGTCTGTCTGACCCTTTATCTCGGGAACCTGTGAAGGTATCGAGTTAAAATTAAAAACTTGTACTTAGGTATACGGTCCCTTGAAGTTGTGAAAAAATCAAACTTCTAAGTTAACGAAATATAGAAATAAATCTGAAAACTGTAAAAAAAAATCTTTTTATCAATTCAGAAACAACTTTGGGCCCCAGCCAAGTCACGATAGTTTCGTTAACGTCGAATGCTTAGATTGCTCATGCTCTCAATACCTTTGTTCTAACGTTATCTCAGTGAATTCCAAGTGTTCGACGTTAACGAAACGATCGTAACTTGGCCTGGGTGGCAGTTCAGCCCGGGCAGGCTCTTCTGGCTTAGCTAAGTTGATAATCGTTAACGCTAGTATACAACTAATTAAATGTATGCAAATGACATCGTTATCATCATCATTTCACCAGAAGGACGTCCACTGTTGGACATTATGCCTCCCCCAAGTGTCGTCATAACGAACGGTCCTGTGCGTTTCGCATGCAGCGCATTCCCATAACTCTCACCAGGCCATTGGTCCATCTAGTGGGAGACCTTCCAACACTGCGTTTTCCAATAATCTTCTCTACATTCTGTAGTTTTATGTTTTAACCTTTCGAAAACTGTAATTAGAGACACAATAGTAAGACAGTAGGCGGGCGAACGCCAGGACTCGGAGCTCAAGAGTTGAAATAATACTTACGTTGAGGCCTTTCGATTATAGAAAGAGACTCGACGCAAAGTGATCTTAACTTGGCTACAGGCTCAAAGGTTTCAGAATAAATCTAAAGCACTTTTTGTCTGACTCGGGAATCGAACGTAGTGACCAATCCACATGACCAACGAGGCCGTCCGGTCGTCTGGTAAGACCGAGTCCAAGTCGTCAACGGCGCGCACCGTTCCCGCGCGCCTCAAGGAGTTGTCAGCAAACTGCAGGGGCCCTTCAGGGTCGAAGCCTCCTGGAGCCTAGGGTGGTGCAAACTGTTACCTCGACTCCAGGAATAAGGCAAGGAAGGTACGGGGTAGGTTTTTTAGTCAGTAAAAGTCTGACACTGGTCTCCCGCTCCGCTCAAGAGCGGGTTTCGTCATTCGATGATTTTCACCTACCATAAAAAAAAAAAATTTGACCAACGAGACGAATTAACTATATCAGATGCATAACGCTAATGAAGTTGTAATACGAGCTCTCCTCTAATTATACTAAATACGCTGATGGCGAGCGAAACTATTATAATGAGTATTGATCAGACTTGCGGGAACATCTGTGCACTATACATATACAACAACTAGCTTTTGTCAGCGGCTTCGCCCGCGTACATAAACTATAGCCTATGTCTTTCAGGAGTAAAGCAGCTTTCTATTGTTGCTAAATTTTTTCCAATCGGGGCAGTAGTTTCAGAGATTACCTCCTACAAACAAAAAAAACAAACTTTACCTCTTTATTACATTAGTGTAGATTATATTATTATTAATTCTTCTAACCCATACTATCTCATTGCTGGACAAAGGCTTCTTTCTCTCCATACCTTCCAGTGTTCTCGGTCTTGAGCCATTTCTTGCCAATTCTCAAGGAAGGCATCCAAGTGGTCCCGCCATCTCCTTCTTGGTCTGCCGCGACCCCTTCGTGCGATTACATAATAATATACACCGTTAAATTTTGGTCGTTTTAATCTCGAAGAGAGTCGATTCGGTACATGAAACACTATCAATTTGTATAGATAAAATAAAAAAAGAAATTACTTATTTACTAAATTTCGTATTGATCTAAGCATTTACAAAATGCATTACTTTAAGAAACGAGTCAATGACCTCGTAGATAGTTGTCGGTCATTTTGTACTAACTACCTATAGGTCATTAAACTGGCCCGGCTGACGTTTACTTAAAGAAATCAATTAATAAATAAATAAATTCTTGCTTACCAAATTTCAGGGTTCTATGTCAACGGGAGTACCCTATGAATTTTAATACTCTTGAGAGTGTCGAAACATACGTTTTTTGCGACATAAACATCCATATCTTTTTTTAAATGTAGAAGTTTGATTTTTTCACAGCTTTAAGGGAAAGTAGATTTCAGTATGTGGTTTTAATTTCAACTGGATACCTCCACGCGTTCCCGAGCTATTATAGAATCTCAAAATCCATTCTGTACCTCCCCCATCAATTCCACGCTATATTAATTGAAGTCCTCACACAAAAGCGCTCGCCGTTCTCCGTCACATAACTAAGTAAATATGATTGGAGAACAGGAACACATAACATGGCTGCAACACAGACGCACCGGTACAAAAAGTAAATAGGTAGCGTTGCAGGTTCCTGTCTACACAATCATACTGTACGGCAATGTCTATGCACGATGCGGTGACCAAGTTCGTACGGTAATAGGAAGACTTCCTGGTTTTTTATGTGCTCCTAGTATAATTTTTGAAATTTTTTGATTAAAGCTTTCGCTCTTTTGTTATTCATATGATAAACTGACATACTCGTATTTATCGTGAGGTTGTCGATTAATATCAGGAAATAATTTATCTACTAGTGAGAAAAAAATATTAAACTTTCGTTGGATATTTCCGACAAAAACTCTCGATGTTTATTCCGGTGTGGTCGCACATCTGTCGAGGATGTGCGACCACCAATTGGTTTCCCGACCCAGTAGGGAAACCAATGGGGTTTGAAGCTGTAAACACCCGTTTCTGGCGAAAAGGACGGAACTCGTCCGAGAAATCGGACACAGACGGGTAAAGGTACAACAATAATATGTTGTGCATGACTTTACCAGAACTGTACGGTGGGAGGAGCGGAGGGAGGTGTCAGACCAGGAGGAGGACAGGATTACACAAATAAGTATTTTTTTTTTCAATTTTTATTTTTATATTTTAAATCAAAGTAAGAAAGAAAAAAAAGGCTTAATTCGTGCCGCACAAAATCGTATGTCTTTGAACTAAAAATACATATAAAAATAAAACTAAAGTAATCTCTGCGATGCTAAAAAGGTGCCTAACCTGAAGCCACTAACTTACAAGAAGATTAATAAATCGATTAAAATTATGAGTACTTAAATACTAATTAAGTAAAACAATAAGTGAACCTATAAAATTTGAGGGTTGCCCTCGACTTCTCTAATATCCCATCATCAGATCTTAATTTGGTGGCAGTGGGACCACCTATCAACTATCTACTTTCGAATCAAAAAGTTTTTTTTTTAATCCGTCGATGAATGGCGGAGTATTTGATGAATAAACAAACAAAGAGAGAGTAGTGAGAGTAGTGGTGGCCGAGTGGTATCGGCCTCGATTTACGAGTTCTAGGTCGCGGGTTCAAACCCAGCCAGGCGCATTACTTTGTGTAATTTATTTCATCACCACTGCTCTCAAATCGGTAAAGGAAAACATCGTGAGGAAACCGGCAGGTCCTAGAACCAAAAATTCGAAGACATGTGACATCCACCAATCCGCACTGGGCTCGCGTGGTGGATTATGGCCCATTCCCTCTCCTAGAGAGGAGGCCTGTGTCCCAGCAGTGGGAACATTAAAAAGGCTGATGATGAAACAAACAAAGAAAAAGAAACAAACATACTAACACCCGAACACAGTACCTCCTCATTTTGTGAAGTCGGTTGAAAATTGAATAGTAACAACAATGTACTTAGGTAAGTTATTAATTGTTCTATTTAGTGAAATTGTATTCATCAACTAACTGAAGACCCGTCATGAACTGATATCGGTAAACGAATGTTTGGCATCGAATTTTAGAATATTATGAAGAGGGTAGAATTGAGTAGATAGAAACTTCAGTGAGCAAAAATGTTAAACAACCGGTTTTACAATCAAAATTTATAAAAGTTACTTCCGCTTCGTTTGAAGGCAGGAGGATAAAAATGAAAAAATAATCCTATGTGTTATTCCAGGACATTACCTACCCGTATGCCAAATTTAATCCAATTCTGTTCAACCGTTCGAGCGAGAAGAAGTAACAAACACACACACACTCGAATAATTTCGCTTTTATAAATATTAGAATAGTTGAAAAAATAACAATAAAAAAAAGGTTTTTTTTTTGCGACTGTCACCAAACCAATCATAGTCCCAATTCATGGTAAAAATCAACTCAACAATAAACAAAAAGTTGTAAGTTATTCTTTACACTTGGCTTGAGGTACACCAGGTAGAATGTAGCTATTTACTTATTTTTTGTGTAAATAACACATTATCTTTTACTAGCGACCCGCCCCAGCTTTGCACGGGTACTGATATTGAATATATTATGCATGTATTATACACATAAAACCTTTCTCTTGAATCACTCTATCTATTAAAAAAAGCGCATCAAACAGCGGTAAGCAGTTTTGTTTTATATTATGTAAAGATGATGATAACATAGATTGTTTTCCATAACAGCTTAAAACTTGGATGTTTTCAAGTCTACAGTGAATGGGTTATTTCTAGGCTAACATATTCCATCGTTGCATATCATCAGGTGACATAATAGTCAAGCTCAAGTCGTCAATATTAAAAAAAACGGCCTAGTGCAGTTTAGACTCGCAAAGGATATTCTTTGAGAGTCTCGAAATATAAGTTTTTTTGTGACATAACCGGCCATATCTTTTATTGTCGTTATATTAACTTTGCAGTTTGATTTTTTCACCACTGCAAGAGACTTAAGTACATGGTTTTTATTTTAACACAATACGTCTACGCATTCCTCAGGTAAAAGGTATTGACAGACAGACAAACAGACTATCTAATATATAAATTATCCTAACAAGGGTTCTGTTTTTTTTTGAGGTACTTTCTATGAAAATTGCTCAACGACACCAACATCATTTAATTACGGAAAAAACTTCATAACAGTTTTCACCGCTTCATTGCATTTCCGATCATAATTTTATCGACATAATTAGTCCATATTTTGCGATCTATCGAGCATCAATCGCAGCCACCCCAGTGGCCAGGGTTGCAAGCTGGCGGGCGCATCCGGCGGTCGCCATGACTACCGCCGCCCGCCGCCTGCCGCATCCTACACACCTATGCCACCCTGGTACCTCGCTACGCAATACCAGCCTTTGAGGACTCCTGGAGCGAATGTTATCATCCCCCTTGTTAAGTATGTGTTTATTGAGATTTCCGAGAAATGTTCACGTAATAATAAATGGTAGATAAAATTTGTTTCATACGAGTACCATACAATATAGAAAGTTGTATTTGTCGTGCAACAATTATTACGTTTTCCAAGAATATCTAATTACGATTTCTCGTTTGAATTTAGCGGCATAGTTGACCTTTATATAACGTTGCCATACAGCGTGGCAATGCTGGCAGGCTTTTGGCAACTTTACCAGTCGATAATGATGCGGACGAGTTTTTTGCCGCCTTACTTTAGATTATTATACATAATTCGTATGTAGTTATTAGTATGTTAGTTTAAATTATGTATAGTAATATAAGTATTTATTGATTTAATTTAGGTTTTCACAATCTCTTTTCCTATTTCTACACACTAATGTCTACTCTACTTCTTCTAATTTCTCCTTTCGCAGGTCTGCTGGAAGAATTTTTTTGGACCCAAGCGAACTCCGGCGTTCGCACCTATTATGTCTCTAATTAAGGTACTCGAGAGATTAACGGTTTTTTTTATTTATGTATATTTAAAAGAATAGGTGTTTATTAAGTGTCTTAAAGTTTCAAGAAATTCCCCCTTACTTACTCTTCCCGCCTTAGATGTTAATGTAAAAAACTGGACTGGGCCATGGCTAATGTAAAAAAACGAAACCAGGGCCATGGAACAAAGACAAAGAAGGGACGGGGTGGGTTTTTAGCTAGTAAAAGTCTGACACTATCTCCGATAAAATATTTTTTTTTAAAACAAGCTTTTATAGCTCGGTATATACTTTTGTAATTAATACTCATCAAGACCTTCCCAAAAAAATACAAACACTTTAGGCCACCTTCCAGTTCTACTACCAGATCCTGGTTGCCTTGCCCAGTTGCATTATTTTGGTGCCAGATGCACCAAATAATCGTCAAGATGAATCACACGAGCCTAAACCCTATGGGGTTGTGTTGTTTAATTACCGAGTTTCTATAGGCCACCTTCAAGTTCCATCATCAGATCAGCTTCATGTCATCATAATATTGCATTGTCACGCTATTTACATGTGTATGCAAAATTTTAGCTCAATCGGTAGCCGGGAAGCAGAATAAAATTAATTTACAAGATTTGATCACAAACATCGGACAGGTCGTAGGGACTCTATAAAAGGGTCGAAGCCCACTGGAGCCCAGAGTCTCTTTCTGAAAGGAAGGTTTGCTCCCAGTGCGAAGGGCAAAAAAGAACCGCGGTTGGATGTTTAGTCAGTAAGAGTCTAAGACTGTTTCCCACTCCGCCAAAGAGCGAGATTCGTCATTGGATGGATTGAATTTTGCTCACAATAAAAAAAAAAAAACATCGGACAGGCGCAACCAATATAAAGCTTTTAAAAACCATTTTAAGTTCTCACTCAAGTTAGCAACATCGTACAATCGAATATAAAATCTGTGATGGTTACAGATCAGCTCTTGATCCTCATCAATATTGAACAGCTTCGCTGAACATCAGCCGTCACCTTGCTAGCCAAACTTCCTTTGTTGTCACAATGCACCCAGTGCAGTGGAGGGGAAAGGGCAACGCGCTTTGCCTTGGGGTAGGTCTGGCACGCCAATATAAGGAGGCGTCGAGACGGATACCCTTACTAACGACACTCCAATTACCCCTAATACGTAGACAACTTTTGCTTCTTCGCTATCCATTGCCGCTGAACTTTGAATCGTATACAATTTCACAAGAACAAAACCGTCAATGGAAGCGGGTGTGACAATAGTTTCGCAGTTTAAAAGGGGCCTGGTTTTAAAGTTGTAAGGGTAGTGCAGCCAAATTATCGGACTTCCCGAAGAAAACAAACCCAGGAGGCTAGTTACTCACGCGTTGCGACGCTCGATATACTTGTTTGCAGGCACTGCATGTTATACCTACTTGCATTTATGGCGTCCTAGTATTATGTTAAAGTTGATTATACTATTTTTGTTTTTATAAGAAAACTAACTAAATTCGTATTTTATTTAAACTATATAACATCCAGAAAAATATTATAATTTTGATAAAGTTAAGTGAAATATCAAATCGGTATAATCGGAAGCTTAGCAAATAAAATGTATGTATTTGAAATTTATCTACAGTTTCATATAAGAGATAAAAATGTTAACTTTATCTGAAATTAATCTTGATATGTAAGTTATAACTTAGTAGGCTTTATGTTTTTTGCGTTTTTCTTATTGAAGTTTCGGGTGTTGAACCATATTAAGCTACGACTATTCCAATTGCTGGGAATCCACAAGCTATTTATCTTAGCTTAAATTTCTTGTTTTTAATTTATATTCTTTCTTCCATTCATTAACTTTTCTTGTAACGCGGGAACAGTGCGTACTGTTCACCCATTGCTCGTTGTCCGCAAGCTCGCGCTTAAGACTGTTCGTCGTGGCGACACTAGGGGAAGACCTAGGTACAGCAGTGGCTATGTTTCGGCACAAATTATGATGATGATATTTCATAAATATAATTATATCTATGAATTCAAGTTCCTAGATAATTAAAATAATTACGTAACCTACATATTTGTTACATAAATATTTCAGTAGTTTATTTGTATGTTATTATTTATTTCTCTGAATACTCTCAAAGGTAGACTGCAGTATTGAAACAGTACCGAGAAATTTAATCAATCAGTAATATTTGTATAGTCATATAACATGTAGACATATGTCATATATATCTTGTTTTGTGTATTGAAAACAGGTGCTCGTGTATAAATGTTTTCAGGAAAAAAAATGATTAAATATTTTATTTTCAATCCGATTACCAGCCACTGTAAGCGTGGGCTTGTCGACGGAGAACAATGGGTTCCAACCAACACGCGCCTCAAAGAGATGTCAGGAAGCTGTGAGGGCCCAGCAGTATTGTATATATATATATATATTCCACAACTTTCACACAACGCCATCTAGTCCCAAGCTAAGCAGAGCTTGTGTTATAGATACTAGACAACTGATAAACAAACTTATATATTTCTAAATACATACATATTATAGATAAATTACACCCAGACACAGAACAAATGATCGTGCTCATCACACAAACATTTGTCCTGGGTGGGAATCGAACCCACGACCTCCGGCGTAGCAGTCAGGGCCACTAACTACTAGACTAACAGGCCAGTCAGTATTGAAGGTTACTGGAGTCATGGGCTCAAAGAGAAAGTCTTTGGAAGTCTTTGGATGATTTTCCACCTATAAAGCATGACTGTGCTATCTGAAAAAACATGATGAGATTCCTGCTCCCTTAGCCAAGTTACAATCGTATCGTTTAGAGTTAACGCCTGCAGTTGGCCACGCCCCCAATTCACTTGTTCGGACGTCATCTCAATACAGCCCAAAGCGTCGATAAAAAAGAATCGGAGACGTGGCTATCTGCAAGCGCTAACTCTAAACGAAACGATTCTAACTTGGCTGTTTACCTATGTAATATTTCTGTTTACTTACTTGTAACCTACTACGGATATTATTACTTAACTACTTAACTTATTAGATTAACTCTAGATTATAAAATCGAAAGTTTGTGAGTGTGTATGTTACTTCTTCACTCTCAATCGTATTTCCATGGAACTGGTACACGGTTAGACTATACCCTGGAATAACACACAGGACTTTTTATCATCGTAGTATGTTTCCTTTGAGATATAATTTGTTACTCCCATGCTGACGAAGCGTCTGGCAGCCGCTAGAACAACATACTTTATGCTAAATATACACTTCTCATCAAAAAAATCGAAACACCTTGCAAGTTTACGTTTTGTCAGGATTATCAGAAAAATGTGTACATTTAGGAATAAATGTTAAATGTCGTTTAATAGTGAGTAATATGAGCTTATCAAATCTTAATGTTAATGTTCTAAATTTAAATGAATTTTTCATAGGTTTCGTATTTTGTTAAATGAGTCATTTTTATTCCGTATGGAGTATAAAGGAAATGGATAAAACAACACACGTAAATGAAAAAAAAAGCTAAAAAACGTTTATTTAATAACTTGTATTCCCTCCCCGAGCTCTAATTACTGCTTCCATACGGTTCTTCATCGATCGGATGAGAGTCACGATCACATGCTGTGGTATATTGTCCCATTCCTCTTGGATTGCATCTTGCAGCTGGCTAAGTGTTTCTGGGGCAGGATCTCTTGCTCGAATTCGTCTCTTTAATTCATCCCATAGATGTTCAATGGGATTCATGTCCGGGCTTCTTGATGGCCATTCCATAATAGAGATATCGACTTCGTTAAGATAATCTCGTACGACGCCCGCGGTGTGAGCCCTAGCATTGTCGTGCATGAATATGAAGCCGTTGCCAATAAAATGTGCATAGGGCATCACATGAGGCTCGCGACACTCTTCGACGTACCGATGACAGTTTAGTGCAGGCAGACGTGGCCCAGACACGAAAGCAAGCTCTGTCTTACCGTCGGCGCTGATTCCTCCCCAAACCGTCCACGAACCGCCACCATAGCTGACCTTTTCTTCAATGCAGCATTGTGCATAGCGTTCTCCGTCTCTTCTGTAGACCTTGTTCCTTCCGTCGTTACCATACAGCATAATTTTACACTCATCAGAAAAGAGAACTTTGCTCCACTGTAGGTATGACCAATTTAGGTGCTCACGTGCAAAGTTAAGGCGCGCTCTTCGATGGTCTGCAGTTAATTTCGGCCCATTTGCTGGCTTATGCGGTACCAGTCCACGATCCTTCAACCTTCTTCTAATTGTAGAGTCACTTACAGCCACCCTTCGTACAACACGAAGCCGCTGCTGCAGTTGAAAAGCGTTAAGGCGTCGATTTCTTAAAGAAGTTGTTACAATAAATCGATCATCTCGCTCAGAAGTGACCCGATTCCTGCCAGATCCTGAACGGCGCGTGAACAAACCAGTCTCCCGATAACGTTTATAGACTCTATGAACAGATGACAGGCTTAGATGCAGTCTTGCAGCCACAACACGCTGACTAAGGCCAGAATCCAGCAATGCCACAACTTGGGCGGCTTCTGTGGGCGAAGTATCCATACGTTTTAGAAAAAAAACCTTTTTTCAGACGTCCCAAAGTCACAGTATTGAAATAAAAAACAAAAAGTTTAAGGATAGGCGCCAATTTTTAGTTTTTAAACGCTAAATGTACTCCAACCCTAAACACACATTTGTCTCAAAACAGTGATTCATTTCGTTTATAAGATAAACAAATGAAATTCTAATTTTGAATTTAGAATTTTCGCTTATTACTGTAATGGCCAAACTGCCAGCTATAATATATGTATTTTTTTTCATCGTATGAATTCTTTTTTGTGTTAAATTCGGACAGAAACAATGAAAACGGAAGTGTTTCGATTTTTTTGATGAGAAGTGTAGTTCTAGAATTTGTATTTGTATGTAAAAAGCTAAGGGAATTTAGCTTTTTCTTTTAGGGCCTGGACGCACAAAGATTTTTAACCGCGCGGATTTTATTCGTTCGGATTTATTTCCACACCGCATCATTGAATGTTATAAAAGAATCCGCGCGATTTTTTTTATAGCAGTGCGGATACTTCCATAAGATTCAATGTGTTACAAAGTTGCGAAAAAAAATCCGCTCCGAAAAATATCGCTGTGCGGACAAGCCCTTAATGAAGACGATAGACAAAGATGTACTTTAGGTAGATGAACCTCTTGGTTAGTTATGGAATCCTAATACCTGGTATAAAAACCGCTCTTTTTTCTCTTAATTTATATAACACCCGTTTCTTCAAATTGTTAAATAAAGTCAAGATACAAGAGGAAACAGTTTGTCAAAGCTATCGAAGCACAATTCGCCCGAGCCGCAGGAGAGGGTGTTACAGAGTTGAGTGCTGCAGTGACTTTACACGTGTATCAAACTACGTTTCTCAATACAATTATGGAGAAATAAATGGACTACTAGTGACTTGCAGGAGTCGCTTAGCGCCCAGCCTGATACGATACATACTATTTATTGTGACGGGGGTAAGCTTTTATTCTTTTCTGTACTAGTGCGGAAAACAAGCTGTCTAAAAGCGGTAGAGACGAGAGCGGGTTTTCGAGTAAGTGTGTATTAAAAAATATTTTGATAATGTTTTATTAAAACATCGTTAAGTGAAGTATGATAAATTAGGCTAAGTAGTTTCCTTTGCCTCATGAAAAATTCACGATCATGTCGGAGAGAAAACGGGAGCAGTAGGTATATTGACTGTAGTTGTATCTTTTAGACTGAATTCACGTTGTAACGAGTCTGGTGAGGTAAAAATATATTACTGAAATGATTACATTATACATTTACTTTTAAACGTTTAAAACGTATTGGGAACACATCCATTGTGCGTACAGCCAAGAAGTGGAATTCCTTTCTGGAGTCTGTGTTTCCTGATGACTACAATCCGGGAATCTTTAAGTCAAGAGTGAATAGTTACTTCTAGGTAAGCGCACTCCATCGTCGACCGTATCGTCGTTTTCCTTCAGGTGAGATAGCGGTCAAGCGCGAACCTACTATAATCAATAAAAAAAATACAGTAAATAAAATGTAACTTGAGTGAAATACTTTTGGAACATTAGAGCTACGTTATTTTTTATAGGCTCGCGCTTGACTACTATCTCACCTGATGGTATGCGAGAATGTTGTAGACGATAGAGCACGCTTGCTTAGAAGTAATACTATACACTCTTGACTTAAAGTGTTGTAGCTATCAGGAAACACGGACTACGACAGCAAATTCCTGTGTAGATGGACGCACTATGAATGTGTCCCCGAAACCTTTTGTGCGTATAAATGTTATGTTCATCATGTCTACGACGGCTATAGGTTGTGGGAAAGTGAACTCCAGGACTCTGGAACGAAAGCAAAGAGGAACATGAGTCCCCTCCCGTTTTGATTTTGCCATCTTAAAAAAAATTACCACCATGTAGGAAACGTTGGCGCATCGACGTTTGACTGTGCAAGACGCAATTGACAAAATTCTCGTCCCCTCATATATCCATCAGTGGACATATTTCGAAGGCTGAGTATTAACAGCATTTTTTAAACGCTAAAAATAGCAAACGTTACCCACCAAAAAGCTGGTCCTTCAGTATCTTCCGATTGCTCTATCTGTGAAGAAGTGACTCTGCATTTAAATATGTTGGATTAGGCAAATTACTTTGGATTGATTAATGGTCTTTAAGATGTAAAACTACGACGAATTTATAGCTCTAGCATATATGTAGTTACGGCACTAGCTCCACCTATTGAAATTAGTTCCACCCACCGATTCGCTATAAAAAATATAAAATAGTATTAAATTGAGTTTCAGCGAGACTAAAGAACAGCTATTGATTTTTATTTATATAGATATCATTGAATTTAAGTATCTATGTAAAACACACCGTGACAATAACACCGCATGTTTTACACAGGTACCAGGGTACCATAATATGTCAGTAACCATCGAGCCAGTGTCGGGACGAACCCAGTTAAATCCTCTCGTCAAAAGGTGGCTTGTGTTACAGAATTCTCATTAGACCGCAAATTAAAACGCGCTCAGCTTTTAATGACTTTGACACATTTGTTATTCAAATTCACGTGAATATTTTTTTCCTAACAGTATAATGATTACCGGGAAAATTTGTTATGTGCGTTTGTTTGATTTTCTGAGTCAGTGGAAAAATATTGTAAGTGATATTCAAGGGAAAATAGGAAAAGCGGGCTCACGTGGAGTACTAGGAATTTATAAGTTGAGAGAATGTTTAATGGTTCTCCGAAAGTTCAGCAGGTGTAGTCAACAAGACAAGCCAACAAAGGAGGATGTCATTCCTAGGTCGATCTGCCACTTAACACCCACTATCAAAAATAGTTCTTTCTTTGCCGGCCTATGAAAAAAAACGAATAATACAGAAAAAACAAGATATTTAATCACATTTGTAAAAGAGTGAATAGGCTCTTAATAAACTAGTGCGATTCGCCATCAACGATTGCATCGCTGCTTACCATCAGGTGAGATTTAGCAGTTAAGCACTACGAGTAGTTGCAAAGAAGTTTACATGTACTTGTCACACAGATAACCTCCCTCCTCCGTGCAGTAGGTAAGGCAAAAAAACAACAAATAAAGAATAAAAAAGTAAGTTTTTTGTTACTTTATCTGTTGTTTTTGTTTCGTATTGTAAAGTTGTGAATTCGCTTTTAATTCATACTTTTCTGAGTTTTAGTAATGTTTTATTTGTCGCTTCAGCCTCCACTTTTATCTCCGATTTTGGTTCCGATTCCGAAAAACCAAAATATAAACACTCCGGTCCGCAATTCTGATCTAATATGTCCATTTCCGTAACATCCCTGTTATTTATTTATATTCGAAATCGCTGAGTACAATATACATTACATATTATGCTTGAAACCACAAAAATTATGGGCTTATATATGTATGGCTAGTAAGTTCAAAGTAAATAGTAACATAAATAGATTAGATAGTAAGTTATAAGTTTAACATTTATCTTTTCGACTACCGTAATTACAGACACAATTAAAAGACAATAGGTGTGCGGACACCGGTGTCCTCTTGGGGCTGAAATAAATAAATGAACTAAAGATTATTTTCTAAGCATTACTTCTAGAGCCTACCTTTTAAAAACCGAAAAACAAACATTGAAATATTTGAAATCAACTACGTATCTAAATATTGAGAAGAGTTTGAGTTCAATAAAAAGAAAACTCTTGATTGCTTTTACACCACGAGGAAAAACAAAAACTATAGAAGCCATGCCACGTGGCAAAATATAGTATAGCTACTTGCATTCTCTGTATATTGTTTCACGTGGCTAGCTCCGCAATGGCACCAATATTTAGCTGAATCATCATTAATTTAGCTGAAGGATATCCACTGTTGAACACAGATCTCTCCCAAATGTCGCAACAAACGGTCCTGTGCATCTCGCATCCACCGCATTCCCGCGAATCTCATCACGTCACCGGTCCACCTTGTGGGAGGCCTTCCAACACTGCCTTTTTCGGAGCGTCCCTTCTAGAACCTTTCAGCCCCATCGGCCATCAGTTCTACGAGCAATGTGCCCTGCCCGCTGCCATTTTAGTTTGGCGATTCATCGGCGACCTTGTTTTTAGTAATGTTCTTTCACCATTTTTTCGAAAGTCGGGAGTATTTGGGCACGCCTTATACTTCTATAGGTAAACAATTAGTTTGCAGATATAAATTCCGACTGAACAGGTTAGAGAGATGAGAGCATCGCTAAGAAAAGTGTCTAGAGTTACAAGGAGTCAATGTAAAAAAAAAATGTCTTGCATCTTTTTTAGCCCAGAAAATTTTCAGACCACCAATGTCTTAAAAAAATGAGTCTAGTACCCAACTATACTCCCAAATAAACTCGGGCCGATTCCGGCTAAGAAAGAACGGACTGATTTATTTAGACAGTAAGAGTCTAACACTATTTCTCGCTCCGCCCAAGGGCAGGATTTGTCATTAGACGATGTAAATATGTCAATAAAGAATTATTATTATTGTTGTTTTCTTCCATAAAAAAACTGCGTCAGAACGTCCAGATTAAGTAAATTTCATTTCCATCATCAAATTACGCAGTAACATTTCATAAAGCCTATTGGGCCACCGATATAATTATTGAAACCTTATAATGCGTAATCCCCCTTTCCGAGAGGCGGCGAGGGTTGGTTATTAAAAAGTCTCTGGCTTGCTCTAGGCGATAGGCAGCTATACCTAGGTTATACGTGTGTTGTTCGTCTGGCGTGCAGTTTCGATCTGTTTCGGTCTACTGCGGTAATATCGCAGCTTTATGCTACCCTGGTGATGTCACACTGCAACGCTTGCACTCTAATACATAAAATGTTTACTACACACCGCTTTTATTAATGGTTTACTTGGTGTGTCATTGTCTGGGTCAGTTCTCCGAGTTTTTAGGGTTCCGTAGCCAAAATGGCAAAAACGGAACCCTTATAGTTTCGTCATGTCCGTCTGTCCGTCTGTCCGTCTGTCCGTCTGTCCGTCTGTCCGTCTGTCCGTCTGTCACAGCCGATTTACTCGGAAACTATAAGTACTACAGTGATGAAATTTGATGGGAATATGTGTTGTATGAACCGCTACAAAATTATGACACTAAATAGTAAAAAAAAAAATTGGGGGTGGGGCCCCCCATACATGTAACTGAGGGATGAAAATTTTTTTTTCGATGTACATACCCGTGTGGGGTATCAATGGAAAGGTCTTTTAAAATGATATAAAGTTTTCTAAAAAACATTTTTCTTAAAGTGAACGGTTTTTGAGATATCAGCTCTCAAAGTCGTAAAAAGTATGTCCCCCCCCTCTATTTTTATAACTACGGGGTATAAAATTCTAAAAAAAATAGAGGTGATGCATGCTAATTAACTCTTTCAACGATTTTTGGTTTGATCAAAGTATCTCTTATAGTTTTTGAGATAGGTTGATTTAACTGTAATTTTGGTTAAGTTATTGTGCTTACACTGAAAACGATGGCTGAACCTTATAAGATAGATCAAAAAATATACTACAGTATTGTACACCTTTAAAAATCCGCGATGATATAAAATCTTTATAATACACTTCTCATCAAAAAAATCGAAACACCTTGCAAGTTTACGTTTTGTCAGGATTATCAGAAAAATGTGTACATTTAGGAATAAATGTTAAATGTAGTTTAATAGTGAGTAATATGAGCTTATCAAATCTTAATGTTAATGTTCTAAATTTAAATGAATTTTTCATAGGTTTCGTATTTTGTTAAATGAGTCATTTTTATTCCGTATGGAGTATAAAGGAAATGGATAAAACAACACACGTAAATGAAAAAAAAAGCTAAAAAACGTTTATTTAATAACTTGTATTCCCTCCCCGAGCTCTAATTACTGCTTCCATACGGTTCTTCATCGATCGGATGAGAGTCACGACCACATGCTGTGGTATATTGTCCCATTCCTCTTGGATTGCATCTTGCAGCTGGCTAAGTGTTTCTGGGGCAGGATCTCTTGCTCGAATTCGTCTCTTTAATTCATCCCATAGATGTTCAATGGGATTCATGTCCGGGCTTCTTGCTGGCCATTCCATAATAGAGATATCGACTTCGTTAAGATAATCTCGTACGACGCCCGCGGTGTGAGCCCTAGCATTGTCGTGCATGAATATGAAGCCGTTGCCAATAAAATGTGCATAGGGCATCACATGAGGCTCGAGACACTCTTCGACGTACCGATGACAGTTTAGTGCAGGCAGACGTGGCCCAGACACGAAAGCAAGCTCTGTCTTACCGTCGGCGCTGATTCCTCCCCAAACCGTCCACGAACCGCCACCATAGCTGACCTTTTCTTCAATGCAGCATTGTGCATAGCGTTCTCCGTCTCTTCTGTAGACCTTGTTCCTTCCGTCGTTACCATACAGCATAATTTTACACTCATCAGAAAAGAGAACTTTGCTCCACTGTAGGTATGACCAATTTAGGTGCTCACGTGCAAAGTTAAGGCGCGCTCTTCGATGGTCTGCAGTTAATTTCGGCCCATTTGCTGGCTTATGCGGTACCAGTCCACGATCCTTCAACCTTCTTCTAATTGTAGAGTCACTTACAGCCACCCTTCGTACAACACGAAGCCGCTGCTGCAGTTGAAAAGCGTTAAGGCGTCGATTTCTTAAAGAAGTTGTTATAATAAATCGATCATCTCGCTCAGAAGTGACCCGATTCCTGCCAGATCCTGAACGGCGCGTGAACAAACCAGTCTCCCGATAACGTTTATAGACTCTATGAACAGATGACAGGCTTAGATGCAGTCTTGCAGCCACAACACGCTGACTAAGGCCAGAATCCAGCAATGCCACAACTTGGGCGGCTTCTGTGGGCGAAGTATCCATACGTTTTAGAAAAAAAACCTTTTTTCAGACGTCCCAAAGTCACAGTATTGAAATAAAAAACGAAAAGTTTAAGGATAGGCGCCAATTTTTAGTTTTTAAACGCTAAATGTACTCCAACCCTAAACACACATTTGTCTCAAAACAGTGATTCATTTCGTTTATAAGATAAACAAATGAAATTCTAATTTTGAATTTAGAATTTTCGCTTATTACTGTAATGGCCAAACTGCCAGCTATAATATATGTATTTTTTTCATCGTATGAATTCTTTTTTGTGTTAAATTCGGACAGAAACAATGAAAACGGAAGTGTTTCGATTTTTTTGATGAGAAGTTTATATTTGCTGCTACGGAACCCTTTGTGCGCGAGCCCGACTCGCACTTGGCCGGTTTTTTTATTACTCATTTTTATAGTTGTAGGAGTTTTCCGATGTGTTTTGATGAAGCAAGTTCCCTCAAGTTTTTGCAAATAGTTTGCTTATTAAATCTTGTGTTCAGGGTTTCAAAATTAATCTTTCAAAAAGGTATAAACAAATAAACCGATTTATTAAATTTAATTTTTACTAGTTACAAAGGAAATGCTCGGTCTCTCTAAGTACATACGTGACCAAAGCAACTTGTAATGAACATCCGCAGCTAAAGTCTGAAGTTCTTAGTATCGTCTGTCTGGTTTTAGAAATGCATTAATGACCACCTACATTTCTAATTAAAATATACCGAGAATCTGTTTATTTTATTCAGCGTCCGTTTTGGAGAAGACTGACGTGATTACTCTGCGTAGGTTTGTACCTACGCAGAGTAATCACGTCAGTCTACTAGGACTAGGAACACATAAGGCCCTAAAAGTGTAACCTTTGTAGGCTCAACAAATCAACGAAACTTCAGTAAGTCTTCCAAACTTGATTGGCTTTGAAGCGTATCCCTCAAACACCTACAAACTAAAAATTGTCAGGCATACATACCTACTACATCGCAAAGTTTGATATTCATAATAACCCTTTCATTTATGCTTACCTGGTAGCTAAAATGATAATTACATCAACAACTAACATTTTTGGTTAATTTATATACAAGTTTTATTAATATTTTTTACACAAAATATGGTTTACTGCTCTACATTATATTTAGTAATTGGTTAACAATTTAAAGTACCTACCTATCAAAATTACTTCATGGAATTTTCTGAAAAGAGTAATAAGTAGTTTTTCTTTTTCTCCTCTAAATTAAAACAGAGCTTTTATTGAACACGTGACAGATCAAGTTATTAGCAAAGTTTGTCTTTAAAAGGCTATTTTTAGATAGAAAACCTATCCGAAGGGATTAACATATTAATTTGACGGAGAAAACTTTAGAAACCAATTACTGAGCCCCAGACAGTCACATTCGAGCTGACATGTTGGAATTTATTCCTCTATGCTCTATGGTATTGGACCATAGATATTGAGACCGTAAAGTTGTTTTCCTTAGCCTTGATACATTAAAATTTGGCTACATATTTCTGAGTTTTTGCCTTAGACAAGCTTTTGGATAGGTATCTTTGAATAAGTTGGTAAACAAAACGATTAGAGGTAATT
Source organism: Mythimna loreyi (assembly GCA_029852875.1). Taxonomy (NCBI): domain Eukaryota; kingdom Metazoa; phylum Arthropoda; class Insecta; order Lepidoptera; family Noctuidae; genus Mythimna; species Mythimna loreyi. The sequence goes on along the minus strand of CM056789.1, from coordinate 20,243,291 downwards.
ATTTTGTCTACTCTGCCCACATTTGACTAAAATAAAATAATACTTTGTTTACTTATTTCAGAATTTCGAGGTCTACGATTACCAGACGGTTTTAAGAATGTACTAAGAGAAACATAAAATTTCATTTAAAAAAAAATCAGTCTGTTAACCAAAACTACTAGCACTGCAAACTTTCGAGGTCCTTCTATTTTAGTTAACTCTTGCGCTTACAAGTGGTAAGAAGTTTTGCGCGGAATTCCTTATAAGCTGTACACGATTTTTGTTAATATTGGCGACACCCAGAATTTGTTAAAATACCAGACTGATCCCTCCAGTACCAAGCGGCACATAGCTAATCGGAATGCAGGCGGCAGTCGTTTTCACAGTTCTTTTGTGTCTGCCCGTCTGGCCAGTCTAATGGATACCGGATTCAGCCGCTTTTTACCTCGCACAGCCTTTTGATTACTAATCCCAGATGAAAGGATGCAGATTGTTTGGATGTTATGCTCTCCTAGTATTTGAGGGGACAGAGCATTAAGTAATTAAGGCTTTTGCGGTAATAATTTTTCAATACACTTACTAGAAATGGCGCTCCTATTCCACTGCTTTTAGGAACACAATTGATTGTTTTTCGCACTAGTGAACAAAACTGCGCGTACTCAACCCTGCCACAATATTACATTTATCGTATCAGGCTGAGCGCGCGTCGACCCCCACGAGTCGCTGATCAACCAACACAAGTCGCGAGTGTATTGAAAAACGTACTTTGATACCCATAGAAACTCGGCTCCATAGCAAATTCGTATACATTATCACAAACTTTTTTTTCTGCACTTTATTTGTTACTGCTCATGGTCATCAAAAAAGAAAAAAAACAAACATCAAAAGGCGCCATTATATTTCCGTATCAAAAAGTACTTTGCTCTTGTTGGCAACTAGTACACGTGTAAAATGTAGGTGTCAAGCAAAAGAATGATACACGTGCTGTTTACTGTCTGAGAAGTCCCCCAGGGGTAGAGAGATGCTCATAATTATGTCTTTTCTGCGCTTTAGCAACCCTTAAGAGCGGCCAACCCGAGGTACATTTTCATACAACCGCTCTTACGTGATTGTGATGTTATTACACATCTTACTTCATATTTTCGATACACAGAGACCTTGTGGATATTATCTAGGCTTCTATAGAAATTAAAACATAAATTTGTGTAAGAGTAATCCAGTAAAGACCTCTGTAAATCTGCTATTTTGCGTAAAGTTGGGCTCTCTATAATGTAATTCTTTATTAAAATATAAAATGTACTCTTAAAGTAGAAAAGAAGAAGAGTAAAGCCTTGCGCATTTAATTGAGATTTTAAATGATGTCAGTTTGTTTTTCGAAAATCCTAAAGGGTCTAATAAAAACACGTATTTCATGGCACAAGTTTTGTGAAACATTCGAGTAAATCGTAGAATTACTGAATGCCAACCAGAGTTTTCAGGTGTTGTCTCTCTTTTTTCGCTTTACTTTTTCACCAAACATCACTTTGGATTTCGTTAAATGAAACAACAAGCTTTTAAACCGTGCGCGACGTTGACGATCGACAAGTGAGGAAGGCCTACCTTAAGTAGATGTATGTTTAATATTAAAACCATACACTTACTTAAGGGTTGGTTGGCCATATTCTATATATGCATGTACTACACACGTAAATCTTCCTCTCGAATCACTCTATCTATTAAAACTTAAAAATAAAACTCAATAATCTATCTAAATCTATTAAAAAAATATACATCTGTCACATATCGCGTCCTGTACTCTTGTTATGTTGTAACAGTTCCCCGAAACAGCCACTGAAGCTGAAAAAAAAAATATTTATATATATTTGTATTTCCCATGGAAACGGTTTTACACGGAAACACTAATTAGCAAGGTATTAAGTATCTTCTGCTTCAATAATAGGGCTGCGCAGACGAGATACTTTTCTTACAATTTGAAGCCAGTTTCACCAATAAAAATAATCGTAATTATTTTAAAACAAAACATAGTTTGAGCGTCTAATCGAGATTATAGTTTTATTTTGAGTTTCACTGCTATAATTTAAATCTAGTTTGTGTAATTAAAAACCAGCGTCAGTAGTTGCCTGACGCTGATTTTCATTTGAAACTTACTGAGAATGTATTTATTAGTATTAAGTGTAAGGTAAACAGGTTATATGAAAAAGAGACACGCAAACAACTCATTGATTATTTGGTTTGTGTCTGTAAAATATTGTCGCAGACTAAATCGTGCGAAAGTCTCGCGTCTGCATAGCCCCTATGATGCGAACATTAAATTTCGCGTGGACGTTTCCAGGGATACCAGAGAATTTTATTTCTATAGAGCAGAGGTTCCCAATCTTTGGACTGCAGAATATTTGTGGTCCTCAACAGCTAACACAATGGTCCACTGAAGGTTTATAATTTATTATGTAGCCAGAGATAACTGAAATATGTTAAAACAGCTCAAATCATTATTGATTCAATTTTTTATTATTACTAGTTAGTATAATGTTTATGTATTTTAAGTGCTAGTCATAACATCGCCTTGGAAATGTGTGTTAGGGTATTGTAATATAATAAATAAAAAATAATCATTTATGCGAACTGATTTTCTAACTTCTAACAAACGTTATTTTTTTCATCATTTCGTCAGAAAGACGTCCACTGCTAGAATTAAGCCTCGCCCAAGTGTCGCTACTACGAACGTCCTATGTGTCTGGCATCCATCAAAATCTCGTTGGCCTCACCAGGCACCATCACCAGGGTCCATCTTTTGAGTGGCCTCCCAACGCCTTCTTTCGGTACGCGATCGCTACACCAAAACCTTTCAGCCCCATGAACCATCTGTTCCTTGTTCACTGTTTTGTATGTCAATGTTTTTTTTCCTTTAGATACAAGAATTGAATTTAATGATATATATATCTTTTACGATGTCATTACGAAGACTTATCACAGGTTAATTCAGATACATTTTCTTACACACGTGTGATCCCTGCAAAAAATAAACCATAGTGGTGCCTACTCTAAAAAGTTTGAGAACCGCTTCTGTAAAGGAAGGTGCCTCGTTGTACACTGTGCGGAAAATAACACACAGCACGTGGATACTTGACAATGAAGTGAACGATGTAATAGTCGCAGGTTTATTTGAAAAACACGTTTTTATTTGATGTTAGATTCATTTCCGGGTTCACGTTGATTTTGAAAATAGAGAGGATCTGCTGAACAATTTTTAAATAAGTGTTTTTATCTGTTTTACTGTTTGCAATAAAGTAGGGTTTTTGTCTGACTTTTATTTTTAGTGGGATTTTATCAAATAATCTCGAAAATGGCGTGTTTTACCCTTACTGACTAAAACCGTAAATTACCACATTAGTAGTTATTTTTCCAGTCTAAATAAACCAACTTATCAACTACTAGGACATCATGACATTCAAGATACAATCCTCTCTCGCTAGAAAACTTTATTCTAATGAACATTAATTCAGCACCGTCTCTAGAAGAGTGCAAATCTCTTTAATTATTTGAAGTAGCAGTTAACCCTTACCCGCTGCGCTCCCCGCTGTGCTGCCCGCTGTGGGGAATCAAGGGCGAGACGAGAGCTCCACGGATTTATAAAGCCCTGCTACTTTGAAAGCGGAGCGAGAGCGGATCGACACACAAGTTGAACCATCATGGCGGTCGACTTTGGCAATTTTGGCGTCTAAATCAAGGTGGGGAATGCGGGTTACCATAGCAACTAGTTCAAATTATGTAATGATGTAATGTAATTAATATCAGATTTTTAATTAGGAATTCAAATAGGGGGGTGTTCATCTTTATTATGTACAGAAATATAAACATGAATGTGACATTTAACTAATTACAATTAACCTTGTTGAAAGTTATATTCTCAAAACGTTTGGGGTTGCAACTCTCGGATCGTGGGGTTCACAAATTGTATAAATATCTGTCGAACCGTCTCATTTACACTTCGCTTGACTTGCTCGTAGAATTGCCCAGAAGCAAAGAATGTTATGGACAGCAAGTCTATAGACCAAAGGTGATTTTAGTCAGTTGGAGTCTGCCTCTGCGCAGACTGTCTCATCTGTGAGGCAGCCTGAGCGTGCATGAGGATTTCCCACTCCTGCAAAAAAGATTTCATTATGATTGGCTGTAAGTTAAGCATTTATACTTAAGATAGCTGGATTTTGTAACAAATAAATAAATAAATGATAGTACGTGAAATCAGCCCCGCTTTCAGTACGACATGGTCTCGCTCACACAAATTACAATCACCGCTATTTTTCTTGCCACTCAAGGGCTAGTCACCGTCCGTCTTCGGGGTGGCGACTGAATCACTGAACGCTGTATGCAAGATTAAGTTTCGTCTCGCACTGTAACCCTATAGGTAAGTACTAGGGCAACAGAATATTACTAGAGGTTATTTTAGTAGTCACGAAAGGAGACTGGTTTTTGGATTGACAATTCAGATCGGGTGTCAAAAAAAGTTGTCGTATGTTAATGAATACTTGAAAAAACCGGGTAAGAGTGAATAGAACTTTTGCACGAGGAGTTCTGTATCAATATTTTCTGAAATTCTATGAATATTTCAAATGTCTAGTATTATTATGAACAAAAAACGCTATAAAATCAAGTTTCTTGTTTATGTTTTTAGTATTTGTTGTTATAAAAGCAACAAAAATAGATCATCTGTGAATATTTCAACTGTCTAACTATCATGGTTTATGAAATACAGCCATGTGATAGACAGAGGGAAAGGAATATTATTAATATGGTCCCCTTTATACCCTTTGTGTATGGAACCCTAAAAACTCCAAAAAATCCGTAAATCAAATAACTTTTCTGGTTGTTGGTGGAAAAATAAGAAATGACAGATTTTGACTGTAACCCACCCAAATTCTTCAGTTGTCATTTGTTTCAGTTTCAGTAATTCTCTTTGGAATTATCCAACTCCTCTGGGGTCCTTGTTCCCTAGTAGTCTTTCGAGTAAAACGCACGTGGATGATTTTTTTTAGACGAGATATCTTCCAATCCCCTTACTTCTTCCGCTCTGGGCGGATCGGTGGCAGGTGTCAGAATTTCTTCTTTATCTGTGTTCCTTCTTTGCTGGGATTTCCTCGGGTTTTCGCTTCCTTAGGTCAAAATACGTGGCCAAAGTGGGCTTCGATCCTGCTGGGTCCCTACAATTTTGCTGTTAACCCTATAATTTGTCCGGACAGTGAGCGACCTACTGGTCTTCGTTCACAAGCCCACGCATAAGTCCTTACACCCTAGTAGTCCATCGTATGACACTCAAAACCCCATAACAACAACTACTTTACAAGTATATATAAAACAATACTATAATACTCTTAAAACTCCATAGGATTAATTCAACCCTTACCTCTCCAAATTCACCCTAGCTATTGTGTTGGTCGGCTACCGACAAAATAATTACCTTAATTAGAGAGCACCCCTGCAAGATGAATAGGCATTTGAGGAGTTCCATTAGATCTTGTATAATCAACCACGAATACACAGCGGCCATTTGTCAACAGTGAGAATGAATAGCAGAGCCAAAACGAAGGGTTATGATTTTAACACTCTATCAATGTATGAAACACTAGCTGGTACCCGCGATTTCGTCTGCGTCAATAAAAAGTAGCCTATGTCCTTTCTCAGGGTCTAAAGATAGGCGATAAAGCGGGAAAGCGTAACAGACAGACAGAGTTACTTTCGCATTTATAATATTAGTAAGTATGGATGACATGAGAGTGGGGCCCTGGATGGTTTAAAAATGCAATTGGACCCGCAAGGTGGCGTTGTTATTTTTTTTTCTGACGAAAACCCAGTATTACACATGAGATCTTCCAGGTCTATCAACATCGCTAGTATTTTATAAAATCAATGCAATGTTGAAACGTACATCAAAAATGAAGTTGATCTAATTAGGTTCTAAACGCTACTGCTGTGTTGAGTATGAAGTCTTAGTATAAATTTTCAAATTACGTAAATAACGATTGATTTTTTACAATACTAGATTTCTGGATGGTTGATAGACAACATGAGTAAGTTCTACAGAGTCGAGAAGACCTATTTTTGCAGCTTATTCTGTCTCACATCGGGGGGCAAAAGAGAGGAGGGGCTCTCCTACCATCTTTCGCAAGCAAACTATATAAATTTTGCGAGAACAGGAAGTAGAAGAGAGTTCGGGCCTGAGAAAGACAGAAAGAGGACATAAAGAAAATTGTTTTATACATGTACAATTGCGAAAACAAAAAGGTGTCCGTTAGAGTCTGTGTTTTTAACTGATAGCTACAACCTAGGGATCTCTAAGTAAAAAGTGAGTAGGCTATTTCTAGGCAAGCGTGCTCCATCGTCCACCACCTCATCGTTTACCGTCAGGTGAGATAATACTGTCAACAATTAAAAAAACAATGTCTGGTCTTAATATGAGCATTTCTCGATCCATCAGCTTTTTTTGTCAAAGAAAGTGACAAGAGGCCTAGCTCTGATTTCCTTTACACTATCAAACGACTTGCCACTGCTCATGATCTACTGGTAGATAAAAAAAAAATTATTCAATGAAACCGTAGAACAAAGGAACTGAAGTCATTTATAATTCGAGATACGATCTGAAATTTGCATTTAACTAACGTTGAACTTTTCAGTTATCATAAAGGTCGAGTCGTTTCATATGAGGCCCACAGTGAATTAATATTTCAACTAACCATTGCAAGTCTTTTTTTTAGATGTCAAATTACTTCTCTCGCCCCGAGTAAAGCGAGAGAGAGTGTCAGAATTACTGACTGAACAGGTTTTTTTTTTTTTTTTTATGGTAGGTAAAAATCATCGAATGACGAATCCCACTCTTGGGCGGAGCGGGAAACAGTGTCAGACTCTTACTGACTAAAGAACCTACCCCGTACCTTCCTTGCCTTATTCCCAGAGCCCCGGTGTAACGCTTTCGCATCAACCCTCAGCTCCGGTAGGCTTCGACCCTGCAGGGTCCCTACGGTTTGCTGACAACTCCTTGAGGCGCGCGGGAACGGAACGCGCCGTCGACGACTTGGGCTCGGTCTGGACTGCTACCAGACGACCGGACGGCGAGCTACCCATTGCTCGCCGTCCGCAAGCCAGTGTCTACGGTGGCCGGATATCGGCAGAATCGCGGCGGCGACGGCTACGGCGAGTGCGCCGTTGCCTTTGCCTTATGCGGTCAGCCTCCTCCTTTTCGAGCATTACTGCCTCGCAAAAGGAGGCGACCGCCTGCCACTCCTCTTCGCTGCGGACCATGGCCTGAACCAAGGCCCGGCGCGAGAGGTCGCCGCCGCCGATCACCCCCACGAGGGCACGGCGTTCCTCTTCCCAAGCGGGGCACACCTCCACCGTGTGCTCCACCGTGTCCTCCGGGCTCGCCTCACAGTGGCGACACCCGGACGTCTCTTCCGCACGAATCCGGTGCAGGAATCTCCCGAACTTCCCATGTCCGGTGAGAACCTGCGTCATGCGGAAAGTGAGGACGCCGTGAGGTCTATCCAGCCACGCCTCAAAGAGGGGCACTACCGCTGAGATTACGGTGTGCCCAGCGCTGGGTTGCGACAGTCGCTGTTTCCACTTCACCATGAGATCTCGCCGGAGCTCCTTCCGCCACGCCTCGACATGTTCGGGCAGCGGATCTTCGCCCCGGCGTTGCATCTCCACGCGCTGGTCGTGCATGCGTGCAAGGACTGTTGCCTCCAAATCCCATGGTGGTAGGCCAGCAAGGAGGCTCGCCGCCTCGCGGGACACCGTGCGGTATCCCCGCACCATCCGGATGGCCATGACCCTCTGGCAGGCGTTCAGCTGGGCCGCCGGGCGTTTACGCAGCGTCGGCGCCCACACTGGTGCCCCATAAAGGGCCATGGACCGAACGATGCCGGCGTAGAGCCTCCGGCAGAAGGCGTCTGGACCCCCAAGGTTCGGCAGGAGCCGCTTGAGAGCAGCCCCCGTCCGATTGAGTTTGGGGGCCAGACGTCGGAAGTGCTCCTCGAAATTCCATCGGCTGTCGAGGACAAGTCCCAGGTACTTCATCGTCGACCCGACGCCGATGTGAACTCCTTCTACCGTTAGTTGGGAACCCGTTGGTGGCGCATTCCGAGGGCCGTGAAAGTACATGGCCTCGGACTTGTGCAGTGCCACCTTGAGTCCCAACTGCTGGATCCTCTCAACGACTGTCGCAACCCCACGTGTCGCTAGTTCGACCGCCGCCTGGTACGACCTTCCCTGCGCTAGGACCAGCGTGTCGTCTGCGTAGCAGACCACGCTGACCCCTACGGGGAGGTCGGCGCGCAGCACGTAGTCGTACCCGATGTTCCACAAGGGCGGTCCTAGTACCGATCCCTGTGGGACACCGCACGACATCTCTCGCCGTTTCCAATCTCCTTGGTGACCGGGGTACTGACTGAACAGGTGGGCTTGTTCTTCCAATGGTCTTTTACGTTGTAAAGCACGGTTACTCTTTCTAACGGACTCTAAGCCCTGGCAGCCATCGACCCCTGGGTCTCGTCATTAATGCTGACATCTCTTCGAGGATTCTTAGTGTTTTTAATAAAACACCTCACCTTTACTTACAACTCGTACACAATTTTCCTTAATAAAGATACCTTTTTTATTCGTTTTGTTTGTGTGTATGGTACGGCAAGGCAGTGGTAACAAAAACAGTGTAAGCTGGTCTCAGGTTTAAGGTGTAACTATTACACGCACCTAGAAATTTCATAGGTCTAAAGTAGTCTTAGCCTAGTAGGTTTCTATATTCCTCATTTTATATTTACACAGAATCACCAAATTGGAAAAAATGTATTTATCTCGTCTATGATTTCAAAATAGACGCACTGCAGTATTACGCAAGTGTGAGTGCAGGACGAATGCAGGAAGTGTCTGTGTACTGCTAACGTGAGATAGGACCAGGATAGCAGCGGTGCCAGAGCGGTGCAGCGGTAAACCATGCCCCGCCCAGAGGCCACGTGTCCGTTTCACCTTATGTCTGCTTCGTGATTTGTGTGTGGAATTGAAATCAATCTGTGTGAACGCATGAAAGTCTACACGATAGACGGTATTGCAGTTCAACTTGAATTGTCACGTATTATACTCATTTAGCTCTATAGATTTTTCCTCTACTTGAATATTGGATTTTAATCCACTCCTAAAATATATCTCATCCAAATCCCTCTGAGAACCAACCCACTTACAAACTCACCACAGCAGAAATTATAAGCCGGGAGAAATTATACGTACCTTCTGTTTTCGTTCCATCTTACGTACAAATTCATGTTGCCGTAAATCTTATATGAAATTATGTTACATGCTGCTATGTCACGGAGAATGTGAGCGACATATAACGCCTCAATTTGACGCGCTTCGTTTGTTGCGAGCGACAGCGATGTTGCTTTGTGTCGCCGTCGCTTGACGCTTCCTCATCGAGAGCAGTAAGCTTTATGTTAGTTCCCTAACTTTGTACAATGATATGATTGATCACCTTTTATACATGCTTGCCTGGTACGATATTTTGTGATGTCGAGTCGAGACTGGATATTTAGGACACGTATATTCTGACTTTTTCTGATACTTAATAAATATAATAATAGTTAGGGGAGGGAATGAATAATCAGGTACCGAATAATTTCCGAAAAGTATTTTTTTTCTTTGATTGATCGCTTCATAAATTACAACGGTAACATTGTGACGGATCGTAAACAAACTACCAACATATTTTTTTCTTATTTTAATGGATGGGCATAGAAGCTTGTAGTAGTCATGGCATGGGATGAGAAATACTGAATTTATTTTTTGCGGTTTTCGTTTTACCAATATTATTGTGAGAAGTCCTGAAAGAATATATCATATAATTCTATTTTTAGTTAAAATCTATATTCATTTAACATTTTTCAAAAAATAAATTGACGCTAACACAAAAATAATTACAACTCATGGATACTGGAATTTATTTTTATTCAACACGATTACAGGTGTAGAGAGCCAGTCCAACGTGAATAAGGAAAATATACGAGGCCATTCTACTTTCAGTTACGTGGCTACGTTTTTCAAATAGCCTCATAAAAAGTGGCGGGAAACGGCATCCCTTCAAACAGAGCGCCATTTACCGCCACGCATCGTCTTTTTGTTGAAAACTCTCATTACATAAGACAAATAAAAATCTAATAAACCGGTGTAGTAGGAAAGTTTCTAAATACGTAACGCAGGCGGGGTGCAGAGGTGGGCGGTCGCCATGGCAACGGCCGGTTGCAGGAAACTGCACAATCGATGTTGCCAGACGCTCTGCTGCCGCCTGTGGATCAATGTGTCTCTAGTACTACGCCCGGCTCCCGGGAAACCTACCTTACTGCGGCGGTGTGAGTGCGCTCGCCGATATAGCGCCGTCCTTGTCTAACACACACCATTTTCCGATGAGCTCCGTAGCTAGGTTGCGGCTTCCCGAAAGCTTATCTGAGTCCTGGCTGGCGCGAGCTCCACCTGGGCTGGTCGCTCGCCGCAGTGTGCGCCGCTTTTCCCCGGGCGTTTGGCGAGTGTGCGTGAGCTGTGTCAGTGTTACGTAGATCGCGTTCCATTTTCGAATGTTCACGTCGGGAAACTTGTGAATCGGTTATCTGTGTGGAGTTGTTTGTTGTTGTGGGTGCGTTCAGAAGCGCGGAGCCGCCGCCGCGCGCCGCCCTGCCATTGTTTGTTTTGTTGTTATTATCGTTCAGAAACTCTTTACTTACTGCATACACATTGTAATATGAAAATGCATTAAAAATTAATATTTCATAATGGTATATTTTAATTTATTTACTAAATACGATCTGAGTAACGGATGCTTAAATACGTATTCTGCTGTTCGCTATAGTATGCATACAGTATCAAAACTACGTGACTATAAGTTTCTCTTTAAGGATTTCAGAGTTTGGTAAACATAGGGCGGGAATTTCGACGAAATATTTCATGAGTCGTTCTAAAATCAACTTTATTTGAACACAGTAAGGTCGCATTTATTTAGAAAAGGTTGCAAAGGGGATTTGTTATTGCCGATATCTGATGACTGGCTAAACGATAAAATATTTAGATGGGACTAATAATTAATAACGTTGTTTTAAGCGTAGGGGAACAGATTTTATAAAACCAGGCTTAGGAATTTGAGATAAAGTGGCGGATTTGTGGAAAGAATTCAATAAAGTCATACCTCATTAATTATATTTAGTGTTATTAAAAAAAAATCAACCAACATATTATTATTTAGGAGAGATTTTTTTTAAGATGGGAAATCATCTAATATTTTTCCGCTCTAGGGCGCAAAATGACAGAGTTTTACTGACTAAAACCATACCTATGCTGCCTAAACTTCAAGCCTAGCGTTCAAGGGCCCTTAGGGTTGTCTTTTGAACTAATTGTTTATTGGTGCTCACTTTAGCTTCGTAAGGCCCAATGAACTAATTCAATGATATAAGACAGACGACCTATTTAGAAAGGCCTGCCCAAGACAATTTGTAAAATCCTAAAATTATAGCCTAGCGATCTAAAATTATTAAACAATGTAAAAAAATATTTACCAAAATTTTATTATTTCAATATCTTTTCTGTATCAATACCGATTAAAGGAGTTTTGCCAAAAGTATTAAAGAAAAATTAAGGTCCTGGGCAGCAACTACTTATGTCTATTTTTAGTACATTGGGTAATAATAGTAATTTAATGTATATCGACCTATCGAGAGCAGTGGTGGCCGAGTGGTAACGGCCCGTAAGTCAGGGCCGTTACGTGTTGTAGGTCGCGGGTTCAAACCCAGCCAGACGCATCACTTTGTGTAATTTATTTCATCACCACTGCTCTCAAAACGGTGAAGGAAAACATCGTGAGGAAACCGGCAAGTCTTAGAACCAAAAATTCGAAGACATGTGACATCCACCAACACGCACTGGGCCCGCGTGGTGGATTACGGCCCATTCCCCTCTCTTAGAGAGGAGGCCTGTGTCCCTGCAGTGGGAACATTAAAAAGGCTGATGATAATATCAACCTAATTTTAGGTAGGGTCTTACGAGGTTAATAATGTTAATATATAGGCTGAGTGACGTTTGGTATGCTTTAAGTTCGAGTACAGTATCCCAATTGACACATTAATTTTTTTTTTTTTAATCTAAAGGCGGTGTCCGAATACGTTGTGTTCGAATAAACAGCAACACACCAAATTTAGACTAAAAAGTTTTAAAGTGTTTGAGTTTCTTTATTGTTACTCTGCCAGTATTTATGAAAAACCCAGTGATAGACCTGAGACCTCCACCGGGGCTCTGGGTATAAGGCAAGGGAGGAACGGGGTAGGTTGTTTAGTCAGTAAGAGTCTGACACTGTTTCCCGCTCCGCCCACGAGCGGAATTCGTCGTTGGATGATTTTTAACTACCATAAAAAAGCGATAGACATCACACTCATTATACCTATTAGATTGGTATTATTCTTTGGGAGAGGCCTATGTCTATGTGTATGTATGAAATATTTCGGCTGAAATGAAAAAAGTGAAAAACTTATTCCTAAACCAAGGACTAGTTTTCTGTATCTGAGTTAGAACCAACCATGACTTAAGACTTATTAAACAACGCCTATTAAACAGCATTTTATTTTTTTTCAGACTTGATAAATCTTGTAGGGTTGCAAACAAATTAAACATGAGTCCGTACGAAAAAAAACATGGTTCATATAGCATCTGCCTGCCACAGTTTTTTTTTTTTATCTTTTCCAGATGGGATTTTAAACTAATCAGCTTATTATTATAATATAATATTAAAGACTTTGCGGCAGCCATAAACTGCAGATTTTATATGACTGCACCGCATTAGTGCTAACGCTCTACTCCCCTTTTTACCGAGTTCAAGATCTGGGATAATGCGCCTGCCTCAAAGTTCACTGGCTACCAGGAGATCATGAACAGTGAAGAGATGTTTGAGACTGTTAAAGAAGTGAGAACTAGCCCTCCTACCACTTTTCTTTGAAATTTAAAACTGATGGAATAACAATTACCCGTATGAAGACATTTTTTTTAATTCTTGGTAGGCTCACGCTTGTTTATTTTTAGGATTTTTTTAAGGTGGAAATAATCCCCTTACGTCGAATCCCGCCCTTGGGCGTAGCGGGAAATAATATCATACTCTTACTGACTAAATGACTCACCCTGTTTCTTCTTTGCCTTGATCTCAGGGTCCTGGTATTGCCTTGGCCCCAGGAGTTTATTGTTTAGGAGGGAAATCTTTTAAACATAGCTTTTCCCGCCTTGGGCGGAACGAGAAGACGTGTCGCACTTACTGACTATAAATCCGCTTCCTGTTTTCATTCTTTTACTTCGTTTCAGGTTTAATTTCGCATAATTCACGTTCACTGGCTACCAGGAAATCATAAGCAGTGAAGAATCGTTTGAAATTGTAAGAGAAGTGAGAGCTAGGCCTCCTGTCACTTTCTTTAAAAAATAAAATTCATGGAACGGAATCACCAGACATTTTTTTTTAAATTGTTAATAGGCTCGCTTAACTACTAGTCATCTGATGGAAAGCGACGACGTGGTCGACGTTTAGTTTTAGGTGGGAATTCCTTTAAAGACAGTTTCTTCTACCTTGGGTGGAGCGAGAGGGCTTTTCGGACTTTTACTGACTAAATAAAACTCACTCATGTCTTTTAACTTCGTTCCAGGTTTAATTTCGCACAATTCACGTTCAATGGCTACCAAGAGCTCATGAGCTGTGAAGAGTTGTTTGAAACTGTAAGAGAAGTGGGAGCAGGCCTCCTGTCACTTTCTTTGAACAATACAACTGAACGAAACTCAATGAAAAGCCATGATAAAAGATATTTTTCATTACTCATACTCTGAAAGTAGGTGTAAAGTTGCCTGCGGACAGGGTTGGAAGAAGTACTTTTACTCCCTAGGGAGTTTTACTTTACTGACAGTTGTTTTTTTAATATTTAGACAGCAAATATTTAAAAAAAAAATTAGTTCTATTTTGACATTTCTATTGAACCGTGACCCGAATTTTTATACTGCCAGTAGGTACAATTAAAATGGCATAGAGATAGAAATAATTTAAGAATACTTTTTTTGACTTTATTTTAATTTACTTTCAATTATTTTATTAAATCTAATATATATTTGAGAAAAATGTTGACCAGACCCATTTTTACAATGACAAAATGAAAAATATTGACTGAAAAGCCAGGGAGCCGAACACTGAAAAAAAAAGAATTGGCGGGTAAATGGTAGACTCTCTATAATCTGTGGCCGATTTGATCTTCCTTTTTTTTCGAGGTGTATAGTTTTGTTTACATTTTGCTAAATCTCTGTTACAAGAAATTTTTATTAACACGATAAGTTCATCAGCTTCAGTTATAAATTTAACGCAAGATTCTTAAGAGGAGAAAACCGCTTACCGCAATCAAAAGAAATATACCTACCTAAAAACATAACTTTGACGACGATTTAGGCCTTTGACGACGACTCAGGTTTTTATTATTTTTATTTTCCTCGTATTCGTAATGAAAAGCACAGTGTTTACCTCGGATTCAAAAGTTATTTAGTCCCTCGAACTATTAGCGACCTCGCTCTCGCTCGGTCGCCAAGAAATTTCTCGGGACTAAATAACTTTCTTTCATCCCTCGTATAACAATGTACTATTTTTTATTGTTTATTCGTTCGAAGATCCCCATGCTGAAGAAAACAGATTATGAAAACCGGCCAAGTGCGAGTTGGGCTCGCAAATGTAATGTTCTGTGACTTTACAACATTTGACTCTATATTATAACCTTATTTTTTAGTTTCACCAGTTCCAGTGTTTGTTTGTTGAACACTCACATTTTTTGTATGGGAACCGCAATTAAATATGTATTTTTTATTGAGTTTTTTGTATATTTGTTGACAAAGCGAAACAGAAAAAACACATTATCTATGAAAATTTCAGTAGTCCAGTTATAAAGGTTTTTTTAATGGTGGGAAAAATCATTTAATGACGTATCCCGAATTCCCGACTGACTAAACGACCCACCCCTTTCCTTCTTAGTCTTCATACCGGGGTCGGACCTCCCTTTCAGAAACCGGACTGGGGCCCCAGTAGGCGTCGGCCCTTCAGTGGGGCCTCTACATTTGCTGACAGCTCCTAGAGGCGCGCTTGAACAGAGCGTGCTGTCGACGACCTGGCTTGATCCAGACTGTTACCAGACGACCGGACGGCGAGCTACCCATTGTACGCCGTCGGTCGTCGTCGTACGGTGAGCTATAAGGGTTCATGATATGTGGAGACAGACCGACGGACGGACAGCAAAGTCTAATAAGACTTTTTTACTCTTTCGCTACAGAACCCTAAAAACAGATGACTATCATCATAAGTTAATGAAAGGTACCATTAAAAGAGGGGAGGATTTCTAAGGATTTGCAATCCCAATAAACTTTAATTTCTTCAATATTTCATGAACGAAAACACATTTTATGACGCCATTATTTCGTTGCAATTTTATATCGGAGCGTCGATGACAGATGTAATGACAAAGGCGGCATGAAATATATGCCCGAACGGATTCGGATGCCAAATAATATCATGGTGGATAAATAACGCCGATTGTTGACGCGATAGAATCGTGATTAATTATTATTATAACCTGGTTTTATTAACAATCCTAAATAATAAACAAAAGTTGGTTTAGCTAAATTGATTTTTGGTATAATTAGGAGTTACAAATAATTGCAACTTTGACGTTGACTTTTTTTGATAGGTACTAGGATTGCAGAAATGGAAAGGAGTGAAGTATATTGTCATGTACTACCTTTACATTAATGACATTAGTGCAGTTTTGACGTTCACGAAGTGTGAGAGCGCTGTAATTTTAAAAGTTTTGTTAGACCACATAATGCCATGCGACATAAACCAGCGCTTGTTTGTTGATCCAACCTGATGGTAAGCAGCGATGCTTTCGTTGATGGTGAGACTATTTTACTTAGAGCCATATTCATTATAATCGGACGGGAACACCGCAGTAGACAAGTTTTTTTTTACTGTTACACAATGTCGGTTATATAGTCAGTAAGAGTCTGACAACTGTTTCCCGCTCCGCTCAAGGGTGGGGTTCATTATTGGATGATTTATACCAAACATAAAAAAAAATTGCTGAACTGAGTAATGCAATTACCACGCCCATCTTTCCAAAATTCATCCTTTAAAATGCCGAAAGGCTGACCCGATTTGTCAGCATACCGTAGGGACCCTGCAGAAGAGTCAAAGCCAACTGGGGCCAAGGGCTCGCGTCTGAAAGGTAGGCTCTGGACCTGGTATATATGGCAACATAGGAATGGAGTAGGTTGTTTAGTCAGTAAAATTCTGGCACTTTTACCCGCACCGCCCAAAAAAAACCCAGTAATGCAATTCCCACGCAAATGAAATTACCGAAAGGCTGGTCCCATACGCCTGTGATCCAAGCTTTGTAGATACATTCTTTCAATTGCAAAGACCATAGAAACATGCTACAAAAGTTCCCAGAAGTTTCATTTACACAGATACTCTTACAATTCTCTTAAGTACAAAAATGTATTTGAAATTAAAGACGTCATTGTGATTATAACAATAAGTTGAGAGGTGTCAAATGTGTGAGATGAATGTTATTGCTGGGTTGTGAATGGACATGTTAGTACAATGGATAGTTACCTGCTTATTGTCGTATTGAGAACAACGCACGTGGTCCACTTGTGTGTGGAGTTGTGAATCAACCGTATAACCTACAGGTATGAAGGTACACACACAGATTGTCCGAAGTTTTATTTATTTAACTTTTAAACGTTACACCTTCTACATGGTTAAATTTTGGTCGTTTTAACCCCGTTGTTGATCGATGCGTTAGTACGCAACGACCGACAACTACCTACGGTCATTGAACTCGATCAGCTGTTCTTTACTTGAAGATATGAATTTCGTATTTTAATTTTTGTTTTAGCAAAAAAAAATACTTTTTAGTTTTACCTTTAAAAATCGACCCTCCACGAGATCAGTGTTGTGATCTGAATCGGCACATATATTCGGGTTACAAACCGTACAAATGTAACACTTGCACAAAAACGATCAAAATTTTACAGTGTATAATGTTGTAGAAGGCGTAGAAGGCGTTTAAAAGTTCAATTTAGGAATTAAATCTTATCATGAGTTGCTAGTATTACTAATTGAAGTAGTTTTTCAGTCTGGTTGCAAAGAAATACTAGAAATAAAGTAGCAGCTTTTAAAAATGGTCCCTCATTTATAATTTGTTTTTTTTTTGTAGTTTTCTAAATAAATTGTTTTTGATGAAAAAAATATGTTGTCCGCCATCTTTATATTATAAAAAAAACAGAGAAGAAAATTAATGTATGTAAATTCTAATGCCGTGTTCTCAGAGCACTCCCTAATTCGTTCACCCAGCAATCAGCTTTACTGTTTTCTGGAAATCTAAAAAAATAAAATAAAAATATCACGAAAAGTCAAAATCAAAATTATTTTTTAGCAAGTAATAGTGACGAAAATGACTAATGAAATAATCATATGTACCAGGACTGCATACTTTCAAGGAGGTCTGACCTTCATGCGCATTCACACTCAAAATTAAAATTTCACGAAGGCCAAAGGTAGCAGGGTGGCTGGCTAGTACTTACTACGTAGTAAATCGTACGTTAACGTGTTGTGGTTAGTGTTACGTGGAGTTTGCGGCTAATTAGCACTAACGTGTAGGTTAACTTGATCCTCCACGGAATACCAGACGTACGAGCCGACTGGAAGCGGCTCTACTTAGAGAGCGTAGTTCAATCGAGAGAACTCAAACTCAAAATCATTCATTTCAAATAGACCATTTACAGGCACTTTTGAAATGTCAAAATTGAAGCTAATTTGCACGTTCCAAGGCGTAGATCCCTATGGAGAAGAACGTGGAATAAACGAGAGTGCTTGCAAAAAAAAAAATAGCTTCGTTTGTTTTATATGGAGATATAGCTAAAGAATATATTGTATGTTTTTTATATTTAACTACAACAAACAAACAATAGAAAAGCGCATTTATTTGGCACTAAAGTTTTGGCAATAAAGTAACAACTACATAGAAACTAAAATACATCAACATAGAATGTCTCTCGGCTGCACCAAATAGGTCCAGTACAGCATAATGCCAGGCCACTACGTTGCAGTTGCCTGACGCTGGTTTTCAATTGAACTTTAGCATCAGTCTGCGGATGTAAATCAGTTTTGATAGGCGTGGGGTAAATAAATATGAATATACTATTTATGTAGTTTATTGTCGTGTAAAAATATTACTTAAAATTAATATAATAATATTGTTATCCTTTTGAAAGGACTGGAGTCCTTACTAGTATAGTCATGTAACTACACTTGTTCTTTTATAAAATGTATAATTGTTATTATGTATAGCATAGGAAAACTACTTACCATCAAGTGGGATCGCAGTCAAGCACTAGTTTATATCAAACAAAAAAAGTTAAATATTTTTTATTAGTTGTTTGCGCTTGCTATCTCACCTGATGGAAAGCGACGATGCGGTCGACGATGGAGCGCGCTTACCTAGATGTAACCTATTAATAATTTAGTAGTAATTTCAATTATACATATTGTTTTTTACTTACATTTTTACTTCGTTTTAGGTAGGTTAATAGTACGCTACCCCAGCCCCTTCCATCCGCGCTAAGTTCGTGTGATGCAGGGCGCGCCGCCCTGGGCGCGACCATGCGTCACATTACTGCGCCCACCGCTTACTGCGGCCGCGTGGACTCCACGTGCTAAACCCATTGTAATGTGCTGGCACACAGTTTGTGGTGAAACACCAATATTGTTTTTGGCCCCATTTTTGGGTGAGAAGACGTTCCAAAACTTATTTGGGTCTGGATGGAATGGAACTAAAACGAGTGTGACTTTTATAGACTAAAACCTACCTGTGTTTCTTCAGGATGTTTTTTCAAATCATCGAATGACGAATCCCACTCTTGCGCGGAGCGGTAAACAGTGTCAGACTCTTACTGACTAAACAACCTACCCCGTGCCTTCCTTGCTTTATTCCCAGAGCCCCGGTATAACACTTTCGCACCAACCCTTTCCTTCAGGACGTGGGGAATCTTTGGAAAAATCTCGTAATTACTAAGGCAACATTAAAAATAAAACGCTAAAGAAAACGCAGCGTTGGAAAGCCTCTCACAATATGGACCGATATCCTGGAGGAGGAATGGGCGAGACGCAAAAGACCAGGGACAGTGGTGACGCTTGGAGGAGCCCTATGTCCCACAGTGGCCATCTTTCGGCTGAAATGATGATGGTAGCCTATTACAAGGGCCTACGTGACCAACAGCACGGTGAGGCGACGAGTGGAGCAAAGAGGATTCGATTAGTTGATTTGATATTATCACGCAAACTCTTGCGGTATGATGACTTGTCATTACATAGTATAAAACAAAGTCGCCTGTTCCTATGTATGCTTAAATCTTTAAAACTACGCAACGGATTTTGATGCAGTTTTTTTTAATAGATAGAGTGATTCAAGAGGAAAGTTTACGTGCATAATACATGCATAATATATTCAATATCAGTACCCGTGCGAAGCTGGGGCGGGTCGCTAGTTTTATATAAACGGTGAATGAGTGTCGGCTTCGCTCGCACGTAGAATGTAGCCACCGCGTCGCGTTAAATTCATTTGAATCGCATCTGATTGGTAGCATGGCCACGTTAAATGGCAAAGCATTTTTTTTTGACCGAAGAAAGAGCCAGCCTTCTGATCGGTACACCTTATATAGGCTTGTAATAAGTACAAACCGAAGTCTTCAACAAACTACAAAAAACCAAACAAACAAACAACAACCTACCTAGGAGAAATCCAAGCGAATGCTCTCAAATTCGCGCGCTACTGCGAAATTACATGAACTTGAGAAACTTAAGCCTAGAAAAAACCTTAAAAAATCTAAGAAATGACTTCAATGCACTAGGAAAACAAGATATCATATAACAATGGAAATGACTATAGATGAAGCAATACCCTTATACATTTTTTTTCTGTTCTTTTGTGTATAAAAATGAGTCACTGAATGTCTAAGCGCAAATCTCCAGAATATCTAAACAGATTCCGCTAATTCTTTTTCTGTTGTGTTTGTTATAGTAAAGAGAAGATTTTTCTGAAAAAAAAAATTGGGTGGAGGAGGATGGGAGCTAAGCCACGGGCAAAAGCTAGCAGTAAAATAAATAGATTGTGTGATAGCTCTTCACGAGGTATTTTCGCTGAAGAAGATTCTCTGAACCTGAGTTCGAAGTTTCGCTTGTTTTATTTAATAATCGGCGTATTTATTTTAGTTAGGTTATTGGAATTACTTGGAATAAAATGTCTATTAACATCCTTTTCATCAACCTAGAATTTTCTAACTACTACTATTTAGTACCGATAGTTTTTAAACCAATTTCTACAATTTAAAGAATCGTTTCTGAATATCACCAAAATCACTAGCTAACCTGAGTCTTGCCTTAGCAGTTAGCTCTTTTCTGAAGCGATTTGAAATCAAACTTTTATGTTTTTTTGAAGTTGAAAATCATCCCATAGTACCAGTTTTCGTGTGGAGCGGGAAAGCCTGTCAGACTTTTACTGACTAAAATCACACTGATTGCCTTCAGCTACCCTTTGCGTTCTAAAACCACGGAGTTCTTTGCGTAAGTACTGTGCGCTAACCATTGGTCGTCGTCCGTAAACCCTACAATGGCCGAGGACCGCAACTCCCAACGTCTGGGGTGTCTCCTGGCGCGGCGATTAGGACTTCAGGATGTCGTTTTCATTCAGGCATGTGATCTTTTACACTAGCATTACTGCTACACAGAAAGAGATACCCTATTTATTTTCACTGCAAACCATGACCTGAACTAGGGCGCGAAAGGTCACCGCCGCCAACTACTCTTCCAAAATCCCGACGATTCACCCCTAGTCTCATGTTTACCATGTGTCATCGGAATTAACGCCTTATGATTCACCCTACGTCTCGCAGACGTACGAATAGGCAACCGCGCCCCCTACCGGCCGCAGTTGGCACTAATGCCATTATTTCAACGTTCAAATTACATTTTGTCAATGGTTGAGGAGATAGATGGTTACTATGCTCGGCTGATACTTAGGCGCAGTGAGTCGTAGCCACATTAGATAAATGAGAATTTATTTTATTACTGGTAGATAGATAGATATACTCTTTATTTTAAGTACACCAACAATACGATTTGGTACTTCTAAAAAAACTCGTGTCTAAAGAATTTTCATTTTCAAAGATGTAAATTGTTGATTTGATTAAACAGTCTGACCGACGAGCAAGAGTCTCCACGAAGTGGGAACCTGAATATGGACGACGACGCCGAGGTCGACCTCGGACGAAGTGGCGAGGACACCTAGACGCCTAACGTAAGAATTGGTTCGAGGTAGCCCGAGAGAAAATTACCTAGAAGAAGGAAGGGGCCTTTGCCCAGCCGTGGGACAAAAGTTGTTGATAGACAATTCAGTAATCTGTACGTTTATGTTCGCCTAACCTAACTGGTCAAAATGTACTGAACTTGCTGAATTTTTTCGCGTTTTCAGGTTTGATCCAATAGTAAAAGTAGTTTGTTATCATGACTAAAATTATGTGTTTAAATATCGGTCACTAATTTATTACCAGTCAATCTATAATTTACATTTGTGTTTGTACAAATATTATTTTGATATGGGAAATCACCGAATAACTTTTGAGAAAAGACTTTTATTGATATCGACATTCAATCACAACACAAATATTAATTTTAACTTATGAACAATGCCTCCTGGAGCCAAGGGTTGATGCGAAAGCGGAACACCGGTGCCCTTGAACTAAGGCAGGAAGGAAGCGGTTGGTCGTTTAGTCGAAGTCTGATACTGTATAACGCTCCGCCCAAGGGTGGGATTCCTGATTCGATAATTTTTCCCACCATAACATAAAACTTATGAACAACATATTCACCAATATTCATATTTATTTAATTTTTTCATATTATCTGATATTTATTTATTGTGCACACCTAACACAGTATTGTCTTTTTTAACCCAAAGGTTAAGGTTGACTGGTGGAGAATGCCTTGTTGCATTAAGTCCGCCTATGTACCACTACTGTACATGAAGTTTAAATAAATAAATAAATATTCTCTTTTTGTATTGTGTCAAATGTTTGTTAATAATATTTTATTTACTCGATTGTCTGATAAATAACAAATGTATTTAAAAAAAAAACGGTATTTATTTTGTAAATTGGTTTTAAAATAACACTTTTACACGTCAATATTTTTTTCTTTTAGTCAGTTTAAGCTAGATGAGTCCGGTGTTTCCTAGCTGACTACCCTGAGAAGAAACACCGAAACAAACTCAGGGGTCATAGTCTGTTTTATAAAGTCCATACAGTAACCATGTATTGGTCAAATCATATGAGAACCATGCAGATTAGTGTCTGTTAATACTACTGTCATTTACTCACAGCCAGACATTTCAAAGAGATTTACCCCCACACACATCCAGACATACAAATGCATTAATGCCCCATCCCTCTTCTATAAATTTGCTTTATGAGAGAGACCCCTTCATCCCCTACTAATGTGTAGTCTAGTTCGTTAAAGCGTTAGGAATGCCTAGCCCCAGTCCGTAGCCAGTGGCGTAGACACCGAAGAACTAGGCGGTGTAGTGCCCCAGAGCCTGAAAGCTCGGGGACCCCAAAAACCTGATTAGTAAACCAACCTAAAAATTGCCCTAGCTCCCATCGAAATTAAAGAAAATAAATTGTAACACTATTTTAATCATTGAAAGTCATTTAAGTCACTAAGTCTGACACTTTCACCCACTTCCCTGAGCAGCAGAAGTTACTTAAAGCTTTTTCACGCAAAAACAAGGGGCCCCAGATTTTTTGGTCCAGGACCGTTGGTCACCTAGCTACGCCACTGGCCGTAGCCCTCGGGTTGGTGACCGCGCCGCGTCGGAGAGACAAACAGATTCATTGTCACGTGGTGAGAGGAAATAGGGATGCTGCTTAGATGTGCCTGAAAAAGTAAGCCAAAAAAAACAAAATATTTTGTTTCCCATAGGCTTACTTTGACGAAATTTAGGGGAGGCCTATTTATAGCAGTGGACATCTTTTGGCTACAATGATGATGATGATGAACCCCTAGACCTCCCCTCCCCTCCCCTCCCCTCCTCTAACCGCCTATTTGGGTTTACCTAAACCTTACTCTATATTTCTTTTTAATGTTGGCAAAATTATCTAATGACGAATCCCGCCCTTGGGCGGAGCGGGAAAAAGTGTCGGACTAGGCTCGTAAAACCATTTTTTTTTGTAATATAGGAAAAGTCACTCAACATTTTAATAGCATTGAATGCTATGCTGAAGCTTGTAAAAATCTACTTATACTCGTAAAAATCGAAACAATACTTAGATACTAGGCCTCATGACTAAGGCTTCATAAACGATAGCATCTCTTTCGCTATCTATCGATATAAGAGTATCTCTCTCACATCGCTGGTAACATCCCTAGCGCCGACGGGGACTTTGTATCGCAAACATGTCGATACCTGTCTGGAGATACAAACAGATTTGTTTTCGAATCAAACACGATAGATGAGTGTCTGCAAGATTTGTAGGGAGCCGGTAAAAATGATGGGAATTTTGTTGTTTCTGAATTTACATTAAGAGTACAGGAACTAAAGTTTTACATAAGGCAATGGCGCACACGCCCCAGACGCGAACGAGGACGCAGTGGTCAATGGGACGGTGAGCAATAGGTAGCTCGCCATCCGGTCGTCTGATAGCAGTCCAGATCAAGCCGGATCGTGGATGATACGCTCTGTTTCCGCGCGCCTCAAGAAGTTGTCAGCAAATGTAGAGGCCCAACTGTAGGGCCGAAGCCTACTTGGGCCCCGGTCCGGTTTCTGAAAGGAAGGTCCGACCTCAGTATGAGGGTTAAGAAGGAATGGAGTGGGTCGTTTAGTCAGTAAAAGTCTGACACTGTTTCCCTCTCCGCCCAAGGGCGGGATTCGTCATTATATGATTTTTCCCACCATAAAAAAATGTGCAAAAGTATTTATGATCTATGCAGTAAACAGATTCAGAAAAATATATGCTACTAGTTGCTCCAGCAAACTTCGTACCGCCTAATAAAAACAATTTTCTCAATTTTATTTCGAGATTAAAATTAGCCAAATCGGTCGAGCCGTTCTCGAGTTTTAGTGAGACTAAAAAACAGTTATTCATTTTCATTACATAGTATAAAACAAAGTTGCTTACCGCTGTCCCTATGGATGCTTAGATCTTTAAAAGTACGCAACCGATTTTGATGCCGTTTTTTTTTAATAGTTAGAGTGATTCAAGAAGGAAGGTTTATGTGTAATACATTCAATATCAGTTCCCGTGCAAAGCTGGGGCGGGTCGCTAGTTATATATAAGAAGATTTTTAGGATAAATTCTTGACAGAGTGTTCAAAACATTGCTGTATAAATAATTATTTCAAACAATAATTATTTGTACAGCTAATTTCGTACGATTTATAAAAAATCAGGAAGGAAAATACCTCTAAAAATTACTTTTATCAATTAAAAACTCGACTAATTGTTTGTTAGATAATTGTACAAACAACGTTTTACTGTTAAGTGGTTTAAATTTTCAATCAAATCGACGCTTCAAAGGTAAAAATAGCTAAGCGACATTGACTAAACTTTACAGGAGGATGATACAAAGTTAAAATAATTAGAATATTTTTTTTTCTAAATATTTTCCAAAAAAATCGCCAAACTTAAGTGGCTAAGGGCAATTGGGGGAGGCCTATGTTCATCTTTTGGCTAAAATGATAATGAGGTTGATTTAGAAATTAAATTAAATTGTTTAAATGAGGTCGGATTTAGAAAATATTATCATGATGAATAATATTTGTATAACTCCGACCAGTTCGTAATTTTCAACATTATCTACACTAATATAATAAAGAGGTAAAGTTTGTTTTTTTACTTTTTTTGTTTTTTTTGTTTGTAGGAGGTAATCTCTGGAACTACTGGTCCGATTAGAGAAATTTTAACAATAATAGAAAGCTGCTTTACTCCTGAGTGACATAGGCTATATTTTATGGACGCGGGCGAAGCCGCTGACAAAAGCTAGTTTTTCATAAAAAAAGAATTAAATAATGCTCCTGTAAAGTTTACACAATGTCGCTTAGATATTTCATTTTTTGCCTTTCATGTGTCGATATATATTTGCAAGTATTGTATCTTTGCGCATTTCTATTGTACAGTCTGACAGTGTCCGTATGACAACCCTTCTTCATAAAGTTTTTGTGTGGTTTCAGATTTTCATTGTAGTCGGTTTTAAGGAAATCGTAGCTATAAACATCCTTAAAGGAAAAGGGTGAAATAGAAACAAAAATCGGCTTAACGTTATGAATGGCCTCTTTATTTGTGAATTAAAAAGTTAAGTAACAACACTTCGTAACTTTGAGTAAAGTACTGGTATCAAGTAGAGGGGGCGGGAAGTAAGGATTATTTTAGTACTCACGTTATACTATTTTAATCTCACAACTCCAATTATATACAAAGTTTACTTTGTTTCAATAACGCAACCACCTCAATTCATGGTTATGGTACCAAGAAATACCAACAATGTCTGGCGTTTTAAATAACTTGACCTCGAAAAATAAAACTTTTAGGAATAAACCGTAAGCAGGGAATTAAAATTCAAGGTTAAAGTACCAGGGTATTATAAATCCTAAGATAATGATATCTAAGTTTAAATTCAGAAGCATTGCAAGCGTGACACAGGCCAGGCGCGCGCCATATTTCGCTTGTTTTGTCAATAAAGAGGGAAAGTAAAAGCAATTGTTTGCGCGTGGTAACACACGATTATATTATTTGTTTAGTACAAGGACGCCAGATTCTATGAAGAGGTTTCATAAGTCACTGAGGATAATTGGTTAAGTAAACACAATATTACAGAAACTTATTTCTTTGGCGGTAGTCCTAATCTAACTTTTAGGATGATTAAATCTTTGTTGTTTGAAGTTGGAGGCGTTTTTGGCTGTCTGGTAAGATTCACTGCATAGCTGTGGACTGCGACATGCTGCGGAGAAAGAGTTACACGTCTTAACATCGTAAGTGTTTGTAGTATTTTGATTATGAATGCAATTCAGTTGTGAATTTGTGATCCAGTACTTCTGGTAGTAATTATTTGACTAAAAAACGTTACAAATATGGATATAACGCTTAAATTTAGATAAGGCCACCCATTGTATGTGTTTTAGATATGTTTTTAGTTTATTATTTCTTGTACTTACCTACAATAAAAAAATAAATATAATTTGCTGGCATACGTATAAATGGACATTACAATACCTATATCCTCAATTTCATGTCCATTTTTTTCATAAATAATGTACTTCGAACATGATAAAAAAAAACAGAGAAAAAATTATGTTATAATGGATTAATCAATTATTATAAACCTGATTAGTTTGTGTGTTTGAACACGGTAATCCCAGGAATTATAGGTTTGCATTTTTTACTTTTCGGGTATTTTAACTAAGAAGACTTATACAACGTTAAATTTTGATCGTTTTAATCCCTTGAAGGGTCGATCCGGTACATGAAACACTATCGATTTGTAAAGTTAAAATAAAAAAATAAGCACTTTTTTTTTTTAATTCGACTTCGTTTATGCACTTTCGAAATTGATTTTTTAAAGTAAATATCAGCTGGGCCAGTTCAATGACCTGTAGGTAGTTAGTACGCAACACCCGAAGACTACCTACGCGGTCATTGACTCGTTTATTTAAAGAAATGATTTTTTTAATTCGTATATCACTACGAGAATTAGAAAAAAAAATTACTCAATTTTTTTATTTTATCTACATAAATCGATAGTGTTTCATGTACCCGATCGACCCTCCACGGGATTAAAACGATCAAAATTTAACGGTGTATAACAACTGCAACGAGCAGCAGAAATATAATAGAATAAACTTTCTGTACACCAAAATACTGAAAAAACTTTTACAACAAATTAAATC
This sequence comes from Mythimna loreyi, assembly GCA_029852875.1. Classification (NCBI taxonomy): domain Eukaryota; kingdom Metazoa; phylum Arthropoda; class Insecta; order Lepidoptera; family Noctuidae; genus Mythimna; species Mythimna loreyi. The sequence continues at coordinate 20,216,233 of CM056789.1, read as the reverse complement.
TATGGGTACAATGGCGGTCTTATCGCTAACAGCGACATCTACCAGACAAGCTAAGGATGGACAGTAACCAAAGACAATGGTGACAGTACAGTAAACAAACAAGGGAGATATATTTTTTTTCAAAATAAAATAACACTAATTTAATAAGCTTACCTTGATATTAAATAAAAGAAAACTCCGGTCGGGAAGAGCATCGCCGTGTCCTCGTGGGGGTGATCGGCGGCGGCGACCTCTCGCGCCGGGCCCTGGTTCAGGCCATGGTCCGCAGCGAAGAGGAATGGCAGGCGGTCGCCTCCTTCTGCGAAGCAGTAATGCTCGTAAAGGAGGAGGCCGACCGCATAAGGCAAAGGCAACGGCGTACTCGCCGTAGCCGTCGCCGCCGCGATCCTGCCGATATCCGGCCACCGTAGACACTGGCTCGCGGACGGTGAGCAATGGGTAGCTCGCCGTCCGATCGTCTGGTAAGACCGAGTCCAAGTCGTCAACGGCGCGCACCGTTCCCGCGCGCCTCAAGGAGTTGTCAGCAAACTGCAGGGGCCCTTCAGGGTCGAAGCCTCCTGGAGCCTAGAGGGTATGTGTATACTGTTACCTCGACTCCAGAAATAAGGCAAGGAAGGTACGGGGTAGGTTTTTTAGTCAGTAAGAGTCTGACACTGGTCTCCCGCTCCGCCCAAGAGCGGGTTTCGTCATTGGATGATTTTCACCTACCATAAAAAAAAAAAAAAGGCCTACCATTTGAACACAAAAAGTATCATTAGGTTTAAAGCACCAAAGACTTAATTCCATACAGTCTTTGCTAATATCCTCACAAGTACTAGGAATACATAATTTGAAACATGTCTATTAAAATCAAATAAAAGTCATTATTAAAATACCTCCATCCCTTTCTTGGCACGTTATTAATATCGGAATGACAAAGAGGCAAGACGTGAGTTCATTTCGTTCGCATTATCGAAACGTCTCCATATTAAAGTTTTGATATCTATTTGAATAAAGTTCATTGGAAAGTTCATTTTGTTCGGTATCGGAAAAACTGTAGGATGAAGTTTACAAGTGGTCTGGCCGCTAATGGAAAACATGACATGTCATTTATTAAAATCTATATACACCGTGAAATTTAAATAGTTGTTTTCCCGACGCAGAATGACTTGCCACAAGGAGTATCTACTTTTGAAGCATGCAGTAAAAAAAAAAAGTTTTTTTTTACAAATAATTATTAAAAATATTCATCAACTCAAAAAAGCGAAAACAATAGTAACATTAGACGTAATTTGTAGGTACTACTAGAGTCGCATGAGCAGCACGCCGTCAAAGGAAACCGATTCATTAAATATTTAAACCAAAATAAGCTCTCGCACGTTGTGATACGTCATAATTTTATTAGCTTGCACTCTACAGGTCCATTTTTTGTTTTTAATATTTTATTTTTTTATCAAACGTTTGTTACGTTACCAAGACACAACCATTTCGCTGAGGGAAAACAACCATTAAAATTTCACGGTGTATAAAAGCGAAATACCACTCATTGATTAATCACGAAATCTCAGAAACTTTATATAACACCTACAAAATATTATAATTTTGGCAGGTCCTTATAAGATGTACCCCCCGTATACAGAACGCCATCAGATCTTGGCGATTCTGAAATTAGGTTGTGCGAATTTTAGCGCTTGATAACTCGTAAAAAATATAATGGTTTAAACAAATAAATGCAATTTGCTGTTGTTATTGATGTTACTGGGCATTTATTGTTTTTAAATCCTTTATTTTTGTACGAGTTTTCAAGCGCTAAAATTCGGAGAGACTAACTCGCCAAGATCTGGCGGCCGTACTGTACTCATTTTTTGTATGCCCTATCATACTTTCTCGCCACTATCCTAAGTTGATTGGTAAAGAATGCTTAAGGCAGTAAGTCCGCCTTTGTAATTTTGTCTTGCATGAAGTTTTAATAAATAAACTTTAAAAAATACCTATATTACAGTCGCGAACTTTGAAATGCACTAGTGACTAGACTAAGCGTTTTGCCTCGTCGTTTATACCGCGTACATCGAGGGACTGGAACAGTTTGCCGACTGCAGTCTTTCCGTCCGATAAATTAGGTGTCTTCAAGGCGTAAAGTGAATAGGCTCTTAATAAACTAGTGCGCCTTACCATCAACGATTGCACCACTGCTTACCATCAGGTGGGATCGCAGTCAAGCACTAGTTTATTGCAATAAAAAAAAGTGTGCTTCATTCTATCTGTTATTGCCAGCTTCATACCCCCGCAAAATACTATGTCTGTGCGTCCGTGGGGTTCACTGCTACGGAACACAATACAATGTGGTTTTTTCATAGCATAGCATATCATCAGCCTTATAATGTTCCCACTGCTCGGATTCCTCTCTAGGAGAAGGAATGAGCTGTAATATACGACGCGGGCCCAGTGCGGGTAGATGGTTGTCACATGTATTCGAATTTTTCGTTCTACGACTTGCCGGTTTCACCGTTTTGAGAGCAGTGGTGATGAAATAAATTACACAAAGTAATGCGCCTGGCTGGGTTTGAACCCTCGACCTACAACTCGTGAGTCGGAGCCTTTACCACTCGGCCACCACTGCTCCATGGAGCTTAATGAATTAAGCAATACTCGAGGACATGATTGCTGTCTCATTCCCGAACCTTTATATAGACAAATAAAATATTAAGTTAAGTTATTTGTCCTGATCCTTACGATATGTACAACAATGAATGGAAAAAGAATTATCTTTTCCTAAGTACTTTCTAAGAGGCATTGACGACGAAAATAGACCATTATACTCTATTACAGTACAAGTTACTAGTATAAAACATTATTTTTAGTATATGCGGAACCAGAATGATGAAGAAAGAAGGTGAATGGATGGAGAGGGAGAGGGAGACCAAAGAAGATATGGATGGATTGTGTGAGAAGTGATATGGAAGACAGAGGAGTTAGTGATAGCGTGACGGGTGACAGGACAGAATGGAAGAAAAAAACATATTGCGCCGACCCCAAATAAAACGGGACAAGGGCAGGAAGATGATGATATGCGGAACCAGAATATATTTTTTTCAGAAACAGTGACCAACGCTCATGCTGTTTTTGACTGCGACAAATTCGAACTCCCGGACACCACAAGTAAATATATAAGTACGTATATACATACCGTATTATTTTGACTGTTCATCATAATACTTCTAAAACCAGGTGAGTATATCTGACAATATCATTATATATCTTATAACTGAGCTGTTAGAGTTTAATTTACGTTGTTGATAATGAGCGAGAAATTCATAAATACCTAGATGTAGAGCGTACTAGATGTGTCAATAAAATAAGCCAGGTTTTTATAGTAGCTCGTAAAGATCTTTAGCAGAGTTTGGAGATAGCACACGTTGTACGAACAAGAGTTATAAGTTACTAAGTTAGCTTCAAAGTTTGTTGTTAATCAACGGAAGGAGGTCTCCACCTGAATCTGTGTCAAAGTATTGTATAGGCCTAGATTAACCTAAAAGGGCCTTTCTTCACTCATCAATCGTTAACATACATACATACATTAGTAAAGAGGTTTAAAAAATTGTATTACGATACTAGACAAAAACACTTATATTTAAAATAACAAAAATTAAAAAAGAATGACATTAAAATAAATAAAATGGACAATAAATTAAAATTTCAGAAATTAAAAATAAATGTCAATAAAATAAATAAAATTGTGTCAAAATCGGCGAAATTGTTGTTGTGCCTAAGAGTAGATTTTTTACTGTTAACTTAAGATTGTAATTGTTTATTTTATTTGTAATGCTTCATGGAGTGCCAAATAAACATGTTATTCTTTCTTTCTAGATGCGTATGTACCATGAAACCACATCCAGTCTCCAAACAGCCGTGTCCCCAAACCCCAAGGTGGCAGTATCAGGAATCTCGGCACGCGATTTGTAAATTACCCTGAACAGTGGCACGGCGCGGCGGCGGTGCGGCGTCCCACTTCTGAAGCTCACCTACTTCTGACGGGCAGCGGGCATGCACCTCGCCACGTGGTGCTCCCAACAGACCGGAACAACGGGGGCTTTTTGTGGAAAGAGAAAAAGTTTGAATGTCATATAAGTTACTTATTACTCGTGGAAAAAAATTAAGTGAAATAAACTTGGTACTCATTAGTATAATCAGTCTTTTAATGTTCCCACTGCTGGGACCTAAGGCTTCTGTCTAGGAGAGTAAATAGGCCGTTGAATTTTTGGTTATAGTAAATGCCGGTTTCATATACATATAAGTATACAGTAATTTATTCTGTGCTCAGAATAAATTACAGTATACTTATATGTATTAATATTTATAATATAGTTAAATACTTCCGGATTTTTATTTATTTATTAAAGCTTAGCACTAGCGTACACAGGGGGGAATTTATTCCATAAGCATTTTCTAACAGTCGACCATAAGGTGGTCATTAGCATGTTATGTATTTATTGAGTTATGGTAATTTTATATTAATTTAATTTGAATTGTATTGATATTTATTTGTTATGGTAATTTAATTATTTTATAGAAATTGTAATTTATCTGTAATGGTGGATGTATGTAAGTGTGAAAATAAAAATAAATAAAAAAAATGTCTCTGCTCCACCCTAAGGTCGACCACTTCTTGGTCACCTACTGATAACTAATACTATGAAATATAAATACACATTAATAACCTAAATTATTTTGAGAAACGAAGTGTACAATAAAAAATAATAAACAACTAACATTTAGCCATCAATTGCTGTAGGAGAATTTGTAGTTTCTGCCTACCCCATTGGAAATAAGCGTGAGTTTCTTTATGTAGTTACAGGATAGAATGACCAGGACCACAGGTTTGAAAAGAGCCATCTTGCTCCATACCTATAATTATCTAGCTAATAAAAAGAAATGGGTCAATGACCGGAATCAATTCGCGATTCAGTCAATAAACTATAATAGACGTAAGTTGGTAGACATAGGCATCTGGCTAGACGGAAAACCAACACCGATTCACTTGGGATATAAAAGAACTTAATGAATTAGGTACATAGAGAATAAAGAATAGAAAAGAATTTATATAAAGTTTCTTTCTTTTCAGACTAATTAAGTGTTTTGAAAGGTTACCAAAGTTCCGAAATCGAAGTACCAGGAAATCATAAGTGGTAACTGGTAATATTTTAAATACTTGTTCTATCTCTGAATTCGAATGCTGAAGTGCAGGCCGACACAGTGTTGCAACGTTCGAAAACTGAATCAATTTAGGAGTCGATTTAAAATTATGATAATTAATATCTTCGGGTTTAAAGGATAAGGGTTTTTAGGAGATAAGTGTTTAAAATGAATAATATTAGTAAAGAATATAAATATGGTAAGTGATAAATTTAATTTTCATTCTCATTTATTATTATTTGGTTAATATGGACTTGAAAAGTCAAAAGCTACATTCGTGGTTCCTTTATTTTCTACTGCCCTGGTACCAAAGTTACGGACAGGACCAATAAAAAAGTGGTTGCTGTTTTTTTTTGAGTCAATTGACAAAGAATACTACACGGTAGGGCGGATTAACGCATTTTGAATTCGTGGGTGTTTTTTGATTAAAGATTGCAGCTAAAGGTCAGGTCAAGGGCAAAAGAGTCAATTAATTGGTTAATTTATTTATATTGTTGGTTTTAAAAATCTGATAAAAGAATGTGTATATGTTACGTTTAAAAAGTTTGTATTAGTATGAAAAGTTACCCATATATTAAATTTGTCTTTTCACATGAATAGGTCATATACCAATGACTTATAAAATTTACTCCTTTCTTTTGTGATACTTGGCTGGCCTGCTGGTTTAGTGGTTGGTGGCCTTGCCTGCTACGTCAGAGGTCGAAGGTTTGATTCCCTCTCAAGACAAAATAAATATGTTATTGTGATGAGTGCGATCATTGGTCCGAGTGTAAATTATCATATGTACATAGTAATGTATATCTACATACTAGGGGTTACTGGGACCCAGGGTCTCTTTTTGAAAGGAAGGCTTGGCTCCAGTGCGAAGGGCAAAGAAGGGACGGGGTGGGGTGTTTAGTCAGTAAGAGTCTGACACTGTTCCACGCTCCGCCCGAGAGCGAGATTCGTCATGGGATGATTTTTGCCCAACATAAAAAAAAACATCCTAGGGGTCTTTAAGTCAAGAGTGAATGGGATACTTCACGGCAAGCCTGCTCCATCGTCGGCGACATCATAGCTTATCAACAAACAGCACTTGTCAACAAACCGTAGGGACCCAGCAAAAGGGTCGAAGTCAACTGGGGCCATGAAGCCAAGGGTTTGCATCTGAAATGAAGGTTATGACCCTGGTATAGTAGCTCGCCGTCCGGTCGTGTAGCTCGCTGTCCGGTCGTCTGGTAAGACCGAGTCCAAGTCGTCAACGGCGCGCACCGTTCCCGCGCGCCTCAAGGAGTCGTCAGCAAACTGCAGGGGCCCTTCAGGGTCGAAGCCTCCTGGAGCCTAGGGTGGTGCAAACTGTTACCTCGACTCCAGGAATAAGGCAAGGAAGGTACGGGGTAGGTTTTTTAGTCAGTAAGAGTCTGACACTGGTCTCCCGCTCCACCCAAGACCGGGTTTCGTCATTCGACGATTTTCACCTACCATAAAAAAAAAAATGACCCTGGTATAAAGGCAACGTAGTAACAGGATGGATTATTTAATCAGTAAAAGTCTGACACTTTTTCCCGCTCCGCCCAAGACTGGGATTCGTCATTGGATGATTTTTATGTACCATAAAAAAGCCTATACATAATAACACTAGGGCTCTGGGACTAAGGCAAGGAAGGAACTGGGGAGGTTGTTTAGTCAGTAAGAGTGTGACATTTTTTTCCGCTCTGCCCAAGGACAGGATTTGTCATTGAATGATTTTTACGTACCATACAAAAGCCTACACATAATCTACACTAATATAATAAAGAGGTAAAGTTTGTTTTTTTGTTAGTTTGTTTTTTTGTTTGTAGGGGGTAGTCTCTGGAACTACTAGTCCGATTGGCAACAATAGAAAGCTGCTTTACTCCTGAGTGACATAGGCTATATTTTATGTACGCGGGCGAAGCTGCGGGCAAAAGCTAGTGATTTATACCTACGTAAAAAGGCCTACACATAATAAAAATATATTCTAACCTTTTGACTTTGGTAATTACAGACACAATTAAAGAACAATAGATGTACGTACGGCGTTCGCTTGGGTCTCAAAAGTTAAGTATGTTTATCAGTTGTTTATTTTACTAGTACTCATACCAAAAGCAAAGGCTCCAGTGCGGAGGGCAAAGAAGGAATGGGGTGGGGTGTTTAGTCAGTAAGAGTCTGACACTGTTTCCTGTTCCGCCCAAGAGCGAGATTCGTCATTGGATGATTTTTGCCCACCATAAAAAAAACTATGCTTAGTTTTGGGGCTCGATGGCGTTGTGTGAAAGTTATGGAAAAAAGAGCTACAACAATACCTTCAAATTATAAATGAAAGCGCACCCCTAACGAGTGGACAAACCCATGAGTCAGGCAGTGCTTCCCTGGTGGTAGACGCCATGTTACTAATGACTTTAGGAAAAGCATGGCCAGTTAATTAATTAATCTTTCGAGTACCGTAATTAGAAGCACAAAAGAAAGACAATAGGTGTGCGAACGCAGGCGTTCATGCGGGGCTCAAGAGTTTAAAGGAATTTGGCCTTTGAGTTATCTCTAAAATAGGTACATATTACTGAAATTGACGAAGTATACGTGTCAGAGACTTGTATCTCCCTGTGTATGCTTAAATCTTTAAAACTACGCAACGGATCGCCGTGTCCTCGTGGGGGTGATCGGCGGCGGCGACCTCTCGCGCCGTGCCCTGGTTCAGGCCATGGTCCGCAGCGAAGAGGAATGGCAGGCGGTCACCTCCTTCTGCGAAGAAGTAATGCTCGTAAAGGAGGAGGCCGACCGCATAAGGCAAAGGCAACAGCGCCCTCGCCGTAGCCGTCGCCACGATCCTGCCGATATCCGGCCACCGTAGACACTGGCTCGCGGACGGTGAGCAATGGGTAGCTCGCCGTCCGGTCGTCTGGTAACTGTCCAGACCGAGTCCAAGTCGTCAACGGCGCGCACTGTTCCCGCGCGCCTCAAGGAGTTGTCAGCAAACTGCAGGGGCCCTTCAGGGTCGAAGCCTCCTGGAGCCTAGGGTGGTGCAAACTGTTACCTCGACTCCAGGAATAAGGCAAGGAAGGTACGGGGTAGGTTTTTTATTTAGTAAGAGTCTGACACTGGTCTCCCGCTCCGCCCAAGAGCGGGTTTCGTCGAAGTTTGTATGTATAATACATGCATAATATCAACATTGCACCCGTGCGAAGCTGGGGCGGGTCGCTAGTTAAGTACTCGTAATAAGTAAAACAAACAGTGCCTTCATCCTCTCTTCTACCTAAGTTATTTATGCTGTGCCCGACAGGGTCCATAATTGTGACTTTTATTTATTTCCATACCAACTATTTATACATTATGGTACGCAATAAAGAATTGAGAATTGTATTGTTTAAACCTTTAAGTTACACAGTTTTATATAATAGACTAGCTTTTGCCCGCAGCTTCGCTTCCGGCAACAGAAAAATGTGATAAATGAAGAACCACTCGTGTGTTTTTGTGCATACTTCACATAAACCATCTAATAAATAGTCCGAACAAAGCCTAAACATTTGGTTTGGATAGGTGAGCCCGTTCTTGAGTTATAAAATGACAACGAAAAGTGGCTTTGATTTATATATATTGATAAACATTTCCGTGCTCTCCACGCCATGGAGATTTGGCACTTTATTAGGAGACAATATGTAATTTAAAGTTTATTGAGAAAAAAACATGAAAAATGCTTAGTGCTTACTTTAATTATTGCCTAAAACCCTAACTTAGATTTTTATTTTAAGTAGGTAAACGTTTCCTCATACTTTTTAACTCCTGTACGTTCACAAGGAACTCATACCCGAATCCCCTATATCTTTACTGACTTCGGTGAACTGCAAGCCAACCTTTACATTGATGACATTAGTGCAGTTTTGACGTTCACGCAGTGGAGCGCTGTAGGTTTAAAAGTTTTGTTAGACGACATAATACCGATGTATCGGTCATTAATTACTATAAGTCAACCCCATATAGTCATAGGTATTTTATAAAAGCTATTTAAAACTAAAAATATGATATTATAATGTCAAATGATTGAAAAATTAGAAAATGTCAAATACACAGAAAACAAATACAAAAGAAGTTTATCAAAAATAAAATAAAAGATAATAAGAAAAATGTTGAGTCCAAATTAATGTAAAGTTAAATTATAAAATAAAACAATAATAAAAAAGCTTTCTCGATAAGCCATTTTTTTCAATCGAGCTCTGAACACACAATAACAATTATTTAATTAATTGACATTGAATAAAAATAAAGTAAAAAAAAAATAAAATACAATCTAAAATATGGTTCAATACCATCACCAAGATCGCCGATCCTACGAGTATAACAAGTAACACGACCTTATCTCAACTTCCTTCCAAATTCAAAAGAGACAATCACTTAAAAATCGATTCTTCCCTCACAACAAATATCCGTGATTGGTCGCCACCTGCGCACTTAAAAATAGAACACATCCTGTACAAAATTATGAGAAAAACGTGTGATCGTGCTCAAAACCCGAACGGTTCCGAACCAAACCGACCGACATCTGCCTGTGCTTATAAAGTAGCTATCACCCTTTACCAAACTTTATCTACACTTCTAAAACAACCACACACTCTAAAACTGACCCTTAAATCTTTAACATTAAGGGTGGTGAATGTCGGGATGTCGTCTTTTCTAGCGGTAAAGTAAAGTTGGTAATAGCAGGGTGTCAAGTTGCAGGGGACATCCTGTTAATAGGTGCTGCATTTATAATAGTAGCAAGTAATTGATTTGATTGATTTGTTTCTCAAGGTTTCACTGTTGATGTTTAGTTTGATTGATTGTCAAAATTTCTAGTGTTGCAATTTTCTAATTTGTTCCATGTGAAAGATAACGCTTTTTTGAAAGTACCTGCTATAGTATAGCATACGTAGGTATTATATATGTATGTATATCAGCCTTATAAAATATGTTCCCATGGCCCGGACTCAAGCCTCCTCTCTAGTCTCCTAGAGAGGAGGCATTACCTCTCGGTAATTGGCCGTAATCCACTACGGACCCAGTGAGGATTGGTGGTGAAATTTTTGGTTTGAGGACATTCCGATTCCTCACGCTTTTTTTCTTCACTGTTTTGTGAGCAGTGATGATGAAACAAATTTCACATAGTAATGCGCCTGGCTGGGTTTGAACCTGCAACCTGCAAGTAAGGTAAGTAAGTAACTATTTGTATTACACATGCAAAAATAAAATACACTCAGGTGTCGAAGTACTCCTCCACATCGCTGTCCTCCGGGTACATGCCCAGAAGATTGGCAGCCTTACCACGTTGAATGGCAATGCCTGTTCTTTCGAAAAAAAAACAAGCCATCTCTCTGGTCACGCAGTGTTGATCAGTATTTCGAAATTAACTTCAATTTTGTTTTAGTAGTGCGCCTTACCATCAACGATTGCATCACTGCTTACCATCAGGTGGGATCGCAGTCAAGCACTAGTCTATTGCTAGTTAAAAAAAAAAAAAAGTAGTAACTAAATAGACAAACGCAGTAAAGATGGTTGATTAGTCTAGACACCGTACGCGGTCAGACCCTAAACAATACCTAACCTACATTTCTGACAGCCTAGTACCTATTTCTACAGTAACAAGATGAGATTCTCTTTTAAGTAAAAGCGCCAATGAAATTATTATTTTTTTGGAATACGATTAAAATGTAGAAATAATGGTTGATTAGTGTAAACAACATGGACTGTCAGATTGTAACTGTACCTATCATACCTTTTTCTGACAGCGACCCGTCTGTGAACCTGTGAACTGTTACTAGACGAAATTCTTATTTTTCTTAACTTGTCGACGACTTGGGCTTGGTCCGGACTGTAACCAGACGACCGGACGGCGCGCTACCCATTGCTCGCTGTCCGCAAGCCCGCGCCTGCGATGGCCGGAAATCGGGATCGGAATCCCCGAGGCGTCTGGGGCGTATTGCCTTATGCGGTCAGCCTCCTCCTTAGTTAGCATTACTACTTCGCAGAAGTAGGCGACCGTCTCCTACCCCAACCCTAGTGGGGTCGGTGGCTTCCACCAAGATCAAAACGAAGACACCATTCATCTCGTCAAACATACGTCACTTTCTTCTACACCCTCAAACACTCATTATAATCGTGACAACTATCACCCCCAACTCATAAACTATCACACAGAGACCTTGTTGTCAGTAGTTAAACTTAAGCCAATTAGGTCCAACCCTTGCGTCGCCGCGCTAAACGGCGGCAGATTATCCGCCACCGGCCGGATCACAGGGTTAACTCATCACACGGGTCACTTGTGAGCTAATAAACTATTTTATAACTGTTTTTTACTAAAAGTGGTGTATAAGTTGAACCAACATAGTAACAGGTTTTCGGGTCTCAATCGAAGTGCGACACAGCGGGAGGCTGGAGGTAACCAACGACCATTTTGGTTCAAAATATTTGGCGGGTACTTAATAACGGCGCGCACTGTTCCCGCGCGCCTCAAGGAGTTGTCAGCAAACCGTAGGGACCCTGCAGAAGGGTCGAAGCCAACTGGGGCCAAGGGTTCGCGTCTGAAAGGAAGGCTCTAGCCCTGGTATATATGGCAACGTAGGAATGGGGTAGGTTGTTTAGTTATTAAGAGCCTGACACTGTTTCACGCTCCGCCCAAGGGCGGGATTCCTCATTAGATGGGAAAAACGCGATAATTATACACTCGTAGCTATTATAAATTTTTTTTTTTTTGGTTGGCAAAAATCATTCAATGGGCGGCTTAGGCGGAGCGGGAGATAGTTTCACACTTTTACTGACTGAAAACTCACTCCGTTCCTTTTTTGCCTTAATTCCAGGGCGTAGGAGTTACGCTTTCACATTAAGCCATGGCCCCGGAAGGCTTCGACCCTGCAGCTGGGCCCCTACAGTTTGTTGACAACTTTTTGAATGCGGGAACAGCGCGCGCTGTCGATGACTTGGGTTCGATCTGGGTGGTTACCAAACGGTCGGACTGCGAGTTACCCATTGCTCAAATGATAAATGATTTTATTTTGTAAGTAGATTTTACAAACTCTTTTACACGTCTATTTTTTTTCGTCTTTTGATACTATGTGAGGCCTGGAACTCTTGCGTCCTTCTTTCGTGTCAATCAACGCAATCGCAGGACAAATGTCCTTCAGTGAAAACACTACTTAGGACCTCGCAATAATCACCAAGGCGTAATTCGATATGAGGCGGCAGAAGAAATCATAACAACATAATTTTTGTATTATTTTTATTTTGTATAATTGTTCCTCGAGTATCTTGTTAGTACGTAACAATATCTTTTCGAATACAATACCATCGTTTTATAGACTAGGATTTCCTAGTGGCATGGTTTGTTTAATAAATTTGTATATATATCGCGGCGACTTTTTATAGCGATACTATCGCGCGTAACCTAAACGCGACTGCATCGCACGCTACGCTAAAAAAGCCGTAATCACACAGCGATCTCTTGTACAGGGCATGGTCCGCAGCGAGAAGGAGTGGCAAGTGGTCCTCTCCTTCTGCGAAGCAGTAATGCTAGCAAAGGAGGAGGCCACACGCGTGAGTCAACGATCCTCACGCCCCAACCGCCACGGCGAGCAATGGGTAGCTCACCGTCCGACCCACGTACTGCACTTTGCTCATCACTGGTTTAAATCGTCAAATGAAATGTCAAATGAATCGCACAAAAGCTCGTCGGAATCGGAATACTCACTCTCACTCAATTCACTCTCCCCAATATCTAGAACCTGTCTTGCCGTATTAGTTTTTACACTATTTCATTCTCAACCTTTTTGTACGCATATGTGAATCAGTTTGAATATAAAATTGGGCAAATTAACCGCAGAATTGTGATTATAAACTGCCCACTTCTACCGTGACCGTAAAAAATCGCTTTATTTTTATGTGTATGAGCAAATAGGTTCTTAGTTTCTAGGAATTACAATTAGGCTCAAGGTAGTTGAGACGGTGACCCTGGCCATGCCAATGTTAAGTCATGACCGACAGATGAAGAATATCTTTACCGTGACGCATTAGCTTTTGAAACTGTGAAGGTCACGATGGAATGGTGATCTAGTTACTTTTAGAAACGTGGGATGCTACGGGTAATGTAACCTAACCAATCCGGTAACAGTCAGGACCGAGCCCAAGTCGTCGACGGCGCGCACTGTTCTCGCCGCCTCATGGAGTTGTCAGCAACTGTAGAGGCCCAGTAGGGTCGAAGCCGTCTGGGGCCAAGGGTTGCTGCGAAAGGGGAATACCGTGGCCCTGGAACTAAGGCAAAAAAGAACGGTGGGTCGTTTAGTCAGTAGAAGTCTGATATTGTCTCCTGCTCCGCCCAAATGCGGGATTCGTCATTCGATGATTTTTCCCACCATAAAAAAACTGTTTTCTGGTGGAAACAAACTTCAGATATAATAACTACGCTAACAAGCTTGCGAACGCGCGTAGTGGGTAGCTCGCCGTCCAGTAAGGACCAAGCCCGGGTTAAGTTAGGTTCGACGTCTATCAGGGCTGCAGATTATACAAAAGGGGTTTCGGGGTGGTCTTTTAAGAGAACTGGAGGCCCTCTTCCATGTGCGGATGGCAATCATCAGGGTGTTTTAGTGAGGTGAGAATTCCACGCTCCCTGGTCTTTTCCCCAAAAGTCCAGGCGCGTTTTGAAGGTTTCCCCCCGAAAACCAAAAGGTCAGCAGATTATACAACACAGCTGTCCCAAACTAAGAATAAATGAACGAACACTGTGGGTTTTAGTTAGCAAAAGTCTGACACCCGCTTTCCAAAGCGGGGGAAGTTATTTGATGATTTCCCACTTAAAAAAAAAACAACTAACCTCTAACCAGGAGATCAGAATTCAGGAGCAAGTCTTACGATAATAGAATTCTGTATGTATTGAAGATCACAGACAGACGGGATGACATGTTCGCTATAGAAGCAAGATTCGGAGGTCGCGGCCTTGGGGTACACGTGTCGCGCTCACGGTAGCCTAGCAACGGCTCGCACCAGACGATACCTCCCGTTTACACCTCACGACCTCACCTACCAACTTATTTATGGGGATTTTGAAAGCACGTCGAGACAGCACTAATCTCTTTTAAACTAACTAGCTAAGAGTGAATTTATTGATACTCGTATTTCGTAAAATCAAAATACTCTTTGAGTAGGTTGCCTAGATTTTAATAATTAATTACGAACAAAATATATTCGCAAAACCTAGGTAAATATAATTTAGATTTGGGTGTCTTATCTGTGATTTTGCATGTTTGTAAACCCATGTATACGTTACTCCTAGTGTGAGGTAAAGTATTAATTGATATTGATATAAACTAGTGCTTTACTGCGATCCCACTTGATGGTGAGCTGGGACCGGGTCATCAGGTCTTCTGGTGCGTGGTCGCCACTCCAGAACCATTTGACCACATTGACCATCTATTCTGCGAGCAGTATGCCTTGCTTACTGTCATAAGTGTGGCGATTTGGGTCATGTCGGATAACTTCATTCAATCACGCAAGTAAATTCCGAGAATTGTAAACATAGTCTGTGAATTATTATAATCCATTTAAGTGGCCTAAAGGCCTCTAAAGACGTAAATCTCTTTCTTCCACTTTCACTCCAATATGGTTATATCTGGCCATTAGGTAAGAGTCCATAACACCACACCATATCTTCCTGGGCTTGTCTTGCCACCACCTCCTTTTGTTTGGATTGCAGTCAGTGGTTGCCTTCGCCAAATTTTCATGCGACATGCGGCTGATATTACCAGCCCAGTTCCATTTTAGTTTCGCGGTTGAACGATTCATGTAGTTTTTTTTTCTTTAGCTTCTGAGCTAGTGTCAACCATTTTGTCAGTGTCATGTGGTGACTGAGAAAAGAGGCCACATGCAACTTACAATCTGGCTTAGTAATGTTAGATTTCAAAGGATTATGGAAAAAAAAAGATTACTTAGGCGTTCATGTATGGATTGACAGAATCCATACTTCCATACTATATTATAAATGCGAAAGTAACTCTGTCTGTCTATCTGTCTGTCTGTTACGCTTTCCCGCTTAAACCTCTCAAACGATTTTGATGAAATTTGGCACAGACAATCTTTAAACCTTTAGAAAGGACAAATATTTTTCAAATAATAAGTGCTTTTAATCACGATATAATACCTTAAATCTTAGAAGCCGCTCACCACATTACTGTTTCTTAGGCGGTCTGTAATTTTGGCTGTAAATGTTATTTTTATTTTTGAAGTTGAGGAATATTTAAAAATATTATATAGATAGATATATTCTTTATTGCACACCAAAAATAAAAATTAACAATAGGAACTTAAAATTAAAAGAGTGTCACAATGGGCGGTCTTATCGCAAAAAGCGATTTTTTAAAGACAAACTTTGGATGTATTTGACAAAGAAGGAAAAGAAAGATACGTAGGTATTCATATTACATCATTCATTCATGTTTCTTTAATATATATTGTTGTAATCTAAAAATCGTAGGGTGTAGACGGGACCTTCTGTCTCATTGCTGGAGGCTGAGCGTTTGTTGCTCTGACCTCAATGTTTCACACGACCACCACCAGGTGGAGCCGCGGGTCGTCTGGCGTGGGACGTATGACGCATGAAAAGCATTTCTATTTTTTTTAGATGGGTAATCATCCAATACCTTCTCCCACTCTAGGGCGGGAGTATGTACGAAAAACCCACTCCAATGTTTCTTCTTTGCCTTGCTTTAAAGAACCAAGGGTTTTCCTGTCAGAAGCGAACCCTTGGCCCCAGTAAGCTTTGACCCTACAGCACTAGTAAGGTTTGAGAGAGCATCTCCTTGAGACTACATAAAAATAAAAATCTATAATTTTTTAGGCATCAAAGCCCATAGTGTGTTAGAACTTACAAAAACTTATAACTATGTTAGTCTGTCATCATAAAGCCAATCCGCCGCACTAATTAGAATGGTCTACTATGTGGAAGACTCAGGCTCAATCCGGATGGTTACTAGACGACCAGACGGCGAGCTATCAATTGCTCGCTGTTCGTAAACCCACGACTTCGGAGGCTAGAAATGGGAGTCTGGATCCTATGACCTTTCTTTGCCTCCATTCCGAGACCCCAGGGTTCTTATTTCTATAACCCATGGTGACCCTGCTGGGCTCCTACGGGACGTATGATAAACCTGTGATTAGGTTTATTAATTGGCCAATGAATCGGCTTATCATTGAGGATATCAGTAGAAGTTACTCTCCAATTAGGTAATTAAATTACCTACGTAGATCGTAACTTGATTATCATTAAGTTTTAACTAGTTTGTGTTAATGAGAAGGGTTGTTCTGTTACGTAGTTTATAATACGACGTGTGAGTCTTGGATTTGATTTGGATTTTTGGATCTGATGTCGCTGGCAGAAGCTATAGATGAATATATAACTATTTTTATAAACCGCATACCTACAATATATAGTATAACAATTGTCAAAATCGATCATTGGAACATATAGAAACGTGGAAACACATTAACGATGTGATACTGCCAACTTCTTACGAATGAGCTCGCGAACTTTAATTTTGAATGTTTAATCGATTTGTTGCCATCCTGATTATTTGATTGTCCTATTAAGGGGGAGATAACCGACTTTTGATGTTTTTAAATCAATATTGTGTCTATAAAAAGTGTTTTGAAAGAAATATATGTTAAACTACATTATTTTTCCAATAATTTAATATACGAATATTTTCATTTTTTTTTTAAATTAAATTGGGTGTAAATTATTTTCAAAGTTACGTCTAAAACAGACAGAAAACCGAGGGTCAGGCAAAACCATTGCGTTTATTTTTTAAACTTTCACAAATTAAAAGATAATTTAACTAGCAATATTTTGATATACGGCTTTTATTCATATTGTGTTTAAAATAAACGAAGTACAAATTATTATTCGAATAATCTACGTGCCGCTCATCTTTTGTTCGCTCAAGGCCGATATCGTATTATATCTGGCCCTTAATTTGAATGATTATGATTAAATTTTTTATTGATTACGCTTTTATTTTTTTTTTTTAAAATTTGTATCTAGAGATTTAAATTTTTCAATAGGTAGCTAAATTTAGTTTAAATTTTACTATTTTCTAATATATTGTTATTATTTAGTTTTATAATCTTTATTTTAAAGTAAGAACTTTTGTATATATCTCATTTAAATATACTTCAGTGTATGAGCCAACCAAAAATTGTAAAATTTTTCTTACCCCTGTGCGATAAGGCCGCCAGCTTGTTTTTAATTTGGTTTAAAACTAATGCTTGACTGCGATCCCGCCTGATGGTAAGCAGTGATACAATCGTTGATGGTGAGTAAAACCGGATGGGAATTGTTCACGTATTTTTGCAAATATTTATCCTGTCCACATTATGACATGTACAATAAAGTATATAATAAATAAGTTCTAACCCTAAAGTCGACTGGTAGAAAATGCCTGAGGTATTAAATCCGCATAGTGCATGCAACATTAATAAATAAATAAGTTACCTACCTGTAAAGTGGCTCAAGTGGCTACAGAGCAGGTATGGACGGGCGCCATATGGTCAGGTGATCTGCGGGCGCCGGGAGGCTGCGGCGCCTCATCCGGTCCCCTTCCGCCGCTCACGTTACATGCCCTCACTTCCTGTTCCCATGACCCACTGCATGCGGTTTCAACCTGATGGTTTTTTGTTACTATGTGTTTAATATCGATATTGAGATTGAGGTCGTTTTTTTGGGTTATTGTGGAATTGTGTGGGAAGTTGGGAATCAATCTTATGCTTGTTATTGGGAGCGCATGAGAGATAAGAGTGAAACGTATTGGCGCCGGAAATAAAACTAAAGTACTGGCAAACAAGATCCTTTAACTTTTTTTAAATGATTTAATTTAAAAAAAGTTTTTTTTTTTTATTTAATTATCATCATCATCAACTTTTTGTGATTAATTCAATTTATTTATTTCAAGTAATTACAAGTCCATACAAGTGTACACAAATCTCCCACAAAAAATTAATGAATAATGATGAATTAATGTTGTGTTGTTGTTGTTTAATAGATGGATTAATGTTCCCACTGCTGTGCTCAGGCCTCCTATCTAGGAGAGGCAAGAAATCTAAGGTGAATTGATACAAAATTTTGTTGGTTTTCTCACGTTATTTAAAAATTGCGGCATTTAAATATTCTATTTAAATTTTATTTACTGTCAGTTTGTGCGCTAAATCCTCAATGGATTTGATTACATAAACAAAACACGGAAGGTTTGTGTACATAATCTAAACCCAAGCGAACACGGGGCGAGTTGCTAAGGTAGATAATAAAGTAACATGTTTCTTATACGACTCATATTAATAGGAAAGTGGCGCTAACTGAGTTTGCTAACTTTGTGAATTGATAAAACTTTGTTATCTACGCAAGATGTGTGACGAGGTCGTTCTTAACTGGGTGCCGGATTACGTATCAATAATATATATTTTTCAATTTTTCTTTTCAACTAGAAGTAACTTTTATTTTATTTTATATAATTGGTATAAACGAGTATTCACTTGTTTATACCAATTATCCTAGACTTCGATCCGAACTCTGCCAAGTTACTATCGTTTTGCTAAAGTCGAACGCCTGGTACCTATACCAGGCGTTCCACTTTTGCATGGCCTACCATGCCTCAGAATCCTTTGTTCTGGCAACTTGACTGAGTACTAAGGAAAAGCGTGGCCATTTCCAAGCGTTCGACGTTAACGAAACTATCTTAACTCAGCTAGGGAGACTGATGTAATCGTTGATAGGGAGACGCACTAGTTTATAAGAGCCTATTCACTCTAGGCTTAAAGACACCCAAATTCCCATAAAGATATTAGAGACTACATAAAGACTCATAAATTCAAGACACCCAGACCCTTAATAATTATATATAATATATAGACTATAAAATATTGGTTCCGTACGGAACTCGAACCCGCGACATGCAGCGCAACAGCCAATCGCTGATCCACTGCGGCAACCGTCATATCTTTACCAATAAAATTTTAATTTTTCCGATTAAATAGGAGTTGTTGGAATTGAACTCTAATAAACATCATATTTCAATATGTTATTCCCGTTTTAAAACTAATAATTTGCTTCTGGAAAAAAAAAACAAATACATTATTGTTTGTTTCTTTATTAAGTTTGTCTTTTCAGTAAAAGTATTTGTAAAAATAACTTCATTCTTCTCTTTTTTCATATTACGAGTGTTTACATATTGTATGTTTTAACGAATTCACTACGTCATAATGAAATAACCCAGTACGTATATACCTCCCTTATGTACAGTCGGCCATACATAACCCAGAAATATCGAACACGCCAGAATTAAAAAGAACGTGCACGAAACAGCATAAACATAATCTACAGTCTCCGATACATACAAATACTAATTAAATAAATCAGTACATAATATAAAACAAAGTCGCTTCCTGACCCTATGTATGCTTAAATCTTTATAAGTACGTAACGGATTTAAATGCGTTTTTTTTATGGACAGAGTGATTCAAGAGGGAGGATTACAAGTATTAATAATATATTTGATATAATAATATAATAAAATAGAATATATTCCAAAACTATCACACAACGCTATCTAGTCTCAAGTTAAGCAGAGCTTGTGTTATGAGTACTAGACAACTGATAAACATACATATATATTTCTAAATACATACATATTATAGACTAGCTTTTGTGAGCGGCTTCGCCCGCGTACATAAAATATAGCCTATGTCACTCAGGAGTAAAGCAGCTTTGTATTGTTGCAATTTTTTTTCCAATCGGACCAGTAGTTGCAGAGATTACCTCCTACAAACAAAAAAACAAAATGCTCATCACACAAACATTTGTCCTGGGTGGGAATCGAACCCACGACCCCCGGCGTAGCAGTTAGGGACACTAACTACTAAACTGACAGGCCAGAAATATAGATAGTTTTTAATAAGATCAGCTCCACATAAGACCAGCTCCCGTTAGGACACGAAGGGATATATAGGCCTTTACCACGCCACAAGGGAGACAAAGTTCTACCTTTCAACCCTGAGGTGCAGCGCGGCCTCTACGTGATTGAATAATTTTATTATTTGCTCGATAATTCTCAACAAGGTTTGCTCGCAAATATGTGTTTACCTACATACATATGTAAACAAGCATTTTCCTAGGGCATGAAAGATAGTCTTAGTTTTGATAAATTATAAAATACTAGCGTTTGCCCGCGGCTTCGCCCGCGTGGTATTGGGGTTGGGGTTTCCGGGATAAAAAGTAGTGTATCCTATACCTGTGCCAAATTTCATCCAGATCCGTCCAGCCGTTTTGGCGTGATTGTGTAACAAACATCCAAACATCGTACCTTTTGCATTTATAATATTAGTAAAATTAGTAAGTAAGATAAATTATTTTCCAGATATCAATAAAAAATCAAAATCGCTTTAATTTTGTGGCCAACCTTTGAAGTTTTCGTTTCGAGTGCAAACAAAAATGAACTTAGCGGTGGTACTTTCGATGGTACACAAACATTGTACGACTTTTTGTATGTTGTTTGGCGTACAATGAAGAATTAAATAATGATACAATTATATATTGAATTCGATTCAGTTACTGATTCTGAACATGCTATATTCGGGTTCCGTTATTTTTAGTATATACCTATACTAAAAATAACGTTAACTCGTAATTTGTACTAATAATAGAGTATAATGGTCTATTTTCGACGTCAATGCCTCTTAGAAAGTATTTCATTAACTTTTCCATTAATTGTTGTACACGTTCGTAAGAATCAGGACAAATGACTTGATTATTTTATTTGTCTATATAAAGGTTCATGAATGAGACAGCAATCATGTCCTCGAGTATTGCTTAATTCATTAAGCTCCATGGAGGATCATAAATCATTTATTAGTTTGCAAACATGGGTAAAATACATAGATGTTTTTTTTAATGAGGAGATTTTTTATTGAGGAGTGGTGGCCGAGTGCTAAAGGCTGCGACTTACGAGTTGTAGGTCGCGGGTTCAAACCCAGCCAAGCGCATTACTTTTTATAATCAATTTCATCACCACTGCTCTCAAAACACTGAAGGAAAACATCTTGAGGAAACCGGCATGTCCTAGAACCAAAAATTCGAAGACACGTGACATCCACCAATCCGCAATGGGCCCGCGTGTGCAGGAGGTCTGAGTCCCAGCATTGAGAATGCTGATGCTATGCTTTAGGTAAAAATCATCCAATGAATCCCGCCCTTGGGCTTTTACTGACTCAAAAACCTACACCATTCCTTCCTTGACTTAGTCTCAGAGCCCTGTTGTTACGCTTTCGCATCAACCCTTGGCCTCAGGGGGCTTCGACCCTGTAGGGCCCCTACAGTTTGCTGACAACTCCTTGAGACGCGCGGGAACAGTGAACCAGACAACCGCACGGCGAGCTACCCATTGCTCGCCATACGTAAGCCCGCGCTTACGGTGATGCTATGCTGTATTATATATTAGGAAATCATAAGATGAAATAGTTCATATGACTACATAGCCAAGCAGAGACTACAAGTTGGTAGTGGAAGTGATCCACTTCCCCCAATTAACGGCTGCTACCCTGGTACTCGCGCGGAATTATAATCAGCTGATAGTGTTATTGTTCTTTGTTTTGTGCGAGTTTCTGACTAATAGGTACACATACAAGTACTTGATTAACACTGCTACTTTGCCATTAAGTTTTTTTCATCATTTCATCTTTTTTACGGTAGGAAACTTGACCAATTTTATTAAACTAGGTGTGTATTTAATATCGTGCGAATTTAATCACGCATGCGGGATTGCTCCGAATACGGGACTGCTGACTGATATCACGCACCTCGTCCCGCGTGGGTATTCTACGTGTACTTTTTAATACTTTTGTGAAAATAAAGGAAAAACCGAAAACCGTAAAGAAAAAGAAAGCAAGAAAAACATTTATTTAGACTTGCACAGGACAAATAAAAAAAATAACTACTTAAAAATGATGATGATATTAAAAACACTCTTAATTTTGCATAAACAGGTTTGAGATAGGTCGTAGACTATTTTTTATTCTCCTACACCTACAATTTTTTTTTTTAATAATTTTTATGACAAAACAACGTTGGACAAATCAGCTAATACTAATATAATCCTGCGTACAATTCCTTTACTTATTGTAGCTTAAAGTGGACTAGTAATAATTAAAGAATTTCAACTAACTCTTGAAGTTTAAATAAATTGCCGTCATCCTTTTGAATTACGAAAATGTAAACATTTCTAGACATTGTTTAATAA
Organism: Mythimna loreyi; assembly: GCA_029852875.1. Taxonomy (NCBI): domain Eukaryota; kingdom Metazoa; phylum Arthropoda; class Insecta; order Lepidoptera; family Noctuidae; genus Mythimna; species Mythimna loreyi. The sequence goes on along the minus strand of CM056789.1, from coordinate 20,193,767 downwards.
CTTATCATTTGGGAGTACTGTCTTGCTATAACCAACCTTTATTTTAACTAGAAATTATTCAAACATGAAAATGAGACTACGTATTTATTTTAAACTGATCAAATCATCTTCGTTTCAGCTGGAAAACATCTACTCCTGGACTTGGGCCTCCTTTAAGTGTCGCCACGATGATTGGTCCTGCGCGTCTCACATCCATCGGATTCCCGATACCATAACCTGGTCATCGGTGTACCTAGTAGGAGGCCTACCATTGCTCTGTCTTCTGACACGTGGTCACCACTCCAGAACCTTACGACCTCATGATCATCTGTTCTGTGAGGAACGTGCTCTGTTTAATTGATCAAAAGAACTCAAGCATGTTCTTTGAGATAATTTTCTGCTTTCTTTCGAGCTAGGTCATTGGTATAAGCTAGTTATTATATTATTATAGCTAGCCTGTGCTGGCAAAGGCCTCCCTCCATTCTTTCCAGTTATCTCGGTTACTCGCTTTATCGTTCCAATTCTCAAAGAAGAATCCACGTCATCCCGCCATCTCATTCGTGGTTTGCCGCGGCCCTGCGTCACCGTGTCTGGGCACCAATCCTGTGTTTTACAGACCCACAGCTCGCTAGACATGCGGCAGACATGTCCTGCCCAGGCCCTTTTAAGTTGGGCAGCCTTTTGTGTATAAGCTAGTGTTTCTGCATATATATATAGTGTCCTAACGTATGGAACAGACAACATCGTTGTACCAGGTCTAGATTAAGACTTCGGTTAACTCCTATATAATCTGTTAGCCTAATACATATATTGGTAATTTTAGAGCATTTTCCTTTTTTTAACCCCTCGCACGCGCGGTATTACTTAATTTTACAAAACCACATAAAAAAGAAAAAAATATTAAAAAAGCTTTTTCTAGATTAAAAAAAAAAGATGAAGAAACTAAAATGTACAGACGTATTTACAATCGGCCTTTGATGGGTTAATTCCATCAGTGTAAAGTGTAAGGAAAGGCCTCAATAAAAAGTACAAGTAAGTCAATAATAAGCCCATATCGTGCACCAAACCGCTCGTCAGCTGTTCGTATTCCCAGGAGTAGTGACACTCACCTGCCTCGGGGTCGTCGTACGCAACTACTACTGTTATCTGCTATCCTAGTACCTTCGACGGGTCAGCCATTGATTGGAAATGCTATTTATATCGGGTCATTGTGAATTATGGAGACAGTATCGGTTACTGGGTTAAACGTTTTTGATACTAATGGTGAAAGTTTGTCATTACAGTCGAGGAAAAATTTGTCCGAGCCGTAGGAGAGGGTTGTTTGGAGCCCAGTGCAGCAGTAACTAACCAATTGTATCAAATGCGATTTTTTCAATAGGTACACTATATACAAAATAAGTAAACGGGGCTGACCAACGACCTGAGAGGGCTGCACGTTAATCGTCGTAATTTTGTCTGGGGTGAGTTCATGCACTTTTCCGCACTAGTGTGGAAAACAGTAGATTGTGCGACTAAAAGCGCAAAATATGCCTCTATCCCTATCGCTTCATTGAAATAAACAAAAAAAAACATATAGCTTTACAGTTTATACTCGTATTTACTCGTGCGGTAATCAAACCCGTAACTTACATAATAACTACTGTAAAACAACATAATGTGGGATTTAATTTGAATGTATTGATTTTTTTACTGGATAGTTAAAACATTTATGGAACATGAAACTATCGATGAAATGAAAAATACTATGTTTTTAAGTAATAAATAGTACCTTTTTGTGACCCAATTAACATGCCTTAAAACCATAATGATTCCAGTGTTAGAGAGAGATAGAGCTATACAGAAGGAGAATAGCTCTGTCCCTCTCTCACAACCGAATTATCATTGAATTGGCTTTTTGTGCGGCCTTTGATACTAATTAAAAGTCAGTGAACCACAATAGTATACCTATACTAGGTAAATAGTCCTACTTTTTTTTAAGTCTTATACATTTTTTTTTAAATCATACAATGATTTGGAAGGCCTCCCACAAGGTGGACCGATGACCTGGTCAGGGTTGCTGGAAGCCGATGGATGCAAGACGCACAGGACCGGTGTTTGTGGCGGCGCTTGGGGGAGGCCTATGTCCAGCAGTGGACGTCTTTCGGCTGAAATGATGATGATGATGACAATGGTTTCTACTACTCTAGACTCTCAGGCAGAGCGGGAGGACGTATCAAACTTTTACTGGTTAAAAGTCACTCTTATATTTGGCTTGGCCTTGCTTTCCAGGACCACGGGTTTTCCAGAAACGAAACCATGGCCCCAGTAGGTTTCAATCCTGCTGGGGCTCTCAGGTTTTGTCAACGTTTTTTAAGGCTAGCGTGGAACACTACGCGTCATCAACGACGGTTATTGGACGGTCGGACGACGAGCTACCTATTGCTCGTCGCCCAAAAGACCACGCCTTCGGTGAGCTATCGTCCCACTTCAATTTTCAATTAGTAAGCTTGAAATCTCCAGGTTAAGTAAACTTGAGGGCAAAAACCCTAACTTAGTAATTTGAATAAAAGAGTTACATTCAAAAATACAAGTTCCTCATATTCCCTTCAAAAAGATAATCATGATATTATGTATGAAAAAAATATAAAAGTACATATAAAATCATATCTACTGGTATATTCCGTATTGAAATCGTGTGGAGCGGGTCATAAACATAGCAATATGTAACTACGGCTACGAAACGCGTAGTTCTGCCTACGTGCTACGAATCTCGTAGCGCTTCTACGATGTCAAGGCGTAGAATTTGAATTTACAGTGTTGACGAATGAGAGTTATTTTTAGTACCTATGTGTTTATGGGTTATGATTGCCTGGTAGATTGAATGGAAAATGTATTGTTGTGCTATTAATTAAAGAATTGTGTTATGTTTTAAGTCAGCAACTCTAAACTAAGCAACAATCATTATTGATAAGCACTACTGATGATTTATTATTGTACAACAACAGATTTATAACAACAACAAACTAACACCCGGTTCACACATGACCGACAAATTGTTGTATTTTGTGCGACTATTATTTATTTTTTTTATCCACAATTTAATAAATATTTTTTCTCAATAAATCATGAATCGAAACTGACAAACTTTGTCATGTGTGATTGGTCTGTTGTCTTGTGGCCTTTAGGTACTAATATAACGTAAGTCGTGGGTTCGATTTCCACCACACTCCTGTGTAGCTTTTGTGATTATGTTTGTCAACTAGTTTTAAGATTGTGTCATAAATTATTTATCTTTCTTTTCCTGTTTAGGATCCTTGATGGTACTGTGGTCATTAATAACAATGATTAGTATTGGTATCCATCTCAAACATTCATAACTAAAGTGTACTGAAGAAGTTCAACAGGCTCTCGCGAACCCTCTCGCCAAGTTCTCTCGAACGGTTTCAATGAGATTTCACGATTTGTGTTTGATATTGTTGAACTTATGATACGGTTATAGAGGGGAATTTACAAACTACTGTTGTATCTAAGTGTTGTTATAAACTGTTGAGGCCATGCAAAAGGGTTGAAGCCTGCTGGGGCCCAGGGTCTCTTTCTGAAGACTTGACCCACGTGCGAAAGGCAAAGGAACGGGGTGGGTGTTTAGTCAGTAAGAGTCTGACACTGTTTCCGCCCAAGAGCGAGATTCGTCAATGGATGATTTTTGCACTCCATAAAAAAACTGTTGAGGCCATGATCAGATAGGATACCTACTGAGATCTACGAGAAACAATTGCTCTTTTTAATACAAGAAAAATGATAGTTCGGCCACTCTAGCTTTGAGCCCATGAGAACCAGAGTAGCCTAAATGTATTTCTTTCATTATCAAGTTTGATTTGAAAAAAAAATCTGCTTGTTTTTTAAATAAAGTCAATGCGTATTTGAAAAACTTGTTAAACGGCCCGTTTCTATGTACTTTGCTATAAACTAGTGCTTGACTGCGATCCCACCTGATGGTAAGCAGCGATGCAATCGCTGATGGTGAGTCGCACTAGTTTATTAAGAGCCTATTCACTCTAACCTTGAAGACACCTAAATAATAATCGGACGGAAAGATTGCAGTCGGGAAACTGTTCTAGTGCTTTAATATATGCAGTATAAAGAACGAGGCAAAACGCATAGTCCAGACCGTAGATGTCTCAACAACATAAGGGATGTTTGCCGTACGATCTACGAAGATGACGTTTGAACAAAAGAAGGAACGTAACTTGGCTAGGGGGGCAGGCAGTCTTTCGTAAAATCCTGCAGCCCTGGTAGGACCTATCGCTTCCGAACGGAGGTATCGAACCCAGGATTAAAAGTTCAGTGACATATTGTGACTTCACTAACAAACTGGAGAAAATTTCTTTTTACTTGAGTAATTAAATGTATTAAAATAGAGAGGATTTGCCTCATTAATCAGAGTTCATTTATTGATTTCAATCCCCAAAGGCCTGCTTGAAACATTGTGGATAGAACATAAACTGAGTGGAATTTCCTGCCGGAGTCTGTTTCTGTAGCTAAAACCTCCCTTTAATCAAGAGTAAATAGGTTATTTTTAGGCAAATGTGCTCCATCGTTTGCCACATCATCGCTAGGTGAGATAGCAGACAAACACAAGGTTATCCATAAAAAAAACTACTACTGAAATGTACAATTGGAGAATCTGATGCTATTATGAAACTAAGAGAAAGCTTTGCAGTCCAGTGCCCATGTTGGTTACATTTCGCAAGCTTTAGGCTGTGTTTCCACCAGAGATATGCGAAGAAGCGTAGTGAAAGATGTCTTTGTAAAGAACTAATAGAATCGCTTCATTTACCTCGCCTCGGTTTTTTTTTATGGTGTGAAAAATCATCTTGTGACGAATCCCGCCCTTGGGTGGAGCGGGAAACAGTGTCAGACTCTTACTGACTAAACGACCCACCCCATTCCTTCTTAGTCTTCGTACCAGGGTCGGTCCTTCCTTTCAGAAGCCAGACCGGTGCCCCAGTAGGCTTCGGCCCTGGTGGGCCTCTCCATTTGCTGACAACTTCTTGAGGCACGCGGGAACAGGGCGCGCCGTCGACGACTGGCTTGGTCCGGGCTATTACCAGACAACCGGACGACGAGCTCCATTGCTCACCGTTCGATCACAGCACAGCTAAGCTTCCTCGCACATCTCTGTTGGAAACGCAACCTAACGGGCATATAATAGTTGAAAACAATGGCTCTCACAAAATAGTTATTTATGTTGATCGGTAGCTCAACATCTTTGATTTACGGCAGAATGCAGATCAGCAGATCTAGCTGGTATTTAGGAGAGCTGAGTGATAATATGTTCAATTAAGTGTGAATGCCTAAGCTTGGAATCTACACTAATATAATAAAGAGGTAAAGTTTGTTTCTTTGTTTTTTTATTTTTTTGTTGTTTTGTTTGTAGGAGGTAATCTCTGGAAATAATAGTTCGATTGGAAAAATTGAAGCTATAATAGAAAGCTGTTTTACTCCTGAGTGACATAGGCTATAAATTATTTATATAAAATGGATATTAACCGAGCTATCACAACTTTTGTCTCACAAATTTTCCGCGGACGAAGTCGCGGGCAGAAGCTAGTCTGTTATAAGTCGGCAAGGACTAGGTCCATGTTTGTGTTGATGCGAAAGCGGAACCCCTGGAGCTTGGAACTAAGGCAAGAAGCTTGAACTATTCTGCTGCTAGGCAAAGACTTTCTTCCATTGCTCCCAGCTTTAGGCCATCGCTTGCCATTCTGTATTGCATTTTAATAAAATACCATAATTTGATTAATTAAACTAATCCCCAGCAGTGGGGATTGTTTTCTTTTTTTCAGAAATTCGTACTGGGCCAATAAACTCATCCTGGCGGGAATTTTTGGAATACCAGGTGTGTTGCTTCAGCTTTCAGTCGACTATTGCTGAAAATCAGCGCTGTAGCTCTTTTAAACACATGGGCCTCAGCTATTTTGCTGCTTTTTGTTGTTTCTGTTTTTTTTATACTTATTTTTGGTATCTTGGTCACATGCTTTGTCGCTCCAATTCTCAAGGAAGACATCCAGGTCGTCCCGTCATCTCCTCCAAAGAATGGAGCGAGCCCTTTGCCCAACCGTGGGACAGCACAGACTACCTATAATAATAATAATTTATGGTATGCGCCACACTTTTGCGCATATAGGTAAACTCTTTTTCTTTCTAAATTATTTAATAAAAAATTGCGTTAAGCAATTTAATTATTTAAGGCTTCATTTTAAAATTGTTTAAAACGAACCTGATATTTCGGGTTCGAGCAAATCTATTCAGCTATGAGAACTGTTGAAGTGAATATAATCTGTTTCAAGGTATCTGTAGCGGATTGTTCCGGTCTAGGCAGACTAGGGTAGATGTTTAGTCTGTAATACTTAGGCAGCTAATAATACTTATTAAAATTAGCAGCTATAAATATTTGAGTATTATTGATAAAGGTATCATCATCAACCTTTTCCTCTCTAGGAGAGGGATCGGGCCATAATCCACAACACGGGCCCAGTGAGGATTGATGGATGTCACATATCATCGGATTTTTGGATCTAGAACATGCCGGTTTCTTCACTATGTTTTCCTTCACCGTTTTGAGAGCAGTGGTGATAAAATAAAGTAAGTAATGCAATTGACTGGGTTTCAACCCGCGACCTACAACTCATAAGTCGTGGCATTTACCACTCGGCCACCACTGCTCTAATAAAGCTATAGCACGCAGCAAATAAGTGGAACCAATGGCCGTCATTGCTATGGCAATGCTCAGCGCCCCGCACAATTGAGACCTAAAAGTAGTCTACAGCGCATTGAAGGTCCATCGCCATTTTGGTTCAACTTATATGCCGTGTATTGTATCAAGATTTGAATGACCTGTTGGCCTAGCGGTTATTGGTCCTGACTGCTATGCCAGAGGTCGTGGCTTCAATTCCCACCCAGGACAATGTTTGAGTTATGAGCTGAATTATTTGTTCTGTGTCTGGGTGTAATTTATCTATAATATGTATGTATTTAGAAATATATAAGTATGTTTATCAGTTGTCTAGTACTCATAACACAAGCTCTGCTTAGCTTGAGACTAGACGACGTTTTGTGATAGTTGTGGAACATAAGAGGTCTTTAGGAAACATTGCAAATATGGTTTGTACTTTTAATACGTATCAATTTTTGTTTTTAGGTTGTCTTGTCAGTCTTGTGTAAGTAGCATCTTTTTATACAGGTTTTGTAGGCCCACCCCGCATAGCCTGCGTGGAGGACCAGACAGCAACTCTTCTGCTGCTAAGCTGCCCAGTGCTCGCTGGAGACAGGATAAAGTACTTCAGAAACCCAGGAACTCTCCGTGAAATAATCAGTAACACCAAGATGGTGCTGTCCTTCATTGAAGAGCTGTGGTGGAGCGAATGACACATTTATCCCACGCGTAACCAAAATACATGCTTTAGTTGTGGTTTTTTTTTATTTATTAAAAAAACAATATATATAAATTCGTTGCGAACAAAAGCTCGAATTGGTGGATATTATGTTTTTAGTTTGCACGGGAATCGAACCCGGAGAATGGAGTTTTCGGCCTTTCGGAGTTTTCTATGCGTCAGTCTATCTCTAGTTTTTTGTGTGAGCATTTTGTCTACACCATAGTCGGTGTCGTAGTAATAGTGTTGCTACGTCGTAGCAACGGCGTAGGCCCTGCTACGACGCGAGATATGTTCATACAGCGTCATAAACTGCCTCCTAGCCAAGTTACAATAGTTTCGTTTAGAGTTAGCGCTTGTAGAAACCCACGCCCCCAATTCCTTTGTTGAGATGACGTCCGAACAAGGGAATTGAGGGCGTGGCCAACTACAAGCGGTAACTCTAAATTATACGATTGTTACTTGGCTAGGGGGGTTCTTTACCCCTTTACGAAAGATATTTTAATGTGAAATCTCACACTCAGTAGAGAATATGCCTGATTAAATATTTGCTATCTTACCAGTTTATCAATGAATATACGTAAATAGAATATTAACTGTGAAAACTATAACAAAAACCGGTAGAAAACCAAATGCACTGGGCTCGCCATGACTCTGTTTTCTGTGGCAATCGTATGAGTATAATTTGACGTCAGCTTCCATATCGAACATCTCTTCCTAATTAGCAGCTTCAAAGGTTTATAACTTGTTGTCGATAAAGATATTTTTTTCAATTCTTTCGTTTTTATTTACTAGAGCTAAAACTCATTTAGTTTAGCGAATTAGAAAATAGCATGTATATATATTGATGCAGCTGTCTATATAATGTCTTGACCAATATATCTGCTCCGTCTCGTGTGTAAGGGCAAAATAAAAGAAATCAAGTCGAAAGTTATAGTTTATATTAGATTTATAATAAGATATGTAGTCTACAAAATTTCACAAATTTTCACAACGTTATTTGAACCTAAAGCGTCTACCCATTTTATTACGAAAATAAAATTATCGAAATCACTGGATCTACGTACGGCGGGGGTTCATTTTACGTAACCATTATTTTTTAAAATATAATCTAATAGGCTGATATTTTATTCTCGCGTATTTTTACATGAGTAAGTGAAAAACTAATAACGGTAAAAAAATAAAAAAATATCAATCCATAAAATGAGCCCCCGGTGAACTCAACAACGCAACGTCGCTCTCATACATGTACAATCATATTTGTTATTGTTATATTTAACTAGAGTTATACAGAATAATGATCCTATGAAATATAATTATGCATTCTTTAAATTTATTCAATAATATAATAATACTTAATAAGTATCCATAGGTAATGGTTAGTCAATGTCGTGCTACAGACTACTATAGTTTATAATATAATGAATGAGTCGTATTATTCTTTATCATTTATTACTTTAAATTTATTATTCGATATCATAACCACTAAACGAACATACAGCAGCCTCGGCCCGCAGCGCGGGCGCACGTAATCACAAAAAAACATCGTCAACACATAAAATAATAATCAATAATAATAATCATACAGATAAAAATCATTCATAAAAACATTACAATAAAAATCTAAACATTAAAACACACTTAAAACAAACATTATATTAATATTATCATAATCATAGTGTGTACGTATGTATAATATCATTTAAGCGAATATTCGTATAGTCAAAAATAATGTGAGCATGGCGCGCGGGGAGCGGGCGGGGGCCATCCGACGCAGTCGGCCCGGGCCATAGTCAGCCGCGGCCCGGGCCATAACCCACTCATTACCTAACATTAGCTAGCGCCCGCGGGCGGACTCACTACATTACACTATCAACAAACTGGCCGCGGACCGCTCCCCAAGCCGCCCGTCCCTCGCCTATTATATTATTATTATAATATCTTAATACTTTACGCTATTACGTTAGTAAGCTTTATAAATTTTTCGATTTCTCATTACGCTATCAATAATAATTATACAACTTTTTTTAAATTTTATGTTTTTTTCGAAATTTCTATCATAACGTACTTTCGACTCTCTCTGCGGCGACGAGCGCGGCGCGCGCTCGGCGACCTAATAAAAAACGTTCATAATAAGAAAATATATCGTGAACAACTCTGCCGACTTACGATAGGTACGGCGCGGCGGACGTGCCGGCGAGGCGGACGGGCCGTGCCGGCGAGGCGCCGACTTTTGGCACCAGGATTTCGATTACGCGATTTTTACTTCTTTTAATATTTTTTATAACGATTCGAGTAAAAAAGATCCCTACTACGAGAACGTGCGACTCGTGGTTGCGGCGGCCGCGGCGGCTCGAGCGCCTTACGAGATGATGCGGATGGCTTGGTGCGCCGGCGCCGAGCACGCCGGGCACGGCGCGCCGCCGGCCGCCAGCCGCTGCGCGCACTCCAGGCAGAACAGGTTGTGTCCGCACGGCACCAGCGCCGCCGCCACGCCGCGCTCGCCGCACACGGCGCAGGCGCGCGCCGGCGACGCCGCGGGCGAGGGCCGCGTGGGGCCCCACGCCCACACGCCGGCCGCGCCGCCGCTCGGCGACTCGAACGACGGTGACTCGCCCAGCCCCTCGTCGCGCTCCGTCGATGACCAGATGCCCAGCAAGTCGCCCAGCCGCGCCGACGAGCCGCCCGACGAGCACGACCCGGCCGATGAGAAGGCGGCCTCCTGCTCCGGCCGGATGAGCGACGCCAGGCCGGCGCGGTACAGCGAGGCCAGCTGCTCGCTGTCGGCGGTGGCGGGCCCCGAGCCGGCCGCGCCCGCCGCGCCCGTGCGCAGCGCGATGTGCGCCTCGATCTCCTTGCGCGCTGCCTCCACGCTCTCGGGCAGCCCCGTCACCTCGAACACGGGCTCGCGCTCGCGCGACGGTGTCACGATGTACGTGTGTGTAGTGTGTTGGATGCGCTTGATGGTGGCGCCCTTGGGTCCCACCACGAGCCCCACGACGCGGTAGGGTACGCGGACCTGCGCGGTGACGTGGCCGGGCGCGCCCGCGGGCGGCGGCGGCGCGGCGCCGCACTTGCGCGACGCGCGGATCTGCGAGAAGTGCTCGGCCGCCGAGAGGATCTCGCGCTTGGCGCGCGCGACGTCTTCCTTGCGGCCGGTCACCACGAACACCGGCTCCTCCCCGCGGACCGGTGTCTTGATGTATGTGTTGGTCTTCGCGCGCAGCGCCTTGATCTTGCAACCTAGAACAAAGATAAACAATATTACAAAGGGTTACATTAAACATTCTTATGTCAGTGAATTGAGTTAAAGCAGCCATCGTGGGCTCGTTGTGTTCCAAGGTTGTTTAAATAAGCGACATTCATAGCGGTCGTGGCATTGTGGCGTAGTGAAGGCCGTTTAGACATTGTACATTTGGGGTATGACGGAGTGGCTGCGGGCATGTGCCCGTCGATACGCGCTCGAGACGGCGGTGAGGCGGCGAGCACCAGACGGTACTTAACCGAATACGTAATGTAATTCGTCAGTCGGCGGCAAGCCGGCGCGAGGAGTGCACGCTCCTCTGTGCCGCTGGCGACGGCACGAGGGCGCCGATGTGATGGTGAACGGACGACTTGATGACATAAACTCAAGTCAAATATACTTTTGCAATGCAAGTCTAACTCTCTAAACTTGATAAGTATAATTTGAAGCAGCCTACAATGACGCCATAGCACGTGTACATCGTAACGTATTGAGTAATGTTGTCGTCCCGCACTTGCACGTGTCGCGCGCATAGCGCCGTCCTGCTCGCGCATCTTACTCGAATGCGGCAAAAACATGGCAATGTTGCGCAGCATCCACTTCGTTAAGACATGACCCGACTACTTAACGTAAGAACAAGATGAATAACGAACAGGGGGATCTTTAATTTAGGAAATCGAATTTTGTTAAATTGATTTTTTTTGACATGCTTGAATAAGATCAATGAAATACTTCATTATATTACATCATTACGTGAGAATATCTACAATATCTAAATTAAAACTAAAAGTATTAACCTCAAAACATTAACTATAGTTGAAAAGCTTAGAGTACTCAATACTAATCATCATACAAATAGTTAAGTAACAAATTAATGAAACAATACATAACACGCGGCCTGAAACTCGGTTCGCGTGAAAAGCAGGTATAATCCCCGGCGGTTACAAATGGGAAAGGCCTATATGTAGGGTAGTTTTATGAATCACAGGTTGACGACCCGGCCGGTAACCTCGCCAGACGGCGTCGTGCCAAATTGAACCCTACGCCTTTTGAAATAGAGATAATTGGTTTATTTATACTACGTGAATTCCGTAACGGTTTCAGCTATGGTATTTTGAGTTTTAGGTGTTGAGGAATAAGGTTTTGAATGAATTGTGTGGGGTTTCAGTTCGATATTTGTGTTGGAAATATCAGTAAGTTGGAAGGCTCGCTTTTCGATTATTATGATGGAGATTAGTCTGTTCACAGTGATCAGAGCGCTCAGCAGCAATTATACAATACTCTTAATTTATTACCATAATTGATTTGACACACCGCCTTTTTGTACGTTTAATTTCGCACTAACAAACTTAATTGGCGGCAATTAACTTCTATTTAGATATTTATTCAAACAATTCGATTACTTCTTTAAGTAAAGTATGGCAATTAAGTTGGTTTTTTATTTCCCACACGTTTTTTGAGTTACTGCTGTTTTTTTTTAAGTGGGAAATCATCCCATGACTTCTATGGGTGATTCGAGATGATATGACAGGCTTTTACTGACTAAAACTCATCAATGGTAAATTTTTGAACTCTTTTGAATAATCCTGTAACTCTGATTGATTTACTACCTTGGTCTAGTGATCGTCAACGTTATTTCTGACTATGCAGTTCCGGGTTCAATTCCCGGATCTAGCAAAATGTTACTAGATTTTTTTTATCTAGAACTCGATGGCGATAGACTTGCTTTGTGTTATATGAGGCTGGTGAAATATTAGTATGTCTACTGTAAGTAAATCTCTTAATCCGTTACAAAAGGATAATATATAATACACTAGTTTCTGCGAGCTACTTCGCCCGTTTAAAAGTTTTTTTTTTTTATTGCAATAAAATAGTGCTTGACTGCGGTCCCACCTGATGGTAAGCAGTGATGCAATCGTTGATGGTAAGGCGCACTAGTTGATTAAATATTAAGATTTATTGAACAAAAAAGTAAAAACATGATCATATGCGACTGGTGAAATATTAGTGTACCTACTGTAAGTAAATCTTAGAAAACAAAGGTATGATATTATGTTAATATTATTTAAGTTACACACACAAACTTAAAAAAAACTTGTATCAGTGTAAGTCTGTGTGCAATGACGTAAGTTCGTAGCCGCGTAGCGCGGCGCTACGAGCTCGTAGCCTCGTAGCGAGTTGCTTGCTAAGTAAACTAGAATAGAAATAGATTTAACAATACACTCACTCGAAAACGCGATCTTATCCCACCTTTTTTAGGCACGCAATTGACTGTTTTTCACACTAGTGCAGAACACTTATGTGGCTTAAAAAGCTACAGTGGCTTAGTATAAGGTGACGTAACGGTAGAAGGTCTCCCACGAAGTAGGCCGATGACCTAATGAGGGTCGTACGAATGCAAGATGCACTGGTTCGTTTGTTGCGAAACTTAGGGAAGGCTTATGTGCAACAGTAGACGTGTTTCGTTTCAAATATTGATGATGATGATCATATGTATAAAAAAAAAACATGAATTAAGCCCAGGTCGTCGACTGCAGGCACTGTTTCCGCGCCTCCTGGAGCAGAGGCAACCCTCGGCTCCAGGAGGCGCGGGAACAGGCACCAACGTGCGAAAGCGTTATACCGGGGCTCTGAGAATAAGGCAAGGGAGGAACGGGGTAGGCTCTTTAGTCAGTAAGAGTCTGACACTGTTTCCCGCTCCGCCCAAGAAAATATTATGACAATGTTATTGTTTTTGTTCATTTTTAATGGTTAAAAAAAATCAGTACATAATATTCATAAATGAAATGAAACATTTATTTTTTTGGTATTAATATACTTGTGACACAATATGGTACGAGGTATGAACATTCTCTTTTGATAATGGTCTCTAATTCAGAATTCAAATTAAGTAAGTCTTAAAACGTTTTACTAACATTAAGTATCACGACTTAGTACAGCACAAGTACTTGGCGCCCTGCCAGCCTCCTATCTGGACAATTTAGCATAGCCAACGATGCTAACGGCATTCACTGCCCGCTCCCGGAGCGTGTGCAAGGATTAACATAACTTTGTTTTAAATTGTTCAATTCATGAACGTGTAGCGACATCTTTGGCGCAATATTGGAACTACAAATTCGAAATCGATTATCGATTAGTATAGTTACAACTGCTCAAAATCAACTATCGAGAAGTTGCCCATCTGGTAGAAGGATCCTCTCCTTACAGCTCAAGTTTAACCTTTCGTATGCCGAACGGAGATCTACGCGAGACACAATAAATTTTTAATTGTGTCTCTAATTACGGCATACGAGAGGTTATGGGTCTTTACATCATATTCTGCACACGTTCTAATGTAGTATTACAATATGTTACAGGGAAGATATTTTCTCCCGTTTTGGCTTGATATCAAAAAATGGTAGAGGGTTTAATAGCTATGGTGTAAACTGGATGTCTATCGTATCGTAAATATAATAAGTTTTTAAGCCCTCATTGTTCTTAATGTTAAGTTCAGAATTTAGTGGATTTAAGAAATAAATAATACCTACTTTATAAAATAATACATTAACTATATAATAAACCATAGCCTAAATCTTTGTTTTGTATATGTCGCAATAGTTTCCCATAAACCTGGAGTAATCTTTAGGGTACATTAGCATGGCGCGTCCTGAAATAATCGTCGGCTGGTACCACGTTCTATGAAAAGTAACTAAGGGGCCTCTGTGATTTGGTTTTGATCCCATGTACACCTTCCAAAGGTCCTGGACCCCTGGTAATGAGATAAATATACTAAAATAATTACGTCTTAAACCGTGTACAAGTATTATAGTGACTGAAATAAATCCATCCCCACAAAGACAGCTTATACCTGTGACCACAGCAATAGACAAGAGCTAGCAACAAATGTCTGCGGTCAGACTACAGACTACAGCCGTCTGTGGGCACACACTACAGACTATTAGCCGCAGACCCGCAGTGTACGGCAATAATGTCAGATGTCAACACAACAGTGAGTCACCGACCGCACGAAGGCTAGCGTTTATTAACCATCTGCTTGTACTAGGGTAGCAGACAATCATAGAGGTATGTTGCGTAGTTCAGTTTGATTAAGAAAATAAGAACCCATTTTTCGGTGGTTAATTAGCTGTCTGAACAAATACATCGGCACGGCTGCATTGGCTCAGCGATTGACTGCTGCACAGCGCGTCGCAGGCTCGATTCCCGTCTGGTGTCTTGTGTATGTGAGTTTGCATGTTTGTGTTCGCGACCACGATACAGGACTTATTCGTATTGTGGGGAAAAATGCCTAAGTATTAAATTGTTTTAACAATGAATTTGTAAAAGATTCACGATTTTTTGCCTCACCTGATGGAAAGCAACGACGTGGTAGTCGATTGAGTACACTTGCTTCGAAGTACCCTTTTGATTTTTACTGGCCTATTGGTCTAGGGGTAGTGGCCATGACTCAGATGTCCTGGGTTCGATACCCACCCATAACAAACGTTTGTGTGGTGAGCACGATCATTTAATTAAATGAATCAGTTAATAAATTATCTATAATGATGTATACATTTAGAAATATAGTAAGTATGTTTATCATTTGTTTAGTACTCATACATATCACAAGCTCTGTCTAGTTAGTTCTGTATGACGTTGTGTGAAAGTTGTGGATAGTTATAATATTATTTCATTTTTTTTTAAACAAAATATTCATTAACAAACCTGTTCAAATTCGTGTCACATTTAAAGTTCCATACCGATATATATTTTTTATTAAATTTATTTTCAACGTAAACGTATAATCAACATTTTTATCTATATTTCAATATCATTATTGTTGCAACGATATTATTCACAATAAGATGAAAATGTACCTACTTGCAATAAATGTGGGTCACTCACAGTTAGAGTTAACTCTGCAATGCGAACTGAGGTTGTTCAACCTGACCAGAATACCGAGACTTATTAAGAAAACTGTCGTAAGCAAAACTTTGCGCTTTTTACAGCAAAATGTATTTTCTTTTCTAATTTAAAAGTGGTATTATATATTTTTTAATTAATTTTTAATTTGGCCGCAATCTCACATGATGGTAAGCAATGATATGGTCAAAAATGGAGCACGCTTGCCTAGAAGTAACTTATTCACTCTTGACTTATACACAGATTTCGGCAGGGAATTCCAATAATAATGAATAATTATGTTTCCAAAACGCATAGTATGTATGGGCGGGATGTCTGCTATGTACCGATGGTGCAACGCCGTACGTTTAGTGGTTAGTGACTCCGACTGGTATGTCAAAAGTCCTGGGTTCGATTTCCAACCAAATCATTTTTTTTTTGTGTGATTAGCACGATTCTGTGTCTGAGTATAATCTATCTTATACTCAGACACAGAATTTTCAAATTATTTGTATGTATTTAGCAATGTATGAAGTAACTTTATCAGTTGTCTATAGTCATAGCGTAAGCAAAACAAAATTTGGAACTAAATAGCGTTGTGTGATAGTTGTGAAATACTATATTATTATTGTAAATAAATACTTAACATAAGAATGATAAAGGTTAAAAGATACAGTTTAATTTCAAAAATACTACAGTCAAAACTTGAATGAATTGAAAATCGCGTGAACGAAACTTGGTTGAAAATTACCGTGACCCATATACAGCTATAAAGTACTCCTGCGTATTTCTGCTGCCCTATTACTCAAATATTCGGCGCATAGTTTAGGAAACCGATTTCTGAAGGTTTTTCATGAAAATATTTTCGTTAGTAAATTTTATTATTTACCTTGGGAAGAAGGACTTATTTTAATGTTATTGTTGATTTATTTGTTTATTGTTATTTTTGTTTTAATTAACAGCCTCAATTGAAGGTAGGTTGAGGAATCGTTAGTTACAGTGTGGGTTTAAGGTTGTGTGGGTGTTATATAATGTCTCCTCATAATTTTTAGACGATAGTTATCTTTAACTTTTTCTCAGTATATCATAAATATATACTAGGCAATATATATTAAGCTGGCTTATTAGTCTAGTTGTCAGTGGCCTTGACTGTGACGAAAGTGGTGGGTTTGATTCCCACTCAAGAAAAATGTTCGTGTGATGAGCATTTTCATTTGTTCAAATCTTACTAACCATGATTTGACCTACAACTTTTATAATAACGTCAAATCCATGTAAAACTACCCCAGCTTGCAATAAATATCATCCATTTGCAAACGCTAGACCAAGTCAAAAGCCTCCTTCCGTGCGCAATACATACCATTCATAAGGGTGCTACGTGTCTACGAGAGTGCTACGCGGCCACTGCACTCTACGCGGCTACGGGCTACGCGGCTACGGCGTAGCAAACCGGGTCACCGACCCCCTCCCCGCTCCCCCTCGCAGCCTTCTCATGACTAATATAAATGCGTATTTTACGTGAATTTCTTATATTTTATGCTGAAGGCTGTAAATATTGAGCATTAACAAGCGAATTACTAGTATTGCCGTTTTATGCCGTTTTTTGTGGGGTGATCGTAAATTGATAATATTTATTTGGAAATTAAATTTATTTTATTAGGTAGTTGATCCTTTTCTTACCTTCTCAAAATATAAAACTTATACAAAACCTTAAAGACTAAAGAATGATTTTTTAACGGCCGAAATAATGGTAGAAAAAACATGAAAAGAAATTTCCTGAAAGCGTGATAGATTCGTTGCCAGGAATAACCACAAAGCCTGAAGGCTGTACGGCGAGGGTAACGACCTCGGATTTATCACAATAGAAGGTTCGAAGCAAACGAGATAAATGTTAGCATTATTTGAAGATAACAAGTTTTCCTTTCGACACATTCTTTTATTAACTTTTGATATTGAGAGCGAAAAACAAACTAATTCACTTTCTGTTTGTTTGTCAAGACATTTCATATGGCTAATATTTGTGTTGCTCTAAAATATTGATTTAAATTAGTTTACTATCAAAAATGATAATATCAAACCAATTTTAATCAGTGATTGTTTAAACTGAATCAAAAAAATTACTTTCACAAATAATAATAATATATTATAGCAATTAAAAAGTAAAAAAAAACGATTAAATATGCAACGAGACGAGAAATTTTTTATACTTACTATTTGAAATGATATTTTTTTATTTTTTCAATAACATAAACGGAGATAAAAAGCAAGAGTTAGCAAAATTTTTTTTTTTTTCGTAAATAGTAACTAAAAAGTAAAACATACCAAAAATAAAATACCTCCCCCTGTATATATCATTGCTACGGCTTTACGCGGCTACGAGAACGCTACAAGATCGCTACGAGGTCGCTACGAGATTGCTACGACATCGCTACGAGATGGCTACGGCGCGGCGGCCGCTACGGTTACGTTCCAAATTACGCATGACTGCCTCTCTGTTTTATACGAACGCTTTTTACTTCAATATTTCATTCTGTTTCAAAGACGTTTCGTTTGTGTTTTTAGGGATGTTTTTTAAGTTTAGTTTACCATATACCTGATCTTTTTTCAGGAATGTTTACTCCATCTGTTTTTCCTTACCTATCTTTGAATTGGGTATTTGTCTGTGCTTATTTTTATACAATATAATATACTAAATAACTACTACTACTACTAAATAGGTTATTAAATGAAGCAGCAATTAGCATTCCAAAAATTTGTCTGGGGAAGAGTGGGAGCGTGGTGAGAATATCTCACTATCTCTTGAACACACGTAACCTAGTGACAGTGACGTCACATTTCAGTATCAGTAGTTCCCCTGAGTTTGTTTCGGTGTTTCTTCTCAGGGTAGTCAGCTAGGAAACACCGGACTCATCTAGCTTAAACTGACGAAAATAAAAAAATATTGACGTGTAAAAGTGTTATTTTAAAACCTATTTACAAAATAAATATCATTTATCATTCATTTATCATTTAGTACTGAATTTTTCTGATTTTATACTTTTATTTGATAGTTTCCCCTTCCACCAGACTTGAAAGGTTTCTAACTTGATTTATATTTAATTCAAAAATGTCTTTCTACTTGCGATTTTACTAACCAATTTCTATGATACTAAATAACATAAAAAATCTTAACCTTCATGTTAGACCATGAGCTAAAAGTTGGATAACTTAGTAAATACCTTAACTTCCGAAGCTTTCTACCAAGGAGTGATTAATCAACATGCCAAAATAATTTACCCCACAACCTATTTTCAACTCTATTTAAATAGAAATAAAGTTCATATTACAGCAGTAAGATTAAACAAGGTTAAGACAATGACAGATTCGCAGACACTATAACAATGAGTTCTGTATATTGATTAAATATGTTTGTGTATTAAGGAAACACATTTTGTTAATGACTTACACATATACGTACTATACACAATTAGTACAGTTTACTATGAAATATATTTGTGTGTGTTTTCATTAGAGCTCTGTAGGTTTATGGTATCCTGGTAGATCATATGTTATTGCGCTGTAGGTATAGAGATAGTTTATTATATATTTACATTTAAATATTGAAAATGTGCTTTATGTATATGAGAGTAGGGTTTTTTTTCGTAAATTCTTTGTCTAAAGGAATAGAAAGTATAAGGAAATTCGTATATTTTTTTCTTGCACATCTTTTCTTTTCCTTATCATGCATCTGAATGATAATTTCCTGCGGAGTAATCAGGATACTGAAGTTTTTGTTTCCCCCTTTGAACAAAGAAAATGCTATTTTAAAAAGTCCGAATTTTATGTTATAGTTATTAGGTAAACGCTCTCTAATAGGTCTGCAATCTTCAAATCACAAAAATTTAAACAATAGAATTAGTTACGATTTAAAATAGGCCTCATATTGATACCTCCAACGCATAAAGTTGTAACACATTTTTTTTTATAAACTTACATCATAAAAATGTAAAATAAATATTGTTTTTACATTTAGCATACGGTAATGTAATCTTAAACTGAGTTTAGATTTCATTACACAAATACTTCACAACATTAACAATTATAAAACCGCTTTTCAGAAAAAAAAAAATACTTTTTGTCTTATGTCCTTATAATTTCGAGCCCTCCCACGCGGTCTGGTAATAATCTACATTATTTTTATACTGTACTTAGCCCATCTCCTTATCATTATGCCTCCTTGGTACAACCATAACGAAATACCACGAAGACGACAATTCCAAGTGCAGTAATTTCTAAAACTCAAACGTAAACATGTAGGTCAAATGTAGGTATAGCGTATAAATATATAAGCAAGAGAAGCACCGAAAAGCGTAGTCACACTGAATAATGGAGAAGACAAAGCCTGGCTTTTGTCTCTCTCACACATTACTTCTCCCTCTATCTCTATATCTGCACTTCTTATGAGTATGAGGATTAACTGATACTGATACTTTTACGTACATTCGGTATTTAGCTCAAGTTTCAGTTTCAGTTTAGTAACATTTTATAGAAGTTTCCAATTTGTTTTGTCAATAACCAAGGGAGAATATACAACGGAGATGTATTACAAACTTATTTAACAAAGTAGATCCTCTTTTATCCCCGAAATTATTATTTTTCTTTCCTTAGGGGGATCGAGTTCGCATTGTATCGGCATTTATTGCGTAGAAATATTATTTATCCCGGATCCAAACACCAGGACCCTACAATGGGGAGGAGGTGATCGATACCTCACGGCGTCGGTATCACCCAGTTCTCGCGACGCTAACCCGACTCTTCACAAACGACTATGTTTTGTATACAAACAACCAACGTTTAATTCAAATATGCAAATGGAGTCCAAATTTACTTAAACAATTTTGTACCTGTCATCTTTTATTTGTCAAATGTCGGTTACCGTTACTTATGTACTTTTTCACTTTACGAGCGCTGCGTTGTTCAGATAACTGACTTCACAACGTTAGTTATGATCTAACTACGGCATAAAATTTTATGAAGGTTTGGTTACGTGCCGCATACAGTAGTACCAGGACGGATAAAGTAATCTTTACTGTAATAAGACGGTGGAGCATCGACTAGTCATCAGGCAAACATAAATCATAGGACGTCGCCATAACAACGGCGGTAGGCCGTGCAGGGGTGGGCCTGCCCGGGGTACCCCCATCCTAAGGCAAGCTATTTTCCCGCGCCCGCCTCACTACAGCTGTTTCCCTATACAATGCTATAGACACTCTTCCTGTCTATAATGGATGCCCGGGAAGTCGGGAATGAGATTTCATTTATGCTGCCTTTTCTCTGTCCTGATTCGGAATATTTTCTTGCCCATAAAATATTTTTACCAAGATAATAGTGTTCGGATCGAGAACGTTTGCCACATACGTATATTTTAGTCACGAAGATATTTGAACCCAAAAATAAACAGATCGATTGTTTGCATTATTAAAGTCGTTTATGTTTACTGTAACGTTACCTAAAGTCGGTTACAACAAAAACCGGACAGAACCGAAATAGTACGGAACAATGTAAATTTCTGAATTAAAAAACGTCAGATAAATCGTCGGATTTGTAAATAAAAGCGGGCGCAATAGGGAAACGTTGGCCAATGCTGTTTAACCAGAGACACGGTTTCGTCATAAAGTTTGGCGTGGAGCCAGGTCGCGGGGGCTCCTCAGATCAACATCCAGTGCTGAACTGCAGTGAACTCAAGACTGAGACGTCAAAACTGTCAACACCTTAACGAATTGGACAAACAATCGTACGAGATGTGTGCGATACTAACAGGATAAGGACAAGACTAACTCAAGTTTATTTGAAAAAGGAAAATGTTCCAATTTAAGAATTTTAGGAGCCAAAAATGAATGAAAGAAAGTTGTGATTACGTAGAAAATAAAAATCAAAGGTTTGTCTAAATGTGTCAACTACTGTCAAACTTTACGCCAGCCGTAGCTCATCAAACTTGAACTCGTGATAAGACGCGAACTTTCTTGAGAAGTGTCGTCAAGTTGACCAGGGTGACGCATGCGGTAGCGACACGACCAGGAGAGCATGTGAGCGCGGGGGTGCGGGGCGCGGCGCCGCAGGGGCGCGTGCCGTGTCGCACCCTCGCCACCCCGATCGATACCGGTCAACGACCCGGCAGCGGTCTGCGACCGGCGCCCGCTGCACCGGCGGCCCCGCGGATCTAACCCACATTCACCAGCGGCCCGGCCGCCCCGCTAATTACTACACGCAGATTACGCTGAAATATGCATTGTTTGTATTTGGGTCACGTCAAGGAGACGTATGCTTTGATTCTACGAGTGACTGCCTTTTTTCACGCCTGAAGAAATTATTTAATAGTCCTGGAGGTAGTTTTTTTTATTTTTTTTAGAGATCCCAATACAATGAATTTTATAATATTTCTGTCGCATCCCCACTAACTACAATAATGAGAGTTATTTGTCTAATTTATAATTTATCGCTAAATATAATTTTAAAAAGTGTTTCAAAGGTTTTTACACTAATTCTTAATGTGAAAAACCTTTGAAAACACTTTTTAATTTTCTGGTCAAATTAATTAATAATTTTGTATCTAAAAATACTTAATATTAACACAAAGTTTGTTGTAAGAAACACAATCGATCCGACGAATTCTTCAACAAAACAAAACATCCCCGTCCTACTTAACGCAATTTTTATTAAATAAAAATGCCAGCCGCATTATAAAGACGAATCATCACCATTTTTCACTAAAATTGAGGTAACTTTAAGAAATTTTCTCAGGGGAGAAAATGGCAGTTTCCCTTGAGTTTTGGAGCGGCCATTGCACTCGGCTTATATAACACCAGGGGTACAGAGGTAACAAGAGGTAAGCAGACACTTCACTGATTCAAGCACAAACAGACGTATTCGGCGGCTTCGCGGCAAGAAACAAGCGACTTTAAATCGTCGAGGGTAAAATCTAAATTTAAATGATTCACGGTCAGGAGATGTGTGTACAGGAATGATTAATGATGCGTCTTAGCGCGTGCGGGTGACAGGGGGCGTGCGGCAGGGTCGCGGGGTGTTGGGGTTGATCGAACTGAAATTGGCAGCGTTCAACGTCCGGCCGACATTTGTTTTATTCAGTAATTTGTCATGGTACAATGGTTAACGAATAATTTATCACTTCTCTGTGGTCCCTGATCGGTCATCAATTAATAGAAATTTAAAATAAGTTAACCTAATATTAATTTATGTGTAATCCTGTTTCAATAAATCAAAAATATCAAAATTGTTTACACTTATATAATTTAGTATTCGTTGCTTCAAATTTAGGAGCATTTGAAAATGGAACAGTGTATGTTTTGAAGACGAGGCCTCTCGCAAAGCATTGTGAATCTTAACATGTTACAATTAGGTTAGCTATTAAATGGGAGAGGCAGACATATGTCTTTCTTCATTCAGCGATAAGGTTCATCTTTGAGTGTCTACTTGAGCAATTAGAGACCTTGTTCCTTGAGCAATAAATGTTAATCTCGTTTAATGTTTTGGCAAGGAGTTGATACATTGCAGGACTGGGTTGACACGTGGCGTCTAGGGAATGTCGCGTGGGAGGGAGGGAGAGATGTGTTCGCCATTTCACTCTGATTGCCCGAGATAGACATCTTCCGACGAAAGGGAAACGGCGGGACGAGACCATGTTATTTTCGTGATGGTAAGTTTTTTCAATCTAAATATTGTTCGAGTTTGTGGTAAGAATAGATGTTTTGTTTTTGAAGATTATTATTTTGGTATTTTGGGGTTTGTTGTGAACTTAATGAAGATATTATAAGTAGTGAGTGAATGTGGTTTTTATGCTTGGATTTCGATCGATTTTTTTTAAAGGAGACAATGCAATTCAGAGCATAATGCCTTACAGATAGATCTATATTTCAGTTACCGCCTGTACCAGCTGTCGTAACTACGTGCTAAGTATGTGCCACTTATGACCGCCATGAAACGTTACCAAATAGTTTGTTGTTTAAGTCTTAATATTAAGATACTTAGGATTTCTGCAGATGCACAGGAATTGATGGCTTACCTGGAAAAAATAGCTAAGATTAGTATGGTCATAATTGGGTCAAAATTTAGAGTAAATATGTAAATAAAGTGAATAGATGATTTTGAGAAATTAAATTTTTAGAAAATTACATTTTAGGATACATTAATAGGTAATATATTGTTCTCATATGAGAACAATACATGAAGTGATACAAGAAGAGTAGAAAATAATATGTTCGTACAATACGTCTTGTATTCCTATGTTAGCAACACCTTATGTAAAATAACGGGTTATAAAAAACGGTGAGTTTTAAAATACACAGCGAGTTTTAAAATACACAGTATGTATCAAAATACAGTGTCTTTTAAAATACGCTGCGAGTTTTAAAATACACAGTATGTTTCAAAATACAGTGTCTTTTAAAATACGCTACGAGTTTTAAAATACACAGTATGTTTCAAAATACAGTGTCTTTTAAAATACACTGCGAGTTTTAAAATACACAGTAAGTTTTAAAATACAGTGTCTTTTAAAATACGCTGCGAGTTTTAAAATACACAGTATGTTTCAAAATACAGTGTCTTTTAAAATACACTGCGAGTTTTAAAATGCACAGCGAACTTTAAATGAAAATACGTCAATTCAATGCAAAGCTCGGATGTAAGTGTAAAACTCTTTAATTTTACAATCACATACGAATGTAAGTATCTACTAAGTTGTAGACATTCATAGGCAATTAACAGGTAGTTGTAAACTTTACGATTTACTAAATCAATCGACTCGTTAGCAAATTACTAAGTATCAAAGCCGTCTGTACAATTACTTCCGAAAGATTACAGCATATTTATAAGCTATAATAAAGGCCAGAATACTTCATTACCCAAATAACGTGTTTAGTCAAACGATTAGTTAATCAAAACGAACTCGATACTCCAAATTAATTGTGATTAATAGTCCACTCAAGCAAATAATACGGGTATTTTTATATTAAACTTCGTTGTAGGTAGGGAGAAGTTATAGCAAGGTCAGACCAGGCAGAAACGCAAAAACTTGCCACCCAAACCCTCGGCCACAGTGAACGTGGAACCAGAAAATCAATTCATTCCGACATTTGTAATTAGTGATTTGCATGTCTACGTACCTAATATTTTCGCTGTGGTTTATGCCAAAACGATTATACATATAACGTGATAGTTTTTATGTTGAAGATGTCGGAGTGGATGTAGGTTTGTATAGTTTGCGCAGAGTTGTACTACTGTGTTCCTAGTGCTGTGTCCCAGGTCGGATTATGTCTGACACAGTTGGCAGGCCTGTCATATAGCATTACTGTTCGCCGATTACAGCTTATTTATAAATGTTAAGAATATTTAGTTTCATAATAAAAGTAAATCTTTGACTCGAATTCCCCGCTGACGGGTAAAACGGTTGAACTTTTCAAGAAAATAAGATCCGTGGAAATTTCAAGGTTTACCGGTAAATCCGTAATTGTCTGTTTTAGGTCCCTGTAAAAGGGCAAATTTAGTCGACTGTCATTATAATCCAAATTTGAATAACTTAAATTACCACCGGTAGTAGTGAACCCAAGGGAACATAATCCCAGGATAAAAAGTATCCTATGTGCTATTCTAGAACATAGTCTACCTGTGTACCAATTTTCATCAAAATCTGTTCGGTAATTATTGCGATAAAGAGTAACAAACATCAATACAGAATAACTCTCGTGTTTATCAAGAATTATCAAGTGTTTGAAATATAAAATGGTTAAAAATTTAAGTTATTAACTGCATTTTTTCATACATAAGAGTGTATTACATGATTTAGAAAAGTGTAACCTCGAATAACAAGTACCCGTAATCCGAAACACTTAACAACGAATGCACGCAACCACAAAAATCTTAACACCGAAACTATTGCCTAATATGAATCAATAGTCTTCGAAATAAATCTGTAATGTTAATTTGCTTGAAAGCCTAGTTTATTATTTATTTATTTATTTTATACTTTATTGTACACCGCATTTACTACAAATATACATAAGACAAACATTATTATTTAATTTCCCTCTGTGCAATCCGATAAGTTAAATTTATTTTCAAGTTTTTAATGCCGAATGCCGAAAAGGTCGAATTAACACGTCATGTTGTTACGTAGGGATGTTTTATTCAAAATACAATGTGTTTAAAAATGTATGTTCTAGGATTGAAAGGTTAGAATTATCGCTTATTTGAATGACCGAGAGGCTAATGTATAAGTATGGCTAATGTATCGTTCTATTTGCACTCGTTAACTTTCTTAGGTAATCAATCTTCGTCCGCGGTAGGTATTTAAGAAATGAAAGCTAAAAAACCCTAATATTGTATTGTTCAAAAACAGCGTATTTGAATTATATCATACTTATACATATCTGGCCTGTCGGTCTATTACTTAGTGGCCCTGACTGCTACGTCAGAGGTCGTAGGTTCGATTCCCATCCAGGGGAAATGTTTGTGTGATGAGCACGAATTTGTTCTTTTGTCTGGGTGTAATTTAATTTATCTATAACTAGCGAGCCGTCCCGCTTTAGCTACACACTTCCATACTGATATTAAATATATTGTGCATGTATTATACATAATTATAAACCTTCCTCTTGAACCACTCTATTTAAAAAACCGCGTCAAAATCCGTTGTATAGTTTTAAAGATCTAAGCATACGTAGGGACTGACAGTGGGAAGCGACTTTGTTTTATAACTATTTAATGATATTATGAATTTAGAAATACATAAGTATGATTATCAGTTTTCTAGTGCTCATAACAGAACCTCTGCTTAGTTTAGGACTAGACGGCGTTATGTAAAAATTGTGGAATATTTATTTATTATTATAAAAAATATATCTACACTAATATAATAAAGAGGTAAAGTTTGTTTTTTTGTTTCTTTGTTTGTTGGAGGTAATCTCTAGAAGTACTGGTCTGATTGGAAAATTTTTAGCAACAACAGAAAGCTGCTTTACTCCTGAGTGACATAGGCTATATTTTATGTACGCGGGCGAAGCCGCTGATAAAAGTTAGTATATATAATATTTGTGTACCTACAAATGAAGGTATGAGGCTAAGGCTGAGCTTGCGTTTTTTTTTTTTTTTTTTTTTTTTTATGGTAGGTGAAAATCATCCAATGACGAAACCCGCTCTTGGGCGGAGCGGGAGACCAGTGTCAGACTCTTACTGACTAAAAAACCTACCCCGTACCTTCCTTGCCTTATTTCTGGAGTCGAGGTAACAGTTTCCCACCACCCTCTAGACTCCGGGAGGCTTCGACCCTGAAGGGCCCCTGCAAATATATAATAAAGAGGTAAAGTTTGTTTTTTTGCGTCTTTGTTTTTTTGTTTGTAGGAGGTAATCTCTGGAAGTACTGGTCCGATTGGAAAAAATTTAGCAACAATAGAAAGCTGCTTTACTCCTGACTACTCCTGAGCGACATAGGCTATATTTTATGTACGCGGGCGAAGCCGCTGATAAAAGCTAGTATATTATATAATATTTGTGTACCTACAAATGAAGGTATGAGTCAAGGCTGTACTTGCGTATATTTCAAATATAGAACGCTTATTAAATAATGTATTGAACTAAACAATAGAAGAGCGGTCGCTACCGTAGTGTAGATCAAGGCAGTGATGGGCACCATACTACTTAAACCATAGTTTTACTGTTATTCAATAAATGCATTGTTAATATTAAGATTATTGACTGACATTTGATAAATCTCTGTATCCTTCAAGTCAAGGCAAAGTGTGATTATCCCTTCTTTTATTACGTGAAAGGGAACGACCATTTAACTGATTTCGAAAAACATGGCTCTTGTTATTTATCAAGGTTTTTTACAGCAATCAAACTGATGATGACAGAAATTGGCGAAAAGTATAGAAACAGTTTTTTTAGTTTTCATTATTATTTGATTCCGAAAAGCAATACATCATTAATAGAGATGCGCCAAATAGTGGTTTCACCGAATAACCGAATACCGAATAATATTCGATTAAGTTCTTACCGAACCGAATATAGTACCGGATAATTCGATTCCCCATTCCATAGCTTTGTCGCGAAAATAATGTTTATTTTCTAAGGCAGGAAATGTGTATGAGGAAAACAAAAAAAGCGTTTTGCCTTTTCATTATAAATATGTTTCATATTTATAATGAAAAGGCAAAAAAGGCTTTCCAAAATTCAAATATTCCTGATTTATCCATGTTAAAACTTGTGCCATAGTTGATAAAACAATAAAGTTCATTCATTATGCATAAGTAAAACTTTCCTATTGCATTATATTTGTTTAAATATGGGGTTCATTTAATTAATTTTATCACATAGGCTGATTTACAACGATCCCATAAACCGAATAGGATCATTCGGCATGGCAACCGAATGATTCGGTCTAATACGAATACACCGAATACCGAACATAATACAAATTATCGGCACATCTCTAATAATTAATTATAACACTAACTAATTTATGCAAAAGGTGACATTTAATAAGGTACCAGGGAACTATCACAATACAAGAGGTAAGATACCTAATACAAAACCATAAACATCACACTTTATTGATCCCCAGACCCGAAAACTAATTAATACCACTCTAAACATGAGGCGACGATTATTTGTTTAATTAAGACATAATAAACATGAAAAATATATTAAGTTTTTAACAAGTAATTAACTACAAGATAATATATTGCAAAAAAGACAAAAAAATAAGCGTTCGTATTTGCATTCATATTTTTTATCGAATAACAAATCAGGAATATTTTTGTGACATTAAGCCGAAGTCGCACGAGCGAACCAAGCGTTTTATTGAATGTAAAAGTGAATGAATTATTAATGCTCGAGCTGTCTGTGTAAACACTACATTATGACTGAATAACATTGAATTTGAATTTATCTTTTTAATAAAGCTATAAGGTTAAGGGTGAACCGCATTATTCTCTTGTTTATTAAAAAAAATAAAGTAGACGGTCATTCTGTTTGTTTTACATTTGAATTTGAAGCGGAAAACTTGCAAACACTTAAGATTTTTCTGGTTTTTATTTCGTCTTTTATTACATTTGAAGTAAACTTCTAGTAAGTACAAGATTAAGTGAGAGGTGACACGCAGTAGTCGGTGATTAAGCACGTAACGTACAAATCTTCTACTAACAAATTACCAGATGGCAATTTGTTATGTTAATCTGTTTAACATTAATACACAGTATTTCGGTGGCTACAATGGCTACCTCGCTGTTAGTTATTAACTTATTACGCAGTGATGACAGTTCCAAACGGGACACGTGTAACTATGACATATCATGAGAATTTTACGAACGATAAGCTTTGTATCATCATTCTCGGAAGCAAAAAGTTTGATATTTAGGTTTTTCTACTGTTAAAAAATCCCTTCACACTAATAAAATGAGTCAACTCAAAAACTGCGCATTTCGGAACTAGGTATGACTAACACAAAGTGCATCGAACTTCATTTTGACAAGTCCACGCACTAGGTAGTTAGGTACCGCAGATCTTTAACACAAACTTTTGCATTTGTCATAAAATAAACGAGAACAGGTTTAAGTTGTACCTACGTCAACGTATGGACAGCGCGTTATTTATGTTAAAGATTGTTTAACGATACCAGAAGTGGCAGGAGAAAATAAATGGAGCCCCGCGAGTGTGTTCCCAGCCGAATCGTGCAGCGTTGCAGGCGCCCGTGACGTCACTACGTGAAAAATATCGCATTGTGGAGCGTTGTGTAACCTATATCTTAGAATAGACATCTATCTCCCGATTGGTCATAACTAGTGCATATTGTTTGAGTGTTTCTGAACCATCCGAATACGTAACAGCTCAAATTCCACCAAGTATTTCTTGTCTTAACAAACAGTTGATGTCTATCTTCAGTGGCTATAAAGGCAGATTTTATTTGTCTCTCCACGTGATAACGACACATCGGTCGGTTACAAAACGTCGAGCGAGTGACGAACCAGCGAGCCACACGCGTCGTGCATTGAATCACGTACATACGTCAAACGAACTTACAACAATTAGTTTTCTCGCGAATTTCGGTCAAACCATTGACGGAATCGATTGCAACAGGGATTCAAAATATTCGGGATAGTAGTAGTAATAGTAGAAATAAAAACAATGGCAAGTAATTATCTTTACGGCGTGTGCCTGTGGGTGAACGCACCGGCGTGGCCTGGTTGGCCCGTCGCCAGCTCTCACGGTAAACGCTTCTAATCACTGAACTCTTAGCGAGTTAGTATGCTCCTGATAGCTTATAAACGCCTGGTACTTGCTAAGCCGATGCACCTAGCAGTCATGGGTCGGCCCGTGTCACTGGCCAGTTTTCCTGGACGATAATTATAAAGTTCATTAAACTATATTACGCGCGTGACGTAATTAGTCATGTGTCGCCTACCAATTAACAGTTGCGGAACAAATACTCTGCTATGGTTATTTTGATACATAAATGTTCTGTGAAAGATTTTAAATTATTCTTTTAACTCTTCAACAACAGTATAACTTTGTACAATGTCAGAAGATCGTTAAATTGTGCAACTCCACCAACATTGGGTATTGCAGGAAGATTTACGTTCGGGCGATAAGCGTTATCGGTTAATCAACCCGGGTATCTCGTGCAGTGACATAGACCTTACCGCACCTCACGTCGCGCTCCAAAAATTCGGTCAAGTGTGAAAACGAATGCACCCGCTAAGGACTTCTTACGACATTTCATTCTAATAAATTCATTTTAATAATTCATTTTCGGTTAAGAACAAATCAGATGGTGATTAATGGGCAAACGAGTCACTTAATCAAAACACGAATCACAATTATTGCTTTTTCGAAAAGTCTCAAGTCGCCATGAACTTTAAGTCTAAACATTCTCGTAACCCTTCGCCCAATTTAATTGTTATATCAATTATGTTAGCATTAAGCAACACGGATAACGCCTGTATAATTAATTAGTTTTCGGTTAGACAAAACGATTAATCTGCGGATTTGTCTCACTTAACAACTGAACCCCAAAAAAAAGCTTGGCCAAAACCACGTATGTTTTATTGGTCTGCCGGCGAAATATCAAAAGTAGTTTTAGTTATAGCGCTGTATACACCAGGTCACCATGACACGCGACTCATGTTTAGATGTTGATAACTTCGTGGCTATGACCTCCTTCATTGCCGAACGTTAGAGCCCGTTTCCGGCTAGCAGCCACAGCCACATATTCGCGACTGAGGTCACTCTAAGGCTGCTGAGAACTCGACAAACGTAGCATTTGATACACCTTTTGTTTATAATGCCGTCGCATACATTAGCGAATGATCAAATGGTTTGTGAATGTTGATGGTCTTGGATTTGCGGACGAGGTGACAGCTGGGCGTCGCCGTGATGTGCCAAGCATGCAACTGATGTTACAATAGAGCATCCAAAAACTTGCACTAACCCTATCACATGCCATGAACAACTTGTAGATCATTCACTGTTGCTAACAGACCACCCTCAAACACTTGAATAAGAAATCGTTAAAAATTACGCATTCAATAGAACTTCTAGGTAACAACCAAAAGAACTCGACAAGAAAAGGGGAACACACGCAGACCCAAAATAAAACGTATTTGTAAAGAATCTATAGCGGAATCATGTTTCGATACAATTGACTGAGGTACTAGGGCCCCAGGTGGTAAGTGGAGTGTGTTCAAATATTACAAAACATAAAAGCCGATAGTATCTCGGCCTTGAGTTTAGCTATTCGGTAATGACCCTGCGCAAGCGACGCTAACCGTCGTCGTAGTTGCGATTACGTGATAGACCCGAGACTCAGCTGGAAGGCTAGGCGAAGCGATTAAACAAGATTAAAAGAAGATATTTTAAATGTAAAATTTTTGTTTCATTAATACTTGGCATATACCGCTAACTATCCCATTTTTTTAGTCCATTCTAAGGTTATATCTGATGATAAGTAACAGTCAGTGATAAGACCGCCATAATAAGCATTGATTTAAGTTTCTTAAAATTGTCAGTCACTTTATGCACAATAAAATTTATTCTATTAAATAACCATCACTTTATGTTGCGAGACATAAAAGTTTTCTAAACAAAAGTATTTAAATTTAGCCATCTAAACTATTTACTACATTCAAAAGTAATGTCGATTTTTCAAATACTTAAATATCGTCTCGCAGCTTTTCTATCGCGTTATCTAGTAGTGTACCATACGCTTTACCTACACGATGTTTATTTTGCAAAGACGGCGAAAAAGAATCTGATACAAATTATATAATATTATTAAACTTATTTGTATGAGAACCATGATCAACGGAGCTTATCTCCTTTACCTATTTTGCTGAAATTTTGTACTACAATATATGTACTACGCACTAGATTAGGCGTACCGTACAGTCACTTTACTTGACTTAGGTGATCTGCACGCCATACACCTTTACATTGATGACATTAGTGCAGTTTTGTCGTTCACGCAGTGTGACAGCGCTGTAAGTTTTAAAAGTTATGCCAATGAAGTGTTGTAGCTGACTTTTATATTAACTTTCCAGTATTTTGTTTGACAAATATTGTCTATCGCTAGGACAGTGACAGACAGTCGATAGTGAAAGGGCAGTAAGTCAAAATCTCAAAATATTATGACGACTTTTGAAATGAATTTATGCATCTCTGTCTCATCCCTGCTCGCCGGATGTTGTGTGATTATTTACAAATGACACTTATGTTATAAAGGTTTGTGCATACTGCCTCCTGTACCGTTTAAATCGGTCATTTTTGTGTTTGCCTAAATATTGGTGTTATTTTTCTTTTCCTTGTATTCAGTGGTTTGAAGTTGCTTAAGGAAGGAAGATTTTGGGTCTCATAAAATTAAAATCCAAGATCAGCCAATTAAATGGATGAAATGGGCTTATAATTTGAACCAAAATGACACTTGACGAATCGAAGTGGGCATAGACATAGCAACGATGGCCAATTTCGGTTCAACTTAATTGCCATTTGTTTATTATACTCATTTTTAATTTAATACTGCTCAAACGCATCACATAGGACCAGGAACTCAGGAAATCCAGGAAGTCGACTTGTCAAAGTAAATGAAGCTAATAATGATGAAGCAAAGTGTCAATATGAACATAGCTTTGTTGTGTGGAAAGCCGCAAGAGCTCACGGTTAATTTGCAAATATTATTAAAGGCGAACAAAAGGCGACACCCACATGTACGTTTGTGAGTATTATGAGCTTTTGGAAGAAAGTTCACAGGAATGAGGTGACAATTAATAAGCAATGAAAGACGGATGCCCAACATCTACATCACAATTCTATAGTACTAAGGATGCAGAGACAAAAATGGTTTAATTCTTAATAGTCTTGAGTTCTCATTGTTGAAGAAATAATTCCTAGTAACAATTCTCGCATCATTGCATATTAAAACTGAAGTACTAAAAAATCTACCAGCTTAATAATTATTATGATTGAAGAACAAGCCGTTTTTATGGCAATTAATAATGCATTGTTAATTTAAATTTGGCTGCAACGATGACGTCATTATAAGGTAGTCAAGTGCAGAGAACTCTTGACATCTATATCGTCGACTCCGCCTTTGATTTATCGAATAAAGTAATTCATTCCATTGTGTTTTTTGCGAGGATCGTAAAACATAACGCCAAAGGTCAACACTAGCAGGATAATGTTACAACTAAAAAGACAAGTAAAGCTCCCATTGTATAAAAAATATGCTCTCTGGGCGAGCGAGCCGTGTGTCGAGACTCGAACTCGCACGGTGCGACCCGGCGCGGCGGGTGAGGCGCGCGGAGCCCCACGCTGCGCGTTTACGACGTGCCGGCGAAACCCGAGCTTAAAAATCTTCATTATCGCAACATCAACTATACGTTACACCCCACTACCACATAAACAATCTCAAATTTAATAAAAACCTCATTAACTCTCCTGTCACAACTCCCATGCAAATAATCGTACTTACAATAAATTCAACAACGAATCGAGCACACGGAATTATTTAGTCGATGTTTCGAGCATCCGTTTAGTATCGTCTCATCACTATGCCGTCCCTGAGGATATGAATGGAGGATAACATTATTAAGCTCCACAAATAACGGTCCTGAATGCAGATGAGCCCTGTAGCTAATCTAAAGTTGGCGCCTGCCGACGCTAGAAATAACAGAGCTCTGTAGAAATGTCGATGTCCAAATACTATGAGTGACGCACTGGCGGGTAATCCCACCACGTGGACACGGGGCCTAGAGCATACATCACGCTGATGTGTGGCATAGTAAACCTTTAATTGGGATCAAGAGTAATGTAGCACCGACTCCGCAAGTAATGAAACGACGCTCCAATACCCATTATCAGCAAATGCAAGCGATGTTCAACGTTCAAAGCAGTGTCTGAGAGGCTAATCCTTAGTGTTTTATGCGCAATAACTTGCAATACATCCGTAGCCTGCACGTTAGTCCATTTCAAACGCGTCATGGTCCGTGACGCCTGCGAATCGACGCTTCTTAAATTCTAAATAGATGGCGTGGCGGTAATAAAGCCGTGATTGTGTAATAAAACTCAGCTGCTTGGAGTGGCGCCACGGAAAAAAGTGTAAATACCGCGTTGTTTACTAACATTCAGTTGTAAGTTTCACGAACGACGCGATTCGAGTTCAGCGTCTTTACCACATTATGGGACCTTTGACTTTGCTCTTCGACGATTATGCGATCCTTGTACTTGGATAATGTAGTTGTTGTTGGAGCTTTCAACTCGAGCTTGTGAATTTATTTACCGAGACCGATACGGTTTGAAACGATATTAAATAATATCGATTGTTATTTTTTTCGTCTCGAAGGTGTCAAGTTTTTGCTGCACCGTCATTATGACGGGTCGAAAATTGCAGCTATCGTTGAGCTGCGGTCGCCCGTCGGTGGTCGGGTCCATACTAACGCTCAATTAATTTCGAATGCGATTTGACAGCATCAAATTAGAAACAATCTGGTATGGAATTCATTTAGCAATAGAAATTATCTGCAGCCTCGATATGTCAAATGTCGAAAACTGAAAAATGTTCTTAAGGTGGGTGTGCGAGTTGCTTTGTTTAGTGTACATTGCGGGGTTTGTTGGGATAGTGGAGGTGTTTGTCTAGTGCGGCCGGCAATGTAAAAGGTCAGCGATGGTCGGCGAGTGCTGATGACGAATGTAAGGGGTTGATGAACGCGAACGCGATCTATTTCGGAGCGACTAAAAGCGGCGGCGGCTCACCGAGTGACATTTAGTCGGGCTAGGTGCATCCGACTCGCCACTATCAGATACTATAGATAACTGTACTGTACTATGAATAGTTTTACTATAACTGGAGCTTTGGACGTTTTAAAGATTCAAGATTGAGACGGCGACGTCTGGTCTGAGAGTCGGAGACAGATATTTTTCAGATAAAATGTAAACAATTTCAATGAATCATCACGAAATAGTACTTTCAGTTCGCACGTGGAAAATGAATAATTCTGCAAAACTATAAAGTTTAGTAGGTATACACTCGTGTGTTTTTTGGCTATCGTACAGATATTAATCAGACGGAGATCAAGTTTTTATTTTTATGAATGGCCGTTCCTCGCTGTGGATTTCCTATATTGTGTGTTTATGACTCGTAACTTGTTTTAAAGGCTTTTTAGTATTAGAATGCGTTGAAGGATGTTTAACTAACGATCGTCGGACATTCCTCGTGAAACGAAACTTGCGATTCGATGCGAGTGATCGGAGCGACGCGTGCCCAATCTGATTAAACTGTGAAAATATTAGTGCGATCCATGAGCCACGTAGCGTGTACTCAACGTGCACGCACGGATTTACGACCTTTGTACATATTTAAACGTTTCAAACGAGTTTTGTCAGCAAAAACATTTATGGACTGTATATTTTTTTAATATAAGTTTGGTTGAAGAATGGAATTTTCCGTTGCTTGCTGAAAAATGACACAACCAGCCTGATAATGCTCCTCTTCAAGAGAAGGAATGGGAATCTAATCCTCGGACCAAGTGCGGATTGGTGGATGTCACATGTCTTCGAAAATTTTCTTCTAGGACATGCCAATTTCCTCACGATGTTTTTTCTTTATCGTTTTGAGAGCAGTGATGATGAAATAGTTTACACATTTACACAAGGTAAAGCACCTGACAGGGTTTGATCCTGCGATGCTTTCCCATTAAAAAAATATTTATAACAAAAAATTATTCAATTAACGTGTTCTAAATAAAGAGAACACGGAAATACAAAAGTTTTTATCCTAATATGGTAGGCTGACTGAAGAGACCATTTAGACATAATTTTAGAATGTTAGAATAACATAGAGATGACATAAACATTAGTAGGTGGGGTCAGTAATCAGTTGATCTTTTCCTTATTTTGGTACTTGAGAGGAATTTTAAAGGATTATTATACGAACAGCTGATTTAACAAGTTTTTTGTAAATCAGTGATCTGTGTTAACAATACAACTGTTAATTTGGCAATATTGCAATATAAAAGGGATCGTAGCACAGGAGTGAATCACTAGGAGCGCATGATTAATGATGTGATTCGAGGAAGACGCGGCCATTTGATGCAGCTAATTTATTGTGAGAAACAGACACTTTTAAATGAACGTCTGTCAGGAAAAACACGCTAATATTACTCTCGAAAAAGTGTTTGTTTTGATTCTGCGCATAACTTAGATTAAGTTCACGATAAAACGATTTATTTTTTCTTTATAGGCTACCGTCGTATAGCCAGATTACTGATAACATCATTATTAGTGTTAGCGTTCGCGAA
Source organism: Mythimna loreyi (assembly GCA_029852875.1). Classification (NCBI taxonomy): domain Eukaryota; kingdom Metazoa; phylum Arthropoda; class Insecta; order Lepidoptera; family Noctuidae; genus Mythimna; species Mythimna loreyi. The sequence continues at coordinate 20,157,414 of CM056789.1, read as the reverse complement.
ATAACTCATTAAACAAAAATGATAGGAATCGTAAACGCACATGTGCGCGTGAGTCGCGACAGATCCAATTCTGAACAATTTAATTAAGGCGCGAGTCGAAGTCGATATGTTGGAGACAAAGAGAGTAACAAGTATAAAATGAACAGCGACCAGTCCTTGCCGACCAGACGATCAGACCAGACACAAACATCGACCTGGGGCCTTAGAGTACGCGGCGAATAGGTTGAACTATTTGCCCCATGGCGATCGACCTAGAATGCGCCACAACTGATTTTCGTATCTCAATTGAAGTGAGGGTTATGCGACCATAGGAAATGTTTCAACTTATTTGCCGCGTACTAAAATACACATGACGTGTTAAAATATCAGCGTGCGAGCGAGAAAGAGGAATAGAGCTTACAGCATTATCATCCCTTTAACCTTTCAGTGTAGGTTTTCGTATGAATTGAGTTAACAGGTACCAAGGGTCCAGAAACACCCAACAAGTTGGTTCACAGACATTACTAACTTCTTACTTCAGGTAAGTACATCGTCTCGCTGCTAAATTAATTCGACTCTGAAAGATTTCGAGTATCAGTTTCGCATCGAAATAGGTTAATGGATATTTCGATTGCAATTAGAGTTCGCTGACCGCTGCCGGTGACCGCGGCTATCTGCACGATTGAGATCTTTTCGCACGCGTTCGTCAAAGTAAACGAACAAGTCATTACAATGATCGACTAATCGTCAAGCAGAAACTCAAATTAAAAATGATGCCAGAAAAGGTTAGCATCTCAGAATTACCAGGGTCTCAGACACCCAAAGCTGGTCAATTGGTCAAATTGAAAGTGCCATAGACGCACAAGATAAACAGTGCTTTCATTTTTATTCGTCCTCGCATTCTATTCAGGTTTGGGCTGTCACTTTTTGTTTCGTTCGCCGGTAGTACTGGGCGAGCAGCGAGTAGTAGGATCTCGATCGGGCGGGCAGCCTTGACCTTCGGCAGCGATCGGTCGCGCGGCCGAGCGTCGACCCGCGCCGCCCCGCCGCCTCCAGCCGGCTAGAGATGCACTACTGCTTATTGTAACACCGGATAACTATCGATGTATCGAATACTTCCCTAACAGCATGCGGCAAATAAGTTGAACCTTTTGCTACGGTTACGGCGCATTGAAAGTCGACTGCCATGGTGGTTCAAAACTTTGTGACGAGGAAAATAAATTAATAACCAATTTTCGTGTTTCAATCGAAGTGTGAAGCTGCAACATGTTTTTAGTGTTACTATAATGTACTAAGGCTCAAGCTGCTTTATACCTAACTGAAATTATAGAATCATCTAATAATTTAGACATAACACTGCTCTGCTGACCGAACAAATTCGTGTCATTATTGTGAAACAAGAACAGTGGGCTTTATTTCAGAGGCAATTGACGGCCAGACACTGCGTCTGGCTTTTGAAGTTTGAAGCTCGACTTTATTGTTCGCGGAAATAAATCAAATTTTTAGTTCGCATTTTTGTGATTTGTCAAGATTTAAAGATATATTTTTATTGTATATTGATTATCTAATATATTCACATGCTTTTTATTTCTTTTTATTGCACCTGCTATCATGATTTTCTGCATCACCCAAAGGTTGACTGGTAGAAAATGCCTCAGGCATTAAGTCCGCCTTTGTACTATTATGTGCATGAAGTGATAAATATATTGTATTGTAATTAATCGATAGTTGTGTTCTCGTCTCTAATCATGGATCGTAAGGAGCGGTGCCTCCGGACGCGTCCGATCGGTACGATGCACCTCTCCTGCACTATGCGTTTGTCTTCCGCAAATTATGTATGTATGGGCTCACCCAATCACGTGATGCCAACTACATTTTAAAAATCGAACGAAGCCTTTACTCTTTTATTTTTTTAGTGGCATTAAAGTTGTCAAAAAATGAAAGACTAATTTTGACATTTGATGTTTTTTTATTTAATATTTGCGTTATCAAACTGATAAAATACTTTACTACAGTGTAATATTAAAAAAAATATGTAATTATTATTTTATTTTCTTAATTACATTCTAGTGTCTTTCTCAAACGTCAAAACGGGCTATTTATTTTTTAACGACGTTAGTAGTTTTCCATTCAGCCTGTTTGCAATAGAGGTTCTGGAATTTGCAAATGAGAGGAAATGGTTTCAAATGAGATGGAACCGTGTGTGTACTAGTGTCGGTAACACGTCGGTAAGGCTCTAGTGTTCGTCTTGAGGGGCGCCTCGCCAGCCATGACAGCGCTGCTTCCGCCGCCACGGGACTCACGGACACGCCGGCTGAACAGCAACGTGAACTATAGCAACATACCGCCTCACATTATAACTACACCTCAAGGACGCAACGGTTGCTCAATATTTTTTACCAAAACAAGTACCTACGAGAATCGATTTTAATAGCTAGAAGATCACGATAAATAAATTGATTTCCGCAGTAATATTTATACAAATCTTTATCTAGTTTTATCACGCACTACCGGAACTTTTCGCGAAACTAGGCGCTAGTGGCACCGCCGATGTACCGGGCGGCGGATGCGGCGCGCGGCCCGACGTAATCTTGTTAGGCAAACATACGAACACTTGAATTATCGTGCGTTAACGGCGCGCACACATGAATGGGGTACATCGCACATACGGCATGTACGTGAGCGTACGCGATTCATTCAATTTGTTTACTCGGAGTCATCGCATGCCGCCGCGACGCCGGTCAAGGGCGGCGTCCATCGCGCGCCGCGCACTCGCCCCACTTACCACGACACCCACTGGAGCCGCCATGTGAGCGCCGCTCTGCGTTATCCTCCGATTATACGATACACTATCTAGCTTTGTTATTGTTTACACATGCCGAAGTTTTGATGTACTGTTTCATGTTCAGACTTGAATATCTAGATTTATTGGCGTTTCTGAAGGGAACCATGAACTCCCTGGGGTTGGGATATTTTGTAAGTAGTAGCTTGATGCTTGTTCGGCAGCTGGCAGGCCACCCAGCACGTGTCGGCCACAGCCACGCCACGTGGCGCGAGACCTTCGTCCGGAGCAGCAACTCTTAGGTCATTTACTCCAATTACGTAACACCCGTGTAACAACTACGACTACGTATATAATCGGCGGAATTTTTATTGACTAATTATTCGCCATTTTTTATAAGCGGTGAAGTCAGCGGATATAGCTAAATATTCAAACAGTGTATCATTCGAGGCTAACAATAACGTATAAAAAAGCCTTCGGATCGAATTATCTCACGTCGATATCTGTCGGTGTGTGCTCCTGGCGGCGCTGGGAGCCCGGGAGGCTGTCGGGACCACAGCGCCACATTCCTGGCCGATGAGTCGCCGCAGCCGGACCACCGTCGCGAGCTTTTCACACGTAAACAACATGTGGAAGACGTTCATTACTTAGATTTTACTACTTTCGACGCAGACTTGTTTCAAAGATAAAGAGAAGTATTCATCGCGCGAGCGGCCAGCCCGCGGGCCGCGACGAGTCAACGCCCAGACGGATTAAAGGGCCGATTAACGAGCACAGTTTAATTTATAACCGGAATAATAAAAGCTCACGGAAGGCCCGCCGCGCACCGCGCAGCACTCACCCATATCGCTCCCAACTCATAACTCAAGTGTCAACAGAACTCACTACGCCCAACATTCTTCTACTAACGATTTTTTCACAAAGACGACCGTCGCCGTCGCCGTCTGCCCTGACTTGATATAGAGATGCTAATTCGTCGCATCGGATCTTATTAGCTAAGCGCGCCGACATAACTTTCGGTTTCGCACAAACGTTAACATTGATTTAGAGCAGAACGATAAAAAGTAAAAGAGTCGGGACACTGGAACCGGTTGAAGCTTCGTGCGGGGCAGCCGAAAACTCTGTAATTATGTTAACGAGACGCGCCAGACCCACGTGGTCGCCGCTTAGTTTATTAGTACGCTCGTAAACCCAACGATAGTGAAAGATGCTTTCATAAGTTTGAGCTACTTTTATAGATCGGTAACGCACGTGTCTCCCCGATAAGCCCCACATCTGCTCCGTGACTCCGATAGGATATCGGGACCGGAAAACGCGGTGAGATCTGCCGGTGAGCCGAGTGCTGGAGGTACCAGGGAAGCGTGACTGATAAGGAGGTTACACAACGGGCTGAAAGAGCCAAGGTCGCGGCAGATGTGGGAAGCACAGGCTCGCCGTTCACGGCTTATCTCGTCGAATGTTTGCCAAGCATAAATAAGCAGCGCCACAAAAGTACGAACGAAACACTCGTCGATACGGCGCACAGCATGTTTATAGGTGTGAACGCACTCGGCTGTGGCGTCGTGAGAACTACTCCAGCACATATTAGGAGCGATGATACGCGATAACGCGACACGTGGTAATCGAAGCTTAGCAACCACAATGTGTCAGTGTAACATTGCGTAACTACTCCGAAATATGTTTATCGGAACCAAATGCGTAAAGTTTGTGGGTGCGAGCTTCTCGTTAGTCAATCTAAATGATTTTTTTCATTTATCCCAGTGCGGGTTCACGGAGGTATCCGACCGATAAAGAGTTCAGGCGATCTCCGCGGGAGGGCGAGATGACGCGCCGCTAACATTCCAAAACCGATATTATTTATTTTTAATAATGCCAATGAACGCTTAGCACGTTTACCTTCGATTTGCATCTACTCCTTTATCGAAGCGCTTCCTGCTCGAGCCTCGCCGTGTTGAGATCATTTTGTGAACGATATTCATTCAAGTGGAGAGCGTCGCCGGCGCGGAACGGGCTCGGACGCTGACGAAGCGAAAACCATTCGCGGCGGAGCCCGGCCAGCGTGCAGCGCACTGGGTCAGTGGACCCCGCCGGGAGCCCGTGCCCCCACAGGAATCCCGGCTGAAGGCCGCCATTCATAATAAAAATGACATCAACCGCGTGGGAACATATAAATGCCAAGCAAGCGACCGGTCGGACCGGCGGATTTAATTACGGCACCGCTGATTAATATTGGCATAAACGACATTCGGCGGAACAGTTCCTCTTCGTCGTTAACACAACGAAACTGAAAGCTGCGGGATAGCGTTCATAAAAAGACAAGAAAGCGTGTAGACGATGGTGATGCGTCACGCGCTGCACGCTGCGCCCCGGCGACGTGCACTTGTCGCGTCGTGCGTCCCTGTCGCGCGCGGGCCGCCGCCTGCCGTCCCGCTCGCGCCTCATCACTTTGTTTGAGGAAGTGCGCCTCATGCTTACGGGATCGCTCCGGCCGGCAGCTGCTTTGCATCGCATACCGAGCGGATTAGGAGCCGAAGGTTTAGTCATTGAAGAAAATCAATGGAATAGCAGCGCGTGTGGCCGCGACAGCTCCCCCATAACAATGAGTGATAGCGTCCGTCTCTCTCCGACGCTGCTGAGCCCCGCGCCAGGTTCAATATCCCAGACCTTGGCGCTCGAGAGTACCGATGCCCAGTGCAAACTAGTTACTCATACCTACCTACTGCCACCTGCTGTCGATGTATTTTTAACCTCTTTACTCCGAAATGATCCGTTTATAATATTAATGTGATAGCAGCCATTGTCCAAAATGTCGTGAGGTTTCGTGAGGAAATGGATTTTTCCATCGCTTTGTCGGCAAGGTTCGGGCGAGTCGGTCGGGGTCACGTTCTGACATAAACGATTGAACATAAAAAATTGAGTAGTTTATGATTTCTGTACCAGGAAAACTAATGAAGCGTCGGTGGTCGGCGCCCCGCGAACCTACATCCAAATATACGAGCGCCCAATTAGATGTCGGCCGCATTGCGAAAATAATATAAATATTAGTAGAACCGACAAAGGTTTTTAATCACCGATCTCGATGCGTTTTGTTCCTTTTGCGGTCCGAAATTACAGGTTGCGAGTTCGCTCACCCCGGCTGGCACCCCGGCACGCCGCTTAGGGCAACTATGCTCTCGTGGATCGTGTGAAAAATTACCCGAGATTTTGCTCTTATTTCGCATTATAAGTGGCATTCGATATGTATAATTTCTGTATCCGGCCGAATGTAAAGCAGGTTGGATGCGCACGGATCGAAAACCGCAATTTCGGTCCGATTTGAAGATCGATGAACTCTTTATCGGAAGGGCCGTTGTCGTTTGTAGTTAGGATTATAAATGATTTAAAAAAGAACAATGAAAACGAAAGCGTTCGACGGCGGGCTCGGCGAGCTGTGCAGCGCTTGCGAGCGCATCTCACCGCTCGCGCGCTCCGCCAAGGTTACGTCTTGGGGCGGCGACCGGCGGCGGCGAGACGGCCGTGACGTCACGGGCGCCGGAAACGATTGTCCGCTCATAGTTACGGTTACATTTTGAGTTTAGAAGAAAGTGCTCTGACGCCGCGTGGGCTAGGTCAGTGCGATGTGCATGCACTACACTAGAACTATCGGTGAAGCAGTATCGTAGCCCGACATTGAGTCTCGCCCACAAATATTAGGAAAATAACTTGAAAATAAACAGTAATTTAATTATTTCTGGTAAGTAGGTACCAGGAGGTCATAAAGCAAAAGCGACAACAAAAGCCGGTGGGTTTCGTTCCGCAAACGGCAGATGTACAAGAAAGCGGGCGACCTCCGCTGATAGGCTGATAAACAAATTAATTGTGCGCAGGACGACAATGGACGCTGGTTATTTAGCATGCACAATACCTACTAAAAATAAAAACGACCTTATGACACGAAGATTTTTCAAGAGTTACGGTAAGTTACGCAATTTTGACTTTATTTTAGGTGTTATAATTGCGTTTGTTAAAGTTAAAAAAGAAGAAGTTTTAAGATGATTTTTTGTATTTTTTAGTTATCTTGACTTGCCTTATTTTGGGTATCTATGCTATGACCGTTTGACCTATTGTTTTATGTAAAAATACATTAAAGTACGGCCGAAATGTTTTGACTTTAACCGCTCCGAACTTCGAACAATTGACTGAGCAGTAATTCTTATTAGGAATCATTAGTGAATGCGTATTACGTATTTTCGTAGCGCCAGTCGACAACAGTCAAAATATGTTAGCTACTTGGCCAGTTTCTTTTGCCCAAAATTGTACATAAATAAATATTACTTATTATGGTGCAATATGTTTCCTGATAGCTACAACCTAGGGGTCTTTAAGTCAAGCGTGAATAGGTTACTTCTAGGCGAGCATGCTCCATCGTAGACCGTCATCATCGCTTACCATCAGGTGAGATAATGATTAAATGCGTACCTATAGGTATGATAAAAAAGTGTGCAACATAGTAACTAAGGTACATACTACGTGTTGGTTGGAATTCTGCCGATGCTTACCTGGGGAAAAAAATAGCACTTGTTAGTTAATTTATTCGTTAACATCTCATACCAATAATATGGATAAAGCTGAGAGTTTGTTTGGTTGAAGGCGCTAATCTCAAGAACTACTGGTCCGATTTGAAAAATTGTTTCTGTGTTGGATAGCCCATTTATCGAGGAAGGCTATATAACATTACGCTACAACCTTTGGGAGCAAGGCAGTGACACAACTAGGCATCTACTCTAATAATCAAATCTGGTGTCACAGTAATTGATAGCAACTCCTCAATGGACGATGGTTAATATTCAGTACTGCCAGAAAGTCTGGCCTTCAGTCCAAGAACCAATTGGACTGTGGAAGTCTGATAGGCAGTCCACTTTTAAGATTGGAAGCCGATTCCAAGCTAGCTGGTAAAAAAAAGGCTAGGGAGGTGAAGATGTTTCAGTCTTACTAATATTATAAATGCGAAAGTTACGATGTTTGGATGTTTGTTACTCAATCACGCCAAAACGGCTGGACGGATCTGGATGAAATTTGGCACAGGCATAGGATACACTCCGGAATAGGACATAGGCTACTTTTTATCCCGGAAACCCCAACCCCAACCCCAATACCACGCGGGCGAAGCCGCGGCCAAAAGCTAGTACTTTAATAATCTTGTTGTTTGCAACTGTACCCAGTCTGTTTAAAAAACTTGGTTTACTTAAAGCACTTAAAACAAATGAAAAAGAAATCTATTCTAAAGAACTACCGTCATATTTGGAATTCATCTCAACTGAATCTCAGTGTTAAGGAGAACTGACAAATATTTCACAAACATCACAAATTCACAATGCAAAACAGACAACATCACAACACATTTTTGCGTAAATCGTGACAATGACGTGCGGCACACGAGCGTGTTTACAAACACGTCAATATTGACATTATTCCACAAAACACCAGTATCTACGCTCTGCAAAAAAATACTGTGTAAGCTATCGTACGCAGATCTACGCGAGACACAATGACTTTTTTAATTTTAACTGGCCTGTTGGTCTAGTAGTTAGTGGCCCTGACTGCTACGCCGGAGGTCGTGGGTTCGATTCCCACCCAGGACAAATGTTTGTGTGATGAGCACGATCGTTTGGTTTGTGTCTGGGCGTCATTTATCTATAATTTGTATGTATTTAAAAATGTATAAGTATGTTTATCAGTTGTCTAGTATGAGTACTAGACAACTGATAAACATACTTATACTTACATTTAATACAAGCTCTGCTTAGCTTGGGACTAGATGGCGTTGTGTGAAAGTTAAAAAAAAAATTGTGTCTTTAATTACGGCATACGAGAGGTTAAATCAAAACAGCAGAAGATACACCGGTCACCTCTTTTCTTGCCCAGCGTGCACTACCAGCTCCACCTTTAATGACTTGTACGAGGCCAACGAAAGAGCTGTTCAGCTGGGTTGGTTGAAAGACCAAATCAGAATCAGATCGACACGAAAAGCATAGACCACTGAAATTGTGACAATTGCCACGATTTCACATCAATCGCGATGATCACACACATTCGGCGGCTAACGCTGTCTTGTCTCTGTCCTTGTCTGTCAGTGACTAAGAGTTGTGAGAAAATTTAGACTTGAAAAGTCTAAATTTTCTGACTGCGACGTTAGCGCGTAACGTATCTTCCCTTATAATATGTCAATGATGAAGGTACACATACATAATTAATTTAAAATTTATATTTGACGAGCTACTCAGACCGTCTCCGTAACCCTGAGGCGTCCGTGAAGCTCACTTGCCCAAAAAACAATTTACATACAAGTACGCAACGCGCCTACTTTCCTTATAAAACATATTTTGCTTAACACAACATATCGCGAGGCGCGAGTCACAACCAGGCATTATTGTGCCACCGGTATACCTAGACCTACCGTCTCACCTTCTGCTGGTTGTAATAGGAGGAATCGATGTGAACTGAGGGCTCAGATGAGGTTGGTCAGGGTGTATTTAAATACGCGTCCCGGCCGTTAGCGTTTCCGATAGGCTTGTGACGCACAAGCACGGACACAGAATATAAAGTGACTCATAGAGCAGGCAGAGCAATGTGTGTCTCGACTGGACCCAACACTCCTACTAATAATATTCCTCTAATTGATCCGCTGACAACCACACTCACACTCTCAGACGCCAATTAATAAGTACCAGAGACAAATAGTTTATGCGCATCACCCTCCTATTATTCACCTTAAAATAACCATAACGGTAAACTTTCACTATTGTTTGTATTCTGTCCTAATTTCTAAAGACACTGTAGCAGGTGACTCCGACAAAGGTAGCGAACAATACCGATTAATAAAAAAGACTCAAATAAAGCTCCATTAAAGTCAATTATTATCGATGTTTTAAGGCGATAACTCGAGAAGCAAATGTCGACGAACCGCCTAGAAGAATTGAGAGTGGGCATTGCACTACGCAGCCTCCAAAACAAGTCCTGCAGGGAGCCGGTACGAAACAAATAGAGTTGAGGACAGCGGTGATTACTGTGCAGACTCGCTCTCTTATTACTAGAACATAAAGGTCTCAGCTTACTGCGGATTAAGTGCTGGTAAATATAATTGTACCGACGATGTCGCGAGCCAGACGCGCGACAAACATCACCAACATCACACGCTCATTTACAACAAAACCATTTAAACCTTTAATGTGTTATAAAAAGTAATGAAGGAACTCTCGCCGTCATTATCGTCCGCAGGGACATAATTCAGCGTTCTCCGGCAGTAAAATTAAAAACGCGTAAATGGCGCGGTGGGCCCACGGTACCTACCAACTTCAATTAGATTTCGCGAAAGGCGAACAATAAGAAATAAAATCTGATCTTTTACGATCGCTCTGTCAGGCGTCGGTCAGGGAGATGATCGTAAAACCGGGAATGCAACGGAGCCGTGTTGCTAAAAAACCAAAAGTTAACCGAATCTCAACAACTTTCAACCCGAGAGGGCCGAGACCAAATTTGATGGGGCGGTTTACGGGCCAGAAGTGGGTCACTTGCGTACAAAGGCACGGCCACGAATTTCCACTTCAATTGACGCGCGCAATAAAAATGACGCCGAAGGTGAGATGAAACATCGCCTCGAACAATAACTGCCTCTCCAGGGCCAAGCGGCCACGCTCTACCACCAACTTTATAACTCTTAAACCAGCGTGGGAATCGTGAAATGGATTAATAATTCGATTTACTGATGCGACTTTCTTAGTGATCGATTCAGTGCAAATTCGCATTTAAAAACATAAAATCCGAAGTCGTTCGTCGCACACGAATACTTACGGAATGCAAAACGGAATCTCGCTCGGTCTTTGTTGCGGATTCCCAGACGGCGGGCTGGACGGCGGCCGAGGTAAAAAGCGGTCACATGTACCGCCTTATAAATTATGAACCCCATCGGGGGTTATTAGTTGTCGAAATGACAGCGCAGTGGCCGGTGCCGAATGTGACGCCCGCTTTACCGTTACAAGATCTAGACCACTAAAAAACTAAGGGCAACAGGGTCGCCCGGCCTGTTTGGTACAACTCTGCTTTTATTTTTATCGATTTAAATTCGACTGCGCTCAGAAACAATGCCTCACGGCAACAAAAACCATTTTGAATATAGAACGCAAAGATAAACGAATAATCATTGTATAATTATTAATTAATCGTGATGTACGGGAATCTTGCGACATTAAATTACAATAACATTGTTATCTTGTCACATATGACCTGCCAGAGAAAGCAATAAGTCAACGACTTCAGTGAAATGAAAGAAATGCTCTGTTGATTGATGTGGCCACGTCAATGATAGCCGTTATTATAATATAACGCTCATTATGAAGCGTTACGTAAGTGATTTAATGCGGAACATAGTTTTTATTTATTGTTCTATCCATCAGTAGTAATTGAAAGACAATGTATTAATAGCTAATTGGTGTTGTATATGCGTATATTATTGTAAAAGCTATTTATAAGTGCATAAATCAGATAGAAGGCCGCAGCATCCCACGCAAACAACATCGAGGTAGGTCGGGATGAAAACAAATACCGAAAAACCGCTAAATATATAACAGTGTACAGCGACGACGCTACCCCAATCACTTATTAAACTTCAGTGGATGATTGATGCTGAGTAATCACATAAGCTCCACTGTAACCTTGCTAACTCGATTAGTGTTTTCGCTCATTCGACCGTCTACTAGGTCATAGCAGCCTGGTACCTCCATTGTAAGTCTATTAATTTGCTAAACGTGATGTTTTTAAATAGGAACTAACCTAAACATTATCGAAACAAATTAAAATCGTTTCATTATGTTCTACAGAAACACGCTTTATGCTTCTAATACCTACCTGACTGTAATTACAGGTTTACAGCTAATCATATTAATAGTTACATAGTTTTTATGCTTAAATCACTGGGTATGTAATAGGTAGGTGTGTTTTGAATCGTCCTTTTAGATCAAATTCAAAGCTTGAAGACCTCAGAAGTCATATTGTTTTGTATTATCATCAGCTCAATCATAGCTTATTTTATTTATATTGAAAGAAGTACATTATGGCTCGTTAGCTCACGCCAATAACTGGCACTTACCAGGGCATCACGAGTGCAGAGGGAGTGCAGAGGTTGTGAAATTGCGTGTGACCGCAAGACATCCGGCGGACAATGGCGCATGCGCCCGCCGCGGCACGGCAGACGAAAGCCCAACGCCGGATGTATGTAATGTTCAGATATTGGTGTGCATGTACACATTTATTGAATAATGTTTTACTTGTAAGGATACGATTACTGCGTAGTTTAAGAACACGAGACGCGAGATTTACGTTGATTGCTGAGAAGAATAAAATTAAGTACAAATTTTAGGTCTCGAAATAAGAACATTTTCCGTGAACTTATTTTAAAGAATCACAATCAAGACAATTGAAAAGCTCAGTTATTTTTCGCTTTAACCATAAAGTTCAGAATACTTATAATAATAAAATGGACAAACTAACAATTAAGTTTATTCGAAAATATCCGAACTATTGTAGACTTTCGCCACGTTCATATCAAAAAGAAACCGCAAGGAAGTGGGTTCAACGCCAAGGCCTCGTAATTATTTTATATCCCCGTGAAATTTATTTTTATGTTTAACTATAAAAACACAATGGGGAAAATAATCACTTATGTGTACATTGACCAGTATTATGTGGTAACTGACAAGGACTACATAAAATAATATTGAAAGTGGTCATCAGAAGTATCAAATGAAGCGATCTATCAGACGGGTTGTTACCGCAGGGCTCGTTTATAGGGAAGCCTTGTATGTGTGGGAGCTTCATAGTGCAGAACTGGTTTGTCTATGTGTACCGAGACGTCCGATACATCTTCTTGTTTTTGTTGCCCTAGTCCATGAAAACAAGCGGTGGTGAAATATTAAAGGAAAATAAACACCATATTATTTATTTCGAAGTTATTACGTTCTTTCTTTTTGAGAGGACAATAGAGGCTTCGAAGTCAAAACTTTTAAAAAGTTCGTATTGAAATTTACTTAAATTGCATCACGAATTTTGAACAACTCCGGAGTTCTTTTGTAACTTAATCGTTTACACGTAATAATAATGTGGGACGAAATTATAAATAACCGTATATTATTCAAAAGATTTCCAAAACATGACCTAACTCTTTTGTTCGGCGGTAATTTCAGAAAACGCGTACATTCCTGTACTGTATCGGCAACAAACATTATTCGAGCACGTAGGTATGTTCTGTTATTGTAATAAGACTGATATTTAAAACTAGATTGACAGCAGCGGTTATAGGAACTGTAGCACCCATTTATTACCCGCGACCTTCAACACTAAATACGCCTGATAGGTTAATTGCTGTGAACAGATTAGTTTTTAGCAGTTTTTTTGGAACTCTAAAAACCCGGTGCTCTTTGTTTATGATTCATAATTACAATACGATGGAGAGGCAATCACCGAACCTGTCATTATACTGTACAAATAACTACTTATTTATACATTCTGAGTGTGGCGAGTTAATTCGATACCTGTAACGGCCATGTTATCCTAGTATCCTCATTTAGGTATTTATTTATCGATTGGCCAATTGACGTCTAAATAAAAAAGGGTTTCTTTATTATTATATCGCTATATTTCATCGGCCCGTTTCTCATAGTTTACGGTTAGCAAAAAACTTAATGTTATTTATGGTAACATAGAATTAAGATTAATATGCTTATTTTTTTGGGTGTTATTCCCGCTAAGCTCGATGATTATGATTTGTGGCCATTAGACCTACATCACACGGCTCGCGTGCGACCCATGCATAGTGCAGCGCTGACGCAATGCAACGCTGAAAAAAAAACAACTGTTAGATTAGGACGCTATCAACAAAAAATGTGTTATTTACCTTGGCTTTATTTGTAACACAGATTTTTTGTGCAATATTAATATTGGGGTACTTAATAATTTTATGCTATAAAACTTATACGATGCAGAAATAATTAAGTGGTCATAAATCTGAGCAAGAGGCATAAGTTTATAAAGAGTTCTCATAATGCGTAACAGATTCGTCCTCCATTAAGATGTACCACATGACCCTGAGGAGGGACGTCCTCTCCCGCGGCGGTGTCAGCTCCTTCATCTCGCGCTCGGTATAGGTAGATAGCATAACCAGCGAGCAACACCGCGGCTCGAGATAATAGGATATTATAATAATAAGATAATAACACGTCTGCTCTAAGCGATACGGTGAAACGGCGTGCTTTTTTCTCGCCGCCCAGTGTTGCCATGTCTGTCTCGCAGATTTATTCCCGCACGATTTAACTAGTTCAAGGTTGTTTTAAGATGTCGTGCCCGTGAATGGGTGGCTTTATTTTTTGTCAGTAATAGGTCGAGCTTAGGTCGGCGGAGTCACCCGCAGCCGGAACGGACGATGTCGTAAAGCAACACAAAGAATCCGTGTTGTCCTCCCATACAAGCTGATCATAATATAAATAACCTATCTACCTAGCTATTTATTATGCGCTCACAATTTGTTTCGCAAACACAATAAATTACCCGGCGACTGTTACACATTTGGAACATTACAACAAGAACAAAACGTCGCTAAAAGGATCCGATTTAAAAATTAATTAACTACTTATGATAATAAGTTTGGGGTCCGACCAAAAATGCATATTTAATTGTGGCAAAACATCACAAAAAGTTGTTTCGAATGACGAAGACATTAAGTTATTTTGTAACCGAGTGCAACGCACTGGGAACTGACCGCGTTAGGTTGGCAACCCTGCGGAGGGCGCAACTGATACGAATGCGTCCAATCCAACCGTAAACGATTATTCGATTTTCGAATGTGCCACGTGACCGTCACTTAGCGGGGTTTGAATTTAAATTTGGAACGCGTCTTGGATGATTAGTTCGTTAATTAAATTAGGGTCTTCCGTTTATGAGGTCTTCAATTGACCGACACATTACGATCGAGACTTACTTTAAATAATGAGAACCCGACCGCGAAATTATCGCTGTAGAGAACATAAAATTGACATTTTACTTTCCGGGTTCGTTCGCCAGGTGCTCGCAGACCACCGTGCTGTCGAACGCGACCGATACAAAGTCACTTACAAGTCACTTTGTTGACAAAAAAAAAACAGGCCACCAGCGCACAGTAAGTCATCCATGCATATATTAAAATAATCTGCGAAATATCAAAACATCTGTCAACTGGCGGCCACACTTTGATCTATGAGTTGGGGTCTGATCCACGCCGAGTCGATGACGAAAATCGGTAAAAAACCCGAGTCACGATTTTTCACCATTTGAATCGAGTTAGATTACTTATGTGCCAAATTAGCGATGGGTGGTTCTAATGAGATTCTAATTTGATGTTTATTGTTCGTATTTCAATTAGATTTTTGTATAAAAACTGTATCATTGTAAAAAGGTCAATCGTCTATTATATCTTCATGCTCTAGAGTTTGATGAGTTAATTACGTATAGAGCCTTTGGTTGGTTATGTTTTCCTGGTACGTAGAGATGAATTTTGAAGTCAATAAATGGGTCTGTCTAGCTTTCAGAGGCACTTGAAAGACGAAATGAGATGGAAATGTGGCCACAAGGAGGCGGGTGTCCTTATTGACCTGGATATAAGGGAAGTGGACACAGAGTCTTGCACTAACACTTTAAACTGATTACATTGAGGGAGAAGCCAATCGTTACCTTTGCATTACTTTGAGTAAACAAGAGATGTTTAGTAAAGCTTGAAGTAATCGTGAAATGTGCTGTTTTGAAGTAAGAGAAATGTATATCTTATTGTTTGAAGCAAACATATTGAGCTGTAATTTGAAACAAGCAGCAAAAGTAAGATGTAAAGTTTCAAATGCTGTCTTAAATTTAATTAGATTTGTATTAGTTTGCGCCACTAAACTTGATTAACGAGTTCAAAAGCTAACTCTGTCCATTATATAGTTAACACAATAACTCAGGAGGTCGTTAACAGGCTTCCATCAAAAGCTTCGACTATTATTACACATAACAACGTGACGTTATTAGTTTTTCGTCTTAAAGTGATAAACATCTGAATGAATTGTGATTCATTATGACCGAGGCCGATCTTTATGTGAAATAAATCGCTCGATGAAACGCCGGCCACTTCAAACGATCCTCCGACCAGACTACCACTTAATATTGACCTTCCGAGATCCCTCGAACACCGAAACCTAGTCCAAATTATTAACATGCAAGGGACACGGGGAAGGTCACACAAAACTAGACGCAAACACTCAGATTTGACCAAAAGCTTGAGATACTCACAGAATATAAAATTAGCCGAAACCAATAGATGCTGGTTTTCGTTTAAAATGTCGTCGGCATTCTAATGACTGTTCGGACATACCTGAAATATCGAATCGGTAATTTATTGCCCACATATTGTATTTAGGACAAAATATTCACGGTTGCAAACGTTGTTCTCAAAAATAATTAAAAACTTGATTTATTGAAGACCAGCTCTATTTAATTGATTCCTTAAGTAAAATAAGTAGTTGACTTTTAATAAAGTGATATGGTTTTGTTTGAAAAATAGTTGAATAGCGTAGGTTAGCCATTACGGCGCATATATTTTCTGTGTGAATGGTCCGGGTTCACGGTTGGTCGCCGTCAGCTGCTCGTTCCCTCGGGCTCCCACACTGCGCTAGCTCGCCCTGTTACCCCTAATTACGGGGACTGTGTTTCTGTGTCAACACACCAAATAAATACAACACCTCTATTTTTGAAGTTGGTTTTAAAGTACACACATGACGCTCACGTCTCATTCAAATAAGAAGTTCCATATTTAAAAAATACAAGTTTTATGTAGTTTAAATTAAGAATTAAAAATGATAATGACGTTTCATTCAAATAAGAAATTAAGATACTTATTTGAAAACAGAACGTATGAATTCTAACTGGATTAAAATTCCTGTTGGAACGTTTTCTTGTCTACTTTGATTCCAACAGACATTTGTGCAGAAAGCGATCCTTAAATTTCGTCAGCTAATCGTGGCACAATAGATTACACCGCAGACTTTCACTCACTTTCGTTGTTTCCTTGCCAACTGTTCGACATTAAAAACAATATGGCGGAGAACAAAGGTCCATTCGAGCGATTCCGGCGCAAAAACAAGATCGGTTAAATGTTGGAAGTAAAGGGACGAAAAAAGCCAATTTCCAAGAATCGTTGACCGCGTAGCCAATTATAATAAAATTGTTCAATACCAACTGGCGGAAAGGTTAGCGAGTTAGCATACTTACTATTTGTTACTAGGGCTACAGAAATAGTGGGTGGTTCTACCACATGCGACACTATTGTCTGGTAAGTTCTTATAGTTCTTAGCATCTTGCGTTTTCCGCTCGCGCTCATTAAAACGTGTAGTAAGCACTTTAATTAAAGGATGTCAAGCAGACGAACAACAATCATCGCAAATGAGTAACCCATCTGCCCAGAAATTCCGTATTAATGGTTGTAATGCTACTTTTCGCAGATTGTTTTAAAGTGGCAACAATTTTCTTGTCAGAGGATGCAGCAGTCGTTGCGTGAGCAGCTATCGTGGGCCATCTTGTAAAAACAGCGACCAGGGTCGCAGTCATCACAGGAACGGCTCCGAAATCGATTGTCGCGAAAGGATGTCGGTCTGTCGGTGCATCGTCTCGATTCTAAGGACTATTACTGAGGAATGCCACCCCGCGGCTCTCGCTTTCCGAGCGAGCGAGCGCGTGATATAATCGGTTTATAGTTTATTTAATACGGTCATTATCTATACTTGAACTTGAAGCTTGATGTTCGAAACTAAATCTACCATTGACAGTTAATTACAACTGTCATTTAGTCGAATTGTTTCCGCACGCTTCATTCGCAATCTCCAAAATTCAACAAGATATTTTCAAATAGTAGTTATAAAAACTACTATTTATAAAAACTACTATTTGAAAATATCTTGTTATTAATCTCAAAAGGAGACACAATATTTTTATATACTTAGTTAGAAATGAAATATTTTGTTTGCTATGAATATAGGTAATAAAATGGTTCCTTCCTCATCCCTTCTCTTAGTTAAAAGAAGGGATCCAATAGAGAATTTCACCATGAGGCATGAAATTTTTTTAGTAAGTAAAATTAAAAACGTATTATTTTCTAATGAGAAATTATAAAATATTCGAATACTACTACGAATACCACGCGATGTAAAGTATCATATATTCTTTTAACATGTTCGACCGATTTTTTGTGTAAGTATTTTTAGTAGATCTGAAAATAGGTCGTATATCGATGTTACTACTCACTAGATGATGTTCTTAATCTGGACAATAAAAAATGTATTATTATTATTATATTAGATTAGGCGTACCTATCGTACAGTAACTTTACTTGACTTAGGTGATCTACATGCCATACACCTTTGCATTGATGACATTAATGCAGTTTTGACTTTCACGCAGTGAGAGAGCGCTGTAAGTTTGAAAAGTTTTGTTAGACAACATAATGCCAATGAAGCGCTGCAGCAGACTTTTGTATTGACTTTTCAAGATTTTGATAATTAGTTTCTATGAACGTGCTTGTCTATCGCTAGGATATAAGCCGAAGGTCGTAGCCTCGTAGATTTTATGTCCCTAAGTGATAAGTTTACTACTACGCAAGCAAACCCACAGGCAGCAGTAAGTTTATCAGTAATGCGCAGGAGTTGAAATTACAGGGCGGTGTAATCGGACGGTGCGTGTGATGTTCCTCTCCATCGGTGTAAAGGCGTCGTGCTTCGGGTGTCAATCGCCATGTAAACGTCTGTAAGCAGCCCCTGATTGTCGCAATTGACCAGTTTTAAATTATGTTATTGAAACCAGACTTTAATGTGTTATTTCGTTTACCTGGAGACAAGAACTTCTTGAATAAAGGTGCGTTTTTTAAATAATTTTAAAGAAAGAAAGTATTTTGCATTGTTGTGCTTGTCAGCTTGTCTCGTTCAGCCCTAGGGTACAAAATGCATTGTTAGGGTACCTTACCCACAGGGTGAAAACGGGATCCAATTATTAAACCTCCGCTGTTCGTTCGTGTGTTTTTCAGTGGGTTGTATCTTATAAACTATAAGAGGTAGATAGTTGAAATTTTCATAGACTATGTGCATTTCTATTGCAGCTACAAAAACCAATAATAAAATCAAAGGGTTCCCAAAAAAGACATGTTATTTTGTCTGTGCTTTTTTTTCAATTTGAATATTGTAGTACCTTTGTATATGAGTCCAATTCGCACTTAGCCAGTTCTTGTATATGAACTCTTTTTCAAAATACCCTGTTTTAAAAATAACAAAGACACGGGAAAGTTTCGGTTCTAAGAAAGGATCAAAAGTTTTAGGAGCCAGTGAGCCTATCTGCGTCCTCATCTCGAACTCTCTTGCGCAGCAAAAACTGCGCAGGTGCACCCGGCAGATGTGGCCACCACTGATTGACGGCTTTTCGTACGGAAATACCAAATTTTAAAATAACTATACGTTTTTGTTAATGTATTTCGACAACATTATGTATAATTTCGTGTTATCCGTTCCACCCTCGAAAGTGGAAACGTAAAGTTATGTATTATTTTTTATTTTATAACCGCACCACGTGTCGATATCATTCGTTACTTCCTACAACCATCAGTAATTCATTTTCGACGCTTGAGTTATTTTCCTGCGGCGAACAACTGGCGGTGTTTTGACCCCTTAACTTTATTAGCATGAATAAATTAATAGTTTCTTTTTATATGACTTTAAGGTTTATAGTTTGATGTAGTTTAATTAATGTTAGAATTACGAGCGAGACGGGCACGCGACTGTGACCACGGCCGCTCCTGTCGCGAGTGACGCGGACTACAATGTACGAGCACCGAGTGGTACCAAGAATCGAACGATTTCGAATTCGAAAACAAAACAAAATTGCGTTTCCGGCCCCGCTCGGCAGATGGCGCCTTTCCGCCAGCTGCGTGCCTCCCGGGAACACTGCGCTCCAAGTTAATGCCGCCTCGCGAACAAGACCGAGACGACCACCGCGGATCAAAACCAAAAACCTAATATTTCTCCCAGACATAGCTTAATTACCCACCGCCGTCTATACAATACTGTCATTTTATTTAAATACATGACTATCGAAGGTGAACGTGTGCGGACCGGAGCGACCGGAGGAACCTCTTTTATCCAGTTACGAGCAATCTTTAATTACAACAACCTCCGATACCGACAGGTGGCTTATGTGAGCCTTTGGAGCACAAAAAAAAGCTGTACACAATAATTAACGACGCGAAATAATGTACCAGCATGCGAGACGAAAATCTAAAGGCTCGACACGCATCGGACGCGGGAGCAATACGACACCGGCCATTGAACACATTTTCACGAGGGAAATATCGGCTTACACGCTGAGAGTTCGCCACCCACTACGCACACTATAGTCTTTCATAACTAGACCTCCACTTGACGTCTGCGCCCCTGGTAAACAGGTTCACGCTGTCAACAGGGTGGATCGTAAAACATGATCCTGTTATCCCTTAATCCCGTTACTTTATAGCCCCATCTGTCAAATTAATATCCAAAGTTTTGATAGAAACTTCAATTCAAAATCAACAATCTAAAAAAATATTTTCTACTACTCTCTTCTCTGTTCCGCGGGACGTGCGCTACCTCACACATAACAGATAAGAAACATACGCAAATGCGACAATAATGAACTCCGCCGTCACCATAAATCCCTTCACAAACGTTTAAACGCGCATTTAATTTATGGTATAAGTCTGATTAGTGCGCAGGTAGACCCAGAGGAGCAGGTAGACTCTTTCACGGGAATTTAAAGAACCCGTGATTTAATAGCGGTCCCGAAATCACAGGCAAGGACCTTTTTCTGTGGTCATTTTATTTAAAAGATACAGTTAGTTTTCTGACAAAACATCGGCCCTTTTGTTGCAAGTGTTAACTATTTGACCATTTCTAAAAATTCGACAAAGCTTTCGATAAGAATTCCTTTTGCTGTTGCATCTTATTGTTTCGATACAAAAGTTAAAATGAGACAAGTAAGTGTATTGTACTAAGCGTTAAAAACGTCAGTTCATTCAGGCAGAGCGGTCAGCGCTCGGTCCTTGAGCTTGGCTCGTTCGTTTTGTGTCGCTCCTGACTCCTTTCATCCGTCTTGTCCGTGTGTGTTCACATTAAGTTATAAATTTCCGCTTATTGTGATAGACGAGCGATAACCCCGCGTCCGCAGCCAGTAACAAATACGCAATAAGTCACTAATAAAATGAATCATAGGAAGTCCTACAACTCGAAGTATGAAATGTGGATGCATGCATTTGTTACTATTGTTTGTCCTAGTTCACGAGGGGCGCTTTACTAAAGGGCTTGGGAGCTCGAAGGACGCCACCGTTACAATCAGTTAAACCTGTCTTCGTTTATGATAACCTAGTAGAATTATTTTAAACACCGCGTTCTAGCTATTCGTAGTCAATAATGATGTGCTTACAAATTATGGCAGCAAAAAAAAACATGTGCAAGTCGAACAAAACTTAACATTTAAATTGTATCTTGTAAAACGCTTTCAGAACAACTTTTGTCTTGAAAGTTTCGAGATAATAAATCTTTAAAAGTTGATGAGAACAGTAAAAAGAATTGTAAAAATTTCTGGGTCAGCCATTGCATATTTTTCGAACGTTAAAAATAATGACTATTAAATTGCGTCAATAGAAATAACTTGTCTGCCCCTCTTTTGCCTTATTAGGTACATCATTAAAAGAGTTACAAGATTAACAAGGTAAACAGTTCTATTAGGGAGTAGTTAAGTAAAGGAGTAGCTACTAGTTGTTCTGAGTGGTAACAGTAACTGTTAGGTGTCAACGGCGGCGCGACCGTTGAGTCGGCCACCGCGCACACTGCGCACGCACACCGTTTCCAAACGGAAAGCGCAGCTGCCAATGTTTGTCAGTTGAAGGCAGAATGGAGCTTTGTCATTGCCCTTTTTAATTTAGTTGAATAACTGGCGCGCGAGGCGGTTAAGGTGCAACTAGTGTTGCCCTATCAAAAATAGAACAAGAACAGTTCTTTTTTTCAAATTCAACAGTTCTTTTTTAAGATGTAAATGCGGCTTTTAATCCTTTTTTTTTGTTACATGATTAATTAAATTCTGTATCGTTAACTTATGAGAGCTATGGTACATAATTTAGAACAGATTTCACAACTGTTAATAATAATAGTAACATGTGTTCTAACGTCCATAAACAAGAGGCGTAACGACTGTCAAATGTTCAAATCGAAAATAACAATCGAAGTTTTGAAATTATAAAAGAGTTAATTATGTTCACGAGATAGTCGAAGCTAGCATTTTAAAGTAGTATAATGGCATTCATATTGGAACCCAGTCTTTATAAATAGCGACATTTTGTAACTTGTCGAGTACTGTAGTACATAGGTAAGTATTTGCGACATGCACCACCTGCCTCCGTTTTTATTTTTGTAATTTTAAAGCGGTCATACAACAGTCACCCGTTAAAACGATCGCTATTGAGCGGGAATCGAATAAATAGTTTCGGAAAACCTGTAATGCGAATGCGAAAAATACGAATGCGAATTCCATTCGGCGGTAATTCGATAAAATGAAAAGTTAAACAATAAATCGAGATGTGGTCGCGGGAATGCTGCTATTGTGTTTCTTCTGTAGTTTGTACTTGCAAACGAATAAAGTGTAGATTATGTTACTTTCGAATTCCATAAGATA
This sequence comes from Mythimna loreyi, assembly GCA_029852875.1. Classification (NCBI taxonomy): domain Eukaryota; kingdom Metazoa; phylum Arthropoda; class Insecta; order Lepidoptera; family Noctuidae; genus Mythimna; species Mythimna loreyi. The sequence goes on along the minus strand of CM056789.1, from coordinate 20,134,874 downwards.
CTAATAGAAAGACAATAGGTGTAGGAACGCCGGGGCTCGAGAGTTAAAATATTTGGTTAGTTTAAGAGATTGCCCAAATTTGTATCATGGGTACCAACTTGTGTCAAACCTAAATAAATGATTTCGGAAATGACAATGTTATTTTTCGTAGGAATTTTTAACCATTTATGTGGTTAAAAAAATTATAGGTGTATCTTTAATATAATCTTGTAAACAGCCAAAGCTATGGAGGAGCTGGGTCTCCTAATACAAGCATTATCATGCTTAAAAGGGGGCTCCAATCATAAACTAATATGTACATTTAATCTATTTATGGATATACATAGGATAATATATAAAAAAATCTTAAATATAAAGTAAAATAAATATTTACACCAAATATGTACTAGTTTTTAATGAAATAAAACTTTGTTTTTGTATTTATATTACCTCTACACATAAATTAAACATTATTTTTGGTCTAAAACATCCCTTAATAGTGTTTCCTTGTAACAGTTGATAAGTTAACAATAATTGTGAGGCTATCAATAATCATGTGTGTGAGTGAAGACGGTTGAGGGTCGAAGGCAGGTGGCACCGTCGCCGCAAGACGGTTGGCAGATGGTAGCCGCGGACGATAACTTGGAACTATTCGTTAACGGCCAATTTATTATAACGTCCCTAACCGATGAAGGTTTTAAGGTCTTTTGACCGCATTAAACTAGAGTATAATACGCGGCATTTAAATTGAAAGAAAATGGCGATCATCAGATCAGATTTTCGGGTATCAATCGAAGTGAGCGGGCTGCGCGTAATCATAGTACCGGGTTCAACTTATTTGCTGCGAATTATGCCTTCAGTTTAATAATACTATGTTATTTTAAAGGCACGGTTGGCAGATGGTAGCACCGCGGACGATAACTTGGAACAACTTGTTAACGGCCAATTTATTATAACGTCCCTAACCGATACTACTGATGAAGGTTTTAATGTCTTTTGACCGCATTAAACGAGAGTATAATATGTGGCATTTAAATTGAAACAAAATGGCGATTACAGATTAGATTTTCAAATCTCAATCGAAGTGCGATATAGCAAAGCGTGTACTATAGAGCTTTGAAAATTAGCTTCAATTTTGACATTTCAAAAGTGCCTGTAAATGGTCTATTTGAAATAAATGATTTTGAGTTTTTTTTTTGAGTTTTTCATTTCTTAATCGAAGCGAACGGGTTCAACTTATTTGCTGCGAACTATGCCTTCAGTTTAATTACAATATATTATTTTAAAAGCATGGATTTTAATCCGCATGAATTTTGTTAATTTAATAAACATGTTAGGAAATTACGTCATATGTTCCATGTCCTCGAACAAAGACCTTCAGAAGCCGTTCTAAGGTTGTTAGCATTTATTTATACCATACTAGATTGTGTTTTTGCCAAAAACAATAACTTTCATTGATTACTCTTGTAATAGTGAATAAAAAATCTATGCACACACTTGGAAATACCCATTGGACAATATGTCCTTACAGAATAATAATTATTGGTGTTATATAATTGTTTTTCTTTTAGTTTGTTAGAAGTATACCGCAGATAAGTTCATAAGATTGTGTTTGTAAGATTCTCTGGTAGATTTTGCTATGAGCGATAAGACCACCATTGTTCACTCATAGATTAAGTTGCTTAACATTTTTGGTGTACAATATATTTATAATTCTATTCGACATACGTTACAGTTGATGTATGAAAGCTTTACATGCTAATGAGCCAGCACACTAATCGTGTAGCAAGTTCCATGTTCGTACTAGTTGTACACATGTCGTGTTGCTAGGTAGAACGGAACAATCCTTCATGGCGACAACTTTTCGCACATCTGCGCCTCTCGGACTTTGACTCGAAGACATTAACATCATATCCTGTCATTAAACCTTCACAACAAAAACTTACGCTTCATTTTTTCTCAACAATAATGTAGTCCGCGACAAATAAATTAATCTCGGATAGAAATTGCCATCGCATAGTTCTCTCGGAAAATAACCGCGAACGTGTAAGGCGGAATAATGCAAGTCGCCCGCGGGAAGGCGATGGCCGCTTATTACTGGCCCTGGATGAAGAGTAAATCGAAATGGGAGTGAGTCTAATTCGCGGCGCCGGCTGACAGCCCGAGATGGATTGTTGTCAACATTAGTGCGGGAGCATATCGACTTGTCGCTCTATAACATTGCCCCCGCCGACCACTAACCCGTGATGACATAATTTACAGCGCTATCAGTCTAAATTAGAACCAATAGCTCATATTATAAGAGTCCATTTGACTCTGCAACGTCACGCCATTGCGGCTTTACGATCCGATCGCAGCCACTCTCGTCCAGGAGTACATGTCGCGAGACGTCTGACATTCGATTTCAAGCTCAGAAACAAAACGGCTCAAGGTCTACAATTAAACGCAGGAGCGGTTTTCGCGCCGGATTACGGGCTTATTCGTGCTGCCGCGGCAATTAGGAAGTCATTCATTAGGGTCCCTAAGTTTCGCAGACGTGGGGGTGCCGTCGCACCGTGACGTCACGCTGTTCTTTCGCAACGCGCTATGATTCCAAATAATTTCTAGTTCGCTGCGCCTCGCCGTTAGTGCTCCGCTCGGAAAACAAAAAGTAACCATGTTTAAGAATGCTGTTGGTGCGACGTGCGCAATACAAACAGGAGCGAGTTAGTTCGGGCTCGGCTCTTTCTTCCCGCGCCCGTGGCGCCACTTCGAGCGACAAGGACGGAGAAATGCACCTTAAAATAACCCTCAAATTCGACGTAGTAGATACAGAACTCATACAACCGTAGATTTCATTTCCGAATGCACGATAAGGATGCAAGATGCGGTTAGCGGCGGCCCAGAATGCATCTGTCAAGTCTCACAAAAAATGGGGCTCTGGAATTTCGGGACGTCTTGGCAACGACGGGACACATGCTTGTTTATTTTTTTACCGCCAGAGTAGAGATTCATTCAAAAATTGTCAACGGCTAGAGGATTTGTGTAATCTTGTTAAAGTAATATCAGTCAGCTCGTTAACAACCAATTTAGCGGCCATTCAAGAATATTTATTTTAAATCGAAGCTGACTTATATTGCTTTCGAATAAATACGAAATCATTCGTCTATTATTACGTGAGATCATATAGAGTTATCGAAAGTAATTTTATTGTTGCCGACAGTTGCGGTGGACGACATAATTTCCAGTATTATGAGTGTAATTCGCTCAATACGACGTCGTCGTGGGAATCGCATAATTTAAGTGGTACCTATCAGTTTCGCTTTTAGCGTCCCATTTCCGCTTGGCGTAGCGATAGTACAAGACAGCGGTGCGGCTCGCGTCCACCAGGCGGGCAGCAGTGTGCAGGAGCCGAAGCCTTGACCCTGACTGCGGTGGCGTCGACCGGAACGCACGTCGAGCCACATTGCGAATCTTGCCGATTGGCGTTCACTGCCTAGCCGGTGTTGCGATCTTAGTACATTCCGCTCGCACGTGTGCTGTACGAGATTGTTTTCTCTTTCGTTTATGTTCGAAAATTACATCGGTTAAGTTAAAAACAACTTGCATCTATTTTCAATAGCTTATTTGCTTTTGCAAGTTCTAAACTAAGTACCTACCTAGCTAAGTGAAATATTGCTTTCTGTATCGTTATTAATTCCCTTACATAGCTAACTAGATGTAATCAAAACGCGGTTACTAAGCAAGACGAAACGGCCTAGTAACGTCAAAATCGAGAGTTATTGTTGAGAAAAAAGTCACAAGTATCTCGAGGAGTAAACAGACCGGGAGGGGTAGGCAGTCATTGATGTGGAACCGGTTGTAGCGACTCGTCATCTAGAACCGGCTTGTGACGGACGGGGATGAATTACTCACATAACGTTTGGGAACATTGGAACTAAACGTTACGAGCATAGCTCGCATGCCAGCCCAACGAATACTAGCAGGTCAATTAAGAGATGGGCTCCGTTTACCATAACAAAGAAGATATCGTCTGGTAAGTAAATAGGTACCTACCTACCTACTCGAGACGGAAAAATGATTATTTTTAAAAAGCTTAAAACACAATGCACTATCATAAAGTATCGTTCGTGTAAATACCGCAGTGACAGTCGGACAGTTCACCTTACAATACATCGGATTCACAGATGCAAAAACATTGTTCGGCGCGCCACTACAAATCAAAACAACAAACGCGCCGACAGGAGGTCCGATCGACATCGACATCGAGACAATAATCGACAATCGTATCGATAGTCGACGCGGGTCCGACACGAGTCGACAACCGGACGTGACGTCACGCCGTCCGTGCGTAAACGCGAGAATTTTAAACAACCTTTTAGTATATTGCGTTGTCTTCAACAGATGTCATTGGTACAAACAAAGATGTCTCATGTTTTGACATTTTATTACCATATCTTTAAGGTTCAATTTGTTATAAAAAGTTTTCGATCAAAGGATAGACTTATTTAATATTCACACCGTATGAAAAGTGCGATATTAAAAGGTCGTATTAGGTTTTGACACGAATTTACAATAGACAATAGTATATAAGCCGGAGATCCAAGGAATTCTATTTTTACCTTCTTTTGTTCTACTACATTTGCGCTCATGTTTGATGCCTAATATGAAGGCTATACACGAATTAATAATAATGTTGGTCATTCTGAATGTTGGCTACAAAGGAAGGACCAATAGCGGTTACGAGAATAATTAAAACCTATAAAATAGACGTTTTCTACCTAGACATTTAAAATAAAAAAGAAAGAATTAAATATAATAATTAGAAGACGTGATAAAGATGTTTTTGAATTTGGAACGGCATTCACTTGACTAAAAGATTGAAGAAGGAAGCAAACTCAAAAGCCTAATCCAGACAGAGATAAAGAAAAAAAACACGACACATAAAGTACAGGTACGTTGAAAAAAGTTGTGTCCTAAATAAAGGACCTCTTCATAAAAGTCTTCCACGCGGAATTATTTCGTGAGTCGAATGCGCCAGTTTTGAATTACCGACTATTGTACCATCAGGTTAATAAAAAATATAAGCACCTTCTAAGAAATTGTTTAAAACTTTTCGTACTTGCTCAAGTATTTATTTTTAGCTTAAATAAATTCAAGGATTAGTCTTAAGAATGTCTAACTTTGTTGTTCAAGGGAAAACGCGGTCACTAAGCACAAATATATTAAAAAAAAAAACTACTAAGTTAAAATATAGAATTAAGTGATTAGGATTAGTTTTCAAAAGCTTTCATTTTCAGAAGAAAAAAACTTTATCGGGTAACGGGCAGAAAAACCATCAGCCTTTATTGTTTTACATTAGTATCAGCAGGTAAAAACAAGCTTATTAAGATCAAAGTAAAATAAAACCTTTTAACAATAAACATTAAGACTTTTGACATATTATTATAAACTTTAAATTGAATCCTAAACGTGTTTCTAAAGCTACTGCAAAGACTTAAGGACGCTTTTATATTCTTTTTATCGGCAACCGATCAGAATGTACTGGAGCCACAGAGGAAACAGAACGTAACGCCCTAAATATAACAACAGTTTCGAAACCCACGACCCACCTTATCGCGCTAAGTTTACGGTCCTCCTAATTATGTCTTTCGATTTAAATATGGGCCAACATTGTGTCCTGCCAGTGTTAAAGATATTTTTAATAAAAGTGAACGTGTTATCTTTATCTTCTATAAAGTATTTTGACATAAATAAAGAATGTTGAAGCTATCATGTTCTTTAAAAAGGACATGTTGAAGCTAACATGTCCTTTATAAATGACATTAAAACAAATTTGTTACTAAGTCCTGCGTGTTGCTATTTTTCAAAAACAATCATCATCGTAGTCAAAAACACAAAGTTCTTAGGCTAATAATGTCCAAAAGTACATAAAAAAGGAAGCAGGCAGCATGATGAATTATAAGATGGCCGTGATGTCTTTATTAACATGTCTTTTATAAAAGACAGTAAGCTAAACTTGTTACTTAGTCCTGCTCGTTTCTTCATCTATTTCTCAAAAGTACCATCCTAGTCAAAAACCCAAAGTTCTTGTCCTAATAATGTCTAAAGTAACAACAAAAGGGAGGCAAGCAGTAAAGTGAATATGAACCGTGCGAAATTCTCCAACTCGTATAAAGGACGCGCATAGTTCGACAGAGTTGTAAGTGAGGCAGCTGCGTTTTTTGCTCTCGTTTTACAAGTTCCTTAGTCTGGAAATGCAAGGGACCTCTACACACACTGGCTACCTATAGCACAAGTATTATTGTTTCGTTCTACAGCTATGGGAAAGGTTTCCGAGCGAAACGGCCACTATTAAACGGGTCGGATCGAAATAGGTACCAGTTTTTGTATAATCCGATATTATTATTGTTTAGTTTTTTAACTTTTATGTTTATCTTTTGATGTAAGCTGCAGGGCATGATTAAAGATACATTTTCAGATATCAGTGAATTTTAAATTTATTTTCAACAATCATTAAACTTATAAATATGAATAAGAGGTCTGAATTAGTAGATTAAAACTTCTCATTGAATTCTTTTATCTGAGTTACAAACTGATCTGATGCTTGAACAATAGAAACTAAATAGAGCTTTTAATTTTCATTCAGACTTCAATGATTTGTCTAATGGAGTAGCTCTTATAAATATTAAAATGTATGCCACGAACAAGGGGCTCCTTTTTATGATTTTCATAATGAAATTGTGGTGCAATTACGACATTGATACAATAATTATGTTAATAAAATAGGTAACTAAAAAAATACAGGAGAAGCCGCCAACCCTCGTCTCCTTAATACCTCGATCAGTTCACAAATGCGAAAGGTAAATAAACGATCAAGCGAAACGCTTTTCAAGAATGCGAAATTAAGTGTCGTTGTGTACCCACACGTCACAGCGTGAAAATATATAACAATTAAAAGCCTAAGGTACCAGGACCACATAACTTCAGACAGGATCATATGTTTGTCTTAAAAAGAGCAAGTATAATAATTATGTGCGGCGATCGAGTAACAATTAGCAACCTGCCCGCTGCAAAAGGTGAATTCGTTTAATATCAAGTTAATGAGTGTCTCAAAGAAAATGTTTATATTTTTAATTATGACAACTTAATTTAGGAAATTGTTGTAAATATTGTTATAATTGTTTTAACGATTGTTAGTGGCAAATTGAGTCTTTTGTGGGTACATTTATACGGGTATGCTTGTGACAGATTCTTTGGTATTGTTTTATTTTTTTCAACTTTTGATAGTGTAGTATTCTTTTGCAGTATTATACACAAGTCTTGGAAATTATTAAAATTTGCAGTACAGTTCAGGGATTTAATCGATTCAAGGTGGGAAATCATCTATTACTACTATATTGGAGCGGCTTGTGATAGACTTTTGCTGATGAAAACCACACTGTCTTTTCAGTTACTCTTTTTTTTCAGGAGCCCTAGAAAATTTTCAGGATCCTATGGCCGCTTTCTTTTACGGTTGATTAAGGAGCAGAGAAGAAACCAAAGATGTGGGTAAAACTGATAACGGTGTTAATGTGTAGTAAATACGATCAAAGTTTTGATAAATATAAATGGTGGCTAAATTTTGATCGGACAAAATTTGAATCAAATTGACAAGAAAAAAAGGACATCAAAGTTTTAGGTAATTTAAGTACGTATTAATAAGTGAATCTGTGTAGTAAATGAATGTGTATCTAATACAAGTAGGTGTAACTACCTACTATAAAGAAAAAATAGGGTCACTGTGATATCGAACTCCTCAGAAATGACTTGACCGATTTTTATGAAAACTTTTGTGTATATTAGGCGGATCCTACTCACTCCCATTTTCCCAAAGTTTACCTAGGCTACGTAGGGTCTCTGCAAAAGGGTCATAGCCTACTGGGGCCTACGGTCTCTTTCTGAAAGTAACGCTTGGTTTCAGTGCGAAAGGCAAACTCTCAGAAACAGAAACATCTCACTAATAAGTAATAATCACAGTACAAAAGAGAAATAGTCTTTTTGCTACCTTACTTTAGTCCTAAATTTTAAGCTCCCAATCCAAAAGCGAACGCCGGCGTTCGTACACCTTAGTCTTTATATTGTCTCTAATGACGGTACGCAACGAACATCAACAGACGTCGCGACGAAAGTTTCGCTAGACGAGCGCGAATGACGATGCGCGCTGCTATCGCTCTCGGCGCGGCTATTATTACGCCTTGTCGTAGGTTAGGTACCCACTGGCTACGCGAGATTAACGGAAGTCGACCCCACCACTCTTATTTCGCCATAAATATTAATTTACGACTTTTACTGATAGTATTTTAGCGGACAACGTGAATGGTAATAGATTAGAAGGAGTAGGTATAATGTAAATGCTAATGGAAGTTGAATTGGCGGTCTTGATGATTTAAGAAGTATTTTGTACCTACTGATCAAAAGATAAACAAAATATATGATTGAATTAAGCTCTAAATACAATAAGGCCATGCTTATTAAATGTAAATACTAAATACCTACAACAATGCTATCTATTTTTTTAAATTTATTTGAGCTGAGAACAAACTACAGACTACGCTAAAGTACACATAGATTCTACCTACAAAATGGTTGTTTTATAAAAAAATAAAGTTACTGGTAAAGCGAATTCCAACAGTTTTTTTTTACGTCTTTAGACCACTAACCTACCTGTTACAATAACAACGCGATCTGCTGAGAAATAGATAATTGATTTCTTACACAGCAAGCGCATAGATTTGAAAAAAAATTGTGCTAGATAACAACTCCCGCTCTTCTTTGTCGGCAGTTTTTGCTCATCCCTTACAAAAAAAACCTACCCTTGGGTACCGATTTTTTGCCGAATTGTACCTTTTAATTAGAAGCAACAAAATGTTTTTTTTTTTTGAACTTCGAAACCCAATTTGGTTTGACTGATACCGAGAAATTAGATCGAGTCAGATGGATGCAAGATAATGACAGTTCGTGGGTAGCATTTACACTTTTATGACGATGCGATTGCATATTTTGTTTTAGATGAGAAATGACTGATGCAATAACTAAAACTTTTAACTTGCTAAAGTTTCGTCATATCTACCTACCTACTAAATTTTCTAAAAAACCTACACACTACGTAACTGTGTAAGGAAACTTTTTACAGACTAACTACAGACCTAAATTGAAACAGAAAATGAAAGCTTATAAGTAATAAGGAACGTGAAATATCTACGTATGTTATAATCTACAGTGAACACGCAATCTTCACAGCAATCCATCACGGAACAGATGATAAGGACGCCGCGCGAAGTCAGCTCGAAGCCAGAGCTTTTAGTCCGCGGAGATTCTGGCATCAAGGAGCACGTCCCTATGTCCGACAGCTACAGAACAACAACATATTTACGCAGCTATCTACACAACACTACGACTCACTGCGGCCATCGGATAAGCGTAACAACAAATTTTACGAGGGTAAACAAACAAAAACATTGCAAATTTTTTCGCCGGTCGTCGGATTCGCACGGCTCCTGTCACTGGGTGTTGGTTGTGATCGAACATAACCTAAAAGCGGCCGGCGGCACGTGCGCCCTTACATAAGGGTGGCGCGGCACCCCGAGCGCGGCCGCCGTCTGACACCGGGTAACCTCTACAGCTGTTCGCGGCGATCAGGCGAGCAGCGACAACAAGCAGGTGAGACTGAGCGTGCAGCAGTACCTTGGCGGCCGACGATCTCCGCGACGTGCTCCGACGAGGGCACCGGCACGCACTCCGTCATGTTCTGCGATTTCTTGGCGCGGTCCTCCGGCGGTGGAGCGAAGCCCAGGGGGCTGGCGAGCGACCCCGGCGTCGGCAGCGACTCGCCCAGGCTCAGCATGCTCAGCTCCAGCGCCAGCTGGAACGCGCGCTGCTCCTCCACCAACCCTCCGCCTCCTCCAAGGTCCCCAAACAAGCTTGACGGCATTTCCACTTGAGAAGCAATTTTTTACGATTTACAGAGAGGTTGCCCTCTCTCACTGGTATGATAAAAATTGGGGTGCGTTCGATCGTTTCAAACGCCGCGTTTTGTCATGTGACGCACGTCTAGTTTGCACGCCGCGCGGTCCTGAACTGATGTGCCGGCCGGCGCCGCACGCGTCCACCGCGCCGGCGCGGGGTGCGGGGCGCGGCGCGGCGCGCGGGGCGCTGGGGGCGCAGGGCGCGGGTGGGGGCCGGCGGGCCCACTGCAGCCAGGGCGGGATGCGTCGCAGCTTCCGCCCGCCCCGGCTGGTGTCGCCCCGGCTGGTGTCGACGGTAGCTACTCCACGCTCTCCGTGCTTTAACACCTTGCCGCGCTGTGGCTAATTATTTCGAGATCACGTTTTATGTCGTAGGTGGACGCCGCTGATAACGGATGTAGGAAATACGTTGATTTATGGGTAAGTTTGGTTTTAAAAAGTTTCACTGAGGCAAAAAAAAATCTTTAAAATATTAGTTTCCTTACTAGGTAAACTTAAATACACCATCACTGAGTTGCAGCTGTAATCTCTGAGATAACGTCCTCAGCTCGTTTGGCAGGCGTCGCGACGCTCACTAACTATAGTTTTACGGCTTTTCCTCTAGGAGCCAATAAATATACGAATCAATATCACTCAGGTATTACTGAAATATTTCGAGGTGGACTGAGATGCATGTCTGATACAGTCTGCAACAAAAATTGGTCGTAAGAAATATCACGATCCTATCAAACAGAAAAACACTGTAATCTTTTTTGTTTGCTAGACCAGTAGCTTCCAAACTTATTTAGACCTGGGCACACTTTGGTTACGTTTTTATTGTAATAATAAATAAATAAAGGGAATAATAATTGTTTATTTATTTCAAATACCAAATACTCATTTCAGTTTAATGTAAATACAGGTAATCTAAGTATGGGTACAGACAATTAAAATTGAAATTATTAAATTAACTTAAATGCCAATATTTTTTTTTTTGTTAATTTATTTTACCGCAGACATGGTGATATGCACAATAATTGTTTATACACTTTTTTGTTTTCAATTCATGGCATTCGTCATGCCCTCATCTTTACTTAAAACTAAGCTTAAAAACTACGCGAGTCCTCCTCAGACTATTTTTTTTTTTTTTGCTTATTACTATGTTATTACAAAATCATACAAATACTTTTTTTTTGTTCTATTATCTGTACTTAATGCTAAGTAGTGTAGTGGGGGTTGTATGGTTTTTAGGGTTGGTAGGTAAAGGGGTTTAATAAATTATAATTAACTAGCTTTTGTCAGCGGTTTTGCCCGCGTACATAAAATATAGCCTATGTCACTCAGGAGTAAAGCAGCTTTCTATTGTTGCTAATTTTTTTCCAATCGGACCAGTAGTTCCAGAGATAACCTCTTACAAACAAAAAAACAAACTTTACCTCTTTATTATATTAGTGTAGATAACAGAGAAATAATTAATCATTTGCTAAAAATTTACAAAAACATCAACATCTAAGTAATCTACATTATACCATTATAAAGCTTAAAAGTTTGTTTGTTTGGTTAAACGCACTTTCTCGGGAACTACTGATTTGAAATTAAACATTCATATAGCCCTTTTAGCTATTCAGTCAACGACGTCATTTCAACGCTCAGTCACGTGGTTAGAACTAAAGAATTGAAAGCATGGCCAACTCCAAGCGTTCAACGTCAACGAAACGAGAATTATTTGGCTAACGGGGCTTCTATGATCTGGCCACGATTTATATAAAGATATTTTATTATTATAAAAACACATTAACGGCGTGTATATTTAACAAGAAAACAAAGTTTTAAGACGTAATTAATAAGCAACTTCCTTTCATTAGCTGATTATGGCGAGTACCTACGGCTACAATCAGTAATCGGCATTAAGTGACATCAAAGTAATGTTCCCTTATCAGTGTCAGAAGTGGTTATCAGTGGGAATTCGAGGAACGTTGGTGACTCGCCACCTGACCTGACCGGCCACATGAGTGCGTCCGGTGACTGTACAGCATGAGCTCACTGGAGCAGCCACCGAATGGCTAGGCGAGACATTGCTCCAGGCTCAATGGGCCCTCCAAAACATGACGCCCATGAGCCCTCCAAACAAAACATTTTTATTTGAAAGAAAGAAAAAAAGAAATAAGAACGAAGAAAAATGAAAGAAATAAGGAAAAGAAAGAAAAATAAGATAAAGTTTTAATGATTTTTTTATTATTATTTTTTTCTAAAAATATCATTGAGGTTGGTTAGAATAACGATTTTATACAGGTAAAAATTAAAAAAACACAATATTTTTTCAAAAATTTGAAAAAAAAAACCGACGAAAATTTTCACCATTAGGGTGTCCAGAATCATAATATAATATGTATATACATTCGTTTGTGGTACGATGTCAATGACATACTTTATAGTGAGTGAGATGTTGACTGTTTAGCCAGTCTTAGTTTTTTATGACGTTCAATATTAGATAGGTACCTAATACCTACTTAGGATGACGCAATCTGAGAAATATGCGTACTTAATTAATTTGAATAGAGCTTGAGATCCATTTCTTTAGATCCGCCCCAGCTAACCGGCAGCCACAGATAATATATCTGTGGCTGCCGGTTAGCTGGGGCGGGCTTCACTTTTTTTTAGGCTGTGATTCTTCAAATGACTTCTCCCGCTCTAGGGTGGAGCGAGAGGACAAGTCAGACTTTTTCTGTCCAAACCTATTTGTGTCGTTCAGTTGCCCTCTTACTCTTACAAGCGTTTCAATAGCCCTATGATGCTCCACTTAAAGTTTCCTTGCAATCAATATATTTTTCTTCTACTATAAATAAGTTATATTATGTATACCTAATCAAACAGTCTGTTATTTAATTTTACTTTTCCACCAGTTTTCAAAAATGTATTGTAATGTATTTTTTAATCTATGCATGTATTTTCTTCGTGTGAACTTTCACCCTCACTTTCTTTGCAAAAGGGTCAAAGACTTGCTCCAGTGCGAAAGGCAAAAAAGGAAAGGTTGTTTAGTCAGTAAGAATCTGGCACTGTTTCCCGCTCCGCCCAAGAACGGGTTTCGTCATTGGATGATTTTTGCGCACCTTGAATAAAAAACTTACTTTCCTAACACTAGATATTTTCAATACTTCTACGTTCTAGGTAAAGGCCTAGTGAATAGTTTGTACTTGTTACATAACAAAGTTTCGCGACAGTTGCGGGCAAAAAGTTGAGGTTTTTTAGTTATTTCCGGTTCTACGACCTAGAGTGAGTGACTGAGTGACGGAAGAGAGGTCAAGGAGGGACAACCGAGCGGTTTTTGTTAACGCCGCCAATTATTTTAGTATTGTTACTGTTTGATCTTGTTATTTGATTTTTTAACTTAAAGATTGTGCACGTTTTAGTATAAAAACCTTTTATTTATCATATATTATTTTAGAGCAGTGGTGGCCGAGTGGTAACGGCCCCGACTTGCGTGTAGTAGGTCGCGGGTTCAAACCCAGCCAGGCGCATTACTTTGTGTAATTAATTTCATCACCACTGCTCTCAAAACGGTGAAGGAAAACATCGTGAGGAAACCGGCATGTCCTACAACCAAAAATTCGAAGACATGTGACATCCACCAACCCGCAATGGGCCCGCGTGGTGGATTACGGCCCATTCCCTCTCTTAGAGAGGAGGCCTGTGTCCCTGCAGTGGGAACATTAAAAAGGCTGATGATGACCTTTTATTTAGACTCTTGAGCCCCGAGAGATCACTGGCGTTCGCATACCTATTGTCTTTTTATTGAGTCTTTAATTACGGTACTCGAAAGGGTAATAGACTGCTCATATCGTGCTTATTACTAAAGTTTTCTAAAAATAAAAGTCTGTTTTGTCATTTTTTGTATTTTAGCTATTTAGCACCTTGTCGGGGGGCTGACTAGCCAAGTTATGGTCAGAACAAAGGTATCGAAGACGTGGTCTATTCCAAGCGTTCGACGTTAACGCAACGATTGTAACTTGGCTAGGGGGGCAAATAGGCGTACGCAGCCCACGTAAGTAGTTCTACTTTTGTTCCTTGAATAACTTTTATGACGACATTAACTTTCTAAGTCATATGATAGGCAGTGCGTTGGTGAGTCAGTGGGTCTGGCTGTCTCTTTTTATAGATACATGTAACTAAATAAAAAACCAAGCAAATCAGACTAGCGGACTGAGGGTTCCGTACTTGACAAACTTACCTATAAAAATAATTCTATTCCCGAAAGGAGCCTCGAAGATTTTTTCCGAATCGTTAATTTTTTTTTTTTTTATGATTATGTAACTACTACAGTTTTCATATTTTTCCCTATATTTGTGCTATATAGTTGCTTCATGCTAAGTCTTAGGATTCTAGGTCAACGGGAAGTACCCTATGAATTCTGATTTCTTTAAGAGGTTGAAATGTACTTTTTTTGCGACATAGACGTATCTATTTTCTCGTTAACTTAAAAAAATGTTTTTTTCAAAGCTTCATGGACTGCGAATTCGAGTTTTAATTTTAACTCGATACATCCACGTCTTCCCGAGACAAATTAAAGGTCTTGACAGGCAGACAGACAAAAAAACGATCCTATAAGGGTTGCATAATTTTCCTTTTGAGGTGCAGAACCCTATAAAGCCGCCAACACAACCCTGCGTAGGACACACAATATTAAACAGTGATTTGATCATTTGGATCAAATAATTATATTAATGTTTACAAATAAGAAGGATACGATATCTTTCTTGTATAAAAATGAAGACATAACAAGGGAAAGTTTTATTAACTTGACCAATTAGATCAAAACATGTCATATGATCAGATTACCTGACCGATCACTAATAGACTCAGGCGTAGGCGTGTCCATTCTGGAGATAAAACTACATTAGCCCACGGACACGTGTAAAGGTAGGACACTGCTAACACGTGTGCAACACACGGTCCTGGCACATCAGGCTCCAATCTTCATACATTTACATAAATATGGAAACTAGACTTGAACTTTTTTTAAATTTGATTATAGGTTCGCGATTAACGGCTATCTCACCTGATGGAAAGCGACGATACGGTCGACGATGGAACGCGCTTACCTAGAAGTAACCTATTCACTCTTTACTTAAAGATTCCCGGATTGTAGCCATCAGGAAATACAGACTCCGGCAAGGAATTCAACTCTTTGGCTGAATGAAAGCCATATTATTAAAAAAGAATTGTTCGGCCAAGATATGTCGGCATTATTGTACTAAACCCCGCCTGGCCCTGGTTCAGGCTATGGTGACGGTCTGGAGCGAGAGGGAATAGCAGATGGCTGTCTCCTTCTGCGAAACAGTATTGCTAGCGAAGGAGGAGGCTGCACGTGTGAGTAAAGTAGCATATGCACACCCCTACTGAGGGCCCGACCCTGATTGCCAGCCAAGTAGCCGAGAGTTTGCAGCAGTCCGGTAATCGACCGGACCGAGCCCCAGGCGTGCACAGCGCGTAGTGATCCACACATTCCTCAAAAAATTGCCAGCAAACGGTGGAAGTCCATGCTACTCGTATGCCTGTTAAGACTGCGGGGATTTTCTGATAAGGAAACCCGTAGTAATATATTCAACAGCTGTCACACAACGTCGTCTAGTCCCAAGCTAAGCAGAGCTTGTGTTATGGGTACTAGACAACTGATAAACATACTTATATATTTCTAAATATATACATATTATAGATAAATTACACCCAGATACAGAACAAAGGATCGTGCTCATCACACAAACATTTGTCCTGGGTGGGAATCGAACCCACACCCATAGTCCTAGAACACAAAGCGGTACTGACGGATACAGCTGTGGTTTTAGTCAGAAAAAGTCTGACACAGCCTCCCACTCCACCCAAACCTGGTGAAATCATTAGATCGTTTCCCAAAATTTCCCGTTTTCCGTCCTTTCTGTCGACTGTGTTCATGGAATCCATCCCAGTGAGTGAATGGATTACGTCCACGTGTCCATTACTCAGGCAGGCTTTACCTACGTGACGGATATTGGATGACGTCACTGTTAACTAGTACTACGCGGCTACGAGACTACGAGACGGTGCTACGGCGGCCGCGGTCTGCGGTTACCGTAGAACCTAGTGCGCTGGAATAGAGGTTCGACTACAGTACGGCCGTTGAATTATGGCGAGTCTGAAGTTAGCTCTACGAATTGTAGCGCTTGAAAACTGGTATAAAAATTAATTGTTTAAACAAATAAATGCAATTTGCAGTTGTTGTTGCTGTTAAAAACTGTGTAACCTTTATTTTTGTACGAGTTTTTAAGCGTTTTTTTTTTAAATAATTCGCAGAACCCAGCTTCTGACTCGCCAAGATCCGGCGACCGTACTGTACTTTTAATACTGAAATGGTTTATTTCAGGAAAAGACGATGATGAAAAAAATCATAAATATGTTATTAAGCGTGCAATGTTTTTGTACTAAGTAATATTAGACTTAGTGGAATATTTCGCGCGCTCCGCTTAGTTACCTGCATAGTTCGAAGATGTCATATTTATTCTTGAGAATTTTTGGTATAATTTAGTTATTTGATACTTAGAAGCATAGTATAGTAATGGTCTTATAATGTTCCCACAGCTGGGACTCAGGCCTCCTCTCTAGGAGAGAGAATGGGCCGTAATCCACCACGCTATGGACCCAATGCGGGTTGGTAGATGTCACATGTCTTCGAATTTTTGGTTCTAGGACATATTTTTCTTCACCGTTTTGAGAGTAGTGGTGATGAAATAAATTACACAAAGTAATACACCTAGCTAGATTTTAACTCGTAAGTCGGGACCGTTACCACTCGGCCACCACTGCTTTACATAGAAAACTAATTTATTTTACGAAGGTTTTCTTGTAAATGATTGATTGTAGAATAGTGGAAGTCTTTGTAGAAATTTACTAGGCATATCACAGTTGATTGCTAGGTGTAAACGTCTCCGAGACTCCCAAGGTATACCATTACTTCCAAGGCTGCAAGTCATCATCATCAGCCTTTTCAATGTTTCCACTGCTGGGACACAGGCCTCCTATCTAGGAGAGGGAATGGGCCATAATCCACCATGCGGGCCCAGTGCGGGTTGATGGATGTCACATGTCTTCGAATTTTTGGCTCTAGGACATGCCGGTTTCCTCACGATGTTTTCCTTCACCGTTTTGAGATAGCAGTGGTGATGAAATAAATTACACAAAATAATGCGCCTGGCTGGGTTTGAACCCGCCACTACCACTCGGTCACCACCGCTCTCTTGGCTGCAATTACTTGAATGTAAACAGTAACTGAAGGAACACAGGTGGGCTTCAATCTGTAAAAGTCGGTCGTGCCCTTTCGCTCCTTCCAAAGCTTATTTCATGATTTATTACGTAATCGGGGTTGACGCAACCTTACTAGAGTTTCTAGTCATTTGGACGTACAAGTCTTTCTTGAGACGTAAAAACTATTTTAAACTGTTGAGCCCCAACCGAACGCCTGCGTAATGCGTTCGTGGTTCATTCATTTATAACTTTATTGCACACCTTAGCTTAACACAGGATAAACATTAATAAAAATAAGTGTACAATAGGTGGTCTTATTGCACAGGGCACTTTCTACCAGACAACCTTTGGATGGACTGATTGAAAGAAAAATATTATTATAATAGTATATATTAATAATATTATTGTTATGTCTCTAATTACGGTATTCGAAAGGTTAATGACAATTATTTTATTAAAATAGTGTTTTTTGTCTGCACAACCTCTGCATCAATACAATGGCCCTCTTATCTCATGTATTAGTTTCCGCACATCCCTGAGGGGTATCCAATTAGTGCAGCGTGTGGAACATATATATATCATTGATATATCTATGGTGTGGAACATATTGATTAAGCTCTTCTTAATCCTGTCTAACTTAGATAAACCACGCTATGGAAGCGTAAGTCGAACATCCTAAAATAAAATTTCAATTCCTCTTACGCGTACTGACGGCAAAAAGTGCATTTTTTCGAAAGAGTTTGTATTTTTAGGGTTCTCAAAAGGAAAAAAACAGAACTCTTACAAGTCTGTCAAGGCTCTTTATCTCGGGAACGCATACAGATATTGAACTGAAATTTAAACCATATACTCAAGTCTACAGTCCTTTTAAGCTGCGAAAAATCTAAGTTATCGGAAAAAAACGGTCACAAAAAATTTACATTTTAAAAATGAAATTAAAAACTGGACAAGTACAAGTACTACACAATTATTTAAATAAGTTGATTGGTACGGAACCCTCAGTGTGCGACTCTGACACGAACTTGTCCAGTTTTTAATTTATATATTTGAACTAGTGTGCCTTCATGCGTAGGAGGTATCGATTCACTTTTTGGGTGATTTGAACTCATAATATATTTGACAATTCATCTGACTATCATATAATATCACTCGTGTATCTTTCTCCTCTGTGAAATCCATCCGAAGGTTGTCTTTAAAAAATCGCTTTTAGCGATAACACCGCCCATTGTAAACACCTTAGTAATTTTAAATTCCTAATGTACCAAAATTGTAATAACAATACCTACAATAAAGAGTATATCTATCTATCTCTCAAGAAAGGCGAATGTTTGTGAGTTTGTTACTTCTTCACTTTCGACGAAACTTAGTACAATACGTTCCAAATAAGAATAGGATCGATTGCCATGTTGTGACGTCACGTCAAACTGTCAAATCGAAGAAATTTTAACAAAATTGAAGAACTCAGAGATGAGTAACATTGAAGAATTGGATTCTGAATAAACTTTTTTCGTTCACTCTGTTCAAAACAAATTGAATTTTAAAAGTTTCTTGTTTTATTGACCCAAATATTTTTTAGATTTGACAGTGTAATGTGACGTTACAACATGGCAAATAATCCTATCACCTTAGTCATTTTAAGCTCCTAATGTAGGTACCAAATTGTATTGATGGTGAATCTACAATAAAGAGTATGTATACCTATCCATGGGTAAACCATGTCTTGGAATAGCAAATAGAACACTTTTTATTATTGATTGAGGGATTATGCTCATGTTTTTTTTTCTTTTATTTGTTTTTAGAGGTTTGAGTCGTAATTCGACTATGACAGCTTCCTTATAACTTACATTTTTGTCTTACGCTAGATACTAAACTAAGGCTCTTATGGATCTATAGCATATACAATTTATTAAGCTCATTGGCCATTTCTGGAGTAGGACTTGGTAAATGCTCGAGTTGTGAGTATATAATGATATATACGTATTTGTATATATATTTAACAGTAATATAATTCAAAGTATAAAACACATTTCACAGGAATCGGATTTTGTAATAGAAGCACCACATGAATTCCGGTTTTAAATGTATTCGTTCATTTTGAACCAGAAAATAGCTGACTACCCTCTAAATGCTATGACCTCCTAATGCTTCGCTTACGTGATGAGGGAACTTGGCCTCTAAGGCTTTGGTAATAAGTGCGATGTATAGTTTTAAAGAGACGTTTCATGAAACTGGGTCGGCCGGGGTTATTGCCCGGGCCTCGAAATAAAGGGTGGTTGTCAATATATCCAAAAGTTCATTCTATAATAAGCCTTCCGTGTTATTTTTCTACTATACCGTTGATTGTAGGGTAACGGCTTCCTTTTTTAATACTTTCGTAACGGTTAAAATGAAATTAAGACAAGTTTTGCTGTCACGACAGGAATTTATGGCCAAGTTTGTTGAAGAAAGCGCGCCATGAAAACATTTCCCGCTTTTTCCCGTTTTGTATAGATTTAGTACTTTTTTAAGTTGAATAAATAAAAGTTTAACTTATTCGTTTAACTTTTACTTATATTTGAGTGGACCCTAAGAATAGAACCTAGCCTGAACCTAATTCTCAGCAGGAGGGCTTTTTTATGGTAGATAAAAATCATCCAATGACAAATCCCGCCTATGAGCGGAGCGGGAAACAGTGTCAGACTCTTACTGACTAAAAAATCTACCCGTTCCTACGTCGCCATTTATACCAGGGCTACAGCTTTCCTTTCAGACCGCAACCCTTGGCCCCAGTTGGCTTCGAACCTTCTGCAGGGTACCTACAATGGATTTAGTACTTACTATAGTGCGCGGGAAAGAAGTTGAATTAAAATGGCCGTCGCGATGAGTCGTATGTGAGTCGCATAGGACCGTACCTTGTCACGACACTTGGAGAAGGTCTATGTCCAACAGTGTCTTTCGGCTGAAATGATGATGAATGGCGGTCGTTGCTATGGTAACTGACAGTTCCCCGCTGTGCCGCACTTCGATTGAGACTGTAATATCTGTAACTATACGTATTGAAAGGTCGATCGCCATTTTAGTTGTACTTACACGCTGCGTAATGTACTCGTACTATACCACATTTAAATTTCTTTGGGGGCGAGTTGTATGTGGTGACAAAACTTCAACTCTTAATGAATGGGCCTTTGTGGAAGAGACACCACAATTTTGCCAATAACACGTGCGAACTAGACTATCAAAAGTAAAATAAATAATAATACATCTTTCTTTTTAAATCAAAATAAAAAATATTTCTTCGCAGATGTAGACTGACAGTTTAGAGGTAGTGACAAAAACCGCTAAAACCAAAGAGATTTAAAGATATAGATAGAATGTCTTTGGCTAAAACAAAGTATTTCCCGCCTTTTTCCAATCTGTATGGATTTAGTACTTACTACTGCCATATTAATTTCTTTAGGGCGTGTTGTATCCAGTAAAAAATGTCATCAGTCTAAGTTGAGGTAAACGGCTCCGTTGAACTTTGGCCTTTCCGTGAAGTATTCACTGAAAAATTGCCGCCGAATCACTTAAGAACTTGGAAGATTTATTTTTCGCATGTAAGGATAGCTTCATCATCTGGTCAAGGACCCTGGTTTCGTAAGGTATTGCGTGAGGAGTAGGTGGAGCCAATTTTTTTTTATGGTAGGTAAAAATCTTTCAATGACGAATCCCGCCTTTGGGTAGAGTGGGAAACAGTGTCAGACTCTTACTGACTAAACCACCTACAACGTTGCTTCCCTGCCTTAGACCCAAAGCCCTGGTTTTACGCTTTCGCATCAACCCTTGGCCCCAGGCGGCTTCGACCCTGTAGGGCCCTACATTTTGCTAACAACTCCTTTAAGGCGCTTGGGAACAGTGCACGCCGTTGACGACTTGGGCTCGGTCCAGACTGTTACCAGACGACCGGACGGCGGGCTACCTATTGCTCGCCGTCCAGGTGAACCCAGTGAATGGTCCTATTAATAACTCAATTATAAAACGATCAAAATTTAACGGTTTATAACATTGGCAACGTAGGAACGGGGTAGGTTGTTTAGTCAGTAAGATTCTGACACTGGTTCTCGCTTCGCCCTTCGCAAGCATTCGTCATAGAATTATTTTTACCAACCATAAAAAAAAAAAACGCCGACGAACTTCTTAAACTGCCCCTAACTTATGCAATATCTATCATGCATTAAATTCACACGTATTTTTTTTCTCATGAAGGTTATACCAATAAAGGCGATGTGTTGTTGTACATACAAACACATTGATCTATTCGTCTTTGTGTACATTTATATAAAGAGAGCTCAAGCTGTACGAAGCTGAGGATTTCTCTTCAATAGATGCATTCAGTTTAAACGGTGGCGGTGTTCTGGTGACCATGTTGTGTAGACAACTTGAGAATCATTCAGGATATTCTCAAGGTGTCAATCTCAACATACGACACAACAATACCTATATGACATAACAACATATAACAATACAGGATGACAGCGATGTGGAGTAGTAGTTTGACGCCTAAGTGTTTTTTGTGTGTAGTTGTATTATATGTTAGGTTAGGTTTAGTAAAACCGTTTTAACAATACAAATTTGTAACATAATTTTAATAATAACTGCTAAGGAGTGATATTCCTTGCCGGAGTCTGTGTTTCCTGATGGCTACAATTCGGGAATCTTTAAGTAAAGAGTAAATAGGTTACTTCTTTCTCCATCGTCGACTGCATCGTCGCTTTCCATCATGACACAGGTGAGATAGTGGTCAGGCGTGAACCTATAATAAATTAAAAAAAAAAACCTGCTTTTGCCCGCGGTTTCGTTCCTGTCAACTGATTACTCTACTACTCTACCCTATCACAAGAACCTTCTACTGACAATAACAAACACAACAAAAAGAGAATTAGCAAAATCGGTTCAACTGTTCTTTCGATTTCCGCTTACCAACACATTGTTAATAGTACATTGTTATACGAGGGATGAAAGTTAGTTATTTAGTCCCGAGAAATTTCTTGGCGACCGAGCGAATGCGAGGTCGCTAATAGTTCGAGGGACTAAATAACTCTTTAACCCGAGGTAAACACTGTGCTTTTCATTACGAATACGAGGAAAATAAAAATAATAATAAAAACCTGAATCGTCGTCAAATGTCTTTGTATGTTTTTAGGTAGGTATATTTCTTTTGATTTCGGCGGTAAGCGGTTTTCTCCTCAAAGAATCTTGCGTTAAATTTATAACTGAAGCTGATGAACTTATCGTGTTAATATAAATTTCTTATAACAGAGATTTAGCAAAATGTAAACAAAACTCTACACCTCGAAAAAAAAATCAAGAAAGACCAAATCGGCCACAGATTATAGAGAGACTTTACCCGCCATTTTTTATTTTTTAGTCGTCGTCTGGCTATTCAGTCAATATTTTTCATTTTATCATTGTAAAAATTGGTCAGGTCAAAATTTTTCTCTAATATATTAGTTTTAATGAAATAGTTGAAAGTAAATTAAAATAAAGTCATTAAAAAAAAAGTATTCTTAAATTATTTCTATCTCTATGTCATTCTAATTATACTGGCAGTATAAAAATTCGGGTCACGGTTCAATAGAAATGTCAAAATAGAAATAGTTTTTTTTTTAATATTTGCTGTCTAAATATTAAAAAAACAACTGTCAGTTGTAAAGTAAAACTCCCTAGGGAGTAAAAGTACTTCTTCCAGCCCTGTCCGCAGGCAACTTTACACCTACTTTCAGAGTATGAGTAATGAAAAGTACTTTACACTATAAACCTATATTTTTTGCTTTGTTCCACCATAATGTACCTACGTGTTATACCTCTGGACTTACCTAATAAAACACTGTGTCTATTAAAAAAAATTGCATGAAAATCGGTTCAGTGCTGGTGTTGTATGAAAATATTTTTTACCGAATACCAAACAAGCATTAAATTGCGATCTTATTTTTTCGCATTGTCACTTCTTTCAGCATTGCATTAAATGAAATAATAAGCTTCAGACCGGGCAGAGCCCTTTTAAACTCTTGAGCCCACGCGAACACATACCTACTCCAACTTGGTACTACGGTTTTGGTCCGTCGTACTAATGTCGTGGTTCGTCCGTACCAAAGTCGAGCGGGACTCAGCGTAATAAGTATTGTACAAAAGGAGAAAAAATATAGGGTCACGCTCGGGCTTAGTATGGTACGGATCAAACCCGTAGTACCAAATTCGAGCTTTTGTCAACACTATTTAAAGAAATACGCCTATCCATGTTTTAGTCAGTAAAAATACTCGTTTTTGGAAAAATTATTTCATGATTTTCTACTCTTAAACAATTTTTTCAATGATCTGGTGCTACATTGCCGTTAGAAAATGTTGCGTTCGCATACATATTGTCTTTCTTTTATGTCTCTAATTACGGTATTCGAAAGGTTAAGGGTAAATATGTTTTTATTTTTATGGTGGGAAAAATCATCTAATGCCTAACCGCCCTTGGGCGCAGCGGGAGAAACAGTGTCAGACTATAATAATAATAATCTTTATTGGAACATAAACACTTTTACAAATATTTTGAGTACCTAAATAGCTACATTAGTTGAATAACTGCGTTGCAGCTATTAACGCCCACCTCCAGTAAAGACACAGCGTTCCAAATTCCAGATAATATGAGATAGCAATTTAGAGCAATTAACTAAGTACATATCATACAGGATATTTTGATTGACTCTTACTGACTAAACCTTTTCCCTCTTAGTCAACATATTTATCCTAGGTTAAATATGTTCACAGTAGTCTAGCATATTTTAGTTTTGTGTGATTGAAAAAACCGGCCCTAAATAAACTTTAAAGCAATTGATATCCATTTCTTTGATGTTATTGTTTCTCTGCGCTGGGTGGTCGAAACTCTGAAGCTCGATGTTATTACACAAATAATAACACATTAGTGTTTATATCTTTAAATAACCTTGTTGCTTTCTTCAATATTGACTTCGCTTTACAATTGGTTGTTCTTCGTGCAGTTGTATCATTTTAACTGGCCTGATAGTGTAGTAGTTAGTGACTATGCCGGAGGTCGTGATTTCGATTCCCACCCAGGACACAACTCTGCTTAGCTTAAGACTTGACGGCGTTGTGTGATAGTTGTGGAATATCATTCTTATTTTTGACACAACTTTATCCAATATCACACTAAAATATACACATACAATTTCATTCGAATCGGTCGAGCTGGTTATGAGGAATTAGATGGCAAACAAACGTTCACAACAATTAGGTTATACATATATATAAAAAAAAAATATTTTAATGCAGGTTTTTGAAAAACAGTAATTTTAGACTTTTACAAAATATTGTACAGTAATAAATATACCTAGTCTAAATCCATTCGTCCTCCGTCTCATGTGACCCGTGAGAACTGTCCCCATAACTCTCGTCAAGTTAGTCACCCTCAGTCTGTACGTCTCAAGTTCAAGAATAAGTACACTGCGAGACAACAATGAATATAAGCAGGTAGTGATTTTTTTAGCGTAAGGCCCTTTCAGACCATCTGCTCATAATACGCCGGATAGCAGATGTGAGACGAGCCTTTTGTCCTCGACTGTACTGTTTTTTTTTTCGTCTGTTACGCACTTCTCTGGATGTCGTTCGAAATTTAAAGATAAAAGTGGAGTGTATGAAGAATCGATTTTTGAATATTGCAAACAGTATCCGGTTCTGGTTTCCTGTTACATTTTTTTTTAAGTGGATAATTTTTATAGCGGATCTTTTTGTTCAATAGTTTGGATCTATCTTTGGTATACATTCTTCTTGGTGAATTGTCGCTACGAAGGGCGGAAGTTACGGAAGTATATCTAATTACACAATGTGAACTACCTGCTTTTTTAAAAAAAAAAGAAAATCATTAAAAATCTTGTTTTCGCTCTAGGCAGGACGTGGTTTTTTTATGGTAGTAAAAATCATCAATTGATGAAGAAATCATCTAGAACGTAATTAATGTGTGTCCCAAGACCCCAGGTTCCTGAGAAAAACAAAAAAAAATATGATTTTTTTGTTGTAAAATCATCTAATGACGAATCCCGCCCTTGGTCGGAGTGGGAGACAGTGTCAGACTTTTACTGACTAAACGACCCACCCTGTTCCTTCTTAGCCTTCATACCGGTACAATTCACCTTGACCCGTTCGTCAGCTTTCCCAAGATCCTGGAAATGACCTGAAATAAACAAATATAAAAAAAAATTGTACTGCCCCATTTTTTTTCTTGTTAAAAAAACACGTGCCTCTAAATTGAAACTATTTGAAACAATTCACCTTAACTCTCTCGTCAGCTTTCCCAAGATCCAGGAACTGACCTGAAATAAATAAATACAAAAAAAAATGTACTGCCCCCTTTTTTGTTGTTAAAAAAACACGTGCCTCATTACAACTATTTGAAACTCGAGTACAGAGAAAAAAATAGATAAACATTATACAAACCTAAGTGGCTCATTACAACATTCTCTTTGTTACTCGACAATGAAAAGAACAATGTTTCCTTCTTTCTTAGAAAAAAGATAGTTCTTGAAATCTTTAGAATACCAGCCGGGTGTATAGTTTTAGTTGTCTGCACGGCTTTTAGACAATGGTTCAAGATATTTTTATTTTTATTGTAGGTAAAAATCATCGAATGAACAGTGTCAGACTCTTACTGACTAAAGAACCTACCCCGTACCTTCCTTGCCTTATTCCCAGAGCCCCGGTGTAACGCTTTCGCATCAACCCTCAGCTCCGGGAGGCTTCGACCCTAATGGTTCAAGATGGAAGATGCAATCAGGAACGTACCTGCTTGTATTGAGTTGCTTTCATAGTTAAAGTCGCATTAGTATGAGACAAAATCGAAAATAAATCGAGTAAATATATATTTATTCATTACTAGCTTTTGCCCGCGGCTTCGACCGCGTGGTATTGGGGTTGGGGTTTCCGGGATAAAAAGTAGCCTATGTCCTATTCCGAAGTGTATCCTATGCCTGTGCCAAATTTCATCCACATCCGTCCAGCCGTTTTGGCGTGATTGAGTAACAAACATCCAAACATCGTAACTTTCACATTTATAATACACCGTTAAATTTTAGTCGTTTTAATCCCTTGGAGGATCGATTCAGTACATGAAACACTATCGATTGGTAAAGTTAAAATGAAAAAACAAACTTTTTTTTAAAACTCGAATTAATTTACGCATGTTCTAAATTGATTTCTTTAAGTAAACGTCAACTGGGCGAGTTCAATGACCTGTAGGTAGTTAGTACGCAACGACCGACAACTATCTACAAGGTCAATGACTCGTTTACTTAAAGAAATTTATTTCGTAAATGCGTATATCAATAAGAGATTTAGAAAAAAAGTACTTTATTTTATCTTCACAAATCGATAGTGTTTCATGTACTGGATCGACCCTCTTTGGGATTAAAACGACTAAAATTTAACGGTTTATATTAGTAAGATTAATAATATAATAATATTTAATGATTTGGTTGAGTTCAAAATTCTGGCAGCGTGATCACGTTGAAAGATTCTGTCATTTTTAGACAAAAGAATAGCTTCAACCTGGTTTAGCCTGGTGAAAAATAATCATCTCGCAATTTTTCTGAAGACAAGTAGGTACTGGGTAAAATAGGGTGAATAGAAACGACAATTTTATTAGAATTATTACTTTGATTACACATTTTTACTTTTAATAAAGCATTTTATATTTTTTATATCGAATTAATAAAAAATATTTAAATGCTGAAAATATTTTTTAAATAACGTGAAAAACAATAAAAAAGTTTAACACCAAAAATGTGGTTTCCATTCACCCTGTTTTACGGTATATTGAGATACTACAAGTCAGCTACCCTCACGATTAAAAAAACATTCTTCTAGTAAAACCTCTTAGGACCACCAATAGGTTACTTAGTTACAAAACGATTACTCTTCTCAACTTATCATAATTTCTTGGAAGGTTTGCTCATAAAATTGTAAACCAGTGAGCTCTACTGATAAACACCGGTAGGTACTAGCAATATCATTATCGGTCTTGTAACGTTTTCACTGCTGGGATACAGGCCTCCTCTCTAGGAGAGGTATTTGAATCCACCACGTGGGTCCAGTGCGGATTGGTGGATGTCACATGTCTTCGAATTTTTGGTTCTAGGACATATCGGTTTCCTCATGATGTTTTCCTTCATCGTTTTGAGAGCAGCGGTGGTGAAATATATTACACAAAGTAATGCGTCTGGCTGGGTTTGAACCCGCGACCTACAACTCGTAAGTCAGGGCCGATACCAGTCAGTTTAAATTATTTATGAACGCAACTAACTATACATACCTATAGGGTCGATTCTTCTAAACATCATGTACTTCATTTTTTTTGGCATAGTTTAATAAAACGTTTTAGTGTTCATAGTCATTCTAGTCTGTCTGATAATAATTAAATACATACAAGCGGGCTTGCGGACGACGAGCAATGTTTAGCTTGTCGTCCGACTGTCCGGTAAGGACCCAGCCCTACTCCACGGCGCGTAATGGGCAGAAACTTCAAGGGGCACACCAGCGCCAATGTCTGTTAGGTAATGACAATACAGCCAAAAGACAACTGAAAAAAACTCAAGTGAGTCAGTAAAAGTCTGACAAGGAAAAAGGAACTAAATGAAACCACAAGCATCTTTGATAAGCAATTGTTACTTCTAGCATAATGTAGTCTAAGAGTTAGTAAGCAAAACTAACATCAAAATTGAAAATCACCGCTTGAGATTGAAACACATAAAATTCAAATCAAGCCAGAAAATATCACATTTTGGGTGAAGTACAGTTGGGAGCTGGTTTCTTGACGAAGGGTCGCGACACTCGCTACCCTCGGCCAAGCCTGCAGCAGCTTGCCGCGGTCAATGACCCCCTAATGCCGGCCGGACGGAAAAATGGGCAAATTACTTGCTCGCCAACTTTGATTTATGTACCAGGAGAGCCGAAGATTAAGGAGATAGCATCTGTACTTACCTACTTATACCCACCAAGTGAAGAACATAAACAAATTTATCACTACATAGTACAAAACAAAGTCACTTTCCGCTGTTTGTCCCTATGTATGCTTGGATCTTTATAACTTCGCAATGGATTTTGATGCGGTTTTTTTATACGTAAAATATTTCAACAAGAAGGTTTATATCTATAATACATGCATAATACATTTTATATCACTATTACACTTTTGCGAAACTGGGGCGTGTCGATAGTCATAACATAGTATAAAACAAAGTCGCTTCCCGCTGTCTGTACCTATGTATGTTTAGATCTTTATAACTATCCAACGGATTTTGATGAGGTTTTCTTTTATAGGTAGAATGATTCAAGAGGAAGGTTTATATGAATATTACCTAGATGCATAATATATTTAACATCACCATTGCACCCGTGCGAAGCTGGGGCGGGTCGCTAGTACCTAATAAAAATTAACCATAGAATTCGTCATGCATATCGTTACTCATAATTTCTGAGAAATGTGTGTCTTGTGTTAAAACCCTATCAATATCTACTCATTATTTTTAACCAACTTCAAAAAGTAAGAGGTTATATTTTCAGCTGTATGTAGCCGCACGTTATTATTTATATGGAACTAGCCTTCTACCAGAAGCTTCGCCCACGCGAAAGTTTCTCCATACAAACTTTAGACCCCCATATCCCTTTAGGAACTGAATTTTGAAAAACTCTTACTTAGTATTCGCGTAATAAAAGGAAACCTTGTGCAAAATTTCACGCTCCTAGGCCTAGCTGTTTCGGCTGTGCGTTGATATATCAGTCAGTTTCTCCTTTTATATATATAGATAACAAAGCAGTGCGGTAGCAGTGTCTTTTTTAGAATGTTCACACTATTTAAGCTTTGCTTGTATAAAAGAAGAAAGACAAAGAAACAAATAGTACATTTTGATACAAGTGCAGGAAGTTTGTCATTGCGACCGAGGCGAAATTCACACGAGCCGTAGGCGAGTGTGTTATGGAGCCGAGGGCTGCAATGACAAATCTGCACGTGTGTCAAACGACGTTTTTCAATACACTTACGACTTGTGAAATAAAGAAAGAAAGAAAAAAAAATTAATCGTATCTCAAACATACAGTAGAAATTTAAGAAATATATAAGTATAGCATTAAAATCTGCTCTGGTCAATTTCTAATTTCGTGGGGTCGTCCAGCGACTCGGGGGGACGCCTCGCGCCTGATTCGATAAACTAAGTAAAACAAAATAATCACCCGTGACCGTGACGATAAGGAAGGAATAAAAAAGCCCTTGTTGTGATAAACTCAAAAAAGCATTAGGGCTAATAGGAGATGTTATATTGAACCTAATAGGAGTGCGATAAGAGGCAGTTTTCGAGTAAGTGTATTGAAAAATGTTTTATTTGACACATATAGACATACACAATGTAGAAATCACATGTCATAAATGATCACAGACATATATGATAAAAAAAACTTGACAAAACAAACATTGTGTGTGTATAAAAAAAAATGTAAGTACATAAAAATACATCCGACATAATATAAAAACTATAAAAAGTTCAAAATAACTTTTATTTCGGAAGTCTGTGTTTTTTTATAATAAAGTTTAATCTCTTCGTTATTTAAAACTTATTAGTTTTTTTTTATTATAATCGATTCTAATTCTTTTTTAAGTGTTTTATTATTTACGAACCACGTTTGAAGTTAAGCTAGAAAAACTTGCTATCATTTGGGTCATCAACGGTGCTCTAATTCCCAGGAGAGCAGAGTTTGAAGGGTTAGTTTCTAACGGATCATTCCTAACCAGTTTTGGCGCCCATAGAAACACGGTAACCCTTCTAAATTCAAATGTACATAAACCATGGCGAATACTGGGCCAGCTTTTTGTTGCCATAGAAAAAAATGTGAAGGTTATCATTGGCCAGTAAGAGTTTAAGAAGCAAAAAATAATTGAGTAGGTAGATAATTGCTTCCGTTGGTAACAATACATAGATAAATATAATGATACGTATAGGTTTATATTATATAATATTGTTCCAGATACAGTATTTAATTTAATTTAGTTTACTCCAATCGTATGGACAAAAGCTGTCTGATCGATGTACATCTATTATTGGGTAAGTATATAATATTAAGATTTTTTCCTCATAACCGATGCTACTAATAATATTGGCAGTCCAAGCACATTAATCGTATTTAACTGCAAAATTATATTGAAAAGATCTCCCCACGATAGCTCAATGCACAGCTTTTCCCACCGACTACATCGCCCTAATTTCTCGAGCTCTATAAGATTTTGCCTTGCGAAATTTCTTTGAAATTCACATTACCTTGTGGCGACCCTAGCCCCAAGGTGATTATTGTGAGGGCCCTTTTCTCAGGCCCTTGGCTCACATCTGTCGCTGCACCGGCCGTCGCCCTAAGTGCAGTTGCATTCAATGCAAGACGCTTTATTTCGGTTATTTCAACGGTCGAATTTAAAAGGAGACGGTAAATGCATTGATTTAATGTGTATGCTTTAATAGGGTCTGAGGTCTAAATAAAATTAAAGTACAGTACGGCCGACGTATCTTGGCGAGTCTGAATTTAAGCATTTGTGCACTCGTAAAAAATGAATAGTTTAAGTTTCTAATAAATGCAATTAGCAGTTGTTATTGCTGTTAAAACTGTTATTGGCATTTATTTTTTTGACGTGACAACGTCTTAAATTAGGTTGCGGCTGGGAGTCACTTATGAAAAAGTGTAACGCTCGGTAACGTTACGATGAGTCACCGAACGAGAGAGAGGCCCGCCGAATGCCTTGCGTCTCTCTCCCACTCAACTATGATCGGTCTGCCGCGCGCGCAGCACTAGAGAATTAGGACGTTGTCACGTAAAATCTTCGCCCGTAAAACCGACTTTACAGGCAACCATTCTTTTAAACCAATATTTTTGTATGAGTGCACAAGCGCTTAAGTTCTCAAATGTAAAGACCAACTTCAGACTCGCCAAGATCTATCGGCCGTACAGTAAGTTGGCAACATTGGCAATAACGGTTTCAAAAACGTTTTTTTTTTTTTGTAACTCTTGACACAGAACAATAAAGTGAAAAAAAAATGTTTTTATTGCATTTTTTTTTTAACGCGTATTTATCTCAACACTGATTGGTTGGATTTGTTTTCACAATGACCTTGCTTATATAAATGTATGTATTTAAGTATGTCATCATCATCATCATCAGCCTCTTAATGTTCCCACTGCAGGGACACAGGCCTCCTCTCTCTAGGAGAGGGAATGGGCCGTAATCCACCACGCGGGCCCAGTGCGGATTGGTGAATGTCACATGTCTTCGAATTTTTGGTTCTAGGACATGCCGGTTTCCTCACGATGTTTTCCTTCACCGTTTTGAGAGCAGTGGTGATGAAATAAATTACACAAAGTAATGCGCCTGGCTGGGTTTGAACCCGCGACCTACGACTCGTAAGTCGGGGCCGTTACCACTCGGCCACCACTGCTTTAAGTATGTAATTATTATTATATTTTGATTTTCTTCTTTTTATCTATCTTTTTAAATTGCACCTACCATGTTATGTTTCTGCACTACCCTAAGGTCGACTGTTAGAAAATGTTAAGGCATTAGTCCGCCTTTGTACAGTGCTAATAAATAAATAAAGTACTCTTGGCATAGTATAAAGAGAAGGGAAGTAGGTTATCTTCATACAAACGCACCGCGCGCGGCTTGTATGTGTGCGCCATAGTATCTACGCGTCGGCGCACGCACACTGTAACAAAATCTCGCCCCTTTTCTCAGTGCGCCAGTCGGGGCTAACATTGCACGAGTTTTGCGTCACTGCTTTTCGGCACCGCTAAATCAAAACAAAATGTCTGATAATCGCAGGAGAACGTATTGCTGTGTGTTTGGGTGTCTTAACAATTCATAGATTCTAGAATTGTCTCTGTTCAGATTACCTATTGAACAAGAAAGGTAAGCTAGTCACTCATTCTAGCATATAATTTTTACTTGATTTTGAGATACCTACTTACTTTTTTTTTTGTATTAGTTTTCTATCACACAGAGGAAGTAGGTAGGTAGGCTTAATTTCTACTTTTGATCTGTCAATTGATTTGCTGCTATTGCTTTGTTTACGTTTGGTTATGCCGATTTCTCAGTTACTTTAGTTTCTCACCTACTTACAGTTAGAAAATCGTAATTCTAATTATATAATTGACTAATTGTAAATCAGATATACATATAAAGCAAAGTTCGAATCATAACAACAAATTCGATTATAGTCTAAGAGATAGGCGTTAGTTTTTAATGTTGTTTTAGTGATTCTTTTAATTATAATATTTAAGTCACTTTATTCATTTTTAGGGTTCCGTACCTCAAAAGGAAAAAACGGAACCCTTATTTATTTATTTATTCAGATAGGATCAGTTCGTTGTCCCTTCGTCTATCTGTATGTCTGTCTGTTAAGACCCTTTATCTCGAGAATGCGTCATGTATCTAGTTGAAATTAAAACCATAGTCCCTTCAAGCTGTGAAAAAACGAAACTTTTAAGTTAACGAATAAAACAGATAGGTACGGCTGATTATATCGCAAAAAAAACGTATTTTTTTATACCAGTTTTTTTTTTATTATACAAGTAAAAAATACAACTTCTTGATCTTTGCCAATTTATAGGCACTGAATTAAAATTTTGCTAAAAGTGACAACCCTAAGACAGTAGGCAATTATATCGCGGATTGGGCCGGAGATAGCCTACTGCCCTTCTCTTTATACTATGCTCTTGGTCTGCAATTAGGTGTTAGTCATCGCGCCATTTTGTTTGGTTTCTTTTCTTTAGAAGTTTCAAAAGACTTTATCACTTCTTATCTTCGTTTTAACACTGACAACTAAGTTTCTAATGCATTTTAGTGTTCCTGAACATTATTTACCCGATAAATAAAACCATTAAATGTTCGTATCTGTTTTACAAAAGAAAGGTGCGAAAATAATTTCTTATTGTTACAAAAATAGTTTGTTATACAGGCATTGTCGTACTCTTATCCATTCATGTTCCCCTAGTCCTATTGAAATTTAAACAATCTTCTTTCTTAGTAAGAATGGAAAAAAAAAACACGGTGTTTTCTTTATTTTGGTAACGAGGAAGTTTGTTTTTTGTATTTTGATTAATTCTTTGAAGCTTAATATACCTACATTGAGTATTTTTTAGAAGTCCCACTTCTTGCTCTGTTAATTTTTTCAACATACTTATTTTATTTCTTAAATAAGTGTGTTTAAACATAAGGAAATGGATCCACCATGATCTATGATTTTTATTCTAGTTAGTCAGTACGACTAATTTATTTGATCTACTTGGTACTGTTTAACATTATATTGTGTTCAATTGCCAGGTGGTATTCTGTCTACCTGAGTTTTCGAAATTATCAGAAAAGGTGCGGCAAATAATGGGCGCAGATCATTCCTTTCAACAGAATTGTTTGGCGTAAGATAACAATTTATTTGTGTACTCTTAAAGACGGGACAATGCACCAATACATTATCGTATCTGTAATTATTATTACTTTCTATATTTTGGAACTTTAGTTTTTGAAATAGACCGCCTTTTTTGAACGGTTTTTCTTATACACAATGTAATGTAGGTAGGTTATTTCCGTACTCAAAATACCTACGTTAGTAGAGTTGCAGACATGAGCCCAAAATACAAATACAGTTGCTTTTGGTAATTAAAATACTGTCTTTACTTTCATGGTTTGAGGCTCTAGTGTTGGTGATTAATTGTACATTTAACAATGCCATCATCATCATCATCATCAGCCTTTTTCATGTTCCCACTGCTGGGACACAGGCCTCCTTTCTAGGAGAGGGATGTTAATGTTTAACAATGCCCTTGTTGCTGCATGATGTTCCATATTCTTGTCGCGTCATGCTGTGTTAATGCCTACTGCCGTTACAGCAGCAGCGATTTTCAAGTGGCAGAAATAATTATAAGAATTTCAACAGCAGTCATATTTACAGGCCATACAAAAGCTCATGGGCTCGTCTCGGTGCTCAGACATTATTCAAAGAACAACTAGTGGACACTTCGTTTGCTTGGAGTTTATCTTGCTTTGAGGATAAGCATTCTACAACTGTCACACAACATCGTCTAGTCCCAAGCTAAGCAGAGCTTGTTAGTATGGATATTAGACAACTGATAAACATACTTAATATAATATTTTTAAATACATACGTACATATTAAATTACAGAACAAATAATTGACCTCATCACACAAACATTTGTCTTGGGTGGGAATCGAACCCACGACCTCCGGTATAGCAGTCAGGGCCACTAACTATTATACCAACATGCCAGTCGACAACATTGACAGGCATTGACATACAACATGGCACTAACGCCATCTAACGCCAGTCGTTTAGGCACATCACTAGTATTTTTAAGTGTAAAGTTCTCTAACCACTAACCCGCACTGGGCCCGCGTGGTGAATTACAGCCCTATCCCTCTCCTAGAGAGAAGGCCTGAGTCTCGTCCCAGCAGTGGGAACATATAAGGCTACTGCAATGCTATGCTAAAGTTGTCAAAAAATAAAAGGCCTGTCTTGCCATTTGATTTTTTTGCGTTATGTAATCGTCTGTAATATTACTTTGCGTAATCATTGTGTACCTAATTACGTAATTGTGAACTTATATAATTGATTATTATTTTATTGTTTCTTTCAGTTTCGTTCCAGTTACATTCTAGGTGCTTTCTTAAATGTCAAAGCTAGTATAACAGTTGTTAGTATAAATCTTAAGTATGTTTTGGAAAATGTCGTAGGTTAATAAGTATAAGTTCTGTGCATTTATAGCTTAGTATAATATTTTAATGTACTTATAACTGTTTTTTTTCCCCGAATAAATAAAATAAAAATAAAGCGGTTTTTTTTTATTTTTTAACAGAATAGAATAGAAGTTCTTACATTGCGTTATTTTTATACATATAAATAAGTCAATGCTTGAGGAGCATTTCGATGCCTCCCACGTAAGTTGTTGTAACCCACAAAATGGCGATTTTGGTTTTTTTATGTAAAAGTGTCTAATTTTATGTAATCTATCCTACAAAAAAACAAAAAGTCCAAAAAACCTATTATTTAAGGTACTTTTGAAACGTATAATGTTGTATATTTCGAACGATTCCGGCGTAGACTGTAGTATTTATTACTTACAATGGTTTACAACGGGGAAAAGCGCACGTGCGTCCGTTGTATGTAACACATATCACAGATTACGCTGGAATTCGCTGCCAGTTGCATCTCTCACGCAATTTTTACGTCGTTAATTTAATATTCTAATAATTACTATTCCGTTTAATCTTATCTTTAACTAATATGATAACCATTTAAAATATGGTATTGATCCCATACAACAATTTACGTCGCTAATTTTAAAATTATTTTATGTTAAGTGATACGTAAAACATTTTACTTCGATGCTAGATATGTAAAAGTAAGTTGTAACATCACATACAATGATTTACGTCGCTATTCGTTTGAAATAAGTACGTTGTATGTATTTTTCAGGCAGTGTTTTATGAATATTACTGAAGTCAGAGTCACTCTAGGCAACCATTTTCAATGAATCTGAGAAGTTTTAAATGACTAAACTAAAAGGTAATGGCATATTCGTAACTTTGGACCTTTAAACAGCTCACTTACTCGTATTACATAGCTGTGTAGTACAATAACCATTTGGATTACGACTGTTATAGCCATTTTTGTTTATATTATATTATTATTATTCTAGCTAGCCTGTGCTGTCTTACTGCTGGGCAAAGGCCTCCCTCCATTCTTTCCAGTTATCTTAGTTACTCGCTTTATCGTACCAATTCTCAAGGAAGGCATCCAGGTCGTGTTGAGTAACTGTGGGCCTGGAACACAAAAGGCACCGAAAAATTACATGTGAGTTTTAGTCAGTAAAAGCCACTTTTACTGATTAAAACCCACTAGGACTTTCCTTCTTGCTCGTGTTTATTGCTAGTTTCCCAAATCAGAAAACGTTGTTCGTTACTTTTACCTTAGTCACCACCTGCATGTTTCTGCACTGTTGAACTCTTTAAGCTAAGTCCACTGTCAGTTATTTGATTGAATAAAGTATCGTTTGAAAAAGGTAATGAAAAAAATACACATTTACAGACAAGAGATTTTTCAAAAAGGACTAACAACGTCAAAGAAAACCTTTCTAGTAAAATATCAAAAACAGCCAGTAGGAAAACTGGGCTATTGAGTTTGCTGTAAGCACTATTTCAATAAATTAAACTAAAAAGGTGACAGAGAAAACGATGTATAACTATAATTTAGTTATAGGAGAGCCAAGCTTAGAATTTATGCTGATACTATTGTGAAACATAAAGTAAATAAGAATAAATTGCCTGTTGCCGTTACTGAAACTTCAAACTTCAGAAGTGTGTAAACAACAGTTTTCCCATTTCTATAAGTGATTAAGTTCTTAATAAGGTGTTAGTTAAATTTGATATACCAACAGCAGTATTAATCCCCGATCAAAAAGGTATTTAGCAGCCTGTGAAAACGTCTGGTTTGTCAAAACTATCGTTTGTGACCATTTCATGTCTTTTCAATTGCTTGCAAGTTGAGTCACACTATGTTTGTCTAAATTAATAAATTAATAATGTTATATTAAGACAGAGGCTTATACTTTTAGTGTATATAGTAATAACGTATAACTTTTGCCTAAAAGGTACACAGAGAAAACAAGAAAATAAAAGAGGTACCAGTTTGTTCTGAAGATTCAATATTAATTTAATGTTTTATCAGACTTTAAGGTAACCTTAAGATGCCAAAATGCTGATGATATGAATACACCAGTTAGGTGCATGAAACTAGATTTTTGGGATCGGAGAACAATCCCTCTATTGTGTGTATTACGAGCAAAACTTAATATTTGCAGGCTTTTCTAGATTCAGTGTAAGTTATTAAACATTACTTATTTACCTATCGTTTGTCTTGGATAATTATGCTTATGAAAAGAAGAAGAATAAAGCATTTTACAGAATGAGCTATAAGTATAGTCACTTGAAAAAATGGAGAGAGGAAAAGTTTACAAAGTGATAGTGAGACTGTTGATACGACCAAATGGAAGAATAAGCTTGTTTCAACGATTCCAAATCACATTGGACTAAGATAGGAACATGACGATTTACCTATTTTTAAATCTCATTGGTTACTAGAATTTTCTTAATCATTTTGATTACGATACTTTTTTGAGTTTTGATTATTTAAACTATAGTAAAAATTTGATTAAAGGACGATGTAAATAATTGAAAGTATAATTTAAATTTAGAAAAAGCTTAAATTTTTATTTTCAGATTTTTTTTAATGATTTTTAATCTTAATCTTTTTCTAATCCTTAAAATATCGTTTCTTATTCTAAACCCTAAAATGTAAAATTTTGATAAACTTGATTGAAAATATTCAGCTTTTTTATGTATTTCGGTAACGTATCAACGAAAAGGTATTGTCCTAAATGAAATTAGGCTGAAAAAACATTGTATTTATTTTATTATATCAAGTAATGATACACATACCACACCTTTTTTTTATTTGTAATCGACGTAAATTGATGTAAGTATCAGATATGCTCCAAATCGGCTCGTGAACTCCCGTGTATAATAACGTAAGTGATAGTTACAACATTTTGTGAGGACCTCATGTCGCGGTAAACAGTTGTAACAACAAAATTCAAGAAACCGTTAAAATTATAAAGTAATGATATGTAGTAAACGATAACATATTAAAAACTATACTCTCATACCAAATTTCAAAAAGATTCTTTGAAAAATGTGGTTTATATCGCAAAAAGTATCTTTAAAACGCTCTCCTGTAAAATTGCATTTTTGGGGTTACAACAACTTACGTGGGAGGCATCGATTTACTCACACTTATCTTTGGCTTTTCTAAAAATAAGAGATCTGAAAATGTAGCTTATCTAAAGGAACCATATACTCGTATTTACTAGTTATTAGCCATACGAATGTAATAATAGTTAGACCAGTGCAAATAGCTTTTGAAAGGGACTTAAATAGTAGTATAATGAAACCCATTGGAAAAGGAAGATAATATAGCAAAAATTTAAGGAAAAATAAATTACGGTCGATCTGAGGTCGGGAAGTGGATGGGTGTGCGCTTTTAAGGGGAAAAAATGGTTTATCTCTAATTCCGGCAAAACTACTGGTTATATGGAAAAATGTCTAATAGCAAACTTGTAGGTCATAGAAAGATCTACCACTTTTGTATTTACACTTTTTCACATAGCCTAAAAATCTATGTGAAAAGTCCAAAAAACCGAGTTTTTTAATTTACTTTTTATCTCCTTTAAAAATTACTTTTTTTTCACAAACTTTGGTGAGAAGTTTCCTTTTCATGTCCCAAACTTGCTAAGTATAATTTTTTTTATTAAAAATATTCACAGTTGCTCTTTAGTGTGACGGGTGACAGGACAGAGTGGAAGAAAAAAACATGTTGCGCCGACCCCAAGTAATATGGGATAAGGATAGGATGATGATGATGATTCACAGTTGCTCTTTATTTTGACTTAACATCGAAAAAACAGCCTATTTTTCAATCGAAAAATCTCACGTAAAAATATGTGATTTTTTAAAAAACTTTATTGGCTTCTTATTCATTGGAATCTTTACTTTTTGATGGTGTAAAAAAATATATACATTACTATAGTAAGTTTTTTCAGAAAATGCAAAAAACTAAAAAATCTCGAATCAGAAATTAATTTTGTTTAATCATTATTAGCGACCAGCTCCAGCTTCGCTTTTATATTATCTTCCTTTTCCAATGGGTTTCATTCTACTACTATTTAGGTCCACTTTTTATCGTTAACGGTGCTATTTGCATTGGACTAAGTTTATTCCTAATTAAAAAGGTACCTATAACCCTAGAACCCCTACTGTCACGAGGTCTAGTCCGAAAATAAAATTACACTTGAAAAGTAAAGTCAAACAGAAAATATATAAAAAGAAAATAATACTTAAATATGAAATCACATCAACGATTGCATCACTGCTTACCATCAGGTGGGATCGCAGTCATTAGTTTATTGCTAATAAAAAAAAAAAAATACCTTCTATTTATCGGTCTATAATTTATTGCTAGTAATAGAATCGTATAGCCAGGTGCTCTAACTGAGGCCAAGCATTCGCATCTGAAAGGAAGGCTCTGGCCCTATAAGGTATAAAGGCAACGTAAGAACGGTGTGGGTTGTTTAGTCAGTAAGAGTTTTACACTGTGTCCCGCTTTGCCCAAGAGTGGGTTCGTCATTGGAAGATTTTTACCCACCATAAATAAAAATGTAAGAACCATTTAGGTCTTATTCTATGTAACCAAGAACTTACTAATTATAAAACAATCTTGGAGAATAGTAAATGAGGAAAAAATCTATTATTATATTTTGTAATTGCTGCTTGTCTGCACTCGAGACTAGCGTGATGATCGTAGTTATTTTCGATAACAGTAACGTCCTCTAGTGTTGATATTTAGTATTAATTATGTAACGTTTTTTGTTTGATTGCTGCTTAGTAATGCCCTCTAGCAACTTATATCCAAATTAGCAAGCTGGAAAATGGCAACACCGTGAGAAATTGTGTTTAAAGTCGCATATTTAATATAGCTCGAGAGGCAAATTGAGGTGAGTACGAATGTGTTTGTTGCTATTTATCTCTCACGCTTTGTACCACAATGTTTCGTCTAACGAGGTAGCGAATAAAAAGAGGCTAATGACGCACGAATGGGTAATGTGGCATGAACCAAACTGGCAACACTTACTAAACGTCAATTAGTTGTCAAAATGGCACGTCAGCAGCAAGATGTTGATGAGCTTTTCGATGTTAAAAATGCATTTTATGTTGGAAATTATCAACAAGCAATCAACGAGGCACAAAGCATATCCGTAAGTAACATTTGCCTCGAACGAAAACTTCTTTGATGCGTTAATTCGGTGTGTATTACCAATTGTTTTGGGCGGTGACGTTGTGCCGCTCCTGTTTTTCTTAAAAAAACCTTATTAAAACCTTTACTTTTGTTATAATGTTATATCCTATGAAATTTTCAGGTATATCTAAATCTAATTAATAACTTTTTCAGCCATCAACACCTCTCATAGCGCTCCAGCGAGATGCGTTCCTGTATCGATCTTACATCGCTCAGGGGAACTACAGAATCGTGCTGCAAGAGCTCAAGACCGCGGATCCTATGCTGCAGCCGCTGAAGACTTTAGTAGAATACCTGACACCCAACGCCAATAAGCCTGCAATCGTCGCTGATATTGACGCACGCGTGAGTAGCTACTTTGTAATTGTGTGACTAATGAAAAAATGTTTTGTAGAGTTTAAATGACTGTCGTCGTCGTCATCATCCTACCTTTATCCCGTATTACGTGGAGTCGGCTCAACATGTTGTATTCTTACACTCTGTTCTGTCACCCATCACAATATCGCTCTTTTCTTTCATATTGTTCCTCACACAATCCATCCATCCCTTCTTTGGCCTTCCTGGTCCTCTCCATCTATCTATGTGTAAATAACTACAAATATGTAGAATCTTAATTAACCTTCAAGCGGGCGCGCGACTATTTGTAACGGCAGCGGTCGCGCGTAACCTAAAGGACCGCCGGTGTATTTCATGAATTTAGAAAATTGTTTTATTAATAATAAATAATCACATACATCAGACATAATCTATTTTTCAAATGAAAAATAATTTGTTTAAAATTGAAAACATAATTTTAAAGTTACACCACTTTTTTGGATTAGGTATCAATTTTGCTCGGTATAACAAGAGTTTTATAGTGAGTCTTACTTATATGTCCAATCAGTTTTTTTTTACACATATTATATTACAAGAGACCAAATAATAAACTTCATAGAGACTTTCAGCTATTTTGGTTAAATTTTCTTCAGAATCAGCCTTCTCTGCCATGTAAAAATATGAGGCAGGCGCGTGTAGTCTTTTCGACGTCTGCGCCGCGACCTGAACATACACATTCTGCGTCTCTCAGGAGGAGTGGACAAAGAAGAAATGGAGTTATTTTGGTCCGTAGTGAACTAATGACAAGCTACTAGAAATGATACGTACTTCCGACAAGCAATTTTGAAAATACGATCGTAAATATAACGAGTGCGGTCGATTCGACGCCGCGCGCCCGCTTGAAGGTTAATATACACAGTAATTTGTTGAGATTTATCTCATACTAAAGCAATAGGATGCCACACACATTGAAAATCCTGTGTTCAAATTAGCAACTTTTTTGACACATACTGGGCAATCTCGTTTGCTATTATTAAGTTAAAGTTTACTTTTAACATCAACTATGATTTTGTTTGTGATAAGCTATCAGGCACTTATTGATCAAGGGCGAAACTCCTTCACCATTATATTCCAACCAGCTATTAACGGTCTAATTAGAATTAAACCTTCTTAGTGTTTAATTATTTTAAGTTGGAGGATATGGAAATAATCCACTTATGTGAGTGACCCCAATAAAACAATATTATAGTTTTTTCTTTATTTTAGTGTACAATGCCAAACTTTGATAATAATATTTTTTAAATCTGAGATATGCTCCACGCCAGAGTAAGAGATGTCATTGGATTGCGCATCTAAAAATTAATCTACACTATAATATAATAAAGAGGTAAAGTTTGTTTTTTTGTTTTTTTGTTTGTAGGGGGTTATCTCTGGAACTACTGGTCCGATTTGAAAAATTTAAGCAACAATAGAAAGCTGCTTTACTCCTGAGTGACATAGGCTATATTTAATGTACGCGGGCGAAGCTGCGGGCAAAAGCTAGTTTTAAATAAGCGTTATTTTTGAGTGTTTTGACTATAATTCAAACTTTAAAACAATATCCATAAAACATTGAAAGAGATGATGTTAGAAATTGTCATAACTGATAATATTGGGTAACATTGCAGGTGGCTAAAGGAACGGAGCTGACCAATGAAATCTTCCTGATTGTAGCAGCCACCATCTACTACCATGAGGACAACTATGAAGCAGCACTCAAGTATGTATAGTTTATTTAACAATTTATTATGAACTAGCGACCCGCCCCATCCTGATGGTAAGGAATGATGGGGCCGAGGATGGAACATGCTGGCCTAGAATTAATCAGTTTGTCACCAGTTACTATTATTACCTGTTGACTTATGGAGTATTTAAATCAATTGGTAAAGGTGTAACCATCAGGAAATAAGACTCTCGTAGGGAATTTATATTTCATCTATACATATAATAAAACAGTAACGAAAGAAAAACTGTACATTGAGAATTTTCTGGAAAAAATGAGTGGGTTTTGTTAGAAAAACGTAACTGATGACAAAAAGTGACTTTTTAGAATTTTTGTCTGTTTGTCTGTGCCTATGGTACGGGTTGGCGCTAAAACTACTGGATAGATTGATTTGAAATTCAGCAAAAATGTTCCTTGTAAACCAAGGAAGGCTTTAGGCTACATATTATCACGCCGGAAGTTATGGGAGGTAAGCAATATTGAATTTAAATGGTGCAATGGATACAAGGGTGTAACTTTTTTTTCCGTGGGCCGATCGACTCAAAACTTAGCATAAACATTACCCTAAATTAGATATCCAGGATGCCATATTTGTTTTTTCAGTAGTACCCCCAGTGCAAGATTTAGGGGATGTTAAAGTTTGTATGGGAGAATCTTATTGCTTGGGTTAATTAACTTGAAACTTGGCACGTAAATTTATTTAGTTAAATAATACAGATTCCCATTATTAATTTTTCAAAACTACGTAATTTAGGCAAAGAAACATAGTTTAATGAATATTAGTAGTATAAAGACATATTTTAAAAAGCGCCATCTATGAGATAACATAAAAATCAAATCAAGTTACATTTTGACACTTTTTGGAAATTAATAATTTTTTGACAATTGTTGGCAAGGTTAGCAGTTAGTAATTCTTAAAATTCATAGATGGTAGTGCGCATTTTCTTCATAAAAGTCGTATAATTGGTTTTGACAATTTTAAGTTTCAAAAAACCCTCAAAATCTCACGACATAGGTCGTGTTCAAGATTTCATAGTCTCTTACTGCGCGGTTGAATTTACTCACAACTGGGAATAAAAAATGAAAAAAAAAAACAAGCCCAAACAGAGCAAATGTTACTAATTTATTTTTAGGGAAATATCTCAGGTAGTGGTTGGTTCGTTTTACGAAAAAATGTGGGTTAATATTTAATACATAATTAAAAAAAATAATTTATCTCTTTAATGGTGAAACGGCGTTCTCCATGTTTATATGAAATGTCTTATTCTTATTCCAACGGTCTAACGGATTTATTTTGCAACGCAACCTAATCTTTCAATGTTATTTATATACGTACAACGACATCTACTGACTCAAATTAGTACAAACGAAAATATTACATTAACAAAATAAT
Organism: Mythimna loreyi; assembly: GCA_029852875.1. NCBI lineage: Eukaryota > Metazoa > Arthropoda > Insecta > Lepidoptera > Noctuidae > Mythimna > Mythimna loreyi. Next base: position 20,091,214 of record CM056789.1, on the reverse strand, counting down.
ATTATTTTTACCTTTCGACTACCGTAATTACAGACACAATTAAACGACAACAGTTGTACGGAAATTTGTGTCCTCTTGGGGCTTAACTAAAGAGTTTAGGTAATTATAATAAAATCGTAGGAAAGTCAAAACTGTTCATTAAATATTTTTTTAAAAGAATACTTGGGAAGTGATCTACAATCGATATCGAAGCCAAAAATATAGTTTTTAGAATTTTTGTCTATTTGTCTGTATGTATGTCCAGGCTAAACTCAAAAACTTACTTGGATATATATTTATACATACTGCATGGATTATCTTCAAATTTTGCTTGAATAAAGGATGGGCCAACATATAGGCTACATGTTATCACGCTATCACTTACGGGGGAGGAGTTATGAATACTTATTGTTCTTACGCATTCTGTGACAGTGTTTAATTTAACGACGCATATTTAAATGTTGTTTTTGTTTTGTTGTTGCATATTTAAATAGTACGACATTTAAGTAACTTCGGCAGAGAAACATAGTTGAATGTAGTAGCACATAGAAAATTTTAAAACAGCGCCATCTATTTGATTTCATAAAAAACAAATTCTTCCTAAACGTGGTATCGTATATTATTTATTTTTTACTATAAGCTTTATTGTACACCTCATAATGTGGACAGCATATACAAATACAAAATCGCACAGGGCAATATATAGGGCAGGGTATAGTTCGTTTTGAAAAATTCAATTTCCAAAAACCTTCGAAATCTTGAGCAGAGTTGAGCAAGACTATTAAAAAAAATGCGGCATTAAGTATTACAAAAAAGTTATGTTCATTAAAATATCGCCATCATTTGTCTGAAGATTTTTTGCGAGCTTTGAGGCGTGCTACTGGAGACGAAGTCGATGTAACTGATGATCGTGTGCTGAACACCTGTCTCAGTTCACTTCAAGATGTGGACGTTTCTATCGGCGGCAATCCTCTGATCTAATATGGATTACTAGCTCCCCAATCGTCACCGCATCAAGACTATGGAAATCGAGAGTATAACGCTGAGACAGAGTTCTCTTCAGAGCAAAAACAGATTTATAACACCGTCCTTGAAAGCGTTGTGCAAAACCAGGTCAAAATGTTTTTCTTGTGTTGCTCCTGTTGGAACAGGAAAAACATGGCATACTTGCAGAGGTCAGGAGGCAAGGCAATATTGCTATTGCTGTCGCGTCGTTAGGAATTGCTGCCACACTGCTAACGAGTGGCAAGACAGCACATGCCATCTTCAAATTCCCATCGATTTAGAGAGCGTCAAAACGCCTGTTTGCGGTGTGTCACGTAACAGCGATAAGGGACACGTGCTTAAGGATTGCTCTTTGATCATATGGGATGAGCGTATGATGGCCAATAGGAAGGCAGTTGAGGCCGAGGACAGAACCCTGCAGGACATCCGCGGGAACGAACATTTGATGGGTGGTGTCACAGTTTGTTCAGTGGCGATTTCGGGTAAACGCTTCCCGTTTGCTACGTTGAAACCTTGGCTTCGATCCTGTTGGGCTCCTACAGTTGCTGCCGACTGCTGGAGGCGCAGGAAATAGTGCGCGCCGTCGTCGACTATCGAATGGGTGGACAAAGAGCTACCCATTGCTCGGCGGTCACAAGCCCGCGCCTACTGTGGCCGTAAATCGGGATTGGAGACACGGTGGCGGTAGCTGCGGCTTGAGCGCCTTTGCTTTTGCCTGATGCAGTCGACCCCCTTTTTTAGCCGCTAGCATTACTGCTTCGCAGAAGGAGGCGACCGCCTGCCACTCTTCTTTGCTCCGGATCATGGCCTCTGCCAGAGTCTGCTGCAAGTCAAAGCCCACTGCGAGAGAGGTGGACAGGAGGTGCTTCCAAAGTCTCTCGATAGAGCGTTAGCCAGCTTAGAAGAATTCATTTGCTGTGTGTACGGGGTCATTTACCGCACCAGCAGAATTTCTTGAGTGTGTGAGCGGGCCATTTTGACGTCCAAAAATAATCAGGCTGCAGCAATTAACGAATACATTCTCTCGGAAATTGAGGGAAATGCATTGATCTATATCTCAATAAACACTGTCGTCGAGCAAGATGACGCCACACATTATCCCGTGGAATTTTTGAACTCCCAGCCAGCAAATGGACTTCAAGCGCATACCATAAAGCTGAAAGTCGGAGTCCCGATTATGCATTTTCGGAATTACCTATCTCCTCCAAAGTGGTGTAATCGTTCCAGTTCAAGCGCATACAGTTCCCCGTGAGTGTTTGCATCGCGATGACCATCAATAAGTCGAAGGGGCAGACACTGAGTGCAGCGGATGTCAACTTCAGGACGAGTTGTCTCTTACACAGGCAACTGTATGTCGCTTGCTCCCGCGTCACCAGTCCTGACTCTCTTTACATTTTGGCTCTTGGCAGCATAACTACCATCGTAGTGTGGTGGCGGATGGTAAAGGCTCCGACTCAGTGGTGGCGAAGTAGTAAAGGCTCCGACTTACAAGTTGTAGGTCTGTCGTTTAATCCCAGCCAGGCGCATTACTTTGTGTATTTTATTTCATAACCACTGCTCAACGGTGAAGGAAAACATCATGAGGAAACTGTAACTGTGAATGTTTTAGAACCAAAAATTCATCAAGTGTCTTCCACAAAACCGTATTGGACTCGCGTGGTGGATTATGGCCCATTCCCTCTCCTAGAAATGAGGTCTGTGTCCCAGCAGCGGGAACTTTATAAGGCTGATGCAATGCTATTTTAAAAGTTGTTTACTTATAATGCTATGCCATCTGATATACACTGATCATACACTGACATCTTAGGTTTGTTTGGTGCTGTAGGGCCTTCACGCAGACAACGTCGCGGGCAGCAGCTAGTAGCTATATAAGCTTCTATATAAGTGTATTTACTAATCAGTTTGTCACCAGCCTTTTCCCAGGTATGTTGAGTATGGCGTAGATTCTATGTAGTTCCAGAGATTAAACTAATAAGTAATGTTAGTAATCTACACTAATATAATAAAGAGGTAAAGTTTGTTTTTTTGTTTGTAGGAGGTAATCTCTGGAACTAATGGTTCGTTTGGAAAAATTGAGCTATAATAGAAAGCTGCTTTACTCCTGAGTGACATAACCGAGCGATCATTACTTTTGTCTCACAAATTTTCCGCGGACGAAGTCGCGGGCAGAAGCTAGTTAAGAATAAGGAGAAACTCCTGGTGTGGAGCAATTTTCTTTTTTTTTTTGGTCTTGAATTATTATTTTCATGAAACAAGCCATGAGATGTACCGTCTACATTATTAATTATAGAGATTGTCTCACTGGGAAATTTTACTCTGAAAACAACAAATCACTTCATCTGAAAGTAATAACTGTTTACATATGCATAAATACTAAAAAAAACAATGCATTATATTGATGGTGAAGTGCTAATACCTCCTAACTGACAACATAAAAAAAAACTTTTTATCTACTGCGGAAACACACAAAAAGTAAAGTACTAGTGAAAAAAAATTTTTTTTTTTTTATATTTTCAGTTAGATTTTATTGGCATTTTACTGTCGATATATGTATTCTTTATAGCAACATAACTCAATGTCCATAATCCCATTTTCAGAATCCTCCACAATGCTGAATCATTGGAGCTCCGTGCATTCACCCTGCAGTGTCTGCTGGCCATGAACAGACCTGACCTGGCCCGCAAGCAGCTAAAGGCTCTACAAGACATTGAAGATGACAGCACGTTGACACAGCTAGCTCAGGCTTGGCTGAATTTGTCACAGGTTAGTAATACTGTATTTTCTGAGCCAAATAGACATAATCACCATTTCAGACTAAAGACGTCTACTATTGGACTTAGGTCTATTCCCACGTCTCCATCAGGTCCACCTTGTAGGATGCCTTCCATCGCTGCGTCTTCCGATACGCGGTCGCCACTCCAGAACTTTTCGGCCCTGACGGCCATATCTTCAGCGGCGAGCATTGAGCCCTGCCCATTGTCACTTATGCTTATGCTTACAGCTAAATGAGGAGGCTTTCATTTCTTGTTTATTGTTATTGCACTGTACACATATTAAATCTATTTGTCACCTCAACCAAGGCAATGTTTGTTATTGAGCTAAATATAACATATATGATTATTATTTGCAGGGCGGACCAGGAGTACAGGACGCACACTATAGTATTATGGAGCTGTCAGAAAGGCTCGGCGCCCTGGGAGCCGGCCCGGCCGCTGTGGGAGCCGCCGCTGCTGCTTCCAGAGGTAAACTATTCGATAAAGCAGATTGGCGCTTAGACTAAAACAACGCTATCTGTGAAATAGTCTGGGAAGTTCTTACCATTATAAGCAACTTTTACGATATTACTACCTTATTTTAATCTACAAAAATCTTCAATGCTTGTCTAGCATGACTGTCAATTAATTCTATTTCTCTAAAAAATATTTGTAAATCGGATCAGAATCAATGAAAATTGGTTACATGTGTAACTAAGTATTGGTACTTTTTGTAAAAGTATTTAAAAAAAAATTTCAAAATGCGCAGATCATATGGTGATTCAAGAGATTCATATTGAAAGGCTCATTATTTTTTTAAGAGTAAAAAAAAATTAATGGCACTGATAGTATAATATTTTTTAATTTATTGTGTTTATTTTATTTTTATTTTCATACCAATATTTTGACAATTCTAAAGTGCCTGTTAATGGTTTATTTGAAAAACATAACTGTTTCTGGTTTATGATATCTGTATTGTAATTATTTAATTTTTTATTTGTAGCCCTTAGTTCCATTCCTAATGACCACTCGGCTCAACTTTAGATTAAGGTATCCCGCGTAGAGACTTCATTTTTTTTTTTGTACATAGTACTTATTAATCATAACACATTCACAAAGTTTCAAGCTTAGGAAATAAATACTTTCTGAAATAAAAAATATCAAAGTTTGCAAAATTAACCTCTAAATTATCACTATTTTATTGCATTTGACGTAATTTTGACATAAGGTGTTGCCATTTTAGGTAGTTTTCAATAATACGTTTTGATTTAGCAAACAAAAAAATGACACTAAATTTTTTTATTCACGTTACTTTTCGTTATTTTAACAGAATTAAAGTCGTAATCAGTGAGTTTAGTTTTTATTTGTTTAAATATTTAGTTTTAAGTAAATATACTATTTTTTTTTTTGTGAAAACATAACATTTGTTAACCATATAGTTTTTGCTAAAGGTTAAACTAAAGGTATGTCCCCATGTAGTAAAAAGGCATAGAGACGTTAAGGGCAAGAGCGAGTGTAGCGAACTCAGGACTTATGGGCACCCCGACTCGGATAGGTTAGGTTAGAAGGAGATGGCGGGGTCGCAGTGAGCGAGCGAAGCGAGCGAACACAGACCCCGCCATCTCCTTCGAGGTTATTTTTTTTTAAACCACTTAGAAGTAGGAGCCCCGCGTAGCGGGGCTCCGTCGACCAGCCTTCCATCGACTAGGCCAAGAGCGAGCGTAGCGAGCTCAGGACTTGGGGGACACCCCGACTAGGACAGGTTAGGTTAGAAGGAGATGGCGGGGTCGTAGTGAGCGAGCGAAGCGAGCGAACACAGACCCCTCCATCTCCTTCGAGGTTATTTTTTTTTTAAACCACTAAGAAGTAGGAGCCCCGCGTAGCGGGGCTCCGTCGACAAGTCTTCCATCGAGTAGGGCCATCATAAGCTGTGTTTCACGTGTAAAACAGGTTAATAATGCTTAAAAATTGCACAAACATAACCTCAAAATTACATTTTTAAAAATTATTTAAAAAAAACTATGCATTTCCTAAACTTTATTTTTGCTGGGTGGGGATCTCCACCCCTCCCCCCACCCCTCCCCCCTCAAAAGTACATATATTTAGGTACCCTAATCTAAAGTCCTTCCGACCACTCTATTGCCTATTGGCAGTAGACTAGTATAATCGTACTTAATGATAAAAATATGATAATATATATAATAAGACATTTGCATGCCATGAAAAATGGAAGACATGTCGTGAGCCATTTCTATTTAAGATCTTGCATGCATGTATTATTTTGTGTCTGCATACACATGTCTGAGCAAATAAATTTTCTTTCTTATTCTTATGTGTAGGCATGTGGGAGGAGGCGGAGCAGATGCTGACGGAGGCGGCGGCGCGCGCGCCGCAGCAGCCCGACCTGCTGCTGGGGCTCGCCGTCAGCGCCGCGCACAGCGGGAAGGCGCCTGAGGTAATCGGCTACTTAACAACTATCATAATAATATCAGCTATATATATATAAATCAATGCCACTTTTCGTTGTTATTTATAACTCAAGCTCACCTGTCCAAACCAAATTTTTAGGCTTTATTCGGACTATTTAGCTAATGGTTTATGTGAAGTTTGCTACAAAGCGGTCGCGGTTCTTCATTTAGGACATTTTTCTGTTGCCGGGAGCGAAGCCGCGGGGAAAAGCTAGCATTATACAAATATACAGGGTGTCATTGACATGTTAACGCAAACGAATACCATAGATCCAGTACATGATTCTAGACCCCAGTGATGAATTTTTTGTCGGTTTTTTTTTTTTAATGAATTTTTAATGTTTTTTTAATTAAACTGTATAAAAACGACAATTTAACATTTTTTTGCGAAAATAATGAGTGCATTACATTCCAAATTAAAAATGTCATCGGGTTTGATTAGAATAACGACTTTATTTGCCTCAATGATTTTTATATAATTTTTTTTTTTGTAAAAAAAAACGTTTTTCTTTTTTTTTTTAAAAATATCATTAAGGTTGGTCAGAATAACGATATTATACAGGTAAAAATAAAAAAACAAAACTTTTTTTTCAAAAATTTGAAAAAAAACCGACGAAAAATTCCACCACTGGGGTGTCCAGAATCATGTACTGGATCCATGGTATTCGTTTGCGTTAACATGTCAATGACACCTTGTATATGTATATATATATTTTAATTTTAAAATATATAAATACGTTTATTAGTTGTCTAGTATTTACATAAAACTTTTCTCGGATTATCGCTGGCCCACAGCATTTATTTTTTAAATTTATATATTTTATTTATATAATCGTGTAGACGAGATAACAGGAAATAATGGAGGGGAGGCCTTTGCCCAGCCGTGGGACAGCACCGGCTAGCTATAATAATAAATAATATATAAACTGCTGCTCAACATCGCTCAACGCCTCAATATATTTTTTCTTCTAATTCCAGGTGTTCAACCGCTACATAGCCCAGCTCCTGGACAGCCACCCAGACCACCCCTACACGCGGGAGTACCACGCCAAGACCAACGAGTTCAAGCGCCTCGCCGCGCAGTACCAGCCCTCCGTCTCAAGCTGAACCTTGCGTCGCTAGCTATAGAGTTCAATGTCGCTTATGATTCTATCTATGTTTGTAACTAAAGAGCCTATATTATTCTAATATTGTGCAGTTTTATTGTTCGTACATTTAGTTTTAGAATACGCGGCAAATAAGTTTATTTATTTATTAAATGGTGTTGTTCGTGGGGACAGACAGTACCTATTCGCCGTTAAAATCATATATGTAAACAGTCCCGGGGCATTGATTACCCTGCCAACATCGTCGCTCAATCATTGTCTCTCACACTTCGCCACTTTTTCGAGTCATCAAATGAGCATGAGCACCCACGAGATTTTCTAAAACTCGGCGTATACATATCATAACGGACGCAGCGCGTGGCTGCCAGCGGCAAGCTTGGACGGAACACTTTTGTATGAGACAGTACATACACACCCTTAACGTAGCGTTGGCGCTTAGGGAATAGGTATAAAAACAAACGCCAAAGTTTACAAAACTCCTTCATCCTCATGTAATCCTAGTACAAGCTGTATTCATAGTCGGTGTCTGGTTCCTCGTCTTCCTCTGAATTGGTCACGTTGCCCAGTATGTGGTATTGTCGGAGTTTCTCTAACGCTGCCATACCGTCCATAAAACCTAGGGGCACTTCTGGATCAGGCTCACCCTTGACCAGAGTCCAATCTGTTGTAGATTCGTGGAGAATCTCGCCGGTCAAACCTGAAAATTATGAAAGTCTATGTATTATGACATTCTATTGAGCGAATTATTTGTTATCTTGGCTTGAGCTTGAACTTCGAAATTGCATCAAAGTCTATTTGCGTAAAGAAAATAGTGACTATAAGTACAACGGCAAACTAAAGCGTGGTATTCATACTGAGGTACATATTCCTTACATAGTGTAAAACTTTCCGCTTCCTGCTATCTGTCCCTTTGTATACTTAGATATTTAAAATTTTAATAGACAGAGTAATTCAAGAGGAAGATTTGTATGTATAATTCATACATAATATAACTAATATCACCAATGCACCAGTGCGAAGCTGGGGCGATTCACTAGTCATTAATAAAACAAACTAATAAAAAATTATACAGTATTTTCAAATAACGACCAACAGTGGAAAGGGAAAATCACTGAAGAATTCCTAATGTGCGGTGTTATTTGTCTATAAAACTTTTTATTTACGTTATTGGATAAATATCAAAATTCCCTATAAAAAAAAAATGCTCAAATATTGTACATTCTATTTTTAAAAATTTGACAACGGCTCGTGGCACGAAATCATGCCGCGATCGCCGGCGCTCGCTTGGGTGTCCACGTTAAAAAATACTAGGGACACACGAACCATTAGGCAGTATGTCAACACCGACAGATCCCTCTATGGGCGGCGCGGTGTACGCCTCTAACTCCTGCTCCGTTTTGCTCTCCCGTTCCAACATCTCTTGCTTGCGTTGGCGACGCCATGCCTTCTGGAGGTTGAAACGCTCTGGCCTGGAATAAATTAAATCACAAAAACTTAGCAAAATGAATAAATCCCAAATAAAATGTAAATGTATGAAGGGAGAAAAATTCCGAGTTTGGGTTAGACCATAGAAGATGAAAACATAGTAGGCAGGACAAAGTGAGATATGAATGAATTCGTAATGAATTCTTATTATCTTATTTTATCTTTTAGCGATAGGACCGCCCATTGTAACACCCCGTCGTAATTTTTAAGTGTCCTTATGTACCAAGTTTTGTTTATGGTGTACCTACAATAAAGAGTATATCTATCTATCTAAAAAACCTGTACGGTATATAAGTAACTGTTAATGTGTGTAAATTAGAGTGTATATTAACCTTTAAATCTTCAGGAATAACGTACTTAGTCAGATGAGCCTGTTTTTTATAGCCTATTGTATTTCCTAGGGTAAAGGCCTCCCCTCTTTCTTTCTAAACCTCTCTGTTTAGAGCGATCTCCGGCCAAGTTTGTCCCGCGAACATGATTGGATCGTTACACTACCTATGTACTCGTACATCGCGGTCGACCTCGCAAAAAATCAAGATAGAAGCTGGAATGGTATCACCCTGTGACGGTATTTCTCAAGAGAGTCAAGCACATAAGCCACTTTCTGATATTTAGGACCAGAAAATGGCTTATCTGCTTTGTATGTGTATTTTTGTGTTTACAAAACGTGATTCTGTGGCAAATATTTGGCACTTTTTTGTACAAGGATGTTAGATGAACCGCTTATCTCGTCTGACGGTTGTCTGTAGTAGTTCGTTAATCTTTAGCTCTCAGTCCGGAACAAACAAGCAAACGGTGATATCACTAGATTTTCTATTCGTGAAATAAACATAGATAATATTTACTATCATCAGTTGGTAACATGATTCAAATTGAGAAGTGTTTTAAATAAAATTATGGATGAAGAGTATGGATTACTTATAAATGAGGGGCGCCTTCCAATTAGACGCAAAGTGCAGTGCGGCTGCAGCATTGCCGTCGCGTTGCTTTGTTATGTTCTTCATATATAAAAATGAAAGCTGTTCGAAAGTCTCGCAAAAACTCGAAAACGACTGGATCGATTTGGTTTATTGATCTTGAAATATTTGCACAAACATATTTCTTTTTTTGCAATCTTTAAACTGGCCAATAACTAGATTTGACAAAACTTAGACAAACATTTTGTTGATAATTATATCACGGTAATCAACAGTTTCCTCGTCGTTGTTCTTTTAATTTGTCTGAAGCTGTACCTAAGCAATATGCGACATATAAATTGAACCAAATTTACTAACCACCTTCTATGCTCAGACTCAGATTTTCGGTTTTCAATCGAAGCAAGAGGCTGCTTGTAACCAATTGCTATGTTACGCGATGGTCATTTTGGGTTATTTTCCGCGTACTTATTAACTTTGTACGGATATAGTATATCGGGTATATCAGAATAGTATACACACAGTTGAAGGAATAAACTAATATCATAATAATAGAGTAGAATGAGTGATACTTACTTCTCTTCATCTTTATACACTCGTGCTTCTATATTCTGGATGTCGTGCCTCAGATCTGCTATCATGAGCAGCATGAGGTCCAGGGAGCCTTTCGGTCCTCGTGGGCCCCGGGGGCCCCTCGGTCCGCTGTCGCCTTTTGGTCCTTCCATGCCTGGTGGGCCAGCGGGGCCCTGGAACATACAATCAATATAAAATCATTTTATTTCAAGACGATTTACAGGCACCGTTGTAAGGTCAAGAAGTCTGTCTATCCGAAAAATAAATGATTTTAAGTGCCATGGAAATTATATCTCTTAAAGGAGATCCATGCACGAGGACCGCTGGGCAAGAGTCACCACACAGTGGGCACCAGAGGGAAGAAAGCGTTGTCGAGGTAGGCCTAGAAAGAGGTGGCGAGATGATCTAGACGCGTACCGAGACGATTGGTTCGAGACGGCGCGGGAGAAGAAAGTTTGGAAGGATTTGGGGGAGGCCTTTGCCCAGCAGTGGGACATTTAGGGCTATTTAAAAAAAAAAAAAAAGGAGATCCGTAGATAAATGATAAATGATTTTTATTTTGTAAATAGGTTTTTACAAACTCTTTTACACGTCAATTTTTTTTTTTTCGTCTTTTGATACTAGATGAGGCCGGTGTTTCCTAGCTGACTACCCTGAGAAGAAACACCGAAACAAACTCAGGGGTCAAAGTCTGTTTTAAAGTCCGTAGGATAGAGATATAACATCCTTGGTTAATTGCACATTCAAAAACGTATTTTTCTTTGGGAAAAAATGTGCAAGAAAGGCAAAGGTTTCCCCTCTTTTCTGTCTTTTTTTGTCTCCTTATCTTTAAGATGTCCAAAGTTATAAAATAAAACATTACTAATTATGAAAAATAGAATTCCAGGAGTCATATGACGGCGTTGCCTTTCAAGCTGTAGTCTTGCCTTTTTTGATTGGGAAATCATCAAATAACTTCTACTGCTCTAGATGGAGTCAGACGGAATATCAGACTTTTACTGACTCACAGTACGCATTCTACAGTATGTACTCAAGTTTTTCGAAAAGCCAATTGTTACCTATACCACAATCTTAGCATGTTTTGATTTACCAGCCCCCACTAGCCAAGTTACAATCGTTTCATTTAAAGTGAGCACTAGTAGTTAGCCACGCCCCCGATTCCCTTGTTCGGACGTCATCTCAACAAAGGAATTGGGGGCGTGGCCAACTACAAGCACTACCTCTAAACGAAACGATTGTAACTTAACTAGGGGGCTGAACTGTCGAACTCTAAGACAAAGCCCCATTTATTCGATTCAAGCATAAATACTATTTCAAAGCAAAATACATTTTATTGACATACCCTTGGGCCTCTTTCACAGCGGCAGTAGCCTCCTTCCAACGGTGCCGTTGAATCTAATACCCTGTAGGCGTAGGTACCTTCTGCGAATCTATCACCACCTTCAAAAAATAAGTAATGTAGTTACAGTTTGATACTAATTTTGATGATAATGTCTGATGAGAAGCACGAACTCTCGCACTGGGCCTGTATGGAGGAAGGAATAAGAGTAATGAATTAAATAAAATTACTCGAACTACGAATTAATGAGGAAAAAAAGTAAATGATTATAGATACAGCGATACAGCCCATTCCCTCTCCTAGACAGAAGGCCTGAGTCCCAGCTGTGGGAGGGAACATTATAAAGCTGATTATGCTCTCTGATAAGACAGTAGTCAAGCACGAATCGATCAATTTTAACAAAAAAGTATTTGACCTCTTCTGAACTATTTAACCTTCCTGAAGTAATTTCAGTATTCGTGTGCGTTTACCCGTTTTTGTAATACAAGTAGTTCGTGTACAATTGTGTTGTAATACAAATCTGTGAGGGCTACAAAGCCAGTAGTGGAATACTATGCAGATGCACTGTTCTTTTTCTGTTAAGGATAGTGAGATGTTTTTTTGCTAATTAAAAATTTTATTACAAAAGACTTAGACTTCATTAATTCGGAGGGCTACGCAAACTGACACAGCCCAACAAGTTTTAACAAATAGACTACAGATAGTTAAGAAGACGCAATGGTAAAAAAAAAAACGGTGTCGCAACGTCTTCAACGGCCAATAAATGAGTGCTTGAAAAGCATAATAGTTCCATCATTAGAGCTTGTAATTACCATCTCTCAACGCAGGGTTCTCCATCAGCTTCTTCAGCGCTGCCTGTGTGGTATGCAGCTGATCACTCAACTGCTTGACCTTCCGAGATAGCCAGGTAACCGTGTCACAGGGAGCGTAGCACCTGGACGACGCGCGCACCAGCGGTAGCGGCTCCTGAAGCAATGCGGTTAACTGGGCTGAATTATGTGACATCTTTGGTTTATGGTCCTGTGAAAATAATAATAGAAGTATTACTTATTGTGAAGGGAGACCAAAAGGTTTTAGGGAGGTTTTACTAACAAAAACCTGAACCACAAGGTAGGGTCGAAGCTTACTGGGACCACATGAGTCATATATGACTCATGTGCTGGGGCTAACATAGTGGGCTTCGACCCTTCTGCAGGGTTCGCTTCTGAAAGAAACGCTCGGCCTTAGTATGAAAGGCAATGTAGTAATGGGTTTTTTTTTGGAGTTAGGGGGTGGATTTTTTAGTCAGTAACAGTCTGACACTATCTCCTGCTCCACCCAAGGGCTGGAGTTGTCATTGGATGATTTTTAAACACCGGAAAAGAACTCAATTAAGAATTTGCGCTACAGGCTTCAAAGTTCTGAAGTTTTCTTTTACCAGGGTCGCAGCAATGTAGAAGAGTTCTACCGTAATGACTAATGAGGGAACCTACTTGTTCTAATACAGGTAGGACGTAGTCTCACTGCGATATTCAAGCGCAAAGCGGTGTAAGTTTAGGGCTTTACTATGACGTGTTAAAATATCAGTTGTGGTCAGTGTAGATCGAAAAATGGGTCGCGCTCTTGAATCAGATCCTCTGAACTTCTAGCTAAGTGGCAAGCTATTACGGGAGTATGGGCATGAAAGTTCAGCAAACTTACTGGGACTGCTGTTCTTCGCTCACACTTCTTGCCGTCGCTGGCCAGGACAAACGGAGGCGAACACTCGCAGTGGTATCCACCCGGGTCGTTGACACAGCGCTGCTCGCAGCCGCCATTGTTGGAAGAGCATTCGTCCACGTCTGTGTACCAGGGGATTAGAAATTCATAAGAGTTCTTTTATGTTCAAATGATCATAGTCTTGAATGGAACCTCAGAGCTCCATCAGTTTCTTAGGTATGCTGAAGAAAAAAACCTTTTTTTTTATTTCTTTATACTAAATGGGGTAATGGGCCTTTCTGTACGATACAGGTAAGTCTGTACGAAGTGGTATTTCGTTTATACTTGTATTGGCACCTCGATCGAATATCTCAACTAAAGTGGTTAAAAAAATATGAGTATGTACTATGTTACATAAATAATACATTTTGTAAACGTTTGTACAGCCGATAACTGCCTCCCTAGCCAAGTTGCGATCGCTTTGCTAACGTCGAACGCTTTAAGTTGGTCATGCTCCCAATCCCTTTGCTCTGACGTCTACTTAAAGCTCAGTTACTTGGGCAGAATAAAGGAATGGAACGCGTGGCTAATTCCAAGCGATCGTTACTTAGCTAGGGAGGCTGTACTACAAGTTCCTTTATCTAATTTTCTTCAACATTAGATCAAGTGATCTTGTTTACCAACGCAGTAAGGCTGCGTCTTCCGCCTGTAGTGGTCCTCGTGGAAGCGGAACCCGGCGTGGCAGGAGCACCACACGCGGTCGCCGCGCACCTCGCACGCCTGCTCACACAGCTGGAGGCTGCAGGGGTCCGTCGAACGCGGTATACACCTGCCAAATAAAAAAGACATATTATATTTATTCTTTACTAGCGACCCGCCCCAGCTTCGCCAGGTATTGATTATATTATGCATGTATTATACACATAAACCTTCCTTCCTTGAATCACTGTACCTGTCTATTAAAAAAAACCGCATCAAAATCCGTTGCGTAGTTTTAAAGATTTAATAGGGATAGACAGCGACTTTATTGTATACTATGTAATGATTTATTCTTTATTGTCAATAAACATTATTAATAAAACCGGCCAAGAGTGTGTCGGGCCACGCTCAGTATAGGGTTCCGTAGTTTTCCCGTCTGTCACAAATTTCTCACAACGTAACAGAACCACAGAACCCAGTAGCCCATGTATAAATTAGTAACTCAATTTCCCGAGAGATGGCGCTGTATCCGGTGGTAATTTTGGATTGTGTGAACCGATTTTATTCGTTTTTCTTTTATTTGAAAGAAGATACGCCCAGGATAATAAATATGTAGACTAAGTTAGACAGACAGACTTGGCGAAACTACAAGGATTAGTTGATGACTACGGAACTCAAAAAACGAGTTTTCAATGAAAATATATTTTTCATATCAAACTTTTATAGGGCGGTATATTCTTATACAGGAAAATTTTATAACACGTGCGCATAATAAACTTGAATACATTTTAATAAACAGGTATTTTTTTATTTAGATATGTGTCAATAGTAAAAAATTAAGATAACACTTATGAGACTTGTTTACTCAGAAACTTATTCTATGGACGTCGTTTGGGACAAAGGGACAAATTGGAAAAATGAGAAAAAAAAAGTTATAAACTAAAAATGGAAATGTGTTCTATCGCTTACACTGAGCCACCAAAAAAATTTACGCAGTGGTTGAAAAATTACCCAGTTTAGGAATAAGACTATATCCTATGAGTAAACATTACCTAATAAACAAACAGGTGATACCTACATTAACAGTAATACCGCCCACAGGTGGGCATGACAAGCACAATAAAATCATTCTTTGGCAAAGCAAACTATGTAGCGGTATTGGCAATCTCGAGCCTGATGCCAAAATGTTTCGAAAGTCAAACGCACATGCAAAAATGACTGCATGTAGTGTTCCACGCACGCCTTAAAATCTTGAGCCCCAAGCGAACGCCGGTATTCGCACACCTATTGTTTTTAAGACGATACGTTGTTGCGAAAATGACAAAAAGTGGGCGGGGTCAAATATAGAAGCGAGCGAGATAGAACTATGCGATAGCAACGTAAATAGATAGAGAAAGGAAACATGCAACCTGCTCGAAAAAAATAACGTAAACGCCATACTAAATAAAAATGTACTAAAAATTCAATTTCATGTTTCTTTAAAAACTGATTTCTGATTAATGTTTAATAAGATATTATCTACATTTTTCATTATTTTAATGTGACAGAAAGTACATGACTACGGCATAAAATTCATAAAATGTTATTTTTAGAGGTAAGTTCGGATTTTTTTCTATCGATTAAAGTTACTTGTTTTATCTTTTTGTCTTCGGATTAATGGAGATAATATAGTCAACAAACACATAAAAAAAAAATATTCAAACAAATATTCTTAAATTAAAATTAACGTAAAAAAATTGTTTAAATACGAGGACTCCTCTTAATTGTGTCGGAAAGGTTAAAGATATGTCAGTAAATATCACCCAGAAGGAGAGGAGAGGGACCCCAGAAGCAATGAGGAAATTTCTGTAAGGTTAACTTTAGTCCTAGAACGTAAAAGAGACGCAGGTGGGATTTAATCAGTAGAAGTCTGACACGCCCCCTCACTCCATCCTGGAATACTTAGGGAGATTTCGTACCTTAAAACAAATAAGGTGACATTACAGGACTACTTTTGTCAAAGTCAATTAGTAAAAATAAATATGAAGCCTCAGGGGTTCAAACCGAACACTATCACTATCACTATACTGCTCTCAAAATCAAGGTCGTCCTCGATGATGGTTCAACTTATATTTCCGTATTTGTAATTCTCTATGGTTGGTTTCATTTGATTGTAGCTATTGGTTCTTGGTACTAACCTGCCAGTAAAAATAGCTTCAAGTCAAGTCACAACAATTAATATTCTGCTTTACAAAGAGGTAACCATTACCATACTGATTGATTATGCTGGCTACAGTTCCTCATTCCTACGCTACACATGGCAACAGGACACATTGCCCTTCACACGCACGCCGCTCGAATACAAATGTAATCTCGTCAGCTCCAGAGATAGACGAAGATGGAAAAGGTCAGCTTTCTTTGTTACGAAATCCCTCGGATCCCCGTATATCTCATGTTGCTAATTGGAATCAGGGGCTTCTGGTCTTTGGTTTAACTGAGAATGTGATTTGCAAATCAAAGGTATCTACAGACAGGCAAAGAATTGGGAATGTCCTCTGTTTTGAGAAAAACATGTTTTAAAGTTTAGGAGAATTAGTTTATTTTAGAGATATATTCTTTTTGTCGAAAGATTTGTTACAATTGCCTTCTGCGGTGTTTCCGTCCAATTATAGTTTAGGTGTCTTTAATGCTAGAGTGAATAAATAGGCTTAAAAACAGATGCGTCTTATGATCAAAAATATTGCAACACTGCTTGACATCAGGTGGGATCACAGTCAAGCACTAGGTACTACATAGTATAATAATACATACGAGTATATATCAATATATATATATAAAAATCAATGCTACTTTTCGTTGTAATTTTATAATTCAAGAACGAGTTCACCTCCAAACCAAACCAAATGTTTAGGCTTTGTTTGGATTATTTAGTAGATGGTTTATGTGAAGTTTGCATAAAATCGGTCGAGCGGTTCTTCATTTATCACATTTTTCTGTTGCTGGGAGCGAAGCCGCGGACAAAAGCTAATCAAATATAAAATAAAAGTATTGTGTTGAGTTTTTGTGCAAAACTATTTAGTAGTTGGGAATACCATACACATTTTTTTGGAAATAGTAAGTCTTTCAATGACTTCTCCCGCTTTAGGGTGGAACTAGAGGGCGTGATAGACTTTTACTGACGAAATCCTACTTGTGTCCTTCAGTCACTCTTCACATTCTACAACCTCGGTCACTTTCAAAGTGTTCTTGTTGCTCAACTTACACATAGATGGGGCACCAGGACAACATAGAAACATGATGGTAACATTCCCGATTATTTTGGTGTACCCATAAAATTTTACCTGGATTCCTATCAGCTATTTGTGTCATGTTTTGTTAGGCTGGTGTGTTGGGAAAAGAAAACAAAATTGGTCCTGCTAAAAGGATCGCGTTTAGCAATAATATTGTAACGTTTTGAAAGACAATATGTTCTTAAAACCGTTCCTGGTTCATAGTAACTTTAGAGCCGTTAATCGACGTTTAACTTAAACCATAGCTTATTGGACGTCAAAGATTATTAAAATTTGTCGTTTTACGTGGAGCTGTTTGTCCAATGTCGTCCTTTTAAGTACCATTTACGACGTGGTAGCTTGCTCCTGGGCAAGCTGATGAAGAACTGCCTCTCACCTGCCAGCTATGAAGACATGAGTGTCACAGCACTTCACCTTGATGCACTGGATGTCTGCGCCGTCCACGAGGCACAGCAGACTGTGGGTGGAGCAACGTTACTGAAGCTGATGAAGAACTGCCTCTCACCTGCCAGCTATGAAGACATGAGTGTCACAGCACGTCACCTTGATGCACTGGATGTCTGCGCCGTCCACATGGCACAGCAGACTGTGGGTGGAGCAACGTTACTGAAGCCGATGATGGACTACCTCTCACCTGCCAGCTATGAAGACATGAGTGTCACAGCACTTCACCTTGATGCACTGGATGTCTGCGCCGTCCACGTGGCACGTGTCTCGCGTGCGCAGGAGACTGTTGGTGGGGCACGGCGAGCTGCCGTCTAACCTGAAAGTGAGAACAATGGAATGAGAAAAGTGACACAATCTTTGGACGCTATTAATTGAAAAGAAAAAAAAAGATACGCAGGTGTCTTAAATTCAAATTCAAAATTCAAAGCGTTTATTTCAAATAAACCTTTACAGGCACTTTTGAAAAGTCATAAAGTCGGTCTGTCAGGAAAAAAATGACGCTAATTGCACATTCCAAAAAGTAGGTCTCAATGGAGAAGAATGTGCAAGAAACTCCATGGACACTCTTTTTAATCATGTTGTGTTTTACAAATATATAGGTTACATATTTTTATTCTTATTTGCATTTATCGTATAAATTACCTTAGCAGTATCAGTATCGTCAGTAAAATTAAGTTTGTCAGTTCTTCAGGAAGCATCGAAGACAAAGAAAGTAGTGTCCAGTTCCACTGTCTAGGTTAGTATTCCATCTTTTTTTTTTTAAATAGCGATCGCGTCAGATCATCAGACATCACTACGAGTTTGATAAAAAGTTAGCATCGAAAATTCTTAGAATCCCCTGAAGATAAGACCCTCGTAAGACAGATGTAAATTACTGTGTACTTTTTACGATGTACCAGTCAGCTGGCATTAATATAGTCATACCACAGATGCTGATGATATTTTTCGACTTCTGTTAACATTTAATAGAAGACCAGGCTTCCATAAATTATCAAGAAAGACTAGCTTTGAACTATGTACATTGATAGACGTACTACGAAAAATGAGGCTTACGTTTATCAGCAACTAACTCTACTTCTTCTTGAGACCCTAGTACCTCTATCAAGATTATTCTTTCTGTATTAACTGAAATTACATTAGTTTCGTCATATTTTATTAAAACGGCATAAAAACAAAGTCGAAAGATTATTTAAAAATAGGAATCCCACATCTGTGGTTTATTATAAAAATGTTACAATCTAAAAATAATCCTCCTGTCACACGTCACTTCATATAAATCATCTTTGTTTGATACAAAGACATTAAACTTCGGAGGGACAACAAAAAATCTTTATCTTATCGTTACATGTTCTACTAAGTCGTTGGGATGGTGATTAGCTCATTTAAGAATCATTATGACCTAATTACTGTGAATAACGTCTATCATGCGTATAACCACAGAACATAATAGTCTTTAGTCATAAGAAGCAATGTGGATTATGACAGATGCCATAGACAACGCATGTAATTTTCACTGAGACCAAGGCTTTTTGCCCAGTGTCTATGGTGTCGTTGACTGACTAATTGTTGTATTTTGTGTGGTTGTTTTGTGTGTGTATGTATGTGCGTCTAGTTTGGGCCGAATAAAAATTGTTTTTCTTTCTTTCTTTCTTTTTTTGAAATATTTTAGGATAAGAGGATTCCCTTGTCGCTGGGACCCAAATTTCGACTTCAGTGCTTCCGTGATCGTAGGTCCATACCTATTTGAGGATGAAGGTAGCTCACCGTTCGCATGTCCAATTGTCCAGTACGACCATTGGATCTTGGGGAGTCTGAAGTTAGGCTTTTCAAATTTTAGCGCTTAAAAACTCGTACAAAAATAATGACCTGAACCTGGCGGGGGCCCTAGGCAGTTACCTACATTGCCTAATGGATAAAAGGGGCCGAAGCCTACTGGGCCTAAGGATTTACTTCGAAAGGGAAACACATGGTCCAGGAGCTCAAAAGGGAAAGAAGGAACATGTCCTGCCTCAATAGACCGGGACAAGTCGTTGTATGATTTCTTACCTAAGTACCTAAGTCAAAAAGACTTACCCCTTGCATTATTTTGAGTACAAACATTCCATCCAAAAGTTATATCGCTTTCAGCAATAAAACCGACAATGTTTCCATATATTTGAGTTTGTATACAAAGTTGTTACGACAGAAAATTATGAAAAAAAACCCGCTGCGCCATACATTTGGTCGAGTTATGAATATAAATGTATGGAGCGGCAGGTTGTTTTGTGATGTTTGGGTTGGTCTCATAGTAAAAGTGGTTCATATTGGTGAGTACAATGATCCTTTTTACGTCGTATCAACTTCGTATAAGTTGTGATACCTACTTTTTTGGTGTATAATAAGGTTTATTCTATTCTATTGTAAGAGTGTTGAAAATATATCAATGATTGTAGATATTATGATGCTATTACGATAGAACTTTTGAGATATTGATCCAGTATCTAGTTTTGTAATTAGGCCACGGTCTTTCTCTAATTTTTCGTGTGCATTTGGTAGTAGGTACTAAATTGTAGTCAAAGCCAAGTCAATTTTTTTTTATTTCACTTAATATGGGCACTTATAAAACGAAATACGACGTAGTCTATCGCAGAACCATTTGCAGCTGTTATTCATATTTAAAGGAAAGAAGATTCAAGGTGCAAAATAAAAATAAAATCTATACACCGTGAAATTTAAATGGTTGTTTTCCCGCGGCAGAATAACTTGCCATAAGGAGTACTTTTGAAGGATACAGTAAAAATAAAAAGTTTTTTTTTTATAAATAATTATTAAAAATATTTATCAACTTAAAAAAAGCGAAAACAATTTAGTAACATTAGACGTAATTTGTAGGTACTACTAGAGTCGCATGAGCAGCACATATTTAAACCAAAATAAGCTCTCGCACGTTGTGATACGTCATAATTAGCTTGCACTCTACAGGTCCATTTTTTGTTTTTAATATTTTATTTTTTTATCAAACGTTTGTATTACCAAGACACAACCATTTCGCTGAGGGAAAACAACCATTAAAATTTCACGGTGTATAGATGTTATTTGATTTTGCACCTTGAATCTAATCAAAAGAGAACTTATTTTGATTAGGTTCCAAGTTCAAGGATTAATTCAGATGATTCAGAACCTCCTGAATTGGATCATACTTTTAATTTCTGTGTGAGTCTCGCACACAAATTTTCATGAATCCAAAAAGACCAAAGGTACAATGCAATGATTTAGATTTTAAAATATCTAAATGCTAGATAAGTACAAGTACAAGTAGCTAGGTAGTCTAGAAATGACCTTAATTGAAATAATTAGAGTGAGAATGTGTGACCAGGCTGACATAACATACAATAGTTATCAGCATTGCTCTCGTATCTAACAATTAAGCGTGGAATGTCATTATGATAAACTTACAACAATTTATTAACTATTATGTTGACGATGCACATGACAGCATCAAAGAAAGCTTTTAGCTTAATGAAAGTAAAAAGTTTTGGTTTTTTCTGATATATTGTGTGTAAAAATTTATCTACAGAAACTTCATAGTATAAAAATCGAAAGTTATTTTATTAGGGACCTATGCTATCTTAGAGCTAGTTTAACTAGATGTTTCGTCTTGGTTTTTGATCTCTAGTTTAGCTTTGTCATGCCTTTGTTGCTCCTTACTGAAATATATATTATTATTATTTATTTATTAAATAATTACAAGGCTCTAACAACCAATTACAGTAACTAAACCATACCGTAAACAACATTTTTGAGGAGTACTTCTTAATTCTTAAATATGCCAATAAAGTCATCTTCCATTTATTTATTTATTTATTTTATACTTTATTGTCTTTATTCATCATCATTAGTTGGATTGGAATCCAAGGGACCATTTATTTACCTATTTTTCATTTCAGCCAAAGTGCGAGGTATTGGTGACTGCGCACGGGCAACACTGCGACACTGAGGCATAGCAAACTTTGCATTGCAATTTTACAGCATGCAGTTTTTATTGAGATCTACGAAGATGACATGGCTGCCTTTCCGTTATATATTAGCATATAAACAGGCTTAATACTCAGAAGCGTAGTTAACTCGAGTGCTTTACCCTCGGTAACATCATCTGTCAGGTCCTAAGTACCCAGTCTCTCGCCCTAAGATTTCCGAGAACACTTCAATGAGTTCTTACACTGTACTATTAATACCACGTGTAATAAACCTCTGGAGCCCTGGTGTAATACTTCATATATCATGGGCAAGTGTGCAACGTACTCTGTTCAGGAGCAGTCGTTGAACTCATGCACTTTGATTCTTAAACGGGGCAATGCAACTGATTCATAAATTAATTGAAGTAATAAAAGGAAATGTCGACTCTGGGTCACAATTGTTTTATTGATTCGTTGAGGAGCTTAAACTGGGGATTTATAAGACTCAAAGTTACCCGTTATGTTATGTAGGTTAACCTAGATTCTACTTGAATTTGAACCTAATTTTTCCGTCGTAGTCTGCAGATATCGTAATTTTAGGCTTGAACTTGGCTCGATGTTTTCAGAATTTATTTTACATCGACACATGACACAAGACTGAATTAATATCATCATCCCCAGAAATAAAATTATTCGGAGCAACTATTTTACGAGCACCACTTCCGCTTACCAACCGATACGTATTACATAAATAATTAAAATAAAAAAAAGTCACTGAAGAAGATCACTGGAGATGAAACAGCTTCACAGAAATACTAGCAGCACATAAATCACTCACACGTCTAATACATCGTCGTGGTACGCGTCCTCCGCTTGGTATCCTCTCTGGTCCTGATAGCAGAGTACCAGGGAGGCAGGCCCGAGCAGGAGTAATGCGGCACAGGCCGCGGGTGCGAGCGGCGCGCGCATCGCGACTGTGACTGCGCGCGCGCCGCGGATATGCGTTTGAGCAGTGATAGCCAAAGTTGTAGTTGTACGTATATTCGCATGCGACTTCCTACAGTTCGGATATCACGAAATAATGTGATATCGTTTTCCTCGTTGCATTCGTCACATTTTGTGCACTTTATATACCAAGTGATCATAACTACAAGTTAGTACTTGTGGTGCACTTTTTATGTCAAGACAATGATATAATTCTGTAACCTTTTAACGTAGGAAATCATCATATCATATTCATGAAATGATTAAATTATATTCATCCTATCTCCTTTATAACAGACTTTTTTGTGCCCGACAGAGTCTATAATTGAATCTTTTAAACAACATACCATCTCTATAACATTATGGAACGCAATAAAGTCGGTATTAAGTATTGGGTGAAGCGAGGAGCCGTTTTCGTGGGTACTTCCGTAGTGTAACTCGTACTTCCGTAGTGTAACTCTTTCAAATCGAACAATTTGCAGCCCTCGTTAAATTTGCTGACATCTCTTTGTAGCCCGCGTGGAATACAACGCGACCACTAAAGAGCCTTGTTCCTTGCCAGACTGCGAGCTACTCATTGCTCGCCGTTCATAAACCTGTGGTGGCCGAAAATCGTCCTGGGACAATCCTGTATAACTGAGCTTTATTTTGGAATCCATTGTATAAAGTACATACATATCTAACGATAAATCTGGTACAAAAGATATACACAAGTATAGATAAAAACTATGGTAACTCACACCGGAAACCAAAAAAAAGTTGAATTTAGTGAAATAGAACGAATACCAAAATTGGATATACATAAATAATTTGAACTCTGAGCTATAAGAAGAAGCACAGTAAAGTTTGTTCAATAAGTTTCGACTGTTGATGAACAAAATATTTGAAGATTATAATTTATGAAAACAATCGTGCCAAAAATAGATTTGACCTGAATATTAAGATTGGTATGATTAATTATGTAATATCTAGAAAGATAAAAATAGAAAAAAATATCATTATTCAAGAAGACCTAGACAAGAAATCAGACAAGAATGGCATAAATTAGATGGTACGTACAGTTGGCGCATCCGGGCCGAATGCAAGCCGTCAACGGCGCATATTCCACGCCACCATGACAGCAAAATTACTGTAAGGTCCAGGACGAGTTTCTGAAATAGAAATTCGTGATCCTAGGACAGAGGTGTGGTTTTAGTCAGTTAAAGTCTGACCCGCCCTCGCGTTCTACCCACACTGGGAACAAATACTAGTATGTCCCGCACGTACAGGTCTCTGGGTCTCTTACAGATCTAGGTGTCTTGTGTATGTGCGTTTACATGTTTGTGTTTCGCGGAATTAAATACCTCTACGCTTTTAATTTCAACTCTATACCTCCACACGTTCTCGAGATAAAGGGTCTTGATAGACAGACGGATAAATAATAAATAAGGGTTCTGTTTTTTCCTTTTTAGGTAAGGAAACTTAAAAAAAACGCAGCCTTGTAGAAAGAAGAATTTTAGGTCATTACTTGTTCATGATAGATCGAAGGCGAAGAAAGTTTTTTGTCCGATATATAGACACAGAAATAGAAAAGTTTGAGCACCGATGTGTCTAGTAGTTAGTAATAGTCCCGAAATAGCCTCCAGCGCGTGTAGGGAACAAGACGGATATAAGACGATCGAGTATTTTGGACGTCACGGACGATTCCCTGAGTTATAGCTAGTGTGGCCATCAAACTGGAGTTATTCGGATAATCGAATTTCCGCAATAGAATCTCGAGTAAATAAACAATAGGTATAGTACAATAGCTTTTTTTTCTCGACGAATCTTACTGACTAAACTACCGACACCGTTCCTTTCTTGCCTTGATTCCAGGTATTCGCTTTCAAATCGCATCAATCCTTTTAGGAACACATTTAAAATGCGTTCAGCTAAAGAGTGGAAATCCCAGCTGGGGTCTTTGTTTCCTGGTAGCTACCACCTAGGGGTCTTTCAGTCAAGAGTGAATAGGTTACTTCTAAGCAAACGTGCTACATCGTTGACCATTTCGTCGCTTACCATCAGGTGAGATAGTGGTCAAATGCGAACTTATACACAATAAACAAAAAAAAGGCCAAGTGTGAGTCGGACTCATACATTGAAGGTTCCGTGCAAACTAACTTATGTAAAATAGTTCGATTCCCAAATCGAGTTTCGAAGATTTTTTCGAATAAAAAGATTTTTTTTTTGACGTAATTACAAACGTAATTACATACAATGTTATTGCTATAAGACCTTGGTACTTGCCAAATTTTTGACGAATGATTTTCTTCTAACCGCATTTTCAAGCTGTCGTAAACACGGCTATTTTCCCTACATTTATCATGAAATGTTTTTGACGTTAATTGTCACTGAGACGAGATTATGATTTGCGACTTGTATTAAAACGTTTTTGTACAAGAGGAAGGTACTTTTATAGGTGATATTAAATATATATTATATTACTAGCTTTTGCCCGCAGCTTCGCCCGCGTACATAAAATATAGCCTATGTCACTCAGGAGTAAAGCACCTTTCTATTGTTGCTTAAATTTTTCCAATCGGACCAGTAGTTCCAGAGATTACCCCCTACAAACAAAAAAACAAAAAAACAAACTTTACCTCTTTATTATATTAGTGTAGATTATGCATGTATCATACATATAAACCTTCCTCTTGAGTCTTGAATCTTCGTTGCATAGTTTTAAAGATTTAAGCATACATATGGGCAGACAGCAGAAAGCGACTTTGTTTCATACTACATAAGGACTAGTTGCTACAAGTGGCTTCACCCGCGTAATTAAAAAAGTATTCTAAAACAAACTTATAACCGGGATAAAGAGTATTTTATGTGCTATTTATTGTAAGACATTTCATCCGTTTGAGCGTGAAGAACATTGGTACAAAATTTTGCCATAATAATATTAGTGTGATATTCTTTAATAAATTCTTTTTGTGTTTATTTATTATGAAGAACTAGCAGATTATTTAAATAATAATTAAAATAATGTAAAAAAATGTGTGAAAATATTACAAGGGATTTTTTTTGTGGGATTTCATGCTGTGTAAACCGAATTAATTAAGGAAATTTTATTTACCAGCGAGACAGCAGAAGCCTTAAAAACAAAAAAATAATAATAATATAAATATTTTTTTATTATTTTGTTAAGAAAATATTTAAAAATGTATAAAATATGTTTAAAAATTTAAATAAAAATCATATAAATAACTTATTATTAAGCAAAAGTTCTATTAGATTTTTATAAAAGACCAATTTTTCTAGTCGATCATGGCCACATGAGTTAATCTGTAAATGTCTGTAAAGTGTTTGTTTACGGTAGCGTGCGCGGCGCGGACGGCTCACGGCCACACCACTGACACACTGACGGTTGTGCAATAAACACATTACGCCTGTTTATAATACTATATGTACATGTTTAAAAATTGAACTATCTGTATGTCGTAAGGACTCTGCAAAAGGGTCGAAGTCTAGCCCAGCAACACTTTCTGAAAGGAAGGCTTGGCCCCAGTGCGAAGGGCAGAGAAGGAACGGGGTATGGTGTTCAGTCAGTAAGAGTCTGACACTGTTTCCCGCTCCACCCAAGAGCGCGCTTCGTCATTGGATGATTTTGGCCCACCATAAAAAAATCTGTCTGTTTGTACCTAATACCGTTTTTTTTTTTCAGTTTGTTCCGGCTAATCTTCGAAAACGCTAGAGCGATTTGACGTGACTTTTATTTTAGAAAATAAATTAGGGCAGAGCGCAAAAAAAAAGTTTTGTGACCAAATGGTTTTACTGTTTTACGAGTATGAAAAGGATGAAGTTGCGGGCAGCGACTAGTATTTTTTCCTCTTTTTTATATTTTCCGGAACACTAGGAATTACTGAAATACCGTCTTCAAAGTTTGCAATGGTACAGTCTGGATCCCTTTTGATGTATTTTTTTTTATTGATGGGCCGGTGATTGATTTTAATTGATAGCGATCCAGAATAAACACAAGTGTCCATTTGGGTTCGCTTTTAATTTTCCTATATTTAAAGGCAGAATTGTATATTAATTCTATTTTTCCTTTGATCTTGATCCGTATGTCTTCGGTCATCATTTCAACCGAAAGTAAGTATAAATACGAGTACTTAAGTCTTATAGAAGTGACGGTACAAAAACCGATCCTGTGCATCTCGCACCTACTTTCGGTACGTAGTAGCCACTCTTAAACCTATCGTCTCCATTGACCGTCTTCTGCGAGCAAAGCACCCTGCCCACGGGCGCCGACTTTTAGGAAACTCATTATAGAAAATGAGCATTCATTTGATGACTCGTTTTGCCCTCCTCGGCATGCTCCTCGTGCATCGAAAAATAAATGTTTTGATGACAGATATGGCATCAGTAAATGGTATCCGTTGCCCGCATCGTTAATGAATGATAATAATAAATAATAAATTGAGACAACATCCCATACCTTATTCTGGTCCTAACCAAAAACTATAAAGTTACCATAAACACTCAGATCCAACACAAATACACAAACTTGTGTTGGTGTGGGAATCGAAGTAATCGAACCCGCCATCCTTGCGTCTCAATCTGCAGTCTGAACAACTGCACTAAACGAGTCTTCAGGTAATGAAAAAACATCCCTAAAACGCGATTACTGATCTGATTCTTCATATCTTGACGTCTATTCTCATTGGTGCTCGAGCTCCCAAATACACACCCTGCCCCTGTTCCTTCAATTGTTGCGGCAATAATATACTTAATTAAAAGTACAAGAATCCAGTAGATAAAGACATCTTAACTCCTAATATAAACGGGAGCGTGGGGCGAATGAATCGCGCCACAGGTTTAATGACAATGAAAAACATGAATAAGTTTTTAACTTTTTTATAGGTTTTTTTTTATGGTAGGTAAAAATCATCCAATGACGAGTCCCGCTCTAGGGCGGAGCGGAAAACAAGTGTCAGACTCTTACTGACTCCGTCTGACTGTCTGACCCGTTCCTACATCGCCATACATACCAGGGCCAGAGCCTTCCTTTTCAGACACAAACCCGTGGCCCTGATTGGCTTCGACCCTTCTGCAGGGTCCCTACGAACTTTTTTATAGGTGGGAATCTAATGATGAATCCGGCTCTCGGGCGAAGTGGGAAACAGAGTCAGACTCTTACTGAATAAACAACCCACCTCGTCTCTTTTTTCACGCTTTTGCATCAACCCTTGGTCCCAGGAGGCTTTGACATTGCTGGGCCTCTACAGATTGCTGACAACTCCTTGAGGCGGCGGGAACAGTGCCGTCGACGACTTGGGCTCGGTCCGGACTGTTACTGGGCGGTCGGACAGCGAGCTATCCATTGCTCGCTGTCCGCAAGCGTGCGATCCCTAAAAGGCGGTTGCTGATCTGTTGCTTAATGTCTATTCTCAGAGGTGCTCGGCACCCAATGTTTATTTCACATTGGTACTCGAGCCTTCGACCACCCACCCAGCTCCACGTAGGAATGGGGTAGGTTGTTTAGTCATTAAGTACTACTGAAAACACCAAGGCATCATAAACCGGGAAGGTTTCAAGTTCCAAAAACGCATCCCAGTTCCAGAGCGACCAGCTGAGCAACCTCTTAGCCACCTTCCATTTCCACGGTCTATACATTTACAAACTCCTTATGCACTCCTTGATACTCATAACGCCCTGGTACCCAAAATTTGGGCTCATTAGAATACCATGACAAAACCGAAGTAAACACTGACACTGTTTCCCGCTCCGCCCAAGGGCGGGATTCGTCATTGGATGATTTTTATCCGCCATAAAAAACCCCACCCATACTGTTTCTTCAATTTATCATCATCATCCTACCCTTATCCCATGTTACTTGGGATCGGTGCAACATGTTTTTTTTCTTCCACTCTGTCCTGTCACCCGTCACACTATCACTAACTCCCTTTTCTTTCATATCACTCCTCACACAATCCATCCATCTCTTTTTCGGCTTCCCTCTTCCTCTTCATCCTTTTGTAACATGCGTTTCATCTCTCCTCTTCACATGACCATACCAAGACAAACGATTTCCTTTCAACTTTTCAGTCACTGGCACCACTTTCAGACTTCCTCCTGTTGTTTCTTCAATAATTGCGGCAACAATATACAAGTTAATTAAAAGTACAACAATCAAGTACATAAAGACATCTGAACTCCTAATACAAACGGGAGCGTCGAGCGAATGAATCGTGCCGCAGGATTTACGAGTAGGAATTATCGTTTATATGTACTCCTTGATACCCATATCGCCCTGGTACCTAAAATTTGGGCTCATTAGAATACCATGACCAAATTGAAGTAAATACTGACACTGTTTCCCGCTCCGTCCAAGGTCGGGATTTCTCATTGGATGGTTTTTACCTACCATAAAACGAACCTACCCTGTTCCTGTTTCTTCAATAATTGCGGCAACAATATACAAGTTAATTAAAAGTACAACAATCAAATACATAAAGACATCTGAACTCCTAATACAAACGGGAGCGTGGAGCGAATGAATCGTGCCGCAGGATTTACGAGTAGGAATTAGTGTTTAACTGCCTCTCGCCTCGTAAAATAGTTCATTTGCTAACGTCGTTATATTCATAATCGATGTCTCGGTGGTTAATGCGTCTATTTCTGTACAAATGTCTTGTATTTACTGTAATTATACATCTCTATCTCTCAGTTTAGTACATAACTAAATTGATTTATTTATAACTAGCCTTCTGCTAGCGGCTTCGCCCCTTGCGGTGCTCTATACAAACTTTAGACCCCCATTACATCCCATTAGGAGCTAAATTTCGAAAAACCCTTTCTTAGTGCTCGCTTACACCATAAAAGGAAGCCTTGTGCATAATTTCACACTCCTAGACCCATTAGTTTCGGCTGTGCGTTGATATGTCAGTCAGTCAGTTTCTGCTTTTATTGTATACAGATTATCATTTCTGCCAGCAGAGGTTCACTGTTGTACATAGGCCCACAAAGAATGGTGGAATAGATGAGTGGTGGCTGAGCGGTAACGGCTTTTTTATGGTGGGAAAAATCTTCTAACGACGAATCCCGTCCTTGGGCGGAGCGGGAAACACTGTCAGACTCTTACTGACTAAACGATACAAACCATTCCTTCTTAGCCCTCATAACGGGGGTGGTACCTTCCTTTCAAAAACCGGACCGGGGCCCCGAGCGCTAACGTCTCTGACTTACGAGTTGTAGGTTGCAAGTTCAAATGGCTGGGTTTGAACTTGGTGCATTACTTTATTTTCTTAATTTATTTCATCATCACTGCTCTCAAAATGGTGAAGGAAAACCTTATGAGGAAAACGACTTGTCCTAGAACCAAATAATTCGAAGATATGTGACATTTATTTAGTCCTGTCATATATATGGTTTTGTTTGCGGAAAATTTCCTAGTGAACTGAATTTTTGTATACACTTTTGTTAAACCGTTGCAACGAAGATGTGAAAAATCGTCATAAATATCGTGTCGGCTAAAAAGTTACACATAAGGGTCAAAAGGTCTCAAAAATCAGTGTTTTTATTCGTTTTTCTTTTTCTTGTAAGTGTGGTTTTTGTAACATGCGTCGACACCAGTGCGCCATCGCATCTTCTGAGTACGACGGGCTGTGCTGGGGCGGTTGCTGCAGAAAACTTCAAACGGCGTAAATACAAAAACCTTATCGGTAGTCATATATGTTCGAGCCGTTTGGGGTCGAGTTGTTTGAGATATCAGCAAACGGCTGGACTTTTCTTCGGTCAAAGAGTCAGGATTGCCATCCAACTAGGCAATGCCAGCGTTCTGGGCACATTTGCCATTGATATCGAAGTGGATGAATTTTTTGATGCCCTGTTCTGTCTTTACATATCATTAATCTAGATACTTACTATACCTGTACACAGTAACAGTAATGTAAACAGATATAGGTAAATATATTTTATTAAGTTATTTGCTGGATTTTTGTGTAGACCTTACAAAAATTTAGCTTATTAGGAAATTTTCCGCAGACTGGGATTTAAAAAAGACTGGACTAATGATGAGAAAAATAATATCTGAATAGTTTAATCGTTCAGTTTACCGCAAAATACGCGCTTTAGTCGTGGAGTTGCGGACACCAGCCCGATATACCATATCGTACCATACAGGATGCTCAACTTTATTGTTTATTTATTTACATTAAAACGCTTATATGCATAACTATAAAAATCTTTTATACTAAACCTAACTATGTACCTACATATAAAACAAAAACACAAATGAATGCTCAATTTATTGAAAGATAATAATTATCGCGTTTAGAAATATGTGTAATGTTGATATTAATATTGATCTAAATCTTCTAAGAATATAAATAAGAATGTTACAAGAGGAAAATAGTGGGACGAAAAAATTTCCTCCTTCCTATTTATTGATGGCAGAGGCGTAGCTACCTCCGTATCTGCCGTATCAATTATATTGGGACCCCGCGGTAAAGGGGCCCCGACCTAGACAAAAAAAATCGCAACATGTTATCCACAACCGTTTCATAGCTAAGCATCTGTAATAAAAATACGTTTTTTTTTATACGGGGCCCCCGAAGGACTTTTGATACGGGGCCCCTGTGGGACTAGCTACGCCATTGATTGATGGTGTATTTATAGATCTGTAATTAATGTTTTGATACCAAGCACAGGTATATTATACTTTTTTCCGTGTTGTTATCCGTACGGATGATTTTCTTTCTTTATAGAAGGTGGACAAGCCTGGTAGACTTTTACTGATTTAAACCTGGTGTTTCTTTTTTCTCAGCAGAATTAATTAGGTAACTAAGCCCCTTCGAAATGAAACCTGACGGTGTCAAAAAATTAGGTTACTCAAAAGATTTTTCTAATAACATGTTTAGGGAGAGAACTCAGGAAGCGGTTTTCACCCGCGGCCATCGCGGTTGCAGGCCCGCGATTTCTATAAAATGCATTTATGTCAAAAATAATATAAAATACCCTTATACTCATGAAAGCACATGTTATACTGATGTTTAAATCTGCACATAACCTATTGTGTGTCTCACATTTGAGCGAAGACCTCTCCTTTCTCTTTCCAAACATCGCTGTCTAGTTTTCCCCGCTAAGTTGATTAGACATGTGTAAAAAAAAACCTGGTGAATAAATAAAGGTAATATTGATATATGTGATTGATACTCTATTTAATGAAAGGCATCCGCGTCAGTTAGAGCTAGTACAAACATATCTCGATGCCAGTTATCTGTTCTGTGTGTTTACCGGCCACTGTAGAGATTACTGAAACGGGTATACCCGACTGATGAAAATGTACAGGCACACATGCATGGCATGTAGTGGTGTTTTACATCCCTATTGTCTCTTGAAAAATATATGAGTCATAATTTTTGTTAATTATCGTGAATAGGTCTAATTTTATATATACTAATTTAAAATCTTAAAGTTTCTGTTCTTTTTATTCGGTTTCGGCCTTTACAGTTAATAAATCAATAAATTAATAAAAATGTAAAATAAAGTTTTTATTGATTTATTAACTGTGAAGGCGTTTAAATTACCACATTTACCTAGTGCTTTTATTTAAGTGATATATTTTTCTATATAGGTATGTTAAAGTGTACCCCAAAATAAATTAAATAAATATTATCTGTAAAATCGCACAATATTATTTTTATTATTTTTGTTTGATTAACTTCTAGTTCACTTTAGTCGTAAAAACCAAACAAAATTAAAGTAGCTTTATGTGGTAAAAATAATATACCTACACATTGAAAAAGTCTAGCAAACAAAACAAAATTCTAAAAAGCTTAACGTGACGTGACGGCTACGCGACGCGCGGCGCAACCTTGCTCGACAGTCGAGTATACCGCTGCCGCACGCTTCGGAAAAATCACACTTTTCCTCTCTTGTTGTCTGCCGGCCGTTAGTGTTTGTTTGGACACCGACCTCGCTCGAACTCCCCTCCAACCCATACAAATACAATACAAATAAATACACCAATACAACGATTAAATGAAGCTCTTCAGTCTTCTAATTACCAGTTTGTTTACTTCGGTTTTGTCATGGTATCCTAATGAGCCCCAATTTTGGGTACCAGGGCGTTATGGGTATCAAGGAGTGCATAACGGGATGGAGCATGCGAAGGAGTTTGTGAATGAATGGACCGTGGAAGTGGAAGGTGGCGAAGAGGTTGCACAGCTGGTCGCTTTGGAACTGGGATACGTTTTTGGAGGGAAGGTAAGTTTATGATTTCTTGGTGTTTTCAGTGGTACTTAACTAGGCTAAGAATCTTTTTTACTGAAATCAAAATAATTAATTGATAACTAAATAGAAAAATTAAATGGCTAGTTCATTCAAAAAATCTTTACTAGAGTTCAGATTATATTAGAAGAAAAACTCAATATAATTTTAACTAAAAGCTTTTATGATATTTATATTTACGCAAAACGGAAAGTCAAAGGTGTTAAACTAAAAAAAACTAAAATCTTTTAGGACTAGGTACTTAGGTACTTAGGAACCGTATAAACTCTTAATTTTCGAGTGAATGGTTTTTTTGTAATCAAAGATGAATGGAAGCCGGACTTAAAAAATATAAGAAAGTACCTACTCGTAGTTCTACTTTTATTATTGTACTATTTTTGAACACTTAGTTGATATTTCAAACATTAATTTAATTAATTGGTGCTTTCTTTAAAATAGTAAAGTAGAACTGAATTTTTAAGTAACTCTTAATACCTACATTTTTAAGTCAATATTGAAATTCTAATTTGTAAATTTTTCGGAGAACGTAACTAAATAACTTCTGATTTCATTTTTATTAAGGTTTATTTTGAATTTTGTGGAATGTAGAAAGAGCTACGTTATAGTTTCCAATTTTTTTTTTAACTGAAACTAACAAAGACCTTTGAATTTTACCTGAAAAATGACTTCTCTCGCCTGGAGTACAGCGACAGGACTTTTGTTGACTAAAACCCACTTTTTTCATATAGGATGACGAGCTATAGGTCTTAACGACGGCGGATTTGTGGTGCGTAGTGTGCCTAGCATGTCTCATAGAGATTTTAACAAAACAGATCGTAGTCAGCACCATAATTGCCCGGAAAGGCCGAAACTCGCTAAAGCTACGAAAAGTTTGGAATGAGGTACCTTTTCCAGAAAAGTTAGGGGCACTGAATGGCAGACCTCTGTCACTCATTGCTCTTACACTTGTACCTCAAGTCAGATATGCCTTTCCCTCCATACTAGAGCGGGAAAGGTCATTCACTTAATGATTTCTCACATTAAAAATAAAGAATATAAGCCGGATATGTAAAAACATAAAAATTTAATTTTAACAAAAAAGGGTTTTTCCGTGTAAAACAATTATAAATTCAATTTTCAAGTAAGCTCTCGTTTCGTTCGTGTTTGCTAATTTTAATTAAAGAGCTTTGTATATTTTATTTTACTAAACCAGAAGGGCTGCCTACCTCGATCCTATTTAAGGAGTATATTTAGGCAGGTGCCTACCTAAGTGAAATTCGTATTTTCAGGGTCAATCTATATCGTTGTTTCGACTTAGTTTTGCCGTCAAATATTAATTTGAGGGTATTTAGTTTTACCCTTTAGTAAATGTTGGTAATGGCAATGTTGGTATTAATTAAATAATTCTTAAGCTGTTTTGTACCATAAAATTGTAGAATGTGCTTCCCCTTGACATCAAAAAAGCTGAAAGTAAATTTTCCTTCAAGCGTAAAATTCGGAACTATTACTTAAATTTTTCTCAAATCTAAGCATACATAGGGACAGACAGCAACTTCATTTTATACTATGTAATGATTTATCATAGTATTTATTAGTTTATAATATCAGCATACATATATACGTATTTTATTATTAAAAGTCACTTAATTTATATTACAATCTATTTAAAATATCTATTGTTTGTTTATTGTGCACACCTACCACAGTGTCGTCTTTTTTAACCCAAAGATTGACTGGTAGAGGATACCATTTAGCATTAAGTCCGCCTATGTACCACTGTACATGAAGTTTAATAAAAAAAGAATAATTAATTTTGGGCCATCCAGAATTGCTACATGTGGGTGTGAGACGTGGAAGGTCACAAAAGACATCTCGCATAAACTCCAGGTCGTTATCAATCGCTGTCTTCGCCATATTTTCGGTATTTACTAGCCCATGGAAATCTTAAATGTAGATCCGTGGAGACGCTGCGGAAAAACCTCGAACGATCAAACGCTGCAAATGGAACTGGATCGGCCACCCGCTCCGAAGGGATCCTGAACTTAAACCAAGGCAAGCCCTAGACTGGAATCCTCATGGAAAGCGAAACCGTAGTCGCCCTCGCGACTTGGCGACGAACGATCATCGCAAAAGCGAAGATCATAGGTAATTCTGGAGCGAAATGAAATGCGAAGCTCAGGATCGAAAGAGATAGAACAGCGCACTGTGGACGCCCTCTGCTCCATAGAGAGGACACAGGAACTTAAGAAAGAGATAGTTACACTTTATATTCCGAGGATACGTGATACAAATGCTGCTCAGCAGTTAATCTCTCAATTACTACGTCAAACGGGTCATAAAACAATGTTTAAACTAAAACTCCAAAGATTTTACAAATTAAAGTGTTTTATATAACATGTAATAAAATAAAATAAGCCTTTATTGCTGAGTTTACAACAATTTCATAGATGAGCACGTTTTTCCCCAGCTCGTCCTTCGACATAGGCCTCCTCCAAAGATTTCCATTTATCTCTATCCCTTGCAATTCTCATCCATTCTGGGCCAGCAGTTCTCTTCAGGTCATCTTCCCAACGACGTTTTGATTGTCGCCCTTTTCTCCTTTTCCCATCTCTGAGATACCATTCCGATATTGTTTTTGTCCATTTCCCATTGCTTTTTCTTAACATGTGTCCTGCCCATTGCCATTTTAATGTTTTACATACTTCGTCTGCGTCTTTAAATTTGGTTATTTCCTTAATGTTTTCCAATTTTACCCTATCTCGCCTTCTTACTTTGATCACATTTCTATCTATCCCGTTTTGGCATACGTTTATTTTCCTTTTTAGTTTTTCCATTAATGCCCATGTTTGGCACCCTTATGTCAAACATGGCTAAATGCACATGTTATATAGTTTTCTTTTCTCTTTCATTGGCATGTCTTGGTTCTTCATAACCTCGCTTAGAGACCAATATCTTTTCCAAGTATTTGCTATCCTTCTATCTATTTCCTTTGGCATGGTATCGCTGGGCGCTATTAACTGTCCGAGGTATATGTATTCTTCAACATAATCTATTACTTCCATGTTAACTTTGATAGTATAAGTTTGTGAACCGTTAGTCATAATTTTCGTTTTATTTGTATTCATTGAAAGTTCTACTTTAGCGCTTTCATCTGATAATTACTGTAGCATTTGTTCTAGTTCAGCAACATTTAATATCCAGATTTAAATACTTGTTAGTGAGTTATTTGAAAGGAGGACTTGACGCCTTGATGTATTTTTGACGTTTAACAAATATAAGCTAGTTTCAGCTCTTATATCTACTCGTAGAAGTCGCTGTCAGCGATAAGAACGCCTTTGTACTTATTCGTATAATTTTCTGTGAAATTGTTACTATTTTGGTGTGCAGTAAAGTTATAAATATAAATAAAGTTATTATGTATTCTATTATATTTTAACAGATATTTTCATCTCAATTATTGAGAAGCTTACAAAATCTTAGGATCGGATCAATACTAAAATGGTTTTTTTTTTAATGACGGTTATATTAGTAGGTATTGCAACTTTAAATTCCTAAAATAGCTTTCTGTCAAAGAATTGATGATCAGTGTTTTCAAGTATATTTATGAATGGATATGAAAAGAATACACATGTGGATGAATGGAGAGTAAAAGGGAGGCCTAAAGAAAAATGAATCAGTCGTGTGAATAGTGATGCGAAAATGCAGGGAGTCAGTGACAGCGCGGCGGTTGACAGGGCAGAATGGAAGGAAACGTATGCTCTCATAACATAGGACAACGATACTATGATGATGATGGCATGGTCTTGCGGACGGTGAGCAAAAGAGTAGCTCGCCGCCCGGTTGACTGGTAACAGTCTGGACCAAGCCAGTCATCGACGGCGTACTCTGTAACCGCGCGCCTCAAGGAGTTGTCCGCAAATGAAGAGGTCCAACTGCAGGGCCGAAGCCCAATGGGGCCCCGGTCCGGTTTCAGGAAGAAAGGTCCGACCCAGGTATGAAGGCTAAGAAGGAATGGGGTGGGTCGTTTAGTCGTAAGAGTCTGACACTGTTTCCCGCTCCGCCCAATAGTGGGATTCGTCATTAGATGATTTTTTAAACCATAAAAAAAAGATGATGATGATAATTCTAAGCTTCAAAATCTTAGGAAGCTTTAGTATTCACTAATTTGCCAATAAAGTCTATTTGCTAACGCGGCGTTCTACTTAAGTGGTGACGCTATCACGAAGCGATGCGGCGCGATCGGAACAAACAATTGAAACTTTATTACTTTGTGTAAATCGGCGACGAGTGAATCGAACCGCATTCAGTTGGTTTGATACTTTCACGCGAAATCTTGTAGTATGGTGGTTACTTTAAAATAAATTGCGGTTGAAGCGCCGACTTCGCGTGCACGTAGGGCAATCTCGCCGTATCGAACCAAATTCGTGAAATCAAGTCGGATCTGAGAGCAGTGGTGGCCTAGTGGCAAAGGCCCCGACTTACGAGTTGTGGGTCGTAGGTTCAAACCTAGCATGAGGAAACTGGCATGTCCTAGAAAAAAAAAATTGAAGGCATGTGACATCCACCTAACAGCACTGAGCCCGCGTGGTTTTTTTTTTTTTTTATGGTAGGTGAAAATCATCCAATGACGAAACCCGCTCTTGGGTGGAGCGGGAGACTAGTGTCAGACTCTTACTGACTAAAAAACCTACCCCGTACCTTCCTTGCCCTATTCCTGGAGTCGAGGTAACAGTTTCCCACCACCCTCTAGACTCCGGGAGG
Organism: Mythimna loreyi; assembly: GCA_029852875.1. NCBI lineage: Eukaryota > Metazoa > Arthropoda > Insecta > Lepidoptera > Noctuidae > Mythimna > Mythimna loreyi. The sequence continues at coordinate 20,053,590 of CM056789.1, read as the reverse complement.
CTTCGACCCTGAAGGGCCCCTGCAGTTTGCTGACAACTCCTTGAGGCGCGCGGGAACGGTGCGCGCCGTTGACGACTAGGACTCGGTCTTACAGACGACCGGACGGCGAGCTACACATTGCTCACCGTCCGCGAGCCAGTGTCTACGGTGGCCGGATATCGGCAGGATCGCGGCGGCGACGGCTACGGCGAGTACGCCGTTGCCTTTGCCTTATGCGGTCGGCCTCCTCCTTTACGAGCATTACTGCTTCGCAGAAGGAGGCGACCGCCTGCCATTCCTCTTCGCTGCGGACCATGGCCTGAACCAGGGCCCGGCGCGAGAGGTCGCCGCCGCCGATCACCCCCACGAGGACACGGCGATGCTCTTCCCAAGCAGGGCACACCTCCACCGTGTGCTCCACCGTGTCCTCCGGGCTCGCCTCACAGTGGCGACACCCGGACGTCTCTTCCGCACGAATCCGGTGCAGGAATCTCCCGAACTTCCCATGTCCGGTGAGAACCTGCGTCATGCGGAAGGTGAGGACGCCGTGAGGTCTATCCAGCCACGCCTCAAAGAGGGGCACTACCGCTGAGATTATGGTGTGCCCAGCGCTGGGTTGCGACAGTCGCTGTTTCCACTTCACCATGAGATCTCGCCGGAGCTCCTTCCGCCACGCCTCGACATGTTCGGGCAGCCCCGGCGTTGCACCTCCACGCGCTGGTCGTGCATGCGTGCAAGGACTGTTGCCTCCAGATCCCATGGTGGTAGGCCAGCAAGGAGGCTCGCCGCCTCGCGGGACACCGTGCGGTATCCCCGCACCATCCGGATGGCCATGACCCTCTGGCAGGCGTTCAGCTGGGCCGCCGGGCGTTTACGCAGCGTCGGCGCCCACACTGGTGCCCCATAAAGGGCCATGGACCGGACGATGCCGGCGTAGAGCCTCCGGCAGAAGGCGTCTGGACCCCCAAGGTTCGGCAGGAGCCGCTTGAGAGCAGCGCCCGTCCGATTGAGTTTGGGGGCCAGACGTCGGAAGTGCTCCTCGAAATTCCATCGGCTGTCGAGGACAAGTCCTAGGTACTTCATCGTCGACCCGACGCCGATGTGAACCCCTTCTACCGTTAGTTGGGAACCCGTTGGTGGCGCGTTCCGAGGGCCGTGAAAGCACATGGCCTCGGACTTGTGCAGTGCCACCTTGAGTCCCAACTGCTGGATCCTCTCAACGACTGTCGCAACCCCGCGTGTCGCTAGTTCGACCGCCGCCTGGTACGACCTTCCCTGCGCTAGGACCAGCGTGTCGTCTGCGTAGCAGACCACGCTGACCCCTACGGGGAGGTCGGCGCGCAGCACGTAGTCGTACCCGATGTTCCACAAGGGCGGTCCTAGTACCGATCCCTGTGGGACACCGCACGACATCTCTCGCCGTTTCCAATCTCCTTGGTGACCGGGGTAGATTATATACCTGTCGGACAGGTAGGCCTCGATTGTACGACAGAGGTAGTCGGGCACCCGGTGATACCGGAGTGCCGTCCTAATGCAACTCCAGGGCAGGGAATTAAAGGCGTTGGCGATGTCCAACGACACCGCCAAGACACACCTGCCCCGGGACACCGCATCCCCCGTCGTGAGGGCTCGCACGCGCATGATGGCGTCCACCGTGGAGCGCCTCCTGCGAAACCCGAACTGGTCGTCCGCGAGATCGGGCCCCTTCAGTGTTAGGTGCTTGACGAGGCGGTCTGCAATGACTCTTTCAAAGAGCTTGCCCACCTCGTCAAGCAGCACAATGGGCCGATACGCGGACGGAGAGTCCGCAGGGCGCCCCGGCTTCGCGACGAGGACCAGTTTTCCCGTCTTCCAGGGAAGTGGGAACCCTCTCCAAACATGCGCTAAAGAGCCCCCCCAATCGAGACCCGAGAGCCTCCATGGCCAGGACCCAAGCCTTTCCAGGCAAGCCGTCGGGTCCTGGGGCGGTATTCTTCGCACCCATCCTGCGTACCGCCACTCTCATCTCCCCCTCGGTCACTTCCGGAGTATTGGTACCGTCGTCGCTGACGTGGTCCGCGTCAGACACCGCTGGTGGCGGAGCCATGGGCGGGGGGGAGTGGTCCCCCCGCGCAGGGAACAGAGCGCTCACTACACCCTCCACGATCTGTGGCCGGAGACTCGGCGTCAACGGGGCCCATGGGCGGAGTTTCTCCCGCACCAACTTGTATGGGCGTCCCCACGGATCAGCGTTGAGCCTCCCCAGCCACGCTTTGCAGGCCTCATCTTTGGCCCGCTTTATCTCCGATCGGAGGGTGCGCTTTGCCACCCTGAATCCCTCGTACAGCTCCGCCTCTACGGCCTCCGCATCCGGCGGGCGGAAGCGGCGCCTGCGGTGTCTGGTGTACCGGTGTCGCGCAGCATTGCATGCGGCGCGCAGCGTCGCAAGCTCTGGCGACCACCAGTACACCTGGCGTCGGGCGCGTCCTGGGCGGAGACGGGGCATTGCCGCGTCGCAAATTTGCGACAAGGCCTCCCGGAACCACTCCGCCTCGACGTCGATGTCGGCAGGCCTGACCGGTGCTTGCACCCAGGCCTGCACCGCCGCGGTGCTTGCACCCAGGCCTGCACCGCGAGCCCGCGTGGTGGATTACGGCCCATTACATTATGAGGCTGATAGGCTATGCTATAACCAAGTCGGATCACTTTACTATTACCTATATTAGGGTAGAATCGCCCACGCATTCATCTACACCGTGAAATTTAAATGGTTGTTTTCCCGCGGCAGAATGACTTGCCATAAGGAGTACTTTTGAAGAATATAGAAAAAATAAAAAAATATAAAAGTTTTTTTTTATAAATAATTACTAAAAATATTTATCAACTCAAAAAAGCGAAAACAATAGTAACGTTAGACGTAATTTGTAGGTACTACTAGAGTCGCATGAGCAGCCCGCCGTCAAAGGAAACCGATTCATTAAATATTTAAACCAAAATAAGCTCTCGCACGTTGTGATACGTCATAATTAGCTTGCACTCTACAGGTCCATTTTTTGTTTTTAATATTTTATTTCTTGATCAAAAGTTTGTATTACCAAGATACAACCATTTCGCTGAGGGAAAACAACCATTTAAATTTCACGGTGTATTCATTGAGTGCGTGACAATTGAAACAACTACAAACGTCACTCGAGTGTGACAGTATTTGCTTCCAAAAAAAAAAAAACCACTTTAATATAGTAGAGAGTATATACGTGCGTGAGATAAGGTTGAAATCAAAGCTATGACGGCGTGTATCTCGAGTGGCACTCGTCGATAGCAGAGCCAGTATATTGCATAGATTACACTCCATATTCATGACGTGAAAGGTAGTAATTAATCAACTTTTTTTATCCGTGTCAGACTTTTACAGACTATTGTTGAGGGTTAGTTCCGGCAGGGCTTAAATTCCGGGCTGTAACTCAACATTAAAAAGACTGAGAGTCGCAGTAATCGTTTATATTTTCGTATTTCATCCAATTGATCTCATCAATGCGCCATCTCATCTTCCTAGCTCATCATGCTGTGCCGGTGCTGCCGCTGCGTCTGCGGAGAACCTCAAGCGGCGGAAATATACTAATCTTGTTGGTAGTTATATTTTCGAGCCGTTTGGGGTTGAAACTCTCGGATCGTGGGGTCCGAGTGCCCACAAGTTGTTTAATGAACTTTCTAGACGACTTGTTAACACTTCGCGTGACCCAAGGGCTGGCTTTTACCTTGGGCAAAGAATAAGCATTGCCATACAGCGTGGCAATGCGGCCAGCCTTTTGGGCACTTTACCGGTCGACAGCGATGCGGAAGAGTTTTTTGACGCTTTATTAGATAGAGATAGAGATTAGGTATTTTTAGTTAAGTTAATTAGGGTTATGTAGTTTTAAGGTTAGATATCTAATTATTTGTACAGTTTACTAAATAAATTTTTCCCCATTGATCTCATTGAAAACTGAAATGTCAACTTCTTAGCCTTTCGACTTTGGTAATTACATGCACAGTTAAAGAACAATAAGAGGTCGAACGCCGGCGTTTGCTTGGGGCTTAAAAGTTTAATCCCAAAAACACGCGACCACTCGTTTCTTCTCACAAATCACCTATTCCAGAACTGCTAACATCCTTCTTAATATTTATCAAGCCAGTCCGATAGCTAATAAGTAATGCGATCTCTTTGGGGACATCATAGTATTATAAACTGATAATACTGTGATGACCCTTCTTCTGAGGACGACATTAACTCCTTTGAGCCTGTCATGTTTGGACCCAAACTGGCCAAATCAATTTTGCTGACGTCTCTTTGATACACGTGTGATACGCAAGTACAATACTACATCGACCCGGGTTTGGTCCGTTGGTTGATATATTATGCATGTATTGTACTTATAAAGCTTTGAATCTAATAAAAAAACCCCATCAAAGTCCGTTACGTAGTTTTAAAGATTTAAGCATACATAGGGACAGCGGGAAGCAACTTTGTTATATACTATGTAAAGATGTTTATTTATTTCTTTAATTTAAAATTTCATAAACTCCTCTGTTTTTTCTTACACACTGTTGTCTACATTTCTTCTTGTCTGTCCTTTCGTAGGTCTGCTAGAAGAAATTTCTTTTAGAAATAAACAATACCTTTGTATAATTTTTCTGTGATTCTGTTTTTCCTTCGTAAAAGAATTGTAAAATAAATAAATTAATAAGTATGTACATATAAAAAAGCATTGCTTAACCTCGCTACATGTTTCATAATACCCCTAAAAGCCGAAAGTATTGGGGTGTTTCCACGAGGCTGCGACGCGTGATCCTCTAGAGAAATGCGGTCATCAACACGCTTGACGGACAGTTTTGGGATTGCAGTACAATGTTACTTGTTATGATGCTTCGTGTTTTTATACAGGGGGTAGGCTGTACAGTTGGTAGTACCATAATAATGCCACTAGGACAGTTAGGTAGTTTTTTTCTTCGTTTGGTGGACAAAAATCTTCCAATGACATCTCCTGTCCTTGGGCGGAGCGGGGTGGAATTATTAACGTGAAACTATTAACAAGAAAAATATCAAATTCTCGTCAGCTACTTCTTGCAACATTAGAATAATGCCATTGATTTGATTAAGGACTGAGTTTTAACAACAAATAATTGAATTTCATGTAATATACTATCGTTTATTTCATTCAACGATCCCTCACACTTCTCTGTTTACACAGCGTCCTGTATTCTACAAGAAGTAAGTTTGAAGTTACATCTACAAACAAAACTAAAATGAAGAAGTTTAGTTGTTCATAACTTGCCTTATAACTTAGTCTTTGAGTTTTGGAGTGGCTTTGAATCCATTTAACTATAGTATTTTCTTGGCGTTCTCGGCCCATACGCCGCCGGGATTCAGATCCCGATTTCCGGCCACCATAGGTGCGGAGTTACAGACAGAGAGCTATGCGTAGCTCGCCATCCGATCGTCTGGTAACAGTCCAGACCGAGCCCAAGTCGTCAACGGCTCGCTCTTGGAGGAGTTGTTAGCAAATGTAGTGGCTTAACTACAGGGTCGAAGCCTTCTGGGGTCGTGGTCCGGTTTCTGAAAGGAAGGTCCGACCCCGGTATGACGGCTAAGAAGGAATGGGGTGGGCAGTTTAGTCAGTAAAAGTCTGACACTGTCTCCCGCTCCGCCCCAGGGGCGGGATTCGTCATTGGATGATTTTTAACTACCATAAAAAACAGTATCGTCACATTTATCACTCAATAAAAGCTATCAATCAGTCGTATGGTTCCTCCGGTCCTTCGATACTGACCTTTTTGCAGTCGTCATTGTTGGCCACCGGGTCATGACCTTACAACAGTAATTAATCTTGCTGTCAATCAACCCTTGAGTTGGGAAGGGCGTGTTTGATTTATAACGCACCACTATACTCGATGAAAAATATAAGGCCTGTTTTGACATTTGAGTAAGACCTTAGGATGTAACTGAACGAAACAATGAAATAATAGTTAATTAAATAAAAATGTAAAAATATTGGTTATTTCTTCAAAAGAAATCTTAGATAAATCTGCATGGTTCTTTTGTTATTTGACTAATACATATTTACAGTATGGAAGTCCATACTAGTATGGAAGTCCATACTTGTATGGACTTCCATACTGTAAATATGTATTGGTCAAATCTGTAAAGCTGACCCTGAGATTTTCCTTTTTTTTTAATCTGTAAAGTTAAAATATATAAAAAAACTCAGGGTTCAAAACATTGAGTATTTTTTTTCAAGAATTGGATATTTTTTCTTTTTTTTTTTAAACTCCACATTTATTATGATGGGATCCATGGAATTTAAGCAACTTCTAAAGTTTAATATCATAAGTTAACATACATAGTATTGTAGGTTTTATTTTATGAATCTGTTTTTTGTTTCTCGTGATGCAGTTTCATTAAAATCCGGTCAGCTGTTCTAGAGTGAAGAAAATCCAAACATACACACACATAAAATATACACATTCACAAACTTTCAGCTGTATAATATTAGATATCAATGTGGTAGTATTAATATTTTAATTAACGCGTATTTTAATTACCTCGCCATTTACACCGAGTGTCAAAATATCGTCCCACACGCGCCCGCTAATATTACTGTCCTGCGTAAATCATAATCTATGACGTCCACGGTTCATAATAATCTCGGAGATTAAAAACAATAAATACTAATATTTTGCTCAATGAAACATTTCTATCATTTTCATTCAGAATCACAAGTTTTCGCTTTTTAACTTCAACTCGGGAAATTTACTCGAAAATTCGCTTTTGGGCACACATATATATAGCTCGCCGTCGGTGCAATATATTGAATCAAGCTGGGCGCTAAGCGACCACCAGAAGTAGCCAATCAATGCCCATTTATTTAATTGTTTGTTAGTGTATTGAAAAACGACGTTTGTTGGATGTGAAAATATGTCACTGCGGCACTCGGCTCCCTAACATCCTCGTCTACAGCGAATTCCACCTCGTTCGCTATGACAAACTTTCTGCACTTGTATAAAAGTGTAGCTATTATTTTAAGTTTTTAAATAGACATTAACTTTTTTATATTTATGATATCTTGATTATTATTAGTATTTGACACTCCGTGCATCAAATAATATTTTGTATTGATAACTACGTTGAATTAAACTCTTGAGCCCCGAGCAAACGCTAGCATTCGCACACCTATTACAAGCTTTTATTACAAGCTTTTATTTAGTTTCACCTGTTCCGTTGTCTGTCGTTCTGTAATCAAATCTTGCAACTTAAATTTGATCCACTTCCCGGTTTCCGATTGAGCTGAAATTTTGCATGCCGGTGTAAATCGCATGACAATGCAATATTATGATGACATGGAGCTGATCTGATGATGGAATCACGAGGTAGCCATAGGAACTCTGTAATTAAACGGCACAACCACGTCGAGTTTGGACTCGTGTGAATCGTCTTGACGAGTTTTAATTATATAATTATAGACCGCTGCTATAAAACCTTGTTATGAAAAAAAAATATTTTCATTAAAAACTTGTTTTTATAAAAGCTTTATTTTTGTACGAGTTTTCAAGCGCTAAGATTCGCATAGCCTAACTTCAGACTCACCAAGATCCGACAACCGTAGTATAAGTAAGTCATCTTGAAGTATTCCTTTGACTAACTCAAAGATATTCGGATGATTTTGTTTTTATTTGTAACTTGCGACCCGCCCCAGCTTCGCACGGGTGCAAAGGTGATATATTATAGCTATAAACCTTCCTCTTGAATCACTCTATCTATTAAAAAAACCGCATCAAAATCCGTTGCGTAGTTTCAAAGATTTAAGCATGCAAAGGGACATAGGGACAGAGAAAGCGACTTTGTTTTATACTATGTAGTGATATTTACTGGAAAATATACAAAACATGTTGCTTGTCTATTTAGTCATTTGACAAGAAAGGTTAGGACAACCTTCGGAGAACCTAGTCGACCTACTTTACTTTTTTTCTAGACAAAATGAGGCCCGAAGAATAATGAGGATAAATTGATAGACAGATAACAATGAAAAAGCGTAGTGAAAATGTGAAAAATCTTGTACTTTAACGTCTAGTTAATTTTGTAATTGTTATTTATAAATACAATACATATTTAGACTTTAAATTAGTAAACAATTTAACCAAGAAATTTTGAAACTTTTTTTATTGTCGATAGGTTCGTGCATAAACATTATCTCACTTAATGTAAAGTGACGGAATGGTTGATGATGGAGAGCGCTTACCTAGAAGTAACCTATTCACTCTTGACTTAAAGATTCCAGAGTTGTAGCCATCAGGGAACAGGAAAAGACTTTGGCAGGGAATTCGACTCTTTAGCTGCACGCATTTTATAAAGAGTGATGATTTTTTAATAGTAAGACTTCAGGGCTGAAGCTGAAACACATAAATGCTTTGCTGCCGGCGCGGCGCCGCTAAAATCGGCAACGCCGCCACCCGCCTGTTCGTATGTACGGGTGGAACTGGCGATTTTAGTTATGTATGTTGGACTTTAGTGAATTAGGAAATTTTTTCAAATCCTACTAAAGACTTGAAAAACTTTCCAATTCATATACGAAAATAATTATGTGGTTTTTTAAGTTAATTTAGGACATTATCTAGAATAATCTAGGACCTTACTGACACTTCCAGCCTCGGAAGACAAGTACAGTCGTTCTCAGTTGTCATTCGTAGATCTTTGATAGTCGTTACAACAGGTAGTCAGACGCCAGAAATTCAGACCATCAGTATATCCAAGGAGTATTGTATTGCCTAGTGATTGAATTGTGTAGGTCTGATAGGCAGTCGCTACATGTATAATGCGGTATTTACCTCAACGGTTAGACAGGAAACCAACCTCAATACATTTAGGAAAAGTCTAGGGAGCCTGTACGAATAAATCTAATATACAGTACGGTATATTTACAGTACGGTTGTCGGATGTCGGCGAATCTTAGCGCTTGAAAACTCTTACAAAAATAAAGGTTTTAAAAAAATAAATATCAGTTACAGTTTTTATCAGCAACAACATCTGCAAATTGCATTTATTTGTTTAAACCAATTACATTTTTTAAAGTTTTCAAGCGCCGAAATTCGCAGAGGCGTCGGAGTCTGAAGTTAGGACTTCAGACTAGCCAAGATCTGACAGCCATACTGTACATCTCCTATGTTTCCCTATTCCTATGCCTAGTATTTACCTGTTTATCGAATTGAATTTAAAAGTTTTCCTTGAAACTAAGTAAGGTGAAACAAAACAATCTACGCAACTGGTAACACCAGGAGTTTAGCCAATCAGCTGTCTTATATACGTCAGTCGTCTTCCGACTAATCGAGACAAATGTTCAGGAATTAGTTCGGTCCATTTGTCTCAGTTTGTGACGCTAATCATTTGTTTGTACTCTTTATTTTTATGTGCTCCGTGTACGACACGTACTGAAACTAATTAAGACTATTTTAAAGACAAACTGTCAATTTTAGTATAAGGCAACAAACAGAATATTTGTTGCCAAGGCCGCTAATTATGACTGTATTAAAAAGTAATTTATTTGGTACCCAATAGAAAATTCCTAGTTAAAGGTTTTTTTTTTATGATAGGTGAAAATCATCCAATGACGAAACCCGCTCTTGGGCGGAGCGGGAGACCAGTGTCAGACTTTTACTGACTAAAAAAACCTACCCCGTACCTTCCTCGCCTTATTCCTGGAGTCGAGGTAACAGTTTGCACCACCCTCTAGGCTCCAGGAGGCTTCGACCCTGAAGGGCCCCTGCAGTTGCTGACAACTCCTTGAGGCGCGCGGGAACGTTGCGCGCCGTTGACGACTTGGACTCGGTCTTAACAGACGACCGGACGGCGAGCTACCCACCGCTCACCGTCCGCGAGCCAGCGTCTACGGTGGCCGGAACCTAGTTAAAGGTACTCCATGCACTTTTGCCATTAGATAAAAAAGGTTCATAGAAGTAGGAGTACACAACATTTATTTTTAACTCTTTAGCCCCAAGCGTTCGCACTTCGCACACCCATTGTCTTACTATTATTTATTTAAACTTCATGAACAGTAGTGATACATAGGCGGACTTAATGCTACAAGGCATTCTCTACCAGTCAACCTTTGGGTTAAAAAAGACAACACTGTGGTAGGTGTGCAGAATAAATAAATAACAGATATTTTTTAATTGCGGTAGGTATTCAAAAAATTATTAATGATAGTTTCAATATTTTTTAAAAATATTATATAAGTAGTACCTACCCATATAATTTTGTTTATTGTAAGGTAATTACTAAATACTAAAGTAACAGCATTTTAAAATTAAATTATTCAATTAATTCGTAGCACTTAAATTATTCTCCGTTCATTAAAACCGACCTGAGTACTACGCAGTGACGCCCACGTACTGGATAAACTACGGGATATTTTTATAGAACTTAACTGGATTTACGTCGGTTGAAATAAACCTCAAGTTGAAGTTGATTCACATGGAACAAACCTAGATGTTTAAGTCAATTTTAATCATTGAATGGACGCAACAAAAATAGTGTTAAATAAAAAAATTGTGACTATTTTTAGCTCTTCACGTTAAAAGTAGACACAATTTGTTTATTAACTTTAATTTATTTTATTTATTTATTCTTCATGCAACACAAGGTACAAAGGCGGACTTAATGCCTTAGGCATTCTCTACCAGTCAACCTAGGGTGGTGAAGAGACAATATGGTAGGTGCATAAAAAGAAAATGCTATTTAGAAAACAAGAATACAAATACATATTTCATGTTCACATAAACATACATATATACTTATATATATACATACATAAATATATTTACATAAAGTAAAGAAAGAAGTTATAGACAATGTTTCACTATTAGTGGAGAAAATAGTTCCGTAACTTCCGCTTAAATGCATAGCGACATTCAGCCGCTCTGATATCGAGAGGAAGCGCATTCCACAGAAGGATGGATTGGATATAGAAAGAAGAATGGACGAAATCAGAAGTATGAGAAGGACAGAGCAGAAGAAGATTGTTAGAAGAACGCAAATTCCTTGCGTGTGAAGCACAAAGAAACTGAAAGTGAGGTATGAGATAGGATGGAGGCGTGGGAGAGTTGAGTAGAGAGAAAAGAGTAATTAAGGCACGCAGACTTCTTCTCTGGCGAATAGGCAACCATTTCAGCTCTGACCTGAAGGTCGACACATGGTCATACTTCCTCAGGTTAAATATGAACCTGATGCAGCTGTTGAGGAGTCTATCAAGCTTATCCAGCAAGACCGCGTTCAGGTCAAAGTAACACACGTCTCCATAATCTACAATAGAGAAAATTAAAGTCTGCACAAGCATTGTCTTCGTCTTTAATGTTGTTTGTTGCTTAGATAGATATCATAAATATATTTTAAAACAATATAGGTACTGGAATTTGGAATTTTGCACTCTGTTGCAGTACGGCAGTCGGATCTTGGCGAGTCTGAGGCGCTGCGAATTTTAGAAAACTCGTATAAAAATAAATGGTTTAAACAAATAAATGCAATTTGCAGTTGTTACTGCTGTTAAAAACTGTTATTGGAATTCTTCTGTTATGGGCCAGCGCTGTGCTCAAAGCTGATTTCTTAAACAATAGCACCCCAGTTAAGTAAGGGCCAAGGTTTTTTCTGCAAACTTTAAGGGCTTGCTTGGTAGATTTTTATTAGGAAACTAAAACAAATCTCTCCGTACAAACTGTTCAGTCAAGTTTATATTTTGTATGGAAGGGGCTGATTTTTTTTTCGATTTTGGTGTCTCAATGAAGCAAATGGCTCAACTTATTGGTTTGTTAACTCTATCCAACAATTAAGCAACTCGATTTGTATCTGAAAACTGGTTCTGGAATAGAAAATCTGATAAGTTCATAAAAAGTGGTTATTAAAATACTGGTAAATTAGGGCCAGGAAGGCAGAGATAGACTTTCGCCCAGCTGTAGGTGCTGGAGGAAAGCCTCCCTCCTCCCTTTTCTATACACGTACGCCTTTGCCGTTGCCCGACACTTCGGTGAAAGAGTCAAGTTCATCTCTCCACCTTTGCGTTGACTTATCGCGATGTCGCGTGCTTGGTGGGACCCAAAAAGTGGCCACTTTAGCCCACAGCTCAAAGACCGTGTACAGAAAACTTAGATTAGGTACAATATATTGTACCTAATCTAAGTTTTCTGTACACGGTATACCCGCTATTATTCTATGTTTTCCGCATAGGTACTAACTGATACTATTGTAGAGTATGTATGAAAATAAGAATACCAAATGTTTTTTAACTGATACACTTTCAATGTATTAACAAGGAAAAATAAAAGTATAATGCACACAAGAGTCATCTTTGTTCATTTGTGAAAAAGTATTGCATCCAAGTTGTCCAATACAACACAAGCTTGTAGCACGGAACGCTACGTTTCAGAACACTCGTAGCAAATAAGTTCCAACTGAACTTGATAGATGGCGCTGTGAACAAGAATGTCATTGTAAACACAACATTAGAATAAACAACATACCCTCTTGCGGCTATTAGCGCAAACATGTCATGCTGAAACGGTAGCGTTCAGCTTTTTCAGGCGGCGCTAACTGTGAAATTAGCGTCGCACGTACCAGGCTCGCAGAACCGTGAAGGAAATGTTTTTCAGCGAGTTTCAGCGGCCATCTATTTCCATAGTTTACAGGGGGCGGGACTTCTGTTTGGTAGGGCGCTTGCCAACAATCCCACATGTGTGTTACCATATCACATGTTGTTATGTGCGCCAAGGTTGATCGTCATGCTACTGTTGTAGTGTGCGTGTTTCAGTTTGAAAATACACCTGAATAATAACTTTACAGTACGTGTATCTACGTAGTTCAGTACGTAACGTTATTTACCGTATATAACTGATACTTACACAACAGTACCTAATGTATTTATATTAAGTGTACTGGTTAATGTATTCACTAAACATCATTTTATTATTGTTTGAGTGAAGAATTTTTCTTTAAATGTATTAAAATGGAATTTCTAACTCATTAATAAATAAACAAGTTTTTAAATGCAAACAGCACATAATATATTTATTACAATACAACAATTATATACTACATCTGAATAAAAATACACGCGTTCTTTATCTGCGTCAAACGCTACGAAAACTTTCTCAACATCTCCACAGATAACAAAAAATATTCATTTTTACTTAAAACGTAACAAAAATGTGTGAGGTATCAGGGTACCATAGAACAGCTGAGTTAGTCCGTTGTCGAGTTTACGCAGTTTCTTACAAAACCGAATTATGTCGTTCAACTTTAAGATTCGAGTCAATGACCTTGCGTAGCACGTGCGGACGTCATTCATCTCATCTTTAGACGTTTCTTGGCGATTTTAATTATGACTATTATTATTTATACATTTTAATGCTGTTGTTTTATTTTTATATACATTTTAGCAGGAAAATCAATTCTTTCATATTACACCATGTATGTAAATAAAGTAGAAAAAATATTTATAACAATATTTAAAATTTTAATTTAATTAAATTCATAATGTCAATGTTGTCTTTTGTTTAGTTAGGTTAGGTTAGCTAGTTAGTTTACAAACTGTTTTTTTTTTCAAATTATTTTATTTGCAAGAAAACACTAAAACTTTCAGCGGTTTTTATAAACAATGGAAAAAGTTTGTTGAGTATTCTATGAATAGCAGATAGACGCGGAAATGAAAACTACTGTTATAGAAACATTTTTCATATTTATTTCTGGTCATCCTTCCTTAACCTTTGTTTCATTTGTGAGGATGTACAAACGAATTTAATGTAGATGTTCCATGGTATGTCTGACTACTGTATTATTGTCAAACAATGCCGCCAAAACGAATGCTAAGCCGCCATAAATGTATACAAGCTTATAGACAACTAGTGCCCTACGCGTCGCACAACGACGTACCCTTTACGTAGCCCGACCTACCCCAACACCGACACCCTCACACGCTCCGTGCATATGTGCGGCACATCTCCACAGCTCTCCTGCTCTCCTAGTACACATGTGACTCCGAAAACTCACATGACTCCACGAAATGACACGTGCTACACACGTGTGACGTTTCCATACAACCCCTCCCATGTGTAAACTGTATGTATGTTTGTTTGTGTGGTATAGATGCAGGGAATTAGATCGTATGTGTACCGTAGACATATTCTATGCGTGTGTTATGTTATGTTGTGTGCAACTGTAATATGTCTGTATGTTTCTTAGCTATACTCTAGTAGTGAAGGATTGAGTATGAAAAGTGAAATAGTTTTTCTTCCTGAAATGAATCTATTTCGGTAATTTCCACAATCAAATTCGAGAAACTTTGCTTTAGTTAATAGAAAGGATTTTTCTGGCAGTTTCAGGATAAATAATGCTATGTAACTTTTATGCCTTAAAAAAATCGCAGTATTTAGTTTTCATGAAATAATTATCTATGTAATTCAACTCATAAACCTAGGTACTTTCATTGAATGCAATATTTAGTAGGTACTAGAGAAATCCAATTAAAATAATAAAAAATCTAGTTCTATGCATATAATTACATAGTAATATGTCCGATTCAGTTAATATGAAAAGCTATTAGATCTAAATAAATAGGTCAGTCTTCGCTTTTAAAGTATGAGCAAAATGTAAAGAAAATTTACTCGTAAATGATCAGAATCAGAATCAGAATGTCTTTATTGTGGGCATAGGTTACATACAGATGTTACAACTTAATAAATTATAGTTCCATTATGTCCTGCCAATTAGGTTTTTTTTGCTATAGTAAATGATAAATAAAACATTAATATAATAAAATTGAAATGTTATCAATGTGTCATAGTAGTAGTATCGCTTGCGTGCGACTGTGCGCTATCGTATCGCGTTATCACAGGCGCGTGTGGGCGGGGCGTTACATGCTCACTCGTATGTTGAATGTTGATAAGCAACATGTGTGTGGCAATGCGTTATCGCCTCGCGATCATGGCGCCCTGGTACATACGTGTGTTTGTGGCATCACATGACGGCATCCATTTTCATGTGACACACATGTCACATCGGTGACATTGTCACGCAGACTCGTTTCGTTGTTCCTTTAGTTTTTTGTTTCAAGTTTATTTCAAAAAAGGTTAATATATATTTTACTTAAATGAACAAAGGCAAAATAATGATTGAAGCCTAATAGTCTGTTTGCTTTTTTATAAAACAAATAAAAATATACAAAAATAATACCACTTTAGATGCCTATTCCACATAGAAGATACGGCCACATAGCGTTGTCTTATAGAAAACTCGAGTTAGTTACTAGAGACGTCAATTGTAGGTTTTTTCACTTTATTTATTGATTAATACAATTACTAGTTGGCTGGCACATAAATTATCGAAGAAAAAAAGTATGAGGTGTGTGGTATAAGAGTAAATAAAGCTTTAAAATATAGCCTACAATATAGCCTTCTAAGACCTAATAAACACACAAAAAAAAAACATAAAAACTCGGTCAAGCCATTTCAGAAGAGTTTGAAAGCATAGTGATACAATTTTTTTATATAACAAAGAAATACTTTTATAATATTAACGTCTGTTAAGTACACTAATTATTAGTATTTGGATATATATTATGTGTAAAATTCAGAAATGCTACTGCGATATCAATTTCTCTTAGTCAGAACAGTACATGTTTTGTTTATTTTATAAAATAACTAGCTTTTGGCCACCAGCTTCGCTCCCGGCTAAAGACAAATGTGATAAATGAAGTACCGCTGGACGGATTTTGAGCAAACATCACATAAACCATCTACTAAATAGTCTGAATAAAGTCTAAAGATTTGGTTTCGATAGATGAGAACGTTCTTGAGTTATACAATAACAACGAAAAGTGGCATACGTAGGTATATATTTATAGATATATAGCTACCTATGGTAACATATATTATGTTTTACTGATTCGGGTAAAAGTTTTTAAATTTTATTTGTATATAACATTTACATATAGGGTTAAATCGTTATAGAGCGAACAAGGTGACTTTTTAAGCGGTTCTTTATTTCAGATTTAGGCTTTAGTGAGATTATTATCACTCTTAAATAAGTATCAATTATTTCTACAGCTATAAAAGTAGATTGTGTAAATACTTTCATATATGTAAACAAATTTATGCTGCACTCATAGCCACCATATAAAAAGCAATGAAATTAGATAATGTCCAAATTCGATCAGCCCTTTTTTTGACGTGGGAAAAATGGAGAAATCATTTGTTAATTGCAATGATTTCTTTCGCTCTAGGGTAGAGCGACAAGCTTTTGTCAGTAGTAACACAAATACTAGCTAGTATTTAAGTAGTAAATAGGTACCTACTTTAAAAACTAATGTATACGTTTACATAATTATACATAGGTATGTTGAAACACCTCTCAAACATACCATAAATTAGTCTTGAAGTAGTCTTTCAGTTTGTCTCTCCAGTTTTTAGTTATATTACAATGTTTTTTTTTTGTAGTTGTATATACCTACCAGTTATTTATAAATATTACGTCGCTAAAAATTGCACTGTGCAGCAAAAATTTACAGTGGTAGGGAATATCACTCGCCTCGACTTTGAAGTTTTCGGGAAAATGCTCAACATTTTGAAGTGCTATATCTCAAGACCTAATAAATTTATAGACTTATTATTATTTTCACTCAAATTGTAGCAAATTTTGTTTCCTTTAAACATGTAGTAATCAACTTTTCTCTCGAATGCACTGTTTAGAAGGTATTTGTCAAAACCCAAAAAAAAATTTTCGGCGACCACGCAACGACACTGGTTAATTATCGAAGCTGTGTTTTTTTTTAAAGTATCAATACTTAACTTCATATGTAACTTAAAAAATCCATTAAAGATACATTTTCTGAATAATTAATTATTAACGAACTAAACGTGTTCAGTATGTCTATACAATAACAAGCAGTGACAAGAACAGCAAAACTTCGTTAAAGCTTGTGCACTCTCTATTGAGAGTTAGAGAGGGCAATAAAAACCCTCCTCCGAGGGTTGAAACCGCCCAACTCGTTCTCAAATCAGTGCTAGGGCGCCGCCTACATCCCATTGTTTCAGACGGCAAATACCAGGGACCTAGAAGTGTACAAGAGCATTTTGGAAATTGTGACAATGGTAGGGGTGGTAAGATACGAGGGTGAAAATAGAACAACTAAACGGCAAAACTGTGGGTGTGCGCTTGAAATAGAAAACAGAGCGGTAGTAAAAAGTTCAAACTAATGATGAATTTATTTCTGCAATTATTTTGGTATTTTGTGGGTAGTCTTTAGAATAGGCACAAAAAATAAATTAATTAAAAGTAAAATATTTTGTTAACTAAAAGCCGAGACACTGAAATATTCATAACGCGAATTACATACTAAAAATTTAATCATACAACAGACGTACACATAATGTCCAAATCTCAAAATGCCATACAGGTTTTATTCACAAATATGTAGATTTATTTCTTAGATTTTTTAAATTTGTATCTATGTATATAGGTACCTATATTGTAGACTATCCAAGGAAACGAACAATTTGGAACCGTACACTAGCTTCTGACGTTTTGTAAGTGCCCATGTAAGCCTATGTGAAATAAAAAATTTTTTGACTTTTGAGACAAAATGTTGCGATATACGACGGTAGTTTTTTAGAGCCAAGGGTTAAGACGAAATTCTACGACCATTGCGTGTTGCTAGTAATAATATAAGTGCACTTAAAGTGTGGTCACTCACACCATGTCGCGTCAGAAGCTAGTTAAAGGAGTTAAGAGGGCTGTAGGTACTCAGAGTTTTCTTGCGATCGGATCAGACATGAAGTTAACGCAAGAGAACCAAGGATAATAAACCGAAGAATCACCAAACTTAAGTGGCACCGTGAAGATCTCCACAAACCCACCACATGATGAGGGTTGCGGGAATTCGGTGGATGCGAGACGCACAGGACTGGTCGTTGTAGCGACGCTTGGGAGAGGCCTATGTTCAACAGCGGATTTGTTTTGGCTGTAATGATTATGATGAGGATAGGTGTAAATATTATTTAGGCTAGTAACTTTTGCTAGTAATTCAGTACTTACCATGGTTAACGTATAATGCGTTCTAAATGAGAATAGGATCGATTGCCCAGTTGTGACGTCACGCCGTACTGTCAAATCGAAGAAATTAGGCAAGAGACAGGCCTTTTTAAAAAAATATTTACCAATCGTGAACGAAAAAAGTTTGATATGAAACCAGTTATTCAATTTTGTTTATATTATCTCTGTGTCACTGAGTGATGTATCTGAGTAGTGGTAAATGGAAGAAAAAGGCGAATTGTTCCTAACAATGAAAATAGTTTTTCTTTTAAACTATTCATGGCTTAAGCTTAAAGCAATATACAATATTGTTTTCACTTCACCTAGAATTAATTAACACATTAAACACAAAACTCTTGATTGATATGCAAATTAGATTTTTTTGCAAGCTGGACTTTCACTCAAAATTTGACAGCACGAGGTTATTGATTTTCCTATTCTCATTTGGGTCGCATAGTAATAGGTGAATACAAGTTAAGCTGGGAAATTAGCTGAGATACTTTGAAGTCCTAAATGGAAAAAGAAAAAATGTATATAGGTATACATTTTTATACACCGTGAAATTTAAATGGTTGTTTTCCCGCGGCAGAATGACTTGCCATAAGGAGTACTTTCGAAGCATAGAGTAAAAATAAAAAAATGAAAAGTTTTTTTTTTTATAAATAATTATTAAAAATATTCATCAACTCACAAAAGCGAAAACAATAGTAACATTAGACCTAATTTTTAGGTACTACTAGAGTCGCATGAGCAGCACGTCGTCAAAGGAAACCGATTCATTAAATATTTAAACAAAAATAAGCTCTCGCACATTGTGATACGTCATAATTAGCTTGCACTCTACAGGTCCATTTTTTGTTTTTAATATTTTATTTTCTTATCAAACGTTTGTATTACCAAGACACAACCATTTCGCTCAGGGAAAACAACCATTAAAATTTCACGGTGTATACAACTCATTAACTAACCTTTATTTCCTACTGCACCAAATGCCCTGCGAGGTAGGGAATCAGACTGTGAAACAGCATTGAACAAAAATAACTGGCTAAACAAATCGACTGGTGAACACTGCCAAGACATGGCTAAGACATAGCAGCAGTTTCCCTTGTTTTTGTAACACAGTCTGTTTATAGTTTTAGTTTGTTTTTCTTAAACCCTGTAACAGCAGCTATTGGAGTTATAATCTTTTTTTCGTAGTAGTAAAACATCACAAAAGAAAAAAATAAAAGGAATTTAGTAAAATAACGACTGTAGCTCTGTATTTTATTACTTACTAGCGACCCGCCCCAACTTCGCACGGGTAGGCACTGGTATTGAATTTATTATGCATGTATTATACACATACACCTTCCTCTTGAATCACTCTATCTATTAAAATAAAACCACATCAAAATCCGTTACGTACTTTTAAAGATCTAAGCATACATAGGGACTAAGCAACATTTGTTTTATACTATGTAATGATAAATAAATAAATTGGCATTAATTAAAACTATATTCTATATTATTAATTTCATCTTTACGGATAACATTTAAAAATAAAGTACTTTTTTTATAAAATTTATTGAAACTGAAATTAATTGAATTGAAGTTTAAAAAAAAACAATCACTTCGATAATGTTCCATGTATGTATGTACCGCATCTTTGGGGGCAAAAAGCTAAAAATATAAAAGATAACACAAGAAAATACAATTGATGTCCACATAAAAACACTAAAAAGAATTCAAATAACTGCGTATTCATTGTCATTGTCCCGTTTTATTTGGGGTCGGCGTCGGGGCAACATGTTTTTTCTTTCCTGTCACCCGTTACGACATCACTGCACTATAATTTCTATAGAATTCTAGAGCTGTCACAATCATACAACAACCTTTCCTTAAATGCACATTATCGTCCTGTTGGTATCCTACCCATGAACTCTTGGGCAAGTCCCCTTTTTGAGGCGTGGCTCGACAGACCTCAAGGCGTCCTCACCTTTCGCATGACGCAGGTTCACACAGGAAATGGTAAGTTCGGAAGGTTCCTGCCGGATTCGTGAGGAAGCAACGCCCGGGTGTCGCCACTGTGTGGTTCATCCGGAGGACACGGTGCATCGGTCCCACTTGGGGAGAACATCGTCGTGTTCTCGTGGGGGTATCGGAAACGGCGACTTTCGCGTCGGGCGGTGGTAGAGGTCATGGTCCGGAGCAAGGAGGAGAGACAGGCGGTCGCCTCCTTTTGCGAAGCAGTAGTGCTAGCAAAAGAGAAGGCTGATCGCATCGGACAAAGGCAACGGCTTTCACGCCGCAGCCGCCGTCGCTGCGTCTCTGATCTCGATTTCCAGCCACCGTAGGCGCGGGCTTGCGGGCAGCGAGTAGCCCGCCAATCGGTCGCCCGGACCGAGCCCAAATCGTCGACGGCGCGCACTGTTCCCGCCGCGCGCCTCAAGGAGTTGTCAGCAAACTGTAGAGGTTCAGCAGGGTCGAAGCTTCCCGAGACCAAGGATCGATGCGAAAGCGTATTACCGGGGCCCTAGGCTGGGATCAAGGCAACGAAGGAACAGGGTAGGTTGTTTAGTCAGTAAGAGTCTGATACTGTTTCCCGCTCCGTCCAAGGGCAGGATTCGTCATTGGATGATTCTCTTACAATAGTGGTGTGTATAGTCTTTAAGTCACAAACATTGTTAATCTTATCTTACTAATATTATAAATGCGAAAGTTACGATGTTTGGATGTTTGTTACTCAATCACGCCAAAACGCCTGGACGGATCTGGATGAAATTTGGCACAGGCTTAGGATACACTCCGGAATAGGACATAGGCTACTTTTTATCCCGGAAACCCCAACCCCAATACCACGCGGGCAAAAGCTAGTGATAGATAAAACCTATTGTGAAGAGTAAATAAATGGAAATTGATTGATTGATGATTTTTACCTACAATAAAAAAAAAACCCATGAACTCTATTTTCTATCACATCTCTTCCTTACAGAATCCATCCATCTTTTCTATGATCTAATAACTGTGTAGATATTAAATAACTTAAAAAATAATTTCAATAATACTGACTTCTGATAGATATTACAGTTATTTTGCACTTTTTTATGTGGTTATAAGAAAATAGGTTGTTTTGTTTCAGTTTCTAAAGTAACCTAATAGTAGTACGTACTTAATATGGCAACTACAAGTATTTCTAAAAAAATAATGAAAAGGATCTATCGAACAATCAACATCAAATTTCATTGTTATAAATAAAAAAAAAGTAAAATAACTTTTTACCCGTAAGGACGAAGACAATGCTTGTGCAGGCTTTAATTTTCCCTGTTGTAGATTATGCTGACGTGTGTTACTTTGACCTGAACGCGGGCTTGCTGGATAAGCTTGATAGACTCCTCAACAGCTGCATCAGGTTCATATTTAACCTGAGGAAGTATGACCATGTGTCGACCTTCAGGCCAGAGCTGAAATGGTTGCCTATTCGCCAGAGAAGAAGTCTGCGTGCCTTAATTACTCTCTTCTCTCTACTCAACTCTCCCACGCCTCCATCCTATCTCATACCTCACTTTCAGTTTCTTTGTGCTTCACACGCAAGGAATTTGCGTTCTTCTAACAATCTTCTTCTGCTCTGTCCTTCTCATACTTCTGATTTCGTCCATTCTTCTTTCTATATCCAATCCATCCTTCTGTGGAATGCGCTTCCTCTCGATATCAGAGCGGCTGAATGTCGCTATGCATTTAAGCGGAAGTTACGGAACTATTTTCTCCACTAATACCTAGTGGAACCTTGTCTATAACTTCTTTCCTTACTTTATGTAAATATATTTATGTATGTATGTATATATATAAGTATATATGTATGTTTATGTGAACATAAAATATGTATTTGTATTCTTGTTTTCTAAATAACATTTTCTTTTTTATGCACCTACCATATTGTCTCTTCACCACCCTAGGTTGAGTGGTTGACTGGTAGAGAATGCCTAAGGCATTAAGTCCGCCTTTGTACCTTGTGTTGCATGAAGAATAAATAAATAAACAAATAAAATATAGTAACTAAACTTCTTCTTTTTTTGTTCATATTCTTGGTTTGGATACTAAGTCCTTTAAACCAGTTTTCGTATGAAGAATTAACTTGTTTATCATTAGATTAAGGATACACGAATATTGAATATGGTACATATTCTATTTATTTATTTTTTTGTATTATTAGGCAGCAAATGTATCAAGACAAATTCATTGAGGGCATTTCTCGGGAAAGTTCATTTGCGGTACTTAATGGACACTGCAATAAAACTCTCCCTTCAAATACTTGTACGAAATCGCATCTGATTCAAAAAACACATTTTGTCCAGTTGCGCAGACAATTGAGATATAAAACTACACCAATTTTACATCACAAAGTCCTCTAGGAATAAATTTACGAATAATTAAAACAGCCACTTCATTCGAAGAAATCCCTCCAAAACTCGTAACTAAACATCATAGGAAGACATAAAATAGAAGAGTGTTCCTCCATTGTTCCTTGCTCCCATATTATGACGTAACAGGATAGAGGTTGACATTGATCGTTATCAAAATGACCCCACATAAAAAAAAACACATCCTAATCTGCAACCTCCTAAATTCTCTAAGCGCCTGGTAACTTAGAACTGCGCTTACACGTGGCTGTTTCAGTTTGCTATTAATACAAGTAGGTGCTGCATGTGTGTTCATAGCACTAGCGGTTGCCCTGTGGTTTCGCTTGTTTTTATTTGAATTTTGTTACGCTGGTATTGATTTATTATTTTTTCTTTGACCTCCCTTTCCGTCTCCAGTTATTCACATATTATATTTAATGAATACTCTTTTGTTTCTTTGATTGAACACATCGCATAGGTAAGAAGTGCATAATGTTATACATGCACTTATCAAAGTATCCGTGAATTCTTCTTACGGTAAATAATTGCATCATTAGGTTAGTATTGCAAGTACAAATATTATGTAGACAGAGTAAATAGATGGGCTTAATGCAATATGCCATCTAAGGATAATTATAAGAATCCTTAAATTGCGTAGAATACTTAGGAATCATTGTTTTCATCTAAATTTTTATTTATGCACAAATTTGTATTTACGTAGAAAAGCAAACAAGCTACTGTACACAAAGATTAAATAAATAACAATTATTGTAAACAAAATATATTCTTTGGCAAGACGCCGTTTTCTATGGCAGTCACAACTGTACCTAATGGCATTTGAAGAAAGGAAGAACAAAAAAAGGGGTACAATACAGGGTTTAAAATATTTGGTTCAACAATAGTTAGGTAAACATAAAGTAAAAAAAAAAGAATTATTGTGTCTCACTTAAATTTGGTCCAGTTTAGCATGAATGTTAGACAACTAGAGACAGACTGACACTGGTTTTCAACTGAACCTGATGTTCCGACGCAACGGACGTAAAACAGTTTTATAGTGTAATAAATATTGACATCAAAGATCATGTTTGACTTTATTAGTTTATTTTTTACAACTTTGCTGTTGATGTAGATATATTTTTAATTTTATTATATTTGCTTATCAGAGAGAATATTGCATTCATATTTCTCAGACCTCTTTCTAAAACCTCACCTACAAAATTGTAGTTTAGTTAAAATTGAAGTTTTTATTTAGGTATAAAATTGTTCGTAGATAAATGTAAAAATTAAGCAAATGCCATATAAATATAAAAAAATATAAATTTATCAATTTTAAGTGAGTTTATAAAATTATTACTTAATCCCTAATCCTAACTTTTGCTGTACAAGTAAGACCACACAAAAAAAAAATCGTATTAAATTAAAAACGTTACTAGGTAGTTAGATTGTACGGTTCATTTATTAATTTACCTGTTGTATGATTATGCATTACACGTACTTACGTCATGTGAACAATGAATGTAGTGTTTTATTGTAACACAAGGTTTTTTCCTGTAAATAAATTATATACAAAATAACAAAGGTTAACAATAACTTCACCTCTAAAACTCGTGAATAGTAGGTACATTAACGAAAGCGTTACCAGCACCAGGGTGTCCAAAAATTCAGTAAAATTACTTCATATTGATATTTTTAAACATTTTTTCATCAGGTCAACGGATTCCCAGACACGTACACATTTCTGAAGTATGAACATCTGAAGCAGCGTCGCACCCCTAGCCGCCACACGTCGACACTCATCAAGGACAGGAGGGTGAGTTGCATTGTATCTCCTGCATTAACTGTGCGCCTGGTAACTTTGAACTCTGCTTACACGTGGCCGTTTCAAAAGCCGCTATATTTAAACATAGCATAGTAAGTGGCACAAGGTTTTTGAGTGCATACTCGTGAGGGGAACTATTGACACCAATTCGTTCAATGAGACTGAATTATTATTTTACTTTTAATAATAAAACTATGTAAAGTTTCGTAAAGTCGTTATGATTTTTGTATTACCTAATTTTTAAATGCAGTTTGAAACTAGAACATAAAATTCATGATGATGTTGTAATCTAAAAAAAAAACAACTTAATTAAGACGCTCTACGCTCGCCACGGTTTAGTAATAAAACAGCCGATCTGGATGATTTCGTGTAGGAGTTAAGTCACTCCGAAGTCAGGTCATGGATGGGTGCCCGTTCATTAGATACTCTAGATATTTATGACAGTCAATCTTATTAGTGTAAAAGTCAGAAAATTCTATTGGAGCAGTGTGGCCGAGTGGTAAAGGCCTCGACTTACGAGTTGTAGGTCGCGGGTTCAAACCCAGCCAGGCGCATTACTTTGTGTAGGTAATTTATTTCATTACCACTGCTCTCAAAACGGTGAAGGAAAACATCGTGAGGAAACCGGCATGTCCTAGAACCAAAAATTCGAAGATATCTGACATCCAGCAATCCGCACTGGGCCCGCGTGGTGGAATATGGCCCATTCCTTCTCCCAGAGAGGAGGCCTGTGTCCCAGTAGTGGGAATATTAAAAAGGCTGATGATGATGATGATGATCTGCTATTAAATACTTGAGCCCCAAGCGTACTCCGGCGTTCGCACACCTATAGTCATTCTATTATGTATCTAATTACAGTATAAAGTAAGTTAAAAGTACTTATTTTAATTTTTTTCACGACTATATCTTCTTTCACCTGGTAAGATGGGCTGAGCAACTGTTCTCAAAATCCAGAGTAAAACGTTACTCCTTGCTGGATTCTGATCAGCCGTTACACAGGGTGAAGAGAGTGGAGGAGAATGACACAGTATTCAAGAACATAAATATCTATCGGAGAAGAGAGCCTTGGTTCAATGACGAGCTCTGGAGCCATGAGTGGTATTTAGTAAGTAGCATACAAAGTATTTTGTAGGAATGTATAGAGTGACCGATAGGCACTTGAACACGTGATTGGAGTCCGATTTCCGGCCACTGTAAGCTCGGGCTCGTGGACGGCGAGTTACCCATTGCTCGCCGTCCGCGAGCCCGGTCGTTTGGTAACAGTCCAGACCAAGCCTAGTCGTCGATGGCGCGCTCTGTTCCCGCGCGCTTCAAGGAATTAACTGCATAACTGCAGGGTCGAAGCCTAGTGGGGCCCCGCTCCAGTTTTTGAAAGGAAGGTCCGTCCCCGCTATGAGGGTTAAGAAGGAATGGATTGGGTCGTTTAGTCAGCAAGAGTCTGACACCGTTTTCCACTACGCTCAGGTGTGGGATTCGACCATAAAAAAACACGTGATTGAAGTCATAATAACAAATAACTTTAACTATGGGACCTCGATATCCGTGATGGGACCAAATCTGAAATCGCGATATCGAAAAAATCAACAAGTTCAACACAGTTTTTTTCCCGATTTCATCATTTTATTTTCGATAGGTTCATCACCATCAAATGATATGCATATTATTCATAATATGTAAATTTTAACATATTATGAATAATATGTAAATTTTAACATATTATGAATAATATGTATATCATTTTATCTAAAACGAATTTAACTGCTATCTACATTTTTCTTTAATTGGTACACTAGATCTTAACTGCAATCCTATCTGATAGAACAATGATCCAATCGAAATGGTTAGGCGCATTTGTTTTTTAAGAGCCTATTAACTCTAGTCTTGGAGACACCTAAATTATTATTGTATAGTTAGACCACAGGCATAAAGTTTCAGGCCTTCGATGTACGCGGTATAATTTTTAACCCAGACCGTACAGGGTGTCAAAAACGTACATTACTCGCGGCCGGTCGGATCTTGGCGCGTCTTAGGCTCTACGAATTTTAGCGCTTGATAACTCGTAGAAAAATAAATGGTTTAAACCAGTAGTTCCCAAACTTATTTTTCCCGTGGACCACTTTTAAAATTTTACTGGTTTCGGTGGACCCCTTGCTACTATATTTCTACCACATTCTTAAAGTCACCAAAAAATAAAAATTGTGTCGCTTCTGAGTTCTGTCCCTATACAGGGTCTATCTGTGAACATTTACATCCCTTCAACCTCGTGTTCTACCAACCATTTTGAACAACTTTTGTTCTATGGCTTTTTGAAATTCGCTTAAAAAATTATAAATTAAAATGTTATCTGCTTAGTTAGGTGCTTATAACAATGTAGGTAGGCTCTTATAGAAACTATGCTTACATTTTTGCTCTTTACTATCAAAAGCAGATAAATTTTCGTGGACCCCCATTAACATCTTATGGACCCCCATTTTCTATTCACGCCTACGTAGACCCCCAGCAAGTCTCCCGTGGACCCCTGGGGGTCCACCTGGATCACTTTGGGAATCAATGGTTTAAACAAATAAATGTAGTTAGCAGTTGTTATTGTTAGTAGTTGCTGTTAAAAATTGTTATTGGCATTTTTTTTTAACATTTTTTTTTACGAGTGCACAAGTGTTAAAATTCGCAGAGCATAAATACAGACTTGCCAAGATCCGACAGGCGTATTGTGAAGATAGGCAATGCCGTGCGTCGAGTCGTACGATGGTAGAAAAGTGACGGCGTCACCTCATTTGAATTAAGTCATATAATTCCTGCACACACTCTCTAAAGTAGATCCTAGAAAATACGGAAACTCTAGCTACCCTACGCCTGTGCGGCTGCGTTCCAGGCTTTGTAGGTTGGAGTAAACCTGGATCACCAATTAGCCTGTTTGCATGTCTTTCCACTGAGTCTAAAGCTGCTTAGGGCATTTTGCAGTATATATTACTATATATATAAAAACTACTGTCCGTTTGAATGTCATTCTTCACTTATATATTCCAGGAAAAACTATAGTCTCCTGGAATTCTCCTGAAACTCCTGGGACAAAAGTGGAACTATTGAAGTTTGAACATTAAAGTAATCAATATACTTCATCGTAATATTCAAGATGTACCTAGTACGGGCCGCCGGATCTTGGCAAGTCTGTATTTAAGCTCTGCGAATTTTACGCTCGAAATTTCGTAAAAAAATGGTTTAAACAAATAAATGCAATTTGCTGTTAAAAACTATAACTGGTACTTAACTACATTTATTGTTTTAAAACCTTTATTTTGTACTAGCTTCTGCCCGCGACTTCGTCCGCGGAAAATTTCTTGTTTTAACATATTTAACTCTGTTCCTATTACAAATTCTCGAGATATATTTTTCCAACTTGCCAGACAAAAGTTGTGATAGCTCGGTTAATATCCATGTTATATAAATAATTTATAGCCTGTGTCACTCAGGAGTAAAGCAGCTTCCTATTATTGCTAAAATTTTTCCAATCGAACCATTAGGTCCAGAGATTACCTCCTACAAACAAAAAAACAAACTTTACCTCTTTATTATATTAGTGTAGATTGGCCACTAGTATTACGAGAAGCTATTGAGGAGAGACCAAATAAAAGACTTTATTTAAAAAAAAAAAAACAAATTGTTTATTGAATTACCATCACTTTACTTTTACCTAAACAAAAAAGAAAATTAAATCATTATTGGATTATTTACGCAGCGCCGATATCCGGCTACCGTAGGCGCGGGCTTGCGAACGGCGAGTAATGGGTAGCTCGCCGTCCGGTTGTCTGATAACAGTCCAGACCGAGCCCAAGTCGTTGACGGCGCGCACTGTTACCACGCGCCTCAAGGAGTTGTCAGCAAACTGTAGGGGATCCTACAGGGTCGAAGCCTCCTGGGCCAAGGGTTGATGCAAAAGCGTTGATGGCCAGGGCCTGGGAATGTGGCAAGGAAAGACTGGGGTAGGTTTTTTAGTCAGTAAGAGTCTGCCACTGTTTCCCGTCATACGATAATTATTATTACCTACCATAAAAAAGGTGGTTGTGACTTTGCCTCTAATGGTGGCGTCACGTATTTCAGTCTGATTGCAAGGTCTATCAAATGCTAGCAGCTGTACCTACTGGCGATAAAAATCTGGACAATCACAGCAACCAGTACTTAATCCTTCCAATAAATGTTTTCGAAAATTTTTCTCCGTTACTTTATTTTCCAAACACATTACGAATTACATACATTCTGTATATTTTTCTGCCGCTTCGCAAACTATGATCTTCGGTTCGTAAGTATGAGAAAAAATTTACAAAAGATTGCTTTTTACTCCTTGAAACATTGTTTTACATGCTAAGTTGTAATAAATGATGCTTTCTGTGGAAGCATGAATTATATTTTTTTGAGGACAGTGCGATGAAGCTGTAAAACGTAAAATGTTTACGAGATGTAAAATCCGTGGCCGAGTTAGTTTAGATGGCAATGTATAAATAAGAAGGACAAGTCACAATAATTATTGATGATCTTTACTTGACGCTTTCTATAAAATATTTAGTTGGCGGTGTAAAAAAGTCGAATTAGTTTATTAGAGGCTATGTCATTTTCCCGTTGCTTAGTTATAAAAATAGAAGTTTAATCACGTGTCCAATAAATAATTTTGTGGCTAGACTTATAATTTACCATAAAATAATAGTTATCATTCAAAATACTGAGTATTTCGAGACGAAAAATTGTTTTCGTGTAGGTACTGTCTTGCGATTTTTTTTCTCAAAATTTCTGAATTATTTTTAGAAAATGTTTTTGCATAAGTCTTTTACTTATATATTAGACTATACACTGTATTTTTTTGGTGTTTGTACTGTGTAGCAATACGGCTAACTTCGCAACGAAAAAGAGGACGTTTTGGTAGCGCCTAAACACCAAACAGTCAAGTCCAGTGCCGATCATATTTGTTACGTATCGACTACCGTCGACTTTTACTAGGATAACAGAGCAATCGAAGTGATACTTCTATAATGTATTCTGTACAATTAAATTGCTGATCATCAGTCTAAGTAGCCAAATCGTTACAATTTGCTAGCTGGAAATATGCTAATTTAATATACTAAATAATATTTCTATGTTAAATTGATCCTTCTTTAAACATATCGGAAATTATACTTAGTATGTGTGTAAAAAAGAGCTACGGCGATATCATAATCTCTTTTTAAGTTTGAAGCGAGAGCGTATTAAATATTTACTGACTGACCACACTTATTTTCCTTTCCTTCATTGCCCTTTGGAAGTCAACCCATGACCCCAAGTCAGCCTATGGGCCGAATCAGGAACAGACATCTGCTTTATCACGCAACCATCATCTCCAGTCCTTTATTGCGTACAACATTATTAGATAACATATTCTTCTACGAGTTTAAGCTCAGCAAACTAAATTGTCGCTTTGAATGCTTTTAGAAGGAACTTTAATTTCGAGACTCGTTCCATGCTTTTACTTGTGCTTTTTTTGGGGTTCTTTGATATCCTTTCTACCATAATAAGACGTATTAGAACTGAATGTTACAAATTTTACGTAGCATACTAGCTACAATACGGTGCGATTATTCCGTAGCGCGCAATCCATGTTAGTAAATTTAAATGACACTAGATAAAAATTTTGAATTCTTTTTTCCAATAAATTTTAAATATTTTTTACAATGAGATGTTATCTTATCATGTCCTATACGCATTTGATTGCCATATTGGTGAGGAATCCATGAGTCGGACACAAAGAAGCGATGAAAAGAAAACAAATAGGGACGCCACGGGCTCTGGACTGGAACAGAAAACATTTTTTAAAATCATTATTGCTTTTATTAACCATTACAATAAAATTAACGAATTTATTTCAGCAAGACACACGCACCTTGCGCAACCTGCCTCGGCTTGATCTGAACGTGTTGCCCGTCTACGAATTGGGATACAATGGCGCCGGTGTGCGAGTGTCTGTACTCGACGACGGCATCGAACACAACCACACCGACCTGCGAGACAACTACGTGAGTGTTATGCTGTCCTAGTCCTTTTGAGGCGGGTGGTTAAAATTTTCTGTGCTAAAACGGCACAAGTTCATTTGCACGCCTCCAAATATAGATGGCGTTACTAGTATACTGAACAGTCTTGTTAAATTTGTAACTTTGTGTTATAGACTCATTTAGGTATTTTATTTATAAATAAATTCTTTCATAATAAGTATTATTAATTATAAGAATATTGTTTAATAAAAAACAGTACCTACTACACTGTTTCGGGATAACATGTTCGCAGTAGATTGTAGTGTTTTGACCATAATCTATACTTATTAGATTACCAGGGGTAGATTAAGAAGAATCGATAATTGATTTAAAAGTAAAGATTGTATTGATAACAAAATGATGATGCAGAAGTTGTGGTAAGCTCACTTTTAAACGTTTTTAAAGTTCGCAGAACTATCTGCTCATGCGTTGTACTCTTACCATTTCTGATGCCCTAGTACTAGAAAGGAGGCAGATCGACATTTTCCGTGGTAAAAAGACGCAATTGCGGTGGTGGACGGAGCGATGCGCTCCCGACGACGACGTGCGACTGCGCTGCCCTATAACTTTATTTATTTTTCCCTCTGATCATTTCTGATGTCTTGGTACTAAAAATGAGGCAGCGCAACATTTTCCGTGGTAAAATGACACAACTGCGATGGTTCAAGGACGCTAGTCGACTGCGCTGCCCTATAATTTGATTTCTTTTTACCTCTGATCATTTCTGATGTCTTGGTACTAAAAATAAGGCAGCGCAACATTTTCCGTGGTTAAATGACACAACTGAGATGGTTCAAGGACGCGCTAGTCGACTGCGCTGCCCTATAATTTTATTTCTTTTTACCTCTGATCATTTCTGATGTCTTGGTACTAAAAATAAGGCAGCGCAACATTTTCCGTGGTAAATGACACAACTGCGATGGTTCAAGGACGCGCTAGACGACTGCGCTGCCCTATAATTTTATTTCTTTTTACCTCTGATCATTTCTGATGTCTTGGTACTAAAAATAAGGCAGCGCAACATTTTTCGTGGTAAAAAGACGCAATTGCGGTGGTGGACGGAGCGATGCGCTCCCGACGACGACGTGCTAGTCGACTGCGCTGCCCTATAATTTCATTTATTGTTCCCTCTGATCATTTCTGATGTCTTGGTACTAAAAATAAGGCAGCGCAACATTTTCCGTGGTTAAATGACACAACTGCGATGGTTCAAGGACGCGCTAGTCGACTGCGCTGCCCTATAATTTTATTTCTTTTTACCTCTGATCATTTCTGATGTCTTGGTACTAAAAATAAGGCAGCGCAACATTTTCCGTGGTAAATGACACAACTGCGATGGTTCAAGGACGCGCTAGACGACTGCGCTGCCCTATAATTTTATTTCTTTTTACCTCTGATCATTTCTGATGTCTTGGTACTAAAAATAAGGCAGCGCAACATTTTTCGTGGTAAAAAGACGCAATTGCGGTGGTGGACGGAGCGATGCGCTCCCGACGACGACGTGCTAGTCGACTGCGCTGCCCTATAATTTCATTTATTGTTCCCTCTGATCATTTCTGATGTCTTGGTACTAAAAATAAGGCAGCGCAACATTTTCCGTGGTTAAATGACACAACTGCGATGGTTCAAGGACGCGCTAGTCGACTGCGCTGCCCTATAATTTTATTTCTTTTTACCTCTGATCATTTCTGATGTCTTGGTACTAAAAATAAGGCAGCGCAACATTTTCCGTGGTTAAATGACACAACTGCTATGGTTCAAGGACGCGCTAGTCGACTGCGCTGCCCTATAATTTTATTTCTTTTTACCTCTGATCATTTCTGATGTCTTGGTACTAAAAATAAGGCAGCGCAACATTTTCCGTGGTAAAAAGACGCAATTGCGGTGGTGGACGGAGCGATGCGCTCCCGACGACGACGTGCTAGTCGACTGCGCTGCCCTATAATTTCATTTATTTTTCCCTCTGATCATTTCTGATGTCTTGGTACTAAAAATAAGGCAGCGCAACATTTTCCTTGGTAAAATGACACAACTGCGATTGATCTAAGATACATAGAACAAGGATGACCCCTCATTCATATGTTATTCGATATGGTAAATATTACATGCTAGATAACGCATTTATTAATACATTGCGCTGAGGTTGCCTCGCTAAATTTAATGCAAATGATGTTAAATATTAAAATTTGTTACTACATTTTTGACCAAATTTACCCTCATCTGTTATTTGAAAAAAAACAAGCATCAGCTGAAAGAATGTGCCCCAAGGAACTAAAAAAATACTGGTTGCCTTCGCAAAAATGATGCGCAATAAATAGTTAGTTGCCTTGATTTAAGATATAACTTTTCTTATGCCCTCACTTTCGTTAAGTAAAAATAAAGGCAATTAGTGGTTTTTATCACTTTAAACTATTAGCAACAATACAATTGGATTTGGAAATGTAGAAAAATCAGAAATATTCGCGATTTACGCTAGTTTACGTAATAGGATTTTGATGACTAATTAGAAAAAACCTCATGTAATTCGCTAGAATGTAGCTTTAAAATAATATTGTAAGCAATAGAAGTCCAATTAGACACGTTTTGAAAAAGTTATGACTTGTTTTGTGTTTATGAAAATAGCTAAACTGACTTTATTAGCACTCAATTAGAGAAAATAAGATTATACGCCAGATAAAGTATAATATCGATATAGGTAGGTTACTTAGTTTAAACCCATGCCAATGATGGTAATTTTTTTTTTTTTTATCAACTTTCCTGACATTTTAAGAAAGTCTAGCATCAGCCTTTCAGTTAATGCTAGATTATCTGGCGTATAATCTTTATTTTCACTTGTCGTTAAGTAAAACTAAAGATTACTTTGCGACCTTTTCAACTTTCATTTTCACTTTAATCGAACCCTTTCCGAAGCCATATTTATTTATTCTTTCATGAAAACATTACAATATATTCATCAAAATGTTTGTCTTCATCTCTTCTTAAGAATAAAATAATAATATTTCACATAGGTACATTAATTTATGAAAAAGTTTTCAGGACATTGAGTGCTAATAAAGTCAGTTTAGCTATTTTCATAAACACAAAACAAGTCATAACTTTTTCAAAACGTGTCTAATAGGACTTCTATTGCTCACAATATTATTTTTAAGCTACATTCTAGCGAATTACATGAGGTTTTTTCCTATTAGTCATCAAATAAAATGTCTCTTTATCAAAATCCTATTACGTAAACTAGCGTAAATCGCGAATATTTCTGATTTTTCTACATTTCCAAATCCAATTGTATTGTTGCTAATAGTTTAAAGTGATAAAAACCACTAATTGCCTTTATTTTTACTTAACGAAAGTGAGGGCATAAGAAAATTTATATCTTAAATCAAGGCAACTAACTATTGCGCATCATTTTTGCGAAGGCAACGAGTATTTTTTTAGTTCCTTGGGGCACATTCTTTCAGCTGATGCTTGTTTTTTTCAAATAACAGATGAGGGTAAATTTGGTCAAAAATGTAGTAACAAATTTTAATATTTAACATCATTTGCATTAAATTTAGCAAGGCAACCTCAGCGCAATGTATTAATAAATGCGTTATCTAGAATGTAATATTTACCATAATCGAATAACAATGAGGGGTCATCCTTGTTCTATGTATCTCGTACTAGATGGTTCAAGGACGGACCACGCCCAATATTTATTTCCATACCTAGATTGAACTTCTTTATAATTATGTAGCCTTAGTATTATTGAAGTTTACTTTGAAATTTTCGTGCTAAAGTGACACATCTCTGAATCGTATGGGCGTTTTTCCACTCACCGGCCCGGCACCGGCACGGCACCGGCTTGGCCGTGCACTGGCACGAGCGCCGGGGCTTCGTTTTTCCACTGCGCCGGTGTCGATGCCGGTTTACGCCCGGTGACTGGTACAGTAACTGACACGGACTTCAACACGACTACACGTATAGTACAACGCGTAGATACCTACTCGTAACAATGTTATCGTCAAGTCGTCGACTGTATTTGTTATATCTTTTACATCTACGACGCAAATACCGACGCAGAGACGTCGAATTTTGGATTCATCCAATACTGAAAGTCAGATACATAGAAGGAACATATTATACCCTATACAAACTACAAACCAAATACGCGTCTCTCTGCCTCCGCTCCGCGCCCTCTTACCCACCCCACGCACTTCTACCCGCCCCGCACACTCATACATGCACACGGTTACAATTCATACGCAATACACATGCAGTTTGCCGGGCCGGGATCGGGTGGGAAGCTTGCTACTCCGGCGACGGCGCCGACGCCGGCGGGAACCAACGCCGGATCGGCGCCGGCGCCGGCAAGTGAAAAAACGAGCCATACTTTTCTGTACATTTTTGCTTCCCCGGCACCGGCACCGGCACCGTGCCGGTGCCGGTGCCGGTGCCGGGCCGGTGAGTGGAAAAACGCCCTATGGATGAAAATGTATTTTTGTTCGAATCGGGCCTCAGAAATGCACATCATAGTGAGACCAAAAACTAATTGATTAATTACTAATTAGTTTACGGCTTCATTAATTAAATATTTAGACCTACCTACGCTAAAACAATTGTTATATAGCCATTTATTGAGTTTATTTTCTTACAACACATTAGGTATACTAACATTTCTTTAATTTTATAAGCACGTTATAAACTTCTATAAAATTAAAGAAATGTTCAAATATTTTGAGATTAAATAATAAATTGGTATTGTAATTTCACTTTTAATAATTATTATCATTCCGGTACCGTATATCTATACTAATATTATAAAGCTGAAGAGTTTGTTTGTTTGTTTGTTTGTTTGTTTGTTTGTTTGTTTGAACGCGCTAATCTCAGGAACTACTGGTTCGAATTGAAAAATTCTTTTTGTGTTGAATAGACCATTTATCGAGGAAGGCTTTAGGCTATATAACATTACGCTGCGACTTATAGGAGCGGAGAAATAATGGAAAATGTGGAAAAAACGGGGAGTAATATTCATCTTTGAGGGCTTTCGTTGCGTGCGCTGCGAAAACGGTTCAAGATAACAAAAAAATATGTATGACGAAATTATTACTCTTAAAACGATCTAAAAAAATGTCCGCGACAGTATATGTCTATCTTTTAAGATTAACTCACTAGAGCCGTTTTTATAGGAATCAAATTTGGCCGAAATTAATGCATTATTACCGATTATTTGGTAGAGTTGTGTCAACATAGTAATATTAAACTTTATCCAAATAAATGTGTTGTTGATTCAGAGTATGTAATTGTGAACAAAGTTGTCTTTGACATCACTTATTTTCAATGAACATCTTAGAAGATATTACAACTTTAAAATAACTCCGATATAAAATTCACACGCGCCGCATGATGTACAAAACATGACGCTGCGCCTGGCCGGCGGGCGAGGAGAGGGGTTGCTTGCGCGCGACGCGGAGGGGTTTTTTTATGGTAGGTAAAAATCATCAAATGACGAATCCCGCTCTTGGGCGGAGCGGGAAACAGTGCCAAACTCCCACCGACCAAACAACCTACCCCGCTCCTCCCTTGCCTTATTCCCAGAGTCCCGGTATAACGCTTTCGGACCAACCCTCGGCTGCAGGAGGCTTCGACCCTGAAGGGCCCCATAGTTTGCTGACAACACCTTGAGGCGCGCGGGAGCAGTGCGCGCCGTCGACGATTTGGCGAGCTACCCATTGCTCACCATCCACAAGCTAGCGTCTACGGAGACCGGATATCGGCGGAATCGCGGCAGTGACGGTTACGGCGAGGGCGCTGTTGCCTTTGCCTTATGCGGTCGGCCTCCTCCTTTACGAGCATTACTGCTTTGCAGAAGGAGGCGACCGGTTGCCATTCTTCTTCGCTGCGAACTATGGCCTGAACCAAGGCCCGCCGCTGATCACCCCCACGAGGACACGGCGATGCTCTTCTCAAGCGGGGCACTCCTCCATCGAGTGCTCCACCGTATCCTCCGGGCTGACCATACAGTGGCGACACCCGGGCGTCTCTTCCGCATGAATCCGGCGCGCAGGAATCTCCTGAACTTCCCATGTCCGGTGAGAATCTGTGTCATGCGGAAGGTGAGGATGCCGTGATAGACATCACGCCTCAAAGAGGGGACTTACCGCCGAGATTATGGCGTGCCCAAGTTGGGGTGTAGCTCTATGAAGTACTTTTAGATAATTATGTTCTTTTAAAAACTAAATTGGCTGAAATAATAACAGAAATTGACACGGGCAAAGTTGTGGGTAGCAGTTATAATTTATAAAGCTGAGGAGGTTGTTTGCAAAAATAAATATGATGTCCAAAATAACTATTCCACGCGGACGAAGTCGCGGGCACAGCTAGTCAGAAATATTTATTTAATATTATAACCTAACTGTTATGAGAAAATAGACAGACCGTAGTGTTATTTGACGTCATTGTTGAAGTAGCGAATATCACGTCTTAGAAATCCTTAAACCCTGGTAACTTCGCGGCCGATATGACGCGCCGGGCACGCTGCCATTGTAGTCACCTCCCTCGAGTCGTACCCAAACGCGTTGCCGCGAATATTGTTGTTGTATGGTTTGACCAGTTAACTGTAAGAAAATAAAGTCTTTTTTTCAGTTATTTTATTAAACTCAATTTACAGGATCCAGAGATCAGTTGGGATAGCAATGACGGTGACTCTGATCCATCACCTAGGTATGAAGATCTCAAATTGAATTCGCATGGCACTCGTTGTGCCGGAGAAGTAAGAGAATTTTTAACGCTTTTACTTAATTTATTATATAATTGGTGATTTTAGTTTCATTTAACTATAATAATTATTGCACATAAATCGCAATTATTTAATGGAATTCTTAAAATTGTTCATAGATAGCCATGACTGCAAATAACTTGAAATGTGGTGTGGGCGTGGCGTGGGGGGCAAAAGTGGGTGGAGTTAGAATGCTTGACGGACGAATTACAGATCGGATAGAGGGAGAAGCTATAGGTAAGTCAACTGCTACATTTTATAAGCGCCTGGTACATTTGGTCGCCATGTTGAGGTAAAACGTTGTAAGCTTTTTTGGATTTAGAATTAAGTAATTTTATTGTAAACTTTGTAAAAGCTTTCAGACTCCGTTTTTTTTTTCATAATAAGTCTGGTACATAAAGTCCATTTATGTTCAGGTTACAGCCACATTATACTCTATATACAAAGCGGGTATTAACTAGCGAGCAAATTCCATTATACATACACAAGTTCATTATTTTTGTTTTTAATATGCTTGGTTTAAATGCAGATAAGTGATTTTTTTTATAAGTGTTTAAATTAACTCCATGGTTATTTAATTAATTAAATCAGCCGTCACACACAAATTTCTTTACGACCGGTAGGCGTTTATTAGGTTATAATCAATAGCCAGTAGAGTAGAACACAATAAACTTGCGATTGCTGCGTTCAATGACACCTGTATAACAGAAATAACTATTCATCTCCTGTTACTTTATGATATCTTAGTAATATGGGTGAAATGTGACGTAACAGTTTTCTTTCTGTTGTCAGCTTGTTTGCTTTTGAACAAGGAAGAGACGCAATAAAACTAATTTTATTTGTTTCATTTTTATTCGTTTCAAGTTTCAATATTTATTATGAGTTTACAATAACCTAGGGTGTAACGGTATTTTGTTTTACTTCTTTTACATTTTCCATTTTATGTTTTCATACATTTTGTAGAGTCTGTCAAATAAGTAAATAATAACAGTAGTGTTATTAAAAGTGCTCCTTTCCTCATCGATCCACAAGTAAAACACTGTGCCGACACACTAGGAAAACATAAAAATAAAAGAAAACTTTATGTTTAGTAAATTATGCCAATAATCATGGCTATCATTTTAGTTTTTGGAAACAAATATTTTATAAATTTTTAATCATGGAACTACAAAATCGTTTTATTTCGGTAAGTAAATATTAATCTAAGGGGTCCAACACAAACCTCTTTCTATCGCATCGTCAATCGTGAAGTCGTTATCAAAGAAAGAAACAAACGTCGTCAGCCAACAAACAAGAGGCTAGGTCGTCGTCGTCGTTGTATGTTAGGCGGCCACATGTTGGTGGTGACCACGATTACTAGGGCGTTAGGAATTAAAAGAGTTGTTTTCTATCAGAAATACGCGACAAGCTGTCTTGAATTTGTGTAACTTTCTATATTAATATTATACTAGTTCTAACTCTTGTCCATATCAAATTTTTTATAAATAAGTAATTCTTTTTACGTCGGATGATAAGCAGCGCTCGAGTAGCTATCAGCGACACGGTTATCAATCACTACGTCTTCAGTCGTCATGTCGATCGTGATA
The DNA here is from genome assembly GCA_029852875.1 of Mythimna loreyi. NCBI lineage: Eukaryota > Metazoa > Arthropoda > Insecta > Lepidoptera > Noctuidae > Mythimna > Mythimna loreyi. The sequence goes on along the minus strand of CM056789.1, from coordinate 20,014,944 downwards.
CCGACATGAATACTTAAAAATGATAGATAACAAACAAGTTTGGACGCGCTTGCCATCATCGGCGCTTCGGCACTTTTTCGGTTACGTATCGACTACCGTCGACTTTTACTAGGATATCAAAGCAATCGCGGGGTACTTTCATACAGTAGTACAATTAAATTGCTGATCTTTAGTTCAACCGCTAGAGGTCGCTAAGAATATGATAAAGTAATGCAATAAACTACAATAACGTAAAAATCTTTAAATATTAAGTTATTTTGATGACTAATATATATATATATATATGAGCTAGAGTGTATTTTAATTGTTTTGGTTTTAAAAATAATATCATTTTGGTTTTTATTTCACTACGTTTTGTTCTAGGGTATGCGTTAGATAAAGTGGACATATACAGCGCTTCATGGGGCCCTAATGACGACGGACGGACTGTCGAAGGACCGGGGCGGCTCGCTAGTGAGGCGTTTAAGCGTGGTGTCACTGAGGTATAACAAAATACAACATTCTACATTTATTTATTATTAAATTTTCTACGAAGATCAATTTGGACAATAAAATTTAATTATCTGATAATTTGAGGATAGCTATCTGACGATAGAAAAATTATTAAATCAGGACGTTATTTATAGAAATTGATTTAATTATTTGAAGTTACGAAGTAATTTGGGGACTGATTTTATAATAAGAATTAGATTTGCATGGGTCTCCTCTAGTCTCATATGATTTGACCATTACATACATGTTTATATGTTTAATGTTTGAACTTTAAAAGAGATGAACCACTGAGTTCGATGTTTCTTCTCCGGGTAATCAGCTAGGTGGCTTCAGTTAATTAAACTCTTGAGAAAAAGCGAACGCCGACGTTCGCACATATATTGTCTTTCTATTAGCCTCTTTGCGAAAAAACTTCATTAGTGCAATGATGGTGATTTTTGTCCAGGGTCGTGGCGGAAAAGGCGCCATTTATGTTTGGGCGAACGGCAACGGCGGAGGTCATAGCGACAACTGCAACTGCGATGGGTGGGTACTAAATAAAACACAACACACATTTTCAATACAAACCTAGTACAAAATCCTCCAATCGGTAACGTTACATCTTTTGTCCACAGATATTCGTCTAGTATTTACACGATATCTATCGGAAGCGCTTCCCAGCACGGTCTGTTTCCTTGGTACGGAGAGATTTGTTCATCTACGCTAGCTGCAGCATACTCCTCTGGTGCTTACAAAGATCAGAAAATAGTAGGTCTAACACAACTACGTCACTGATTCACAACCTGGTTATTCATCATTTATGTTGACGTAGTAGATTCATTCATAAAATATTGTTGATTCAAAGTTAAACAGAAACAACAATATAGGCAGTATATTGCTATCTCTTTCAGGCTACTACAGACACCGGTGATTCCTGTACGCTCGGCCATACTGGCACGTCTGCTGCGGCCCCATTGGCTGCTGGCATTATCGCACTCGCTGTGAATGCCAAGTTAGTTGACCTTATTGTGTGCCACCGTGCATTGCTTATGTTTTATGCACCTCTAATACTTGTGTTGGCATGGTCCGTTTGTCACAATGTCCCACGTCGTTTGTCTAATAAAATTAATGTCGCTTTGGTGGCACCTTATGAATACTTATCTTATTAGGTTATAATCCTAAGTTAATAGATTAAAATTAATATGATTGTAATTCGAAAATTTATTGTAATCCAAATTATTGATTTGTTTTAGTAAAAATTTGACATGGCGTGATGTACAGCATTTAATTGTTTGGACGTCAGAATATGCTCCACTCTCGGCCAATCCCGGATGGCAAATAAATGGGTAAATAACAATATTAAATACAATACCTACGTAAGAAACAGGGATAGTATTCCAAATCTACAATATGTTATTATTTTTTTCAGTGCAGGACTTTATTTTGATGTGCGATTTGGGTTTGGGCTTTTAAACGCTGGCGCCCTCGTGAAAATGGCACTGAATTGGACCACTGTACCAAATGGCCATGTTTGCCATGTGGATGCTGCGCCGTAAGTATGTTTTCCTAGTATAACATTCGTCTTAACGCGAAGTGCGTCTCTGCGACTCAATTGGTACACGAGAAGATACTGAGTGCCAGTAAAAAGTCTTCACCCGATTATGAACTTCGCACAAATCGTTTGAAATATTTATTGTAGATCTTTTATTATAATTGTGTTGATAATTTCAAATAGTGTTATTAATGTCTAAAACACTCAAGCAACAGACAAATCAATTCACAGATTCAATATAAAAATAAATATAGGTACTGAAATCCTTGTGCTACCGTTAATCTCTCGAAATTTCTCATGAATGAAGAAGAGGAAAACTTAAAGAAATTAGGTACTTGAGGAAAAAACAAATACATAATTTAATCAATTGATGCTTGAGCATAATTACAATAGGCAATTAATGACGTCGTGGCGACAGGACCAACCCCAAGTAAAATTGGATAAGGGCAGAAATTATGAATTGATGTTTGAGTATGAATATGATACGGATGGAAGACAATTAAACGATGAAGGTAACTTGTAAAATATGATATAAGTATCTGGAAAGGTGTTCGACACTATGAATATGACGGAATACGAAGTTTTGCGTCGACGACATCAAATAAATCGGCAAGCTGATATTCTGTGTACGTAGTGAACGAAAGGACAAAGTATTGCGAGTGCGCAAAATTACAAGAGACAATGATAGGTAGACTAGGTGATGAATCTTTAACACTTATGAATCCCTAGTCAAATATACGTAAAGTTTCATCACACAACAGCTGATAGACGCGCGCAATGACCTTGTTGTTGTGTAGCAAACAAATGATGTTTACCTTAAAATGAGTCATGGTGCGTTTACGAGATTTTTGGTTGACAATATTGACCACATTTTTTTTTCAATACCATACAATGAACATAATTTTTTAATGTAATTATTATTATGTATTTAAAACTTATTTTTTATTACATTTAACTAAAATAAAATTATTGGTAGGTTGTGCTTTTGTGTACTATTATTTATGTGGTCGTAACTACGTAAAGCTTCACTTTCAGGAAATTAGGTACCATTACTAACAGAAAACCTTACTTTTCAGATATAAAGAAGACGCACGTTTGTATTCCGGGCAAAGCGTTGAAATCTCTATACCAGTAGAAGGGGCTTGTGATGTGAACTATGTTGAACACGTAGAAGTGACCATTAATTTACGATACAGCCGCCGGGGGGCGTTGGAGATCTATTTAGTTTCACCGCAAGGTGAGGTGTTTTATGTTTATGCTCGCCTAGTACTTTGGTTGGTATTATACTGTTAAAAACGATCGCGATTGCTGAACAACGGTACTCGTCGGTAACTCGTTGCAGTTGCTTTTCTATTTTGTTTTGTTAGGAATACTTAAAAACGGGATTTATAATAATAATTACATGGCGACGACTAACATGATGTTGATAAAGTTTTTTTTTTGTTTTCAGGCACAAAAGTACAACTTCTTAGTGCGCGCCCTAAAGATACATCGACAACTGGTTTTGTGAATTGGCCCCTTATGTCTGTAGCTACGTGGGGTGAGAATCCTAGAGGCGTTTGGAAGGTCATTTTCACAGACAAGGTAACGTATTCTAAAGACTTGTCTTGGTCACACATTGATTGACTGACTATTTTTTGTCAATCACGTTTTCTCTACCGGTACATTACAAGGTTTTTTAAAAAAGTGAAAATTTAAAAAACAGGCTAAAGTCCTACATGTATGGCAATAAATGTCTAGTCACAGAAATCTCTATTTTTGGATATACAGTCGTGTTGCTACACCCATTCATAGAACAGGTAACGTTATGATAAAAATAACTGTTCTAATATTTTTACAGACTTACGAGAAAAATATGGGTGAAATTGGACCTGTAAGTTTAACCATACATGGCACAAAAATAATGCCAACACACATGAAAAATGGACCGAGGATTTACAATGATAATTACAATTATCAAGAAGCGTTCGAATATTTCGATAATGTAGACAAAGGCGTTGACGTCGCGTCGAATACCGTTACAGACGACGAAGCTGTAGCAGTGGTACCAGGCGAGCATAAAATTGAAGCGGTTGACGATATTCATGACATTGATGCAACTGTATTAGCTGAAGTAGAAAAGGAACTACAAAGAATTCATCATAAAAGTATATTTATGGGTGTAAGACAGTAAAAATAATAATTATTTATTTCATATATCGGCTTTGATATCATGTAAATAATACAATTTGAGTTTTTATTGCGATAGCCGTATTTTAACGGAATGAAATATTGATCTCGTAGTATAAAGTTCTACATCATACCGAATTAATTTGTGTTTGATTACTTATTTATTTATTACATATTAGCTTGGCCTGGGTCACACATATCACATGCAATTATTTACCTTTTTTTATCAGTTCTTAAAATAATGTATACTAAGATAAAATGTATTCAAATCATACGTAAATTTACCTAATTAATACTGATGTTAAAATATATTTTATTACCTATAAAAATATAACGACAATGATATTCACAGTTACAATAAAACTATGATACAACATGAATTTGTTTTTCTTATTTCCGTAGATAAAAGAAGAGAAGAAGGAAACAGAAAAATAGGTACTTACTTAAAATTAAAAGGTGAGGCATATTTTACTATTGTTGGACAAGATCATGATTGAGAAGTTAGTTATTTGGTTATTATACATATTTGCGTATTCTACGAGAAGCTAACCCCCGATTCTTCGAATGTTGCAAATTCAGGAAAAATTATCTATCTTGACTGGCTAGTTTGTAATAATTTCCGTACTTACCAAGTATTTACCAGTAGGTACGTCTAAAGATATTTATGGATTTAAGTGTTACGGAATTATTGATTGGACACATTACAAGTACTCTTTCGTATTCTTAGTTAGTTGTGACGATTTTATAGTTCCCCTTTGTTTCGGTTTCGGAACTCAACCGTACTACGAATATGACCCAGACAACAGACCGCGAAAGATGTGACAAAAGTAGGCTTGCAAAATCTTACCATTTACTATCTGCTAGTTCTGTGCTCTTAGTACTTGGCACGGGGAGGTCTAAAAGTTCGCGGAATGGAGGGGTTTCCAGGTAAAAAAACATTTTGTCGAATGATTGCTATGAAGGTTGGCAAGAAATAAAACCAGTCTAATTCTTCATCTATTATTGTAATAGCAAAACACTAACATTTTAAATAAATAAAAGTGAAAGTATTATTTGGGGGCGTTCAAGTATTACGTAACGCGATTTGGGGGGAGGGGGTGTCTCGTAAAACGTTACGATGCGTTACAGGGACGGGGGGGGTCTTTCTTACTACACGTTACGTAACATTGTTTTTTCTTTTTAATTAAAAAATTAGGAAATCAAAACTCCCAAAATAGAATAGAATAGAATAGAATAGAATAGAATAGAATAGAATAGAATAGAATAGAATAGAATAGAATAGAATAGAATAGAATAGAATAGAATAGAATAGAATAGAATAGAATAGAATAGAATAGAATAGAATAGAATAGAATAGAATAGAATAGAATAGAATAGAATAGAATAGAATAGAATAGAATAGAATAGAATAGAATAGAATAGAATAGAATAGAAATAAATTTATTCAGCACAGACACAACACAACAGTTACAAAAAACACAACAAACATTAAAAATAACAAACATAAAATGGCAAACTTTTTCATATACGTGGTACTTTTTATAGGAATCCCTCGATTGTATTAGTCTGGTCTTAGACAACGGCTAAAAAAAGCTGAAAAATAAAGAAAAGTTTAGGTAAAAATGCTCACTTTGAATGTTACGTAACGTTTAGAGAGGGGCAGGGGGGGTACAGAAAAAAGTTACGGTGCGTTACAAGGGGGGGAGGGGGGGTCAAAAATCTTCAAAAATTGCGTTACGTAATACTTGAACGCTCCCTTTACAGTGATTGCTAATAGTTGCCTAGTATCGTAGTATGGTCACATCGTTTTTCGTAGCGCATAGCAGGCTGAAATCCGCATTGATAAACGCATCGCTGAAAATTGAAATACTTCCACCAAGCAGTAAGTATGTAGAATGGAGGCAGATTTTGGGATACTGCTTTTAATTTGGAACGGGTACTTTCTGGTGAATGTAACTTATTTTTTACACAGGTATTATACCTACTTACGCATCAAATAATTACTATGGTTAAGCGCAGCCCCCCATCTCCATAGCGAGTCGAAAATCAGTTATAAATCACGTCCAACCAGTTGAACTACCATTGAATGTGCAGTCGTTTACGGGTCCCAATTGAAGTACATAGGTAGCGTGAAACCAAAGCAAATAGGTAAAGGTACGCAGATTCATCATCATCATCTCAGCGCCAGTCCCGGTTGCACACCTTGGCTTTCACCTCGGTGCCCGGGGTCCGCTTTCCCACAAAGTAGCCTCCACTTCGCTCGGTCTTTTGCGTCCTCTGCCTTAAGCCCATTAGCACGTATAACGTCCCTTACGACGTCGATCCAACGCCTCTTAGGCCTTCCTCGTTTCCCGGGTCCCGGCGGAGGCGGCATGGCGAGGCATCTGTTACCCACGTAGTCTGCCGGTTTTCGTAAAACGTGGCCATACCAACGTAAGCGACCCTCCTGCAGTTTATCCTCTATGTCACGGACCTGAAGGCTGCTCCGGATGCGGGAGTTCTTAATGCGGTCTTTCCGCGAGACTCCAGACATCCAGCGCAGCATATTCATTTCCGTGACACGCAGGCTTTGCTTATGCCGCAAAAGGTACGCAGATTACTCCTAGCTAAGAAGTCAGAAGAAGAAGAAGAGAAAAATATGTGTAAGTTTTTTTAATCTCTTTGCTGTCTCGTTGCTAAGCAGATCAAGGAAAGGCTCCAATACCATTATTTTTTCATTCTTAGCCGAAAAGCATGATGCGCCAGTGATCAATCACTGTTTGCAATTGCTGGTGCGGCAGTAGGCTAAGTTTTTTTTAAGTATTACTAACCCTTTAGTTGATAAGTTTTTTTTACTAACCATTGGACCCATGTTGTCTTCATAAATAAAGTTGTTGTTACTGTAACTTAGCCTTTTATAATTAGAGAAACAATTCAATTCAGCTCTGCATTCCGGCCATCCAACAGGTTAATCGAGCATTAATCTACTCAAGTAGGTGTCCTTTAAAGGGCACTGCTGTAATTTCTCACAATAATAAATAACGACACGTTTCTTACGATATCGACGAGAACACGGCCGCCGTATCTTAGCAAGCCTGAAGTTAGGCTCTGCGAATGTTAGCGCTTGAAAACTCGTACAAAAATAAAGATACCTATACTTAAAAAAAATAATGCCAATAACAGTTTAGCAACCGTAGGGATTACGGTTGCTGACAACTCCTTGAGACGCGCGGGAACAGTGCGCGCCGTCGACGACTGGTCTTGGTCCGGACGATCACCAGACGACCGGACGGCGAGCTACCCAATGCTCACCGTCCGCAAGCCCGCGCCTACGGGTGGCCGGAAGACGGGATCGGAATCCCGGCGGCATCCCTTAGGGCTGGAATTTCGTAGAATCAGTTCTTAGCAGATGTATATACCCTATCAGGCACCTACCTGCGAAATTTTTAGTTTGTAGGTGTTATAGCTACCTACAACACCTACAAACTAAAAAAAATCTGAGATTTCGAGAATTGTTTGTTGTGTTTTCGAGTACTTAATTTAAATTTAAGAAAATTCTTATTTCTCGATGTGGTTCATTTCAACTAAGTAACAAAGTACCTAACGATCAGGAAAATAGAGGAATAAATAAATAACACACATTGTTAAAAAAATTGTAAATATTTAAATGCTTTATATTTATATCAACTTTTTACATTAAATCCTAAATCTTTAAGTTCTTTAACTAAATAATCGTCTTTGTACTCATTTATTTTGGACAGCCATTCTTCAGTGGATATCACGTGGCGACATCTACCGCCTAACTCAGGAGGCAAGTATTCAGGGTCTATGTGTTTGTGGAGAGAATTGACATCGTTGCCATGGAAGTGAATACGGCTCCAGACAGCTTTCGGCATGAACTGCTTGAATAAATAGAAAATGGAGTGAAGAATCCAATTGTATCTGATGATGTGAAGGCTATGATTTGGTAGTGGGAATGACACCTGAAAAGAAAACAGATAAAATTATTAAATGATGGTAATGAGAATAGCGACATCTAACGTTAAAAAGTGGAATTTCTCAAACTCTTGCACGTGTTGAGTTTGAAACAATTCCTTTCTATATCAGTAGATGCCACATGATGTATGATAGCCTAGTACTTTTTATTTGAAATCGAATTTTAAATTTTTAATTTGTACTAATTTAACCGATCGATGACTTCGCTCTGTGATGAAGCGAGAGGACGTAGTAGACTTTTAGAAGCTAATACCAAAAGTGCTTCAGTTGCCCTTTGTGCTCTGGGACCGCAGGTTAAGTGACTGTCATCATCATCATCATCATCAGCCTAGCGTAAGTCCCGGTTGCTACCTTGGCTGTATTTTACTTTAATTCAAATTTAGTAAACTTTAACTTACACCCATTAGGCTAACTATCTGTCCAGCCACGGTTGGTGTCAGCTGGGCCACCTGCCTCAAGTTCAGGCCGTCCAGGTCCACTACGATGGTGACTCCTAGTATCTGCAGCTTCGGCTGCATCACTGCCACTTCATCCATCACTAGTGCGAGGCGGACTACGTCGTCTATTGGTACTGTGTCTACGTCCCATCGACCTGGAAGACCATGTAAGAAATCTTTAGATACAATCTATATTTTTACAAAATAATTGGGGAATAAGTATTGCTTCATCACATAGGTATATTTTATTTTAAACATAAAGAACAATTTTAATAACGAAAGGACTAACGCACGTGATGATTAAAGCTTACCTAAATAATTAGCGCTAACTATAATATTATATTATTGCTGCCATAAAAAAAAAAAACAATCTAACATTACTAGTACTTACAAACGAATTAACACAAAAAATACTACAAATTAAATTAGAATAGAGAAAACTATTAGAATTGAATTAAATAAACTGAATTACAAAGATGGGTTTCTAAAAGTTTAGAGGCAAATAAATTGAACCATTTGCAATGTTGTTACGCGCAGATGAGACGCGAAAATTGGTTACAATTCTCGTTGTACAAGTTGAAAACACGCAAAAAAAATTGTATAAACAAATAGATGCAATTTGCAGTTGTTATTGCTGTTAAAAATTACTGTTATTGACATTTTTTTAAAAACATTATTTTGTACCACTTTTAAAGCGCTACAATTCGAAGATCCGATGGCCGTACTGTACGAACTGATTTTCATTTTTCGGGTCTCAAGCGAGATGGAGGTTTTCGCGCCACCATAGAAAATGTCAAAGTCAAAACGTTTAAATACTAACTAAGGGTTTAATATTGATGTTCGTGTTAGTACTTGACTTAGCGGCCTTTGCCTGTTTTTTAATGGTCCAGCCTATTTGCCGCGTACTAAATTCTTCATCAACATCTTACCAAACCTCATGAGTATGATGCGTCCATTGTCAGGGCTCTCTGGTAGGATGCCTGCGTACACATTCTTCACTTGCACCAGCTCGAAGGGATCGCAGTCGTAAAGGTATGTGTTCTGGCGGCGAAATTCTTCGTAGCGCACCATCTGAAGATACACAAATATTTTGTTTTTATTTGAGTTTGGAACAAGACAACACTGAACGAACACGGGGGATTTAAGTCATTAAAAGTCTGACATCTTGCTCTGCCTTCTTGCTCCACGGACAGTCTATGAGATTACTACCTAATCTGACTTTCAGGAATGTACATCTTTTAAGTTTTTAGTAAGTTTCTAGTTACATTAAAAAAATAATGCATCGTCGCTTTCCATCAGGTGAGATAGCGGTTAAGCGCGAACCTTTAATCAATAAAAAAAGAATAGCTTTTTCATTCCTCATCCCTAGGGAGAATTACTTTCAACTGACAACTGTCAAATTATAAAAAAAAACTTGTTCTATTTTGACATTTCTATTGAAATGTGACAATTTACCTTGGGTTAAAGAGTCTTTCGAACTATGATGCTGTATCAATATTGCTATTTGATCATTCTAATGTGACTTAAGGTCTGGCTTTTACCTCGGAAATTAAAAATGCCAACGTGGCAATGCCTCCTTGGGCCCCCAAGGAGGCATTGCCACGCACACTTCCAATCGACAACGATACGGAGGAGTAATGTATTATAGTATTAATTAGTGGAATATTTTTTTATTTTTCATGTTTTTTTTTTTCTTAATAAATATATCTATAACAAAAAGAAAAACAAAACCAACAACGAAACCTTAGGTTTAGTAATTAAAACTAAATAATACAATACTCCTCCGTATCGTTGTCGATTGGAAACTTCAAGTTCAAACTAATCATTCAAATAAAGAATAACATAAAGTGGGTTACCTTAATCAGTGGGTCAGAAATTTTTTGAGATGATATCTCAAAAAACTACTGACCAGATTAAGTAACCCACTGACATGTCATAACCGCTCTAAGTATTCAACTTAATTAATAATAAGAAAGTGTGAAAAAAACCATACTTTACTTTCCCACTTTCTTTCCTAACGGCAAATATTAAATATTAGGCTTACGAGCGAACTGCAGCTGACGGAGACTTTCTTCAAAGTCCATTAATGTAGTTCGCACCTCTTTCATTGGTTAATTAAAGCTTAGATTTTATAGACAGGAAGTAAACTGACTGGCCTGTTGGTCTAGTGATTAGTGGCCCAGACTGCTATGCCAGAGGTCGTGGGTTCGATTCCCACCCAAGACAAAGTTTGTGTGTTGAGCTCAATCATATCTCAAATCTCAAATCTCAAAATCTTTATTGCAATCCATAATGTACATGTCAGGTGAAATATAATAAAAGATAGAAACAATTATGGACCCTGTCGGGCACAGCAACATTACAAATAGTAGAAGAGAGGAGGAGCGCTAATCAATTTTCTTGTATTTACATGTATCATTCAGTTCATTACAATTCGATAATCAGTATTGCTAGAGTAGATAAATAATTATTGTATTATAGTTTTATGTTTAATTTAAATTAACGTTTAATAATAATGTTCCTTTTTCAATGTCAGATAAAAAAAAAAAATACAAATTTAACTTATTTTTAATAATTACATAATAATAAAATGTCAAAAGAAAAAATAAATTCGATATCATTAATAAGTATACACCGTTGAATTTTAGTCGTTTTAATCCCGAAGAGGGTCGATCCAGTACATGAAACACTATCGATTTGTGTAGATAAAATAAAAAAATAAACTACTTTTTTTCTAAATCTCTTAATGATATACGCATTTACGAAATTAATTTCTTTAAGTAAACGAGTCATTGACCTTGTAGGTAGTTGTCGGTCGTTGCGTACTAACTACTTACAGGTCATTGAACTCGCCCAGCTGACGTTTACTTAAAGAAATCAATTTATAACATGCGTAAATTAATTCGAGTTTAAAAAAAAAGTACTTTATTTTTTTATTCTAACTTTACCAATCGATAGTGTTTCATGTACTGAATCGATCCTCCAAGGGATTAAAACGACTAAAATTTAACGGTGTATAATAATATGTCCAAAAGAAAAAAAAAATGTCAACAATAAGTAGAAATTCATATGTCAAAAATTATTAGATAAAGAAAGTGATGTCATAACAATTTCTAAAATTGATGTCAAAATAATTTAATAATAATAATAAAATAAAATAGAATTGAATTAAAAAATAATAATAATAATCATATATTGCTATTGTTTTTATCCATGAAATATTCATCAATTGTGTAATAAGCTTTGTCAATTAGAAATTGTTTTAATTTATTTAAAAATATATTTATTTTATTTTCTTGTTTTATTTTTTCTGGTAGTTTGTTATAAATTTTTATCGACATTGAATAAGGACCGGAAGAGTGCAATTTTAGGCGGGAGGGAGGTAGATTGATCCTATTTTTATGGCGTAAAGAATATTTCGTCTGCATATCGTCTCGAGTTTTATAACAATCTGGATACTTACGGACTAGTTTACATAATTCTAAAATATAAATACCGGTTAAGGTGAGAATTTTATGTTTCTGAAAAAGGGGCTTGCAACTATCCGTTGGTTCTATGTTACATATAATCCGAATCAGTTTTTTTTGTGAGGTAAATAGAGAAGGAGCGTCTGTGCTGTTTCCCCATAAAATAATGCCATAGTTAAGCCAAGCGTGGGCATAGGCGTAGTATGTGACTATTGCCGTTTGCAGATTTGTGGTCTTTTTAATTTCGGTAAGAGCATAAGAGAACTTCGAAATTTTTGTTTTAACTTTCTGTATATGTGTTTTCCAGTTTAAATGTGTGTCTAATGTTAATCCTAAGAGAGTAAACTCGTTAACTGTTTCTAATTTATGCTGGTTAAATGTGAAATTAATGTTTATTTGTGTTTTTTGCCGAGGATGGAAGGTTATTAATTTTGTTTTGGAAAAGTTAATTTCAAGATTGTGCTCACTCATCCAGTTTATTGTTTTGCTAAGGATAGTGGTCAGTTTTTCATTGAGATTTGTACTAGTTTGGCATGGAGTGAGGATAGAGATATCATCTGCAAACAGTACACATGGCCCGTCTATGGTTTTGGGAAGGTCATTTATGTATATAAGGAAAAGAAGACATCCTATAACACTTCCTTGGGGTATTGAAGCGTGTATTGGTCTCACATCAGATCTTATGAGCTGTGTTTCTCTTGTTATTTCGTTATAATATTCAACCTCAACTTGTTGCTCTCTATCCTTCAAATATGAGACGAACCATTCATGGGCTTTTCCGCGTATTCCTATACCGTACAGCTTATTTAATAATATTTTAAATTGTACTTTGTCGTAGGCCTTAGTCATATCTAGCAATATTCCTATTGCGTATTGCTTTTTATTAATTATATTTAAAGCTTCTTGGATGTACTTGTACACTGCTAGTGTTGTAGATCGGTTTTTGCGAAATCCGTTTTGGCAGTCATCAAAAATTTTATACTTTTCACAAAACGAGTACACACGATCGCACATTGCTCGTTCAAATACTTTAGATGCTGTAGGCAGAAGGGCAATGGGCCTATAGTTACTAGGATCCGTTTTAGCATTCTTTTTATGGATTGGTTTTATTAATGCTTTTCTTTTTTTTAACTGATTGGGGAAGGTGCCTTCTTCAAAAGACTGATTTATTAATTTAAAAAATGGTAAGGTAAGTTCGTCAGCGCATTGTCTAAAAAGAGACGGTGGGAGTTCGTCTATACCGTGGCTATTTTTATTTTTAAGGGTTTTTAAGATCTTGTTTATTTCATATCCGTCGACTGGGGTAAGAAACATGGTATTTTCAGTAGGGTTCAACACTGAGGTTTCTCTGGGTTTATAGCTAGGTGTTTGGGTGGTGGATTCCCCAATTGATGCGAAAAAGTTGTTGAATACGTTAGCAACTTCTTTAGGTTCAGTTACTAGGTGCGTCGTTTGTAAACAAATATTTTGTTTATCTTTTTTGGATTTTTTGTTTGTTCTTTCTTTTACAATGTTCCACATGGTTTTAACTTTATTTGTTGATTTATTCATTTTCTTAATATAGTGTAATTTTTTTGCGGTTTGTACAGATTTTTTTAGAATTTTTTCATATTTTTTATAATAATTTGTAAGAACCGAATTATTTAATTTTTGTGTCACAATTTTTAACAATCGTTTATTTTTGCAGGATTCTTTTATGCCAGTGGTCAACCAATAATTTTTATATTTATTTTTTATTTTAAGTCTACATATAGGTATACATTCCTCTAAGATTTCTGTCAGTGTATTATGGAATGACTGATAGTTTTCGTTTACATTTTTGTTTGGCTGTATAATAATATCCCAGTTTTGTAGTTTTAGTTTGGATTTGAATTTTTGTATGTTACTTTTATTAAAAAGCCTTTTATTGACGAACCTTATTGATTGCTTAGTTTGTGGTTTCGGTTTCATATGTATAACCGTTCCGCTGTGATCCGAAAAACCTAGTTCTTCAACAGTTGTATACATAGTATTGTCATTAAAATTTGTGAATATTAAATCTAGACATGTTGACGTGGATTGCGAGATTCGCGTGGGTTCTTTAATGTGTTGTACAAATTTATACTCTAGCATAAGATTTATCAATTGGTTTGATTTTGCGCTCTTTTCTAATAAATTGATGTTAAAATCTCCTCCTACTATGACATTAAATGTTTTAAATTTGTTATTTATAAAATGCATTATTTGTTTTAATTGATAGATAAAAATGTCTTCCTCTTTTCTATTCCAATACATTGTGACTATTATCAAGTTTTGCTTTGGTATCTTACATGCACATACTTCTATACAATATTCAATCGTAAAGTCCCTAATATCACAACACTCGACGGATTCTAAGTCATCGTCCAATATAATACAGACACCGCCGCTAGATCGAGAGCGACGGCAATACGATGCAGCAGTTTTATAACCAGTAAATTGCAGAGTTTCCAGTTTGTCTTCAGTTAACCAGGTTTCACACATGCATATTGCCTTATAGGTGGGTTTGTCATTGATGAAAGCTTCTAGAAGATGTTGTTTGTTGGATATGCTTTGAATATTTTGAAACAATATATTAAATTGTTGGTCTGGAGTTTCGAAATGTATGATTTGAACTATTGTCATTTATGTCATATTGAGTTTGGTTTTCTTCTATTATATTTTTTGGGTAGTTATTTGTTTGTTTCTTCTGTATGTCTATTTTTTGACCATCTATAAACAACTGATTGTTTCTTATTATTGCATATAACCCTTTTTTCCTTGCTTTCAACATTTCTTCACGCATTTCCTTTCTTTCTGATCTTGCGTCATCATCTAAAATATGTTCTGTGTCTGGGTGTAATTTATCTATAATA